>OZ012544.1:43006026-44256026 GCA_963935595.1 Schoenobius gigantellus | reverse complement strand
ATAGATTTTTTCTTAGACAATAACCGGGCAGGATTTTCTCCTGTGTCGTGGGTGCAGTTACAAACATAGAATATCACACACACATACGCCCAGACTCTGTCGGCCCGTTCCAGATAAGCATTTTTAGCCACAAATACCAACATTTTTAGCATCTCTGCGTTTCATTAGCCGGTGATGCTAGTTTTTCTTGCTGGTTGTCGTGCGTTTCATTTAAGCATTTTTAACACGAAATGCTAGCATCAAATACCCATGTTAATAGATGGGTCCTCAGATACCACTTTTGACAGCTTTCAAATTTGACATTTGGAATCTTTTTTCATGAATTAAAAAGGATTTTCAGCGGATTTAAAAAAAATATTGAAAGATATTACCCAATTCTGATTTATATTATTAAAAATTTTAAGTGACTGGACTAAGTAGGTGAGGTGTCAAAATTCAGCACGAAAAATCAGTACCTTGCGTTTCATTTGTAACAATTAGCGCGGCTAAAAATGTCAACATTTCTTATAAGAAACGCAAAACGAGGCTAACATCAGATGTTAGCCTCAGAAAGTAGCAGTGCTTTATCTGGAACGCAGGGTGTAGGCCATACAAAATATTTGCCCCGTACGGGAATCGAACCCGCGACCCGTTGCGCAGCAGGTGATCATTTTATCCAAATCAGTAGGCTTACTCTGGAACTAATTCCGATGGATCGCCATTGGGATTGTGAATTTTCATACGCTCGAGTAGCAACACTAGCGCCAAATTGGATCCGTATTTTGAGAAAATTAAATTATACTGATTTTGGTTCATCCAAAATCCACGCAATACGGGCTCAATTTGGAGCCAATGCCAAAGATTAAGCGTACAAAAAATCACAATCTCAATGCCGATCGATCGAAATTGATTCAAGAGTAAGCCTACAGAAACGTTTCCATTCCCACTATACATTTTGACATCTTCACAGCTGTTAAATGTCAAAACATAAAATTATAGGACACTCGAAAATTATCCTAAAACTATGGTTTAGCCCGGTGATAGATACGATGCTAGTAAAAATGAGAAAAGATTATAAATACAAATTCTTAAAATATAACGACGGAAATCACAGTCCCCTGGTGCATAGCCGCCGGTGTCACAGCGGGGTATCGCTGATTCGTCACGCGCTATCGACGCCACTTGTGCATCGAGCTCCACAGAGGCTATGACACCCTGGTACATCCTAATTGCTAGACGGCTTGAGGGTGGGGATTTTGTAAAACGTATTTAAATCAATGCAAAAAAAATCAAGCTCTGAGATTTCAGACTCTGTACCAGGGTCGCCTTGGGTACCTTCGTCTTACCTATTTCTGCCGAAAGCAGCAGTGCTTGCATTGCTGTTTGTCCAGGTTGAATTTTGCTACAACCTGAACGGGTTTTTATGAAATCCATAAAGATTTTTTCAATATTGGATGTTGATACCAGGCAGGGTTGTCCGTTGACCCAAATAATAAAGTGGATATTATGATTTTTTAGGTTACATTTTTTGGAATAATATCCCTTTGATGATTATTAATAATATGAAGCCAATAAGGAATAGGGGTAAATTAATTATAGACAATATTATTTATAATTATAATCATCTGCAATTGCTTTTAATGAATTCTTATTACTAATAATGTTTTCCTTAAATTGCGTATAGACGTCCGTTCCGTTTCGTTCTAACGGACTCAACCTCCATCCTATTTCTTTCATCCGACCACACAAAACTAGTGATAGGTCGAGTCGCAATTTTTTCAACTCGGGTAACTTTAATTAAGGTAAGTTGAAATAAGTTCTAACTCGGGTTGCAACTCGGGCTGGCTCGGGTTGAGATGATTCGATCGATTGACGATTCAAAGTAGAATTTATTTTTGTGTGTTGTTTTTTAATAAAACGAAACCACGTTATTTATCCAAAAATACCGATATGAATATGCCCGGGCCCGGGCTATTCAACTCGACACCCACTGCTACGCGTAGCGGCACCATGCGCCGTAGTAGTCCGAGTCCCTAATAAATGACCGAGTCAACTCGGTAGATGAGAAAATCAACTCGGGTACTGTAGTATTATATTACCTGTGACTCGGGTCAACGGGCTGGATGACGAACCCGAGTTGCCAGAGTTATTTAACTCAAGTCGCCCGTCGCTACACAAAACTCATGACACTAAAAGTCCTCTCTACTCCTTCATTGCATTAACAAATCACTTCTAACAATATTTTTCTATTATTTACTGCAATGTCTAAACATCTTTTTTGTGTTGCCAATTCAATTATGATTATTTATAGGTACCTACTTTTGATTTATTTTACTGGAACACCTCAAATTAAGAATTATTTAATGAAACTGGTCTGTATTTAATTAAGTTGTAGCTTAGCGATAGTAGCGATAAGTAGTCTCAATTTAATAACAATAACTTTTAATTTTAGAAAATTATGAGCATGACACAAGCAAATTAAATAACTATTACTTTTGGGGCCAATCTTGAAATCGCGAAAAAAATCAGCTGTTCAGTACATTTAAGTTCAGTGGATGTCGTATATTTGTATGAAAAGCTTAATTTTTTCGCGTTTTCAAGATTGCTCCCGTAGTAAAGCTGCTCAGTTTGTTTTTCTGAACAAGTACACGGGTTCCTACTTAAAATGTAACCTTGTATTTTGAGACCCCCCAGATGAACTAGTACCCTAAATTTTATGAAGACAGCTATAGATGTTAACGTTCAAAAATTTTCATTTTTGTGATTGACCGATTCACATGTAGATCAAAAACCAACCGGGGGTTAGGCTTAATAGATCGTTAGTTTTTTGCTTCATAGAAATTACTATGGCAAAAGAACTTCAGAATTTGTAATACCAAAAATATTCAATAAACATGACTTTTTGAGAAAAAAACAAAATTAAGTAAATACGCCTTGAAAAAGAAAACTAAAGAAATACAATTGTGGGAGATTGTGTAGCTTTTATATACTTTCTTTATTGTATAACTAGTGGGCCCGGCAGACGTTGTCCTGCCCGATTACAGCGCTACCTACCGGGTCCAATTAAATTACGTACAAACCTTCCTTGAACCTATACAAATACACACAGAAAATTTCGTAAGAATCTGTCAAGCCGTTTCAGAGTTTTTGCGAGACAAACACACAGCGTTTCATTTTTATATATAAGAAGAAGACTAGTGAGCCCGGCGGATGTTGTCCCGCTCGATTACAGCGCCACCTACCGGGTCTAACTGTACGTTTAAACTTTCCTTGGATCTATTCAAATACACACAGAAAATTTCGTAAGAATCTGTCGAGCCGTTTCAGAGTTTTTGCGAGACAAACACACAGCGTTTCATTTTGATATATAAGAAGAAGAAGATTAGAATCGTTCGCATATAATACTTACTTATAGTATACAACATAATGTAATATTGCAGGTAACGAAGGGCATGGATATAGGTATGTATTATGTTATTTTAAATGTTGAGCGTATATCTCGCCAACAAACTGGTCTACCAGTTTGGCGAGTAGTATATTAAAGGAATAAAATGTACTGTTTAAATAATAAAATAAATTAAAAAATAATAATATTTCTTATAAGTAATTTTTAGTAATTAATCATAATATTGAACTTGGCTCCTTTACAGTTATGTTTCAGCATCATTGCAGTTCCTATACGTCCCCAACGAGGGGTTCGATCCTACCCTAAGTTAGGGTGTTTAGGCCTTAGTCAACCACGCTGGCCCAGTGCGGAGGTCGACTTCACATACACCTTTGAACTTCTTCGCAGAAGTATGCAGGTTGCCTTGCGACGTTTTCCTTCACCGCATGAGCGTCGGATATAGATATAAATATGATATTTCATTTAGGGTATTTTAAAAATATAATACAGATTCTAGGATAAATTGAGACCCAGCCTGGGGTAAAGTAAAAATCTGATCTGGCAACACTGGCGTCATTGGGTTGTAGATTTACAGGTCTCACAGGAGCCACGTGTATTTAGGTGTCTGTAGCCACTTGCCATGGGCATCTAGTTTGTTTGGCAGCTTTGTATCAAAAAATGCGCTACAGACGGTCTCCAGAACTAATTTTGTCGAGCGCATTTGCGCCTTTAGGCGAATGACGCTTAGTTTGGCTCTATGTAAATCTCAGCCAGCAGCGCTAAAATGGCGTAGATTAAATGGGTAGGTACAAAAATAGTGGTGACAGTGCCGTAATGTGAAGAAGAAAGCGAAAGTGGTTATGCCCCAGATCATATTGATATTGCAAAATTTTATTTTAAATCTTATTTTTGAAGATATTACATTTTTGAAAGACATCATGAGATAAAGTTAATTGATAGACTTTTCTTCTAAAGATACTTAATCTTTGTTTTAATTTCTTGTGTGCGCAGTATCACCAAATACCACAATTATATTTTAAATGAACGAACCTATTATATTTTAAAGAAATATTTCTTCTCTTGATTGCAATCTTTATGTCATCTAATTATAGTATTTTTTACAATATTATTTTGATTACGCATTATAAATATAAGAACAAAATCTTGTCCCGCAAACTCGTGACTCTCATTAATGTTGATTTTCGTTAAAATATTCCGGCAGATGTCTCGAGACCTCTTGTGTGTAGGTTAAACCATGTTTATACAAAAATTATAACGAGGCACCCTCGACCCGCCCCCTCGCTGCCGGTAGCAATAACACGGGGCGCCATTATCGCTACATGAAAGCTCACAAGACGCGCTGAATGCCGAAAGACCACTTGCAGTATTTTCACGCAAATTAAAAGCCGCAAACGCGACCACAGACAAGAAATGCGGCGCGGGCGCTAAACCACCATTCACGGAGGCCGTATTCAATTGCTCGAGAGCGAAATAGGGCCCCGGGGCATTAATTAGAGCAAGCCCAGTGTCTATGGTCGTTCCTTTATAGAAGTCTCCTTTGTGTCAGTCGTGATAAAGTGGTGGCTGCGAGCGAAGCTTTGGCGTCTTTGTTTCACGGGCTTGATGATGCGAATGTATTTCAAGGAAATTTAAGCACAACTCTTTGTTTTAGGCGCTGTCCACAACGACGAGGAGTTCGCGAGGTGTGATTCCTCACCGATCAGCCAGAATTTCGAGGCGTCGGATGTCGATGACGACATTTCTGTGGGCGACAATCGTAGCGACACTTCAACTCCGAAAAGACTCGACGATTCCGATAATCACAAGCATGGGGAAGATGTAGGATGTCCATCTCCCGCTGAACGCGACCTCAACAATAGAATACCTCATTCAAACTTCAACTCACCTTTCAAGGAAGACGAAAACGAATTCGATAATAGAACAGAAGAACGGATGAAGTATTATGATTCTAGCCTGTTCCATTTATATAGGTCAGAACGAGATGGCACCAAAGAGGATGCCAATGAAACTGGTTCGGCTTTTGGACGCATTGGCGGTCCGTTGCCAGAGAGCTTGTACAGCAGATCAATGGATTTGACGAAGACCACGTTTCAGACACAACTTTTAGCTGGTTTTGCGGCCTCGGTAATGGCTGGCAACACGCAGAGGGACTCCCAGGATTCAAACGGTATAGTATTGCTTACTTATTGAAGATTTATAGCTTATAGGTCGACTGTCTAAATAACCCCTCAAAAGTCCAAGTTAACCTCACCTGCACGTGCACCCTGTGCGTTGAGGGTGATATCCTAATTATCATGATCATATACCATATGTCTCATATCATGATGGGGGAGAGGGTAAGGGGTCATGATGGCAATGATGATATTAAAAGAATATAAAAAAAGGTTTTTTTACACACAATAGTTCCCATTTGTGGCTCTTGGCTTTCATCTCACTTGGTGGTATGTGATGGTAAGTCAGGGGTTTCCAAACTACGCGCGGGCCAAATCCGGCCCGCCAGTGCCATCAATCCGGCCCGCGACAGCCAATATCTTATTGTTGTTGTAAGAAAAAACACAATATTAATCAAAATGCAAAACGCGTACGTTTGCTTATGTTGCGCACTCAATATAGCTAAGGTTTGGCCCTTGAAACATACTGAAGAAATCATTATGGCTTCAAAGTTTGGAGACCCGTGATCTAAGTGATAATTTAGCAAAGATCTAAGCACACCAAGCTTCTTAGAAGCTTGGTGTGCTTAGATCTTTGCTAAATAGATGCTCAATAGATCGAGACAGTATTTCACTCCGGCGCACCACCTTCAGCTTTATAAGGCGCAGGTTCGGCCTCATATGGAATACTGTTCTCATCTTTGGACTGGGGCACTCCAATACCAACTTCTCCCACTGGACCGCATTCAACGGAGAGCGACTCGAATCGTCGACTGCCCGGAAATATCAAATCGGCTTGATACTTTGGCGCTGCGTAGAGATATCGCCTCGCTATGCATCTTCTATCGCATTTATCACGGGGAATGCTCCGAGGAATTATTCGGACTTATACCTGCCGTCTCTTTCCGCCATCGTTCTACGCGACAAAAAATCCATGCCCATCTCTTAGATGGTTGGCCGTCCACAACTGTGCGATTCTCCCGTAGCTTCCTGCCTCGCACAGTCAAACTTTGGAACGAATTGTCGCCTGCGGTATTTCCGGACCGATACGACCTTCAAACTTTCAAAAAAAGAGCGTATTCCTTCCTCAAAGGCCGGCAACGCACTTGTAACTCCTCTGGGGTTGCGGGTGTCCATGGGCGACGGTAATCACTTACCATCAGGTGATACGTCTGCTCGTTTGCCCCCTATATCATAAAAAAAAAGATGGAAGCGAGCTTCACTTGAACTCAATAAGAACTGAGCAACTGGCTATCTTACTTCTAATTGTCGGAACACAACCGAATTACTACTTACATTGATGTAAAGGCGCAAAATTTAGGTTAAATGGTGGTGGCTAGCGAGGCGGGCTCAGAATCCCTACTACCCAAATTAAGAAGAAAAACGTCAGCCTCCATGGGGTTCGAACCCCGGACCTTCAGATCAATACTGGTTGGTTTTAACCACTAGAACCCGAAGGCGGTTGGTTGTTGGTTGTTTTTCATTGTTGTACAGTGTTTCAATCGTTGTAAAAAATATATATCTCTGTTGTTGAAAATTTACGAAAACGTCAACATGAAAGTTATCTTTTTCAGACTTACAAATTCTTTTTTCAATATTCTTTTCCTTAATTTTGTTGCTTTACCATATCTTTACCACGATACCTTTTCGTCAGATTTAGTGAATAGCCTGGTGTTATAAAATTAAAAATGTATTGACAATTTAAAGAGCTGAATTTTAAGTTGATATATTTGCCTAATTCAATATTTTTTTCTTTATTTATACTGTTGTATGTATATTGTTGTTTTTTTTTCTATTATATTGCAGTTTCTTTTTCTATTATATTGCATCTTGATTTGTCCTTTTGTCTGAGAGAAATGATTTTCCTTGTCTTGTTAATTTCTTTTCAATTTTCATTCATTCTTTTCAAATTTTCAATATTGTAATCATATATATCGTAGGTAAAGTTATCACTTGCAGACGTGTAAAAACTTGATTCAAGCTAGCTGGTTTTCTAAATAAGTACGTAAATATGTAGTTAGGACATTCTTCTTTGTTGCTGCCTATAGAGCATCAGTCCCCAGCGAGAGCGAGCGCGCCGAGCTCTGGGCGTAAGCCGCGGCGCCGGCGCACTGCGTTCACGCACGCGCAGCTTGCGTACCTCGAGCGCAAGTTCCGCTGTCAGAAGTACCTCAGCGTGGCCGACCGCGGCGACGTGGCCGACGCGCTCAGCCTCAGCGAGACCCAGGTCAAGACCTGGTACCAGAACAGACGGTGAGATTTGTTATAGTAGCTTCTTTATTTGTATTATTTGCTTAAAGTGATAAAGTGGCAGAAGTACCAGAACAAACGATGAGATTGGTTAGAGTAGGGTTATAGTAGCATTTGTACATATGGCTTGTCAGTCCTTACAAACAAGGGTAGTACTAGAATAGACTATGATACTTATAGCATCTTTATTGTAGACCAACTCATGTTCGGGGAAGAAGTAGCCCAGCATGGTCGACTACGGCTCTAGAGAAGAACACAAGCTAGTTTTTTAATAATTGAAACACAAATCTGGTTTACAATTTAAGCATCACCATTTTTAAGGCTAACATCAAACGTTAACCATGTTTTGCAATTTTTAAAGAAATGTTAACATTTTTAGCCGCGCTATTTTTAACCTTACTTAAAAATCAAGATATTGTTTAAATGGAACGCATTACGTTAACATACGACGTAAGCCCTGCTAGCGTCAAAAGCTAATGAAACGCGATGATGCTAAAAACGTTGAAATACTGCAAATCTGTGTTTAATTGGAACGCGCCTCACATCTATCTATCTATACTATATAAAGCTCGATTTTTTGTTATAAACCTCATATTTTTGCCCAGAACGAAATGGAAGCGGCAGAACCAGCTGCGCTTGGAGCAGTTGCGCGCGCAGGCTGCGAGCGGCGACCGCGAGCTCTCTGCGCACGCGCTGCCGCTTGCTTGCGCGCTGCTGCCTCCTTATCCCGCGTACATGCACTGCCATCTATGAATATTCACCGAGAAGCAAAGAAACTGCTACACGAATAGATAGCGTAGCAGCACGAGTGTAAGTGTTATGTCCGTAGAATGTGCGCTACGACTACGAACCGTCTTCGCTCCGCCTTTCGATATGCGCTGCCATCTGTGAATCGTCCTCGAGAAACAAAGCAACTGGTAAAAGAACAGTTAACGAAGCAAATTGATTGATAGTGTATTTTCCGTAGAGTGCATATAACGCGACAACTGCGAAAACATATATTTTTTTTAAATTCAATCAAACGTTATAAGGTTTAACCACAGATTGCTTAATAGTTACTACGTAAGTTTAACCTCCAACCTACGTTTAGCCAGTCTTTACAAGTTATTATATTTAGGCAATGTTTGTGCTATTCAATTAATATGACTGGGAAGGCAACTTCCAATGTCCTTGGAATATGTCTATAAATTGGGTGAAGTTTGTGAAGGTTATAAAGTAAAATAAATGTGAATTAGTTGTCAAATGGTTAGCAATTTAAGGAAACAGAGTTCTGTATTCATAGATTGTTTAAAATAGAGACAAATGTGTTCGTTCACGCCATCTTGATACTGTGCTGAGTGTTGATCTATAGATGTAGTATTCCAAGCGTTGCAATATCATGAATTCATGTAATTTTCAATTAAATGATATCTAGGGTTCTTGGACGCTTAATTGGAACAGTTTATCGTGCAATAATTAACATATTTTATTTGGTTTGTAAATAAATTAATCTTAAGTAGATGCTTTGTGTATATGTAGAGATAAAATAGGTAAAATAATAGGGCCTTAATATTCGATTGGTTATTTACCTACGTATTAGTGTTTGATCTCATGTATTAAAGTGTAGTTGAAATTTTAATAGTATTGTGAATAAAAAATGTTCTCGCAAAGTGTCTGTCTGTGATTGATTACAGACAACACGAAATTAGAACAAAATAGTATCGTTCAAATAGAATTTAGCATAATGAACACACAATTTGAATAAAATAATGTCGAATTCCACTCTACCTTTCAATATTCCACTTTGGCGGTCTTTGTAAACGAGCAATCATTCCAATTTCGCTCGAATTATGCAAATGTTTTGGCGCCATTCCGAATGGCTTCTGTCAAGCGCTGTTAATTTGCATCTCTTAGCAACTTGCTAACAACCCGCCGGATCCGGCAGCCGCTGCAGCGCAGCGCGTACGATGTACATTATAATACAAACGGAACGCTCGAAAAAATTAGGCGATATAGCGCCCCGAAAAGCAAATTGAAGCGCGGCATCATTGTCGGGGTCAAAGTTTTTCTTTCGGAGTCGCATTAACTGTCAATTTATTCAAACGACATGCTAATTTCGGGGCTTTTCAATTCGAAATTGTGATTATTTATTTGCGTCTTTATTTCAGATTTGAGCAAACGAGGGTTTTATTAAAGGGTGGGGTCATGCTGCGAGGTAATTGGGCTGTTTTGATCTCGCGGCGGGGCGCCGGGGGTGGGGGGCGGTAATTGAAGTATTTTCCCAGCGTTTGAAGGGTAGTTAGGTCGTCGGAAGGATGAATGGATTAGTTAGCGCGGCAGATAACGATCTGTCAGCGATGCCCCTCTATTAGGCGGTTTCAGCTGTGGTCTTAGTATTACCGTGTAGAGGTAATGACTGAATGTAATTATCGACAATTTTCTCGTGGCTTAATGTCTATTAATTCCCTTTGCTGTTTGTAACATCTCTTAATTATCGGGAATCGTTTTTCCAACAAGAAGAAAATGATTTACTGTGATTACATTTGGAATAGCTATTACCATTATTGTACACAATTTCATTTTAAGGTAAAAAAAAGGTTCTGCCAGTAAAGCCTAGCAAGTGTGATGGCGCCTAAAGTGACGCCACCAAGTCGGCGATTCGCCGAATAATGATTTGCAACCGAATACAAGAGAGAGTATATTATTTACCTTTAATCCGGTCCGGTCTCCGTATGTAGCCGGTGGACTTCCTGAGCTAGCTCGAAGGAAGTCGCGGCTCCTGAAGGGCTGCTGTCAATCCACCGAACCACGACCGGAACACATAGGCCTATTAGGCCACCATCACTCCCTAACTCAATTAACGGACACTCGCGAGGATAACTATTTCGGAAAACAATCACAAGCGGACTTTCGCATATTAGGTGCGCCGCGCAAAACAGAATGAATTATAGATTTTTCTCGAAAACGCGCCGCGTGATAACCTATTTCAATGTCATTACAAATTCGACCCGACTGACATGTCACATGCGGCCGGCCGTCACAAGCTCTCACATGCACAGACTATATGCAATGTTGCCACTCGCTCTTCCTCGAGCGTAAACAAAGTGTTAATTGTAACAGCAGGAAAGATGTACAAACTATTCTATAAACATTTTGTGGTATATTTGTGATATTTAAATTATACCTACTTTAATTGGTACAGTGAGAGACTCTGTACCAGGGTCGTGTGCTTGGGTACCTCCGTCTTACCTATTTCTGCCGCAAATCAGTAGTGCTTGCATTGCTGTGTTCCGGTTTGAAGGGTAAGATATGCCATTGATGGCGTCGATGGCGTAGTGCGTAATACCGTCGTCTTCCAAACGGGAGGTAGCGGTTCGAACCTCGCCACGTACCAATGTGTTTTCGAATTTTGAATTCATATGTACGTTTATTCCACGCTTTTACGATGAAGGAAAACATCGTGAGGAAATCTGCATACACCTGTGAAGAAAGAATTTCTTTACAGATTGTGTCTCAAGTCGACCAACCCGCATTTGGCCAGCGTGGTTGACTAAGGCCTAATCACCCTAATTTAGAGTAGGCTCGAGCGGTGAGGACGTCTATTTTTTTTTGTTTTTTAAAAAACGTCGCCCCACAATAGGATTTTGTCCTGTGTCGTGGGTGCAGTTACAAACATAGAATATCACATGCACATACGCCCAGACCGGAACAAATTTCTGTAGGCCATACAAAATATCTGTTCCGAGCGGGAATCGAACCCGCGACCCGTTGCGCAGTAGGCGATCACGCGACCTCTGCGCTAACCGTGTCGTGATGTCTATGAGCTGTTGATGATGATATGGCATTGAAATTACTGGGTACCGTGACTTTACAACCTGTCACAAGTAGGCAACGTACACTGTGGTTCTTGTGGGGGTTGCAGTTTTGCTGCGAATCTCACAAGAGCCACATGTATTTATAGGTGACAGTTTGCTTGTTTGCCAACTTAGTTGCAATAAAAAACAAAGGGGTCCTGCGAGGCGACCTTCTTGGTTGTCCGACGCATCCGCCTCTTGGGCCTGGACGTGACTCTCGATAAGACGAGGGCCATGATTTTTGCGAAGATAATAGTCAATAGTCACGGTACCCAGTAATTTCAGTGCCATATCTTACCCTTCAAACCGGAACACAGCAATGTAAGCACTGTTGTTTTGCGGCAGAAATAGGTACAGACGAGTATGCAGACGACCCTGGTACAGAGTCTCCCTCCAGTAAACCCCACCCACTGCCTCTCCCTCCGGTACCCTAGGTTCCATAGTAGACGTTGCTATACACCTGTGCCAAGACTACAGCACACAGAACAATATGGTTATTTTTTGACAGAGTAGTATATTGAAGTCTATAAACTGGTTTTAAAGAAAAATGTAAGTCAGGTAAAGAAATTGTTATCATACATATATATATATATATATATATATATATATATGATGAAAAATCAGACTATTGTTTGCAAGTATTTGAATATTATTTTTATTTTCCATTACTTGTTATTTAATTTACTTTATGTTAATATATAAAATTCTCGTGTCACAGTGTTTGTAAACAAAACTGCTTCGAAGCGGCTTGACCGATTATAATGATTTTTGTTGTGCATATTAGGAGAAACATAGTTCGCGGGCCCAGCTAGTCTTCTAATATATAAAATTCTCGTGTCACAGTGTTTGTTACCGAACTTCTTCGAAACGGCTTGACCGATTTTTATGATTTTTTTGTGTATATTCGGTAGGCCTGAGAATAGGTCGTAAACTATTTTTTATTATGGCGAAATGTAGTTCAACTTCGCGGACACAGCAATTTTTCATAAAATATATTTTTTTCCCGTTACTTTACTAAAGAATTTGAAGACGGTTAGGAGCAATAAAATACTTACATATCTTAAACGATCCCTTATATCATAAATTTTTATAATAAAAAATATTTTAAAAACTCCAATGTGGAAAACATAGAAAATATAAACTATGATGATTAGCCCGACCGGTTTCGGTCATGGCGACAGTATTTACAGATCAAGTAATCAATAAATCACAAAAATCTAGGAAAACGATTATATAGAGTTGTTGTGCAAACGATACCACTACGCGTGTCAAAACAAACTAGTTTTGATTAAGAAAACCGAGCAAACACAGTTGAAATAGGTACAAAATGGATTTGAATAGCATTACAAATACAATGCTGATTTATCTTATATTTTTTACTACGTACAACTGTGCTAAAGATGTAGTGAGTGAAGAAATCAAAGATCATTTAGCAGGAAAAGGCAAGAATGTTCGTAATAATGAAGAATTTTACAATAGAAGATTCGTTGAAGACTTGAATGATGATGAATGGCACGTATCACATTTGAAGGATACAGATTTTGGCAATTTGAGAAGTGGATGCAAAGAAGAGACGTTTGCTGAGAAAGTCCAAAGATACAGAAAAGCCTTGAAAGAGGATGGTGCTTTGGTCGAATATGTATCCGCTGATCCCTTGCCGTTTGACCCAAAGGATTTAAAAGTAGATGTTTGTAGGATGCCTGAATTTGTCGACAGAGTGTTTAAGTCTGGTGGAAAGCATAATAAGACAGTACGAAGAAACAACGTTACAACGACAAGTGTCGATAAAAGAGATATGCATGTAGTAGATACAGCCACTACTCAGAATGATCAAGGTGATTCAAAGGCACATGATAATGATGTTAAACGGCGAGCTAGTGAGTATATGTTCGGCTCCGCGGAGTACTATGATGATGTCGTAGATTTCGACGTGGCTGTTTGTCCTGATGATGTTGTGGAGGTCACATTGGAGTTAGATGATATACGAAACTACGATTTGCAATGCGAAATGATATTGGAATGGAGAAGCTTAGAGTAGGTTTAAAATGAATAAACATTGAAACGATTTCATGTTAATCTAGTATAAGTACGTGGTTTCAACATAATCTGTTTAACTTGCAAATCCGAAAGAACTTAATAGATTTAATTTTATTTTCACCATTAAAAAGCCCAAATAGAAAAGTAACATAGATCTTTTTAAGTATTAACTCGAAAAGTTATATGTGAAAAAATAACAATATTTTTATATAATATAAATGGTCCGCTAAATATGTTGCTAAGCACAAAATTCGAGAATGGTTGGACAGATTCGGTTAATGTTCTTACGAAGAGAAAACTTGAAAAAAATGTCGGAAAAAAGCACAAAAACGCATTATTTTCCAACTGTATCGGCTGTTCCACGTCGTCAAAAATCTTAATTCAAAACCAAAGCTTTTGACAAACGTCTGTCGGGACAGCTTCGGAGTACAAAAGGAGACTCCACCCGCGTTCGCGCCTACGTCGTCGCTCAGTGGTCCATGTCTCAATGTTGTGCGTTACGCGGGCGGCGTATGAGCTGCGAAAGGGGTCACACTCGCCACACTCCGCTAGCGTCCTCCACATACGTCCCTCAGTCTATGTCTGTTTGTGCTCTGTGATGTGCAATATGCAGACGGAGTGTGATCCCCCCTCGGCATCTCATATGTCGTCGACCATACCGAACTCTCGCTTTCACGAAGTGCCCCTCTTCCTCCCCTCCCTCATGCACGTTTTTCTCCAAGGGAGGCCAAACATGTATGGGGGAGCGGACGGAAGCGTTCACAGGTGTGTGATTACGGCGGGAGTACCCCTGGGGTCAGATCTAGGCCCTCTGCTCTGAGCCTGGAGTACACCCGGTGCTGCTGGGTGACCTTTTGCCGAATATGGAGGTCGTGTGCTTTGCTTTCGACACGCTGTTTGCAACGGAATTATCGACTACTAGGAGGCAAACCACTTTTCTAATTGTTAAAGTGTAGGTAGGTATGTAGCAAATCTTTAGACAAAGATGACAGTAATTGGTACTAACTAAGCAGGCCAATGTCGATTTTTATGTCAGTCGGCACGATGATGGTCGTCTGACGTATCCGCCTCCTGGGGCTGGTTGTGGCCGTGGTCGTGGCCATGATTTTTCGCTCTCCGCGTTGTCTCAGACTCCCGGTGGGGTTCTTATTCTAGTGGAGGGAGTTCAGGTTCCGTTCTAGAATACAAAATATGTCAGTGTTTACGCTCGAGGAAGAAACTCGTTTAGTATTTCTTGTATCCTTGTTCCACAGGTACGAGAGAATGTCCCTTGCATTCCCAGGGTGTGGACAAACTACCCGCGGTCTCACATTGGCTCGTGCCCGTAGAAATTTGATGAACCGTGCGATCCAACAAAACCCCCCAGCTCCAGATAAACCACCTTAAGTGCGGTAATTAAATTTCAGGCAAGTGATTTTGTTTGAGCAATACGGGCGGGGCTCGCTAATTGGCAGATGCCTGTTTTTGTTAATGGTCTGCTTACAAAATTTTCTATGTTGACCAGATTGATGATACATACATCGAGGGCAATTTTGTACCTTTATGGCAATTATATGTTTATGCAAAGTAATCGTAAATTTTTAAATGTAATACATTTTTATATACTTAACTTAAAATAGAGTCCGATACTTAAAACCTAAACACAAATTGCCTAATAACGTTTGGCCTAAAACACATATCACCTAAAAACGAAATGCCTAATAACATTTAGCCTAAATAAGTACCTATGCATAAAGTCGAGAATACACATAAAGTCGTTTCTGGCGCTTCGCCGGCCGCTGCCGCGGCACGCTTGCTTCGCGCGCTTGGTTCATGTTCAAACCTACGCTCGTCGCTTCGCTCCTCGCTACCTATTTTTGACGTTATTAGGCATTTCGTTTTTAGGTGATATGTGTTTTAGGCCAAACGTTATTAGGCAATTTGTGTTCAGGTTTTAAGTATCGGACATCTTGAAATAGAATCGAACTAGGGATAGAAAGATAAAGAGAGACATAAAAAAAATATTTAACAAAATATAAAACAGACTTCAAAAATACAAAAAAGAAAAAAATTATGTAAGAATACCAACATTACATTTTTTATTTTGAAGTTGCGGATGATTAATGATCATGAGTTAAAATTTGACACCGATATCGAAATAAAACATGTGATGTTGGTATTCTAACGTTGTTTTTGATTTTTTTGTGGTTTTGAAGTCGGTTCTTATTTTTTGTTAAATATTTTTTTTGTGAATCTAATACCAGCTCACCGGAGTAACTTGTAAGAATGAAACTGAGGGTCAATACGTGCCTATAGAATTAAAAAAAACTAGCACCTAACTCTTAAAAGTCAAGAATTCCTTCATCATCAACTCGTCTCATGACAACCAGACGCAAATACCTGAATAGCTGCAAGAAAAAACATGACACACGTTGGACGTGCCTACAAAATTTAAGGGTTTCCCTCAATTTTCATGGGATTCCATCACCAGCTCCTAACTTTGATGACAATAGAACCAATCGGGAAGTTTACACTCTCAAACCTAAAAATAATTTTCTAAATCGGTTAATAAATGGCAGAGTTATGAGATAACAAACATAACAAAAGAACATACAGTCGAATTAATAACCTCTTTTTGTGAAGTCGATTAACAACCTCGCACCCCGTACCACTCCGCACTCGTTAGGTAATATTGTATGAATCCTCAGGCGCAATATAAAAAAAATATATTGTACAAAAAATAAAAACCGACTTCGACCGACTTGAGAGCGAGTGGCAACACTGCTAATAGTCTGTGCACATGCGGTGTGGCGGCCGGCCGCTGTGACATGTCAGTCGAGTCGTATTCACAGAACACATATACCTAAGTATTTGTATTGTCATTGAACTAGTTACCATGCGGCGCGTTATCTCGAGAAAAATTACCATTGAATTGTCTTTTGCGCGGCGCACCTAATTATTGTGGTGGCGAATGTCCGCTTATCATTGTTCTCCGAAATAGTTATTGTCGCGAATGTCCGCTAATTAAGTGAGCTAGTGAGTGGTGGTGGCTTCATAGGCCCATGTGATCTGGTCGTGGTTCGGTGGATTGACAGCAGCCCTTCAGAAGCCGCGACTTCCTTCGAGCTAGCTCAGGAAGTCCACCGGCTACATACGGAGACCGGACCAGCTTAGAGGTAAGCACTATTATACCATTGTAGTCGGTCACAAAACCAGCCCAGATTAATCGGTGAAACGCCGAACTGGTTGCGTCGACTTTAGGCGCCACCAGTCAGCCTGATCCTGGAGCCCAGAGGGGACTTCGAGGGGCATTTAACCTTGTCCTGATGGAATGTGGCTCTATTACCTATAGTGCCTGTGGTTCTTATAAGTTTTGCACATGTACACCCCCTATACGGACCCCAATGTACGTTACCAATTTGTGTGTAGGGTAGCTCCCATACAAGTAAAGTGGGAGTAAATTTTTTTCTCGACTAACCCATCGCGTGGGGTATTGTTGAATTGGTCTTTAAAAAATAATGCAAGGTTCAGAACACCAATTTTCGATTTAGGGATCCGTTTCTGAAATATTTAGTTGCAAATTTTTGTTAGAGGTAAGTGTCCCCCTCTCTATCTGCTAAACGGTTATATATGGACATGTGAAAAAATTACAACAGTAGTATATTTATTTTTTATTTATTTATTTATTAATTTATTATCAGGCAACTTAGGCCCATAGATATATACCTTACAAACTACCATACATAATATATATAACTATTTGGTTAGTGTAATAGAACTTATAAGCTATGTTAGTAAAGAATATTAAATATTTGCCGTGTTCTGCGTGTTCTGCGGCATGCCGATGGTATTAGGTATTCGTCCCCGAAATCGCCTAAACACCACACCCTTTGGCCAGAAGTCCTCCTTCATGAAAGTGTCCAGCGCAATGTTTGGGACCCGAACCACAAATGCTTTAAAACTGGCATTGTGGCGCGACTCCAGTGGCTGCACCCTCAGAACGAAGTTGGCCTTCTTCTGGATGTACTGTCCCACATCCTGCTCTGTGGTGGTGTAGTGCAGGCGGGACAGGTACAAGGCCGTAGTCGGTGCCGCGGCCGCGGTGCGCGGTATATATAACGAAGTTTAAAGGAAAACTATCAGAGTTGAATACTACTCGTAAGTACAAACTAAAAAGTTATAGATGACCAACTTATAAAATGTACTCGGAAAAGTAAAATTTCATTGAAAATTAGTACTGAATATAAATTTACGAACCACGTGAAGTTCAGGAAATATAAAATCATTGCATCTTTAATAATAATGCCTAATTTAATAGCAACGTGTTGCGAGGTGTGAGTGTTAACTCAAAGTTGGCATTTGCAACTACGGAACCCTACACTGCGCGTGGCCCAACACGCACTTGGCTGGTTTTCAATATTGTTTAAGCTATCTAAGCGAACAAAGTAAGACTCTAGAGTATTAACTGATTGATTCCATTTTGTAACGTGAATCCCTGGTCCCAATTAAGAACGAAGAAGTTCCCTTGAAGTAGCATTCAGGGGATCAAAAATAATGTTTGCTATGTTCGGCCTATTATAATCTATCAATTATAAGTTCTGAATACAAATCAAGGAGTGTCTAGAATCAAACAAGCTAAACAAGATTATCTTATTTATATGAAGGTACGGCATTTGTCTTTAGGCGCTTACTCAATAGAACAAGTAAAACATTATTTACGAGCCCACAAAATAACAATTCGTAAATACCTGTGCTGCCATCCAAGCAAATATACGTAAACGCATAAAACGATACATGCCAATGTTTGAGGTGTAGGTATTGCATGCTTGAGTCCCTTTGCGAACTCACCCTAAATTCATGCTTTTCAGTAAGATGGCGTCACTTGCGTACACAGTCAAAAAACCCAGAAGAAGTCTCTGCGAATGCCAAGAATCGAATCCAAAGTACTTTTTTTCTGGTGTATACGGATTGTGCATTAGCCAATGAAAGTAGAATTAAAAGTCATTGTATTCTTTTTTAAAAAGCGATATAAACAAGCTGTTTTATGTCCTATCCTACCTATTATGACTTAATGCCACCCATGCTACGAAACCGTAACGCTACGCTACGACCCTGTCTACAGCTCGCTTCCATAACTACGGATAGCATTTCCCTGATCCCGTACTAGGTGGCGCTTTATAAAGAATCTGCTACTTATTCCTACACTCACTCGATAGAGAGATTTGTGAAGAATGTGCTGCAGAAACTGGCAACTTTGATAGAAGTACCGACATTCTATCACATCTAAAAAAGGTATTGTAGTTTAGTATTATTATATCACATGTGACCAAGCTGAGGCGTATATTTATTATTCCAAAGTATATTGAGGCTAAGTATATTTATTATTCCAATTATTGTTCCAAAGTACGAGTACATACGTTACATGTTCAAAACTTCATATAATAGTTACTTGAAAAATATATTTAGTCACGTTGTTCATCCACGCTTGGCCAGTTGTTTCTGTGTTGATTAGAAACAACTATCAAGCTAACTTTGAACTTGCAACAACATATTGCGACACTACGTTTTGAGCATTTTACAAGGATGACATTCATGTTTTCTCTGTGGTTTTTACGCCCCTGTGTAACTTTGACTAAATTTTGATTGTATGAATTTGATTGTCTTGAATGCCAAGACTGTTAAGACAACCGGCACAGTCTTTTTTACGCCATGGCTGTTAAATACAAAGTTATTATGATAGATATTAATTCACACAAACATCACTGGTTTCAATAAATAATAGCCATAGACTCTAAAATTAATTGAAAATTGTTCTGAATAATCACCGAATTTTTATTTAGAATTACAACTATTAAATCCATAAGATTTTTTCAAGATTCGAATTTTAATTTAAGTTGTAATGTGATGAACTGTTTCGAAAGGTTTCGCAGATGCCAGTAACTTGTTAGCACAATTACACAGTAGATGGCGTAATCTGTTATACAGAGTTGTTGGGACTTCGTTTTACTTATGCTCCCCTGGTACATGTCGGCAAAAATTCCGCTTTCGGAACAATTTTGTCGGGTAAACTTTTCCTCTGGGAATATGGTGTGACTAATTTCTCTATGAAATGTATGAATTGATTTTTATAAAGCATTAATCTTTTGTTCTATACAAACACACACACTTTGTTCTATACAAAATATCACTTGACATCGCATCTCAAAAGCTATTTAAGAAATAAAATATCAACAAAAATATTTACTTTAATGAATAACATCGATTATTTCCATACAAGTGTACTATTGTTATGAATGAAAACTTTTTAATAAGTTTCCAAGTAAGAAACCAGCTTATGCCGTTTTCCTGGATGGATCAATAGCCCAGGCTCCGCCTCCTAGTTTGCACTGCTTTCACTTGTACCGTTAAAATGAGATAGCGGAGGATGAACGGATGCCCAGAGGGAACGACAGAGAAAGAGAACATCACGCCGCCGGTTGGAACTTCCATTACCTCCATTTTATGTAGTCCTGGTAGAACTTTGCGTCGACACGTGACGTGACAGTGACGTGGACATGAATGACAGACATGTCTGGGACGTGTCTATATTTGAAACGATTGTTGAAATTGTAGATATAAGTTTTGTTTTTTTGAGTATTTTGTTTAATTTTATTTTATATAGGTTCTTGTGTATTATCAGCAAAAATCACCTACTCTTATTTATTAGAGTATCTTATGATTTGTTTACCAAAAATGTTTCATAATATATTATCAGTTGCAAACTAGACACCAATTTCAGGTATTCATTAAAAATATAAACTATAATTTTCGATAAAAATGTCATTAATTCAACTGTACTGAAAGGTTCTCTCTCTCTCTCTCTCACACACACACACTCTGTCTCTTTCGACTAGACTGGATTGCCCTAACCTTACACAACATTTTAAGGATACTGCTGCATTATACTGTATGCCTGGTATACCGGGGCCTCAAAAAACGTAAAAACGTCGCACATGTCGATCGATGGGGGTGCTTTATCGTCATACATTATTTATGTACGAGTACATTACAGTATAAACTACATCAAGGAAACTAGATTTTTGAAGTCAGGCTTGAAGTCCAGCTCCCAACTGCTGGCGGACATGTCATCTTTATTTGTATGTAATATCTCTTCATCAATAAGAATGCCAGACAACTGAGTAAAGTGTTGTTGCATTTGTTGCAAAAATGACGCTCACTGTGTTAATTAATTTATTTCAAAGTTCGAACGAACCGATTGAGCGGGTTCGTTATTGCAAAGCAGGCTGTGATTGTACACGTTACTTATTGAGTTACGAGCTTTATAGTGTTGTATGTATGTATGTATAATAGTTCTCAATTACTAAAACAACAGGTAGGTAATTGTCCTAAATTTCCTCAGACTTCATGCTCTCCTAGTATCCAATGTTTTGGAAAACCCGTTGAAGTTAAATCGTGATAGGTTTCTCTGCATTGAGAAAATGTATGTCCATTTGTTTAATCTAAATGATAAGTCTAAACTCTGTATACAAGAGGTACCTTTTCTTAAAGTTAAACGCATCTTCGAGTATCAATGTATAACAAGTCTGTATACAATAACAATGTATATCAAGTATACTGTATAACGTTTTAAACTGAAAAAAGCAAAATGAAATTTACAATATTTTTCAGAGCAAATTTTCTTCGCAGTTATTTTTCAATACTAGTATATTGTGTAGGTAGATAAAAAGTAATAAGAATAAAATTGTAACTGAAATATATATTTACCTCAGAAACAGATAAATTTCTTAAAAGACTGTTGAAGTAAAAGCTTTCAAAACCCCTAGTTAAAGCTATGCGACGGCTGGTTGCAATGAATAGCGGATGAGCAGGATAGCGCACATCACAAGATAGTTTGCCTCGCTCTCATGAATGGTGGCCGCGGAGTGTGTTTACGGATAGTCCTTAGCAACGCCACCTCCTGCGATTCTCTGCAGTGTTGGTACTACCAAATGACTCACAACCTGACTGACTGACCTGTATTCGTCAAATCGATCTTCCTCCATTAACTCATTTAACGTTGCAAATTTTTGCAAAACCAGAAAAGTAGTATGGATTATAAAGAAACCATAATAAACATTTATTTATTTTTAGCTGACCGTATGCAACTTTGTTCGCATTATAACTTTTCCCGTAGGAAAACGTTTCCCGTCAGATTTTTACTGTAGGTAAATTACCCTAT
The DNA here is from genome assembly GCA_963935595.1 of Schoenobius gigantellus. Lineage (NCBI taxonomy): Eukaryota > Metazoa > Arthropoda > Insecta > Lepidoptera > Crambidae > Schoenobius > Schoenobius gigantellus. The sequence goes on along the minus strand of OZ012544.1, from coordinate 44,234,174 downwards.
GTCCTTCCCCTGGTCTTGAACTATCCCTATATCAACTTTCATCAAAATCGGTTCAGTAGTTTCGAAGTCTATTCAATATAAACAAACAAACAATCAAATCTTTCCTCTTTATAATATTAGTATAGATTACACAAAATTATTTCTGTTAATGACCACGTATAAAAGAACAAGTACCTCACTAATATTAAGTACGTAGAAAAAATATTACAACATAACATAAAGCTTTAATTCTCAAGATGCACGATTGAAAAATATCTTCAAAGAAATTCCATTCGGCTGTTGCGTCCGGAATATTTTGGCGCACAACGTGGGTCTAAAGAATGATTTTTATTAGAGATAGGTTCGTGATTAAATACAGATTTCTCATACACTTTGGTGTGGTTGAACATCAAAGTTCTCTTTTTAAGCATTAAATTAAATTAAATATGTTTCAAATTCTGTTACCTTGTCTGGTTTTGTTTACGTGTGACAAATTTTATATTGTGTGAAATATATGTAGGTAGTGTATTTACCTACTAGCGTCTCCGGCTAGTAGAATTAGAAACAAATTTAGATTTGAGGATTCATGACTTAGAAAGCAGTTTAAATCTATTAAAAACATTTCTAGAATTCCTTTGAAAGCTGACTGTTGTCTTTCTTATTTTGCCGCACAACGTGGGTCTAAAAATGAATGTTTTGAGAGATATATTTCCTGGTACATTTGGGTTAGTTTAGACCTTATAAGTTATTCATCATCATCATAACAGCTCATATACGTCCCCACCGACGGATTCGAGCCTACTCTATGTTAGGGTTATAAGTTATTACTATTTACTAATTGATTAACTATTTGATTTTCTTATCGCTGTACGTTATGCTATTTTACATTGTGCAGTATACCTGTCGGAGTGTATGATTACTCCTACATGCAACTGCAAGCCTGGTACACTGGGGCGCAAGACACGTGGCGTGTCACCGCCTCCAAACACTTTGCGCTTGTCGTTGAAGACAAACAAATATGTATGTATATATCATTAATTGTAAAGGAAACCTTAAAAAAGGAAGTTAGTCATTAAAAAAACATCGGTGTTACAAATCAAACCATGTTACGTCGGGAATGTGGAACGTCGCGCAACTTTATAATTATACAATACTAGCTGACCGTATACAACTTTGTTTGCATTATAACCAACTTTTCCCGTCAAATTTTTCCCGTAGGAAAATTACCCTATATCCTTCCCCTGGTCTCGAACTATCCCTATACCAACTTTCATCAAAATCGGTTCAGTAAATTCAAATTCAAATTCAAAAATCTTTATTCAACATAGGCCTTTACAGGCACTTATTGACGTCAAAACAAAGCAAAACAATCTAATTTAAAGAAATCATATTAACCTTGTATGTGCATACATCCTGAATATATTCAAGATGTCTACAAATACAAGTAGGAATGAAAAAAAAAAGTTGACTCTACACCTGTTCGGAAATTGGGAGAGCCTTCTCGAGAAGAACAGGCAAGAAACTCGAAAGGTCAAAATTTTTTATCTCCTCTTTTAAATCGCCATTTACAATTTTCGAAGTTTCGAAGCCTATTCAATACAAACAAACAAACAATCAAATCTACCCTCTTTATAATATTAGTATAGACTAGCTGCGCCCGCGAACTACGTTTCGTCTTAAAAGACTTCAACGCGTTCTTAGTTATATCTTCTATATTTTTCCCGTTTTAACAACATTTTTCATTGATTCTCCTCTCCTGTTGGTCGAATCATGATATTACATAGCCTCAAGCCTTCTGCAATAAATGGACTATCCAACACAAAAATAATTTTTCAATTAAACTCGTAAAATTTTTTGGTACTTGTATTAATAGGTACTATGTAATCTGTGGCCGGGTTAAAATAAGTAGTCATTAATATACAAGAGAGAAACATGGTCAATTTCACTAACCTTGCCTTAGCTTAGGACAATCTTATGTACTGGCTCACCGTTGTTGGGCCTGTCTCCAGGGGGTGCGCTCGGGGAATGGCTAGCGCCGATCCCGATCGTGCCCCTATGGGGGTAGAAGCTGCTGGAGGGTGGCTTAACCAGTTATGGGGTTTATACCCGAGTCCAATGGCATATCCAAGGGGCGGCTTTGTCAGCTTTTCAGTCCCTTGTTGAATCGTAAAGAGATTCCCCCGCCAAAAAAGTAAAATCTTATGTGGCATGTTGTCACATTCTTTTCATTAAGGGTTGGTAAGGTCGGTAGCAAAGTATTGTAGGTACACCTCATATAGGACCTTTATGGTTCATAGACTATATAGGGTCGGTTTTACTTTCCTATTACTAACAATCTAAAAACCGACACTTAGTAAAATTGATCACATAGCCGATTTCCAAAAAAAAAGATAAGTTTTCTTTTATGAATTTTTTTTCCACTTACCGTCAAGAATAGTGCAGCATAATAAAATAACACTCAATAACGCACACAATAAATAATCTGAAGCCGATTTTAAGTTATTTTATGGAAATTTGGAAACTCTGTATTAACTATTTTTCTTACACCGTTTTCAGGAAACTTTCATCTTTTTCTGATTCCAGAGAGTCATTCTCTCCTAGTTATGCTTGTTGTGGAACTAGGTATCGAACGAATAAGGGTTAGCGTAAAACAAAACATCTATCGTTTCATGGCCGCCCAGTATCCAATGTTTTGGGAAATGGAAGACTGCGCTAACTGGACGTCCGGACAGTTAAAGTATCTCCTATTATTTCATACTCGCCCAGTATCCAATGTTTTGGGAAATGGAAGACTAACTCAGCTAGCTAAAGTCCGGACAGTTAAAGTATCTCCTGTTGCTTCATGTCCGCCTAGTATCGAATGTTTTGGAAACGGTGAGGGCGTTGCAGGCAAACTACCTATTATTTTACTTGAATTAATAAAGTTTGGTTAAATATCTTCCTATGTTTGTAACCAATTTGAAGAAATCCAGGTCAGATCACACTTAGGTGTCCGACATGTTGGTTATTAATAGGGACCGGATTATATGCAACATAAAAAGCTTGTTATATGCATGAAAAATGCTTGAAATATGCACGAACATTGGCAGAATATGCGAAATTAAATAATAAATTTTAGGAACCCAAAAAAGAAGATAAGTAAGTGTTCATTTTTTTATTTCAAAATCAGTAAATTATCCTTTGATAGGCGACAATAGGTACAGTAACATTACATGACGTTTAATTTATTTAATATTTTTGTAAACGTAATCAAGTATTGTTCCAAATTAATGTTCAGTGGGAAGATTGTGTCTTCGATCATTTTAAAATAATTTTTACTGACGAAAAAACGGAGGAGGTAATCAATTCGACGCGTATATATTTTTTTATGTATGATCACGCATAACTTCTTACAGAGAACTCCGATTTTGATGATTCTTTTTTTATTTGAAAAAAAAAAATCCTATCCTAAGGGTAGGAAAACAGGAAATTATTGTTGATTTACTCACTAATTGTGATCAATGACCACGCATTACTTTTTACAGAGTGATCCGATTTTGATGATTCTTTTTTTATTGGAAAGGAAGTCGGTGCCAAACGATGATCTCCTAGAAAGTGTTAAAATTTGTCACCGACTTCAATATAGAAGTGTGATGTTGTCTGTACCTATTCTTATATTATTTTTAACTTTCAGTGTTTTTGATTTTTAGTTTTTTCGGCGGTTCAATTTTTTGTTAAAAATTTTTTATAACTGGAAAAGGTTTTCTCAACATCCACTGAGGTAACTGGGCAGAATTTGAACCTAAGTGCTATGTTGTTGCTGAATTTGACACAAGCGTTCAAAACCTAGGTTATTGTTCAATATGTTTCCAAACTTTTCTTTAAGATTATGCGGCAATGCCATTGGCAACGTGGTGTTTATTTGGTGGATTTTATTCATTGTTCCGATAGATTCATTAAATTTGCTCGGATTCGGGATATTATCGCTTTCATTGTATTGCGGAATGCAGGGTGAGTGCACTCCACTCGGAAAAATATTGTAAATGTACCGATAATATGCATCATAACTAGATTTTAGGTAAAATATGATATTAACGCTGAGGATGGCTTAATATGCAAATGCATATAATGCGGTCCCTAGTTATTTAATAGTATTGGACACATTTTTTACAATGGAAACTTCGATTACAAGTTTCGAATCCCCACTCATTGACCTTAAATCGCTTTATCTCAGTAGTGTTTTGTAATTTTTGACAAAGCAAAAAATACATAGCTATCTTATATTTTTTATTATCTAGCTGTCGTGCTATATAGATTTTGATTTTTTTTATATTATTGTTCATTCAATAGGCTGCACGGTTTTTGTTGGGACATTGCCATCGTTGAATGTACCGGTTCTCGTCCGATCTCCGAAGTCAAGCAAAATTGGGCGCGGTGAGTACTTGGAAGGGTGATTGCCTGGGAACACCGCGTTGGCTTTCTTTGGCTTTTACAAGTATGTGCAAATTAATTTCTTGTATTGAAATCAAGAATGAAAATATAGTTTCATTTTCATCCTGTTATTGACTGGCTCGAACGTTGCACATTGTTTCAAGTATTTATTAGCACTTAAAATAAAAATAATTATGTAAGTATTTAACTTTTTTGATGAATAATAACTTAGTATTTTTAATATTTTTACAAATACTTCCGTATCCTAACAACTAAGCAGTTTGTCAATCTTTTTCTTTATTATAGGCAGACTGGTGGCTGTATGTGAAGCGTACGCTGAAAGGCATGGGTTGAGATATAATGTTAAGAAAAGTCAAGTCATGGTCTTTGAGGCTGGGAGCAATCGACCAAATCGAATACCGCCTATTTTACTGAACAATTGTGAGTTACAGCGTGTGTTTCATTTTAAATATCTTGGTCATATCTTGACTCCCGACCTCAAAGACGATGCTGACATAGAAAGGGAACGAAGGGCGCTATCGGTAAGAGCGAACATGCTGGCTCGCAGGTTTGCACGTTGCTCAAACAATGTCAAAATTACTCTCTTCAGAGCTTTTTGCACGTCATTTTACACGTGCAGCCTGTGGGCCAGGTATACTCAAAAATCCTATAGCGCTCTTCGTGTTCAATATAACAACGCGTTCAGGGTGTTGTTGGGGCTGCCTCGCTTCTGCAGTGCATCTGGGATGTTTGCAGATGCGAGGGTGGACTGCTTTTACGCAATGATGCGCAAAAGGTGTGGCTCCCTGGTGCGCAGCGCCAACACCGTCCTGACGATGATCGTGGGCCGGCTTGATTGTCGCTATGTTAATCATTGCTGCAACATCTCTAGTGGGATGGAGCAGTGATGATCTATTAAGTTTATTTTATTCCCATCCAAAAAAATTATTTACTAACGTAGTATTAAGTTTTACTAACCCTATGAGTCCTGGTAACTTGAATAAAAATATTTATTATTATTATTATTATTTTTAAATTTATTATCTTTTTTATAAAAGAAATATCAAATATTAAAAATTAATAGCAACTAAAAACCACTCATGTTTCATTCGAATCATTACCTGTGCTATTATGAGTTTACAGAAACATAAAAGAAGCTATTGTCAGGGAGCACGTATACAATTTTCACAAGTCATGTGAAAATGTATTCTTCATATACACTGTGTACAACGGTGGACCTCTGTCAGGCAGCGCAGAGAGCAATTAATGTGAGCAAATGTGGATGAACTCATAAAACAAAACACACAAGTCTTTCTTTGTAAGGGAACAAGACGTCACTAATAGGATAACTCGCTCTCAATATTTATATAAATTACAAAGACCGTATATAAAACTGTCTGTTGTGTCAAGAAATGCTTTTGTTATGTGCATAGAAATCTTCAATAAATTACCAGATCGTTTCAAGGATGAAAAATTAAGTTTTAGTGAATTTAAGAGGCTGACTAAAATATGGTTATTGAATAACTGTTTTTATAGTTTGAAAGAGTATATGGAGCATAGAGTGTAATTTATTAGTACCTGAAAAAAGCTATTTTTGTTAAAATGGTTTAGGCAAAGTAATTTGTTGTATTTCTATTATTTTTTGTTTTATAAAATGTGTTTACACCTGTAAAGGTAGGATTTGGTGGTCTGTATTTATAGCAAATGTTACTGCTTACTTTGTACCCAAATTTATACACAATAAATTATTATTATTATTATAAAAGAAATCAATTAGACAATTTTAAAATCCTAATACATTAATACACCAAAAATAAATATATTGTACTAAAACGTATTATTATTCACCAAAGTAAACGAGTTGCAGTAGTAATTAGGCCAAAAATAAGCAACGTTACAAAATACAGTGTGTGGTTAATGGTGTTTGAATCGGTGTAGTGGCTTATTGAGTTCATTCTTTTTATTTTAGTGGCGACTGTTAATGTATTTAATCTAATTATTGTAAGTTATACTCTTATCTTAAACTTAACTGATATGTGTATTATTTTAACATTATTCCAGTTTTGTTTGTATATATTGTATATGCAGTTTCCCAAATAAATATTTTTCTAAATTTTTATTAATAAATATTTTTCTAAATATTTTGTTCTAAATTTAAAATAATTCCGTTATCATGTATTCATTTAATTACATTGTTAAAATAATTTTGTATTTTTTGTTCTATAGTCGCCATGTCTTCGTCCGCGTACATCATGCACGTGTCATCCGCATACATGTATATCGTACAGTGTTTAACTACATTTAAAATACTATTAACATGCATTATGTAGCCAACAGGACAAAATTCTGATCCAGTCGGCACACCGGTTGTCACATTGGCTTGTTTACCTATCTTATTATTTATCATTGTGCACAAAGTTCTATCTTGTAAATAGCTTTTTAACCACCTATTGACTAAAAAAATAAAGTGAAGTGTTATTGTTTGTTTTAGCTTGCACTATTATTTAGGTAAATATTTTATAATTTTGGTAAAGCAATTATGTAGTTAGATTTTATAAAAACATTATAAACACAGGCTCAGGGTAGAATGTCTATTTGTCTCTAGTGGATGCACGCCAATGCTGTATGGGTGTAGAACCTTTACCTTCCTTAGCTAGCATCTATGCTTAATTTTCATACGAATTTTCGGTTCCAAATTTAAAACACTTTACTCCCTTGGGAGTTTCTTACAAAATTATATCCCATGTCTTGCTTTACGTTGAGATTAAAGGGGTTATAATTGAACATTGTCGATCAGGTGGTATGAAAAACTTGTTATTTCTCTCAAATTTGCTAAGTTCAACTTTTTCGTAACGCCTTAAGAAATTACGTACTATATTTATAGTCATGTTCTCCGGGTAACAATGGTTAGGCGACAGAGAGGAATTTGCTGAGATAAATAATATTATTTCCATTCACTTCATGCGATCCTAGTATCCAATGTTTTGGAAAACGTGTTGGGGCAACTTTCATTGTTTTTCTTATGTCTCTGTTTGCCCCAAGCTCCTCCCATGTAGGCTGCTATGCTTGCACTTGTATAGTGTGAAAGAGAACAGAACCCGCAGAAAGAGAGAATTTGCGTGAGCTTATGCGGTCTGAGATGGGTAGAGCGTCGGCTTCAATTTCCATTACCTGTGCTTTATGCGGCCCTGGTATCTTTTGCTGGTGTGTGACGCAACAGCGACACTGATGCAGGTGGATTTCAAATTATTACGTCATGAAGAGGGATATAAACAGTGTTGTCAGCGTTGGTCATGTAAACCTTTCTGCTGTGCACACATCATTTCGACAGCAGAAATAAATTCCAACCGTTATCGTATCGCGAACTTATATCTTTCGTATTTAGCGCTTATTTTAACCACTTGCGTGACGGCCGGCTATGAACTTTCCACTGCTCCACTGCCACTGGTGTGTTTTCTTAGCGCTACACTAGGCCTATTTACATTACACGATTTCTCGGACCCTGCCAGCAGTGATCGGGTAGTGTAATAAGAAACAGGAACGCAGGGTACCTAAATAAGGCAATCGACCTCCCTACCTCCCTGCCAACAGGGAGCCCAGTTGCGTGGCCAAGAGCATAGCGTTCACACTTCTTTAACTTGCTGATGCGTCTAGGTGTGGCGTCTTGTAATAATGTCGTGTGTTAATGAAAAAAAAGTTTTTCTAAATATTATTGAAGTGTATAGGAAGAATATACTTATATGCCATATATTTGGAGAAAATAACATAAGGATTATTTAAATAGAGATTCCCTTTTTTAGGGCTCCGTATCTCAAAGGGAAAAAACAGAAGTCTTATTTAGGATCACTTTGTTGCCCGACTGTCCGTCTGTCTGTCAAAACCCTATTTCCCAGGAACGCGTAGATAACAGTCTTTTTCAGCTGAAAAAACATCATTTTGAATTAAAGGAGTCATTTTGAATTGGTCTTCTTCTACTCTTAAATAGTTACGAAGGTCTGTGCGGTCATATATTTAAAAAAAATATTGTATTTCTCTTAGAACCAAATATTCTTTCACCCACATTTTCCCTTTTTACGGTACCGACAGTTAAAGTCACCGCTAAAGCATTTTTTGAGATTTCAATAAAGTCGGTGCCATAGTGCTAGACGTGCAAAACATTCGATGTTCGACTTTTGACTGAGAGTGGAAGAGATTTTTATAGGCATACGACAGACAGGGCCCGAGAAATCGTGTAATGTAATAGGGTACGCGACAGACAGGGCCCGATAAATCGGGATCCGAAAGACAGGGTCCGAGAAATCGTGTAATGTAATAGGCACCTGTTCAAAAGAGGTTTGAAGACAGCATTCTATTCAAAGACGGCAGTGACCTATTCATAGCTGTGTCTCTGATATTAGCGAAAGCCATGGGCGGCGGTTATCACTGACCGTCTGCTAGTCTGCCTGTCACTCACTTCAAGCTCAACTTCAAATGGGTTCACAATAATGATGATATTATCAAGCGATAATATCTCGCAACAACTTGACACTCAACACGAATCTAGCGACAATGCGGTACCATAACAATTTATACAACGTTGTCTGAAAAGGACATTGCTCTGCGTCCATACATTGTTCGCCCCAACACCAACAGCAGTGAAAAAATGCTTTTCATATAATTAACCATTAGTAAATAGTGTACATCCACATCAATTATTACGGACAAGCTTCGAAATCGAATTAAATATGAAAATGAATCAGATTTTGAGGTTAGTTGAGGTAACAATTTAATTCGTTAGAGCAATACACATAGTCCATACCTATACAATTATTAAAATAATAATTATTGCAATCAATCTAAGCACGTTATTATAGCCACGTTATAAAGAACAAGAAATCGCGAAATTATAAAGAAAGTCAAAAACACGACGAACTAACAAGCGACAGCGCGTGAGTAGTCAATTGACGAATGTTTTAATTCAATTCACGTCGTAAGTTGTGAGAAACTTAATTTATACAAATTAATAAATGTACATACCTACATAAAATCGAGTCAATTCTATTCAGTCGAGCAAAGGTAACAATAACCATTTCTATATTTTACTTCATTTGGTTTTGTTTCTAAAAGTACTTTAATATATTTTTGATTTGTCCGTCGAATACAAATATTTGTTATGAGTGTATTATAAGCATATTTTATAGCTTATAATTATAACGTAAATCAAATCTTTGTTGGTCATGGGGCGATTATCGACATTGTCCTTTAATACTATTTTGTTTCTTAATTTTTTCCGTTTTGGTTTTATATTGTATTCATTTCAATTTTTTGGGCACGTTAATCAATGTTTTATTCTATTCATTTTTGCAATGTCTGCTTTATGTTATAATAATTCAAAACATAGATTACTAAGCCAGACTTAGTCATCATCACGTCATCATTATGAGTAAAGAGGTTCATGTTTAATTGTTTATTGCATTGCCATTCTTTTTATTATTGTTTTGAGACTTTCACGTTTGTAGATACATTTTAAAATGAAATGTATATTGCAGTAAGTAAAAGTAAGATACCTTTTTGTTTTTTTTTGTCATCTGAATCGCTTCAGGAAGTAGTCACGGATTGATGTTTAAAAAATATTGGGAGATTTTTAAACTACTTATCATAGTTATTTTTTAATTAATTGACATTAATAGGATTAAAAGAATAGGTAATAATTGGTGCAATGTCAAAGATAAATTCTAAAGTCAAAGATAAAAGATAAACCATTCGATGGTTGAGAAATTGTGTGTACCTACCGCACTTACACAGAGCATTTGATAAGCACGGATTACAGCGAGCGTTACAGACAGGCTTCTCAACATTTATGTGGTTTTGGTACGTCATTGTAAGTGGCAAGAGCCTGCCGTCCGTGCAAATCCTATGTCCTTAGCACTAGAGCCCAACACGGATTATGAAGTTACATCCGCTTACAGGGAGCTCCTTCGTCCTTATGTCGCCTTGGTACTGCGCCGTAACTCGCACATGTCGGGCGAACTCGGCTTCTGCATTTTTTCATTTTTTTGGACTGAACCCTTATGGGACGTTTTGGAGACAGGGGCTAGCCGGCAAAAACTGTACGTTACAAAAGCGTTACAGCGCATCTATTATTAAATTACTACAAAATAACGCATCGGAGAACGAGACGCGATGCGTTGATTTATAGAATTTTTGAGAGAATCGATTGAGATTTTTAAATGAAAGCCACATTGATCCTTTAAAAGGAAAAAATATGTTTTTTTAAATATAATAAATTAAATATTTCTCGAATAGTTTTTATTTTTGGCACGGTAATATCATGGGTAATATCATTTGGCATGAACGATCAACTCGTAACATAGTAAGCTAATCTACCTACGTACATTCGATATTAATTAACAAATGACTGCATGACGGTTAAAAAAAATCGCTTTACTCAATACTTTTAAAAATAACAACATAACGTACTAAGTAAATCGGCAAATAATAAAATGACATAGAATGTACTGTTAAATAAGCTGACTATAATGGATTTTTTGAAGTCGATATTTTCTTAGGTATTAAGAATGTTTTTACCGGAGGAAGACTCTGTACTAGGATCGAATGCTTGGATGCCTCCATCTTACCTATTTCTGCCGCAAAGTAGAAGTGCTTGCATTGCTGTGTTCTGGTTTGAAGGGGTGACCTTAGAGAATTGCTCTCAGGATATGGCAGTGAAATTACTGGGTACTGTGACTTTACATCTTATGTCACAAGTTGGCAACGTACATTATGGTTCTTGTGGGGGCTGCAGATTTCCTGCGAATCTCACAAAAACACAGGTATTATATGTGACTGTTACCACTGGTTACCACTTATCATCAGGTAGTCAGTATGCTTGTTTGCCGACTTAGTTGTATAAAAAATGTGTGAAAACATCTCTAACGTTTAAATAGTCGTATATAATAATTTAATTTCAATTTAAATGTTATCAACACAGGCCACGTTTTCGGCATTGCGAATGTACCAGCTATGCATAACTTTGCAGGAGGTTGTACATGCCGAGGACGTAGTGTATACCCCGACATTGATCGGCGAATCCGTGAGTGTGAGCGAGATGAACACACGATAACGGTGCAGTCTGCTAATTGTTGCGAATTATCTAATGAAAGTGAATAGGTGAGAGAATCGCAGAAAATTTTGTGTCCTTTCTACCATTCCAAAAATACTGGGGTACTAGGAGAATATGAAACGATGTGATTCGGTTCCAAGTAAGTTTGAGATGAATTTCAATGTGCATAATATTTAAAATCGCTTGAGCCATACTGTATGTGTAAAAGGAACAGATCTACAACAGTTACATTCGTTGGAATGGATGGCGCAGATGTTCGTCATAAGTCTTTATTACCAATCGGTACAGTAGAAATTAGCAGAACACTTTTATTGAGGTTTTTCGTTATGACGCTCGTATTGTTTTATGTAGTGCTAGTACATCGAGGCCGTTTACAACGTGACGAGGTCAAGTTCTTGCGTTGCGTCCTTTCGTTCCTGAGCATAATCACTATTTAACAATTTTAAGTCCTATAAGTATAAGATCTCAGTTACAGCGGCGAATTAACTGGATCCATCTGCTTGAGTGGATGTGGATCATAAAAGTACAGTCTTTGGCAGAGCCTAATGGCATGTTAGTACTCTGAAATGGCACGGTAGTAGTAACAACTAAGCCACGGATCGAATATTAGTAGTCTTAGTAGTTTGACCATCCGTGGTAGGACGAAAATGGAAATCTTCGTCATATTATCTGCATTTACTACCAAAAAAACCGACCGACCGACTTTTAACCGACTTCAAAAAAGGAGGAGGTTCCCAATTCGATGCGTTTTTTTTGTGAGTATGTTACGCCTCCAATTGTGGACCGATTTTCAAAAATCCTTTTGTATTCGATAGAGTATACTCCAAGGGTGGTCCCAAGGTCAACGTAATGTCGGTGGTCCCAAGGTCAATTCGTAACACATTATATTATATTATAATTAGTATGGAATCTGACAAATGTAAAATAACAGGCAAACAACAAATGATTATAATTGTAACTCTGCATTATACAGCAAAATATAGTGAAGTAGGAATTAGAATCATTAAATTTAATTATGTAATAACAATATTAAATGACCATGTACCAACATAATGACAAAAATGTACGCTAGCCATTAGGATATAGATGTAGTCAATAGCACTAGTCTTAAGACCTACCACATAAGAAAAAGAATGTTACACAAGACAATACACTCCCCCAGAAAGCGGTGTAACTTTCTGAGGAAAACTTAAAAAAAAAGGTCAACAAAATTAGGATATGATGATGGGATCCCATAAAAATCGAGGAAAACCCTTAAATTTTTAGTTGTGTCCAACGCGTTTTGTGTGTATGTTACGCGATTACTCTGCCAATCCTGGACCGATTTTCAAAATTCTTTTTGTATTCGATAGAATATATTCCTGGGGTGGTCCCAAAGCCAGGATCTGATGATGGGATCCCATGAAAATCGAGCGAAACCTTAATTTATTACCAACTCACCGAAGGTGATATTGTCGTAATTTTCAGTTGGACCATATATGAACTGGGAGAGCTCATGGATAACTAAACTAATAAAAACGGTTCACATCACATAAACAAAAGTTCCTCCTTTCAACATTAAAAACGCTTTTCGCAACTCTGTCCCACCAATGGTTGCTATACTCGCACTTGTGCAAAATGAAAGAGATGGAAAGCGCTTGAGACAAATATGCACACAGCTATTAGGTTCGACAGGGATAGTATTAGGACGTCGACAAAATTTTCTACTACCTAGTATTTATGTAGTCCTGGTATGACTCAGCGCCAAACAGTTACGTAATAGTGACGTGGAACTTGGGTTTAAATAATTGTACCTGGCGTTATCATGATAGGTAGTAATTTTTTTTGAATGGGGGAATTTTTACAATGTCAATGGGCTAAGTTGACTATCTCGCTCACACAGGGTTGCCAATATTTTTGAATCGTATTTTAAATAAATATAGTATAACTAAAATCGAAACATTATTTATAAAATCGTTACATTCCAATATTCCATACTCAAATTGAAAAATACTATCGGTTCTGCTTATATTCAATTTAAATTGGCCCGATTATGCTCATCTTACCAATTATTTTTGAGTAGGTACATCTAGGAGTTGCTGGTATTGAAAGAAGAAATTAAATAATAATCTTTATAACATTCTGTAATTCAGACTCCATTCTCTTCTGACTCAAATTGAAATAGATAATAATAAAATATACTTAGTAGTTTTGCCTATTATATATTTTTTGGAAATATAGTATTTGACCAACAAATATAGTACGTCATATAGTAGGGTGTGCTACCCTACGCCTACATGAGTATGCCATTTCTTATAATTTTTATTTTTGTACCATACCTACTAACCAACTTTAACTATAAACATTAGTGCCCCTAGCGAAGTTGGAAAATATGCAAACGTTGCCATCGCGTTATGCTATGTGTGTGTGTAATAAACCTGCGTTTAGCACGAAGCTTCGTGCTAAACGCGATACACGCAGATGTGACCGGTCATTATCGGGTATCGTCGCAAATATTCAGGCTGCGTGAGTAATCGTGCGGGAGGCGGTACATCAGAGATTTAGCGCTCTAATTATCGCGCTGCGTAGTCAGACTAGCATTATTAATTTAGGACAGGGTTTCTTAAAGTGGGGTCCACCACCATGTGTATCAGTGGTCCGCAGTAGGTCAGTCTGTAAACATTGTGTAGTAAACTCGACGTAAACATGACATGCGTCTTACCTTGTCGAAGACAATCCCACAATTTAACGTTCTAATTGAGGCCAAACAGCTGCACCGTTCTCATTAGCTTAGTAGTAAGTGTAATGCAAGAATCAATAAAAGTATTTTTTATCAATATAAATAAGGTGTTCTTCATTTCCAAAAATATGGTCCGTGGAATTGTTTAAATTTTTAAATTTGGACGGGGTCCGTGACTGCAAAAAGTTTGATCTAAGAGGTTGTTTTCGATTAGGTCATTAGTTTAGACGCAACGCTTACCTTTTTTTTTTTTTTTTTTTTTACGAGGGGAATGCGTTTGCGCACCGTCCAAGCCCCCGCAGGGGCAAGGGTGTGTGGGACTCCGCAGCGAGCGACTACCCACTAAACCCCTCGATATGCCCTCTTTGGCGCCTAGCGCAGCCACGTCCAAAGGACGCGCCGCTGCCGAACGAGGTCGTGGGAACCCTTACAGACCGACCATAACCCCGTCCGCGGCACCTGCCCACCAATGGCGGGCCCCTCACGCCCTCTCCAAGATGGAGATGGAGAGGAGTTCCCGGGGCATACTCCGGGTGGTAATTTTTTACTGTGGTTTTCTTCCACGCGGCCCGACGCTCAGTGCGCCAGGCCCCCGGCCCCGCTCAGTGCGGGGTAACGGGCTTGCCCGACGGCAGACCCCACTGGATCCACCGCCGCGCACACGAGCCGAAGCTCAGCGGCGCCAAAGCGCCGACCCACCGCAAAAAGCGGCCACGGTGGCCACACGAGGTGGCCCGCCGAGTAGCACTCGGCCATCCCACGCCCCCCTCATGGGGGCCGCACAAGTGTGCCGAAGCCACACGTTGATCGGGTCAGCCTCAGTCCTTGGAACAACGACACGCCGAAGCTCAACGAGCTTGCACCGACTCGGAACAACGATATGCCGAAGCTCAACAAGGACCCGCACCAACCCGATCAAAGGGGCAACGGCACAAGGCGCAACGCGCCATGACCCGCGAGCGGGTCCCCAGGCGACACACAACCCCATCTTTAAAAAGAAGGGGAGGTGACGCCCCACATGGCCACGTGAAGTGGCCCGCCGGGTTAAACCCGGCCACACCACGCCCCCTCCACGGGGCAGCTGTCAGACTCTTAGCCCGCGGCAGAAAATCTGCCGGGTTGCCCAGGGTGCACCACGAGGAGGTGTTCTGACATCGCACCCCACGCAACGCTTACCTACGTTCGCTTGTTTCAAACCTACTAGGCGTACTGGTATTTGTACATTACGTTGGCTAGTATGCTACACTCTTTAAAAAAATTCTATATTTTTTTTTATTCAAAATAGGACTTTACAGGTACTTATTGACGTGAAAATCAAAACAAAATTCTTATAAAATGGACACAATTCATCTTAAATGTGCAGTGCATACATTCCAGACATAATCAACATGTCTGCAAATACAAGTAAGAGGAGAAAAAAAGTGAATCTACACCAAGGGGCTGATTTTCGCACAACTTGTAAAAACTCGAAATCGAGTTTGGTCTCGAGCGGTTATCATAGTTCAGCCAATCAGAACGCAGAAAATGTCGAGTTCCGCCATTTTTTGACGGAAAGTCGAATCCAGAAAATTGAAAGGTGTTACTTTTTGTTTTGTCTTTTAAATCGCAATTGCCACAATATTGTTTTTTTCAGTTGCATATTAAAAAAGCCGGCCAAGTGCGAGTCGGACTCGCACACCGAGGGTTCCGTACAAAATTATTAAAAATATTTTTATTATTTATATGATGTAACTAAACATTTACGGTTTTCGCAATCTTTCCTTTATCTGTGCTAGAAGACGTTACTTTGTACCAAATTTCAAGATTCTGAGTTTACGGGAAGTACCCTGTAGGTTTTGATTCCCTTGCGAGTGTCGAAAATTTGCGGAAATTTGCGGCATAAACGGCTGTATCTTTTGATTGTGATAGCTTAGAAGTTTGATTTTGTCACAGCTCCAAGGATTAGGATTAGGAAGTAGACCTGAGTATTTGTTATAAATTTCAGCTTGATACCTCCACGCGTTCCTGAGAAAAAAGGTCTTGACAGACAGACAGACGGACGGACGGACAACAAAGTGATCCTATAAGGGTTCCGTTTTTTCCTTTCGAGGTACGGAACCCTAAAATTACTTCAAATTTATGAATTTTAAATTAATGAAATAGCAATTATAAGGTGACACTTGTGGAAGTCATTATAGAAAGCTACACATTTCCTATAAAAGGAGCCTACACATTGGAACGGCAAGTTTACTTTTTTGTAAATTTATAAAAATTTAAATTTTTTATCGAATGTACGACAGTGTTTGTATATATCAACTCCACTTACGAAACATAACTATAAATAGTTTATAATACTTAATACGTTTTGTTAATATTCTATCAAGATTTCATACAAACAGGAATACTATCACAGCGATTAGTTTAACATGAAGAATTATTTGTCTGAGGCGACGCAAGAAATTCGCTTTTATCACAACCATGAACTATGAATCATTTTTCACAATAACAGTTGACAGTCGGAATGTAAGTGTCACGGTACAGAGACACGAAATCATATCGTCCTTGTATGCTCCTGCTCCGATAATTTCAAGAAAAAAATCGTCTCAGGCTTTTCCCAACATGTGTATTCAAAATATTATATTAGACCATGATTAATTAGTGCTCTGATGACTTATCCAATCTTATCTTTTTATATTGTTAGCTAAAGCTCTTTAGTCACTGTTAGCTTTCATACCTTCCTATCCCTGTGTTTGGACCTCAGGTTTGGACTATGTGATAGGCGCTTCTGGAATCTAAAAGTTGTTTAATAACGCAGCTGTTACCCTAGTACTTGACAGCAGCAACTTGTTCATAGTGAGTAAGGAAGATAGCAAATCTGCACGTGGTTATTGTCTCGCTCGCACCCATTGAATGGTTGCTGTCTCTTTCATGATGGTAGCATCAATGGCGTCCTTAGCAACACCACCTCCTGTAATTCGTGCTGACCTAGTAGCACAAAATATAGTGGTAACGTGATTTTTTAAATCAAGACTACAATCATTTTTAAAAAAAGCAGGAGGTTTAAAATTCGATGCGTATGTTATTTTGGTTGTGTGTTACGTGATTACTCCGGCAATTGTGGACCGATTTCAAAATTCTTTTTGAATTTGATAGAGAATACTCCTGCGGTGGTCATATTGTCACCAAAGTTAGGAGCTAATAATGGGATCCCAGGAAAATCGAGGGAAACCCTAATATTTTGTAGGTACGTCCAACGTGTATCATGTCTTTTCCGAAACTTTTCAGGTATTTGCGTCTGATAGTCATGAATCGAGCTGATGATGTAAGGATTCTTAACATTTAGGAGTTAGAGATTAGTTTTTTTAAATATAATAGTCACAGATTGACCCTTTTTTGTATTCTTTCATGTAACTTCGGTGAGCTGGTATTAAATTCACTAAAAAGAAAAAAAATAACTTTAAAAACACTTAAAAGTTAAAAATAATATAAGAATACAGATAACATGACATTTCTATATTAAAGTCGGTGCTAAACGATGATCTGCTAGTAAGTCTTAAAATTTAGCACCGACTTCAATATAACAATGTATTGTTGTCTGTATTCTTATATTCTTTTTTTTAACTTTTAGGTGTTTTTTAAGTCGGTTTTTAAAAAACTTGAGACGATAAATTGATTTAAAATGTCACGTGACGTTACGCCTGTATATATTTTTCATTACTCATACTCTGAAAGTAGGTCTGAAGTTGCCTGAGGAGCGGGTTGAAAGTAATACTTTTCAGCCCTAGGGAGAATTTCAACTGACAGCTGCTGTCAAATTTTAAATAGAAACTAGTTCTATTTTCCCATACAGCCACTCAATTACAGCGCGGTGTAAAATTGAAATAACATAATGTTAAGTATTTAAAGAATATAATTTCGATAAGACTTTGTTATAATTTACTTTCAACTTTTGCCCGTGGGAGAGCCATGCTTCGGCACGAATGGGCCGGCTCGACCGGAGTGATACCACGGCCTCACAGAAGATCGGCGTGAAATAACGCTTGCGTTGTGTTTCGTCGAGTGAGTGAGGGTACCGGAGGCCCAACCCCCCTACCCCCCCTATGATGGCGCAGTTAAACAGATTGTTACCCCAGGAGGGTACCAACTGCGCTAGCGTTGGAGAATCCCTCTCTGGACGTCCACTTTCAGGACGCAATATACCTGGGCGTGGACGCCTAGGCCGCCCGTCGTATTCTGGGGGGGCAAAACCGCGCTCAAACATACCTGGGGCAAGAGCAAACCCACGGCATCCCCTGCCAAACTGACTGTGGACTTCTGCAATATCAGGGGACTTCACTCCAACCTGAATGCTGTCCACCACCACCTCGAGACAGTAAAGCCGGCCTTGCTCTTTTTGACCGAGACACAGAAATTCCTAAGAAAATACCGCATTTATGGCAACACTAGTGATTATACTTCCTTTAGTATCCTTCGCAAGAGAGCAAAGACTGTTGAAGAGGAATGTTATAGAGCATTCATAACGGGTCTGGAACAGTCTATTGTAGACAATCCTAAATCATTCTGGCATTTTATCAAATCAAATAAAAAAGGTTCTAACACTCTCCCTTCCACTATGAGATACGAAGGCACCACAGCTGATTCAAACGAGGGGATATGTACAATGTTTTCAGATTTTTTTCAATCGACATTTCTTAATCCATCCACTTCTGATCACAATAATGCTATAGCGTCTGACATCAGCGAACGTGCTATCAGTACACACACTATAAGTGATATTGAGGTACTGCCTGACAATGTGCATAGGTTGCTGGAATCAGTGGATATAGCAAAAGGAGCTGGGCCCGACCACATATCTCCTATTTTAATTGTTAAATGCGCAGAACAATTAACGAAGCCACTTACCATCCTGTACCAGCGTTCTATCAAAGAGAGTTCAGTTCCTACTATTTGGAAGTCTGCCTATAGTCCCCCATCCATAAAAGCAGTGACAAAGGAGATGTAAAAAATTACAGACCCATATCGAAATTATGTATCTTTGCAAAAATATTAGAACGAATAGTTTACACACAAGTATACAACAGTTTGAATTTTTTTTATACCGGAGCAGCATGGTTTCATTAAAAACAAATCAACTACGTCTAATTTACTATCATTTATAGATTTTACAACATCAAAAATGGTATTGGGTGGATATTACATTCTTAGTTAAAATAGCGCAGTCAAGAGTAGACTCCCCTTATCTCCTTGAAAAGCTACACTTTAGGGTCCCTGGTAGGTCTGTTAGGATACAATACCCACTTTTTGTACCACGAAGTGACACTAACTACCGCAAATATGTGAAAACTTGTAATTGGCCATCAGCAAACTTATTTATTTACTATGATTTAAGCTAGCTGTAAGTTTTCCTAAGAAATATAAATAAAAAATAAAATAAATAAATAAAATAAATAAAGGTTCATTTTTTGTAAGAGCTGCTAACTCTGTCAATGAACTGGGAGACGTCCCCAATTTAGACTTGTTTAACACAAGCCCTTCCAAATTTGCTTTGGTTGTCTCGCGGCAATGGTTCGAGTCGGTTCTCTGATTGTCAGAAAATAGTGTCGTAGACTTCAATCCTTACGTTTTTTTTAGTATTAGATACAACATACAAGCTTTATAGTTATTTATATGCGAAAACTTATTAATAGTCTATAGTTTTTTAAATTAGATGTTAAATAGTTATTAAGTACTGTTTGTTTTTCTAATAAAATAAAATAAAATAAAAATAAGTAATATTAGGATATTAGTCATAGTAAACCGTAGCACTACGAGCGGTCTGCTACGCTACTTAATTTGTTAGTGCTACGAAACTAGCGCTACGAATGTTCTTTCCGAGTCGCACTAGATGGCGCTCATTGACGATTCTATTCGTTTATTGAATACCGCAGGTTTTCTCCATATTGATTCTAATTTTTATTTTAATTTTGCTATGCTCTTCACTTTGTGCTATTCGCATAGATAGGTGATAGTAATTATGCGTAAAACAGTACAGTTAATGAATAATAAACTATTTTCTCCATGCGTTTGACGTTCAAATCAGAATAATCTTTATTCAAATATGTATGTATAGTAATAGGTAGTAAACAAATATTTGGAATGGGATGTTACGATTAATGGTATTGAATAAAATAAATATACCGAAGAAATAATCATAAAGAGAGTGCAGTCATAATTTTATTATTTTGATTGAAGTTTAACATTTTATAAGATATTTTTATACTAAATAAATCAATACGATTTTACTATAACTATTTAAATTCAAAGCCAGCTAAAGAAAAAAAATATCTACCAATTCCCGAAGATCTACTTTCTTTCTATACTTAAATTACGTTAATATAGTATTCCATCCTAGATGGCATTTGTGGTTTTAAATGAATTATTAACCTAATAAAATTGGACGTAAAGGTAGTTTTGTTTAAAGTTTAGTTTAACAGACTAATATTTGACTATACCCAACCTAATCATACTGTGGTACTACTGGTAAGTACCAGGATTAGGTACTTACTGGTAACGAAAATTTAGGCCGAGCCGTTTAATAGCAAATGATGTCCGTAGGATCGTGGTATCTCCACCTGGGTGTTGCTGCTGATGAGACAACAAAAAACATATTGTTTTAGTATCGAGACTTTCCGGGAAATTCGCATGCAATATGGGAAAAGTAGGCTGAACTGTACTATATGTGAACTATACAATGTTATTTATAATCATATAAACAATGACACAGAGAATTATTATTGAGAGAATATAACACATGCTAGACGTCATAGAGTATATTCATAGCATGATGTAAGAGATTTTTTTTTTTCCTAGCCTATACTGTCCCACTGCTGAGCAAAGGCCTCCCCCAAATCCCTCCACAAAATCTTGTCTCGAGCCACATGCCACCAATCTTCGTGGAAATTTTTTAGGTCATCCCGCCAGCGCCTTCGTGGCCGACCTCGCCCGCGACTTCCCTCTGGGACCCAAAGCGTGACGGCATGAGCCCATCTTTCCGGACACAGTCGACTAATGTGTCCGGCCCGCTGCCACTTGAGTCTGACTGTCTTGGCTCCTACATCGGCAATGCCTGTCAGCGTGCGTAGCGTCGTATTCCTTACACGGTCAATTCGTCGGTAGCCCAGGACGCTACGCTCCATTGCCCTTTGGCCCTTGAGCAGCTCTTCTATCACGATTAGCGCTTGGTCGATATCTGTTTATCTGTTTGTGTCCGTTCGACCGATGCCAACCTCCTCACAAGATAAGCGCAGCGGTCTAGATTTAATTGTCCGTCCTTGAGACCTAAGCAGCTCTTCTATCACGATTAGCGCTTGGCCGATATTTGTTTATCTGTTTGTGTCCGTTGAACCGATGCCGGCCTCCTCACAAGAGAAGCGCAGCGGTCTAACTTAAGTCAATACGCCAGTCTTGCAGAACCCCCTAGGTGTCTCGCGGCTGAGCAGCGTAACCTAGACCTAAGACTACTAACCGACCGCTAATATCTTTTCATAACTACCGAGCCACCACCGCGTTATGCATATTGTTATAATTTAACCGTGGATCTCCAGCATAATAAAGGATCATCCATAGGACACTCGCGAGTGCCGTGCGTCCCGTTTCATTCCCCCGCGCCGGTTGGGAATTTTAGAGTTTGTATAGAGTCTGGTAGGTGCTTTGAAACTCTGCGCTATAAGATAAGCCGATTGTTAATAAAACCCTTTGTCATTGTGTGTCTCGAGTCTCACCTCTCGCCGCCGTAGGCATACCCTCTACAACCCGTGCTGACGCAAGGCCTGGGACTCCCTCCGGTTCCCATACATTCAGGAGGCAAGTACCACAGCTACGTCACACAAAGGGCAAAGGGCAATGGATTATTTTTTTATTATTTATTTATTTTAAGTATAAGATGAACAATGCTGCTTATTTTATTATCTGCCAAACTGAGGGATTAGTTTGTCGGCAGAGTTCCCGTAATCGTAATACAAATTCAATAGCAACATTAATAGTTTCCTTCTTAAAACTAGACCTTATATATAAATCAATATAATAATAATTTCTGAACACATTTGCTTGTAAAGTGGACCAAATTTCACAGGTTTTAGCTGTATAAAGCAGCTCATAAAACACGCGGATGTTATATCGCAAATAGTGCGGTTACAGATCTGTAACCGCACTATTTGCATTTAGTGTTATTTTTTTAAGCTAGAGGCAATATAGAAGACATTAACGAACTAAACTGATTCATCGTAGGAATGTGGATACGTTATCTATTGAAATAGTGTTCGAAAAAAATGTATAGGGTAAAGAAACACAAATTAATAATGATTTGAGTAATTTAATAAAAAAAACAGTTTATTAAAATAGCACAAAATTCATGTGACCTGGCAAACTTTTGTGTATAAAATAAGACTGTTTCTGTTGATTTTAACTTTGTGGCAAATTATTAGAGACCTGATAATTTTAATTTGAAATTCACCATTGTCATAAAAAATTAAGGTCTCAAATTGTGTGAGCATATATAAGCTTATTGCTAACTATGCGTCAATACAGTAAGTTTCCGACACTTTTTGGTCGACACTTCTGCAAGATTTTGTTAGTTCTCTTATAGTGCATCAATGCGTCTACCTTAATGTTAAGTCAATAAAGTCATGCACATATTTTGTAGCTTTGACCGTAACTCTTTTTGTAGTTCACTGTACGTCTATGATCTCGCTCTCGTGTCCAGCCGGCCACGTGGTTAGGTCTCTGAGTGTACTAAGATTGCATAAACTGGCAGGAGCTTGCAATTACTTGTGATGTGCTGGTTGCTACTCTAACCTGTGTGAATAAAATGGCAGACTTACAGTTGCTAAGGGCGCCACTGAAGAGTAACAGCATTGTTTGGGGTGATATTGGGGTCTTCGAGCGAGATGGCATGATCCTGCATGTTGTGAGTCGCCGCCATGTTTCCCTAGTAGCATTCATAGCCAAGCCGGTCGAACGGACAACTCTAAGTTTTGTATTCCTTTCATTCTTAGGGCTCCGTATTTCAAAAGGAAAAAAAACAGAACAATGTGTTATCATTTCGTTATCCATCCATCCGTCCGTCTGTTCATTAAACTGAAATTTATATGAAATATATGGGTCTATAGTCTCAACATGGATTGCTTAGAGGTAGATCTACTGTATCCAATTTGATCTTGTTATCTGAGTTTAATACCGGCTGCACGGATGATGGTCCTGATAAGAGCAAGATATTCGATTGGGTTGATTATGTGATCCTATTGAAAAAGCTATCAATGCTGGGCATAAAGGGAGCTTTTTTTAGGATGGTTCTCGTCATATGTTCAGAATCGAAGTCAGGCATTGGTGCTCAATGGACAGTTGACAATTTAACGCGCGACAGATTGCGATTTAACAGTTTCACTTCGATAGATTATAATCTACCGAAAAATAATGCGTTAAATTGTAAGCAGTGTGTTACGGTTCACAATCTATCGATAGTTTACAATCTCGCGAGATAGATTATAATCTAACGGTATTTACAATTTTACGGTGACAGATACATTCCTCAAGACTTGAGAGAATTCAGCAAAAGCTTAAAAAATTTTTTACACAAGTTTTTTAAATGCATATAATTTATTGATATACCTACTTTATAATATAAGGTTTAAGCAAGCAAGCCGCGCTTCAATCAAAGGCGACCTACAAAGACGATGCCAGTGTTACGTCACCTTTGGGTAATGAGTACCAAGACTGCATACAGTCAGCGCATATCTGCATTGCATACGTATTCAGAAGCTTTTTATCTCTTTCACACTGCACGGGTGCAAGCAGACTGCATATAGGGAGGAGCCTTGTAGACAGCGTAGCACGACAACGATAGATCACTACAGGTTGTTCCAGCGGTGTCCGTAGAAACGATTACTCCTACATGCATCTAGTAGTCTGGTACAGCGGGACGCAGGACACGTGGCCATCACCTGATGTTAAGTCCCAGACAAACGTATTCTACCGACTATCGGTGACCGATTTTTTGACGGTGGAAAATGTAACATATTATTATGAAGTTCTACGTCGCAACGCACACGAACTACAAAAAGTCGGACACCGACAAAGTATTAAACATATGCGTTAAGTCGGTCGGAATAATTGGGTTGATATCGGAATAATTGCCTACAAAAGGTAGGTCTAAATCTAGTCATTTATTAGTGCTGATACGGGAAAGTACGATGTTTCTCCATGTGTTAAGATCACGCGTAAGCGACGGTAACTATGAAAGAAATTTCGGGCGACCAGCAACCAATATTAAAACACGAATAAAGCAAAAGATTGACGTTATGTGTCTGCTTTAGTTTTGTAAGTATATGCTATAGTTTTACATGCATTTAGAATACATGTGACGTCACTCTCTTTCTTCCTATGGATGTCGTGAGAGCCAACTAAGGGAATTACCACAGTTTCATCTCTGCGTGAAGATGAAAACTCGAAACAAAGCATTCCAAATGCTACCCTGTGTCTGGGCAGAAGAAACAGTTTTTTGTCTTACGATCCGGGATAGGAAGGTAGAGTATTTCTTGCCGAAACATTGCCTTTTAAATTTCTCGAAAGAAACATTACAAGGGACGTACACCATTACTACGGTAGCAGTGGATTGCTTTTCAAACGACTTGAATAAGTTACACAGACATTCCATAAGTAACATAAAAAAGCAACAAAAATTATATCAATCTTTCTGACGACTTACTTTGTTTTATTGAAAAAGAAAAAGTCGAATCCTGCCCGAGACAATTTTTTTTCTTTATTGATAATTTCTTCTATTTATTTAGATTTTTTAAAGAAAATGCACATGCCAGTACAATTACTTCGAAGGCCTTCGAAATTAATGTCAGTGCTATGTCACCTCTGGGCGATTAGAACCAGGAATTAATAAAACCACGGTCGTATTTTCAGCCGGCGCGCGCTATCTCTCTGCTACATAGATAGCTGCATATGGAATACGTATGATCTCATTGAGCGGCTTTGCTTTGCTCCCTTTCATACTGCACAAGTGCAAGCAAACAGCCTGCATGAATGAATCATGAATGACCCATTCCAAATCATGCATGTAGATAGATTGATTGTTAAGTTCATTTTAAGATTTATCTCGTGCTGTGATGAAGCTTTGTAACTGACTTCATCTATATCTATACTAATATTATAAAGAGGAAGGATTTGATTGTTTGTTTGTTTGTATTGAATAGGCTTCGAAACTACTGAATCGATTTTGATGAAAGTTGGTATAGGGATAGTTCGAGATTAATTCCCACGGGAAAACAAAAATAACGCGGGCGAAGTCGCGAGCGGAAAGCTAGTTATGACATAAAATGGAAGGTGAGAGGCCTGAGCAATGGATTCGCCTATGCTTTTGTCCGAATATTTTGTATCAGCTCTAGTATTAGCGATGCCATTCGTACCATAAAAGTGCGAGCCAATAATTGTTATAAGAAAGTGCTACAGAGATTATGGACCCTCAGTACTGACGATGACGACACAAGAAATATGATATCTTTATTAACGATAAAGATGCTCGATAATTTTGTTAAAGTAGGCAAAAAAAGAATCGGGCCCCTTGGTTCGACGGCATAGTTTGATCAGCCGCAACATTCTCAATCATTTTGTTATTAAGTTTAGGTCATCATTGGCCCACGTTGGGCGCCAAGATGACAATCTTATGTGATTTGACTGAAGTGATCTTAAATAAATATTGGCTTATAGAAAAATGTAAACATAATTAATTAAACGTTGATTAATAACGTTTTAGTGTCACTTACGAAATTTAGGAATATGACCGTCTAAGTACATCAGGGCTATGTAAATTAAAATTGTAAGATTTTGCTCTCTCTCTTTATTTATTAATTTTATTTATAAGGCATTACAAACCGTATACATAATACTTGTAAACTAAAAACAGTACAGAAAAGTTTATTAAAAAGCACTAAGTAATCGTGCAACCGTTGTCCACATATAGATTATAAAAAATTAAAACACACAAATTGCATTTGAGATAAGATTTTATTTATACATTATTCATTAACCAACAGTGGTTGCTTAAATGATATAAGTATTATTAACACTCAAGTCTATCTATTAACAAGTAGGTATTAAAAGATATAGGCATTCAATGCAACGGTGTCCGTTTAGCCGCATTAGTGCGACAAGAGGCAGTAGCAAACAGCTGTATCTGATTGCGATAATGTGTCCGCTGCTGCTGGAACTACAGCATTGTTTATTACGAAGTTCAACACAGTCATATTTATATTGACACAAATCATATTTAACATTGCTTCCAGCAGCAGACGTCTGTGTTTTAATGTTAAAAGGCGATATTTACCAAGCATATATCTCAAAAAACATATATTTCCGGTGGTGGTGCCCGGAGTAGACACCACCACGTCGGCGTTTCGCCGAATGATGCTTTGATTGCTGAATCCAAAAACCGATACAGATAATGTTTACCTTGTCTCCGTTCAGTCTGCGTATGTAGCCGGTGGACTTCCTGAGCTAGCTCGAAGGAAGTCGCGGCTCCTGAAGTTCTGCGGTGGATCCACCGGTGGAGACCGGAGCACTACAAATGCCTATTAGGCCACCACGGCTCACACACGCGACGATAATACTTTTGCACAACACCAAGCGGGCTTTCGCACCCCGATATTAGGTGCGCCGCGCAAAACACAATTTGTTAGTTAACTTATACCTATTACATTTTATTCCGGCCCGGACATAACATCTAACAATGTCATGACATTTCGACCCGACTCGACTGACATGTCATGCGGCCGGCCGCCAAAAAGGCTCTCACTGCACAGACCACAATGCAGTGTTGCCACTCGCTCTTCCTCGAGCGTAAACATCCCCCCGCTCCGGACAGTCCCGGACTGTCCGCCAAATCAGTCTAAGGGGAGGCGAGAAAGAGTAGCGACCGCGCGCTTCAAAACAGAATCCCCAACTAGGACCTCGGCAAACCTGGGCACACCATCAGACCCTAGAGTAAGTTGGACAATGCGTCCGCGACGCCAACGTAAGGGTGGCAGGTTTGGGTCCTTCACTAACACGAGGTCTCCAACCCTCGGTGGGTTTGTCTTATCTGACCACTTAACGCGCTGTTGCAAAATGTGTAAATATTCAAGGTGCCAGCGGCGCCAGAAGCTCTGGGTAAGCTGCTGGAGCAACTCAAACCGCGAAAGGCGTCCTGGATTGACATCTCTATAAGGATACTCGGGCAGGGCGTTAAGTGGTCTGCCTATCAAGAAATGGCCCGGCGTGAGGGCCTGCAAATCGTTCGCGTCGGTAGACAACGGACATAAAGGACGCGAGTTGAGAACCGCCTCAATCTTATGAAACACCGTCGCGAGTTCCTCGAACGTGAGAATAGTCTCCCCAATAACGCGGCGAAGGTGAGTCTTGGCGGCCTTTACAACAGATTCAAAAATCCCTCCCCAGTGAGGGCAAGACGGCGGGGAGTATCGCCATGTTACCCCCCTACGGGAGAGTGTGGATCCGATCTCAATATTATTTTTATCTAAAAATTCACAAACTTCTCTTATATGTCTATCAGTGCCCTTGAAGTTCGTCCCACAATCGGACCGAATTAGAGAAGGCAGTCCCCGGCGGGAGACAAATCTGCCTAACGCTGCTAAGAAAGCGTCCATGGTGAGTGCACTCACCACCTCCAAATGAACGGCTTTAGTGGCCAAACAAACAAACACACACAAGTAAGCCTTTTCAGTCTTAGCATTACGGAGTCGCGACGTTTTTATGGTGAATGGTCCCGCGAAATCAGTTCCAACTCCTAAGAAGGTCATCGATTCATTCACACGATCAGCAGGCAAATCACCCATTTGGGGCTGCATCGTCTCGGGGCGTAAACGATAGCAGGGCAGACATCGAAAGATAACAGATCGGATAATTCTTCGCGCTGACAAAATCCAAAACTCCCGTTGGAGGAGCGCGGTCAATGCATTACATCCGGCATGAGCATTCTTCACATGGCGATCAATGATCAACAATCGCACCAATGGTCCGTCCTTGGGGAGCAACAGGGGATGACGTGATCTATAAGGCAAGTTAGCATGCCTCAATCGGCCTCCTACACGCAACAATCCCTTATCATCCAGAAAGGGAGTCAAACGCACCAAGGGTCCCTTCAATTTGGACGTCCCGGTACGGAAAACGGTTCCGGTTCAAACGCTCTAGATTGGGTCATACGCACCCAATGCAAGAGAGCATCTTGGCGCTCCTGCGGTGAGAGGACCGGACACAAATCTTTGTCCTGAGGCCGGCGACAATTTCGTATAAATCTTCTTATCCAAGCGGTCACGCCGAGCAACTTGTCCAGAGAACTGTAGCGGTCTAATAAAAATTCCCGCTCTGGAGCCGCCATAGTCTCGACAGCGTGAACACGCAAGCCCGGATTTGGTACCTTCACCACAGCTGGTGTGGAAGGCCAAGACGGCTGTAACAACCATTCGGGACCCCACCACAAAGTATGGTCAATAAGCTGAGGGGCTTCGCTGCCACGTGATGCACAGTCAGCAGGGTTTATTTCACCTGGCACGTGGCGCCAAATCAACGTGGCCTTCGAGGCCTGTATTTGGGATACCCGATTGGCCACAAATACTTCCAGGGAGTGGACGGAGTTCTTAATCCAACACAGGACAACCTGACTGTCGGACCAAGCAAAGAGCGACTCAAAATCCACACTACGTCCCAGGGTGTCAACAACGTGGTTCATCAAACGAACCAGAAGAGTAGCTCCAGACAATTCTAACTTCGGAATCGTTAATCGAGTCCGAAGTGGAGCAACCTTACTCTTAGCAATTAGCAAGTGGAGCTTAACAGCTCCTCTATCATCAACCGTCCGGATATATACGACGGCTGCGTATCCACTCTCAGACGCGTCACAAAAGCCATGAAGGCTGGCCGTAAACCGTCCCTTAGGCAGTATATGTCTAGGGATACTAACACGGTTAATGTCGGGGAGAGACGACATGAAGGACTCCCAATCTCGCAGCAAACGGCCCGAGAGGGGCTCATCCCACGACACTTCGGCTGACCAAAGTTCCTGTAGGAAGCACTTCATCCAAAACACTACGGGACTAATCCAGCCATTTGGGTCAAAGGTACGAGCTACTGTAGACAAAACCAACCGTTTCGTCCAGACCTTGGGGCTTGGCAGCTCCAATCGATAGGTGAACGTGTCCTGGACAGGTCTGTATTGCACTCCCAAAACAGACAGTAAATCTGGAGTGTTGGCATTCTCAAAAATATGAGGCTCCTGCTGGTGGTCGTCTGGCAAGTCACACAAAAGCTGAGGTGAGTTGGACATCCACTTCCTCAGTTCATAACCACCAGCCCCGAGAAGAGCAATTAGTTCATCTCGCAAAATCAAGGCTTCCTCGACACTAGAGGAGCCCGTACAAATATCATCAACAAATGCATCCTCCTTGAGAACCAAGGATGCGCGAGGGTATCGTAACCGCTCACGTTCAGCGAGTTCCACAAGTGAGCGAATTGCCACAAAGGGGCTCGAACGCAGACCGTATGTATTGGTGTTCAGCTCGTAGACTAGCATGGGATCTCTGGGATCCTCCCTCCATAATATGAGCTGATATCGTCTATCGTCCGGGTGAATCACAGTCTGCCGAAACATCATCCGGATATCGGTCACAAAGACGACGGCATGGCGACGGAAGTTGGTCAATACATCGCCCACCTCGTAGTGCAACTTCGGTCCAGCATGCAGACATTGATTCAGCGAAACTCCGGTAGACGTAGACGTAGGAGCTGACCCATCAAAAACAACGCGTATCTTCCCAGTGGAAGGTTTCAAAACCGCGTGGTGAGGAAGAAAATTATGTTCCTCGTTTCGCCAGTCCAGTCGCGAGACCGACATGTGCCCCAGTTGCTCATATTCTCGCATGAAGTCGACATACTTCTGTTTGAAGTCGGAGTTCCTACTCATCCGACGCTCCATGGACAGCAGCCGCTTCTCGGCCAACGGCCGGGAGCTGCCAAGTGAGGGGCGAACTGACAAAAGGGGCAAACGAGTGATCAGCCGTCCCGAGTGAAGGCGTCCTGTATTGTTCTGGTAGAACAACTCACACTCCTCGTCTAAGGGGTTCACTCGCTTCACGGTAGGTGGCTCTTCCACCTCCCAAAACCGTTGAAGGACATCCGATAAGGTGGAGCTAACAGTTATGTAACTGTCCACCGATGGAGATGGTGGGTTATGCCTAACTGGTCCCATCACTACAAACCCAAGCGATGTAGATAAGGCTACCAGCCCACCCTTCTGTAACTCTCTCCTCTTCCCACAATACACGCGGCCTAGAACATCGGCACCGAGCAATAAGTGAATCGGACCGGTTCGGTGGAAGGAAGGGTCAGCCAAGGTCATTCCTGATGTCGCATCAACGACAGCGCGCGAAACGTGCTGTTGCGGAAGCTGACCAACAACCTTCTCATAAACAATCGCGGTAGCGCCAATTTTGGGCGCTGAAGAGAAGTGGGGGGAGAAGGAGAACAAAACCTGATTGATCGGATCCGGGATCCGCAGGTCTCCGATTCCTCGTACCGATTCAAGGTATGGAGATGTGTTCAAACTCAACTGCCGGACCAGCCAGCTGGAGGCAATGCAACCCTGAGCTTCCGTATCCAAAAGGGCGCGAACTAAAACAAAGGTGCCCCTCGGGCCCCACACCTGTACGGAGGCTGTTGGTAACAGCACCTGCTCCTGTGGGGGGGCTGCAGCCGACAGTTGGTTTAATGAAAATCCTCCCGCATTCCCCGCAACGGGGGGGAAGGGGGGTTCAAGGAAAAATGCGTGCGCGGCGGCGGAGTAGGGCGCTCAAGGCGCTCGAGCGGGTCCCAATCCGGCACGTACACACCCCGACCAAAGCTGCATCGGGGGGCCGGGCGGTGCCCATGATGGGCGAAGGTTGGGGGAGCCCGTGATAAACGAGGTCTCTCCATCATAGGGGGAGAGAAGCGTATCGGCTCCCGACGTGGCTCCCTAATAACCGCGGCCCAATCCCGCGGTGGCGCCTCATAAGCGGCGCGTCGATCCCCCCCGCCCGTAGGGGGGGTGGGGCGCCCAATCCTCTCACTGGAGGGGGGGCGCCTGTCCAATCTCCGCGAAGGGGTGGCACGCCCCTCCGATCTCCTCGGAGATGTGGGTGACCTACGAGGGCCCCCGCCCGTGTGCGAGTCCCTCTCTCTCACCACCTCACGAGTGTCTTTATTATTAAAGCACAAGAGGGGGTGATGGGCCCCTCCACAACAGTGGCAATCTCGTGGGTGGGGGCAAGCCGATGCCATATGAGCCCCCAGACAGCGGTAGCACCAATTCCGCTGCTTGGCCATATTCCTACGCCCCTCGGTGCGTAGGCCAACAAATTTGGGACAGGCCGGCAAACGATGGCCATCCCGCTTGCAACACTTGCAAGGCATCGGCCTCTCCCCGTGTGGAGAGTTCTGCCGCACTGCAGTATACTGCTTGTACGGGCGGCGCTCTCTCCGTGGCGCTGCCCGGGTCGCCTCATAGCGGCCTGTACTCGGTCCCGGTATAGGAGCCAGATCCAAGTGGTCGGTCATCCGACACTCATCCTCCAAAAATCTGAGGAGATCCGAGAAGGGGGGTAGGTACGAGGCACTATTGCCCCCATACCTTTGTTCAAAACGCCCTTCATCTCCATGGGAAACTTATTGAGGATGAGGTGGAGCAATATGAAGGACCACTGGTCCACCGGTAGGTCAAGTCGTTTGAGCGCATTAATAGCGCTTAACAGCGGGTTCAAAATCTCCTTCCTCAATGAGGAGACCCGCAATACTCGTGGCAGCCCTAAAATGGCAGCCACATGTGTGTCCGCTAGCAAGCGAACATTCTGATACCGGGCGGTCAACAACGCCCATGCAATCTCATAACTGTCATCGTTGACAGGTAGATGCTGGACAAGCACACCAGCCTCTCCACGTAAGGCAGAGAGCAAATAGGCCAATTTCTGGCTAGGGAACAGGTCGTCCCTCGAGTGAACCAGGCTATCAAAGAGGTTAATGAACCCCATCCAAGAAGCCAGGTTCCCATCAAAGGTTGGGATGTCTAAAGTGGGCAGTCTGCCCAGCAAGCCGGCCGGGGTAGGCTTGACCTCCCCGGGCGTGCACGACTCACCCCTCCGGGCGAATAGGATAGCCTGAGCCTTGTTTATGATCACATCCGCCTGTTCAAAACATTGATCATAATCGGCATTAAATTGGTCGACTGCCCGCAACTCAGCGGCACCCTCGGCTGGGTGGTCGAGCAGATATTGTTGATGAGCAACGAAAAGCTGCTCCAATTCCTTCAAGCGAGCAGGTACTCCCTCATGCCGAATTAACAAGGCCTGTTCTCGGTCTGGTCGGTCTACCAAAGCGACGGCACTAGCAAACCATCTCAAAATCTTTTGTGCACCCGCGCGGGCACCACTAAGCGGGCTGACTGGCGGGACCATTTTGCACCAAAATTAATAACACTATAATAATACACGGACAAACAGACCGACAACCGCAGACAATAAAACAGATCGGGAGGAACTTCAAAGGCAGAACAAAATATATAAACAAACCAAAATCAAGTGTAAATGCTAGAACTTAACTAGAACAACAAAGGCATTTAACCACAATTTTTCATATACAATGACAACTAGTTAGGGAGATCGGTCCACAAATGAGATTGTAGTCGGTTTAAAATCAGCAATCAAAAACCAATTAATATGTATTGCCCATTTGGACAACCAACAAGATTACAATATTAATTGTACAATACTAATCAACCACTCAAATCTAAAAACCACGCTCTGCTACCAAAAGATGGTGGTGCCCGGAGTAGACACCACCACGTCGGCGTTTCGCCGAATGATGCTTTGATTGCTGAATCCAAAAACCGATATAGATAATGTTTACCTTGTCTCCGTTCAGTCTGCGTATGTAGCCGGTGGACTTCCTGAGCTAGCTCGAAGGAAGTCGCGGCTCCTGAAGTTCTGCGGTGGATCCACCGGTGGAGACCGGAGCACTACAAATGCCTATTAGGCCACCACGGCTCACACACGCGACGATAATACTTTTGCACAACACCAAGCGGGCTTTCGCACCCCGATATTAGGTGCGCCGCGCAAAACACAATTTGTTAGTTAACTTATACCTATTACATTTTATTCCGGCCCGGACATAACCTCTAACAATGTCATGACATTTCGACCCGACTCGACTGACATGTCACATGCGGCCGGCCGCCAAAAAGGCTCTCACTGCACAGACCACAATGCAGTGTTGCCACTCGCTCTTCCTCGAGCGTATACATCCGGAAACATCTACATATATCAGAACTCTCACAAACAACTTTTTTGTACAGCCTCAAGTGCATCTGTATCTTTTCTATAAACTGCATTCGATACAGGAACAGCACAGTCTATTTGTCAGCGAATCAATGACTAGAATGGACAAAGATAGGTTGATGGCTCTTTAAACATTGTACTAGAAAGCATCGCAAAACCAAACTTAATGTAGACTAATATTATTAACATGGACACCAAGGTTGAGGCGGTTATCTAATATGATACCAAGGTCCCTAATTTGATCTTCTTTCTCGAGAATAATGCCACAAAGCTCATCAGGATAGTCAAAATCAAAATAATCTTTATTAAAATATGACTTTTGAATCGTCCAAATATTTAACCTACTACGCATTAATTTGTTTGGGAATGGCATTTATTTAAAATGAGACTCAATTTATTGCACATGCGAGTACTTCTTCATCTTTTTTGCCTATACCTTGCCGTAACAAGTTTTCCCGGACATTTGATACTAGAATAGCATGGAACAGAAAGAGATACGAGTATTTCATTGAAACAAGCTTCCTTTGAACCTGGTGTTTGGGTGCGCAGTGTTTTGCGCCAGATGCTTCGTTGCAAGTTCAATTAAGAATGGTGATTTCGAACTTTTATTTTTGGTTCGACCTGCCCCGTAGCATGACCACCAAAATACTATATGATGTTCAAATTTACCGGAATAAATTGCTTTATCACATCGCGTTTCGGCTTACCTTAAGGCGTTACTTCCCGTATTCGAACAATTTCGATTGACTGTACCGCCACGAATATAAAACATGCAGTTCTCAAATTCATATATGATATTGTTGAACATTTTATCTAAACATTCTTAAAGACAGAAACATGAGTAATAATATTTCACTCGATAGAAAAAAATCCAAAGATTACTTTGTTCAATATTTTAAAACAGCTGTGAATCAGAAAATACAATAATAAATTGCATAAAAGTGTTACCAATAGATGTGCATTTTTATTGTCTAGAAAATTGCAAAAATACATTTTTTATTTTGTACTCCAGTTTTCCAAAAATCGAATAAAACATGTAAAAAGTAACGTTTTCGTTCGGTCACGGGCGCGTAAGCGATATTAGAAGCTATACGATTATCAACTATATACCTCGCAATAAAGGAATCGCCGTGCACGCGTAGATTTCCAGGAAAACCTCGCCTTAATTTAAAAAAATGAAATGGAAAATGAATTTGCCATCATTAATAGCTTTTCGTCCAGCAACCGTCTTCAGTTATTATTATTGTCATCTGACAATAATAATAAATACGAGTAGTATTTAAACCCAAAAATAGCATAAGCTTTTTCAATTCTTATATTTCCAAACTGATGTGGTAAATCCAACTATTAACACAACCGGTCACTTTTAGACAAAATATCAAAACTGCACAGAGCTTTTCCGACCTACAGAGCTGATGTCAGTGTTACGTCGTCGTGTACGAGCTGTTAGCGATGACTTAAACCGGGCTGCATAAATCCGAAGTAGCAGAAATATTCATTCGTCTCAAATCACATAGTGGCTGCACACGTGTGGTCTCTTTCATGATCTGCTTGTCTCTTTCACACTGTGCAGGTTCAAGCACAGCAAACTGCGTTGTGAGGAGCCTAGCAGATAGCGTAGAAAAGTGAAACAATCGATAGTACGATATGACGTTTTTAGGCCCGACTACTCCTATATTCAACTGCAAACCTTGTACATCGGGGTGCCAGGTACGTGGCTGGGCCCACCGACCAGTACCTTGTTGCGCTGTGTAAAGTTTGAACAAGTTCTATTAATGTTTTTGGCAAATTCTGTTCTTGATGAACAAGAAGTATCGTAAGAAGAACAGTTCTTCAGTTCTTCTTACGACATACAAAATATTTTCTAAACCATTCGCACAAAGGCGAGTACAAAAATTAAAATTCACCATGTCAATGTTTCTATATTATTTTTCATTTTATTGGGTCCAAAACTCAGTTATAAAATTATTCATTGATATATAAAACAAATTGCAATTGCAAAGCTAATTCTAGAGTCTCACTGGATTGCGAAATCTTTGCAAACAAACACGGCCTACGGAGAGAATGTCAATGTTACGTCACCTTTGGGCGATAAGTATCAGGACTGCATAACCATAGTAGTAGAAAACTTCAGACAGCGCGGCATTGAACAACGCCACATTGCAAATCGCATAGCTGCATATTGTATACATATGCTCTTCCCGACTCTTTCTCACTGCAGAAGTGCAAGCAAGCAAGTCTGTATTGGGAGGAGCCTAGCAGACAGCGCAATAAAAATAACAGGACACCTCAGGTTGTTCTAGCGTACCTAGCTACGTTAACGCCTTCAGGTAACTGCTAGCCTAGTACAGCAGGGCGAAGGACACGTGGCTATTGCACGCAGTTCAACCTCTGGCAGCACTTACACAGCTTAAGTTTAGTTTTCGTAAAATTATGCTAATGAGGTAAGACCGACGATTAAGACGATCATCAACTACAAAGAATTGGCTGATTTACCTGTAATTACCGGAGCATAACAGAGGTATATAACATTCTTTTTGTGTCAATAAACTAATGAAAGATAGAAACACATAACCTCACCATCAGCTAATCTAAACAGAAAATAATCGAGAAAAAACTAATAGGATAGGACACAAGGAAGCAGAAATGCCTCTTCGTCTCCTTCGAATCTGTTCTGAAGTTATACCAGGTTCAATTAAGTTTACTATTTACTCACTTACGTAGTTTCCTAGAAAGGCATATTTATATTATTTGCAAGTAAGTGTCGCGACAGCACCATCCTCTTACCATGATCGCATAAACAGCATTAAAAAGTCCTCTAAATCATCGGGGAGGAAATTATCACTCGTGAAAACGATATCCCGTGCAACGCCACCTACGCTTATTGATTTGAAGCGCGGGAAATTGGAAATTCTAGGGAAGCTTCTTAACAGTGTAACAAACCGTTTACGCTACTATTATCGGTGAATCACACTAGATGGCATTGTTTATTTTGACTTCGTTGCTAATTGAATATAAGTTTCGCCCTACGGTTTTATTTGCGTATATACCCACCCTGCATTGCATTTATGAATTACACAGGAGATCACACTCACAATGACGCTTGACAGTTCGATCAATCATGAATCATGCATCAACAGCCTGACCCGTGCCTCTCATGAAGGAGTACAAAGGCGACATTTATCTATTTCTTAAAACTAAGTACATGTTGGTGGACTTATAGTCAATTTCACTAACCTTGACTTAACTTAGGATACTCTTAGGTGGCATGCTGCCACATTCTTTTCATTGAAGACAAAAAGTGACATCATAAGTCTTAGAAGTTTCCTAAGCTAGGGTAACTTTGGTAAAATTGGCCCTTAATGCCCCAGACTTCAAGTTCGGCATTGAGGTCAGTTAACCTTCAGGAGATGCAGAGAATAAAAAAGGTAGATGTACATCTCCAATAAAAACTAAGCAATTGTTATAAAAAGTACAATTTAAAAGACAAATATAATTCTCCAAGGAAAGAACGTTATTTTTTGAAGAAACCGATTGGAATGAAATGGTTGACCAAAAATTTGGAAATAAACACTCATGTGATTTAAGATATTTAGGGGTGATTCGTACTGCTCCTAGTTTTTTTGTGGCCGCGTGTTCCATAACAACCGAACCAGGAGTACATGATACAACAGGCAGTAACATTCGCCAATCTCCATACTCCACCTGTTGAGAGTGAAACAACAGTTGAATCCAACACGGTTTCCAAAACATTGGGTACTAGGAGGCCATAAGGAAGGTGGTAGAAATTTCAGCCAACATTGTACTAATCGCAATTTGCACAGCTGCATATTGTTTAGTAGGCTCTCATTGTAAAGCTTCTTATTTCCTTCACACTGCAGAAGTGCAAGCAGAGTAGACTGCATTGGGAGGAGCTCAGCGGGCGGCAAAGCGTGAATCAGTTTTCAAATTCAATTGGAAAAGAAAATAATATATTTTGTATGTCAGTTTGCATTTTTTAATGGTGAATAAATCATTTTTGTGACTTTATGTTTTAAAAATGCTAAATAAAATCAATACTTATATGAAATTAATCGAACCTGCGTTTTCAACATAACATGTTGACGTCAAGTCTTTGGCTACTGAGGATTTATTCGACCCAAGCATAACTTCCACTGTATTGAAAAAACCCTTGTAAGCCAAAGTAGAGTTTATTCGCACAACTACGTTCGTAATTCGTATCAACATACAATCATTACAGGTGAATTATCCTTGTTTAATTTTGCAGAATACTTATAATTAATAATTATAATTGGACTCATGTTTAGCAGCAACTACTGCTTAAGCCTTAAATTACTTACCACTTTCAAATGTCACATTCCTTAAAAATGACGCTATTGCTTCAATTAAACCAGTATTAAGTAAAGAATATTTACGACTTGCGTGGACATTCTGATTTCAACTAGATATACGATTTGTAACAAATCCGTATCCCTTCATGGTGACGGAATATCATTATAGAAATCAGAATTATCATTGGCTTTCCATCCGTCAGTATAACATGACAAACAGGAGTACATGTTTGATTCAATAGGATTGCTGCAGTCGTAGCACGGATCTTGGACAAAACAGAACAAGACACAAATAATGTTTTTTCTCGCTCTCTCATACAACAATGAAGCGAGACGGGATTCTCTTCTATAGTACATGCGCCGTGCTGGCAACTTGTTGGATATCCCCCAACAAGTTTTCCAAAACATGGGATACCAGGAGAACAGAAATCAACACTAGTTGATTTTTCGTAGCTGCTTATTTTGTTTTACCCACATTCTCAGCAGGCCTATTACTGATCTCAATTATCATGGTTTTCAAATGATATCATATGAAATCATACTGCAAAAAGAAAAATAAGATTTTCGGTCAAATTTCTGATCATGCGTTCATTATAATGTTGATAACATCATTGAAATAATGCCATAGTGATGATATCATTAGAGATCGGTAATACGAAATGAGGCATTTCATGACTTCTTTACCTAAAAATTTATACCATGTCATACGGTAAAATATCCATAATAAGCCTGCTGATTCTGCTTTGTCGACTTTAACAATATGCAGACACTACAGGCCACAGCCACAGCCTTTCAAACGTTCTTTACGATAACTAATTTTCATTAATACTTACTAGGTGTTTGTTATGAAAATAAAAAAACAAACGCTTAACGCATTGTTAAGATTTGTCCTCTTAGAACGAAAGCCGAGTCCTACGTTGGGCACCAAAAATCTGTTTTCATAAGTATTTATTGACAAACTTGAAACAATGACTTTAAATTATTCATAATCTTTGCCTTGTTTGACCCACAAAAGGTTTTAGAGTTCGTCACTGTTTGGCGATGTTACTCCACCAGAGCTGCATAAAACAGACTGTAGAAATTTCCATCGGCTGTCCAGCTGTCTCGAACTGCGTAGCTGCTGCATGCATGCTTTTTTCAAACAGGTCTTGTCTCTCTCACACTGCACATGTGCAAGCAGACTATATTGCGAGGGGCTTATAACAAACGAGTGGTTTTAGCGTCCCTATTTATACGATTACTATTACAGTGAACTGTATTCCTAGTACACCAAGTTGC
Source organism: Schoenobius gigantellus (assembly GCA_963935595.1). Lineage (NCBI taxonomy): Eukaryota > Metazoa > Arthropoda > Insecta > Lepidoptera > Crambidae > Schoenobius > Schoenobius gigantellus. The sequence goes on along the minus strand of OZ012544.1, from coordinate 44,194,973 downwards.
TAGGTTCATGCTAGCTCTGGTACACACTACACGGCGTCACCGCCATGTGCTCATACCGATCGCATATCGTCCAGCGCTGGAGTTGAATAGTTATTTGGTAAAGTTATCTTAGAGAAGACAAGATTAGCAGAGATAATTAGTCAAAGTTAATTGTTAGCAATTAATCAAAGTATACCTAAAGTAAAGGTGGCAGGGTTGGCGAAATGCTACGAGCTCAGAAATAACCTAACATTTTTAACTAAATTTTGTACCAAAGTACTTAAAATATACGAATTCAAACTCAGCATCATTAAGATTTTAACACATTCAAAACATAAAGATGTCGATCAATTTTACGGGTTAACCGAAGAATTTGCCACGGGCCTCAGATGGTATAGTTACGCTACTGTTGGGGACGTCTATTGAAGGGGATTGACACCTTTATATTTATATAGGGGACAATATATTGCAGTGAAATTTGCCATCAGGGGGCAGTATGCTTGTTTGTCAACTTAGATGTTTTATAAAATATAGAACAGATTTTATCGCAGGCTATGGCAGAACCGTACCTATACGAAACCCGTTTCGGTAAACGGGAACGTGTGAACGAGGCTAACAGATACTTCAAAACATTCGCTACTAAGACTTCAAGAAGCGATAGGAGATATTGAGGAGATTATTTGTACTGGCCCCGAGCTTCATTCGCCACGTGTTTTGTAACTAGGACAACATGACTAAATGGAACGTGCGGTTGTACTCGCCAAAGCTCGCCAACGCCACCGACCCGTTGAAAATAAAGTTGAATTTAACGTTTTCCAAAACATTGGACACTAGGAGAGCATAAGTTGCTTGTAGGTTAGCCTTAAAGAGGAAATCTTACGGGCCGTTTTGCGTTTTTCCATACAAATGTAATCCTCTGTTCCCTTTCTGGATAATGACAATTTCGTCAAAAAATCTACGGCCACTATTAGCATGTTCCCACGTGTCCCATTTTTATTAAGCTAAGTATTAATAGTACAGTGTTATTCTTGGGGCGAAAGTTACTTATTTAGTCCCGAGACCAATAGTTATTCCCAATGGTTCGAGGGACTAAATAAGACTTAAACCCGAGGTAAACACCGTGCTTTTCCTTACGAATACAAGAAAAGTAAAAATAAAAACATGAATAAAAGAAAGAAAAAATTTGTGAAATTTATTTTCCACTACTGCTTCAGCCTCTGTTCTTATGAAATCAGGCAATAAACCCATATCTGAATAGTACATTGTTACCCCAGGGGTGAAAGTATCTTGGGGTGCGATGTCAGACAACCTCCTTGTGGTGCACCCTGGGCAACCCGGCAGATTATCTGCCGCGGGCTAATAGTCTGACGAGAGGACCTTCCATAGAGGGGGGGTGTGGGATGGCCAGGTTTAACCCGGCGGGCCACATCGTGTGGCCACCCGCTTCATGCGGCGAAGGGCGAAGTCCCCTCTTCTTATTCTAAGAAGAGGTGTGGCTTTCGCCGGAAGCCTGATTTGGGCGGCTACCTTGAAGGTAGCAGAGTGGAGGCGACTTCTCGCCACGGCGCTTTGCGCCTGCCGGGGGTTTCCCCGAGCTTCGGCTCACCCGCGCGGCAGTGGATCCAGTGGAATCTGCCGTCGGGCAACCCGTTACCCGCACTGAGCGGGCCGGGGGCCCGGCGCACTGAGCGTCGGGCCGCGTGGAAGACAACCACAATAAAAAACCAGTCCCGGGGTGTAGAGCGGCGCAGAACCGCTCCACAAAGTAGCAGAGCCAGGAGGAGAGTCCGGCTACGGACATGTCACAGGCAGGGGGTCAGCGGGAATAAGGCCTGGCTGTTGTCCCCTTCCCCTTGTCTTGTGACGGACGGAGAAGCTGCTGGGGGGGTTTTTAGTGGGTAGGCCCGGGCCGAGTATGGTCTGGGGAGTCCCACATATCCTCGTGGTTTGGCTCGACCACGAGGAATGCGTAAATGCATTTTCCCCCCTCCCAAAAAAAAAAAAAAAAGGGGTGAAAGTATCTTATTTAGTCCCGAGACCCAATAGTTCGAGGGACTAAATAAGTCTTTTACCCGAGGTAAACACTGTGCGTTTCATTACGAATACAAGGAAAGTAAAAATAAAACAATGAATTAACTAAAGAAAAAACGTTACATAAATCAACAACTTCTGCTTTAGCACGCTTTCTCTTATAAAATAAAGCGTTAACTCCATACCTGAATCAGATGAACTCATGTGTTAATTATTAACACAGTGTTATACAAATTTAATTCACAATTAATACAAATTTTTGCTATACGGAAGTATTAACAAAACTCTACAAATGGAAAAAACAAATGAAGATCGCATTGCCGCTTTCCCGCTTATTTTGTTTTTTTCTGTGGCCGGCCAGCTATTCAGTCATTATTTTTCATTTTCATAATTTAAAAAATGCTAAATATTTTGCCCAAATCTATATTATTTTTAAGAAATAGTTGAAAATAAATTATAATAAAGTCATTTAAAAAATATGTTCTTTAAATACTCAACATTATGTTATTTCAATTTTACACCGCGCTGTAATTGAGTGGCTGTATGTAGAAAGTCGGAACATGGTTCAAAAACAATGTGAAGAAAGAACTAGTTTCTTTTTTAAAAATTAACAGCAGCCGTCAGTTGAAAGTGATTCTCCCTAGGGCTGAAAAGTATTACTTTCAACCCGCTCCTCAGGCAACTTCAGACCTACTTTCAGAGTATGAGTTATGAAATAGTACATTGTTACCCTAGGGGTGAAAGTAACTTATTTAGTCCCGAGACGGTGTTTGGCGCCCGAGCGTAGCGAGGGCACCAATAGTTCGAGGGACTAAATAAGTCTTTAACCCGAGGTTAACACTGTGCTTTTCATTACGAATACAAGGAAAGTAAAAATAAAACAATGGATTAGATAAAAAAAAAACTTGTAAATTTTATTTTACATAAATCAACAACTTCTGCTTTAGCCCGCTTTCTCCTATAAAATCAGGCGTTAACTCCATACCTGAATCAGATGAACTCATTGTGTTAATTATTAACACAATGTTATACAAATATAATTAACAGTTAATACAAATCTTTGCTATACGGAAGTATTAACAAAACTCTACAAATGTAAAAAACAAATGAAGATCGCATTACCGCTTTCCCGCTTATTTTGTTTTTTTTTCTGTGACCGGCCAGCTATTCAGCCATTATTTTGCATTTTCATAAATTAAAAAATGGTAAATATTTTGCCAAAATCTATGTTATTTTAAAGAAATAGTTAAAAATAAATTATAATAAAGTCATTAAAAATATATTCTTTAAATACTTAACATTATGTTATTTCAATTTTATACCGCGCTGTAATTGAGTGGCTGTATACAGAAAGCCGGAACATTATTCAATAAAAACATGAAAAAAGAACTAGTTTCTTTTTTAAAATTTGACAGCAGCTGTCAGTTGAAAGTGATTCTCCCTAGGGCTGAAAAGTATTACTTTCAACCCGCTACTCAGGCAACTTCAGACCTACTTTCAGAGTATGAGTAATGAAAAGAAACTTATTGACGTCAAAAAATTTGAATAATATTTGCATACCATATAATAATGCTCGAACTTTACTTGAGATGTTCGTTTGATCATCCATTGTCAGTATATACGCAAATTTCGCATAAACCAACATCAGCAGAGTGGCGCAGTGGAAGCGTGCTGGGCCCATAACCCAGAGGTCCGTGGATCGAAACCACGCTCTGCTATAGTGAAGACCTTTGCTTTCTATCATTTTTTGGATTCATTTTTCAAATATTTTCAGTCCCTGATTTTTATTTTGTTTTAACAACAAATACGCAATTCCTGATTTTTTTTCCTGAAGTTTTTATTTTTTATTTTTATTTTATGTTTTTTTAACATAATTTAAACTAAAATGCTTCAATAATTTACTTCTTCAGAATCTTTGTTGAGGTTACAATTTATTTCGATATTACCTCGTTAGTAGCGTCTATGCCTTGCGAATGTAGTACTAACGATTATTTTATTTTTCTTGGCGAAAACTTAGTAAAAGCTCATCTACTCGGTTTATGTTCTCCTAGTATCCAATGTTTTGGAAAACGTGTGAGATTGGAACAATTCTCGAAACCCAACATGGGCAGTGTTGCTGCCATGACTCTGTTCTTCTAGTAATGTTTTGTTATGAAATACTAATTTTCCGCTCGCAGCTTCACCCGCGTTATTTCTGATTTCCCGTAGGAATTTAATATTTTCCCGTAGGAAAAATATTTTTTTAGCCTAAATGTGAAATAATTTTTCAAATCGATAAAGTTCATTCGGAACCTATTCAATGCAAACAAACAATCAAATCTTTCCTCTTTATAATATTACGAGTATAGATTGATGACAAATGGAAAGTTGGGGAGAATTGTCCCATTTTCTGCCTTATTTAAAGGTGATTGTATGCATTATCAGTTTTTACGAATTACCTCTTTACCTGTATAACGATTCATTTATTTGTAGCATTTATTATGGTGGTGGCTAGCGGCTTATTAAACGTATTTACGGTTTGTGAGTTTTAATGTTGTATTGTATTATTTACCTCTCCTACCCAAGTAACATTTTAGGTTCTAGAATAGTTCTGAAAAGGTTCTAGAACCTATATATGGATATCTGCTACTGAGTCTTAACAGACTGAATAATGTTATATTAACCTTATAATAACCCCCTGAGTGCAAAAAGGGCCCACGTTTTAAAACCTTTCTGAGAGCTACAGCAAAACCTATAGTTTAAATCACAGTACCTTTATTTAAGATTTTTGAGTTTGAGTTTGAGTTTGAGTTTAAGGTTAATATAACGTTCTAAAATGTTGTTGGATGTCAAACTCAAACTCAAACTCAAACTCAAAAATCTTTATTCAATATAGACCTTTACAGGCACTTATTGACGTCAAAATAAAAACATAAAAATCTTCAACCAAGAATCTAATTAACTAAATTATTTAATCCTTGTATGTACACACACCCCAACCATTATTAAGATGTGTGCAAATACAAGTAAAATTAAAAAAAAAAAAAAATTGACTCTACACCTGTTCGGAAATTGGGAGAGCCTTCTCAAGAAGAACAGGCAAGAAACTCGGAAGGTCTTGTATTTTTTTTTGTCTCCTCTTTTAAAATGCCAACATTACAATATTATATTTCACATACATTTTTTTAAATAATATAGAAATGCCTGTCGGTGTGAGTGGAACAGTTACTCGAATGAAATTTATCCCACTATCACAAAGTGTTAACACCCTTTAAACGTCAATTATCACATTTTTTGTCAATCCCAAGCAGTTTTATCTGTCATATTATCAGACACTTTATAATATGCTTTTTTCATAAGTGCGCCCTTGATAGCGACTTTAAATTTATTCAAGTTAAGTGCTTTAATATTATTTGGGATTTTATTGTAGAAACGTACACAAAGGCCTTTGAAAGAATTATTAATTTTTTTAAGCCTAGTATTTGGTAACGCTAACATATTCTTTTGCCTAGTATTTACTGAATGAATATCACTGTTTTTACAAAACGAATGTATATTTTTATGAACATATACTATATTCTCGTAAATATATTGCGACGCGACGGTCATAATACCAATTTCTTTAAATTTTTCTCTCAAAGAGTCTCTTATTTTAAGGTTATAAATAGCACGAATAGCCCTTTTTTGCAGCACAAAAACAGTCTGAATGTCGGCAGCATTTCCCCACAGCAAAATGCCATACGACATCACACTATGAAAATAGGCAAAGTATACAAGTCTTGCTGTATCAACATCAGTCAGCTGACGTATTTTCCATACAGCGTAGGCTGCAGAACTAAGTCTCTTCGACAATTTATCAATATGTGGGCCCCACTGAAGCTTTGAATCTAAAGTAATACCAAGAAATACTACGGTATCCACAAGGTCCACATTTTTATGCTTTATGTTAACAGTGGTGTGAACCTCTTTAACATTGGGTAAAACAAATTTTATACATTTAGTTTTCCCTTCATTGAGGCACAAGTTATTCGCATTAAACCAGTAAACTATTCTTGAGATAGAACTATTTACATCGTCATAAATTTGCAATCGTCTTTTAATTTTAAACATAAGTGAAGTATCATCTGCAAATAATACAATCTCATGCCTGTCTTGTACAAAAGCAGGCAAGTCATTTATATATATTAAAAATAGAAAAGGACCAAGAATTGAACCCTGCGGAACTCCCATTTTAACCGAGGCGCCCTGGGACCTCTCCCCGTTGACGTCTACTTTCTGAATCCTCTCAGTCAAATAGGAGATGAGTAAATCCAGAACAGTGTCGCGAAATCCATAGTAGTGTAATTTCCTGATCAGGGTGTCATGATGAACGCAATCAAACGCCTTGGACAAGTCACAAAAAACGCCCAGCGCATCATGTGAGTCCTCCCAGGCCTCATATATATTTTGTATTAACTCAACACCAGCATCAGTTGTTGAGCGACCCTTTCTAAAACCAAATTGTTTACAGTGTAGAAGATTATTTCTGTTAAAAAAGCTTTGCATTTGTTCCAACATTATTTTTTCAAAGATTTTGCTAAAAGTAGGTAGCACAGAGATAGGTCTAAAATTATTGGGGTCTGATGTGCTACCAGATTTATGTAATGGAATAATTTTACTCAGTTTCATTAGATCAGGAAACACACCACAGTCAATGCAATCATTAAAAATACTAGCAAGTATTGGAGCTATTGTTTCTATTACAGATTGGGAAACATCTACAGAGTTGCCCCACAGATCCACGGTTTTCTTTTTATTCAGCGTTTTAAATGACTTTATTAAATCATTTGCACAAATATGGGCAAATTTAAATTTATCATCACAAGTTTTAACATAATCTTTTAGAATAGATTCGGCTACAGTGGGGGAGGAATCCAAAGATTTTGTGATTGAAACTGGAATGTCAGTAAAAAATTTTTCAAATTCTGTAGCTACCTCAATATCTACTGTAACTTTCTTATTTTCAATATTTAAACAAAAATTGTTGTTATTAGTTTTTACTCTTCCGGTTTCATTATTAATAATGTTCCATGTCGTTTTAATTTTGTCACTACTATTTTTTATTTTAGAGCTTAAATAATTGGACTTTGCAAATTTACAAACTTTTTTAAATACTTTGGAATAAGTTTTTACATACAATTTAAATTGATCACTAGTATTTAATGAACGCTCATTGTAAAGTTCATAAAGTTTTATTCTGCTTTTGTGAATACCTGGTGTGGCCCATTCACTAAAAGCTAATCTACCATTGACTGAGATGGTTTTTGGAACAAAGATATTTTTAAATTCATAACAAAATGTGTTAAAAAAGTTTTCATACAATTTATTTGGGTCTTCGTCATAATCAATATACTTTAAATTAATACCAAGATTATTATTGAAACGCTCCAAGCGGCCAGCAGTCTTTGGTACAACAGTGATATTCTTTTTCGCCATAAGCTTACATTTGTAAGGTATAGTAACAAATTGACCAGAGTGGTCAGATTCTAAGTTATTAAAAACATTTTGTGCTAATGGTTCTATGTCAGTATAAATATTATCAATGCATGTGGCAGAAAACTCAGTAATTCGTGTTGGCTCCAGAAATAAGTTTTTAAGATTATATGACTGAAACAAATTTTTAATTCTCATACATAAACTAGAGTTTTCTAATAAGTTAATATTAAAATCTCCACAGACTAATATTTGTTTGCCTTGCTTACAGACTTTATTTAAAACTTCATCCATTATATTTTCAAAGTGGTCATACAATCCCGAAGGAGGCCTGTATACGCTCACTACAATAATCTGGTCCAACTCTACACAGGCAATTTCTATTGTTCGTTCAACTGAGAGGTTCACAATATCTTTACGATCTTTATATTTAAGCTTTTTATTTAATATGATTAATGAGCCACCGCGAATTGCATTTTCTCGACTGAACGAACTACCAACCTGGTGGTTGCTAAAATTAAACATGAACTGGTAGCTTTTAAGCCAATGTTCGGTTATACAAAAAATGTCTACTTTACTACTGTTCATGAATAACTCAACTTCCAGATCTTTGCCCATCATTCCTTGCATGTTCTGGTGCACCAGGTTGATAAAATTTACATGTTTATTATATTCAAATGGGTCTTCCAGTACATTATCTAATAAACAATTTTCATTTTGTTCTTTATTTAACATTATGCAAGAGGATTTCTCTATTGTCTCAATACCTAATTTAAAGACTTACTAACTAATACATCAGTAATATTACTGACAGTCATCCTACTTCTACGATGCTCAATAGGAGCAATTTTTGTAGCCAAGTTCTTGGCTGAGATATAAAAATAATATGATAGCGATTTTGCTATTCGTCTCTTATAATAATTTGATAGACAATATCTATTATCTTTAGTCAAATACAATCTATTTACATAATTATTGATGTCAATTAAATGAAATTTATTATTATGACATAAGGTACTTAACTTTAAATTCAATTTATATCTTACACTATTTTCCTCTTGTGACAAGTTGTTGTAATAAGGTAATGTGAACAAAATAATTTTTTGTACATTTAAATTATTTAATTTATTTAAATAATGAGTCAGGACTTTTTTGTTCATATTACCTCTATTTGCAATAAATAACAACAATGTAGTAGACTGGTTAAATTCACATTCAATCACTTTTTTAGTATGTCACAGTACGAAGCACCAGGCATGCAATAGTTCATTATTGAATGTCCCATGTTTGTTAGAAGTTGGCCCATACCTATGCCAATGTCATCACTAAACATAACAATATTGTCACTTGTAACCACTGAAGTCTGTAGTAATTGTGCATAGTCAGCTGCTGGTGGCTGAGATACCATGTTGAGAGCAGGACACGCATGATCAGGTACAACATTATAAATTATTTGGCTATCCAATGTTAAGCTATCGTTAGTGGAACTTAAGGAGTGTTTGTCCAGTAAGGCCTGATATCTGTCTTCATTAAATTGACAAAGTGTGGCTAGCTCTGTGACTGATTGGATATGCTCCTTAATTTCATTTTGAGCATTGTAATAATTTTTTGTCATGTTTGCTAAAGAATTTTGCAAGTTATTAATGACATTATTTAATTCTTGTATGTCCCTTTCATACATGTTTCTGCTCTCTCTCAATTTTGAGTCAAAAATGTCCAACGAATCTATTAAGCAAGCACGCTGCTTTCGTAATTTAATATTACTTTTAAAAGAGTTATGATTCTTAATTAATTTTTGTTTCTTCTTAATTAATTTATTAATTTTAACATATTTTTTGAGTTTATTTTTACTACTAAAATGGAAAGGTATGGACTTAACTGATGTACCTGAATACTGCTGTGTGAGATTTTGTCCACCAGGAGATTGCATTAGCTCCTCAAAAAGACTATGGAATGTATCTTTATGATAACTTAAAACCGTTTTTAGACATGAATAAATACTTTTCCGAGACTTTAAAATGTTTCTATTTAAGTTTTTTTACACAGAAACAAGTGAATTTCAAATCTTTATTTATAATGGCGATTTCTTGTTTCAAAATGGGGAGATAAGGTAAGTGTTGTATTCATAAAAATAATAAGCAGCTTGCTGACGTCAGGAAAAATTAAAAAATACTGCGACTGCCACTTTATTGTAAAATTTCATGATAATAGAGCTGTATAAGAGGTGGGCCTTCGTAAGTTAAAATTCTGAAGATATTTTAATAAAATAAAAATTATAAAATACGATGGTTGGTGATAAATCGCATTAGAAATAAAACTTCTCCATATAAAACATACATTTTAAATATACAGCACACATTACTTAATTTTGCCTTATTTAATTTATCAAAATATTGCTTTTCCGTTCCGATAGATTTTTTATTTCAATAAAAAATATGGCTGCCGTCAGGAAATAACTAGAAAGAATTTAAATTAACCTTTTCAGAACTGTAACAGCTAAGAGCTAATTATGTTTGCCAAAATAAGATCTAAAGATTATCTGGCGGAGCTAGTTAAAATTACTAGGCTATTTTTGCAGTTGCTTAAAACTCGCGGAGATAACTGCAATTGTTTGAGGATGTTTCATAACATTTAAATTATTCTCGTAGGACTTAAATCATGCCGTAAGCTTATACAATAGCATTACTGGTTTGGGTTTTAACCACATAATCCTAATTTGTTTGTCTAGATAACTCTAATATAGCCTTAAGGTTTCATCTAGGTTTTAGAAATGACTTACAGGTGATTTTAAAATTCCATAACTTTATAGCTATATATAAGTTAAAAAATTAACCTTTAGATCTCACTTTAGTATTATGCTAGCTTTTCTAGAACTGAATCAGGAGTCTACGACAACTTTAAGATCTTAGGGCTATATGCTCCTAAAACCTATGTAAAAATAACGTTAATTTAAACTCTTGTCAGCGGTTCCAAAGTTGTAATAAAAGTCAATTAGTTTTAGGACTTATTAATCTTTCTGAAATACTAAATACGACCAGATAGCAAAACGTTAACCTTTTTATGACTCTTTTAAAACCTTGAGGTAAAGTTTATAACCGAGACCCGAAAGAAATGTTACTTGGGTAGGTAGAGGTACTACATCTGTAGGTATTATCAAGGATATTATGAACCTTTGGTTTCATTTTGCTCCTAAAATACTATGATACATTGTGTCTTATTGCTATAATCTCAGTCTCCAAACAGCCTTTATCTGATTTCCTAATAATTAGATCACCAGGTATAGTCGTACATGCCAACCGGCATACGTAGCTATTTATCAGTGAGTTAAGTCTACTTTGACTGAAAAAAGTAAAAAAAGTTGACTAATTTTGAAGTTTCTAGAAGATGATGATTTTTTTCCTTTTACCAAAATCTAGTGCCGAATCACGTGTCTAACTCTCCCATGTACTAGACCTACAATTGCATGTAGCACTCATTATTGTAGGGGACGCTAGAATATCATTTGGTGTCGTAATAATCTATTTGCTAAGCTGCTCCCGGTATAGTTTGCTATGCTTGCACTTGTGCAGTATGAAAGAGACGGGAAAATCCTGAATAAGAACATAAAATACATGCAGTTATGCGGTTTGCGATGGAAAGAACGCCACGCCGACTGAATTGCCTTGACGCTATACAGCCCTGGTACTCATCACCCAACGGTGACTGACACTGGCTTCGTAGTTTGTATTGGCTATGATTTTATCGTGTATTTTAGAGTTAATTTAGATTAGAAAGGTCATGAGAAAGATAGAAATAAATATTATCGGTCTTACTAATAACACTTTATAAACTGTGTATACAGGCGATATAGTGAAAACGTTACTAATAACATGCATTATGACAGTTTCGCGTTCAACAACTGTTTAACGAGTGGGTAATTACTATGGAAATTTATATTGTTGTTAAACTATCCATGGGCCTTGTTTAACGGATGAATAAGCAACAACTTCAACAAAAATCCACTGATATAAATCTTTTCTTTGGTAATTAGTGCCATGGATTATCTAGTTACGATATTTTGATAATATTATCGATGAATTCGATCAAAGTGATACATCAATACCGAGAAAAAAATGTAACGAAAATCGCTTTCATCCCTTTTCTACTGTAGTAGGAGCTTGGTGGCGCGTTGGCGCATGCGCTCAGCGAACGATTGCTAAAGTTAAGCAACGTTGGATGTGGTCAATTCTACGATGGGTGACCAAAATACGAAACATCTCGAGCTCCGCCTTGCTTGGGAAGGCACGTTAAACACATAAAAATAAAAAAAATAAAAACTAGTAATAGCAAGGATATTAATAATATTAAACATCATCTTTAATAAGATTAGTTTATGTATTTATTGTTTGTTGACGTGCACAGATTAGAAAAAAACGATCCGTGTTCGTTCAAAAAACGCTCGAAAACAGTTTTAGGTACGAACTAAACTAATCTTAAATTAACAATATTTTAAAATAATTAATTTTAAAAAGTCATAAAGTTCAAAAGCCAATAAAGTAAAACAGGTTTTAATCACTTCAATTAATATTTTACTACTACATACTGAAATGTAATCGAAATTATTATTGTTTTCGAACGTAATATCAACAGTGTTGCAAGTAAAGTCAGTCATAACCATTATTTAACTATACAATGCATATCTTGTTGTTATTAGTAAAGACGTATTTAAGAGTTGTTTAACACCTGCATAATTTTTAAACACTGAATAGTAAAACAGCTGTTAAACAACTGTTTAATTTATTGTTATTAGTAAGACGGTAAGCTTATAGAAGAAGATAAATCATATGTCATTGTTAATTTGCTGCTCTGATTACAAAAATAAAGGATGCGAGCGTTCATCCTCAGAGATTTTTATAAGGAATTGTGTCTTCGTGACAAAATGCAGAAAATAATAAAAAAGCAACTGTTTACTGTGCCGATATTTTTTATTGGTCATAATGTTAAGGTTACTAGAAGAGAAGGGTTAAAGCCTAACCTCCACCTTCAAGCGATCCATACTCCCCTAGTACCCAGTGTTTTGAAAAATGTGTTGGATTCAACTGTTCTCTACTTCCAAATTGCTGTTTCGGCCACCCTTGCGAGTATAGCTGCACGTTTTCAATTCAAGTTCAAGTCTTGCATTTCTTGTTATTTTTAATATGAATCACGAGATGCAAGAAATTTTAAGTGATTTTAATCTGGACAACGACCGAGTGGCACTATTGGTGTACCAGGTTTGCAGTTACATATAGGCGTGATCGTAGCCAGTGATGTCAGAACACCACGTCATATTATCGATTTTCACTGTGTATTAAGCCCCGCCCAACCTTGTATGTTAACCTAGTACTTGTGTGAAAGAGATTTACTGCAATTACTGCATGCTTGCTTTCTCAAGCTTCAAATACTAAATTTGAGACAGGCACAACGCGAATTGAAATATCCAGAGCCTAGATTTTATGCAGTCCTGGTAGAACAGACCGTCGCTAGGTGACGCAACACTATCATAGTCTCGGCGAGTCCAAATAGGCCGGCAAAATTTCTGTTATTCAATTTTGTTTATGGATTCGATGATTGTTATTAATATATTTTGCTGTTAAATGTAAAGTGAGATTTATAAGATAAAATGAACAAATGATATAATGCTTTCGTAGCGCCCTATGTTTTGCAAAGCGTGTTAAATTCAAATATCCTGCGTTTCAACAGAAAATCACAGAGCCCTTGCAAGTAATGTTGTTATCTCTATATTGATGTAAATCCGCTTTTACACTAGTAAGTTGCTTTCGTAAAAATTCATGTAAGAAAATTACGGCAGTACTTAAAGTAGTTAGAAATTACAGTAAGCAAATTAAAACAGTGCTTACATTTACAAATTTATCGGAAGTTAATTACGTCAGTCACTTACGTGAGCATCGGTGGCGCTGTGGCCTCGGGACTGGACTGTGCCCCGAGTAGAGTCTTGAGGCCCGCGATCGATCCTGCCATGTACCAATGTGTTTTTCGTTTCACGAATTTCTTAAGTGCATTTATCTTCCGCTCCTAAGGTGAAGGAAACATCGTGAGGAAACCTGCATATACCTGCGAAGTAATTCAAAGGTGTATGTGAAGTTAACCAATCCGCACTGGGCCAGCGTGCTTCGACTAAGGCCTAATCGCCCTAACGTAACTAGGTAGGGTAGGCTCGTGCCCCTCGGTGGGGACGTATATGAGCTGTGACGATGATCATGATGACGACGACTTATGTGAGTAAAACTTACAAATTTAATGAGAACGAATCATAAATGTCTCCTTTTACTGTAGAGACTTCAATTATACAATCTTATATAAAACCTGCTTAATAGTGTTGTGATAAACTATCATTCTATTCCAACAGGTAGTTCCAATCTATGGAAAATTTGAATTTTGTAATGGAATCTCGTTTGTGTAGAGAAATCACAATTTTTGAAATATGGGGAGTTAACACTTCATAGTATTTTCGAATTTTATGTCTTCTTAGATTTGTATGAGAAATTCATCACTCATTGGCTCAGTTAGAAAAATAAAATTACTCTATTTATAGGAAAATTTTATAGAAATATAATTGTGTGATAACTGAAATCAACCAAAACCGATAAAATCGTGAAGCTACGTTTATTAATAATCGTTACTTATGTTAACAAAAAAGTAACGCTAGTTCTTTCTTTAAACATCCCCAGTTACGATCTCTCCTACATCTATCTTACTGCCAACCTGGTAGATTGGGTCCCCAAGCACGTGACACCCCTAAATAGCAGGCTGAGCGCCGCTTGCTCATTCATTACAGATAAAACTACTCTCTCTTTATGCTTATGGTTTCCTGGTTACGTTTGTTTTGAGTTACGTAGCGAGGGAGTGAAACATGGCTCAGCAATTTGCTGTTCATGTTGATCATGCTACTCTAGTAACTAATGTTTAGGAAAACGTGCTCCGCCAAGTTAACGCGGGTATAGTCGAATTAGGAAGTGAGTTACGATACTTCATTATGGTTTTTTTTTTCTAAATAATCGTATTCCATGTTTAATGATGATGTTGAGGTATTTACTTACAGATTGTTTGTTAAATACTCTTCATTCGAATGTAAAAAAATATACAGATATGTCGCTTAGTTTCGTTGTCATTGTGTAATGAATATAATCTAATTTCGTAATTTGCTTTAAAAGCATTGAGCTGAACATGCTTAAAGGAAAAAATGAAAAACGTACATAGAGAGTGAAAGGAAAAACCAGTATATCATTATTAGCAGCCATGCCAGAAGATGCATATTGTTATTATGTTATTGTTTGTACTGAAGAGTAAGTATTTTCGAAATTATTCATTTTGGCGCCCAACGTGGGACTTGGATACTTTTCATTAGCAGATGAAATATCATAAATAGGTGTATGTGGAAAATCTCTGTCTCTTTTTTTAATTTGTTATTGCAATATCCAAAAGATATCCGGAGATTAGAGAAATGTGCTTTTAATTTTGATTAATACTAAATGAGTTCAACGTTTTGACTTTAACAAAAATCGACACCAAACCATGTTAAACTTAAAAACTGGTACTTGGCTCAGCAAAAAGCACTTACGGTGCCATTTGGCTTAAAAGCTCTTTATTTGCGGTGATGGTAGTATTAGGATCGGTAAAATGGACTACATCGGTAAAGCGGAATATGTAGACTCACCTACCTGTGGCTTATGTTCTCTTAGTATTCAATGTTTTGGAAAACGTGCTAAATTCGAACTACGTTCGTAGACTCCTAAACTTATGGCTTATGTTTTCCTAGTATTTAATATTCTGGAAAATCGTGTTTGATTCGAACTATGTTTTTGATAAAATTAAAATTCAGGTAGCCACAGCGAACAATCACATTTCCTGCTATTGATTGGACACTTATAAAGCAGAATATGTAGATTCCATGGAATTATTACTCAAACAGGAATGAGCTCTTCAAAATATTGTTGTTCAAATTTGGACTTCATTTCTATGTGAATAAAGACTAAACACTTGAAAGTGCAAAAGTGTGCCGAGAGAGATAGCACTAACTGTACCTTTTATCACTTTCCCACAGTGTTGCTACTGTTGTATATTTTATAATTTAGTAGTTATGAAACAACTATTGGTAGATGATGATTTTTTATTATTGGTTATTTTAATTACTTTTAACGCCCAAAATACCTAAATTGTTTTTTTTTTGTAATAATTATAACATGAAATAAATTAAATTATCGTGTTAGCCTACTATTAATAATTATAACACTATGATTTTACGTCCAGGAAATATTCTAGTGGTAGTATTCAAAAATGTAATATTGCAACAACAATTCTATGTCAATGTCAGTAATTTTCGTTGTCATTGCAGTAGGGTGACTGTTAAGTGTGCAATCAAAATGTGTTATCTGTTGTTGTATAGTCTATGAGAACGTAGTCTGTATACTTACCTCCCCTTCCGGTGTCATCCGTGCTCGAGGAATAATGTGCTCCGATAGATGTTAATTAGATAAGAGAAGTGTATGTGCCTAAGTTGTAATTGTGAAGAGTGAAAATAAAAGACGTTGATTATAGAAGACATTTTATTCATTTGACATCCATTTCAATACTGCCCAATATATAACCGCAATAGGTTATGGGCCCAGACGACGCGACAATGGAGAAAGAATCATTTACGAAGCTTAATGATCACAATTGGGCAGTGTGGAAGTTTCAAATTAAAGTAATATTGATGTCAAAAGGTTTATATGATGTAGTTACTCAAAGTGGGATTGCGCCGGATGATCAAGATGCAATGACAAAATGGAGGATGAACGACGCAAAAGCGCAAGTAATACTTGTGACGAGAATGGAGGACGGCGCAATTAAACATGTAATGCAGTGCAAGTCGGCATTTGAAATGTGGCAGAAATTAGAAACCGTTTATGAGAGGAAATCGCAATTAAGTTTACACTTGCTAAATGAGCAATTTTACAATTTAAAATTCGAAAATGCAGACACTGTGACGTCGTTTCATACTAAGCTAATCAATGTTGTTGGGAAGATACAGGAAATGGGTGAGAATATTCCTACGAATCTAGTGATAACAAAATTTATTATGTCTCTGCCGGAGCATTATAAGTATTTTAAGTCTGCATGGGAAAGTGTGCCAAAGGAGTTGCAGAGTATGGATAATCTATTAGCGAGATTGTTAGTCGAGGAAGAGAGGCACAAAAAGGAAGAAGTACAAGAAAATGTAGCATTGGTTTCAACAAGAGTCAAGTGTTTTAATTGTGGAAAACCTGGGCATTTCAAATACCAATGTCGAGAGCTGGTGTGTTTTATATGTAAGCAGAAGGGACATCTGATGAAAGACTGCAGGAGGTCATCTCTACAGCAGCGTGGTCGTAGTGTACGTGGCAAGGCTTGTGGTGGCGGTCCAGGGTCCGGAAAGAGTATTAATGATTCAGTAGCATTGTTTACAAGTGACATAGACAATGAAGTGAATACTGACTGGTATCTTGACAGTGGTGCATCTCAACATATGTGCAAACAGAGAGAACTGTTTTGTGTCTATCATGAGTTACGATTGAGGAAAAGTATCAAGATGGGAGATGGGTCATCAATGCAGGCTGTTGGTGTTGGTAACATTTGTTTGCAAGCTTTTAACGGTAAATATTTTCATAAAGTTACTCTGCATAATGTTTTGTTTATACCAAATTTAAAAATTAATTTGTTTTCACAAGGTACAACTTTAGATAAAGGATTCAAGTTAATCTCTAACTCTGATAATGCTACTTTTATGAAAAATGATAATGTTCAAGTAATGGCTATAAGAAATACTAATTTATTCAAAATGTTGTTTAAACTTAAAGATTATGACTGTAATTGTAAAGTAAATGAGTGTTATGTAAGTCAGGCATCTAATAATATCTTTTGGTGGCATCGTGTATTAGCACATCAAAATTTTAGACATATAAAATCTTTTCTAAAGCGTAACAATATTCAGTTTCATGATGAAGATAAATTGCATTTTTGTACATCTTGTATTAAAGGAAAACAACATAGAGATACATTTACACCTAGCGATTCAAGGGCTACAAAGGTTCATGATCTAGTCCATATGGATCTGTGTGGGCCTATAGAAGAGGCATCTATTGGTGGTCAAAAATACTTATTATTATTAAAAGATGACAGGTCAAATTATAGAAAAGTTTATTTTATCGTAAATAAATGTAGTGTTTATGAGAAAATGAAAGAGTATATTATGGAAGTTCAAACACAGTTTAATACATGTATAAAAACATTTCGTAGTGATAACGGAACAGAATTTGTTAATAGTAAAATGTCGAGTCTTTTCAAAGAGTTAGGAATCAAGCATCAAATTACAGTACCATATACACCACAACAAAACGGTCGAGCAGAGAGGGAGTTTAGAACCATTATGGAGGCTACCAGAACTATGTTAGCAGACAGTAAGTTAAGTAAGCGTTTTTGGGCTGAAGCGGCAAATACTGCTGCTCATATATTGAATCGAACTGGACCGAGCCCTATAGAAGGTAAAACACCTTTTGAGGTTTATTATGGGAAGACCTTTAATATTAGTATTTTAAGAGGTAGTTTTGGTAGTGAGGTATGGTCACATGTACCACGTGAGGTCAGAAGAAAATTGGATGTCAAAAGTAGATGTGGTATATTGATGGGGTACTCAGAGGAGACCAAGGGCTACAGAGTCTATTATGCTGAAGAGGACAAGGTACGTATAGAGAGAGAGATTATTGTATCACCATACAAAACAGAGATTGAGAAAGAGAATGTTGTGAGGTTAGATATGAATTATGACAATGAAATGGAACAGGAGGTTATAAGGAAAGAGGATAAGTCAGTTGAAGAAAGGAAGAAGGATAAAGAATTGCAAGGGTTTTCAAGAGGAGAGGAGTGTCAACAAAAATGTGCGAGTGACAGTGATGGTCAGTGTGTAAGCGACAGTAGTGTTCAACAGTGTGTGAATGATAGTGATGAATATAAGGAAGAGTGGTTAGATACTGTATCAGATCAAGAAGAAGTGATTGATAGGCATCCTAAGAGAGTTATAAAATTACCTAAACGTTTTGAGGATTATGAGACTTCTTATTTTAGTTTGCTGGAGGAACCCACCACCTACGAAGAGGCCATGGCTGGTCCATATTCATCTAGTTGGCAGGAAGCAATTGATGAAGAATTAAGAGCATTGCAGGAAAATGACACTTGGTCAATAATAGAGAAGCCACAAAATTGTGAGATTATAGATAGCAAGTGGGTATTTAAAATTAAAAGAGACAGTCAAGGTAATATTTCAAAGTTTAAGTGTCGCTTAGTGGCTAGAGGGTTCAAACAAGAAATTTATGAGGATATTTATTCACCAGTTGTTACATTGAGTACAATAAGAGTTTTATTATCGATGTGTGTTAATTTTGGATGGCCTATATATCAGTTAGATGTATGTAATGCATTTCTGCATGGTGATGTGAAGGGAGAAGTATTTATGACATTACCCGAGAACTGTAGCAATATCGTGCCACAAGGATTTATTTGTAAACTTAAGAAGGCAATATATGGATTGAAAAATGCACCTATAAGCTGGTATGAGAAATTTGATAGTGTTATGAATATGCAGGGTTATTCCAGAAGCAAGTCTGATTTGTGTCTTTATTATAAGTTGGGTAATAATAACTCAAGAACATATTGCCTAATTTTTGTAGAAGATATTCAAATAACAGGTTCATGTGTAAATGAAATAAACAAGTTGAAGGAGTGTCTTAAAACTAATTTTAAAATGAAGGATTTAGGTTTGTTAAGTGAATATTTAGGAATTTCTATAACGCAAGATGTAAAAAGGGGAATAATTACTTTGAGTCAAAAACATTACTTAGAAAGAGTTTTGAAGAGGTTTGGAATGTATATGTGTAATCCTATTAGTATACCAATAGATCCTAAGTTTGATTTTACCACACTGAAAAGAGAAAAGTCAGAGAGTGTAATACTTAATTTTTTGAGTAATGAGCATAGGGTTAATAGATATAAGGTGATTAATAAAAGAGTGAAATGTCAAAATATGTGGTTTAATCCGGCAAAGCCGACATAAGGATTTTTTTTTTATCCAAGGGAACACAATATTAGTGGGCGCACTGATTGTGGCCTACGGCTGCCAATGAGTGGTGAGGATTTGTATCACTAATATTTTTAGATAATATGGTACAGGTTCTTTGCACGATTTGATCGATAACGCTCTCTTTAGTTAACTCCCTAAATGCCTTTACCTAGGGATGGTAGAATTATGTTTTATAATAAACTTATTTGGAGTGGACTCAGCTGTGAAACTCGGGGAGATCCTGCTCTGGAGACACCACAGGCTCCGGGCCACCGGACACTGGTGGTAGAAGAGAAGTCGGGGCAACCGGGTTCAGTAGTTGAGTCTGACTCCGGGGTATTCAATAACCACGGGGTAGGGAATTCCTCCTGAAATATTACACGAATAGGTATGAGCAATCACTATAAAAAATTGCAATACAAGTAAGTAGGGGTAACTGATGAGAATATTAGGAATATTATGGTAATGTGGTTCAAGTTAATTTGAAAGGTCAATGTTCACCGAATGGCTGGCAATCATGTAGGATAACCTTACAATTAAAAATATGGAATCTAAGAACAAATTTAAAACACTACCACAGGAATCGATCTCAGAAAACGGTAACGTACCTGTCGGAGGAAAGTGGGTCTGCCTGGCTGCGCTGGTAGATTGCTGGCTGTCTATTTTAATGACGCTACACTATGTTGTACGTGCTTCGAAATCATATGAACGAACGGCTGAAAATTTAGAAAGCAAGGATTGAAATATCGAAAAGGCGTCATAGGAATAATATAATCATGAACATAACTTACGTAAAATGGGTTAGAGGCCCTTATATGAAATTGAGTAAATCCAACCGTGTGGAAGATTAGGTGTTCGCTTATCGATGCTTGCTGAAAAGGAATACCTGGTTAAAACGCTGCGCTGAATACGAGACAATCAATTAAAAGAATCAAAATGAAGAATTAACCATTTCACGGTGCGATACTTACAGATTTGTTTTAATAAAATAATTTAGGCTATCTAGCCAACAGACACAAGCGTTCGACCGTCAACGTCAAAACAGAAAATATGGCTGTCTCGGCTCAGCCAGTCCACACTCCACAGACTAACTATTCTGAGATAACATAGACTAATAAACATATATAAAAAACCAAGTAAACTATCGATATTTATTGAATTAAAAGTTCCTGAACTAAATTTGAAAATAATCAAAGACACGATATACATAAAACTATTATAACCCAAGGCGCGTTCAATGTTTTCTGAATTTAGATAAAAAAAAGGTAACTAATACATGAAAATATCACTAGATGGCAGTAGGAACCTGATTAGAAATTTCCTGTAGGGAAATTTATGTTACAATACCCCCTCAACCAGGGAGAATTTTACGATGGAAGTATACTGAAAGAGTAAAATTCCAGCTCGACCCCGAGCTGACACCAAATCATAACACCGAACTCATATCACCTCCACTGCGAACTCACTGCTAGTACTTGCTGTCCTGCCAGACGAACTATTCGACAAAATAGGTTCTCCTTCCTCTTCGTATTGAAGGTACCTCCTTAAGGGGGGTACGGAACTCAACCACCCTAGGTAGTCGTCAAGGTGACCTATGCAATGAAAGTATATCCGGAGCGATATTAAATTCGCGCCAAAAATTAATTCCAAACAACAGTTTTGTAGACACCCCTGGTATAACATAAAACTTAATAATCGACGTCTTGTTCTGTACAGTTACTGGCAGGAACACATAACCGGTAACGGGTGAAGAAGAACCGTTAGCCGTTACCACATGATCAACATCAAGTGATTTATGAACCGTCGCCAAGTCCGTAAAATATTTACAAGTATCGCTACCAATTATAGAAATCTCCGATCCTGAATCGAGAAGACCGTTGCATTGTAATCCGTAAATGCTTACCGACAAGTATGGTCGTAAATCTCGACCATAAAAAAGACTGACAGGTTTAATTGTAGAACCTGTGTGAGAGAACTCTCTTATTGTCGACAGCCAGGATTGCCAATCTTTCATATCGGTGTTACTTGTCGTTAATGCCGATTCAGTTTTCTTAAAATAAGCGTTACTGTTTGACTTAGTAGATTGTCTCTTCAGTGAAGGAATGGGTAAGTTACACTTTGGTAGTTTAGAATTGTAATAAGTTTTAGTTCTATAGCTAGTTATTCTATGCGATGTCTTTGCACTTAAATTCCGATTTTGGAGGGATTTGGATGACAACAGGACATTCCTGTTAGTAGTTGCGTTAGGGTAAGTATTGGGTAAAGGCTTAGTAACACAATTCTGTCGATCAGAGTGTTGTGTCATAGTACCTGGTAATGTAGAAGGCAAATGTTGGTCAGCATTTGGTTCAGGTGAATACTGGTTAACATTTGTAATGGGTGAATGGTGGGTAACGGTACGTTGGTAAGCGGTGCTAGTAGGGTAAGTAAGGTTAGTAGCGTAAGCGTTAGTAGGGTAAGTAGAGTTAGTAGCGTAAGCGTTAGTAGGGTTAGTAGGGTAAGCAGGGTAAAAAGCGTAAGCGTTAGTCGGGTAAGTAATGTTAGACGAACAATGCCTATTTGAATAGTAAGTATGGTTTTGAGGATAAGTAGGAAAGTTATGGTAAACGGAATAATATGCAGGAAATGTAAATGCGGGTAAAGCATTGTGTGTTCTGTTAGTAGTAGTAGTAGTGGTGGTGGTGGTAGTAGTAGTAGTAGTAGTAGTAGTAGTAGTAGTCACATCCGGTATTGTATGGGTTTTTGAAATCGTATAGCAGGTAGGTAGTAATATAGAAGGAGACTTATCATTTCGAGTAGCACTCGAATCGGCCATACTCCGATCCGAGCAAGTTAGTTTTTTGTAGGATTACACTTAGGGCACGTACGGGCAGTGACGTCCTTCTCGCCGCAACGGTAACAGATAATTATAGATGGAGCTCTGCACGCACTTAGTTTATGACCATATACGCGGCAGCGTACGCAGAAGTCAGAGGTACTATCCGTTTGTACTACTGACACAATTTTACGCTGGTTACCCTTGAATACCAGGTCCGTGGCTAAAGATTTACTGACATCTTTGCTGGGTTCTATAAACAGTTTAGCGCGTTGGCTGGCAGCCTCGAGCTGTCGACAACAAGACCTTAAATCATCAATACTGTTTATCGTAGTTAAAGCCAGCTGTTTAGAGTAAAATGGCCGTATATTATGTAAAATAATACTAAGCTGCTCTTCTTTCGGTAGGGGTCGTTCTAACCGAGAGAAATAACACAACATGACACTAATGTAAATAACTATGTTTTCGTCTACACCTTGGGTTCTCGATCTAATCTCGTTGAGTAGGCGCTCATTATAATCGATAGGTAAAAAATCGCGAATCAGCAAAGCCTGTAGTTTGGCCCATGAATAGACGTCATGACCAATTCCTTCAAACCACAGTAAAGCGTCGCCAGTAAATAGTTCACTGGCAGAACTGAACAGTCTACTCTCAGAGATTTCTCGCGATACCCTGAGTTGTTCGAGTCTTCTTAAAAAAGTTTTTACGCAAGATTTTCCGTCATATTTAAGATTTAATTTAGTAACAGCCTGGTAATTTTCGGCGGAACATGTAATAGAAGTTGTTGATTGAGGGTCAACAACTTGGGTAGTAGTAGAAGTATAAACTGCAGTTAAAGAGCTACGGAATACGACTAGTATGTTGTCGATCTTAACCAAGAGCTTGTTAAGGTCATCGAACAACTCACTGTGCAGTTTGGACTCTGATTCGGATGGAGATATTCGAGTTAGCCTATGGTATAAATGATGGCCGACGGCTTGGACACGGTTCAAAACGTTCAACGCCTTGCGTTTCTCGGTCTTCTGTAGTAACTCCGCTAGGCTAGCAAGCTTGTTTTTAATATCCGCGAGTTCCTTTGTCACGTCTCCGTCGAATGTGGCTATCTCATCAGTTGGTAAGTCCTTGCACAGCTTCCTGATTTGAGCACGTAAGTCCGCTACACTGGAAGCAGGAGTTTCGAACCTAATCCTTACCTCATGCTCGAGCTCGTCCTTTTGTAAAAGGTTAAAGGCGATTGGACGTTCCTCCATTGTAATCAAACGAAAAAAGCAAAAAAATATCCAACAAGGCTGAACAAACAACAAAGAAGAAAAAAAACAATTGTCAAATTGCAAAGCCAAACTGGTTAAATATGTTTATTAAGTCGAGTTGTAAAATATTTAAAAAATGTAAGTAATGTTTGGGTATGGGTTGACTGGAAGAAATTCATTTCGGGGATAAGTCCACCTTGCCAACAATATACTATATTTACTCTCAGTCGCCAAGTCTTCAAACAAAAAAAAAATGTTGACTGGAAGAAATTTAATTCGGGGATAAGTCCGCCTTTCAAAGAATATTCTATATTTACTCTCAGTCACCGAGTCTTAATTTATTAAAAAATAAAAACATGTAATTTTTGGATATAGGTGGACTGGAAGAAATTTATTTCGGGGACAAGTCCGCCTTTGTAAGAATTATCCGTTACTGAGTCTCAAGTATGCAACGTTTTCCTGCCAGAAAGAGTGTAGCGTGATCGATCAATTACAAAAAAATACAATTATAGGTAAAATATTTAAGATTGTATAAGTAGTATAAGTAGTAGTAAAAAAATATAAGTACAGTTGACAAATCTCAAGCACCAAGCTATTAAGTTAATATCAGGTAAAAGTATTCAGGTGGCTAGTTGTAGCAATTAGGTATCATTCAATATTGGGTTTAAACTTAAAATAATGTAACAGTATCCGAGTAATAAAAGGTAACACCTAGATATAAAAAAAATTCTATGTGTCTTACAAAAAACGTTCTAAGATAATAACTGATATAAGAAACAGAGTCATGCAATCTCCACTTTACAAAGCACAGAACATTTATACTTATATATATTTATGTAACAAGATCATGTAAAAAAAACATCAATAACCTTCTACACTAATTAATAAAACATAGGTTTTACTATTCAAATACGGTCAAAATAATTGAGTTAAAGTTTAAAATAAACTGAAAAAATCTTGGCCTATACTATATTATGCAATGAGAATATATTATTATTATACCAGAAGTTATGTTAAAGAAGACTTGTAGTTAAACCAAATAAAACTATCAATCTATTGTTCTGAGAGAGTTATAACATAGTTATTATGCTTAGTTACTGAATACCTAATGTTAATTATGGCATATGATTATCTATTAGTTATATTATTGAGAATTTTTTTTAAAGAAAATTGACAATCTGGTTTGTGAGTAACCTCAGGGATACGATAAACAAAGTATAACACCAACACAACAAGTTTTAAATTTTAAAAGTTCTAACCGAACAGTGTCCAAGAAGAAAAAAAAACGTTACCAATCAACACTGTTCCTAAGCATTGTAATGAGCATAGGATCATTCAAATCGTGCAAATCTCCATATGTTCGGGCGCCATGTAATACTTAATTTTTTGAGTAATGAGCATAGGGTTAATAGATATAAGGTGATTAATAAAAGAGTGAAATGTCAAAATATGTGGTTTAATCCGGCAAAGCCGACATAAGGATTTTTTTTTTATCCAAGGGAACACAATATTAGTGGGCGCACTGATTGTGGCCTACGGCTGCCAATGAGTGGTGAGGATTTGTATCACTAATATTTTTAGATAATATGGTACAGGTTCTTTGCACGATTTGATCGATAACGCTCTCTTTAGTTAACTCCCTAAATGCCTTTACCTAGGGATGGTAGAATTATGTTTTATAATAAACTTATTTGGAGTGGACTCAGCTGTGAAACTCGGGGAGATCCTGCTCTGGAGACACCACAGGCTCCGGGCCACCGGACACTGGTGGTAGAAGAGAAGTCGGGGCAACCGGGTTCAGTAGTTGAGTCTGACTCCGGGGTATTCAATAACCACGGGGTAGGGAATTCCTCCTGAAATATTACACGAATAGGTATGAGCAATCACTATAAAAAATTGCAATACAAGTAAGTAGGGGTAACTGATGAGAATATTAGGAATATTATGGTAATGTGGTTCAAGTTAATTTGAAAGGTCAATGTTCACCGAATGGCTGGCAATCATGTAGGATAACCTTACAATTAAAAATATGGAATCTAAGAACAAATTTAAAACACTACCACAGGAATCGATCTCAGAAAACGGTAACGTACCTGTCGGAGGAAAGTGGGTCTGCCTGGCTGCGCTGGTAGATTGCTGGCTGTCTATTTTAATGACGCTACACTATGTTGTACGTGCTTCGAAATCATATGAACGAACGGCTGAAAATTTAGAAAGCAAGGATTGAAATATCGAAAAGGCGTCATAGGAATAATATAATCATGAACATAACTTACGTAAAATGGGTTAGAGGCCCTTATATGAAATTGAGTAAATCCAACCGTGTGGAAGATTAGGTGTTCGCTTATCGATGCTTGCTGAAAAGGAATACCTGGTTAAAACGCTGCGCTGAATACGAGACAATCAATTAAAAGAATCAAAATGAAGAATTAACCATTTCACGGTGCGATACTTACAGATTTGTTTTAATAAAATAATTTAGGCTATCTAGCCAACAGACACAAGCGTTCGACCGTCAACGTCAAAACAGAAAATATGGCTGTCTCGGCTCAGCCAGTCCACACTCCACAGACTAACTATTCTGAGATAACATAGACTAATAAACATATATAAAAAACCAAGTAAACTATCGATATTTATTGAATTAAAAGTTCCTGAACTAAATTTGAAAATAATCAAAGACACGATATACATAAAACTATTATAACCCAAGGCGCGTTCAATGTTTTCTGAATTTAGATAAAAAAAAGGTAACTAATACATGAAAATATCACTAGATGGCAGTAGGAACCTGATTAGAAATTTCCTGTAGGGAAATTTATGTTACAAGAGCTATCAGATAGAGAATAAATGTAGAGAAATAATAGGCTGCATTATGTATTCTATGTTGTGTACAAGACCAGACTTATGTGCCAGTATTAGCTTGTTGTCTAGATATCAAAATTGTGCAAGTCAGGAGTTATATGCCTTGTTAAAGAGAATTCTGAGATACATTAAAGGAACACTAGATATACAATTAATTTTTTCAAAGAATAAAAGTTTAAATAGAGTTGTAGCTTATACTGATGCTGACTGGGGAGGGGATTTATTAGACAGAAAATCTACTAGTGGTTATTGCTGTTATGTGTATGGATGTTTAGTAAGTTGGGCTACGAAAAAGCAAAGTACAGTAGCTATGTCAACCACTGAAAGTGAATATGTTGCTTTGAGTTTATGTGTAAGTGAAACATGTTGGATTAATAATATGTTAAAGGAGTTGTGTGTACCCGAGTTTAATTTAAAGATTTTGCTATTTGAAGATAACCAGTCTACTATTAAAATATGTAACCCAAATTTACAATTGAAGAGAGTCAAGCACTTGGATATAAAATATCATTTTGTAAAAGACAAGATTAGGTCGGGAGTTATAGATTTGAAATATGTTAATACTGTTGAGCAGATAGCAGATTTGCTAACCAAACCATTGTGTAAGAATACTTTTGTATTGCTTAGGAATAAAATGTTTAGTAAATGTATTTGTATACCTACCTAAGTAACTGTTGTGCTAAATATGTAGTAAAATAATGTGTTGATTGGTAAAAAATGTAAAGTTGTTGGGAAATTTTGATTGAGGGGGGGTGTTAAGTGTGCAATCAAAATGTGTTATCTGTTGTTGTATAGTCTATGAGAACGTAGTCTGTATACTTACCTCCCCTTCCGGTGTCATCCGTGCTCGAGGAATAATGTGCTCCGATAGATGTTAATTAGATAAGAGAAGTGTATGTGCCTAAGTTGTAATTGTGAAGAGTGAAAATAAAAGACGTTGATTATAGAAGACATTTTATTCATTTGACATCCATTTCAATACTGCCCAATATATAACCGCAATAGTGACCACACGGTATGTACCTAACATAAATATTTTTTTAATAAAAGTAATTTACATTAGTTATTTATTGCTTAGCTTACACGAGGCGATGTTAAGTTATTAGAAAAAAGAATTGGCATTAACATTCTGTTCAAGATATTGGCGAAACCACAAAAGTTTTCAATATTGTTAAAACAATTCGTCTCACACTGATGTGTTTTTAATTCTTTTCTTCTTAAAATATTACTCATTCTTTTACTAGGTATGTATTTAAATATCACAGAGAGATTTTAGTGTTGACTCATTTTTGAGAAGTTGACATATTTGATTATCTGTTATGTGGCGGTGGGTTCAACATAATATACCGATTGGAAAGACCCATCTATTGAAAGACAATCATTGACATTCATTATTATTTAAATAATTATAATATTAATAAAACCTATCTTGTATTGAAAAGCAGATATAAAATTCTTTTGCGCAACCCATTTTGAAATAATAGAATAGAATATAATATTTCTTTGTTGTACAACACCAACCAGCTTAAAGTCAACGTATAAATAATACACTTAACACTAATTGTACAAAGGGCAAAAAGCAATCTCTTCCTAAACAATCGTGATTAATAAGCATATTATGATTTTCAAAAGCATCTTTCAGGTTGAATGTTATTGTTTTTAAGAAAAAATCCCTATTTCGTAGAATTTGTGGTCACAAATTTACGAAAGAGACAAACGGTACAGTTATTTATCTCTCGCTCGGCACACTTTTTTAAGCAAGAGCTCATTCCTGTTTGAGTAATAATTCCATGGTAGACTCCTCTCTACCTGTAGCTTATGTTCTCCTAGTTTTCAATGTTTTGTGAAACGTGTTGAATTCGAACTACGTTCTATTGACGGATTTCAACAGGTAGCTCAGACACCAGTGCAACCAGTGACATTTCCTGCTATTGATTCGACTCTTGATTTACTTGTCACGAAACATCGACAAAAGACGGGCCTTATTCTGTCAATCTTAACGTTGTTATCGCTACTTGATAACATTTAAATAAAATTGCTTTTTGGTATTTTTTACGTGAATTACTCGAAAGGTAATGCTATTGAGGCGTTATTGACACGCTATAAATGCATTAACGCTAACAGAATAATGCCCATGATAATATGTACTACATAGATCTGCAGGTGTGAAAATGAATTCATTCTGGTTTTTGCGTTTGAGCTCGGCTCGTACATTTTATCTAGTACATTCATGATAGAGCTACGAGCTCGTATTTTTAATTATAAAATTATTTCCTAAATCATCAAATAAGCAATCATTCTTGAGATGTTTCATTTGACAGTGATTAGTATTTTATGGCAAGCAGTACTTATTGCTAAATATCAGTCCATAAGATCTTACTCTATCCGATTGCTGTAGCTAGGAGGATTATACGCCGTGCCACGTTTTTGGCGCCTCAGTGTACCAGGTCTGCATTGGGATTCGGGTGTCATTGTTGCTGAAAGCGTCAAAACAACATATATGTAATCGTATTTTGTGCTATCTCCTCCCTATGCAATCTGCTACGTTTACGCTTGTGCTGTGTGAAAGAGACGAGAAGCCCTGAAAGAAAACATACGTATGAAAACATACATATATAATGCAGCTATACGCGGGTACAAGGAAGAACGCTGTACCGGTTGAAATGTCTTCTGCCTTGTGTGGCATAAAAAAGGGCCACCACGTACTCCCACAAGTTGTGGAAGCACAAACACGTCTAATTTACCAATATAATGCCACATTAACCTGAACACACATTTAATGACAAAGATATAATATTATAGAATTTTGTTGAATAGCATATAGATAGATACCCGGCCGACAGACGCTTTTCGAAGAATAGTACCTATAAAAATAATTTAGTCGCGCTGCAGGCGCTCAGGCCCTTATGTGTAACTGATTAGTTTTTGTGTGTGTGCGTGTGTGAAAGGGGACTGGGAGCCGTCGGGACGACGCCATAATTAGAAAAATGCGCCAGAAATGGATTGGTCGACAAACGGACCTTTTAGAATTTGGGGGGGGGGGGGGGGGTTGGCTAAAAATTAAATATAGTCTGTCAATGGGTGTACAAAAAATGAATATATATATTATATAAAAAGGGGGGCCGGAAGATACGAAGATTATGTTGAGGAAAACGTCGCGCCGCTTGGACGACGAGCCGCTGCTATTGCACGACGGCACAGCCTAGCCGGTGCGAAGTCACCGGCTGGGCCGACACACCGTCGCGGAATCCAGCCTCTAGTAAGCCGCGGTGCAGCTTCTCTCGCCACCGTGAAAGTCCGCGGAGGTTGCTCTTCGGTCGAATCCGGTCCAAGGACTGGAATAACGTTAAGTAACACTAAGCTATGGAGAACACGAACACTGAACTCAAAACCACTAAAATTCCTACTTAAAAGGCCAATAAGTTTGAAAAAATAATATTTACTCCCGAATTTATAAGCAGTAGTGGAATGAAAGTCACACGGATAGTAACAACGAGGAAAACAATACACTTACCCGTGGATCAAAGACACGGTGTATGCTATAGTTAGGCGCTCGTAGAGAGCCACCGAAGAATACAAAACGCCTCAAGAATTCCTCACAGGTCTCATCAGGGCGAAATTGGACTTCGCAGCTGGACTTCCTTTCGCCAAATTCGCCACTTTAATTTTTGGCTCACATTAACCAACGTTCGACACTGTTGTTATGAAGACTGAAATATTACTTGTTTATTCTATTTTTATGATTTCTTAGCCTTTATAAGACAAAACAATATATTTTCAGACAAAAGCTCATACAAGAATGATCTGACGATAAAAGTCATAACATTCCTCTCTAAAATACTTAAATTTCAAAAAGGATGACGATACACGTTATTTTCGGCTAGTACGAAAGCGGTCAAAAAAAGGTTTGGAATGCAGCCGTAATGCTGCACTTGCTTCTATGAAGTTCTGGTACTCATCGACTAATGGTGACGTAACTCAGAGACCGGCTTCGTAGAAGGTATTCAGGAAATGATGAATGAGCTGTTAGTATCTCCAAGCTTATGTATGTTTTGAGTTTAAATGACAATTAGTCATATTAAAATCTAATGACCTATGTGTAATTATTATTTATTCCCTAATACCATACCAACAATGTTTACTTAGAGAATTGAATTAAATACGTCATTCTAACATCAACTAATTATTTTCATTATAAAAGGGATGATAAATACCTTCTCTGCTAATGCCTGCTTTATTTTAATGCTTTGGCGCAGACATAGGTTTTATTACCCTTGTTGGTATATTTATAAGAAGTCATAAAGCTAAAGTGGCCAAAAGGGAGTAGTTAAGGCTATTCTATAGGCGGTTTATGCTCTCCTAGTACTCAATGTTTTGGAAAAAGTGTTGGATTCTACTGTTCTTTCATTCAGTTTCGGCAAACGAATGAAGCCTTCATAATATCTCCTGCGCTTCAGTCTGCGCTAAATATAAATTTTCTTCGTATTGGTATATTTTCTTTAAAATTAAAAAATTTAACTCTAATCTCTAACCAATCAATTGTTAAATCAAACATCAATTCAATCCTGAGCAGCTTAGAAGCGTCCATATTAAGCTTATCGTTTCGAGTCGAAGACATAACAAACGCTGTTATGCTTAGTAACAAAAACATTCTGCACCCGGCTATACTTCCGCCCAGACAGTTATACCAAGAAATCGTCGATAACTACAGACACATACCTTAGACTATAAGTTACCTGTTAATTTAATTCGGTTAATTCGGTTAATTTAAATTGTTAATTCGGTTAGCGAGGCACGGGAATCGAATAAAGGAAACACGTAGTTATCGGAACAGAGCTTGTATTCGACTGACAAGAGCGGAGGACGCAGCCTACCCGCTACTTACATACTAACATCTCTCCGCACTTAATCTACAAATAGTCCTTAAATATAAAAATATCCCTAAGGGGGTTACGACGTGTTTGGGGGGGAGATGCCACATCCTCATTACCCTGGGAGGTATTCTCTGACGGGGGGGTGGAGAGCGTTTCAGAGTTTGAACCCTCTTCATCTTGGGGTTGTAAGACATCTTCCGGCCTGGTTTGTCCCTCTGAAGTCTCGCCCATTCCCATCATGTCCGTTTGATGACCTTGATGTGGTGACTCTGCTTCCAGAACAATTGGTGGCAATTCATCACCGGAACTATCTCGCCGAGAATGTTGTGTATGATCGGCCATTTCATGGTGAACACCCATCAATTCCGTCCCCCTGTATTTAACAATTTGATTAATGTGTCTTTTAATTATTTCCTCACCGTTGTTATTTGTTATGCGAACTAAATAAATTGATCTTCCGATGCTATCTACAATAGCACCTTTAACCCAATAGAACTTTTGATTTCTATACATTTTAATTAATACAATTTCATCTTTTTGAAATGTTTTTGATCTTTTTCCACCATAATAATTACTCTGAAGGCACTGCTTGTTCTTAACAACTTGGTCGAGATCGAGGTTTTGTGACGCCGGTTGCCTAGTAGTTACAAGATCTAACCTACTCCTTAATTTTTTACCAAATAAAACCTCGGCCGGAGATTTACCGAGCGTACTGTGCTCTGAGTTTCGATAGTGGAATAAAAATTCATTTAGCTTTATATTTATGTTTTTTTGATGAGTTCCAGACAAAATAATTGATTTCAATGCTTTTTTTATTATTTTGACTGAACTTTCTGCCTGACCGTTACTACTGGGGTTGTAAGTGGGCGAAGTAATATGTGTAATACCATTAGTTACACAAAAATGCTTAAACTCGCTTGAAATAAATGACGTGCCGTTATCTGTACAAATAGTATTTATTAATCCAAATCTACTCATAACCTCGCATAGTTTAACAATTATAACTTTACTTCCGTATCCTGTCGAGACATCAAAACACTCTATCCATTTAGAATAGGCGTCTACTATAATTAAGTAAACCTTATTATTGATCGGTCCGAGAAGATCCATGTGAACACGATACCAAGGCTGTGGCGGGAACGGCCAGGGAGTGAGCGACGCGCGCGCCGGCGCCGGCCGCAGCGCCGCGCACACCCTGCACGCGGCAACGAATGACTCGATGTCGGCTGACAAGCCCGGCCACCAAAACCGGCTTCGAGCTTCCGATTTCATTTTGTTGACCCCTAGGTGTCCTTTGTGCAATTCACATAATATTCTATGTCTACAGTTCGACGGGATCACGACCTTGTGTCCACGGACCAAACAAGATCTCTCAACAGTCAGTTCATGACGACACATGAAGTACGGTTTCACATCATTACTGTTTATGCGAGCGGGCCAACCTGAGTGTACGAATTTAATCACAGCGGAAAGAGTTGGATCTAATTGTGTCTGTTTACATATTTCCGATATGTTCAATGCGGGCTCGGTACAGTCATACACAAAATTCATGTAAGTCGATTCAGTTTCGGTTTCTTCTGTATCATTTTTATCAGAAGATTCGTCCGGCACCGAACGACTCAAGTAGTCTGCAACGTTATGCGAGCTACATATGTACTCTAACATAAAATTGTATGATGTCAAAAAAATTGCATAACGCTGCAGGCGATTCGCGGTCACTTCCGGTACGCCTTTTTTGTGACTGAATATCGAAAGCAGCGGCTTATGGTCAGTTCTAAGCACAAATGGTGTCGCTCGACCATACAAATACTGATGGTATTTTTTTACTCCGAAAATTATAGCCGTGGCCTCTTTTTGTATCTGACTGTATCGACGTTCCGCCCGAGTGAGCGAACGGGACGCGTAGGACACGGGCCGCTCGACGCCGTCCGCCGCCACCTGCGACAGCACCGCGCCCAGCCCGCCCGGCGCCGCGTCCACAGTCAGAATGAGCTTGGCTTGCGGGTCGAAATGAGCGAGAGTGACGTCAGACACCAAATCCTGTTTAATTAACTTTACTGATGTGTCATGTTCCTCTCCCCAGTGCCAACGCACGTCTTTTTGTAAAAGTGCGTGTAGTGGACTCAATATTGACGACGCATTTTTAATAAAATTTCGGTAGTAGTTTACCATTCCTAAAAATGATTTTAACTCACTGACATTTTTAGGAGTTTTAGCTTTGATTATTGCATCAACTTTATCTCTACATTTATGTAAGCCATGTTTGTCAATTTTGAAGCCTAAGTATGAGACAGAGTCCTGGAATAGTTTGCATTTGCTTTTTTGCAGAACTAAACCCGCCTGCTCTAATCTTTTGAAAACTTCATGAAGAGCCGCTAAGTGACAACTTGGAGACGATCCCGTGACCAAAATATCATCCTGGAACACTAGCACATTATCTAGGCCTGCAAGAATTATTTCTAACGTTTTTTGAAAAATTGCTGCTGAGCTCGCTAAACCGAAGATAAGTCTTGTAAATTTGAAAAGGCCTTTGTGTGTATTAATGCAAGTAAGCATTTGTGAATCATCACTCAAAACAAGTTGATTGTACGCCTGTGAGAGATCAAGTTTGGAAAATTTTTGACCACCATGTAACTTAGAGAACAACTCCTCAATCCTTGGCAATGGATATTTTTCAATGATCAACTGTTTATTAGGGACACTGAGTAGTCAGCGCACAGGCGAATATCACCATTATTTTTCAACACCGGTACTATGGGGCTGGCATAGTCCGAATTGCTTACAGACACTAGTATACCTAATTTTACTAGTCTATTTAATTCTTTTTCCACGGCGTCTCTCAATGCAAAAGGAACCGTGCGAGCCTTGAAAAATATTGGCTTAGCATCCGGTTTAGGCCGTAACTTTACCTGTGGACCATTATAACGACCTAATTCGCTCGAGAATAATGAAGGATACTTGACAGTCATTTCATCTAAATAATCAAAACAATTATTGACGGAGGTGATTTGAAAATCGAATTTTGTTAAAAAATCTCTGCCTAGTAAACAAGGCCCGTTACTGTTAACGATATATACTAGGATTTGTTTAGTTTTATTTTTATAAGTGAAAGGTAAATCAATAGTGCCTAAAGTTGCTATACTACTGCCATTATAACTAAGTAAAATTTTTTTGCTTGCTTTTAATTTTAACTTAAATTTGTTAAAATGCAAATCAAATATTCTCTCTGGAATTATCGTCACTGCCGACCCCGTGTCGATTTCAAAATTGATTTTGGTTCGATCGACGAGCACAGATTCTCGTACTGGCGTGTCACTGTTCACAGAGATATTACAAACTACATGCTTACCATCATCTGCAACGTCATCATCCACCTCGACCTCGACAAAGTGTTGCTGCACTTTTTTTAGAGAACACATACGTCGCAGATGACCACGACCACCGCACAACCCGCACTTGTACCGCTTAAACTTGCACGCAGTAGACAGATGACCCTTGTAGCCACACACGTGGCACGATTCTGATGTCCCCGTGACGACCTTGGGTGAGCGGGCGCGCCGCCCGGCCGTTCCCGCCGGCGCCGACGCTGCTGCTGCCGCTCGGTACACAGGGAGGGTGAGGTGCACAGGCGCCGCGGCCGCTGCTCCACGGCGGGCGCTGTTGATTGCCTGCGCGGTCTCCAACGCCTTGCTCAGCGTCAGCTCCGCCATATCCATGGTGAACAATTTATCGCGCTCCGGTCCCGCCTGCATGCCCAAGACGAAGCGATCCCTCAGGAATTCATTGAGACATTGTGCGGGAAAACCGCAGTCTACGGCGAGTCCGCGCACACGGGCAGCCCATTCCGCTAAACTTTCCGATGCATCTTGAGTCGAGGTGTAGAAGGTATTTCGCTCAGCAAAACCACATTTTGCGGGTTCAAAATGATCGTACAACAATTTTAAAATATTCTCGTACTCTAACGAAGTGACTTTGTTCGGCAACGCTAAGTCCCGAACCAATTTGTATGTGTTTTCCGATAAACTGCTGAGCAACACGGCCCGACGTTTTATTTTCGCTTTACCGTCCGATTCCAAATCGTTGGCTAAAAACCATTGTTCGAGTCGATCTTTATATACAATCCAGTCTTGACTTTCGTGATTGAAACTACACAATGAACCAACTGACACTTTTGCCATCGTTTCCGACTGTGCACACGTAAAAAATGCAATATATTTTTTCAGACTCGCCTCGTCGCCACTGTTAATTCGGTTAGCGAGGCACGGGAATCGAATAAAGGAAACACGTAGTTATCGGAACAGAGCTTGTATTCGACTGACAAGAGGACGCAGCCTACCCGCTACTTACATACTAACAAGCGTTAAGCAATATTCATACATTAATGAATATATCAAGTGTTATATGTTATAGTTTAAGCAACAAAATAGTGTTTGTTTTAAGAATACCTTTAGTATCCCCTAAGAAATTTAATTTGTATCACAGTATTGCGTTACCTACTCCCCATAACAACGACAATCCGAATTCTTTTACATTTATAATACCTATAATAATAAATACATAGCAATGACCAATGACAAATCAGAATATTGTAATTTCGACACGTTAAAGGAATGCATAACGCTAAACTCCCGTGAATATATTTGTGACGTCACGTCGGTGTTCTCTACAAGTGCAAATCCGAGTTGTGAAACTGAACTAATGACAAACGTAATAAAAGTGCTACCAGTGCAGTGCAAAACAGATTTTGTCCATGGACACATAGATTTATGGCAACCACTTCGTAACAATAATTGGATTTATGTACAATCCCAAAACAATAAACTGTATATTGAATGCCCAAATGAAGGAATTGTTGAAATAAATATTATTGGTACAGGAATACTCAATGCACCGAACAATTGTTTATCATATTGTAAAAGTACTAAGTTACTACCTAAGTTTGATAATATTTTAATAAATTCATCTGTAATTCAATCAGATTTCAATATAATTAACGATTCTTGTTGCACCTTAGATAAGTTTAAGATAACAACAAGTAATGAGCCTCCTTTGAAACTACAAAATATTAACTTAGATGTTTTCACATTAGAAACAAAATCTAAACTAAAGTCGATATCAGAACGAACAGATTCAATTTTAAATCAATACCATATCATTAAATATGAGACTCATTACTCTGTAATAGTTATAGTAATTTTTTGTATCATTATTTTAGTCTGTATATCAAAATTAATTTTGTATATTAAATCGCACAGCCGTCTCACCTACCTCTTTCCTAGGTCTGCACAAGCTATTCCTGTGGAAATCCCATCTGATCAGAGTCAAGGTCCTGAACCAGTCATTCCCCTGAAAATCATAAAGCCTCAACCAGGCGTAGAAGCCGTGGCATCTCCAAGTATTCGGAAAAACATTTAGATTCCCAATATTCCTATCTCCCTAAACATCGAAAATTCAACCCCGATGTTTAGTCTACCCCGGGGAGGTGTTATAGATAGTATCTGTATGCCCTCTTGCAAGCCACACATCCCTATTCCGCACACTCATCATTTTCCACTCACAGACGTCCAAGCCTCCCGTTCATTCCTCAGTCTCGATCCAACATCCATATCCGACGGCTGTCCACTCTAAATAAATTCGCATTTTTTTTAAAGCAATCTTCCCCGAGGCTCATAACAGTACCTACCCACCCTATGTTTTGTTGTCAATTGTCATCTGTACATACCTTTTTATATGATTTCGGCTGTGTAGGTAACTAAATACCTATAATTACCTATTTTTCAAATCAATTCTAGTATTAAATCATATATTATCTGTATGTAAGTTCACTGATATTTGTAGGTTATACTTATTGCAGCATAACACGAAAACCCCATTTGAAAAAAATATGCTGCAATTACCTTTTTTTAATTGGACTTAGACCTATCTCTTAAGGGTATTTTCATTAAGATACATAACTCCTAAGTGCGACACTAAAAATACACGGGGTTCTGCCATTTTTCAAAGAAGAATGGCAGAACCCCGTGTATTTTCATCCGTAACCCGACATCATGTCGGGTTACCAATTATACCAAGTTTGGATCGAGTTAGGGCAGTTGTTGATTGGAAGGAAGTATATTTTAAAGGTTTCAGTGTGCTCTTAAATACTAAAATACATTGTGACTTATTGCTCTAATCTTTATCTCACTCATCTCCGAACAAGCTTTTTCTGATTTTTTTATAATTAGATGAGCACGTTAGGTATGTGCCTAGTCGTACGTGCCTAAGCGGCACATACAAATATATTTGTGTGTAATTTGTTAACCCTGAGATCAAATTGCGTAACTTAGTGAGAATGTCAAACTTGAAATCAAATACAGTAAAAATCAATATCACAAGGGGGTTGCATTAGTATATCGCATCCTAATATAAGGTTTTTTTTGGGGGTGGGGGGAACTTCCTCTATCTACTCCGAGCAATAAGTATGCATAAAGGCGAGAATACACATAAAGTCGTTTCTGGCGGTTCGCTGGCCGCTGCCGCGGCACGCTCGCTTCGCTCGCTCGGCTCGCGCGCTTGGTTCATGTTTAAGCCTACGCTCGTCGCTTCGCTCCTCGCTACCTATTTTTAACCCGCCTACAGTTTCTACATATACCTACATATCTACATATACAATCACTGTGCACGAACTTAAAATAATGTTCCATTACACGTAACTTCAAACACGTATAAAAAAACTACGCGTCTCCGCGCGGTGAGGGGGGGCTCATTTGGAAGAGGTAATTATCCCCTTTAAAAAACAACCCCTTTCAACCCCAAATTCGAGATGCGAATTACTAATGTCCACCCATCACAAGTAGGTACTAAAAATATAATTTGTTAACACAAGTTAAACTTTGATGACATTTGGATCCGCAAGGAACTTTGTTTTTAAAACAAGCGCATCTATTAAGCAACTAAGTAAGTCCTTCGCAACTCATGGTCACCCGAGCTTTTTTGATATCGTTGATAACATCCGAGATTCTTTTTGATGTCCAAGATTTGCGATGAGATCCTAGAAAGATATAAAACAGAAATAATATTATTTATGTACTAGTTATTACTATTACGCAATTTCAAAAACAAAACAATATAAACATAACTTGATGTTGCTCGTCGTATTCAAGAAGTTTAGTATAGTACTTTTTCTTAAAATTCATATTGCTCGGGCCGACCTCACATAGATCCACTTTATTTTCATCACTGCACTCTTCCATCTTTCTTATTTATTCGTATAACACAATATAACTGAGAGAAACACTAACTACTTGTTATTTGCCAACGCCATATTGA
Organism: Schoenobius gigantellus; assembly: GCA_963935595.1. Taxonomy (NCBI): domain Eukaryota; kingdom Metazoa; phylum Arthropoda; class Insecta; order Lepidoptera; family Crambidae; genus Schoenobius; species Schoenobius gigantellus. The sequence goes on along the minus strand of OZ012544.1, from coordinate 44,156,288 downwards.
TAGTTATTATTTTGACGTTTGTGGATTTGAGTGCGCCGCGGCAGAAATCGGAACTAAATTAAAATGAGACGGCTAGACAACTGGTTAAATGTTAAAGTTTTTAGACGTCCGCGATTTGTACATATTTTAAATACAATTAACTCGGGTCTATTTCGCGGTATTTCGCGAAATAGACCCGAGTTAATTGTATTTAAAATGGTTAAATGTTGTTCATCGAAGTCAGTTTCCTAGGCGTTTAATTGGCAGGCCGTATCCTCCTGACGACCAGAGATACTTTTTTTTGAGTAGCATTATGAAACTTTCAGAAGTATTGAAAAAAATATTAAAAGAAAAAGAAAAAATATTGAAAAAAATCCTTATCCTTATGTCCTATACAGAGGACTTTGGTCGTCAAGAACTATGTACTTCATGTAGAACATAAATAAAAATTTGTTAATATTAAGACTCATAAGGTAATAAATAAGTAATAAATGATATATAAATTTTTAATAGTGTTAGCAATAACAAATTAAAAATAATCAAAAAATTTAAATGTTTTTTCAATCAAATAAATAAATCAAACGTGGGTGATGTCACCTTCGTTTAAATTTTAATTTTTTGGGAACTACTACTGCGAGATAAAGGCATTTAATAGGATAATCATATCGTCAATGCACATATGTCTATGGTCATGGGCGATCCTTCTCCTGACATCCTTAAAGAATACAATTCCAAAGTGGTTAAACTTTCCAGATTTTTCCTAAGACGGTGGTAGCTAGCCAAGCGGGCTCAAAAGCCTTACCACCAACCAAACCAAACAGAAAAACTTCTGCCCCCATGGAAATGTTAATCACGGACCTCCCGATCAACACCCGGTGGTCTCAGCCACTAGACCACGGAGGTGGTTACCTCCAGTTATCTCCACATTAAGTCTCCACATCCTTTTACCATCAGGTGGAAAGGGGTCCTTTGTTAGGCCCACTACAAAAAGATAACCACAGTGACTCCAATACGAGTATATACTTACAAATTCTTCAAAGTCCTAAAGAGATTTTGACATCTGAAGTATGTACTCGTACATAATCTGAAACACTAACCCATTCCACTATTATTTCTAGGATATTATCATCAATATACTGATGATTAAAGAAAAAATATCACTCCCAACTATTTGATCCTTATTAAAAATATAGGCAAGTTGCATAAAACTCTTAATTTCTGGTTCAAAACTATCTACTATTCAGTTATCCAAAATATTATGTTTTTCCGCTGTTTAGTTTGCAATACACGCCCATGACCTCTGCTACGTTCTAAGCGACCTCACTCTTCTCTTACCTTGTGAACGACTTGAGGCTTTCGAAACCCTAAAGTCATTTCATAATGCCGAAGAAGGGACAGTTTGAACCAGATGGTCTGATATAACACTACAGTAACTACGTCATCAGATTCGTCCGATACTTCATTGCGTTTTGGAGTATTGCTTGTACAGTTGTATGTACCTTTATGGAGATTATATGTAGGATCTTCAGAATCACTGCTAATAATCTCTATTAAGGGGTCCTCTACTTACTCCGTGATTTGCTGATTAGATAGATTTAAAAATGAGTGCATATCTCATAAAAAAATTACAATGTTCTTTGTATAGTACATGAGAAGTTTAACATGTAAAACTTTTATTGGCGACCCGTGTCCTATGTAAAGGACGTAAAAGTTTTGGAGATTATATTTAACAATAGTTATGAAATAAATACGGAGCACGCATTGATTTTATCAAATTAATAGCTGTTGACTTTTTTAACATAATATCTAGACAACAAATATCAATAACACGTAGGATGAAACAAGATCAACTTACTTTTCGGCAGACGCATGGACATCACACATTCTAAAAACACAATTTTTATCAAAAAATTTAGATTACGGGGACCGGGTGTAAGATGTTAAGTTAATGAAGGGTATACCTAATGGTGTCAATGTAAAGTGAAGGGGCTGCCATTAGAAGAATCCCTGCAATTTTTTTTTAATGTTACGTTCTTTGTGTAGTACGGTGGTCGTCAGGAGGGTATATCATTCAGGAGGCTAGTTAAATGGCGCCAGTTAATTAGACGGCTAGGATGCTAATTGTATGGCTTAATAAGCTAGTTGGCTGCGACATACCTACTGTGTTGAAGAGACGCCATTTGAATCTTGCTTGTGGTGAAAAAATCATGCATAAAATTTATTTATCATATCACGTCTGCAGTTCGTATAGTAATAAACCGAATTAACAATTAAATTAAATTTGTTTACTTATTAACTTTAACTAAATAACTAAAAATTTTAAACATTTTCCACTTGCAGAGCCGATAAACTTACGTCACCTTTTCACAATGAATTTTACTAGGACTACAGAAAACCTAGGCATTAAAAACTTTAACTTTATGTGGCGTTCTATCTGACCGTCTCATATCACATTGCTGCTTACGTATGCTCCCTTTCAGAGGCTCTGCGTCTCTTTCGCGCTGTTCCAGTGCAAACAAAGCAAACTATGTTTGGGAGGAGCTAAGTAGGCAGGACTTCACATTGTTATAGCGAAGGCGTCCTTAGCTACGATTACTCCTACATGAAGCTGCAAGCCAGGTATATCGGTGCCTCAAACACGTGGCACGATGTCATCGCCATCTACAGAGAAACCCTAACAAACCAACTTCAAGTGTTGTAACAAACTACAACTACACTGGAGGGCGCTGTTTGCTTACAAGTTCGACGCTTATTGCAAACTGTTTGTTATTTTTAATTTGATTCGAAGGTTTTTGTTAATTTCATTCCCAATATATGTACTTACTTCATGGGCAACCTGTCGGCAAGAAAACCAAAGAGAGACCAGCGGATAGGTGGCTCGATGAAATTTAAAAAGCAGCGAGTAGGCATAAAGCAAATGACAGATGGTGGATCCTACTGGACAGAGGGGAACAATATGGAGAAAAAATGGAGGAGATAATTACAATTATTATTATTATTAAAATGAATTTATACAATAATTTTGATATATTGAAAAATCTTATTTGTACACATAAATTGCATGCTCTGTAATCATATTGTGTTGTAGATTGATTTTTATTAAGGAAATAAAAAAGGCTTAATTATTATTATTATACTTACTTCATAACTTTCACCACTTCCGTGGTCTAGTAGCTTTGACCACCGGATGTTGACCGAGAGGTTCGGGGTTCGATTCCTCACGGGAGCAGAAGTTTTCCGCACGGTTTGTTCGGTGGTAGGACTTTCCCGTTCTGTGTGAAAAAACTTTAAAGTAATAACAAAATCGTCTGGTTTTAGCCTACCTGCTAAATTTAAAACCTGCTTCTGAGTACGCATATTAGTGAAAATAATTGTACCAATATATTTTATACTTTTATTTTAGACGGAACGCTAGGCCTCACACATTTTAACTTGTACTGTACATTGCTATTTTTATATTAAAAGATATTAATCACAAATGTAGCACTATGTCTCTCGGGAATAATGTAGCTTTCTACAGGTGAAATTTATTTTCAAAATTGGTTTAGTAGTTTCAGAGATTACTTATCCTTCACAAACACACTGGTGGGAGACTCTGTACCAGGGTCGTCTGCTTAGGTACCTATTTCTGCCGCAAAGCAGCAGTATTTGTATTGTTGTGTTCCGGTTTGAAGGGTACAATATGGCAGTGAAATTACTGGGTACCGTGTCATTACTCTGATGACACAAGTTGGTAACGTACACTGTGGTTCTTGTGGGGGTTGCAGTTTGGCTGCGAATCTCACAAGAGCCACATGCATTATAGGCAACTATTACCACTTACCATCAGGTGTACAGTTTGCTTTGCCAAATTAGTCGCATGCAATAAAAAAAACTTTACTGAGAGATAACCCTTTTTATATTAGTGTAGATTACATAAAAGGTATTAAATTAACGTGAAATATTTCAGTAAAAATAGAATTTCAATAACCTAATTTAATAATGTCCGAGTCTGTTGTTATTCAATAACATTGAAGATATCATCGAATAACGTGCAACAGTTGTTTTCATAAATCACTCTCACAAGCACGACCTACGAAGCCAGTGCCAATGTTACGTCATCATTGAGACATGAGTACAAGGAGTGCATAAGCGAGGTACTAGAAATTTCAGCTAGCGCCGTTGCACACATCACAAGCCACAATGCCGCCTATTATATAGGTCTGCTTTCATTCAGGTGCTTCTCGTCACTTTCACACTACAGAAGTGCAAGCAAGAAGACCGCATTGGGAGGAGCTTAGTAAACAGCAAAGAGTGAATCGGTTTTCAATTATTCTTTATCAATTTTGTATCAGTGACTGCCACAAATAGAAAATCATAAAAACAAAGCTGGGGATAGCCAGTAACAAGAATCCGATTGAATCTCACTTCCTTACTCATCATCTTCAACCTCCTTGCAAGAAAATGTTGTACTTACCGAAAGATTTAGATACAATTACTGACAACTTTGTGTCATACTCAGGCCCACGTTGGGCGCCAAGATGGTCTTCACTGTATTATTATTTACATTGCTATAAAATGGAAATTCAGTGCGAAATTTTCATAATGGCTAGCTAAGAACTTTATCTGTACTGCTAACGATATTCGTGACATAAGTTCAAAAAATATGAAACAATAAAATAATATTTCATATTTAGCTAATTCATATGCAAAGTTACCCTAAAGCTTATGCTCTCAATCTTTTGTAGATTAGTAGCTTTATTACATTTTTTTATTGCGATAAGTTGGCAAACAAGCAAACTGATGGTTCCCACCTTACGGTAAAAGTCGCCTATAATACATGTGGCTCCTGTGAGATTCGCAGCAAAACTACAACCCCTACAAGAACCACGTTGTGCGTTGCCAACTTGTGACAGCAGATGTAAAGTCACGGTACCCAGTAATTTCACTGCCATATCTTACCCTTCAAACCTGAACACAGCAATGCGAGCACTGTTGCTTTTCGGCAGAAATAGGTAAGACGGAGATATCCATGCAGACGACCCTTTTTTATTACGAGGGGAATGCGTTTGCGCACCGTCCAAGCCCCCGCAGGGGCAAGGGTGTGTGGGACTCCGCAGCAAGCGACTACCCACTAAACCCCTCGTTATGCCCTCTTTGGCGCCTTGCGCAGCCACGTCCAAAGGACGCGCCGCTGCCGAACGGGGTCGTGGGAACCCTTACGGACCGACCATAACCCCGTCCGCGGCACCTGCCCACCAATGGCGGGCCCCTCACGCCCTCTCCAAGATGGAGATGGAGAGGAGTTCCCGGGGCATACTCCGGATGGTAATTTTTTACTGTGGTTTTCTTCCACGCGGCCCGACGCTCAGTGCGCCAGGCCCCCGGCCCCGCTCAGTGCGGGGTAACGGGCTTGCCCGACGGCAGACCTTACTAGATCCACCGCCGCGCACACGAGCCGAAGCTCAGCGGCGCTTTGGCGCCGACCCACCGCAAAAAGCGGCCACGGTGGCCACACGAGGTGGCCCGCCGAGTAGCACTCGGCCATCCCATGCCCCACTCATGAGGGCCGCACAAGTGTGCCGAAGCCACACGGTGATCGGGTCAGCCTCAATCCTCGGAACAACGACACGCCGAAGCTCAACGAGCTTGCACCGACTCGGAACAACGACATGTCGAAGCTCAACAAGGACCCGCACCAACCCGACCAAAGGGGCAACGGCACAAGGCGCAACGCGCCATGACCCGCGAGCGGGTCCCCAGGCGACACAGAACCCCATCTTCAAAAAGAAGGGGAGGTGACGCCCCACATGGCCACGTGAAGTGGCCCGCCGGGTTAAACCCGGCCCCACCACGCCCCCTCCACGGGGCAGCTGTCAGACTCTTAGCCCGCGGCAGAAAATCCTCCTAACATAACTCTCCTTTTTAACCGACTTCAAAAAAGGAGGAGGTTATCAATTCGGTTGTATTTTTTTTTATGTTTGTTACCTCATAACTCCGTCATTTTTAAACCGATTTCCAAAATTTATTTTGTATTTGATAGTGTAACGTTGTACTTAAACAACGTAAATAAAAATATCAAAATATAAAAAAAAACTACATAATCACCATTTTTATTAAACTAAATTATTAATTAACTTAAAGAACAAACATTAAAGCTATTTCTTAACTACATCATGTCAAAATACCTAAAACTTTAAATTAAATTAAATATTTTTTTGAACAAAAAATATTAGTCTACGGAACCTTCAAGTACGGGCGGTCGCAATGGTTCGCGATGATGCGCTCGCGCATCTCCAATTACTGGCGAAAACAGCCGACGCGGCGACGGTCTACGCGGAGCAGGCGCTCGGCAGCCGTCGGATTTCCCAACCGTCAGACCATTTGAACGCATTGAACGGGACGGCTGTGTCCATCGATCCAAGAGCTGCTATTTGCGATCTTTTCAAAAGTATAAAATTCTGCTGAAATCCCGCTGGGGAACTTCGCACAGAATAGTGTCGCATAGGCACGTACACCTTCCAACTACCAGCGCTGGCTGAAGAAAATCGCAACTGAATTTTAAAGCGAAAGGGAAGCGTCGGAGCGAAACCGGTCTTCGAATCTGGACTGCGGCGGTCAGGCACCTACGGCAGGACCTTCAGGCCAGTGTCACACCAATTACCTACCTTTTACCTTCAATCAAGACGTGAGGCGGCCACAGAATCTTATGGCAAAAAATAAATAACAGTACCTCCCTACGTGGTTATTTATTTCGAACCCTATCTACCTGTGGAGGGCTGGTCATCTACCGACCTAGTGCCGCAGTGGCGCCTATAACGTGTGTTTTCTAGTGGCCTAATCACGTTTTGATTTTCCCCTAAAGTCTAGCCGTTGGAGAAGTCATCTTGATGAGTGTTGTGAACGTGACGGTGATTCAGTCATCTGTGAACTGGTACGTACCCGCTTACTGTGATTAATTGTTTTCCGCATTTTCATTATTTTATTGTTTTCTGTTTGCTTTTATTAACCTTTCTATCGCATTTTTGTTAACTGATACGTATACATATAAGGTAATAGTAAAAAAAAAATATATAGAAATCATTGTTGGCATTTTAGAGACAACCAAAAATATATAGGTATTATTTTGAGGAATAAAAATCTTAAAATTAAACGAGTATTTAAATTTTGTGACTATTGTTGTATTTCATTGTGTAAAAGGTACTACCTACTAGCAATTTATAAGGCAAGTTATAACTTTTCCTTGAGTTGTTATCTATTATTTAAGTTTTGATAAGCCTGGCTATTGTTGTTATAATTGTGTGTCCATAATAATTGTTTCGAAAAATTATATTTTATTAATATGTAAAACTTAAACATAAAATTTAAAAAAAATTGTTATACGTAACAGTTCGCAGGATTTTCAGTTTCTTATTTTCTTTTATTTAACGACTGATTTTCTTCGCATTCGTTCTTCTGCTTTTATCACCTTTGCGTAGTTTAGTGAGCTTTTTAAAAAAAATTGTAAAGAACACCGCATACTTAAAAAAAATTCATTTTAATTTTTCTTTTGTTTTCCTTTTGATTTTGTACACTTCTGAAAACATGGGAACTCATCCAATAAAGTTCTTTCTTTTAAATAAAAACGAATTAACTTATGAAGTCCTCATTAGGGGTGAGGAACCTGCGTCAACCGTACTTGAACTCCGTAAACAAATAAACAAGCTAACGCCTTTAATACCTACCAATGATATTTGTGAATCAGGCATAGAACCCGAAGAAGATATTGCCGGCTTGAACAGTTCCTTAATGGAACTTATATCTCGTTTAAAATTGTTAGATGAGAAATATGATCAGAACCTTTTTGAACGTACTAGGGCATTGTGTAATCATTTGTACCATCGTATGAAACGCATAGATTGTTCAGATTCGAAATATGCCGAGAAAGTAAAACATGCTTCTAAGAACTTAGTAAGTTTAATGAATAAACTAAATGCTATACAGAAACCTGCGCATTCTAACTCTGAGCCTGTAGCGGAAACTGCACAAACATCGTCATCGCTCGAACCGATTTCGAATGCATCTATAAGTTGTGACCGCGCTCACATTAATGATTTACAAAAAATAAAGTACAATGGTAAATCTTGTGTTCACGCTTTCGTACAGAGAGTGAATGAGTTTAGCACTGCTAGGAACATAACGTCTTCTAAATTAATGACCTACGCTACGGAAATATTTACAGGCGATGCCTTGCATTGGTACCGTAGTGTTAAGGATTCCGTCGATACTTGGGATAAGCTGATTTCATTATTGATCGAAGACTTTAGTCACTTTGATCATGATTATCGATTTCTGTCGGAGATTCGGAATAGAACTCAAGGTGATACAGAAAATATAACCATTTACTTTGCGAAAATGTCCGAATTGTTTTCTAGGCTTAGTAATAAAATATCAGAGCATGAAAAATTAAATATTTTAATGCATAACATTAGACCATGTTATGCTAATGTTTTAGCATCCAATTCATCGTCTATCGATACTATCGAAAACTTAAGGAAAGTTTGTAAGGACTATGAAAAAATACAATCTCTGACTTCTCAATTTCGAGAACCACCTAAAGCCTCAATTGAGACCTTAGCTCCTGACCTAGCCTTTTCAAAATTTAATGAAGCTAGTACTAACAGACCTAAATATTATAATCAGAACCCATATAATAATAATAACTATAATCAAAATATTAATAAATCATCTTACTCTAAATATAATAATTACAAAAGTAACACTAATAATTCTTTTAAGCCTACAGATAAAAAATTGAACATAGCTGCTATAAATTACTCTAGTTCTAACCCAAATAAAGTTTTTTGTCCACGATGTCGTAACTCAAGCCATCCATTGAGTAAATGCAGAGCAGACAGATTTCTCATTTGTTTTAAATGTGGGACCAATAATTTCAAATATCCTGATTGTCCCAAATGTCACTCTGATTCACAACAAAAAAACTAATTGGTGAAGACTGCTGTAATAAAACTGCTTTTTATACTAAAACTGAAGCATCTAAAAAATTTGATAAGTTAGATTGGAAAAATTGGTTATTGACTTTAAAAATTTTCTTTTCTAGTTATTTCATTACAGCAGTCATTAGTAATAAAGCAATCAATGATGTACGTCCATATGCAACTATTCGTATAGGTAACACTACAGTTGCCGGTTTGTTGGACTCTGGATCTTCAGTTACTATCTTAGGAAATAATTTTCATAAACAAATAGATCCACTAGGTCTAACACTAAATGAGTCGCGGCTTAGCTGTCATAGTAAGCGCGCGCATCCCCTGCCGATTTGTTTTGCTGTGTCGTTTCGATTCCGATTGGCTTCACTTTGTTATTGTTTGATTAGGTTGTTTTTGTAATATTTGTTGTTGTCTCGTATATTGCATAGGTAATTTGTGTGTTTGAAGTCAAAACACAAATTATTTTAACATTTTGTTGTTGGTACATGTAAGTTTTGGTATAGGTTCATTTCTTTTTACATTTCATTGTCGTTTTTGTGTTGTTTTTTCAGTATGCGGGGCGTTGCCCCGGCATCAGTAGTTTATTTTTCCATTTGGTTAAATTCAGTGTCGTTACGTTAGTTATTGTGTGTATAAAATAGGTAGGTTAGGTTAGTTAGTAAATTAGAGGTTAGTCTAATTTTTTCGTTGTTTTTTTTTGTTTCTGGGAAGGCAAAGAGTACTGTGCCCATACAGCCAGTTCTTTGGTCGGTCAATTTTTTTTTTTTTCTCTGTTTTCTTTTTATATGCTTACCGTGAATCCGGGAACTTGTCCCCGGTAATTATTACAAAAGGTTTTGTTGGGCTGAAGACAGATTTTTGCTCTGTTTTCGCCGACAGAATCTTTGCTGGGCTGGGCCCACGATTGGACCATGTCCGACTCGGACATTATGTCCGAGACGGATGGTGCAGATGAGGGGGGGCCTGTTAGGACTCCACTCACGCAAACGACGAAGAACCGCTCGCCGGTCAATTGCAGTGCAGCGAAGGTAGTGGATGGGGTGGTATCCCCGGTTTTGTCGTTGGCTAATGTCGGGAGCGCAGCGCCCCGTAGGAGCTGTGATAACGCCGGGAAATCTCGTCCCACCTATAGGGTTCTTACGGACGAGAAATCAGGATTGTCTGAGGCGGAGGTCCCGCCACCGCGGGCTAGTGGAAGGAAGAGGCCAAGTTATAGCCGCTTCTTCCAGGATCCCTTGGTGACGGATCTAGAAATTACAACCGAGGCGGAGGAGGTGGTAATGGCGCCCTACGCTCCCAAGGTCGCCCGGACTAAAAGGGGCAGAGGAGGCCTAGTACATGGTGTCGGACTCTCCCAAGCCAGGCGGGAGTTTCAACTGCTCGAGGCCGATACGGAGTCAGAGTCTGACCAGGAGCCGCTGGTTTCAGAGGCCCCCGAAAAAAAAAAGGGAAAAGGCAAGGGCAAGCGCTCTCCTGAGCCCACTGCCAAGCTCCTCTGCGGCAAGGCCGAGGAGAGCGTAAAAGCGCTACTAGGAGTAACACGTAAGTCCCGGAACTTAAAGGGGACTTACGTGCAAGAAATCAAGGACGCTTCCGACTCGCTCCTAGAGATTGTCCGCACCCTGGCGTCTAGGAAAACCTCCGAGGAGGTGCGTCGGCTTCAAGCCGACAACAAGAGACTCCAGAGTCAGCTGGACGTTATGGAGGGTGAGATGAAGGCCCTTCGTCGGGCCTTCTCAGAGCGGGGGCTTAAGCGCCCTAGGGGCCGTGGTGTGGTTGCGGCCCCCACGATTGTGGAGGACGCGGAACCGGAGGCCGTCGACTCCGAGGGCGAAAATTTAGAGGAGCTTCTGGAGGAGGAACTGCCGGCGGTCCAACCGGCCAGGGCCGCACCCGCTGAGGGAATCTCTAAGAGGGAATTCTTGGAGAGTATTGAATTCCTTCAGCGGGAGTTGCTGGCCCAAGTAGGAACAATGGTTTCGGCCCGACTAGAGGGCCTCGAAGTAGATGGGCGCCTAATGCCGGCCCCAATTCGCAGGCCACCGTTGGCGTCAGATTGCGCGAGGCAGTCGCAGCCGCAGCCCCAACCGCAGCGGCCAGTGAAAACGGCGGTGGTCAATACCACTCTTGCCCCACCGGCCAATATGCCGAAAGAGGCAAGAGTAGTAAAAAAGAAGTCTGCGGCGGTCCCTTCTACCTCTGGGGTTGCGGTAATCACGGCAGCGGTCGAGGATCCCTGGACTGTTGTCGCCAAGCGGGGCCGGAAAAAGCCGGCAGTGGACGAGACGGTGCCCAAAAGGACCACCGTGGCGCAGAAGGTGCCAAAGCTGCCCAAGACACCGCGTTCCCTAGCGGTGGTGCTGGCCCTCAAACCGGAAGCGGTGGCGAAGTGTCTCACCTATAGTGAGGCCATCGCCAAGGCCAAAGCTTCCGTCAGCCTCGGCGCCCTAGGCATAGGGCCCGCCAAGTTCCGGACAGGGATTACCGGCGCTCGAATAATAGAGCTTCCGAAGGAGACATCCCCGTCCCAGGCTGACACGCTGGCGGAGAAGTTAGGGGAAGCCCTGGGGGACGCGGCAAAAGTTACGCGTCCCGTCAAAACAGCGGACATTCGGGTCGTTGGCATCGACGACTCGGTGACCGCCGAGGAGCTGGGCCAAATTTTGGCGCGAGCCGGAGAGTGCCCGGCCCACCACATAAAAGTGGGCCGTGTGCATACGGGAGTGCGGGGTGTCGGGGCGGCTTTCGCCTCCGTACCCGTGGAGGCGGCGAAGCGCTTGGCTGCTGCCGGGCGCCTTGAAGTTGGATGGAGTTCTGCCTCCATCCAACTTCTGGAACAAAAGCCCATGCGGTGCTTCCGCTGCATGGGCATGGGGCATCCCATACAGCGGTGCCCCTCCGCCAAGGACCGCAGCGGACTTTGTTTCCGCTGCGGATCTGAAGGGCACAAAGCGATGGACTGCACAGCGCCGCTAAACTGCGCCGTCTGTGCAGATGCGAAGCAATTGGCCACCCATCGCATGGGGGGTATTAATTGTAACCCCCCGCTGGTCAGGGGCCGTTTGGCCCCGGTTAAAGTGACCGTAGCCCCGAGGAATCCGGCACCGGCACCACAGGAAGCACCGGCCGCGGCAATGACCCAGGAGGAGCCCATGGAAACCAGTAATGTTTAGTGGTCCCATAAAGCTCCTCCAGGCAAATATAAACCATTGCGCCGCGGCACAGGACCATGTCAAACCGCGGCGCAGTGGGGTGTGGGTTTGGCGATTGTGTCGGAACCGTATTACGTTCCGCCGCAGTCGCCTAACTGGTTGGTAGCGGCGGATGGTTCCGCCGCCTTAATGCGGGCGGCGCGTGGCACAGCCCCCTCTCTCATTTTAAGAGAGAGGGGTACTGGCTACGTTGCCGCCATGTGGGGGGGAATATTGGTTGTTTCAACCTATTTCTCCCCCAATCGCAGCCGGGCGGACTTCACAGTCTTCCTGGCTGCGCTAGAGGGGGTCGTCCGCAGGACGGCCCCGGTACCGGTGCTAATTGCGGGGGACTTCAATGCGTGGTCAACCGCATGGGGGTCCTCCCGCAATAGTGCGAGGGGTGGAGATCTGGAGTCCTGGGTTCTGTCTCTGGGGCTCCAGATTTTGAATAGGGGCTCCACCCCTACCTGCGTCCGGGTGCAAGGCACGTCCGTGGTGGATGTGACCTTCGCTACCCCCTCCCTCGCCCGTCGAATCAACGACTGGCGAGTGGAGGAAGATGTGGAAACTCTATCGGACCACCTGTACGTCCGATACGAGGGGCTCCGCAGGGGCTCCGCGGTGAGCTCGTTCCCTCGATGGGCGCTCACCAAGCTCCACCCGGATGTGGCGGAGGAGGCGGCAATGGTGCGGGCGTGGGCAGAAGTGCCGCCACACCTTGCCGGGGATGTCAACGGCATGGCGGAGCTCTTCGCAGACGACATGAAAGTCGTCTGCCAAGCCGCCATGCCTAGGGCGCAGGCCTGCCCCGAAAGGGGGCAGGTGTACTGGTGGACGCAGGAGATTGCGGACCTGCGTACCACCAGCATGAGGGCCAGGCGCGCCTACGTGCGGTGTCGTAGGCGCGCCAGAACTACATCCGACGAGGAAGCTGAACTTCGTCGGGTGTATGCGGCAGCCAAGAAGGCCCTGCGGAACGAAATCTGCAGGGCCAAAGAGGAGTCCAGGGAGTCGTTTATACGGCTCCTGGACAACGATCCGTGGGGGCGTCCGTACCGGGTGGTGAGGGGGAAATTCAAATCTTCCGCTCCCTCTACTTCCGCTATGGACAGGGGGCTGTTGGATCGGGTGTTGGGGACTCTATTCCCCGATCCCGGTCCGTTCCAGCCCCCCAGAATGGTCCCCCTGGACATTCCTCCGGTGGAGGTGGCTGCCGCCATTCCTCCCGTGTCGAACGTGGAATTCGACACGGTGAGGGACCGGTTCCGGCGCAAAAGCAAGGCGCCGGGACCGGACGGTGTCCCTAGCAAGGTTTTGGCCCTCGCCCTGGGACACCTCGAGGAGCGGTTCCGGGCGGTGCTTGACTTATGTATCGCCTCGGGCCGCTTCCCCAGTCGATGGAAAGCGGGCAGACTCTGCCTGTTGAGGAAGGAGAGTCGCCCAGCGGATTCACCGACTGGGTATCGGCCGGTGGTGCTGCTCGACGAGGCTGGGAAGTTTTTCGAGAAGATTCTCGCTTCCCGCATCGTCGAGCACCTAGAGGACCGGGGGCCGGACTTGGCTGAAAACCAGTTCGGCTTCCGCACCGGCCGGTCCACGGTGGATGCGGTAGCCCTCCTCAAGGGGTGGACTGAGGAGGCCACAGCTCGTGGGGACACTGTTGTTGCGGTGTCTCTTGACATCCGCAACGCATTCAACAGCCTGCCCCACGAGTGCATAAAGGAGGCACTCCGCTTCCACCGGGTGCCTCCGTACCTCCGCGCCCTCGTGGAGGATTACCTGCAAGGCAGGTCCATCCTCTACGAGGGGCCGGATGGGCGCGTCCACACGTGGACAATGGCGGCGGGTGTGCCCCAGGGTTCCGTACTAGGTCCTCTGTTATGGAACCTGGGGTACAACTGGGTTCTGCGAGGCGACCTTCTGCCACGAACGAAGGTCGTCTGCTTCGCCGACGACACGCTCGTCGCGGCGAGAGCAAAAACGGGGGAGGAGGCGGCCCACCTTGCATCGGTCGGCGCCTCACTGGTCGTCCGACGCATCCGCCTCCTGGGCCTGGACGTGGCCCTCGACAAAACGAGGGCCATGTTATTCCACGCCCCCCGTCGCAGGATCCCACCGGGGCTTCGCGTCCGAGTGGAGAGGGTCCGTATACCGGTCGAGGTGCACTTTAAGTACCTCGGCCTGGTTCTGGACCCCCGATGGAGTTTCGAGGAGCATTTTAAGCTCCTCGCTCCACGGCTGTGCGCCGCTGCAGCCGCACTTGGACGGGTCCTCCCTAATGTGGGAGGTCCAGGATCGGCGTGCCGTCGACTGTATCACGGGGTAATACGGTCGATGGCACTCTATGGAGCCCCGGTATGGGCAGAGTGCCTCTCCTCCCGAACGGTGGCCCTCTTGCGACGTCCGCAGAGGGTCATAGCGACCCGGGCCGTGCGAGCTTATCGCACGGTCAGTCACGGCGCGGCCTGCGTTCTAGCGGGCCAAACGCCGTGGCATGTCGATGCACGCGTCCTCGCGGAGGTGTATCGACATCGGGTTGCTACTCGTGAACGGGGGGGACGATCCGCTCCACAGGAAGTGGAGCGGATTCGTACCCTGGCGCAGAGGGAGGCTCTGCGTCAGTGGGGTGTGGCACTCGCCTCCCCAGCTGCCGGCCACCGGACGATCGACGCGATCCGTCCGGTGTTGGAGGAGTGGGTTGGGCGCCGGCAGGGCAGCCTCACGTTCCGCATGGTGCAGGTACTGACCGGGCATGGCTGCTTCGGTCACTACCTGCACCGAGTCGCGCGTCGGGAGGAAACGCCGCGGTGTCACCACTGCGACGCTCCCGACGATACTGCCGAGCACACCTTGTTGGTGTGCCCAGCCTGGCGACCCCAGCGCAGCGAACTTAACGCTGCGCTGGGAGGCGGAGACCTCTCGCTGCCGAGCATGGTCGTGGCCATGCTCCGCGGCGAGGCGGAATGGGAGGCTGTGGCCTCCTTCTGCGAAGAAGTAATTTCGCAGAAGGAGGCTGCGGAGAGGGAGCGGGAGGAAGATCCCCAAGCCGCTCCCCTCCGCCGCAGACGGATAGGCAGGCGAAGGCGGGCATTCGCGCAAGCAATGCCCGTCTAATGACCCTGCCGTGGAGGCCTGCGTGCATGGTTGGCCCCGTGCACGCCGCCGTAAGGCCCTCCGTCTGGGGATTGCTCTGGTGTTCTCGGGCAATCCCCCCTCGGCGATAGCCCGACCGGTGGTCGGGCTTGCCCGGGCGCGCTGGTAGTGGTAGTCGCAGTGTGGACCTTACCATGCGCGCCCACACGGGCAGGGAGAACACCGGGGGGTTTTAGTGGGTCGGCCTGGAACTTCGCCGGGCCAGCCCCACACACGCCTGCCGTCTAGCCAACGGCGGGTACGGTGCGCTTACGCATTTCCCCCCGACAAAAAAAAAAAAAAAAAAAAGGTCTAACACTAAATAAAGATGTTACTAAAACATTTACTGCTGCTGGAGGTGAAACCTTATTTTCTATTGGTTATATTTACATCCCTATACACTTTGAAAATCAATTTCACGTTTTAAAATCTTATGTTATACCTTCCGTTAAATCAAATCTAATTCTTGGTGTTGACTTTTGGACCAAATTTAACCTTTTCCCAAAATTTTATAATTCAATTTCTTTCCATGATTATTCACATAATACTAGTGAGGTGACAGCTATGCGGGAATCTACAAATGTTTTACACTCTTATAACGAACTTACTGAAGCACAACGTTATACCGTCGATGACATAATAGAAAAGTTTAAAAATATTTCAACAAAAAGGCAGAACAAAAATTGTCGAGCATCACATCGATACTGGCGATTCCTTACCTATAAGACAGAGGTATTATCGTATCTCTCCAGAAAAACAGCGCATCTTATCTGAACAGCTCGACGAGATGTTAGCTCTTGGCGTTGTTGAGGAGTGCGAGAGCCCTTGGTCATCGCCGGTATTACTGACACAGAAAAAGGACGGTACTCTCAGGTTTTGTCTCGATAGTCGCAAACTGAACTCTGTTACGAAAAAAGATGCTTATAAGTTACCTTACATATCAGAGATCCTAGATAACCTGAAGAACGCTAGATACCTAAGTAGTATAGATCTTTCTAAAGCTTTCTGGCAAATACCTATTGCTGAAAATGACCGTGATAAGACAGCATTCTATATTCCTCGTCGAGGAACCTTCAGATTCGTCACTATGCCATTTGGATTGACAAATTCACCCGCTACACAACAGAGACTTGTTGATACATTGTTTCAAGGGCCTGAATTTGAAAACTCTGTGTTTGTGTACATTGATGATATCGTAATTGTAAATTCTGAATTCGAAACATTTACATCTCTCCTTAAAAAAGTACATCAAAAACTGTCCATGGCTAATCTTACTATAAATATTGAAAAGTCTGTATTTTTTCGTAAAGAATTAAAATATTTGGGCTATGTTATTGATTGTAAAGGCCTTCGTGTTGATCCTTCAAAGGTCGACACAATTATTAAATATCCTACACCAACTAATAAAAGAGAGGTCAAAAGGTTTTTAGGTATAGCTTCTTGGTACCGAAAATTCGTTCCTCAGTTTAGCACAATAGCTGGTCCGCTCAATAAACTTACTTCTACCAACAAGAAATCTAATCCTTTTGCTTGGTCTGAAGAAGCAGACAAATCCTTTTCTAAACTGAAAGAACTTCTAGTGTCAGCCCCAATCTTATCGTGCCCTAATTTTGACTTACTGTTTGAGGTTCACACTGATGCTAGCGATTATGGTATTGGAGGACTGCTGACTCAGACCATAGACGGATTTGAGCATCCTATAGCTTATACTAGTCGAACATTGACAGGACCTGAGAGAAACTATAGCATCACCGAAAGAGAGGCCCTTGCCGTGTTGGTGACTCTGGAGCACTGGAGATGTTATCTGGATAATGGTATTAAATTCACTGTCTACACAGACCATTCGGCACTCAAGTGGTTCCTTAACATCAATAACCCGACAGGACGTCTCGCTCGTTGGGGTATTCGACTATCAACCTTCAACTTTGAAATCAAACATCGCCGTGGCAGTTATTCCTGACGCGTTATCTCGTGCTTACCAGATATCTACCATCGATGCTAATTCTATTTCGACACCTACAGCTGCACCTACAACTAATGACCAGTGGTACCTAAACTTATGGCATGGTTGTCAAAATTCTCCTACGTCCTTCCCTAACTACATTGTCAAAAACAAAATTCAAAATTCAAAATTCAAAAATCTTTATTCAACATAGGCCTTTACAGGCACTTATTGACGTCAAAACAAAGCAACACATTCTAATTTAAAGGAAACATATTAACCTTGTATGTGCATACATCCTGAATATAATCAGGATGTCTGCAAATACAAGTAGGAATGAAAAAAAAAAAAAGTTGATTCTACACCTGTTCGGAAATTGGGAGGCCTTCGCGAGAAGAACAGGCAAGAAACTCGAAAGGTCAAATTTTTTATCTCCTCTTTTAAATCGCCATTTACAATATTGGTTCTGTTACATAGTCATTGAAAGTTATAAAATACATTCAGTAAGTATGCTTACATACACTTAAAATGTCAGAAAAACATGATAAGCTTAACACTAAGCATTATACAATAAATTATGTTGTTACCAAACATGACATCTGATAACTAGTCTAGCTAATTCCATATCGTGTGGTCACTTAAATAATCATTCACTTTGTAATAACCTTTGTTCATGAGAGTCTTTTTAACGTGAACTTTAAATTTATGAATTGGTAAATCGGTGATACTTTGTGGAAGCTTATTATAAAATGCTACACACCTCCCTAGAAATGAACCACTAGTTTTATGAAGCCTGTAAGTTGCAACGGCAAGCTTATTTTTATTTCTTGTGTTTATATTATGGTAATCACTATTTTTAACGAATGTAGCATAATGCTTGTGTACATAAACTAAATTGTCATAAATATACTGACCGGCTAAAGTTAAGATATTAATTTCTTTGAACAATTCTCTAAGTGAGTCCCTAGCCCGTAAATTATAAATGGCGCGAATTGCTCTCTTCTGTAACACAAAAATTCTTTCAATATGAGCCGCCGAACCCCATAACAATAATCCATATGACATAATACTATGAAAATAACTAAAATAAATTAATCTCGCCGTTTCAACATTAGTTAAAAGCCTGATTTTCTTTACTGCGTACGCCGCCGAACTTAGTTTGCCAGCCAAGGATTCAATATGTGGGTCCCATTGTAACCGTGAATCTAAAGTAATGCCTAAAAATTTCGTGTTATTTACAAGGTCAACTACATCCTTATTCATATTTAAGTGGGTATCAATCTGCCTTACATTTGGCAAAGAGAATTTAATGCATTTCGTTTTCTTAGAATTCAATGACAAATTATTAGTTGTAAACCAGAACAGAACTATAGAGAGAGCATCATTTACATCGTCAGAGCATTGTTTCCCTCGGTCAACCTTAAACAATAATGATGTGTCATCTGCAAATAATACAGTCTCACATAAGTCTTTAATGTAATAAGGCAGGTCATTGATGTAAATTAAAAAGAGTAATGGACCCAATATTGATCCCTGGGGTACCCCCATAAGAATAGGTGCACTGGCAGACTCCGATTTATTAACGACAACTCTCTGCAATCTGTCAGATAAATATGATTTAATAAGACTTACTGCTTCATTTGAAAAACCATAATGTTTAAGTTTATGAATAAGCGTTTCATGACTTACACAGTCAAACGCTTTGGAGAGATCGCAAAAAACTCCAATTACATCCTGCTTGCCCTCCCAAGCATCAAAAATATGTTTAAGAAGTGCTATTCCGGCGTCAGTAGTGGATTTTCCTTTGGTGAAGCCAAACTGTTTGCCATGTAGTAATTTATTTGTTAATAAATGACTTAATATCTGGTTATACATGATTTTTTCGAAAATTTTGCTTAATATTGGTAATATTGAAATAGGTCTAAAATTCGAGGGATCTTTTTTATCTCCAGATTTAAACAAAGGTATTAATTTGCTGTATTTCATTAGATCAGGAAATATGCCCTCATCAACACAAGTATTAAAAATTAGCGCTAACTGAGGAGCTATTTCATTTATAATAGACTGAATTATGTGAGTCGAGATGCCCCAAAGATCTTCCGTCTTTTTCTTGCTAAGCAAACGGAAAGTTTTCAAGATAGTGATCGAATCAACATGGCTAAATTTCAAAGTTTCGCTGCACTTATCTATACTTGACTCCAGGAGGGTGACCGCCACATTGGAAGATGAATTTAGATTACTGGTAGTTATAATAGGAATTTCAGAAAAGTAATCAACAAAAGCGTTGGCAACTTCATTGTCCGACTTAATAATGTTATTGTTTATTTCTAACGAGAATGAGTTTCCAGAACATTTTACTTTCCCGGTTTCTTGATTTATAATATCCCATGTTGTCTTAATTTTATTTTTCGACATATTTATTTTATTAAATATGTACAGAGATTTAGCAGCCAAACAAGCATTTTTAAAAGTTTTTGAGTATTTTTTAACATAATTTAAAAAAACAGGATCAGCGGAAGCTGCTTTTTGTGAATAAAGTTCATATAGCTTTCTCCTACTCTTATAGATACCTGGTGTAGCCCAGTCACTAAATTTCGTCCTATTTTCGTTTAGTTTAATTACCTTTTGTGGAAATATGTTGTTACTTTCAGTTTTCACTAAATTAAATAAATTATTGTATAAGACATTGGCATCTTTATTTATGGTCGGCAGAGATGCGATTTGAGATGTTATTTTCCTTTTAAATTTACTTAAACTACGTTTTGGTATTGGTCTACAAATTATTTCACCTTCAGAATTAACATGATGGTGTTTAATACAGGCTAATTGACCACTATGGTCAGAGTTAATAAAGCTTATTACAGCACATTCCAAGATTTCACAATTACAAAAAATATTATCTAAGCATGTGGCTGATGTAGGTGTTATTCTGGTTGGTTGTTTGAATAAATAATGCAAATCAAACGATTTGAATAAGTTAATAAAATTATTAGACAGAGAAGATAAATCTAAGATATTTATGTTAAAATCTCCACATATAACTATTTTCTTATTTTTTCTACACACTATTTGCAAGACATCCTCCATAGTGGCCTCAAATTCCAGATAGTTGCCCGACGGAGGTCTGTACACACAAACTATTATAAGATTATTAAGCTCCACACACGATATCTCAATAATTCTTTCGATTGAGAGTGATATTACATCTTTGCGTTCTTTATAATGAAATATATTTTTTAGAATAATTAAAGATCCACCTCTTATTGCGGACTGTCTAACAAATGAACTTACAATACTGTAATTATCAAAAGTAATAAATTCATATTTTTTAAGCCAATGTTCGGTAACACATAATATGTCGATATTTTCATCTGATAAAAATAAATTAATTTCTAAGTCTTTGCCAGAAAAACCTTGAATATTTTGGTGAACAATTCGTAAGCAATGAGGCCCTTCTTTTGTCAATACATGGCTAGAGATATCCTCTATTGTCTTATTTACTAATTTAAATTACTTGAAACAGATACCAAACTATCATTGAGTGTATGATGCTCAATAGAAGCATTGTCATTTTGGTTACCAACCAAGTTCTTGGTTAAAGTTAAAAAATAAAATTTTAGCACAGAAGCTAATTGTTTAATACAATATCTAGATAGACATATTCTATCATCGGTCAAATAGAATTTATTAGTCACACATGTCAATTTATTCATGTCAATAATATGAATTTTATTATTGTAACTAGCCATGGTATGTAATGTCGAATTTAACTTAAATATTAACTTATTTTCCTCTGTTGTAAACTTATTACAATAGGGAAATGTGAACATTACAACACTTTTGACATTTAAATTATTAACATAAGTTAAAAGTTTTTGCAGGGAATATTTATTTACACCAATTTTATTCCCTAACAGTATGATTAGGTTGTCATTGTCATTAAAATCATAATTAATAATACTATTTATTATTTCATCAAAGGAAGAGCCTGGCATACATATATTTATGACAGATTGCTCTAACTGACTGTTTAATAAGCAGCCCATACCTTTTCCAACTTCATCACTAAACATAACATAGTTCATCTTTGATTTCGATGTAGAATTGTTGTTGTTGTACCTATTTTGAGCAGGGTATTCACAATCAGGAACACTGCCTTTGGGAGAAGATTTAGTCACCTTATTAGGCGACTGTATTGTAGATTGGTGACTGATTCTACTCTCTAAACACTGATTTTCAATAGGTAACTGATCTGTTGTTTGATTTATATTATATTGGCATAGTGATACAAAATCTGGTGAGGACCGAATGTATTCCCTAATCTGTTTTTGAGCATTATAATACTTATCGTTTAAATGTTCAATGTTTACATTAAGATTATCAATAAGGATAAGGATAAACGGACGTTTATATAGATTCATGCGATCTAACAATCACTTACATAAAGAGTTTGAGTGGAAAGAGGTGATTCCTAATGAATCAAGACAAGTAATAATTTTAAAGAATCACTCTGAACCTACAGCCGGTCACTTTGGCATATTTAAAACCTTTAAACGCTTAAGTTTAACATACTACTGGCCAGGTATGCACGCGGATGTCGTGAGAAGTGTCACTGCTTGCGACACGTGTATTGCACACAAACATCAAAATCACGCTCCTTTGGGTGAAATGGGAAGACCTAAACACTGCTCAAGACCATTCCAAATTATTAGCGTGGATCTAGTGGGACCTCTACCAACCACTAGAAAACAAAATTCACATATCCTTGTTGTTACTTGTTGTTTTAGTAAGTACTGCTTACTATTTCCAATTAAGCGCGCTACGGCCGAAATCGTAACTAGAATTCTAGAAGAACATGTATTTCTAATACACGGGATTCCTTCTACAGTAATTTTAGATAATGGAAAACAATTTGTTAGTGCTACGCTCAAACAAATGCTTGAAAAGTACAAGGTACCCAAATTACATTTCACTCCTAAATATTCACCACACGTTAACACGGTTGAAAGGTACAACAAAACTATAATGACAGCTATATCCACGTTCATTTCTAACGATCAACGTATTTGGGATCTAATTGTACCAAAAATACAATTCGCTGTAAATAGTTCCGTAAACGAGGTTACAGGTTACACTCCTTCTTTCCTAGTGTTTGGGCGAGAACTAGTCACTTGTGGCTCATTTTATGTGGATGCTGAGAACATCGGTGATGTTATTTTCCAACCCCGCGATTCATACGCTGAGAATATTGGAGTACTTTCTAATATCTTTAATAAAGTCCAAGCGCTACTCATACAAGCTCATAGTAGAAATTGCAAACAATATAATTTACGTAGAAAGCCTGCTGAATTTAAGGTCGGTGATATTATATGGCGTAGAACGTTCTACCAAAGTGACAAGGATAAATATTTTAATAAAAAACTAGCACCTAAATTTATAAAATGTAAAATCATTCATAAAAAATCTCCCTTGGTATATGATTTAGCTGATATGTCAGGAAAACCACTAGGGTCCTATCACATAAAGGATATTAAACTTATTAACTATAAAACATAAAAAATAATCTAACCTAACCTAACTTACCTTATTAATTTCGCCGCAATAAGAATATTATATTAAACATGGTATAATTAAACTAACTAACTAACTGAATCCTTAAACTATACACACGAGCCGTGTGGTGGCGGCTCATAATATTAAAGAATACCACTTCCCCATTTCTTCCTTTGGGTATCGTAAAAGGCGATAGAAGGACTTTTATAACATTAAATACCATCTAACTACCTAAATGTCACACACGAGCCGTGTGGTGGCGGCTCATAAAGAATACCACTTCCCCATATCTTCCTTTGGGTATCGTAAAAGGCGATAGAAGGAATCTTGTAATATTACTACATCTAAATTTCATAAATATTAAGTCTTTAAATTTTAGTCTTATTTCTAATTAACTAAAACTAAGCTAACATATAATTATAATCTAATTGAAAACTATTATTTTAAACTATACTTAACTAAATAATACCTCTTCAACTACTTGCTATACACACTACAACTACAAATCGTTAAATTCATTACTACTACTATTAGATTATTTTGATTATTCAGGCCTACCCCTGAAATAATCCTTCTACAGAGCGGTTGGTAACTCTCTAAAGAAGCCTCAACCACACCTAAATATGCGTACCTACATACGTATTACTAGTTTTTCCAGGCCCTACCCCTAGGAAGAGCTACCTATTAATGAGCGGATAGTAACTCAGAAAAAAAAATAAGCCTATACTACTACTAATAAAGCGTAACCTACTTTACGTTCTAATTATGTTATATATTATTCAGACCCTACCACTGATATAATATATAATATTACCTGGTTCTAAGCCTATGGTATTATTAAAACTATTCTAAATTACTTTTAAAATAAATAACGACTCCTAACATCTTATACTGACTACTTGAGTATTAGACTCACATATGTATAATACTCTTTATGCTAGGCACAGTTACCTACTTATAGTTAAATTGTAAGTAACTGCTGGATTGTTAGGTGATGAATGAAAGAATAAAAGGGACGAATGAACGAGGAGGACTGAAAGACTAAAAGGGAATTATGAAAGGAAATGAAAGTGTATGTAGTCATTGTAAATCTAGTTAGTAGTTAAGTAGTTGAAGCGGATTTTTTTTTCATAACAAAAATCCTAACCTAAAAAGGGGGGTACTGTAACGTTGTACTTAAACAACGTAAATAAAAATATCAAAATATAAAAAAAAACTACATAATCACCATTTTTATTAAACTAAATTATTAATTAACTTAAAGAACAAACATTAAAGCTATTTCTTAACTACATCATGTCAAAATACCTAAAACTTTAAATTAAATTAAATATTTTCTTGAACAAAAAATATTAGTCTACGGAACCTTCAAGTACGGGCGGTCGCAATGGTTCGCGATGATGCGCTCGCGCATCTCCAATTACTGGCGAAAACAGCCGACGCGGCGACGGTCTACGCGGAGCAGGCGCTCGGCAGCCGTCGGATTTCCCAACCGTCAGACCATTTGAACGCATTGAACGGGACGGCTGTGTCCATCGATCCAAGAGCTGCTATTTGCGATCTTTTCAAAAGTATAAAATTCTGCTGAAATCCCGCTGGGGAACTTCGCACAGAATAGTGTCGCATAGGCACGTACACCTTCCAACTACCAGCGCTGGCTGAAGAAAATCGCAACTGAATTTTAAAGCGAAAGGGAAGCGTCGGAGCGAAACCGGTCTTCGAATCTGGACTGCGGCGGTCAGGCACCTACGGCAGGACCTTCAGGCCAGTGTCACACCAATTACCTACCTTTTACCTTCAATCAAGACGTGAGGCGGCCACAGAATCTTATGGCAAAAAATAAATAACAGTACCTCCCTACGTGGTTATTTATTTCGAACCCTATCTACCTGTGGAGGGCTGGTCATCTACCGACCTAGTGCCGCAATAGAGTATACTGCAAGGGTGGTCCCATGGTTACCAAAGTCAGGATCGGATGATGGGATCCCATAGAAAATCGAGGAAAACACTAATTTAATACTATTAAATTAGGGTTTCTTTCACTAAAAAGATAAAATTATTATTTTTTTACAAAAAATAGAACCGATTTCAAAAACACTGAACACTTAAAAATAATCTTCTTCTATATTGAAGTCGGTGACAAATTTTAACACTTTCTAGGAGATCATCGTTTGGCGCCGACTTCAATATAGAAGAAGATTATTTTTAAGTTTTAAGTGTTTTTGAAGTCGGTTCTATTTTTGTAAAAAAAATTTATGACTTCATTAAGCCTACAATGCGAAACTGAACACTAAACAGATTTGCCATAAAACGTAGACATTACGGTAAGTGATTTATTTCTCAGTTCTTCAATAAAACTTACAGCCGCCATCTGTCTCTCTAGCCCCCATTGTTCATATATTGTTTCAGGACATTTGGAACTAATTGTTCCGCCCACGCCACGTGTTTCAAAACAAACGCTACCAGGATAACATAAGTCAATAGAGAATGGACAGAGGAGTTTCATTTCAAGTCGCCATACTATGTATAACCTTTTACAATTTACAGCACAGAAGTTGAGAGAAGTGCCACCTATTTGACCACAGTTTTTCGTTTTAATTATATTTTGTTTGCCTTTTATTATTCTTGTTTGTTTGTGAAAAAAAATATTTTGGCACTATAAAGGATTATGTTGTATTATGTCGTACGGGCGAGTACACACTTGCAAACTTACACCGTGTATACTGATTTGACTGTTTTCTCATAATAGTTCACAAATGTATAAAATAAAGTGCTAAAAACTTCAGAACCGACAATAGCGATAAAAGAACCGAACGCATCCTTGCCAGTCAACGCCACGGTAATATCTTTGGTACTCACATTTAATCCAACAAGTACGAATTTATATGATACACATTTTATTGTGTCAGAATTTTAATTGTTACTTATAACAACCAATTAAATTATTAGTTTTTTAAAGTGGTCCTAGCAAATGACTCCATTCCACCCGATGGTAAGTGAAAGTAGAGTTCGAATGCGAAGATAGCTAGTATTGGAGAGAGAACATAAGCTGCACTAGCCACGCTCACCTTGCCAACCTGCAGAATGCTTCTTTACATCTGTTTCATGCCAATTTCACTTCCTTCTTCACTCTCGTCGAGCTAAGGCGAGGGAGCGCAAGCACGAGAATGTGGTCGGCTCCCTCGCATCACTTCGCCTCGCCTCGCATGCTCTTGCGCTGCAGGCGTAGCACGGGCTGCCAAGACTGGACGCGAGTCACACATTTGTCATTCTCATTTTCAATTTCCGTGACATAATCTGTGACATAATCACGTCTTAAAGAGTAGCACGGTGGCGCGTATATTTAGTGTGAGTGATGTAATAAATTTTCTTGACACTCATCAAGGAACACGTGTGACTGGGTTGCACCGACTGCTGTGGTTGTAGCAAGGGCTTTAATACTTTAGAAGATGTAGCAGCAGTCGGAGTGCAAAAAAGTTGTAATAAAACTCAGTTACACATGTCCCTTGACGAGCGTCAAGAAATTTTTATCACGTCAGTCTCACTCAATACGCGCCATCGTGCTACTCTTTAAGACATAGAGATTATGACAAACTTCTTCTAATACACGCCATCGTGCTACTCTTTAAGACATAGAGATTATGACAAACGTCTAATGACATTTTAAATAACACTATTTATCTTACTCCTGTTGACGAATATTATGTTAAGAAAGTAATTGCTTCACTAAATAACACAAATTCAGAGGGACATGACAATATTTGTGCAAAAATTTTTAAGCTATGTAAAGAGCAAATAAGCACAGTTTTAGCATATCTAATCAATCTTTCGCTGACTTTTCCAGATAGTCTAAAATTCTCTATCTACTGCATCTAACTACTGGAAATTACTACTATCACTGCATAAAAGAAATAAAAATACAATATTGGATAATTATTATCGGCCTATTACACTGGTACCCATATTATCCAAAGTGTATGAGAAAGTCATGCATGAGAAAATCACAACGTTCTTTAACAAATATCATATAATAAAAGGAAATCAATATAGATTTCGAAAAGGAAAGTCAACTACACATGCAGTCTTTTACTTGGTGAATCAAACACTCATTTAAATGAAAAAAATATGTAACCACCCTTTTTTTGATATGTCTAAGGCGCAGACTTTGTTTCACATAACCAATCATTAAGAAAATTAGAGCGCTGTGGCATTAGTGGCACTGCCCTAAACTGGATAAAGACTTATCTGCAAAACAGGATGCAATGTGTGGAAATAACCAAATTTGATGACAAAAAGCATGAAGCTCATAAATATGCTTCAGAGTTGGAGTCCCACAAGGATCTGTTTTGGGCCCTCTTTTGATCTTGGTTTATATAAATGATATTCCAGATATCACGGATCATCAATGTGTTCTGTTCGCGGATGACATATCAATAATAGTTACAACAGATAGTAAATTGACACTAAATGACCATATAAATGACATTAATAATACAATAACAAATTGGACTAGAAACAATAATTTGCAAATTAATATTGACAAGAAATATTTCATTAACTACAATAATATATCATACCAGACATTAGATATAAATTATGATGGCTATGCACTGATAGGTACAAATGTAACAAAATTTTTAGGTGTAAATATAGAGAAAAAATTTGATTGGAAGAATCATGTGGATACAGTATGCAATAAAATAAATAGATTCTCTTTTGCTTTATAAAAATTAACCAAAGTAGCGACAAGGGGTACAGCTCTTACAGCGTACTTCGCTTATACACGGTGTTTCATAATAACCAATAAATAATCAATGCGTTAACTAATTATTAAAATGTGTTTACACGTAATGTCATTCAAACTCAAACTCAAACTCAAAAATCTTTATTCAATATAGACCTTTACAGGCACTTATTGACGTCAAACAAAACATAAAAATCTTATTAAACAAGAATCTAATTTACTAATTATTTAATCCTTGTATGTACATACACCCCAACCATAATTACGATGTATGCAAATACAAGTAAAATGAAAAAAAAAAGTTGACTCTACACCTGTTCGGAAATTGGGAGAGCCTTCTCGAGAAGAACAGGCAACAGGCTCTCGAGAAGAAAAGGCATTCAACCCAAAAATTTCATGTATATCATAAAATCATCATCATGTCTACCTATGATTTACATGAAAATTTTGGGTTGAATGACATTACGGGTAAACACAATTTAATAATTAGTTTTCGATAAAGAATTGATTATTTATTGGTTATTATGAAACACCGTATCTATATGTATAGAATCAAAAAAGTATTTTACAAAAACTAAAAACCGACTTCAAAAACACTGAAAAGTTAAAAATAGTATAAGAATAGGTACAAACAACATCACACTTCTATATTGAAGTCGGTGCCAAACGATGATCTCCTGGGAAGTCTTAAAATTTGTCACCGACTTCAATATAGAAGTGTGATGTTGTTTGTACCTATTCTTATATTATTTTTAACTTTTCAGTGTTTTTGAAGTCGGTTTTTATTTTTTGTAAAATGTTTTAAACTTTTTAGTGAAAGAAACCTCGATTTTCATGGGATCCCATCATTAAACCCTGACTTTGGTAACCTTGAGACCACCCCAGGAGTATACTGTATCAAATACAAAAAGAATTTTAAAAATCGGTCTACAATTGGCGGAGTAATCGCGTAACATACACACAAAACACGTTGGATAAACCTTAAAATTTAAGCGTTTTTCTCGATTTTTATGGGATCTCATCATCAGATCCTAACTTTGGTGACCATTAGACCACCCTTGTAGTATACTCTATCGAATACAAAAAGAATTTTGAAAATCGGTTTACAATTGGCGGCGTAATCGCGTAACATCCACACAAAAAAAAACATACGCATCGATTGAGAATCTCCTCCTTTTTTGAAGTCGGTTAAAAAATACTAAGATACGGAGTCATTATATGAAAAATAGTACCGACAAAAATAAGGTATTTATTGCTCAAAAAATTGTATAAGAGCAATATGTAATTCTGCACCTGACGAACCATGCAGACCACTATTCATTACATTAAATATCGTACCATTTCCCTGTCTGTATATCTTTGAAATTGCCAAATTTGTAAGACAAAATATGCATTATTTCAGTCAAGCTAAAGATGTTTCTCCACGTTATACTAGAAATTGTGATAGATTGGTTTCTGTCTTCATTCCTAAGGCCTACTGTCCACGGAGGAGTACTATTTTGGCTATTTATAAATCTACATTGTTTTAGGAAAACTTAAGAGAAGGGAACACCAATGGGAAATTCAATGAATAATCTGGAATCAGTAGGTTGGAAATTTTTCATCAAAGTCATCATACATTTCTTAAGTAATAAAAAGACAGTTTTGTTCGAAGAATTAGTTCAAGACCTTTAGATTACTTTAAAAATCTTGGCTGTAACATGATTATAAAAGTGCACTACCTCCATGACCATTAAGTCGAATTCCCTGAAAATTTTGGTTTCTCCAGCGAAGAACAAGGAAAGCTTTTCCAAAAAAATCAGGATCTAAAAGTAATAAATGACAGGTACCAAGGTCGATAGGATAAGCATATGATGGCATATTACTGCTGGAGAGTCATAACAATGTACATTGTAAAAATCCAGAAAAAACCTCCCTAACTATAGAAGAATGAAATCGAAAGTTTAAAATAAGCTAATTTTGTTTTTTAGACGTATTTTTTATCTCAAAAACTACACGTAGCATTAAAAAAATAAGTATGCCACTTAAATCTGGGTACCCTTTATAATCCTTTATAGGTTTGGCGGCAACAATACCACTGTAGACCTGTGTTATTTAATCCTCGCATGTATGTGCCACATACACCCAACCGTAATATGTGTACAAATGCCAAAATTTGACTCTACCTGTTTGGGAATTGGGAATCGGAATAGTCATTTCGAGAAGAACAAAGGGCTTAAACAACGAAGTTCGATAAGAACGAAATGTAAGGGATTGACATATGCCATCGCTAAATAACGTGGCATATCGATCAAAGTCTTCGATATGTAAGTTGGTAGACAAAGGGATTCACAACGAATCGATGAAGTAGCGAACTGTTTTTTCGTTACTTTCATATACTATTCAAAACAACTCATTTTTCATTAAATTGAAATGAAAAGTGTTACGCGCCACACCGCCTCAGCCAATCGCAAGCCAGCCGAAGCCAGCCAATCAGAGCCAAGCACGTGCAGCCATGTGCCAGCCAGCCCAAGCCAGCCAATCAGAGCCAAACACGTGCAGCCATGTGCCAGCCAGCCCAAGCCAGCCAATCAGAGCCAAGCCAAGCTAGCGCCTTATTACCGGAGAAACTATAAAATGCCGCGCTATCTCATATTTAGATGACTTCTCTGTTTTACTGTTTCTAAGACGGATCTCTGCCCGATTGTAAATCGAAATTAAATCAGTGTGATTCTGCAACGTCTACTTTTTATTATATCCCGTTACATATCAGAAGTGGGATTAATATAAAAAAAACCCTAAAACGTAGTTACGTCAATGCGTCGAGTGTAGGCCGCCTGGTCCGTCCGCACGAATGGGGCCAATCTCCGCGTGAAGATTCATCCGAGACAACTAGTGAAAACGAAGACGAAAGTTTCGCCACCAGCCTCGCCTTCAGCTCGAAAAATCCTACGCAAGCTTTTGAAATCAGAGGTACAAAAGGCAATGAGTTCTTTAAATTACGAAATACCCTCCGTCACTACAAGAAAAGAACCCCATGCAGCCTTGCTGATCCCCGAGTTCGACCCGGATAGCGAAGAGTGTACTACTGCTACAGCATGGCTCAAAAAAAATTGATCAACTTGACGAAATTCATATGGATGGTGCGAAAACACGAAGTCGTTTCATCTGCAAGATAGATTAAGGAGGTCAAGCAAGAAGATGGTACAAACGGCTGGATGAATACGATTACTCTTGGGAAGACTGGAAGCAAATATTGATACGTGCATTTCCCAGACATCGCAAATATGAATTCGATTACCAAATATTATCAGGACAAAGTCGCCATGTGTTTTCGGTGTAAGTTGTCAGACAGCGCAGTTGTCTCATGCATCATTCGCGGTCTACCAGCACCAGCACAAGCGAATGCGAGAGCATATCATTGCGAGCGACCCGAAGAATTATACGAAGGCTTCCTATGTGTGATGGATGACTACCAGCCACCGTCAATTTGGATTTGAACAAGCCCGTCAAGTAAAGATGTCGTCAGCCGACAAGGAAACAAAAAAATGTCTGCCTCGTTAGCAAGAAGCAGGGCGAAGTGCTGAGCAGAGCCACCAGCTGCACTACTACACCGCCTTCGGAGGTTCAGGTTAGCCCACATTATTTTATTGCACTACCTTTGTAGCCAAAATAATCTATTGCACACTAGCCAAGCCAATATTAGCACAATCGGGGCATCAAACATAGAGGAAATCAGTTCAGATCTATTGAATAAAAACCGATTATGATTATTTGATTGCTTTACTAATCAATTTCCCTGACTATTTTGCGAGTAAAACACAAGACTTAGGATGTACAGATTTATTAAACAAAAAAATAAAGTTAACAAGTGAACAGCCTATATACCGTCAACCTTACAGCTTGTAGCACAGTCAGTAGTTAGATCCAAAGTGTCTGAATTGCTAGACGCAGGTATAGTTCAAGAATCTGAATCATGTTTTACTTCTCCCGTAATTCGTAAAAAAAAGAACGGCGATAGTATACTTTGTGTTGAGCCTTGCCTAATATCGATGATTAGGTCTCCAAATTAGCCGTTAAGAATTTCTTTACGAGTCTTAATTTGGCACAAAGTTACCATCAGGTCGAAATCGACCCTGCACATAACCACAAAACAGCCGTGTTCCGTTTGGCTTAGATAACGCACCGTCTGTTGTTATACGAATAATGAATAAGGTTGTAGATTCAATACGAAATTCCAATCACAAAAGGCGGTAGTTCAAAAACCCACAATGACTTTCCCGATAAATATGAAATTTTAGCATTCTTAGACAATTTGTTGCTACCCTCTTTTGATGTTCAGTCAGGTTTAGATATTTTACAAAAAGTTCTTCATAAATGAAGATCGGAAAATTTAAAGTGAAATGTGAGTAAGTGTTCATTCTTATAAAACAAAATTACATACTTAGGACATGAGATATCTTCGAATGGCATTCAACCAGGTGAATCAAAATTGTTAGCAGTGTCGCAGTTTCCTAGCCCTAGTAGTGTTCATGAAATACGACAATTTATAGGGCTATGTAGCTATTTCCGTAAATTTATTAAAAGTTTCGCAATTTAATTGCTCGCCCTTTAACAGATTTAACAAAGAAAAACGCAGTTATGGAAATGGGGCACTGAACAAGTCGATAGTTTTCAACAATTAAAACTGTGTTTGTGTACAAGGCCAATACTGGCTTTATATGACCCTGTATTACCAACTGAGATTCACACCGATGCATGCAAATCCGGTATCGCAGGTATTTTTTTTTACAAAAACAAACTGATAATTCCCTTGGGCCTGTCATGTATTTCAGTAGGGCAACGAGTAAAGAAGAAAGTATATACCACAGTTACGAGCTTGAAACGCTTACCGTAATAGAATCTGTGTAGGTTTAGAGTGTATTATAGTAGGGATACATGTTAAAGTGGTAACTGACTGTACTGCCGTTCGCGGCACCCTTACTAAACATGACATTATCCCACGTATTGCTAGGTGCTGGCTGTCAATACAAGATTTTGACATGAGTGTACAATATGACCTGGGGAAAAAATTTAACACGTAGACGCATTGAGTAGAAATCCCGTCGATGCTATTAATGTCAACCGCCTTGAAGTGTCAGACGGGTTCTATACAGTCCAGTACCAGGATGAGAAGTTAAGGCGTATCGTTGTTCAGCTTAAAGATAGCTCAGCTGCCCCTGATATAAACAACAACTATGTGCTCTCAGATGATAGACTCTATAGGAAGACATTGTATGGTAATCGCCTCGTGGTGTCTGCATTGATCAGATAGAATAGTTCAGATGCACCACAATGATATAAGTCATGTAGGCTTTCAAAAATGTATAGATTTAATAAAGAGGGAGTAAATGGTACATTGTTCCCTATTCCGAAACCCACAGAACCCATGGTCATGGTTCATGTCGACCATATGCCCCTTTTGTAGAACAGCAAAAGGTTATCAATATATGTTGGTTATTACAGACTAGCTTATGCCCGCGACTTCGTCTGCGTGGTCTCCAATTTTGAACAATTTTTAATTTTCCCTCGGGAACTACTTAAGGAATCGGGATAAAAGGTAGCCTATGTCACGTTCTTTTCCATGTCAAAGGCTACATGCATGCCAAATTTCATCCAAATCCGTTTAGCCGTTTTTGAGTGATTGAGTAACAAACATCCAAATATCCAAACATCCACACTTTCATGTTTATAATATTAGTAGGAAGTAGGATAATTTCTCTAAATTTGTTATTGCTGAACCCACCCACGGTCAATTCAGTAAAAAACAATAAGAACACTTTAAAAAATATTAAGTTTGTTTGGTTACCCTCATAAACTTGTCAGTGATCATGGCAAAGCTTTTACCAGCAGATATTTAAAAAAAAATTCAACTGACAAGCAATTTAAGTACATTTTGACATCTGTTGCATGTCCACGAGCCAATGGTTAAGTGGAACCGGATCTTACTGAATGCGTTACGTGCGATTGATCCTAGCCAGACTTCTAATAATTGGGCCAATAGCTTACCTGACATTATTTGGGGTGTTAATAATAGGTACTGTAAATGAAAGTACAACATAGTCGTATAGCCCTATGATTTGATGTTATGAAAGTAATAATAAATCGGTAGAAATCAGGCGTAATAATAGATCTAGTGCGCGATTAAAATTAGAAAGCCATAAGATGAAGCGTAACTTCGATAAAAAAAAAGGAAAACTAGTCGAATTTACAGAAAGGGAGATTTAGTTCTTTGGCGGCAAGCACCCACAAGTAGTGTAACAAGAGTGAGCACTAAGCTTGATGATATTTACTCTGGCCCATATATCATTACTAAGGTGTGGGTAATGACATATACAGAATCCTCAGTATCAAGGGATTCCGAGGCTACAAGGCCTTTACTAGCCTGATTGCATCTTGAGGCCCTATCACAGAATCACAGTACCCTATATCATACAGTGCCAGTAGCTCTGATGACCAGCTTGAAACCGAAGATCTCATTGACCTACTTGAAAGCTAACCACGTGTTTTTCCATTGCGGGAGCAATGATTGTTTCAGGACGGCCGACTGTTACGCGCCACACCGCCTCAGCCAATCGCAAGCCAGCCGAAGCCAGCCAATCAGAGCCAAGCACGTGCAGCCATGTGCCAGCCAGCCCAAGCCAGCCAATCAGAGCCAAACACGTGCAGCCATGTGCCAGCCAGCCCAAGCCAGCCAATCAGAGCCAAGCCAAGCTAGCGCCTTATTACCGGAGAAACTATAAAATGCCGCGCTATCTCATATTTAGATGACTTCTCTGTTTTACTGTTTCTAAGACGGATCTCTGCCCGATTGTAAATCGAAATTAAATCAGTGTGATTCTGCAACGTCTACTTTTTATTATATCCCGTTACAAAAGATTAATAATTAATAAGTGCTCAAAACTGATAAATGGAAGATTAAAATTATTTGAATTTTCCATTTATCAATTTTGAGCACTTAGATAACCAATATGTTTGTTTACGCTTGAGGAAGAGCGAGTGGCAACACTGCTAATAGTCTGTGCACATGCGGTGTGGCGGCCGGCCGCTGTGACATGACCACAGAACACATATACCCAAGGGAAGAAGTTCAACTTCATACTTTAAAAATGCAAACACGAAGCTCACTAGCGCTCCAGTTTAATCCATCGGAAACTATTTAGCGCGCGAGAATTTAAAATGTTGTTTTAGGGCTGGCCTGAAAAAAAACAGAATTTCTTTCTGAATTCAGTCTGGATTCCTGGACATTTGCTCCACACGTCATAAAAATAGATAAAATGTGCGAAGCAATGTACCAGGTATCCAGATTCTGAATCCAGAAAGAAATTCCGGCAATTTGATGGAAAATTTGTCTGTGGGTTGAAATCTAAATAATTTGCCAGTGAAAATTTGTTTGTTGACAAAAAAAAAATTAAATACATATTAATTTGTAATTCCATACATTCGTCGGGAAATTTTTACTGGCAGACAAATGATTTACTATAATATAAAAATTAAAATAGACTAATTGATTGATTTAACACTTTATTGCTCATATAACTTACAGACCAACGCATAACTGATCAAAAATACAAAAAGGGACCTTATTGCTAGGCTAGCAGTTTTTGTCAGGCAACCTAGGGGTGAATTAAATTGAAAAATCAGACTGTTAGGTACCTAGGAGTCTAGCACCTTTTGATTATAGTTTACAAAATCTTCAGATGCCGCAAATATTGCTAAAGTTTGAAAAGATCAATAATAGTGCTACAATTTTTAATTGCAATATTCGTCAAAAGTATAGTATGCCTTATCAATTACAAATAATTCCAAAGTTACTGTTCCTACAATGCCTCATAACAATTGGAACTATGTGAATGCCGATAATGTTTTACTCAAAAAGTTTTTAAACTATTCTTAGCCAATTATAAGATAAATTCTCATCCACACAGCCCACATACAACGACAGAAATGGAAAGTGAAAGATGTGTTCTAGTGGAATGCAAGCACGTGCTTATGTCTGGGCTTATTTTATACTATCCTTCCGACCGCAGCTTCGCCCGCTTTATTTTTGTTTTTTTCCATTGAAATTCTAAAAATTTTTCTCGACATACTATTATATAATCTCGGACTACGTTACTCAGTGATAATGTAACATTCTAGTTTGCGAGTTAGTTGATTAGAAACAAAAATATAAAAATACAAAACTTTTGTCTTTATAATATTGATTTAGAAAAATGTTTATAATGTGGCTCATGCAAAAGCCTTGTGCTTGCAGTCCTTGTAGATGATACTGATAATAATACAAAATAGACTCCTTCGTAAGAAACTTATTCATTTCGGCATAGGTTTCTTACATACTAATTTTCATACTATTGGTTTACTCTATGAAGTTAATATACAGAACCACTAACCTCTTATTACTTATTTCTAGCTTTTATAGATTTTTTTTACAAAGGTCATTAATGAACAGAAAATACACTTCTTAGCTGGTAATTAAAATGATAGTTAACATATTAGAACAAAATGTAAAAAAAAATATAAAATAGCTCACAATTAAAATTAAACTTATAATATTGAACCAATATCTCAATAGTTATTAGTTTTATACATAAAAATATTACAAGAAACAAATAACATATTCCGTTTATTGCTTTGTAGTTAAGATGTTAACATTATGTTGAACCCAATATTTCAAACAACAGTAATTGTGATACATTAAATTTTTAAACTTATTTGCATTGTATAAGTATACTTTAAATTCAAATGTGAATATCTTTTCCTTATCAAATATTTCTTAATATATTTACTTTCCTATGAAATGATTTTTTTGAGGCTTCATCAATAAATTCTTGATTTTTTTGTTTACAAAACCGTTTTAGGCATATAGCAATTGTGCTTTCTATAATTTTTTTTGAATTTTCATCAAAATGTTCACCACAACCCTTCAGCCAATCCATATTTAATTGATTGCATGTTGTGATAATATTTAATTTTATGTTTTTCTGTTCACAGTTTTCTTTCAAAAAGTTATTAATTACAGTTGCGGCACGTTCAACAAGTTCCACCATATTTTTACTTGCATAATTTAAACTTTGTACATCGTCACAATATTCTTTAAAAGATGTGAATAAATGATGTACCTCTGTGTTTGGATCTGCAAGCAGAAGGCTTTTGCATGAGCCACATCCGTTGTAAATATTTTTTTATATAAACCCACAAACATAAGCACATGCTTGCATTCCACTTGAACACAGAGGCATATCTATTTCATCTATTTCTCTCCTTATGTCTATTGTGGTAGGCTGTGTGGATGAGGATTCATCTGGTAATTCTTGACTGAGAAAAGATTTTAAATTATTAAGTAAGACATTATCGTCATCCACACAGTTCCTATTTTTATTATTATTCATTAAATTTGTGATAACACTTGTCTTCAGCGCCGCAATAAATTGTACTGATGTAGGGTTTTGGTTGCAACCACAATTGCTCCTTATACATCCAAAACAATTTTCCAAAGGATCTTGATTTAGCCTCCTAACAGATATAGAAGATATATCAAATTGTCGCATATTATTATAAAGTTTTTCAACTGCATTCATTGTCCTTATCCAACCCTCTTGTGATGGGGGTTTGGATCTTGCACCAACAAATTCCATATTTGTAAAAAACTCTTTCATTTTTTTGAAAAATTGTATATGAGGGCTGGTTAAGGACATATTGGTTAGATATGGTTTTCCTCTCTTCCTATCAGGTGTGTCTCCATTCATGCAGTCAAAAAGTTTGTCGATGTTGGAAACAATGACTGCAGTAGGAAGTGCATCTGGTGTCAGTACATCTGAAAGTTAAATACAACATTAAATTAATATGTATTATTAATAGATATAAATTCAGTTGACACATCAAAGATTGAATAAGGCGGCCTTTAACCAACAATAACATTTAACAATAATTGATAAAATTGCACAATGTAATAGATGATCTAGATATAATCAATTAATCATACTAGATACTTACTTTGTGCTACTTTTGCATATATTCCTGCTGCAACTGAATGACTTAAAACCTGTGCAGCTAAACGAACTTTCATTTTCTGCTTTCCATTTGGTTGCAAATGATGCTGCGTTAAGGCTGGAGCAAATACAAAATTGGAGTTCTCTTTATCCTTTTTGTAAAAGTCTTCAATGTGTTTCCAACGTGCAATGGCTGCAAGTCGAACAATAAAAAGGTTTTAAATAAGGTAGGCATTGTTCAAGAGGTACTTAAGATGGTTCGAAGAATTAGCTTTTATTGGGGAAATATTACTTATCATATCGGAACATACATTTTGATACTGAATATAAATTACCTTGAGTTTCAGTTCCTTGTAAATTGCAATCTTGGGTAAATTTGATGTCATGTTTTAAAAAATTATTTCTAAAACATTTTAGCAAATGTGGTGGATCTAAAATTGTTATGATCTCATGCCCGTCATGATTAAACAATGGCTGATCTCTTGTAGAACCCAAAGAATTAATGGCACGTATATTAACACCATCAAGATCACATACAGTACCGACAACCTCTAATCCAGATAGAAAACATGCACTGAGAACCTGCAAGATTAAAAATGTATAATTTAATTAAACTATGTCATGACAAATAATTTTTGTATTAACTGTAATGACATGCAATTTTTAAATTGATTTCATTAATGAAATTATGAGAAATATTTTTTATACAACATAGACCTACCTCCTTGATTAGCGCAGATAATCTGTCAGCAGTAACAGAAGCCCCAGAAAAATAAAAAGCTATTGGTTGCTTCCATTTTTTGTATATTCCAATAGCCATAAAAGTCAGAGCATGACTTGCAACAGCTTTTGTCCGTCCTTGATTTCCATGGTCTTGGAAACCATCAATTTGGTCCAACTTGGTATTATATGTAAAATTTTTTCTGATTGACATTTCATCAAATGCCAAAAGGCACAAATTTTCCTTTAAACTTCTTTGCAAAGTCATTTCTTGTAAGGTTTGTATAATTTGTTTGTTGATTCCGCAAACTAAAGGTATTTTATTTAACAAGGCCTTCAAGGAACTTATGCTGGGTAAACAAAACAACTTTCTTAATAACTTGTAACATGCACTTGACTTTTTATATATACTCAAAGCTATTATTTTATCTTCCAAACTCCATCTTCGACCTGTTAATTTTCTAGGAACATTTTTTAACTGGCTTTGTAGTAATAAATAAAAGGAACTACTTAAATTCTTCTCCAGTAATGATGTTAATGAATCATATGATGATAGTGATTTCAAGACATCTCTTTTATTCTTTTTGACAAGCTGAATCTTCTTTCTCAGCCTCAATATTTCTGAGAGATTTTTTCTACATCTTTTATACAGCTTTTGTTTCCTTGGTGATATATCTATAAGTTTTTTTACATTATAGTCGCTCAGGATTCCCTTTTGCGGCTGTGATACCTGAAAAATAATGTAAATAATGAGTCATATATAGAAGAATGTGGATGGTGCTGTGGACTTGGCTTGCAATTGGGAGGTCTGGGGTCCGAGATGGCAATGTACCATTGTGTTTTTCATGTTTGATTTTCATAACTACATTTGTCTGATGCTCCTACGGTGAAGGAAAACATTGTGACGCAACCTGTATACATCTGCAAAGAAATTCAAAGATGTATGTAAAGTCGACCAATTCGCACTGGGCCAGCGTGGTTGACTAAGGCCTAAACACCCTAACTTAGGGTAGACTCGAGCCCCTCGGTGGTTTTTTTGTTTTTATGGTGTTTTCTATATGTCCTACTAAGATTCTATTTGTCCTACCTAAAAGTTGCCTGGCAAAAATCGCCTACATTGGATTTTTTGGATACCTATTTTGCTGTTTGTGTATGTTTTGTCCCAGTTGCTGTAATTAATTTTGATAAATCTTGTATGCAACATGTTGCTGCATTTTGGTCCATAGTAAGCTTTTTTAAATTCTAACTCTAAGACTAATCTAATATATAAAAACCTCATGTCAAAGTGTTTGAAAATTTTTGTATATATTGGGTAGGTTTGAGAATAGGTCCTATGCAATTTTTATACCCCTAGGTGATAAGGATCAAAAAATACTTTAATAAAAAACTCAAAATTTTCACTTTTCACCCTTGTTAATAGCACCACACCAACCTCATTCTTAATAGCAATATTAGTATTTCTACTGGTAAAATGTAGTTCACAACTTAACAGGCTCAGCTAGTAATATAATTACCTTCTTTGTTTCTGTAATTACATCTTGAACTTCACTATGAGATGTACTGGCTCTTACATCTATTTCCATTTGAATTGATGAACCCTGTAAATGAAACAAGAGTATTAGGGGAATCCGGATTTTCTCAAACTATTTTGTTTAGAATAATGTCTCAACATTAAGAAGTAAAAACAGCTATAAATATATCAAATTGAAACTCACTTGAATAGTTTCAGATTCCGAAGGTGGATTATTCTGTTCATGTCTTAATTGGATTAGAATACTTTTAGCTTCAGTGGGAATAGCAAACTTATTAAGTCTTTTTCTGTCACTGCTTGTATAGGATGTGTCATCAAAATGATTACTGCACAACGCTTTATGTCCTTTGTTTAGCTTCAGCAAGGTTTCATCAGAAGAGCAATCTTCATCAGGAAAACAGTAAGTTGCCCAAACCCTGGCTCTGTAAGAAATATCATTTCATGAAAATACATCACTATAAAAAGAAAATTTGCTGCTAGAATTGGCAGCAACTACCTAACTGTCCTAGTTCTAGTACAAGACAGACATTGCAATTTACATTTTTCCTAAAAGGTCAAATATTCAAATATTTTAGGTTATTTGTATAACAATTTGTCTAGTAATTGAGCCTCTAATGCAATATTACTAAAGTGGGTAGACGGATACTTACTTTAATGAGCCATGCTTAGATGGGAGAGGAAATCTATGGAAGGTCAAAGAAGAATCCTCGCCAGAAGTTATTCCGCATTTAGCACATGTCACAATACTTTTTCCAGCCATAATGGTAAACAAAACTACACGAAAGCGTCAGTTAATATCGCACAAATAACAATTATAAAATAAAAATTAAAAACAGAAGCGTCAATATCGCACACAGGAGTCTATCTCAAATTATTGATGTCACAACACTATACCGAAAACGTCAATATCGCACTTGAGTCTTTGTCTCGAAAATGTATGATTTTACACAAAATTTAACAATAAACATTAAAAATAATAAAAGCAAAAAACCGCAAAACTTTTTGAAAACCTGAGTTGCGTTCCGAGGGTCAGAGTAATGCAACCGAGAGTGTTTTTCACACTCGCTCCGAGGTTCAGAACGGCTCGGTTGCTATCTTTTTTTTAGTTTGTAGCTTGCCGATCAAGATCAAGCAAAGGGCAAAATATACTAATCCTTACTATGAAATTAACAGTCAATATCCATTTTTCTGCTAAAAAAAATTACAACACATAAAAATCTCTATATTTCCCTTGTATTAGGCTTAAAAGAGTTCAAAGTAGTGTTATTTAATAAAATAATAAGTGATTAGCGTATTTTTGACATCGACTTTGACATAAAAGCTGTCAGAGTGTTTTTCACCCTACGCTCAAGTTGGTTGTTTGGTTGCATCACTCGAAGCTTCTGAACGGGCACAGAGTGTACTAACCGCCTGTCAGAGCGTTTTTTACCCCGAGGCTCTGAACGGGTCGGTTGCTGTCAGAGTGCACTCGGAGTGCACTCGAGCGTAGGTTCTGAGTTACGTTCCGAGGGTCAGAGTAATGCAACCGAGAGTGTTTTTCACACTTGCTCCGAGGTTCAGAACGGGTCGGTTGCTATCTTTTTTTTTAGTTTGTATCTTGTCGATCAAGATCAAGCAAAGGGCAGAATATTACTAATCCTTACTATGAAATTAACAGTAAATATCCATTTTTCTGCTTAAAAATAATTTCAACACATACAAATCACTATATTTCCCTAGTATTAGGCTTAAAAGAGTTCAAAGTAGTGTTATTTAATAAAATAATAAATAATTAGCGTATTTTTGACATCGACATTGACATAAAATCTGTCAGAGTGTTTTTCACCCTACGCTCGAGTTGGTTGTTTGGTTGCATCACTCGAAGCTTCTGAACGGGCACAGAGTGTACTAACCGCCTGTTAGAGCGTTTTTTACCCGGAGGCTCTGAACGGGTTGGTTGCTGTCAGAGTGCACTCGGAGTGCACTCGAGCGTAGGTTCTGAACGCAGCTCAATATGTCGTCAAACGTCAAGTCAAACGAAAATTTTTCTTGGCAAGATTACGAAATCGTGTATCTCTCTTTTTCGTATTGCGCTATCCTCGTTTAGCAAATCAATCCATTTGTTGGCATTAGCTACTTTAAAAGCTGACGCCCCCTGGACATGACAGTCGGGTCGAATTTGTAATGTCATTGAACTAAGTTACGACGTGGCGCGCTTCTTCTCGAGTAGAATTGTTATTGTCGCGAATGTCCGCTGATCGGTTCGTATAATGTGAATTGGCGATTAAAAAGTGAATTGGCGACCTATTAGGGAAACGCAAATGTAGTGATCCGGTCGTGGTTCGGTGGATTGACAGCAGCCCTTCAGGAGCCGCGACTTCCTTCGAGCTAGCTCAGGAAGTCCACCGGCTATATACGGAGATTCGAACCGGAGTAGGGGTAAGCACTATTATCTTGTATTGTAGTCAATGTTTAAAGTCAGCCACGATTAATCGGCGAAACGCCGAATTGGATGCGTCGACTTTGGACGCCACTAATTTGTTGTGTTACAGAAACCACAATTCCACACAGCCACCGCTAATCCTTACCTTGGCTGGGAATTTGTTTTTGTTATCTCAGAGACAATGACGAATTTCCGTTATCGTTACACTATGAAACGATTGCCACTTGTCTAAGCCCCCTGGCAAATTCAAATTCAAAAGCTTCATTCAAACTGTAATGTGTTTTCTTGCTAAATTGTAGAAATATGGGGAAATCTTAAAGTTAAAAAAAACAAACTTATTCCTTTAGTTCAATACAAAAAGAAAAGCTTTATTCTTGTACATATAGTTTACTTATGCATATGTTACTGAAGTAAGCAAAATTTCTCAATGCAAAGTACTTAAATTAACTATGTAGATGTCAAGTCTATACAAGCCAAGGGCAGGATGGTTCAGGTTTGTTTGATCAATCTCGGTAGGTAACAATCAGGTACAAATTGGGTACAAAACTATAAAATGAGGGGCAATAAAGTACACCAACAAATAGTTATAGGTTTCTTTTTTTTCAAAAATTAGTAGCCTTCCCCGGAGCGGTTGTTAGTAGATCGTACCTTCGATGCTAAGTTTCTGCGATCACGGGTCAGAGATATAATATTCCAGTTCCTTAGATTTTATGTATTATATTTGGACAATTCCACAGAATTCCTCCTTGATATCAGGCTATTTTGTTATATTTTCTAGCTGAAAAGCCAAGCAGCGGAGCCCTACGGCCTCCGGTAACTGCCCTGGAGATTCATAGCACAGTGTTAGGTTAAAAATATAATTAAATATGCCTATGATCTTAGGGTCAGTAGGTCTAACACTGAGTTCTGAAGGAATCCCAGTCAATACATTAGAGTTTCATGTAATAAACATAGTAAATGAATTCCAATCATATTTTTTAATAAATTGACAAATTGTCTTAATAGTTGATTTATAAAAAGGACACATGGAGGGGAGAGCACAAATATTTTATGTATAATTATTGCTATTAATAGAAAGAAAAC
Organism: Schoenobius gigantellus; assembly: GCA_963935595.1. Classification (NCBI taxonomy): domain Eukaryota; kingdom Metazoa; phylum Arthropoda; class Insecta; order Lepidoptera; family Crambidae; genus Schoenobius; species Schoenobius gigantellus. The sequence goes on along the minus strand of OZ012544.1, from coordinate 44,113,012 downwards.
AGCTTAATTTGTGAGTTATTTGCCAAAGTATGATGTAAAACTTAATATAATGAAAATCTAGAATTAATCATGAAATGTGTAATTGTTATTCAATACATTCATTAATCCCATTAAAAAGCCGCTTACTATCAGGTTTTTTTAATGAAATAGGGGATGTAAAATGCGAATTTTGAAAATATAATGTGTTTGAAACAAACCTACCCACTAATAAAAAATTAACAAAATCTGTTTTAAAATAATGAAATATAATAAGTAATATAATTAATACCTTAACGTGGGCGGAGTATTATCTATTGATAGAATTTATTTATCCATTTAATGCAATGAATCGCGTGCCGGCGATTAAATATATAATTTTCCGGAGCTTTTGCTTGCCAAACTGAAAACAAAAGTAACTGACTTTTGAAATCTCACTGTAGCTTTGAAAATTAAATGCACACGGAAAACGGGAAAAATACCTATGGATTTTATTCGCAGAAATTAAGATAAATACTTTATATTTCGCAAATCAATAACAAATTACTTCGGTCGATGTCTCACAGACTACCCAGTTCCGAGATCATAGCATAGACGCGTTCACAGACTACGGTGAGATAGGGCGCGTTCCATTTAAGCACAGATTTGCATTTATGCAGATACTAGAACCGAGGTCCGTTTGCCGAATGTTAAGCGTCGTATTGGCGACGAAACCAAATTCATTTCATAACACTCGTAAGATTCTTAACTTGTTTCAAGATGTGTCAAGTCAACATACGGATCTTAGGAAAATCTACAATATGCAATAAGTATTTCCAGCTAAGGTTATAAGTTTGGTTGAAAAACAAAACGTAATGTAAAATTAACCATAGACAAACTGTGAATGCTTTCCAAATTCTATTCAACGAAACCATAAATGTATGATCTGTAGCTTTAAGTGTATTTTATTACAATATGTCTCTAAAAAATCAATATCAAAAGATCAAAACAAACGGTCTAAATGTCAAATTCCGAATTTTGAGAAAATCAACCCAACTAAAGGGGAGCACGGGATTTTGGGCGAAAAAAAACTATCTTTGTAAATAAGGCCAGGATAAAAAAATGTTTCTGCAAAAATTGAATAATGACCAAAGATAATTGCAAATGTCACTGACGTGACGTGAAACGATGTTGACGTTGACACTTGACATTGATATTGTGAAATTAATTGACAAAGTTGATTTTAGTTGTGAAATTTGTGTTAAAACTACAGTGAAACCAAAGTGTTTTTGCAAAGTTAGTGTTTTATGAAATTTTAGGAAAAACGGTGTTACAAAATTTTACTTGAAACGTCCATAATAGGTGCAAACATTTACACCCAAAAGCAAATTAAATGAAGACAGCTGCAAAATTAGTTGTAGGCAAGGGCAACAGAGTATCATGTAAGTATTATTAATACCCATAAGAATAGTCCTTACATTTTTTAATTCGTGATTCTGTATTAATGACAAGAAAATCCCAATCAATATTATTTACACATTAATGTTCGTTCGTATAGAATTTTTTTCTTTAAAAAAAACGACACCTCACACTAGGATTTTCTCCCGTGTCGTGGGTGCAGTTACAAACATATAATATCACATGCACATACGCCCAGACCGGAACAAATTTCTGTAGGCCACACAAAATATTTGTCCCGTACGGGAATCGAACCCGCGAGCCGTTGCGCAGTAGGCGATCACTCGACCTCTGCGCTAACCGTGCCGTCAAAATCGAATTGAAGACTATTGTCGAGTCATGGAGTAAAAAAAGCGCACAACGCTGTGCGCTTTTTTTACTCCATTACTCGACAATAGTCTTCAATTCGATTTAGTGATGGCACGTGCCACGTATCTGGCACCCAATAGTGGTGTACCAGGCTTGCAGTTAGACGTAGGAGTAATCGTAGCCAGTGACATCAGAAAACCATGTCATATTATCGTGTTTCACTGTGTGTCAAGCCCCGCCCAACGCAGCCTGTTAACCTAGTCTTATAATCAGTTGTTGAGGCGGATACAACGCGAATTGAAATATCCGGTGCCTAGATTTTATGCAGTCCTGGTAGAGCAGGTCGTCGCTAGGTGACGCAACACTATCATAGTGTCGGCGGGTCGAATAGGCAGGCAAAATTTAAATATTTTTTCAAGTTTGTTTTGGTCAAATCTTGCAAGCTAAATTTGACCCACTTGCCAGTGTCCGATTGACCTGAAATTTAAACCTTTAGTTTCGATGACAATGCAATTATGTAAAATTATAATTATCTTTAGTTTCAATAAAACCGTTTAAGTAAAAAAATTTTACTCATTATACTTGTTTTGAGATACGATGATTATTAATATCTTTTTAAATTTTAACGTAAAAAGAGATTTTGAATAGTAAATGTTCAACAACTAATATGATGCTTTCGTAGTGGCCTTTTGTTTTGCAAATAGTTGAATTTAAATATTTCTACATTTCAACAGCTAAACACACAGCCCTTGCAAGCTGTATAGATTTATGTATTACAAATATCTGTTGTATGTAATGTTGTAATAAACTATCATTCTATTTCAACAGGTAGTCTAAATCAATAGAAAATTTATTTTAATGGAGTCTCGTTTTTGTACAAAAATCAAATTTTTGAAGTCATGGGAGAAGACACTTCGTAGTATTTTGGAATTTTATGACCCCTTAATTTATATGAGATATTCGTCACTCATGGACTTAGAGCTAGAAAAATTAAATTGCTTTATTTATGTGATAATTTTATACGAAAATAATCTATTTGTGTGAGGAAATGAATAAACCAATATCGATAAAATCGTGAAGTTGCATCTAACCTAGCATAATTTAGAATTTTTATAATCGTTCTTTATGAAAATAAAGTTAGAAAGTAACGCGCATGCTTTCTCTATATGTCCCCAGTTACGATCTCTCCTACATCTCTATCTAACTGCCAACCTGGTACATTGGGGCCCCAAGCACGTGACGACCTGAAATAGCAGGCGGCGCTCACCATTCATAAAAGGTCAAACTACTCTCTCTTTATTTATAGGCTTATGGTTTTATGGTTTCCTGGTAACGTTTGTTTTGAATTACGTAGCAAGCGAGTGAAACTTGGCTCAGCAATCTGCTTGTTTTTCATGCTACCCTAGTAACTAATGTTTAGGGAAAACGTGCTCCGCCAAGCTGACGCGGGTATGGTCGAAATTAGGGAAGGGAAGGCGCAGCTTTTGGTGAGTCTTTTAAGGCACTTCATTTCTGTATACAACAGTAGGTTTTGTTATAGGATTCAAATTTTGTATTATGATCAAATCATAGACTTAATAATTGATTATTAAATCCATGGATCAAATCAAATTATCATAAGAATATTCCATAAAAGGTATAACTGTGTTTGGATCATTGTATAACATATTTAGTTACTCTATCAGGAGGTTTTCACTGTGCAGTTCTATTACTATTCTTTTCGCGTTGTTCCAGGGCCCATAACAACTGTTATTCCTCCATCCAACTGGTGCATCAAGGTGCCATACACGTGGCACATCTCCCTCCCATACTGGGTGCTTTTCAGTGGCTGACAGTACTTTGGAACTTCTCTAGACTATGATTCATATTTTGTTATCTGCTAAGCTCCTCCCAACAAAGTATGTTATGCTTGCACTAGTACAGTGGGAAAGAGACAAGAATCCCTAAAAGAGAGCATACGTACGCCGAGACAGGTAGAGCTTTAGTTGAATTTTCTTATACCTTGGTTTTATGTAGTCCTGGTAACTCAACGTCAATTCATGACGTACGCCAATATCTGAACGCGAATCATGACGTAATTTTGTCTGGTCTTTCAAAGTAATGTATGCACACTAAAAGTTAAGGATCCTTCCATCATCAGCTCGGTTCATGACTAAAAGACGCAAATACCTGAATCCTCGATTTTCATGGGATCCCATCATTAGATCCTGACTTTGATGACAATGGAACACCTCAGGAGTACTCTATCGAATACAAAAAGAATTTTGAAAATCGGTCCTCAATTGTCCGCAATGCATACAAAAAAACATACACATGGAATTGACAACCTCCTCCGTTTATGAAGTCGATTAAAAATACAACAAATTAAATTGTGGTTAACACGAACACAATCATACACATGTTTAAGCACAGAGCTGTTATATGTTAATTAAACTATCCTTGGGGATTTCGGACATGTGTCGCTACTCTCTTTCTTCCCCTTGATGCCGTTAGAACTGACTTAAATTGATGAAGATGAAAACCTCTGAACGAAATCCTACATCTACCTCACAGCGTGATGTAGTAGGTCCGTGAGTGAGAAAATGATATCTACAAGTCAGGAAATCTTTTTTTAGCAAGCAACATTATTCGTAGTGATACGTTAGCTTTCTTTTATATGTGTGACTGCATTTTCATAAAAAATGCGGGAATCGAAGCTTTACCGTATTTGACATACCTTTTTGTAGACGTTTTTTATTACGTATACTTATGTTTCTTTATTAACTTATACATGTTTTTTCAATTTATTTATAATTTTTTAAATGCCAAGTCACAAAATATATTTAAATTGTAGCTTTATTCTCTTCCAATTTTCAAGGAATCTGCAAAGCTTTCCAAATTAAATGTTAATACGTAGTTAAAATATTGATACGTAGGTAAAGCTAAACAACGTAATAACAGATCAATACAGTTGTAATTTCGTCAGAGCCGGTAAGAGCTCAGTGGCCCAGTGGTTAAGGCGTTATCGCGGTATTTTGAAGACGCGGCCTCGGTTCCCAACCGAGGCCAAGTTTATTTTTATTAATTAAAGTTTATGAAATTTTCAAGGTATTCTTCTGCTTACATGTGCGATTATTTTATAATGAATGTTTAATTGTGTTATCTAATTGTATAAGTTATCATTGATTGTCAAAGAAGTAAATCAGTGTCACATTAACTCCACCCAAAACTGTTATAAAGCGAGTTAAGTTTTATTTCCACAAACCGCTTTATTGCCGGTCAATAAAATTGAAAATATACCGAGCGCTACCAAATTTAGAAGCTCTTGCAACTTTATGCAGTGCCAATACACCGAGGCCGTCCACAACGTGGCTGGAGTCATTCAAGGTCGTACGTTCTGTATCCTCATATAGCATCGATGTCTGTCCTCATATTTCTCAATTCATATAGCATCAATGTATCTCGTTCACGCACATTGAGTGGGCTATTTAATTGTCTCTTACCCGCCGCCGCTGCCAGTCATCCTTAGCAACAACAACCTCCTGCGATGCTATGCACCTGGTACTCTCGTAACAACGTAGTATAGAATGTGAAACAAACATTTACCTGCTGAGATATCACCTGTGAAAATCAACGTGCTATTTTGGCGCCCAACGTGGGACTTTAATACCTTTTATCACCGGAGTAATGTCATTGATACTGTTTATATGGAAAATCTATGTTATCGTATTTTAATTTGTAGTTGCAGAATATCTAAAAGATATCTGGAGATTGGAGAAATGTTCTTTTAATTTTGACGAATTGTAAATGAGCTCACCGTTTTGACTGTTACAAGAAATCGACACCAATCGATCGTTATATACGGTAATAACCGTATAATGGTAAAATCGATAAAACAAACTACATCGGCAAAGCAGGATATGTAGACTCGCCTATCTGTGGCTTATGTTCTCCTAGTATTCAATGTTTTGGAAAACGTGTTGGATTCGAATTACGTTATTGACGAAATTCAACAGGTAGTCACAGCAACCATTGACATTTTCTGCTTTTGATTAGGGCTCTTGTAAAGCAGAATATGTAGACCCACTTACATGTGGCTTATGTTCTCCTAGTATTCAACGTTTTGGAATACGTGTTGGATTCGAGCTACGTTAATGACGAAATCCAACAGGTAGCAACATTTCCTGCTCCACTTGGTTTATTTGTCACGAATCTTCAACAAAAGTTTAGATCTGGGTGAAATTTATCTTAATCAGAATTAAAATTAGAATTCATTCTGGTTTTATGCATATTTGGGATCGTTTATAGTTCGAGTCATAAATTTTTTATATATATTCTTTATTGTACACAAATTTACAAGAAAAGGTATTACAAAGAAGAACAATGTACAAGGGTGAGCTTATCTCTATGAGAGATTTGCACCAGCCAACCCTAGCGGGTGTACTAAAACTCAAATTGTGCACCACAACCAATTAAAACTTAAAAAATAAATTAATTTTACAATCCACACACGCATATCCATCCACCCACAGGAACGTATAGGGCGGGAAGATGGAGGTAAGTGATTAAATCGTGAACGTAAATATTCGGGAAACTTCGGATCATGCAGAATTATATAGGTGAGGACAAGGATGTGCATATCTCTGCGGAGTCGAACTTGCAACCATTTTAATTGTGATCGATAATGAGATACATGATCAAATTTTCTGAGACCAAAATAAAACGGATTGCCAGATTCTGAAGTCTTTCTAGTTTGTCGAGCAATGCTTCAGACACCTCCAAGTAACACACGTCAGCGTAGTCGAAAATGGGCAAGAAGAGAGAATGTGCAAGCATAATTTTAGTTTTGAAAGGCAGGAAGAACTGGAGTCGCTTGAGAGAATGATAAGTGAAATGAATTCGACGACTTATTTCATTCACATGAGCCGCCCAAGATACCGTATTATCAATAATGAGACCTAAATTTTTACTCTTATTTGCGTACAGCAAAGCAACACCATCGAAGCAAATTATGAATTTTATTTTTATAGCAAAATATGAATTTTAGTTCATATTATGTTTTAAAGATAAAGTTTTCTAAGCTGGCATGAATCACGAGGAGTTATTTTCAATTAGGAAATTGTTTTCTTAAAAATAATTTTTGAGATATAACTGTAATGTAATTAATAATGTTTGACAGTGATTAGAATTTATGTTGTAGTACTTGTAGCTAAATATCAGTCAAAATATGTAACTTTCTTCAATTGCCGGTGCTAGGCCAACTCTACGCCAAGCCACGTGTCTGTACCGGTCTGCAGTGGGATTGAGGAGTATTTGTTGCTGAAAACATTACAACACAATGTATGATCATGTTTGTGTTATCTCCCCCCAATGCTATCTGCTATGTTTACACTTGTGCGGTGTGGAATTGACGAGAAGCCCCTGAAAGAAAACATACGTATACAATACAGCTAAGCGGGAGCAGGGTAGTACGTCGCGTTCGGCTGAAATGTTCAACCTCATTTTATGCAGTCCTGGTACTCCTGAACTAATGGTGACGTAACACAGAGACCGGCATCGTAGAACGTAGGTATTAAGTGATTTATGAAAGAGCTGACAACTCTCAGCTTAGGAGTGTTTTTCTTTTAAATTACAAAAAACTCATTCACTAATTGCCAAATTATTGTCATTTTTCTCTAATATATGGCACTAAAAACAATCTTTATTTTATACAAACAATGTTTGTTTATGGTTTTAAATTACATATATTCTGATGTTAACTAATAAAAACATAAAAGGGATGGTAAATCTCTGCTCTAATTGGTAGGTTTCATTTAATGCTTTTTTTGCGGTAGAAGTGAAAATAGTAACTAGTACTCTGAGAAATTTATTTAATGTAATTTAATTACACTTTAGTAATACTCGTACAACAACCTGATGATCTAATTGTGTTCTTACTGTATAACTACTTACATATCAAACTCAAAAATCTTTATTCAATATAGACCTTTACAGGCACTTATTGACGTCAAAAAAAAACATAAAAATCTTCAACCAAGAATCTAATTAACTAAATTATTTAATCCTTGTATGTACTGTACACACATCCCAACCATTATTAAGATGTGTGCAAATACAAGTCAAATGAAAAAAAAAATTGACTCTACCACCTGTTCGGAAATTGGGAGTATATTGTGTAGGGATTACTGTTTAATGCCTTATACAGTACAAAAGCACTTTTCTGCCGGATGAATTGTCACTAATTAAACTTATCTTATTAAAAATTATTAACTAGTTAGCCACAAAAGCACAGGAGAATGTGGCTGGTGCAAGATGTTGCAGAACGACAAAGATCCATTGAAACATTACTCTTCGAGAAAATTGAAGAATTCGAAGCATAGCTAATATCAAGTTTCTAGGTCATCTGGAAGAGGGTTAGGTTTTTGATTGATAAGTCAGTGAGTCAGTCAAAAATGCCGGTTTTTATACTTTAAAATAACAATAACTGTTTGAGCTACATTTATGAAATTTTGGATTCTAGATAAATTTACGGGTTTTAAATGTGCTAAATATATATGATGTATATAGCTTAAATAGGTTCGTGTAATATTATTAGTTTGTTAATACTAATGGGGATGATGACTGAATTCAAATTTTTACGTCTCGTCATTAAATATTAAAATACCGTGGAAAAAGATGCAGTCCTGTGAAATTAGAATTAAAATCGGCTTAGAAATACATTAGATACAAGCATTTTAAGTTGTTAATTTGAACGCGATTAGACAGAGAGATCCGACATCAACCGTGACGTCATCGTTGAGTACGGCCATATAAACTCCTTGTAAATTGCCGTTTTGCTAGAAATGAGATGGAGAAAAATCTTTAATACCTTATATCTTGGTTGTTTTTATAGTTATTCGAAAACCGACTTCTTCTTATTGTTTATTATATGAATGAGCTTCTATTAAAGCAAAAAAAAATTTTTTGTCATCAAGCCTGATTTTCCTTTAAACACGCCTAAAAGTCTACCTTGATGCCAAATATCAAGTTTCTATGTAATCTGAAAGTGGGTTAGGTTTTTCATCTATAAAATCAGTGAGTCAGTCATAAAAATGCCGGGTTTTTAAACGTTAATAAATCAATTGTTTTTAGCTATATTTATGAGATTATGGATTCTATACAAGCTAAGGAGCTTTCATAAATGTGACAAACTTGAGGAACATAGACTAAATAGATTTTAAATTGTGAAGGGGTCAAAAGGAGTTCGAAATGGTTCAGGTATTATTACGCACGGCTACCACGTAGCGTCGCCTGTTCCTTTTCCTTTAAACTTGGCTAAACAATCAAAAAACATCCCACATTCTTTTTGTATTTTTAGGAGCCATTAAATTTTTTTACCCTCTGTTGCGAACCTGACGTGTATAAACTATTACAACTCATATATAGACAAATATCAATGAAATAAACTCTAACGTGATCCTTAGAGATCAATGGTGCTGTCAAAATACAAATTTTGACAATTATTATTACACACAATTAATGACAGAGGATTAAAGGAGAAAAAAGCGATTTGTTCCTGATTCGTCATATCCCTGATTGGTCATATTCCTTATTCGACACTTTCCTAACTGGTCATATTCTTAATTCGTCAGATTCCTGATTCGTCATATTCCTCACACGTCATACCATGTACATTTGCCTACAAAAACTTATTATAGAAATCCTCTACTTGTCTATCATGCAGTTAATGTCATTATCATTTTATTATTTATATCGAGTCAATGATATCGTAGAATAATATTGAGAAGATGGCCTAGCAGACTTGTAATAATGGTGCAACGAAGAAATGCATTTTATCGAAAGTAAAAGAAGAAAGTTACTGTTGCATTCTGGGTACATTTCCAGTATTTCAGTTATAACGAATTTGACAAATAATTTGCTTATGTGTCAAGTTAAACAAATATATTTACAGTGACTCCGCCTTAAGTAAATTATTGTCTAGTAACCGTAGAACGTCCGGGATATCATCAGTATAGTGTCGAGTAAGCTTGGCTCTGGGGTCTCTAGCCTCGCTTTCAACAGGTGCTTGCGTGGAGTACAACTGTCCATAGAAACTCTCGATCTCCCTCAGGATCTCAGGCTTCGACGAAATGAGGCTACCGTCGTTAATCTTCAGCTGCGTCAGTTGACTTTGCCCAATAGACAGATATCTCGCAAATAACTTGGAGCCTTTATTTCGATCGATAGCCTCTTCAATACAAGCCGTATTGAATCGGCGAAGATCGCATGTCAATGACTTTGATATCTGCCTATTAAGCTGCCGGTAACGACTAACATCCGTTGAGTTCTGCAGCCTCATTTCGTGTCTCCGATCCATAAGTTGGAGCGTTTTGTCGGAGAGTTTCTTTGTTCTGGGACGGCGGGTTTTGAAGAACTTAGACCCTACCGTACGGACAGTATCCACCACCATGTTCTTTAGATCGTCCACATTTAAGCTGTTCTCAAGGGCTTCGAAGCCCATAATCGCATCGATTGATTGTGTTCGCGATTTCATTTGACTGTACAATGATGAGATAGGAATATGACGAATTAGGAATATGACCAGTTAGGAAAGTACCGAATAAGGAATATGACGAATCAGGAACAAATCAAAAAAGGATTTGTTCCTGATATGTATAATTTTCTTTTGATTTTTTTATTAAATCCAATTTTTATACAAAAAATACCCCCTATAAGCTTAGATCCTATAAGGTATAATTTTCTAGTGCTTATTTCAATTTGCATCACATCAGCTCTCAAACGCCATATAAATCACGTCTCTAGGTCAATTGTAACAAAAGCTATGGTCATTCAAAACGGGGTGTTGGATACCGCAGTACCATTAACTTCGCAAATATTTCTATCAGAGTCGTGATCGGGGACCCGTTTCGTCGAATTCTATGTTCGAAAAGAAGGAAGCACTGCTGCGTGATAAAACTGCCGTTATTATTAGAAGATGTACTGCTAGCCTTACGGCACGGAATGTTCGTACAGATGGTTGGTTGTTTTTTAACTTGGTTCGGATTCGGGTCATGCCGCGCGATTTTTTGTGCCGACATCGTGCCCCGTGTCTGGCACCGTATACCAGGATAGCAGTACGATAATGGAGATGTGGCATCACGTTATCGATTTTTGCTGTTTGCTAATCTTCGCTCCACGCATCTGATATCCTTATACAGTGTGAAAGAGATGCAATGCATCAACTATGCGGTTTGAGACAGATACAATGGCACTTTAATTCTAGTGCCTAGATTTTATGCAGTCCTGGTATAACACATCGCCGACAGGTGACGCAACAATGCCAACGTTTCGGTGGGTTAAAAATCGCTTAAGGCGGCGATTACTGTGACTCGTGCAAGGTGGAAAAGATAATTCTACAATAAATTAAAAAAAAAACCCGACGAAGTGAGAGTTGGACTTGCCAACCGAGATTTTATAACTTACTCGTATCTATACTTTACTTTACTAATATTATAAAGAGAGTTTGTTTCATTGTTTGTTTGTTTGAACGCGCTAATCTCTGGAACTAACGGTCCGAATTGAACAATTATTTTTGTGTTGGATAGTCCATTTATCGAGAAAGGCTAGTAATATCACGCTACACGTATAGGAGAGGAGACTCAATAAAAAATGTTGCTAAAACGGGAAAAATATAGAAGACTAACTGTGCCCGCGACTTCGTTCGCGTGGACGCCCGAAAATAACAATATCGTGATGTTATATGTATGAAGCCTTCCTCGAGAAATGGACTATCCAACACAAAATGAATTTTTCAATTCGAACCAGTAGTTCCTGAGATTAGCGCGTTCAAACAAACAAACACTTCAGCTTTATAATATTAGTATAAGTATGTAAGTATATAAGTATAGATATAACTAAGAACGCGTTGAAGTCTTTTATAAGGCGAAACTTAGTTCGCGAGCACAGCTAGTCTAACTATATTATAACTATGTACATATTTCCGGTTTGTGCTATAAGATCTAGTTTCTTGCCAAAGTCAACATCCCTGTTCAAATCAAATCGAAACCTACAAGGTACTCCCGTAATAGTACTTTATCTACGACAGCCAGTAGAACACTGTATCATAAATAAAAATACAGGCATTTAAAAATAAATAAAAAATCTAACAAGTTCGCGCCAATAAAACAATTGACATTCAAAACAAAATAAGAAAACCCGCGCTTGTTTTTTTAATCATCCATTATAGACAATTCTGAAGAAACTTCCACCGCGTTCAAGTTGATATACCTATCTAACCGTAAATAACATAGAACAATATAAAATCTGTGTTTTATGTAGTTAATTTATGTTAATTATTATTATATATTATTATATAAAACTCGATGTAAATATGACAATTGCAGTACAAATAACTTGATTTGATTTCAATTTTCTTCATGGATGCGTTCGTGGTGACACAAAAGACATCCCCATTTTCCATACAAACCTGGGCCTGATGTTACAAGGATGAAATTTGGTCTATGATTACAACTCATTATTAAGATTCATTCGCCCAATTTTCACCCTTTTCAGCGATGGCCAAATAGGTTTAATGATTCTCAGAAATAAACTCTTCTAGTGACACAAAGACGAAAATCGCTCTTTGTTTGAGTGAATAAAAAAATGAATTTGGAACATGTGCGAATATACGGATTATAATTATAATAATAATAATTTATTTCAGACCACAGATCCATAATTATAGTAAGATAAAAATTTTAAAAACCCCCGACAAAAAACCTCCAAAGAGTAAAAAATAAAATGTGTTGGTTGGCCCTTTAGTCGGCACGTCGGGGGACCGCAATTAATATATCTATTTATTTAATGACTTACTGACCGAATACGTAGAGCGGTACTAGATATATTAATTGCGGTCCCCGACGACGTGACGACTAAAGCGCCAACCAACACATTCAATTTTTTACTTTTTGGAGGTTTTTGTCGGGGGTTTTTAAAATATTTAATTTAATTTATTTATTTATTTATAATAAACACAGTTTCCACAGCGTAAATTTGTTCAAATATTATTAATAAAGAAATTATTCCTGTACACAAGCCAATTACGGAAACTTACTTTGTTCACTAGAAATATATACAGGCATGAGAGTAGATATATAACAATTTAAAAAGGTATAGATTTGAAAACAGAAAAAAAAACAAATAAAAACAAATTAATGTGCCATTTTCGCGTGTGTGTGCATGTATGTGTATGTGTGTGTGTGTCTGTGTAAGAATGTGTTAGTTGTTTGAGTGTTAGAGAACAACTCAGCTACGCATACACAGGAGTTTAAAACCCACTATAGATAAGGAAATTAGCGTAAGGAAATTAGCGTTGGCTTACATGGCAACTTATAATGGAAAATTATTATTGTAATAAAAATACTTACAATTTTAAAATTTCCATTATGATTAAAATTAAAGTTATGTCCATTAAATAAATAGAATAGAATAGGATGTGGTCAATATTGAATTATAATTATTATTTATGTTCTAATTATTATTTGTGTATTAAAAAAAATAATTTTTATTTCATACTTTTTAAACGGCCTAACATATTATTTTAAAATGTACACGTGATGCGCTTTCATTTGAGACCCCACTCGAGTATATTTGCAGACATTCGGTTATTCTTCCCCACTTTCACCCCCGCAACTTAAAAGCGGCTCAACCGATTTTCATAAAACATGTCTAAGAACACTCGCACATAAGTCACCGTTAATACAAAAAAAAACTAAATTGAAATCGCTTCATCCGTTCGGGAGCTATGATGCCACAGACAGACACACAGACAGACAGACACGTCAAACTTATAACACCCCTCTTTCTGCGTCGGGGGTTATAAAAAGGAAAACGTGCGCTAGCTAAAAGAGGTTGCACACTCTCGCTATAAAAACGTACTAAAAACCACCAAAACGTAATAACCAAGTTAAAAAAACTGTTCTAATGTTACAATTAATTTCTAGTTTTTTGTTTACCGTTGTTCTTTTATGTATTACCCATAATAAAATTAGATTCATAATCACAGAGTAATTATTTTCTGTAATACTTAATTTTTTGAGTAATGAGCATAAGGTTAATAGATATAAGGTGATTAATAAAAGAGTGAGATGTCAAAATATGTGGTTTAATCCGGCAAAGCCGACATAAGGATTTTTTTTATCCAAGGGAACACAATATTAGTGGGCGCACTGATTGTGGCCTACGGCTGCCAATCAGTGGTGAGGATTTGTATCACTAATATTTGTTTGACAATATGGTACAGGTTCTTTGCACGATTTGATCGATAACGCTCTCTCTAGTTAACTCCCTAAATGCCTTTACCTAAGGATGGTAGAATTATGTTTTATGATAAACTTATTTGGAGTGGACTCAGCTGTGAAATTCGGGGAGATCCTGCTCTGGAGACACCACAGGCTCCGGGCCACCGGACACTGGTGGTAGAAGAGAAGCCGGGGCAACCGGGTTCAGTAGTTGAGTCCGACTCCGGGGTATTCAATAACCACGGGGTAGGGAATTCCTCCTGAAATATTACACGAATAGGTATGAGCAATCACTATAAAAAATTGCAATACAAGTAAGTAGGGGTAACTGATGAGAATATTAGGAATATTATGGTAATGTGGTTCACTTCAATTTGAAAGGTCAATGTTCACCGAATGGCCGGCAATCATGTAGGATAACCCTACAATTAAAAATATGAAATCTAAGAACAAATTTAAAACACTACCACAGGAATCGATCTCAGAAAACGGTAACGTACCTGTCGGAGGAAAGTGGGTCCGCCTGGCTGCGCTGGTAGATTGCTGGCTGGTGTCTATTTTAACGACGCTACACTATGTCGTACGTGCTTCATAATCATAAGAACGAACGGCTGAAAATTTAGAAAGCAAGGATTGAAATATCGAAAAGGCGTCATAGGAATAATATAATCATGAACATAACTTACGTAAAATGGGTTAGAGGCCCTTATATGAAATTGAGTAAATCCAACTGTGTGGAAGATTAGGTGTTCGCTTATCGATGCTTGCTGAAAAGGAATACCTGGTTAAAACGCTGCGCTGAATACGAGACAATCAATTAAAAGAATCAAAATGAAGAATTAACCATTTCACGGTGTGATACTTACAGATTTGTTTTAATAAAATAATTTAGGCTATCTAGCCAACAGACACAAGTGTTCGACCGTCAACGTCAAAACAGAAAATATGGCTGTCTCGGCTCAGCCAGTCCACACTCCACAGACTAACTATTCCGAGACAACATAGACTAATAAACATAGATAAAAAACCAAGTAAACTATCGATATTTATTGAATTAAAAGTTCCTGAACTAAATTTGAAAATAATTAAAGACACGATATACATAAAACTATTATAACCCAAGGCGCGTTCAATGTTTTCTGAATTTAGATAAAAAAGGCAACCAATACATGGAAATGTCACTAGATGGCAGTAGGAACCTGATTAGAAATTTCCTGTAGGGAAATTTATGTTACAATACCCCCTCAACCAGGGAGAATTTTACGATGGAAGTATACTGAAAGAGTAAAATTCCAGCTCGACCCCGAGCTGACACCAAATCATAACACCGAACTCATATCACCTCCACTGCGAAGTCACTGCTAGTACTTGCTGTTCTGCCAGACGAACTATTTGACAAAATAGGTTCTCCTTCCTCTTCGTATTGAAGGTACCTCCTTAAGGGGGGTACGGAACTCAACCACCCTAGGAAGACGTCAAGGTGACCTATGCAATGAAAGTATATCCGGAGCGATATTAAATTCGCGCCAAAAATTAATTCCAAACAACAGTTTTGTAGACACCCCTGGTATAACATAAAACTTAATAATCGACGTCTTGTTCTGTACAGTTACTGGCAGGAACACATAACCGGTAACGGGTGAAGAAGAACCGTTAGCCGTTACCACCTGATCAACATCAAGTGATTTATGAACCGTCGCCAAGTCCGTAAAATATTTACAAGTATCGCTACCAATTATAGAAATCTCCGATCCTGAATCGAGAAGACCGTTGCATCGTAATCCGTAAATGCTTACCGACAAGTATGGTCGTAAATCTCGACCATAAAAAAGACTGACAGGTTTAGTTGTAGAACCTGTGTGAGAGAACTCTCTTATTGTCGACAGCCAGGATTGCCAATCTTTCATATCGGTGTTACCTGTCGTTAATGCCGATTCAGTTTTCTTAAAATAAGCGGTCCTGTTTGACTTAGTCGATTGTCTCTTCAGTGAAGGAATGGGTAAGTTACACTTTGGTAGTTTAGAATTGTAATAAGTTTTAGTTCTATAGCTAGTTATTCTATGCGATGTCTTTGTACTTAAATTCCGATTTTGGAGGGATTTGGATGACAACGGGACATTCCTGTTAGTAGTTGTGTTAGGGTAAGTATTGGGTAAAGGCTTAGTAACACAATTCTGTCGATGAGAGTGTTGTGTCATAGTACCTGGTAATGTAGAAGGCAAATGTTGGTCAGCATTTGGTTCAGGTGAATACTGGTTAACATTTGTAATGGGTGAATGGTGGGTAACGGTACGTTGGTAAGCGGTGTTAGTAGGGTAAGTAAGGTTAGTAGCGTAAGCGTTAGTAGGGTAAGTAGAGTTAGTAGCGTAAGCGTTAGTAGGGTTAGTAGGGTAAGCAGGGTAGAAAGCGTAAGCGTTAGTCGGGTAAGTAATGTTAGACGAACAATGCCTATTTGAATAGTAAGTATGGTTTTGAGGATAAGTAGGAAAGTTATGGTAAACGGAATAATATGCAGGAAATGTAAATGCGGGTAAAGCATTGTGGGTTCTGTTAGTAGTAGTAGTGGTGGTGGTGGTGGTAGTAGTAGTAGTAGTCACATCCGGTATTGTATGGGTTTTTGAAATCGTATAGCAGGTAGCTAGTAATATAGAAGGAGACTTATCATTTCGAGTAGCACTCGAATCGGCCATACTCCGATCCGAGCAAGTTAGTTTTTTGTAGGATTACACTTAGGGCACGTACGGGCAGTGACGTCCTTCTCGCCGCAACGGTAACAGATAATAATAAATGGAGCTCTGCACGCACTTAGTTTATGACCATATACGCGGCAGCGTACGCAGAAGTCAGAGGTACTATCCGTTTATACTACTGACACAATTTTTCCCTGGTTACCCTTGAATACCAAGTCTGTGGCTAAAGATTTACTGACATCTTTGCTGGGTTCTATAAACAGTTTAGCGCGTTGGCTGGCAGCCTCCAGCTGTCGACAACAAGACCTTAAATCATCAATATTGTTTATCGTAGTTAAAGCCAGCTGTTTAGAGTAAAATGGCCGTATATTATGTAAAATAATGCTAAGCTGCTCTTCTTTCGGTAGGGGTCGTTCTAACCGAGAGAAATAACACAACATGACACTAATGTAAATAACTATGTTTTCGTCTACACCTTGGGTTCTCGATCTAATCTCGTTGAGTAGGCGCTCATTATAATCGATAGGTAAAAAATCGCGAATCAGCAAAGCCTGCAGTTCGGCCCATGAATAGACGTCATGACCAATTCCTTCAAACCACAGTAAAGCGTCGCCAGTAAATAGTTCACTGGCAGAACTGAACAGTCTACTCTCAGAGATTTCTCGCGATACCCTGAGTTGTTCGAGTCTTCTTAAAAAAGTTTTTACGCAAAATTTTCCGTCATATTTAAGATTTAATTTAGTAACAGCCTGGTAATTTTCGGCGGAACATTTAATAGAAGTTGTTGATTGAGGGTCAACAACTTGGGTAGTAGTAGAAGTATAAACTGCAGTTAAAGAGCTACGGAATACGACTAGTATGTTGTCGATCTTAACCAAGAGCTTGTTAAGCTCATCGAACAACTCACTGTGCAGTTTGGACTCTGATTCGGATGGAGATATTCGAGTTAGCCTATGGTATAAATGATGGCCGACGGCTTGGACACGGTTCAAAACGTTCAACGCCTTGCGTTTCTCGGTCTTCTGTAATAACTCTGCTAGGCTAGCAAGCTTGTTTTTAATATCCGCGAGTTCCTTTGTCACGTCTCCGTCGAATGTGGCTATCTCATCAGTTGGTAAGTCCTTGCACAGCTTCCTGATTTGAGCACGTAAGTCCGCTACACTGGAAGCAGGAGTTTCGAACCTAATCCTTACCTCATGCTCGAGCTCGTCCTTTTGTAAAAGGTTAAAGGCGATTGGACGTTCCTCCATTGTAATCAAACGAAAAAGCAAAAAAATATCCAACAAGGCTGAACAAACAACAAAGAAGAAAAAAAACAATTGTCAAATTGCAAAGCCAAACTGGTTAAATATGTTTATTAGTAGAGGTAGAAAGTTTTACCCTCGGTCGCTAAGTTGCTATATTTTTAAAAAAATGTAAGTAATGTTTGGGTATGGGTTGACTGGAAGAAATTTATTTCGGGGATAAGTCCACCTTGCCAACAATATACTATATTTACTCTCAGTCGCCAAGTCTTCAAACAAAAAAAATGTTTGGGTATAGGTTGACTGGAAGAAATTTATTTCGGGGATAAGTCCACCTTGCCAACAATATACTATATTCACTCTCAGTCGCCAAGTCTTCAAACAAAAAAAATTTTGGGTATAGGTTGACTGGAAGAAATTTAATTCGGGGATAAGTCCGCCTTTGTAAGAATTATCCGTTACTGAGTCTCAAGTATGCAACGTTTTCCTGCCAGAAAGAGTGTAGCGTGATCGATCAATTACAAAAAAATACAATTATAGGTAAAATATTTAAGATTGTATAAGTAGTAGTAAAAAAATATAAGTACAGTTGACAAATCTCAAGCACCAAACAATTAAGTTAATATCAGGTAAAAGTAGTTGTAGCAATTAGGTATCATTCAATATTGGGTTTAAACTTAAAATAATGTAACAGTATCGGAGTAATAAAAGGTAACACCTAGATATTAAAAAATTCTATGCGTCTTACAAAAAACGTTCTAAGATAATAACTGATATAAGAAACAGAGTCATGCAATCTCCACTTTACAAAGCACAGAACATTTATACTTATATATATTTATGCAATAAGATCATGTAAAAAACATCAATAACCTTGCACACTAATTAATAAAACATAGGTTTTACTATTCAAATACTTAAAAATAATTGAGTTAAAGTTTAAAATAAACTGAAAAAATCTTGGCCTATACTATATTATGCAATGAGAATATATTATTATTATACCAGAAGTTATGTTAAAGAAGACTTGTAGTTAAACCAAATAAAACTATCAATCTATTGTTCTGAGAGAGTTATAACATAGTTATTATGCTTAGTTACTGAATACCTAATGTTAATTATGGCATATGATTATCTATTAGTTATATTATTGAGAATTATTTTAAAGAAAATTGACAATCTGGTTTGTGAGTAACCTCAGGGATACGATAAACAAAGTATAACACCAACACAACAAGTTTTAAATTTTTAAAAGTTCTAACCGAACAGTGTCCAAGAAGAAAAAAAAACGTTACCAATCAACACTGTTCCTAAGCATTGTAATGAGCATAGGATCATTCAAATCGTGCAAATCTCCATATGTTCGGGCGCCATGTAATACTTAATTTTTTGAGTAATGAGCATAAGGTTAATAGATATAAGGTGATTAATAAAAGAGTGAGATGTCAAAATATGTGGTTTAATCCGGCAAAGCCGACATAAGGATTTTTTTTATCCAAGGGAACACAATATTAGTGGGCGCACTGATTGTGGCCTACGGCTGCCAATCAGTGGTGAGGATTTGTATCACTAATATTTGTTTGACAATATGGTACAGGTTCTTTGCACGATTTGATCGATAACGCTCTCTCTAGTTAACTCCCTAAATGCCTTTACCTAAGGATGGTAGAATTATGTTTTATGATAAACTTATTTGGAGTGGACTCAGCTGTGAAATTCGGGGAGATCCTGCTCTGGAGACACCACAGGCTCCGGGCCACCGGACACTGGTGGTAGAAGAGAAGCCGGGGCAACCGGGTTCAGTAGTTGAGTCCGACTCCGGGGTATTCAATAACCACGGGGTAGGGAATTCCTCCTGAAATATTACACGAATAGGTATGAGCAATCACTATAAAAAATTGCAATACAAGTAAGTAGGGGTAACTGATGAGAATATTAGGAATATTATGGTAATGTGGTTTCAACACCGTATTCCAAGCGGAATGCGTAGGTATTATCCTGGCGGCCCTCGCCATAGAATCTAAAGGAATTATGGATTCTCACATCCGCATAGTCTCTGATAGTGCTTCGGTACTCAAATCCCTAAACAAAACCCATGTCACTTCGGAACTTGTATTGGAATGTCACAACGTGTTAGAACGAATTGTGATTTCCAACCGGAACACAGTGACACTACAATGGATAAAAGGACACAGCGGATCACTGGGCAATGACGCGGCCGACGAGCTGGCTAGGAGGGGATCCGACATAACGGCTTTCGGACCCGAGCCCATCGTACCAATTCCCTTCAGCCAGATTCGCGGATGGCTGCAAGAGCTCACTCACACACAAGCACAAGACCACTGGTTCTCGACTCCAGGGTGCAGACAGTCAAAGGAAGCCATGCCAATCCTAAATAACAAACTGACCAGACGCATATTGCGTCTGGACAGGAACAGTCTGCGGCTGGTGACGGGAACCATCACTGGACACTGCTCACTAAACAAACACTTCCACACCATAGGCATAACAGATAGCCCCCTATGCAGAGCATGCTTAGGGGCCGAGGAAACGGTGTCACATGTGCTCCTTGAGTGCACAGGTGTCACCGAAATACGGAAAAACACCCTTGGATCTCCCAATTCTGTTACAGAATCTCTGGACAGACTCGGAGATCTCATACGCTTCTGGAGGGAGGTGGGCTGGCTGGAGTGACGGCCGCCCTCACGTACAATGGTCCACCTTAAGGATTAAGTGCGGAAACCGACCCCGATAACATAGAACATAGAACATGGTAATGTGGTTCACTTCAATTTGAAAGGTCAATGTTCACCGAATGGCCGGCAATCATGTAGGATAACCCTACAATTAAAAATATGAAATCTAAGAACAAATTTAAAACACTACCACAGGAATCGATCTCAGAAAACGGTAACGTACCTGTCGGAGGAAAGTGGGTCCGCCTGGCTGCGCTGGTAGATTGCTGGCTGGTGTCTATTTTAACGACGCTACACTATGTCGTACGTGCTTCATAATCATAAGAACGAACGGCTGAAAATTTAGAAAGCAAGGATTGAAATATCGAAAAGGCGTCATAGGAATAATATAATCATGAACATAACTTACGTAAAATGGGTTAGAGGCCCTTATATGAAATTGAGTAAATCCAACTGTGTGGAAGATTAGGTGTTCGCTTATCGATGCTTGCTGAAAAGGAATACCTGGTTAAAACGCTGCGCTGAATACGAGACAATCAATTAAAAGAATCAAAATGAAGAATTAACCATTTCACGGTGTGATACTTACAGATTTGTTTTAATAAAATAATTTAGGCTATCTAGCCAACAGACACAAGTGTTCGACCGTCAACGTCAAAACAGAAAATATGGCTGTCTCGGCTCAGCCAGTCCACACTCCACAGACTAACTATTCCGAGACAACATAGACTAATAAACATAGATAAAAAACCAAGTAAACTATCGATATTTATTGAATTAAAAGTTCCTGAACTAAATTTGAAAATAATCAAAGACACGATATACATAAAACTATTATAACCCAAGGCGCGTTCAATGTTTTCTGAATTTAGATAAAAAAGGCAACCAATACATGGAAATGTCACTAGATGGCAGTAGGAACCTGATTAGAAATTTCCTGTAGGGAAATTTATGTTACACAGTCAATGATAAAAAGTAGAGTACCTAACACATGAAAAAAAAATTCATCTCGGCTCTTGTATCCCTTGATCCGCTCAGGATTCAACATAGGCGCATAACACATTGCACCGGACACCGCTCCGGTGTGCGGCGCTGCGGTTTTTAATGTTGACTGAAGAATTTTAATTTCTATACAAAAACCGCAGGGTATAACACACTCACACCGCATGCCCGTGCGGTTGTGCGGCGCGACGGCACCGCACTCCCGGACGGTGATGCGGTGCGGTCCGCGGGGTATGCCACACTGCGCCGCAGTATCGTACGGATTTTTGCGTAGAAAGGACGTGCATACGCGTAATAGATTTCGACATAGATAATGCGGTGATGCGGTGCGTCGTGCACCGCAGCTCCGGACGGTGATACGGAGCAAACCGTAAGGTGGCCCGGTTCCGTGCCGCCGCAGCCGCATGCGGTTTTCGTCCCTCCGTACACCGCAGCGGGATGCGGCGGCAATGTGTTAAGCGCCTTAGTGCCTCGAAAAGAATTTACCTTTTTTTCGCTTGTTGGGTAATCTACTATTGATATTGTATCAGTATATCAGTCATATAATTGGCATATTATAATGGATTGAATGCTGGATTAGATCTTTTGATTGCGTTGACTTACAAGCGTGATTTTTTCACGGCTGAAAGACCATAGATTCGAGTATTTGATGTAATTTTCAGTTTGATATCTCTACGAGACTACTACTACTTCTCGAGATGAAGGGTTTTGACAGACAGATGGACATACGATCCATGAAATGGTCCTATAAGGATTCCGTTTCTTCCTTTTGGGGTATGGAATCCTAAAAATTAATCGCCGTTTGTTATTGTCGCTCCTCAACCTCAAGAAAATTTATTTTAAAAAATACTGTTTTTAAATACAAGCTTTGAGTGCACGTCAATTCGAATCAAACGAGCCCAAACTCGATGGGGTTATGTCGTTTTATTGTGAAATTTTTATGGCCACCTTCCAACTCCAGCATCAGATCAGCTCCGAATAGTCTTGGCAAAACAAAACTTATTATTGCGATCCAGGTCCCTGTCATTTATGGTCCCCTAGTATGCAATATTATGGAAACATGTTGGATTCGAATGTGCCACATTCTTCAACAGGTAGCCAACGCTACTCTTGCAAGTATTGATCTTGGCTATATTGATACGTGTATCAGAAACATCTCCTATCGCTTTGTGAAGTCCTAGTACCAAATGTTATGAAAAACCTGTTGAGACCAACTGCCATCTCATTCCAACAGGTGGCCGCATCTATTGAACATTACTGCTCTGTAAATTCGAAGCTTATTTCTATAGTAAAATTATAATGATTAGATTGTATGACAATTGGCAATCATCATTTCAGCCAAGAGACGCCCATTGTTGGATATAGGCCTCCCCAAGGATCTTCATATCGATCGGTTCTGCGCCTCCCGCATCCAGTGGCTTCCCGCGACCTTCACCAGATCGTCGGTCCACCTAGTGGAGGGCCTACCAACACTGCGACTCCCGGTTCGCGGCCGCCACTCGAGGACCTTTCCGCCCCAACGGCCGTCAGTCCTACGAGCGATGTGTCCTGCCCACTGCCACTTAAGGTTTTCAATTCTTTGGGTAAGAAAGCTCCAAGTAAGCGGCATCAACTTGACCCCCCGAGGCAAATGTTTGGACATAAATAGTTTTTGAATTCTAATAAGTTACTGAGAGTAGACCTCTTTTTTACAAAACCATGTTGCTAAAATTATTATAAGAGAGTATACTAATGGGCCGATAATTAGAACACGTTGACTTATCACCAGCTTTATAAATTGGGATTATATGAGCAGTTTTCCAGCGTGAGGGAAATGTACCATATTTAATCGATTTATTGAATAAACATGTTAGTGGATAAGACAGTTGATTGGAACATTCCTTTATCAATCAATTTTGCAGGAATTCCATCTGGGCCCACTCCCTTACGTGCATTAAGATTCTTTATTTTATGCCATTCATCTCGTTTATTTAGTTTTACGTCTCACAAGGAATAATTAATTATAATTATCCGGTATATTGGGCAGGTAGGTATGTCAAAAACAGACCCAAAGTATTCTGAAAAAAGCTCATAGATTCCTTGACTATCGGAAGACGTTTTCCCATCGTCGAAATGATTCGCTGCCTATTCTGTCAGTTATGTATCGTCAGAACACCCTGGGTTCAGTGGCCAAAGTATCTTCAACTGTCGATAGGAAGATTTTATGACATTCGTGTATTATGATTTACATCTAGCACGAAGTAAGGAAAAAGTGTCGTAATCTCGAGAATTCATATAATTTTTTTATGAAATTGTTACTTTTTTTTTATACATTTAATGAGAGCATGATTTTACCAACTGGGGTATTTATTATTATGTTTTTTAATTAATAGTATGTTTCTAGATATAATATCGTAAATTTTACCGTAAAATTTATCAAACACTCATCCACGTCCTCAGAATACAGTAACATATCCCAGTCAACAGCATTAGATTCCTTTTTAATGTTATAGTAGTCACAGCAACTAAAATTGTAACGCTCTTTGTATTATGCTTTTAACGCAGCTTCAAAAATAACATTATTGACATCTATAGAATATGCTAAATGATGAGAGTCAACGTGGCACACTAGCAATGTCTCGTCGACGTTGATAGCGGAATCAGGTAAGTTAGATAGGACAAGGTCAATAAAACGATTATTATTTTAACTGTGCTAAATTACAGGTATTTGTTCCTTCCAAAAGGAAACTTAACATGCTTTGCGATCTTGATACCTGATTTACACTCGCGTCTCGTGGCTCGGCTCGCGGCTCGGCTCGTGTCTCGCGCAAGAGCGCGTGAGCTCGTCGAAGTGTTTACACTCTCGCAATGCGCTCAGTTGCTTTCGAGCTTTCAGCAATGGAAGACGTCGAAGTATTAGCGGCATGAACGCTGTGCTTAGCCAGCATATACCCTATAACTACGTAAATAATTTGACTAAATATGACTTTTTATTTTTAGGGTTCCAAATTATAGGCCCCTTTTGAGAAAGTTCAATGAAGTGTAAGGTTTCGTCTGTAGTCAATTATTTAAAAATAAAAGAAAAATAAATAAATCAATAAAGAAAAATTTAATCTCGGGAAGAAATCGAACCTGCGTCTTCAACATGCCGTGTTGACGCCTTGACCACTCGGCCACCGAGGTCTTACCAGCCCCGACGAAAATTCAACTGTATTGATATCTTTTGTACTCTGTTAACCAAAGTAATCTTTATTCACTCTTAATAACTACGTATCAACAGCCAACTTTGAATATTTAAAGATTTTTAAAGAAATTGATGACAAATAAAGCAAAATTATAAATTTTATATGAAGCTCGCGCGCGAGTGTAAACACGCGCTCGCGCGTACGCGAGCCACGACGCGAGCCCCTTTGGCTCGTGCCCAAAAAACCGCTCCCGACGCGAGCCTTGCGAGT
This sequence comes from Schoenobius gigantellus, assembly GCA_963935595.1. Taxonomy (NCBI): domain Eukaryota; kingdom Metazoa; phylum Arthropoda; class Insecta; order Lepidoptera; family Crambidae; genus Schoenobius; species Schoenobius gigantellus. The sequence goes on along the minus strand of OZ012544.1, from coordinate 44,087,967 downwards.
GGCGAGACGAGCCGCGAGCCGAGCCACGAGCTCAGTGTTTACACTCGCGTCTCGTGACTCGGCTTGTGGCTCGTCTCGCGGCTCGCACGTGAGTGTAAATGGGGTATAAGGATTTGACCCACTAGTGATATTGATATTTGAATCGGTTTGCCTTTCATGTTATCGCCAATTGTGTTTCTTTACAATATACATTATTTTTGATGTACGAGTAGAGGAAATTTACATCAATTCTTCACACTGGAACATTAATATCTTCGTCAGATTGTGAATTGGCCTGGTTGTAAGGGCATTTCAAAGCATCTGAGTTATCATAAACATTATTTTATAATGTATTATTAAATTGTATAACCTACATTGAAATATATCCATCAATGACACTACATAAATTTTTGCATGCCAGTTTCTGGTGCATGTATCTAATACTGTAAATTACATTGTTTTTTTAATCTTATGTGCCACATTCTAGTGAAATAAATCATCTTATCTTATTAGTTTTGACATGTAACATAAATAAATAAATAAATAAGTAACATAAGATAGTGGTAAGTTGTGGAGGACTACCTGGGGTCGTTACTTTCTGACACTAGTCAAAATAATTAATTATATTAATTGTTTTTACAAATAAATAGCCGGTGCTTGGTGGTGGTGCGGTCTCACGCGTCTAGTGCCCCGGTGTACCAGGTCTGCAGTTGGATGTAGGAAGTACTTGTTACTGGGTACGGCAAAAAACACGTGGTCATACTAATGTTATTGGAGCTCTTCATGAAGCTCCTCCCATGCAGGCTGCTTTGTTTGCACTTCAGTACGAAAGAGACAAGAAACCCCTGATACAGAACACTGGTATGTACAGCTGAACGCACATAATATGTTCGCACCGCACGCGCCGTACGCACCGTATTTTTGGAATTCGTTGTATGAAATTATATAAAACCCAGAATATTTGGCCGCGCCGAATTTCAAAAATGCGATAGGTGTCCGGGTGTTGAAAAACAGATGCCGATGACGTCATAATGCGACGCGTACGGCGCGTGCGGATATGTGCGTTCAGCTAAGTTAGCTATGCAGTTTGCGATGGCTAGAATGCCGCACGCCCGGTGAAATGTTCTTCTACCTTGCTGTTATGTAGTGCTGGTACTCATAGCCTGACGGTGACTTAATACCGACATTGGCTTCGGAGGTCATATATTCATCGTAGGAGATAATGATTTACAATTAAATAGGCCTGTATTTAGTCACAATGTCTAACCTACAGATTTCAGTTTTATCCTATAAGTTTTTTTCTTACGGGGGTCTTCGGCCGCCCTCCGATCCCCCGAGGAAGGGGGCTGAGCTTGGCTAGTACTAGTTTTACCCGAATAATCCTAAGTTTACTGAATCTTCTAAAATTACCCATAACATATAATAAAGTTCCATTACGCCAGGAGTGAATAGAGGTGGTTTGTTCGAATAGTTTTATTTTTTTATTAATAACATTTACAATGTTTTTTAACACAGTGTTTTTACAGTGTTTATGATCAGTTAAATTGAAAGTAATTAAGAAACATCTCGTTTTTATTTTTTTATACATATATGTATAGGTATTATGTATGTATATATTTACATTTATGTATATTATGTGACTTTATATATATAGTATTTTTCTATTTTTTTTTGTTGTTAGATGTTAATTACAATGGAAACGTATATTATTTCTTAGAACTGTTTAGCACTATTCTCGTCACTTACCTTAGCAAGAGCTTTCCTTAACCCCAAGGTTGCCTGGTAGAAATTGCTACTTTAGCAATAAGACCGCCTATTGTTACTGTGTCTCTTGTATTGTTGTGTCCTGTTTATGTATGTTTCGTGTGCAATAAAGTGTTCAATCAATCAATCAATCAACTTCTCATACAGCAAATAACATACCGATTCGCAAGTATAGCACATCACGCGTGTACAAAAAGACAGATTGGCGCCCAACGTGGTCTTTGAGAGTTAATACAACTTTTTTCACGCATACAAGGAGGTATCAAATATATTTTTCAATACACTTGCTCGTAAAGTGGGTCTTATAACCTTGCATTTAGACCCGTTATTCAGTATATTAAACACGAGTGCATTTCACTTCACATAATCGCACAAGTGCGGTAATCTTAACACGACAAATTCTAATTTGTTCAAGATTGCAAAGTAAATGTATGTCCAGTACGCATTCTTAAATTTGTCGCTTAATACACTTCTTTTTAACACGACTTTATGCGGCTGCCAATTGGAAACAAATGAATAGCTTCTACTGGTTACTTAAATATGAAATTAACAACGACATTTAAAAAAAACAATAATTAATAACTATAACTAAAATAATCTTAAAAATTCACAAAAACTTGTTTTTTAAAAACTAAAATATTCGGTTTATTTAGTTTTGAATTTTGGCTGTTTGGCCCTTTTTTGTTGGCTGTATGAAGAGTTTAGCCATGCCCGGGCAGCGCGCGAAAAAAAAAGGCGCGAAGAAGAATCCATATTATTAACTCCGCCGGAAATAATTATGAAGGCGCAAAGCGCGAGTAATAGTTTGTTGCCGCCAAAGTCAAAGGATAAATACTTGGCGGCATACGATACTTTCATGCAGTGGAAGATTGATAAAAAGCGCAGTCATTTTCAGAAAAATATTAATACCACAAGATCTTTAATTTTAGTTACAAGTGTGTTGAAAAACGTCGTATGATACACGCGCACATTACGTACTCTGCTTTCTTGTCGCGCTCGCCTGCGGTTTGCGCACATTTTCGCCTCGTATGCAATAACCGCCATAGCGCGCTCGTATCATAATGTACTATTACAATCACCAATTTCGCCAAGAAAAATTGGTAACATGACAATCTTACATTAATTGTAAGATTATTAAAGATGTTTTAAGGTAAATTATTAACAAAGCAATTAGGTTAAAATTTTGATAAAAATTAAATAAACTGAAACTTGTGTTCAAGAATGTTTAGCGATAAAAGTAAATTTAATTACACCAAGCAAACAAGAGATTTTGATAAAACAATGTCTGTCGGGATAGCTAGTAATTATTGTTACTACATTTTATTATATTCAAATTATATCCTAACGTGAGATTTTCACAACAGGTTGGTCATATTTCCTTTCTATCTAACCGCGTTGCCACCACTTGCCACCCGCCTAGGAACGACTGAACGTTCCTAAGGACGATTACTCCTCCATCCTACTGCAACCCTGGTACATCACGGCCCCAAACACGTGGCACGTCCCGCCCCCAAAAACTAGGCGCTCAGCACTTCGACAGCTAACTTTTGAATTCACAGTGAAATATATATACAATATGTATTTATATGTGTTATCGGTTATGCTCCTCCTAATGCAACCTGACATGCTTGTACTTATACGGCGTGAAAGAGAAAAACTAGCGGGAAGAAGGCGTACACTTGCGCATTGATGGATGAAACACTCGTATACACCTAGGCTTTGTAGTCCTGGTACCACAAACTGGCCCGTGACGTATTACCGCAAGAAGTTTAAAGTTCATTAAGTTCATCGCGTAGACTTTCTTGCGACACGACAGATGAGACAGCAAATGCTGGTAAAAGTAACACAATTAGAATTTATAACGACTAGGCCGTAATGAGGACCTGATTCTTTATTCTCAACCTGATTTTAACTTAAGTAAATTGTATTTTTGTATTAGGTGACTATGTTTTCGGGTAAGAACACAAGAAGTTGTGGTCATTTGTGAGAAGGAGCTACTTTCCCAGTTCTCCAGTTGAATTGTTCTTAAGAGCGATAAGCACTGTTGGTTCGCAATAAGTAACTGTCCTTTAGTCACTTACCGTAGAGTGAGGAAGTACAATATTTCGACAACACTCAGAATGCCAGGCATGGCTGCATATGCCAGGACTTAAACACTCTAAGGCACTCATAAAAGCCTTTGACCGTAGTACCTGCAAACAGATCCGAGGATTAAGCAGGAACAACATAGCACTTTGGTCAGAGCCCTCACTGGACACTGTCGCCTTAATAAGCACATGTCCATCATGGGGTTGAGTGAGTGCAGAGAGTGCAGGGTCTGCCACGAAGCAGAAGAGACGCCTATGCACTTGCTCACAAACTGTGGACCACTAATGCGTAAACGCAGCCTTCATCTGGGCAAACACTTACTGTTACTGTTACCAGATGAGATCAAGCACCTCTCCCCCAAGAAAATACTGCACTTCTTAGAAGATGCAGGGCTTGTGGGAGAACTGTAATAGTGGCGGTCACAATAGATCTTATAGGTCGCAGTGACAAAACATTGCCGCTCATATCAATAATAATAATAAAACACTCAGAATGGAGAAGCCCATGAACAGCCCCAGCAAACCACCAGAATTGGCGAGGAAGTCTGTCTACCCGTATAGCTCCGATCGACGAGACGAGATGATTTGTGGCTCTTTGAAGAAGCGACACGCGCGTACATCATGCTCCAAAGACATAAAGCACCCATGCGAGTTATTTATTTCTACAACAAAGGCGAAAAGCAGATTAGTAAACTGCCCACCTAGTGGCTAGGTCGGTCACATCGGTCATATCAAAATATGTGTTACCGTTCATCGTTTTGTAGTAAACATAAAAGAATCAAATACTAAATTTTATCGACAAAAAAATCAGTGAAATGCATGCCGGCCAAGTGCGTGGAGGGCCACGAGCAATGTAGGGTTCCGTACTATGATTAAGGCTGTTGTGGTTTTATTTTTCCAAAATTTGACATGATTTGTGTTGTCGCCAACATCTGCCAGTAGCGCCATCTATTCATTCCAGAAGCCTTCCTATTACTTCCGTCGGTATATTTTGCAATGTGCAAGCATAGTAATACTTTTTAACCGACTTCAAAAAAGGAGGTTCTCAATTCGATGCGTATGTTTTTTTTTTGTGTGTATGTTACGCGATTACGCTGCCAGTTGTGGACCGATTTTCAAAATTCTTTTTGTGTTCGATAGAGTATACTCCAAGGGTAGTCCCATGGTCACCAAAGTCAGGATCTGATGATGGGATCCCATGAAAATCGAGGAAAACCCTTAAATTTTAAAGTGTTTCCAACGTGTTTTGTGTGTATGTTACGCGATTACTCCGCCAATTGTGGACCGATTTTCAATTTTTTTTTGTATTCGATAGAGTATACTTCTAGAGTGGTCCCAAGGTCACCAAAGTCAGGATTTGATGATGGGATCCCATGAAAATCGAGGGAAACGCTAATTTAATACCAGCTCACCGAAATTAGGGTTTCTTTCACTAAAAAGATTTCATTTACTAAAAGTTTAAAATAAAAAATATTTTACAAAAAATAAAAACCGATTTCAAAAACACTGAAAAGTTAAAAATAATATAAGAATAGGTACAGACATCACACTTCTATATTGAAGTCGGTGCCAAATTTTAAGACTTTCTAGGAGATCATCGTTTGGCACCGACTTCAATATAGAAGTGTGATGTCTGTACCTATTCTTATATTATTTTTAACTTTTCAGTGTTTTTTAAATTGCAAAACTGCCGGTATTTTAATAATGTTTTCCAACTGTGTCTATATAAGTAAGAAATTTTTAAAAGGTATTATATTTAGCTTTGATTATGTGAGTATTATCTAATGTCAATCTTGCTTAGCTTAAATTACTTATTATCGCTCAAATTGTAATAAAGAAAATAATGTTTACAGTTCCTAATTTATAATCAAATTAAATTAATACTTATGTAAGTTGATTGGTGTATTAAGATGTATAGTAACAACATTAATTGTTTTATTATGTCTACAGTTAACATTTGTTAATCTATTAACTGCCTGTTCTACCTTACTTATAATCTTATCTAACTAATTTTAATTGGTACTTCCGTGTAGGAAGTATTGTAACACCGTTTTTTCTTAAAATTTCATAAAACACTAATTTTGCAAAAACATTTTGTTTTCACTGTAGTTTTAACACAAATTTCACAACTAAAATCATAATTACAATAACTTTGTCAATTAATTTCACAATATCAATGTCAAGTGTCAACGTCAACGTCGTTTCACGTCACGTCAGTGACATTTGCAATTATCTTTGGTCATTATTCAATTTTTTGCATAAACAAAATAAATCTCGCGTTTATCCTGGCCTTATTTACAAAGATAGTTTTTTTTCGCCCAAAATCCCGTGCTTCCATTTAGGTGGGTTGATTTTCTCAAAATTCGGAATTTGACATTTAGACCGTTTGTTTTGATCATTTCTATAGACATATTTTAATAAAATACACTTAAACTTATAGATCATATAATTATAGTTTCGTCGAGTGGGGTTTGGAAAGCATTCACAGTTTGTTTATGGTTAATTTTTCATTACGTTTCGTTTTTCAACCAAGCTTATAACTTTGGCTGGAAATACTTATAGCATATTGTAGAATTCCGATGGATCCGTATGTTGACTTGACGCATCATGACACACATGCTGTGAAGTGAATTTGGTTTTAGGGAGGGTTCCGTCGCCAATACGACGCTTAACATTCGGTGAACGGACCTCGATTCTAGTATACGCGTAGATGGAACGCGCCCATTTTTCACCTTAGTCTTTGAACGCGTCTGTCGTCTATGTTATGATTAGTCTGTGAGACATCGACCGAAGTAATTTAATATTGATTTCTTGCGAAATCTTAATTTCTACATTATCTTAATTTCTGCGAAGAAAATCCATAGGTATTTCTCTCGTTTTCCGTGTGAATTTAATTTGAAAAGCTACAGTGAATTTACCAAAGTCAGTTATTTTTGTTTTCAGCTTGAAGAGTAAAAGTTCAATCATATTTATAATCGCCGGCGCGCGATTCATTGAATTAGTTGAATAAATAAATTATATCGATAGATAATACTCCGCCCACAATAAGGTATCTAATTAACTTATTATATTTCATGATTTAAAGCAGATTTTGTTAATTTTATTTTTATTTGTGGGTAAATTGATTATTTAATCAAACATATTACATTTCCAAAATTCGCCTTTTTCATCCCCTATTTCATTAAAAAAACCTGATAGTAAGCGGCATCTTAGTGGGATTAAGGCATATATTGAGTAACACTTGCGAATTTCCTGTTAAATTCTAAATTTTCACAATATTAAGTTTCACATCCTTCTTTGGCAAATAACTCACAAATTAAGCTGTTTTCTTTTTATTAATAGCAGTAATTATACACAAAATAGGTGCTCTCCCCTCCATATGTCCTTTTTATTAACTAACCAATAAAAAACTTTGACAATTCATAGAAAATTATGTTTGGAATTAACTTGCAATGTTTATTACCTGAAATTCAAACGTATTGACTGGGATTCCTTCAGAACTCAGTGTTAGACCCACTGACCTCAAGATCATAGGCATATTTAATTATATTTTTAACCTAACACTGTGCTATGAATCTCCAGGGCAGTTACCGGAGGCCGTAGGGCTCCGCTGCTTGACCTTACAGCTAGAAACCATAACAAAATAACCTAGTATCAAGGAGGAATTCTGTGGAATTACACAAGTAATATTAGAAGCAGAGAATAATCTAAGAAACTGGAATTTTATATCTCTGACCCGTGATCGCAGAAACTTAGCATCGAAGGTATGATCTACTAACAACCGCTCCGGGGAAGGCTACTAATTTCTTTAGAAAAAAAAGGAAACCTATAACTATTTGTTCGTGTACTTTATTGCCCCTCATTTTGTAGTTTTGTACCCAATTTGTACCTGATTTTTACCTGCCGAGATTGATCAAACAAACCTGAACCATCCTGCCCTTGGCTTGTATTAATTAAACATTTAGTTAAGTGCTTTGCATTGAGGGATTTTGTTAACTTCAGTAACATTATGCATAAGTGAATTATAATTGTGTACCTACAAGAATAAAGCTTTTCATTTTGTATCGGACTAAAGGAATAAGTTTGTTTTTTTTTCTTTAACTTTAAGATTTCCCTATATTTCTACAATTCAGCAAGAAAAAGCACTACAGTATCTACAAGTACATTCTATAAGTTGGTCGATGATAAGTAACTCTTTATTTGTAAATCCTAGTTACCTGTAATAGTTTTCCTTCTAATTCCGTTATCCAGTGTGTATCATAATAACCCTGTGAACCCTTTTTAGGGACATGTTCAGAATCGATATACGATGGTTTCTATGTGTGTCATTTTTTAAAACTCTTCAGTAAATCAAATATAATCAAAATAAATATTTTATCATTAATGTGTATTTTAAAAGTAACGCCAATTGCTCACCCCTATGTGCGCTGGCGGCACCCCCCGTGAATACTTGTTAGAAACAGTTTTTTATTATGAATCAATTTTAAAAACAATCTAATAGTCAACAGTTGTTTTTTTTTAATTGTAACTCCTTTTTTGGTTTGTATATAAGTAAACATTAACGCCCCTTTAAGGGTTCACAGGGGTTTTGTTTCGTGAAAAAACTCACGGCATATACAGTAAATTACTGCAGTCAATTTATTCACTGTTCCATAAACAACCATTTATTTAGCTGGCAGCGCACTTGACTCTAACAAAAATGAGCACTTTGAAACTTAATATTTCAAAAACGAATCGCTGAATCGGGAAAATAATGGTGGTCACCCACAATATTTTTGAATGACCTATCCAACGGGTATCGTTAGATAGGGATCACCACACCATGGGGAAAATCATTCTCACGTTACATGTAGGGAAAGGACCCTAAAATATTTTTTCTTTTACATAATTTCATTTAATTTCTTTGTCGGCATGATTAACAGATATACTCATGTCAAATCCAGCTTTCTAGTACCAAGAGTCTGAGCGAAACCGCGGACAGACGGACATATCAAAAGTATAAGGGTTCCTTGTTGACTACGAAACCCTAAAAAGCAAACTGTAGAATGATGTGAGTGATAGATAAATGAAACTCGGTGAAACCTTCAAGCGTCTTATGCTCTCCTAATCTAAAATGTTTCAGAAAACGTGTTGGATTCATACTGGCGTAACAACAGGTAGCCAATTCGCTGAGTCGTGTGTTTCATGGTTTGCTATGAAGCAGCAATATGCCTTCAAGTGTCTTATGCTCTCCTAGTATGCAATGTTTTGGAAAAGTGTTGGATTCACACTGGCGCAACAACAGGTTGCCAATTTACTTAGTCGTGTGCTCCTGGTTGGTAATGAAGCACCAATATACCTTCAAGCGTCATGCTATCCTAGTATGCAATGTTTTGAATTATCACCAGAAATCTCGCGAAATGCTGGATGACAATTGTTTGTTTAATGATATTAGGAACTAGTTTTTTATTATTTTTTCAACTTATTAAGTCATATCTCTAAACATCTTAAATACTTTTGCATTTACATTACATTAAAAATTGATTTGCGCTCTCATTAAACTATCATACCCATTCATTATAAGCCTTATCGCATATCAAATAACACTATTGCAGGCAACATTTACCGAATGCTTCCTGTTAATTAGGACTCACGCTTGATGGGTGGATCAAAGGTCAGATGCAAAAGACGGTAAGTAAGTAATTCTTGATACGACGCGTATTGTCCAACGATTGCTGTATCTCTAGCCCTACCTAACAACAGGCAGTTTAAGCCTAGCCAAAATGCTGGCGGTATACTAGATTTTAATTTTTTATTATTAACTAGCTGTGCCTGCGAGTTCGTCCGCGTGGAATAGTAACTTTTGTTGAAGTTGATAAAAATTAGCTATCTATTAGTGAAAGTCCCGTCAAAATCGGTCCAGCCGTTCCGGAGATTAGCGGGAACAAACAGACAGACAGACAGACAAAAATATTTAAATTGTGTTTTTGCTATTGGTACCCGATATACATTCATACCTATTTAGTAAAAACTTGTTATTTTGACATTACAAACAGACACTTCAATTTTATTTATTTGTATAGATAATAATAATATTAATAAAGCGAAAATATGGTTACAAAGATGGTGGTAAAGGTTATTCCAACATATTTTGTCGTTTTTTCAACGTGCAAATACATTGCTATGAAATTTATATTATGTTTAATATGATTACATTCAATACTTTATCATTTACTATAGGTATTTATGTTTTTTATTCCTTCATTTATTGTAAAATGGTAAATTCAAGAGATTTTTAAAATAATTGTATAGTAATAACATTTGTGTGAGATCATTTCAATCCATCTTTTAAAATAGCGCAATGGGCCATGCAATAATAAGTGTGACGTAAAATGGACGTCCGTACGCTCCACGACCACAGCCAGGAGGTTACCTCAACTGCTGCTCGACCGCCGCATCATCAAGGCCGTTCTTTTACGTGTGATGGTGTAAAACCCATCAACACCAGCTTCAGCGAACACTACTAGGGTGGTTCCTGATGCGCGTGATTAAAGCCCCCTCGTTTAGGTATTGCCAGGGGGGTTTCACTCCACAGTTTAGGTACCTTTGGCTGGGCGGACCGACCGGGCGGTATGTGGCAAAAGCTTGCCGCTCGGCTCGCACGCTGCCCGCGTCGCACGTAATAATTAAGGTCATCTTTGTAACGATAACTGCATATCGGTGAGCGGGAACCCTGCGCTCTTATCGCCAAACCGGTATCGGGTCAGCGATGCGTAACGAAATAGGAATCACTCGTGTCATGCAATAAATTTCAATTTCCCGTGCAGTCTGATGAGGGTCGTAAGAGTAGGTAAATTTTCATACCTCAACTTGGCTTTTCTTCGAGAGTGATCCTTCTGTATTTTAGTACTTATATTTATTCTGTGGTATTGCCCCCATGTTCAGAGTAATAACCCCATAGGCGTTAAGACCCGGCCCGTAGCTGGCCGGGCTGTCCCAGGGTGGTTTGGAGAATTGGCGTTACCCAGACCCCGGATCACCCTGATGGACAAAATGAACATCAAGGTTCAAGTGGGTATACCCTGTACTGACCAGGGAGAGTTCCACACACGCCTGTCGATTAGCCTTCGGCAAGTACGGTGCGCACAGCATTCAACCTCGTTAAAAAAGGGCTCCTGAATCATTCGTCTAGCATCGAGCGTTCGTTGAGCATCATCTGTGCTTGATGTTTATTGATTTTCATTTCTTCTGCATTGAATATCAAAAGAACATAACGACGAAAGAAAATCAACACTATTTTGATTTCGTAGAAAAAAAAATGCAGACGCAGAACGCAGACGACTCTCGAAGATCACTCAACGCCTGACGAATGATTCTAAAATAGAACCCCTGTGCCACGACAATATTATATATGTCACCGTAAAATTGTAAATACCGTTAGATTATAATCTATCTCGCGAGATATAAATTATTGAAAGATTGTTAACCGTTACATACTGCTTACAATTTAACGCATTATTAAGCTATTGCATAGCTTTTATCGAGGGCTTTGAGCACGGCGACCGAATCAAGAAATTCCGTAACGAAAAAAACCTAACACCTCCCACTCCGACCGGCAGGCCTATTCGCTAACTACGGTTGCTAACTAGAACTGTCATTTTTGGAAGACATTTTATATCCATTACTAGTTAAGTAATCTCTAAGCAATTAGAGATTTGCAACGTTCCCAGTAAAATGTATACTTAATTACACCTACACATCTAAATAGTGAAATTACTGAGTTCTAAATACAGTACAATATAATAGTGCGAAGTGAGATCGATGAAATAACATAAAACTCATATTCATCCGGCACCACGAGGTGTTGATTTTTGCAAAGAGAAATATACAATTCAGTGATAGGTTAGCGTGATCCGCAAAATATATAGTGAATAATCGTAAGTTTAAAGTGAGAATTTGTACAATAAAAAGAAAAAGAAAACGATAAAGGAAATTTATATGTAAAAGTAACCTAAAATGCAGACGCTTCGCAACAATGTCATCTATTGGGAGAAGGCTGTAATTTTGCACGTTTGACAAGGTTTGACACATCGAACGTCACCTCAGTTCCGCTACTGGCCGACAGGGATAACAAACATCATACTCCACCCAAGTACAGCTAACTCACCGAAAGAGGGCACTAACAATGGAGGAATACGGAACGATCCTCAAGAATATTCAAGATCGTATGGACGAACAGAAAAAAGACCTTCAAAATGTAAAAGAAACCATTACGAAATCTATCAACGATAATATAAATGTTAAATTCCAAGCATTGGAAATCAGACATCAGCAACTAGAACAAAACTTGGAAAAACAGCAAGAAAGAATAAAGTATCATGACAGGTTAAATAGAAGAAAAAATTTAATATTATTTGGAGTAGAAGAAGAAGGAAATGGTTACCACCAATTAGAGGGTTTGGTAGTAAACATTTTAAATAATAACAGTACATATAAATTCGAAAAGAACGACATAGAATTCGTAAGAAGATTAGGAAAACCGTCAGCGAAACCCAGGCCAATACTAATAACATTTATAACTATGGGAAAAAAGATACAGCTATTAAAAAATAAAAAACACCTTGAGAATACGCCATACTATATCAAAGAAGATTTCCCACCGGATGTATTGGAAAAAAGAAAGCAATTAAACATACAATTTAAGGAAGAAAAAGAAAAGGGGAGGAAAGCAGTAATTAAATACGACCGCCTAGTCATTTTAGAAAGCAATAAAACTCCGAGTCGAAAATATGTCAACAAAAGAAATATGTCACAATCACCAGAGTCTTCAGATATAAACTCTGTAGACATAACTAGTACTAAAAATAAAAGGGTAAAAAAAAAACAAAATTATAAAGCCATTGCCAGAAAAAGAAAATGACAAATCTAGTTTACACTTACAAAATACAATGATGTCTTACATTAATAAAAACAGTGATACAAATAACTCTACTGTGACAGCAACTACAGAAAAACTATAGCAGCGAAACATACTCCACCCACATACGCCTCCCCCAAAACGGCTGGTCACCGCGGGGGCAGTAGACTACAACCCTCCAAAGCAAAAAAAACATTCAATGTAAGATCACTGGCAAATGAAGTAAGAATCTTAGAGCTTGAACATGCACTATCAGATATAAAATGGGACATATTGGGAATCTCAGAAGTACGGCGCTCAGGCTACGCAATAGAAGAAAGGAAAAACTATATACTATTTTATTTCGGAGAAACAAAAGGTGAAAGAGGAATAGGCTTTCTCATTAGAAAACAAAGAACAATAGTGGTTCAAGACTTCATTGGAATTTCAGAAAGAGTTGCCCTTTTGCACATTAAAATACAAAACAAACTTTATACAATCATTCAAGTGTATACTCCCACTGAAAACTGTGACGAATCAGAAATTCAAAACTTTTATGACTGTCTCAAAAAAGCTATAGACAGTAGTACAAAAAATGTTATTTTAATGGGGGATCTAAATGCGAAAATTGGGCAGCCTATGCCAAATGAGAATCTTATACTAGGCGAACATGGTTATGGAAACAGGAACATAAGAGGAGAATTGTTTGTAGAATTTTGCATCCAATATAGACTAAAGATTATAAACACAATGTATAAAAAATCACCTAAATTGAGATGGACATGGAAATCACCAGATGGCAAAACTGAAAATGAAATAGATTACATTACTGCAAATATTCCAATTACGTCCAAAGAGAATATTAGTATATTAAGCAATTTTAGACACCCAAGTTATCATCGCCTGGTAAGAGTCACAATAAATATAAAAAAGGAAAAACTTAACCGAACTTACTTTACAAAGAAAATTCAAAATGTAGACTATGGAATATTCCAATCTCAATTATCTATCTTACCGACCCTTGACTCTGCCCTATCAGTTCAAGCGCAATATAACGATATCGAAAAAGCAATTTTAAAAAATATTAATAATTCAAGTTTATCAAAGAAAAACTCAAAAAAACAAGCAATTATAAGTGACGAAATTAAGGAACTTATAAACAAGAGGCATATACTTAAAAATAAAGAAAGGAAAACAAGAGCAGAAAAACAAGACCTAAGCCAATTATACAGATCTATAAATAGAAAGATAACTCAAAATTTGAAATCTTTAGACTAAATATGATAGAAAAACATATACACAATCTTGGAGCAATTAAAAAAGCCTACAAAAAGCTGAATAACACAAAACATTTAATGACTCAGTTACAAGACAGGTCTGGAACAAGGGTCACAAACAGACAAGGCATTCTTGAAGTAGCTACCCATTTCTACAAAACTCTATATTCAAGCACGAATTCTGACAGTGACTTATGCAATATATCAATAAATAACGTACCTGTTCTACCTTTTAATGAAAATGAAATAGAGCTTTCAATAAATAAATTAAAACTAGAAAAAAGCCCCGGTTTGGATGGCATAACAAATGAGCTGATAAAAGCAGGTAAAGATAAGCTATTAAAACCACTTACACCAGCTGTTTAATCAAATTTTAGCAAAAAATGAATTGCCAAATCAATGGACAGTACTGATATTATCCTTCTATACAAAAAAGGAGAACCAACACAAATTTCTAATTACAGACCTATAAGTCTCATGCCGTGCCTATACAAAGTATTCTCTTCAACACTTCTCCGCAGAATAACTAGAGTAATCGATGAAAATCAAGCAATAGAGCAAGCGGGATTTATGAAGAATCGTTCAACAGTAGATCATATACACACCCTCAAGATGATTATTGAGAAATACAAGGAATATGATATGCCACTCTACATTGCATTCATAGATTATTCTAAAGCATTCGACTCTATCTCACACAACTCAATTTGGAAAGCGCTTGCAAAACAGGGTTTGAATGCAGAATACATAAATATTATCAAAGAAATATACAAGAAAAGTAAAGCAAGAATCAAGCTAGACACACCCGGACCAATTTTTAACATCGAACGTGGCGTGAGGCAAGGCGACCCGCTTTCACCAAAATTGTTTATATCAGTCCTAGAACAAATATTTAGGGAAATGGACTGGGAAAGAGTCGGCCTGAAACTACATGGACAGTACTTGTCACACCTAAGATTTGCTGACGATCTGGTTCTGCTCTCTGAAGATCCCATTGAGTTACAATACATGATAAACACACTAAATGAGCAAAGCAAAACAGTTGGCCTTGAAGTAAACCAAAGCAAAACAAAAATAATGACAAATAGAAAAGAAACAACTTTAACCATAGACTCTGAACCCTTGGAATGGGTGAATGAATACATATATCTGGGACACTTGATATCGATAAAAGACTGCACTAAAAAAGAAATTAGACGGAGAATTATTAGTACATGGAACAAATATTGGTCAATGAAAGAAATTTTTATGAACACTCTACCAACAAAAATAAAAACTAAGGCAATGGAGATCTGGGGCCCTACTATGATCGCTTATAGCAAGGTTAAAACAATATTGAAACAGAGACACCGCTCTTGCTGCGTATAGCGCCATCCCGCTCTCAGCGCGGCTTTAATAATGTTTTGAGTGATCATGGTTAGGGGGCTGCTTAATGCCGTGTCTTACATACGCATGCCAAACGTGGTCTTTAACAAAAGAATCTCTTGAACAGCTTAGAGTTTGTCAGAGAGCTATAGAAAGAAGCTATATGGGTCTGAAACGGAGAGATAAGGTGAAAAATAGCGCAATAAGAGATAAAACTAAGCAAGTTCTTAGGTTGAAATGGAGATGGGCAGGGCACATACAGAGAGTCAAAGACGAAAGATGGACAAAAATAACCACGAACTGGTACCCAATAAACAAAATGCGTCGTAGGGGCAAACCGTACATGAGATGGAGTGATGACATAACAAAAATCGCGGGAAGAGTTTGGACAAGACTTGCTGGAGACAGAACGAGGTGGAAGGAATTGGAGGAGGCTTTTACCGCAGTTGGCGGTCCTTACAATTACTAACTCTATTAACATTACTAACTCTACTAACATCACTAACTCTACTAACATACTAATCAAAAAATTTAGAATAAACTTTTTACTAACAAAATCTAACAAAGTTACTAATAAGATCTACTAATTTAACAAACAATAATTTTATAATAATAATTAAATATAATAACAAATGGAAAAGAAATACTTAATGTTTAACTTAACCAAAAATAATGAATGTATTTTATTTCATAAATTACTACAGTATTAATCAAATCGTAATATTCTGTTATAAATAATGGTAAATAATATGTCAAATGATTTTATTGTGAATAATGTTTAACTTAATCAAAATAATGTAAATAATTTACTTAGGAAATTCTAATGGTATTAATTAAATTGCAATAATAAATTTCAAATAATGTGCCAAATGAATTTAATCAAATATTGAACTTACATGAATGTTAAATCAAAAATGAATTAATTATATGATGTATTAAATTGAAATTATAGATAAATGTATTATAATTTGTAACATAGACACCTACATGAATTAAATAAGTAAGTAATATAATATGATAATGAATATATGAAGTGTGATATTATTGTAAGGAATCAATAAAAGCTATTTTATTTTATTTTTTATTTTACTAGTTAAGTGATCTTATGTCTTACGGCAGCGTTTATGATAGCAGTAATGGATGATAATTTCCTTTCAAAAATGACAGTACTATAATTAGCAATTATAGTTAGCAACCGAAGTTAGAGAATAGGTCTGCGGCACAGCGGTGCGGCGTTGAAAGCCGTGCATCGTCTAACGTCGATTCAGTTCGGCAGACTTCGGCACGGTGTTTTGACGCGGTATTTTCCAGATATTGAGAGGATATCAAGTCTCAAACTTATTTCTTATTTCATACCATAAACCTATAGTTTCAATGATAAAAATTCCTGAATAACCTACATGTATTGTAAGATAATAAAAATATTTTAAACAATATTAACTTCTCATTTATTCAATAAAAGAAAAAAAAATGTTTTCTTATCGGTCACCACGCTCAAAAAGTGTAACTTGAATTAATATCACAGAAAAACTTAAATTAATATCAAAGAAAAAAAATACTGCATAAATCAAATAAATAAATAATTATAATTGCATAAGTTGATAAAAAATGCTATGCTTTACCGCGGCAGTCCCCGAGTGCCACTTTAATTTTTTTCGGTAGATTATAATCTATCGAAGTGAAACTATTACTCGTAAATCACAATATGTCGCGCGCATGGACTTTATAGTTTTGATTATTAAGTCCATGGTCGCGCATTAAATTGTTAACTGTCCGAAGGCTATCCCTGATTGGTCTGTCTTACAGTAGATTGTTCTGTGTCCATAGAGTTAGGAATCAAACACAGTGTCAGTTAAATAAAATAAATGCACTTCAAGAATAGTGACATCAAGTATGTATTTATTATTTAGTAGTTAAGGCCAGTATCCTCGATTATGGAGTTGCGGACTCCCATCCAAAATGCAGCTACTTACATCTCAACGTCGGGTTACGCGCACTGCATCAAACATTCTTTTATAAATGGGTCTAGGACGTGTATAAGGGCGCAAGGTCAATTTCATTTGTTTACGAATAAATTTATTTCTTTACCGAGAACTGTGAAATTTTCATACTCTTTAAGTAGCCATGAGATTAAAAAATACAGAATACCAAGGTTCATTATACCTTTACATTAACACAGAACATTAGAGTAATTATTAGGACAAAAACAGTTTTTTTTTAATTTTTATACTATTTGCACTTCAAGTAGTTATGAAATTAAAAATATTCAGAATGACTAGACTTATTATACCTTTTTGAAATCTAGAATAGCTAAGCAAGTTTTTAAGATGATGGGCACGATGAGCGTTCTACATTTTTTTTACACTGTAGCTAACTACTTGCCATTTCGGCTATCATATTATGTCAAAAAAGGACAAAACACGGAGTAACTAATCCGAGGGTGATCCAAGGAGTAAAATTTTTATTAATAAGGCCGTCAGGTTTATCGTTTCTTAATGCTGTTCATTTCGCCTTATATTCTCAGGGCTTTTGTATGCTGTAAGTGTAGCGCCGCCAAGAGCATGGTGAGACGGAGCCGCGCCACGTGCCTGGGGCCCCGATGTACCAGGTCTGCAGTTAGATGCAGGAGTGATCGTAACTAGGAACGCCAAAACTACAAGTAGTGTCGTATTATCGATTTTTACGTCATTTGCCAAGCTCATCCCAACACAGTCTGCTATACTTCCACTTTTAGAGTGTGACAGAGACGAAAAGTCTGAAAAGCGGCATACGTAGCAGAAGCTTTGCGTTTTGCAATACCATTCAGAATTACCGACGCCTTGGTTTTATGCAGTCCTGGTGTAATTTGTCACTAATAGTTGACGGAACAGATGTCGGCTCCGTTGGTCTGAAAGGGAAAGAATTATTCATCAAAATTAAATTCAGAAGACACTCCCGCGAGCTTTGCTGTTGCATCATCGTGTACTTAACTAGTCTTTGATTAAAATAATCAAAGGTACTAGTTGGTTGCGATTTTTTTATGAACTGGAACACTAACGCATGAAATGTCATCTACACTGTCTACGACTATCTTGTATCAAAATATTTTTTTAATCCCATCTTTGGAGGAGCGTCGGTGGCGCTGTGGACTCGGCACTTGCCTTCAAATTGGGGGGTCGGGATTCGAGACTCGCCATGTACCAATGTGTTTTTCGTTTCGAATTTCATATGTACATTTGTCTAACGCTCCTACGGTGAAGGAAAACATCGTGAGGCAACCTGCATACATCTGCGAAGAAATCCAATGATGTATGTGAAGTCGACCAATCCGCACTGGGCCAGCGTGGTTGACTAAGGCCTAATCACCCTAACATAGGATAGGCTCGAACCCCTCGGTGAGGACGTATATGAGCTGTGATGATGATGATAGTGATGACCCACCTGGTGGTAAATAGCAACAGTCACTTGTGCTATACTTGTAAGATTAGCAAATATTGAATAAGTGCCTACAAGAAGCACAATATACATTGCCAACTTGTGTCATAAGTTGAAGAATCACAAAAGTCAGTCAGTAATTTCACTACCTTTACCTTTGTTTTACACGGCAAAATGTAGGTAGCCACTGTAGAAATAGGCGGAAGGTACCCTCGCATACCACTTTATTACAGTAGATTCTCCCGGTAATATACTCTCGGCTCTCCCAAATGTCGATCTCTGGCCAGAGTCATTGATAATATAATTGGCATTTATTGTGAAAAACGGTCCCTGAACGCTTCTTTAGACACCTCGTGCTTTCTGTTATATTTTTTTACGTTGATATAATGTAGACGAATGCTGTGCAAGATTGTATGAATAGTATTTTCGGACCATACGAGATCTCGCACGGTATCCAACTAGCAAGTTCATGGTAACTTTAGCTTCACTAGAATTATTAATGAAAATCTCCCGTTTCATCAAGTTACTTTATATTCAGACTATTTTTAGGATCCCGCACCTCAAGAGGAAAAAACTGAACCTTTATAGGATCACTTCGTGGTCCGTCTGAATGTCAGTCCGCCTGTCTGTAGACCCTTTTTCTCGCGAACGCATAGAGATATTAAACTGAAAACATCAAAGACTCGGGTCTGTTTCAGATATGAAAACTTATACATAAGTCAACGCGGTCAAAAAATATGACAGTTTGCATCGCATATTTCTGCAAATTTTGCTATTTCACAAGGAAATCAAAACCTATAGGTTACTTCCCGTTGCTAGGTCAACGGGAAGTAACCTATAGGTTTTGGTTTCCTGGATCATGAAATTTGGCAAGAAGCAAGCTCTTATAGCACATATAAAAAAATCAAAACCGTAAACCGCGAATCCAGCTCGCACTTGACGGATTTTTTTCATGACATGAAAATTTGTTGATAGATTTTAATAAATATCAAATTATATCTTTGATTTGTTGTCAATCGCTGCCGCATCTGTAGCACGATTTGTTAAATTGTATTTTTATAGTAATATTTAATAAGTGATGTTAGAGTAGAAACAAGAAAGATACTGTGCAAGTTTGCTAAAATATCTTTTTGAACACTCCTGAAACTTTTGAAAACCGATCTACGCTTTGCCGTCTCTAAGCTAAGCTCCTCCCAATGCAATCTGCTTGCTTGCACTTGTGCAATGTGAAAGAGACGTGAAGTCCAGACAGTGGATATGTATATAAGCTGTTTGCGATAGCTACCAGCGTCGAACGGATTGATTCTATTACCTCAGTGTTATGCAGTCCTGGTACTCGTCGCTCAATGGTGACGTAACACTGACACCTGCGTGTTGTGTCTCTCAAGTCTCTCAACAAAATCATCCACTTCACTGTCATTTTCGTCATCAGAATCAGAACATTTTTCATCCGACAGTCGTCTGATTTGCTCTTCGTCCAATTTTGATGTAAAGTCTAACCTGCAAACTAATAAATGCAATTGGTTAAAATACACATCAACGCATAACAACTCACGCAAAAAAACACTAAACAATCGATAATGCAGTAATTTTATACTTACACCAAAAGTTACGCCTATACTCGCATCGGTCTCACGGACCAACTGGCGCCAAAGACACCCACACGTGCGTCACGCAAAAAAGCACGTTGTGCACTAAAATGATTTTAACAACAAATTCGACAGCTAGCAAAAACCTCAATTCGCCAGCGTTTCTGAGAAAAGAAATAAATTGAAAAAAGTGTTCTGTCGGTCTCACAGACCATTGCGCGAGTATAGGAAGATTAATCGAGGCAACGATTGCAGAGATTTACATTTCTACTTAAATCACTTAAATGCTCTAAGCCTACTTACCTCACAATTATTTAATTTTATTGGCATGATGGCAGGGTAAAAAAGGGAATATATTTCGTCCATTAGTAAGATAATTTAAAAATATCAGTCTTGTACTTTTTGCTTTCTCAAAACATTAAAAAATTACTGAAATAAAGCGATTAAAAGTTAAGGAGTAGGGGCTCACTACGTTACTATATGTTACAAAATGTACAGTCAGTAGTCACACCAAGTCACGAATAACTGTTATTATTTGAATGTCCATGATAATTTTTTTACGTTCAATACTTAAGACTTGTCATCTATATCAATCTAAATATTTTCGCTCGAATTTGCCCACGCGCATTTAGCAATTCTTAAACAAAATTACGGTGTAATTGTTTAATTCGCATTGTGTAAACCGTCAAAGCGAGATATCAGCCAAACACACACGTTTTCTACATACATTGATAGATAACACTATCCAATATCTTCTTATCTTGCATCAAACCGTAAGTAACTGTGAACGCTTCCCGCCTTTCTTGAGAAAGTTTTTCTTTACTATTTTTTACATGTAAATGAAACTCCTTCCTTAAATGTCATTTCATTCAGATATGACGGGCGGTGGATTATGACATTTGGCATTGAAGGATGTTTAATCAAATTAATTGAAAATCTTTATAAAGTTAAATAAGTTTATTAAAGCATTAAGGAAATAATAGCTGCAAATGTTGTTTCTCTTTTCAGGTGAGTTATTATTGTTTTTCTAAAAGATTCATTCTTATATTAATTGTGTTTTTGTAAAATGTCAAATAAAATTCTCTATTCAGAGCAACACATTTCAGTTTTTATTTCACATTACTTAATTAAAACTGATATAAACACATTATAAAACAACATTTTTTGAGCTATTTAAAAAAAGCAATGGAAAAGTTAAGGTTTGAGTTTATTATGAAAGCCATTGACGATCCGAAAACAAATGTAATCTGCATAACATCGATAATGGATAGTAATACACATATATTTGTTGTTCCGGAGCAATTTCAAACAGCAAGACTACATGATGTTTTGATTAAAACTGAAACTTTTCAAAAAGTATAAGCTACTTTACAAAAAAGACATGAAAGAAGGCAAGTGTGGATTTCAATAACACCAGAAATAAATGATTTTTATAGAGATGAAGAGGGCATATTTCCGCAATCCCGCTTATTAGTACTATTATTTATTTATTCTGTGCCTACACCAGCTCAGCAGCCACTATAAAGTGCCCGGCCTGTTTAGTCAGCAACACTTTAATTAGATATATGAAATTTAGTACGCTTCTCTACCAGTCCTATTCAAGCATGGCAATATGAATTCTCTCCAGCGCAGAACGATGAGACACCGATCGCTCATCGTTCTGGTTCCGACTCCCAAATGCACCAGGGCTCATTCATGTCTTGATGGAATTTCAATAGAACAGTTTTTGTCAGTTTTATACGCTGTTCGTTGTGCAATTTATTATGTCTCAAAAAGCAATGCTCTTAAAGCGTTATTGACACGCCATAAATGCATTAATGCTCACAAAATAAGGCCCCAAGAGTGCAGTAGAATGTAAAAGTAACCGTAGCTATTAAAGTGACAGTACAGGTTATTCTAGGGACGCTAGAACCACTTGTCCGCCCCCCCGTAGAGGTAAGACCTGGCGCTTGCGTCAGGCCTACTTTCCAGGGGGCGCACTCGGGGAATGGCTAACGCCGATCCCGAGTGTGTCTCTACGGAGGTAGAAGTTGCTCTGGAGGGTGGTTTAGCCAGGTATGAGATTTATACCCGTGTCTAATGGCATATCCTTGGGGCGGCCTTGTCAGCTTTCAGCCCCTTGTTGAATCGTAAAGAGATTCCCCGGCCTAAAAAAAAAGGGACGCTAGAACACCATGCATTCAGTTTGCCTGTTCAGTTTGAAAAAGCGTATGTGCAAGTAACAATGCGGCGTGAAATGGCTAGAATACCGAATGAAATTTTTACTGCCTTGGCTATGATTTTTTTAAATAGAACGAGTACAGTCGGCCTTAAAAGTAGATCAACATTTTACTACTAAGTCACACCAACTATTAACAATTGAATATAGGTGTTACTATACTAAATAAAAGTGATAGTGGGTGAGACATGGTACTAAAATGTCCATCTGCTTCTGAGGCCGACCGTACATTTCATAAAGAAATCATTATATTGATTCAGATTTGCCAATTTTACTTACTCATTCATTTAGTCATAGCATTTTATTTTGCTTAACAACCATCACACTTACCATAATTTAATTCGTCTAGTTATAATTAATAGCTAAGTATGTGTTTAGAGTAAGTAAGTAATAAAATTTATTAAAACAAGATAAGGTTAGAAAATAATATAATTGACGGAATATACCGGGTGTAACTGAACACCCCAATAACATTTAAGGAACATATAAGACGTTAGATACTAATTGGACCTTGGGTGTTTGTCTGAGACCTGGAACCCCAATACTTTAAGAGTTATTTGATTTTAAACTGAAAGCAAAAACTTTTAAGTGAAAATCATAATCAGCTCTTAACATAAAAGATATTTAAACACAAAATGCTACGAGACAGACGTGAGCGTAGTCCTCGTACGCTTACGTAGGGCCGTCGGCACTTAATACCAAAAAATAATTTATTCAGTTTGTATGGAAAAAAGTACGTTTGGAAGCCCTAATATTTTTCCTACAGAATCTCTACTTCTGATGGATACATACCCTTAAATGTTATTGGGGTGTTTAGTTACATCCTGTATAAAAAAGAGAAGCAAGATAACAGAGAGAAATTCTCCCTATTGAACTATCCTTAGCCACAGAATAAATAATAGTACTAAAATACCCTAGCTTGGAATTCACCTGAAGATAATTCCTTTTTGCTCTGAGCAGATTAATTCTTTAAAATTGCTGTTTGTTGTTGAGTATGTAATTTAATAATTTTGGCGCCCAACGTGGGACTTGGTTCGCCACTTGAATAATGTCAAAAATACATGTTTATGGCGCATAGTAGGGACAATCATAAAAAAATCACTGCAGAAAAAACCGGTTCTCTTCATAAATATTAAATAAAAAAAAATCTTTAAAAAAGGTATGTTATTATTCAATGCACTCACTCTTTAGGGGATGGTCTATTTAATTTTCTGATAAATTAATTAAAACTTGGTTAAAATGTGACCCAAACATGCCTCGATTTTAAAACTTTAAACCTTATCGCGTCGTAAATATTCGGTTATCATTTACTTTCAAATTCAATAAATAAGGTGAACAATATTCTAGCGGATGGTCTTTTTAGATTTTTCTTATTCGCCTTTATTAATTTTTAATTAAAATAATTCATCTTACGCGTAAAGGTTTGCTTAAATATTCCCCTCACTCTCACTCACTCACTCCTATGTAATCAGTGCGGGACGATCGAGCAAGGTCATTGGGACCACTATGCGCCTTAAGTTAAATCCTTCCACAAACCCCCACAGAAGACATTTGATAATGTTGGCTTTAAAATTATCGGCTCAAAAATATCTCAGAAAGAGAAATATAGCCTTTGCTTTGAATAGGTATTGGACACCTGTGGAAGGCGTTTCTATATTGTTGAGGTATAGCAGGTAATACCGGTAAAGCAAAATAAGCAGTTATGAGTAACTTACCAATAATTTCTGTTCTCCCAGTATCCAATGTTTTGGGAAACGTGTCGGATTTAAACTGATTTTGTAATCCAACAGGATGTCAGCAATCCAATGAATCCAACAAAATGAAATGAAGTTAATGAGAATAATCGGATTTTGTTTCTACAAGTGTGTACGATTTCATGTTGGTTTTTTGTAAGAAATATTTTTAGAAAACTGTTGTCGTTTAAATCGTACATACCTATTATCTAGTTATATTATGAAAGTGTATCTCATATTTTAATTATTTTCGACTAGGTACACAATTTAAATTATTTTTATGTTTATAAGTAATTTAGTTTTAAAGGAAGCTGGAGTAGTCGGTGATTCTGTAGACTCGACACTGGTCTTCTAACTGGGAGGTCTGGGACTCGATCCTGCCATATACCATTGAATCGAATATCGAATTTCATTACTATGATGAAGGAAAACATCGTGAGGCAACCTGCATACATCTGCTAAGAAATTCAAAGGTGTATGTGATGTCGACCAATCCGCACTGGGCCAGAGTGCTTAACCCTAAATAAGACTAGGCGCACGCGAGCCCCTCGGTGGGGACGTATATGAGCTGTGATGATGAAAGGAAGCTACTTCTGTAGCATCATTGTATTGTAATATTTGATAGTCATATGTTATTTAATACCTAAGCTGTAGTTGCTGCTAAACTTTAATCAAAGAAATGTTACTTCTACGTTTCCCTTTTGTCTTTGAGAACTGATTCACGCTTTACCGCCTGCTGAGCTCCTCCCAATGCAGTCTGCTCCGTTTACACTTCTGCAGTGCGAAAGAAGAGACGAGAAGCTTTAGAATGAGAGCATACATTTATTTTATGCAGCTATGCGAATTGTGGTGAGTACAAAGTCGTCCCAGCTAAAATTTCTACCACCTTAGTTATGCGCCCCTAGTACTCAATGTTTTGGATTACGAATTCAACTGTTGTTTCATTCCAACAGGTAGGAATATCTGTTAGAATGAAACAACAGTTGAACTGATTCGTTTGTTACTTGGAGCAATCCCATTCTTAGTTTCTCTTAAGACTTAATTGAAATATTCGTATCGAATTCGATCGAAAGGAGTTTTTTTAATATTAAAATTCGACACATCAAAAAGTATTTACGCCGGCGTAAAATATTTAACAAAAAACGTGGCTGTATGTCTTAGCTATTTACTTTCCTTTGCCTACGGAAATTAATATCTAATGGAGAAATCGGTGATTCTAAACTATTTTTGATAGAAGTTTTTGTTAACATTTTGGCGTTTCAAGTTTATATGTCAATATTATTATTACCCAAGGGAACTTCCATACAACTTTAGCTCCCTTGGGTTACTTTAAATAAAGAATACTTTATATCGTGCTTCAGATGCAGGTGGTGTATAATGAAGGTATTATTATTACTAAAAAACAGTCATTACAGGATCTTAAAAAAAAAAACAATTTTATTGATTATTACAAATAAATCAAACACAAATTATGTATACTATAGTATAAACATTATTAATACTGACCTTTTTCATTTTTTCAATAGACCTGCCAAAGAACCTGACATCTAAATAATTGTTATTTTTTCAATATAAAGCCGCCTTATTTATCCGTCGTGTCGTAAGACGTACGTGTCAAGTCAAGCTGTTGGTACATGATCAAACAGTTGTTTAATGTTAAAATGTCTAATGTTAATGTGATTGTTACAGTTTTTTGTTCTTATAATACAAAAGCATATAACCCGTAACTCATAACCTACGCGAGAAAAAACGGCTTCGCAAGTGTTCAATGAGCGAGAAACTCAAATGAATGCCATCTAGTGTGATTCACAGGAAACAGTAACACGTGGAGACGGTATGTTGAAATGTTAGGTCCCCTAGCTAGAGCATCCTCTGCACTTCGGTACTGTTCACTTTTCATCATAGATGGCGCCAAACAGTTTTTAGGGTTTCGTACTAGAATACGATATCAATAGTAATCAGTACAGATCATGCCAATTTTCTAGTCCGCTCGTAACACAGCACGATTCGCGTCACTAAATAAACTTTGTATATTTTATGTGTATGAGAAAGAGGCGCGAAGCAACTTCAGAGCGGACTAGATTTGGTGCGATCTGTACCGACATATGATGTCGTTACCATACATAATAATATTTGTTTACATAAATAATGATACACAATAACAATTCTTTTTTCTTTACATTATAAAAGTGAAGTGCCTGGTTAGCATCAATCAAATAATCGTTGACTTTATTGCCACCTTTACTCATAAGAGTGTTTTTTTACATGCGATTTAAACGGGTCCATATTGGCTCACATAATATATTAATCCTATTCTTTTTCTTACTACCGATTTGTGTTCATAATAATCACTCTTCATAATTTTATTTTTCATACTTTTTTTATTAATATATTTTATTACTACCAACGGAGCTCATAACAGTTAGTGATCATAATTTTTTATTTATACTGTTACTACCAAGAACCATTTGAAATACATTTTTTTTTTTTCAGATCTTTTTTCTTCATAACATTCAATGATCATATTGCTTTAATAATGTTGTTACTAAGAACGTTTCCACGAGCAATAATTATGCATAAAGTCGAGAATACACATAAAGTCGTTTCTGGCGCTTCGCCGGCCGCTCGCTTCGCTCGTTTCACTCGCGCGCTTGGTTCATGTTCAAACCTACGCTCGTCGCTTCGCTCCTCGCTACCTATTTTTGACCCGCCTACAGTTTCTACATCGCCAAAATATTCTGTATTGTTATATGAATATTATAGTTATTTATTCGAATGATTATGAGTTTCGATCATTAGTATAGAAAAATAATTATATGAAAACAAATATGTTATGTTTTTAAATATGATTATGTTCAATAATTCAATGATTATTATTCAATGATTATGTTTTTTAATATGTAGTTTTTAAAATTTTTATGAAGAATGATCATTATGGTTTTAAATGGTATGAGAAATATTTTCGGACCTCCAATGATAGGAATTGAAAAGTTATGTAAGAAAATGCGCACCCGATTTAAACTTATGAAAAGACAAATTAGTAACACTTTGTGAAACTTTATTGTAAAAAGTAATAGAAATAGTATTGTAAAAAGTAGTAGTAAAATAAAAGAGCCTCTAATTTTTTAGAGCCTGTACTTTAGAAGTTTTTTGATTGGCTGGTAGTTCACCTGTCTAGTTATCACTTATAAATGGCAATTAAAATTGTTAGTTTATACATTTTTTTGTAAGTATGCGATGCTGTTTTATGAGCAGGCTTCACTTAACAGTTATTATAATTGTTAGGCCTATTCAATACTTTTGTCCAGTTTTGCCTAATATGCCTATTCGGTGTTCGATAGTGTCTTGACAGCGCCGTGCCACGTGTCTGGGGCCTCATGTACTAGGATTGCAGTCGGATGCAGGAGTAATCGCAGGTAGGGATGCCAAAACTATAACTAGTAGTATCATATCCATTATTTTGATTTTCGCTTTACGCTATCTGCTAAACTCCTCTCAACGCAGTCTGCTATGCTTGCACTTGTGCAGTGTGACAGAGACGACAAGTCTCTGAAAGAGAGTATACGTATGCAGTAGCTATGCATTTTGTAACGGCCAGCTTGCCAATTGGAACCAACGCCTAGGTTTTATGCAGTCCTAGTGTAATTCATCGCTAAGGTGACCTAATATTGGCAGCGGTTCCGTGAAGCGGAATAGGAGACAATAATTCATGAAATTCCGAAATTTCACCCCTTGCAAGTACTTTACTACTATATGAATATGTTGTAAAGACAAACTAATTAATAGTCATCAGTTAAGTCTCGTCGCTCAATGGTAACCTAACACCGACACGTTTTTTTATACAACATACAAGCATACTGCCCACCTAATGGTAAGTCGTAACAGTCACTTATAAGTACATTCAAGTTAAGAAAGTTCCCTTTTTGTTGCATTTTTGATAAAAATAACCTAAAGAGATAAATTATATTTTTAATCACGGTAACTAGTATGCACGAAACAAAAAAGTTCGACCTGTCAGGGGAACCTTCTTGAATACACTTATAGTAGTATACATATGGATCTTGCGAGCTTCGCAGCAAATCTGCAACCCCCACAAGAAACACAGTGTACGTTGCCAACTTGTAACATAAAATGTAAAGTCACGACACCCAATAATTTCACTACCATATCCTTACCCTTCAAACCGGAACACAGCAATGTGCTTGCATTGCTTTGCTCCGGTTTGAATGGTCCTGCTGCTTTGCGACAGAAATAGGTAAGACGAAGGTACCCAAGCAAGTGACCCTGGTACATAGTCTCCCTCTAATTTTATAATGAGGTAATGGTATTAAAACAGTACTATTGTAAAGTTACTTACTTAATTATTATCACGTCGGCCATGATAAGCCTACTGCTGGATATGGGCATCCACCATGAAGAGCTGTTCGGTCCGTCTCCTTTAGGATCGCTAGAGTCACCCTGAAAGATCCACACATCAGAGTGAGTTATTTCTTTTTTTGCACTTATGTGCAGAGTAATAATATGTCACCTTAAGAGAGAAAAAGAAATTAATATTCTTACCTGACAATCTTGGCATTATAATTTATTCATGAAAACATTATAATAAGAAACCACTTCTTCTTTAAAAAAATAGTAAATGTCACAAATTAATTACTCCCTTTTCTAACAAGCTTCACATAATGAAAAAAAATTGTTACTCGATTATTACAAAGAGCAACCCCGAATATCTGGCTTGCTCATTTTGGGGAGGTTGGCATTCCGAGCGAGTACTGGAATCAAATTATATAGATCGTAAAATGGACCAAATCATGATGTGGCCAACCATTTCATGAAATGGTTGAATTTCATGAAATGAAAATAGATGTGGCCAGAAAAAAAATAGGCATATTCATTTGTTTGAGTTGCAGAGTTTTGTTTTCCGTACAGGGATTTGTATAAACACAATAAATTCATTTTCATTACTCGTACTCTGAAAGTAGGTCTGAAGTTGCCTGAGGAGCGGGTTGAAAGTAATACTTTTCAGCCCTAGGGAGAATCACTTTCAACTGACAGCTGCTGTCAAATTTTAAAAAAGAAACTAGTTCTTTCTTCACATTGTTTTTGAACCATGTTCCGATTTTCTACATACAGCCACTCAATTACAGCGCGGTGTAAAATTGAAATAACATAATGTTAAGTAAGTATTTAAAGAACATATTTTTTTAATGACTTTATTATAATTTACTTTCAACTATTTCTTAAAAATAATATAGATTTATTTTAAATAATATAGATTTATTTTAGGCAAAATATTTAACATTTTTTAAATTATGAAAATGAAAAATAATGGCCGGCCACAGAAAAAAACAAAATAAGCGGGAAAGCGGCAATGCGATCTTCATTTGTTTTTTCCATTTGTAGAGTTTTGTTAATACTTCCGTATAGCAGAAATTTGTATTAACTGTGAATTATATTTGTATAACACTGTGTTAATAATTAACACATGAATTCATCTGATTCAGGTATGGAGCTTACGCCTTATTTTATAAGAGAAAGCGTGCTAAAGCAGAAGTTGTTGATTTATGTAACGTTTTTTCTTTAGTTAATTCATTGTTTTATTTTTACTTTCCTTGTATTCGTAATGAAAAGCACAGTGTTTACCTCGGATAAAAGACTTATTTAGTCCCTCGAACTATTGGTGCCCTCGCTACGTTCGGGCGCCAAACACCGTCTCGGGACTAAATAAGATACTTTCACCCCTGGGGTAACAATGTACTATTGATTCAGATATGGGTTTAATGCCTGATTTCATAAGAACAGATGCAGTAGTGGAAAATAAATTTCACTAATTTTTTCTTTATTTTATTCATGTTTTTATTTCTTGTATTCGTAAGGAAAAGCACGGTGTTTACCTCGGGTTTAAGTCTTATTTAGTCCCTTGAACCATTGGGACTAACTATTGGTCTCGGGACTAAATACGTTACTTTCGCCCCTAGAATAACACTGTACTATTAATAATTAGCTTAATAAAAATGGGACACATGGGAACATGCTAATAGTGGCCGTAGATTTTTTGACGAAATTGAAAAAATCCAGAAAGGGAACAGAGGACTACATTTGTATGGAAAAACGCAAAACGGCCCGTAAGACTTCCTCTTTAAGGCTAACCTACAAGCAACGTATGCTCTCCTAGTGTCCAATGTTTTGGAAAACGTTAAATTCAACTTTATTTTCAACGGGTCGGTGGCGTTGGCGAGCTTTGGCGAGTACAACCGCACGTTCCATTTAGGCATGTTGTCCTAGTTACAAAACACGTGGCGAATGAAGCTCGGGGCCAGTACAAATAATCCTCTCAATATCTCCTATCGCTTCTTGAAGTCTTAGTAGTGAATGTTTTGAAGTATCTGTTAGCCTCGTTTACACATTCCCGTTTACCGAAACGGTTTTCGTATAGGTACGGTTCTGCCATAGCCTGCGATAAAATCTGTTCTATATTTTTTCAAACATCTAAGTTGACAAACAAGCATACTGCCCCCTGATGGCAAATTTCACTGCAATATCTTATCCCCTATATAAATATAAAGACGTCCCCAACAGTGGCGTAACTATACCATCTGAGGCCCGTGGGAAATTCTTAGGTTAACCCGTAAAATTGATCGACATCTTTATGTTTTGAATGTGTTAAAATCTTAATGATAAGTTTGAATTCGTATAATTATGGTCTTTTTAAGTACTTTGGAACAAAATTTAGTTAAAAATGTTAGGTTATTTCTGAGCTCGTAGCATTTCGCCAACCCTGCCACCTTTACTTTAGGTATACTTTGATTAATTGCTAACAATTAACTTTCGGTCATTAACAAAGCGTCGGACATCGGATTGAAATTTCTACAGTCTCTGTTTTATGCAGCTCTGGTGGAGTAACATCGCCAACCAGTGACGAACTCTAAAACCTTTTGTGGGTCAAACAAGGCAAAGATTATGAATAATTTAAAGTCATTCTTTCAAGTTTGTCAATAAATACTTATGGAAACAGATTTTTTGGTGCCCAACGTAGGACTCGGCTTTCGTTCTAAGAGGACAAATCTTAACAATGCGTTAAGCGTTTGCTTTTTATTTTCATAACAAACACCTAGTAAGTATTAATGAAAATTAATCATCGTGAAGAACGTTTGAAAGGCTGTGGCTGTGGCCTGTAGTGTCTGCATATTGTTAAAGTCGACAAACAGAATCAGCAGGCTTATTATGGATATTTTATCGTATGACATGGTATAAATTTTTAGGTGCCTGAAATGCTTCATTTCGTATTACCGATCTCCAATGATATCATCACTATGGCATTATTTCAATGATGTCATCAACATTATAAACTCAAACTCAAACTCAAAAATCTTTATTCAATATAGACCTTTATAGGCACTTATTGACGTCAAAATAAAAACATAAAAATCTTCAACCAAGAATCTAATTAACTAAATTATTTAATCCTTGTATGTACACACACCCCAACCATTATTAAGATGTGTGCAAATACAAGTCAAATGAAAAAAAAAAAATTGACTCTACACCTGTTCGGAAATTGGGAGAGCCTTCTCAAGAAGAACAGGCAAGAAACTCGGAAGGTCTTCTATTTTTTTTGTCTCCTCTTTTAAAATGCCAACATTACAATATTATATTTCACAAACATTTTTTTAAATAATATAGAAATGCCTGTCGGTGTGAGTGGAACAGTTACTCGAATGAAATTTATCCCACTATCACAAAGTGTTAACACCCTTTAAACGTCAATTATCACATTTTTTGTCAATCCCAAGCAGTTTTATTTGTCATATAATCAGACACTTTATAATATGCTTTTTTCATAAGTGCGCCCTTGATAGCGACTTTAAATTTATTCAAGTTAAGTGCTTTAATATTATTTGGGATTTTATTGTAGAAACGTACACAAAGGCCTTTGAAAGAATTATTAATTTTTTTAAGCCTAGTATTTGGTAACGCTAACATATTCTTTTGCCTAGTATTTACTGAATGAATATCACTGTTTTTACAAAACGAATGTATATTTTTATGAACATATACTATATTCTCGTAAATATATTGCGACGCGACGGTCATAATACCAATTTTTTTAAATTTTTCTCTCAAAGAGTCTCTTATTTTAAGGTTATAAATAGCACGAATAGCCCTTTTTTGCAGCACAAAAACAGTCTGAATGTCGGCAGCATTTCCCCACAGCAAAATGCCATACGACATCACACTATGAAAATAGGCAAAGTATACAAGTCTTGCTGTATCAACATCAGTCAGCTGACGTATTTTCCATACAGCGTAGGCTGCAGAACTAAGTCTCTTCGACAATTTATCAATATGTGGGCCCCACTGAAGCTTTGAATCTAAAGTAATACCAAGAAATACTACGGTATTCACAAGGTCCACATTTTTATGCTTTATGTTAACAGTGGTGTGAACCTCTTTAACATTGGGTAAAACAAATTTTATACATTTAGTTTTCCCTTCATTGAGGCACAAGTTATTCGCATTAAACCAGTAAACTATTCTTGAGATAGAACTATTTACATCGTCATAAATTTGCAATCGTCTTTTAATTTTAAACATAAGTGAAGTATCATCTGCAAATAATACAATCTCATGCCTGTCTTGTACAAAAGCAGGCAAGTCATTTATATATATTAAAAATAGAAAAGGACCAAGAATTGAACCCTGCGGAACTCCCATTTTAACCGAGGCGCCCTGGGACCTCTCCCCGTTGACGTCTACTTTCTGAATCCTCTCAGTCAAATAGGAGACGAGTAAATCCAGAACAGTGTCGCGAAATCCATAGTAGTGTAATTTCCTGATCAGGGTGTCATGATGAACGCAATCAAACGCCTTGGACAAGTCACAAAAAACGCCCAGCGCATCATGTGAGTCCTCCCAGGCCTCATATATATTTTGTATTAACTCAACACCAGCATCAGTTGTTGAGCGACCCTTTCTAAAACCAAATTGTTTACAGTGTAGAAGATTATTTCTGTTAAAAAAGCTTTGCATTTGTTCCAACATTATTTTTTCAAAGATTTTGCTAAAAGTAGGTAGCACAGAGATAGGTCTAAAATTATTGGGGTCTGATGTGCTACCAGATTTGTGTAATGGAATAATTTTACTCAGTTTCATTAGATCAGGAAACACACCACAGTCAATGCAATCATTAAAAATACTAGCAAGTATTGGAGCTATTGTTTCTATTACAGATTGGGAAACATCTACAGAGTTGCCCCACAGATCCACGGTTTTCTTTTTATTCAGCGTTTTAAATGACTTTATTAAATCATTTGCACAAATATGGGCAAATTTAAATTTATCATCACAAGTTTTAACATAATCTTTTAGAATAGATTCGGCTACAGTGGGGGAGGAATCCAAAGATTTTGTGATTGAAACTGGAATGTCAGTAAAGAATTTTTCAAATTCTGTAGCTACCTCAATATCTACTGTAACTTTCTTATTTTCAATATTTAAACAAAAATTGTTGTTATTAGTTTTTACTCTTCCGGTTTCATTATTAATAATGTTCCATGTCGTTTTAATTTTGTCACTACAATTTTTTATTTTAGAGCTTAAATAATTGGACTTTGCAAATTTACAAACTTTTTTAAATACTTTGGAATAAGTTTTTACATACAATTTAAATTGATCACTAGTATTTAATGAACGCTCATTGTAAAATTCATAAAGTTTTATTCTGCTTTTGTGAATACCTGGTGTGGCCCATTCACTAAAAGCTAATCTACCATTGACTGAGATGGTTTTTGGAACAAAGATATTTTTAAATTCACAACAAAATGTGTTAAAAAAGTTTTCATACAATTTATTTGGGTCTTCGTCATAATCAATATACTTTAAATTAATACCAAGATTATTATTGAAACGCTCCAAGCGGCCAGCAGTCTTTGGTACAACAGTGATATTCTTTTTCGCCATAAGCTTACATTTGTAAGGTATAGTAACAAATTGACCAGAGTGGTCAGATTCTAAGTTATTAAAAACATTTTGTGCTAATGGTTCTATGTCAGTATAAATATTATCAATGCATGTGGCAGAAAACTCAGTAATTCGTGTTGGCTCCAGAAATAAGTTTTTAAGATTATATGACTGAAACAAATTTTTAATTCTCATACATAAACTAGAGTTTTCTAATAAGTTAATATTAAAATCTCCACAGACTAATATTTGTTTGCCTTGCTTACAGACTTTATTTAAAACTTCATCCATTATATTTTCAAAGTGGTCATACAATCCCGAAGGAGGCCTGTATACGCTCACTACAATAATCTGGTCCAACTCTACACAGGCAATTTCTATTGTTCGTTCAACTGAGAGGTTCACAATATCTTTACGATCTTTATATTTAAGCTTTTTATTTAATATGATTAATGAGCCACCGCGAATTGCATTTTCTCGACTGAACGAACTACCAACCTGGTGGTTGCTAAAATTAAACATGAACTGATAGCTTTTAAGCCAATGTTCGGTTATACAAAAAATGTCTACTTTACTACTGTTCATGAATAACTCAACTTCTAGATCTTTGCCCATCATTCCTTGCATGTTCTGGTGCACCAGGTTGATAAAATTTACATGTTTATTATATTCAAATGGGTCTTCCAGTACATTATCTAATAAACAATTTTCATTTTGTTCTTTATTTAACATTATGCAAGAGGATTTCTCTATTGTCTCAATACCTAATTTAAAGACTTACTAACTAATACATCAGTAATATTACTGACAGTCATCCTACTTCTACGTTGCTCAATAGGAGCAATTTTTGTAGCCAAGTTCTTGGCTGAGATATAAAAATAATATGATAGCGATTTTGCTATTCGTCTCTTATAATAATTTGAAAGACAATATCTATTATCTTTAGTCAAATACAATCTATTTACATAATTATTGATGTCAATTAAATGACATTTATTATTATGACATAAGGTACTTAACTTTAAATTCAATTTATATCTTACACTATTTTCCTCTTGTGACAAGTTGTTGTAATAAGGTAATGTGAACAAAATAATTTTTTGTACATTTAAATTATTTAATTTATTTAAATAATGAGTCAGGACTTTTTTGTTCATATTACCTCTATTTGCAATAAATAACAACAATGTAGTAGACTGGTTAAATTCACATTCGATCACTTTTTTTAGTATGTCACAGTACGAAGCACCAGGCATGCAATAGTTCATTATTGAATGTCCCATGTTTGTTAGAAGTTGGCCCATACCTATGCCAATGTCATCACTAAACATAACAATATTGTCACTTGTGACCACTGAAGTCTGTAGTAATTGTGCATAGTCAGCTGCTGGTGGCTGAGATACCATGTTGAGAGCAGGACACGCATGATCAGGTACAACATTATAAATTATTTGGCTATCCAATGTTAAGCTATCGTTGGTGGAACTTAAGGAGTGTTTGTCCAGTAAGGCCTGATATCTGTCTTCATTAAATTGACAAAGTGTGGCTAGCTCTGTGACTGATTGAATATGCTCCTTAATTTCATTTTGAGCATTGTAATAATTTTTTGTCATGTTTGCTAAACAATTTTGCAAGTTATTAATGACATTATTTAATTCCTGTATGTCCCTTTCATACATGTTTCTGCTCTCTCTCAATTTTG
This sequence comes from Schoenobius gigantellus, assembly GCA_963935595.1. Classification (NCBI taxonomy): domain Eukaryota; kingdom Metazoa; phylum Arthropoda; class Insecta; order Lepidoptera; family Crambidae; genus Schoenobius; species Schoenobius gigantellus. Next base: position 44,052,007 of record OZ012544.1, on the reverse strand, counting down.
AGTCAAAAATGTCCAACGAATCTATTAAGCAAGCACGCTGCTTTCGTAATTTAATATTACTTTTAAAAGAGTTATGATTCTTAATTAATTTTTGTTTCTTCTTAATTAATTTATTAATTTTAACATATTTTTTGAGTTTATTTTTACTACTAAAATGTAAAGGTATGGACTTAACTGATGTACCTGAATACTGCTGTGTGAGATTTTGTCCACCAGGAGATTGCATTAGCTCCTCAAAAAGACTATGGGTATGTATAATTTCACTATTTTGCATAGATTGTTCAAGTTTACCGATTTTTCCATTTGCATCACTCAGCTCCCGTTCCAGTTCAGAGATTTTATTCAGTGCTGCCTCATACATACTATTGCACAGAGTAAGGTCATTGATGTGGTCTTGTAACTGGTGCCGCTCCTCTAAGACTTCTTGAAATTTGGCATCAAGCGCTGAGAGCTCACTTTTGAGAGTGGTGTTTCTGTCGATAATCTTTTTTATCTCATCTTCACTGTCATCGCGTTCCTGTAGTAGCCGTTCATGGGAATCCTTTAGGGTTTTTAATTCCAATACAGCCTGTCTGAGCTTTGCCTCAGTGTTTTGTGCAGCAGCTTTACGGGTCAACATTTTGATATTTCAGCAAAGAAAACCTAAAAATGTACAAATACGTTTAAGTTCAAGTATAAACTGTGCAAAGAAATAGGGATGCAAAAAACACAGAGAGAAATCAAGACTATTGAAAGTTAGAAAAGGAAAATGAAAAAAAAATGACAAAAAATAACTAGGACTTTTTAGCAATAGAATCTAGGGTTAGATATAATAATGAAATCAGTTTATACTATGAAACTATGAAAAGTCACTTTTTAGCCTATTTTTAATAATTAGTTAAAATGTAACATATCAGTTCCCAGTTTGTCACAGCCGCTGAGCACTGTATACATAATCACAAATTACATTTGTAAGGTATAGTAAGTCACCGTTATCCTATTTGTATTAGAATTATTAAGAAAAAAAAAACTTCATGAATAAACTATCTAAATCAAATCAAAATCAAAATCATAATGAACGCATGATCAGAAATTTGACGGAAAATCTTATTTTTCTTTTTGCAGTATGATTTCATATGATATCATTTGAAAACCATGATAATTGAGATCGGTAATAGGCCTGCTGAGAATGTGGGTGAAACAAAATAAGCAGCTACGAAAAATCAACTAGTGTTGATTTCTGTTCTCCTGGTATCCCATGTTTTGGAAAACTTGTTGGGGGAAATCCAACAAGTTGCTAGCACGGCGCATGTACTAAAGAAGAGAATCCCGTCTCGCTTCATTGTTGTATGAGAGAACGAGAAAAACCATGTTATTTGTCTCTTGTCCCGTTTTGTCCACGATCCGTGCTACGACTGCAGCAATCCTATTGAATCAAACATGTACTCCTGTTTGTCATGTTATACTGACGGATGGAAAGCCAATGAGAATTCTGATTTCTATAACGATATTCCGTTACCATGAAGGGATACGGATTTGAGCTAGTTGCATATCTAGTTGAAATCAGAATGTCCACGCAAGTCGTAAATATTTTTTACTTAATACTGGTTTAATTGAAGCAATAGCGTCATTTTTAAGGATTGTAACATTTGAAAGTGGTAAGTAATTTAAGGCTTAAGCAGTAGTTGCTGCTAATGAGTCCAATTATAATTATTAATAATAAGTATTCTGCAAAATTAAACAAGGATAATTCACCTGTAATGATTGTATGTTGATACGAATTACGAACGTAGTTGTGCGAATAAACTCTACTTTGGCTTACAAGGTTTTTTTCAATACAGTGGAAGTTATGCTTGGGTCGAATAAATCCTCAGTAGCCAAAGATTTGACGTCAACATGTTATGTTGAAAACGCAGGTTCGATTAATTTCATATAAGTATTGATTTTATTTAGCATTTTTAAAACATAAAGTCACAAAAATGATTTATTCACCATTAAAAAATGCAAATTGACATACAAAATATATTATTTTCTTTTCCAATTGAATTTGAAAACTGATTCACGCTTTGCCGCCCGCTGAGCTCCTCCCAATGCAGTCTACTCTGCTTGCACTTCTGCAGTGTGAAGGAGATAAGAAGCTTTACAATGAGAGCCTACTAAACAATATGCAGCTGTGCAAATTGCGATTAGTACAATGTTGGCTGAAATTTCTACTACCTTCCTTATGGCCTCCTAGTACCCAATGTTTTGGAAACCGTGTTGGATTCAACTGTTGTTTCACTCTCAACAGGTGGAGTATGGAGATTGGCGAATGTTACTGCCTGTTGTATCATGTACTCCTGGTTCGGTTGTTATGGAACACGTGGCCACAAAAAACTAGGAGCAGTACGAATCACCCCTAAATATCTTAAATCACATGAGTGTTTATTTCCAAATTTTTGGTCAACCATTTCATTCCAATCGGTTTCTTCAAAAAATAACGGTCTTTCCTTGGAGAATTATATTTGTCTTTTAAATTGTACTTTTTATAACAATTGCTTAGTTTTTATTGGAGATATCTACCTCTTTTATTCTCTGCATCTCCTGAAGGTTAACTGGCCTCAATGCCGAACTTAAAGTCTGGGGCATTAAGGGCCAATTTTACCAAAGTTACCCTAGCTTAGGAAACTTCTAAGACGTATGATGTCACTTTTTGTCTTCAATGAAAAGAATGTGGCAGCATGCCACCTAAGAGTATTCTAAGCTAAGTCAAGGTTAGTGAAATTGACTATAAGTCCACCAACATGTACTTAGTGTTAAAAAATAGATAAATGTTGCCTTTGTACTCCTTCATGAGAGGCACGGGTCAGGCTGTTGATGCATGAATCATGATTGATCGAACTGTCAAGCGTCATTGTGAGTGTGATCTCCTGTGTAATTCATATGCAATTATAAGATTAAATTATAGTCACAAAATTAATGATTCATTAAACATTCTAATCTCATTTACTGCTTCACTTCCTATAATAAATACTAACCACCCCCACCGGCTATTAGTTTGCTAGTCCTATGTCTTATTCCCCTTACTAACCCACAAAGTAACTTAATAGTAGATTGCTTTATAAGGGTGGAAAGGAATCAATCCCTACGAGGTTGTTAGACGCCCGAGCGCAGCGAGGGCGGCTATAGTCCGAGTAGGGTTTGATTCCTTTTACCCGTGTGTAGCACTCTACTTTTCATTTCGAATGCAAGGAAAATAAAAAATAGCTTTTCTAATAAAATTTATTAATAAAAATACTCCTAACATGACATATCGACATCGTGTTTTACACTTACACCCAGTTTCCGAAAGGCTGTTCAGTGATAAAATTAACTAACAAGCTGTCAATCTAATGCTAACTATGAATTGAGTTGCTGAAAGCTAAATCAACTTATCACTGTGTTAGTTGACACAGCTGTCAAATTTATTTCAAAATTATTAAGGAAAGACCCATTTTGGGTTTCCAAAATACACATGAATAAAACAAAATATATGATTTCAGCAATATGACCGTGTCTAAAAATATTTCTCACTAGAAATCAAATTTTTAGAGATAAGTAAATTTTGGCTAACCAACGTTTCGGAAACTCAAATTGATTTGACACTGCTGTTAAGATGACATGGATGTTAGTTGAACAATATTTTGATCAGCCTTTCAGAAACTGGGGGTTAGTGTACTTTTAAGCATTGAATATCTGCTCCATAGCGTAGACGCCTGCACTTTATGAGATAGTTCATTAAAGTATATAAGAAATACATTTTCAGAAAATGATTTTATATTCCTTGCATCTCGCCACTTCATAAAGTCGGAATATGTATTTAAATATCTTTCCTTTGAAATTTTTGGCAAAAAAAATTCGAGTATTGTATTTGCTTCGTTCGTGACTGAATCTGGAGCCGAAATTTCAGAATCGCTTGAATTCATTGTTTTTCTTAAATACCTAAATCACACAATCAAGATTTCGGTACAGCGTAACAGATTCCCCTCCCGCCAAAATTATCTTTTTCACAGGTATTTTTAAATTTGGAACACATCGCGTTACCTGTTACTGGCCATTCAGCCAAATACTTTTATTATCATTGTACCAAAGATTGTATGTAAGTAACCTAATTCAGTTCTATTTTAAGTAACCACTGTTGGTTAATGAATAATGTATAAATAAAATCTTATCTCAAATGCAATTTGTGTGTTTTAATTTTTAATAATCTATATGTGGACAACGGTTGCACGATTACTTAGTGCTTTTTAATAAACTTTTCTGTACTGTTTTTAGTTTACAAGTATTATGTATACGGTTTGTAATGCCTTATAAATAAAATTAATAAATAAAGAGAGAGAGCAAAATCTTACAATTTTAATTTACATAGCCCTGATGTTCTTAGACGGTCATATTCCTAAATTTCGTAAGTGACACTAAAACGTTATTAATCAACGTTTAATTAATTATGTTTACATTTTTCTATAAGCCAATATTTATTTAAGATCACCAGTCTAATCACATAAGATTGTCATCTTGGCGCCCAACGTGGGCCAATGATGACCTAAACTTAATAACAAAATGATTGAAAATGTTGCGGCTGATCAAACTATGCCGTCGAACCAAGGGGCCCGATGCTTTTTTTTGCCTACTTTAACAAAATTATCGTTAATAAATAGATATCATATTTCTTGTGTCGTCATCGTCAATACTGAGGGTCCATAAACTCTGTAGCACTTTCTTATAACAATTATTGGCTCGCACTTTTGTGGTACGAATGGCATTGCTAATACTACAGCCGATACAAAATATTCGGACAAAAGCATAGGCGAATCCATTGCTCAGGCCATTTTATGTCATAACTACGAGTAGCTTTCCGCTCGCGACTTCGCCCGCGTTATTTTTGTTTTCCCGTGGGAATTAATCTCGAACTATCCCTATACCAACTTTCATCAAAATCGATTCAGTAGTTTCGAAGCCTATTCAATACACGTTTGGTACCTTATTTTGGCTCCGACGTTTCGGCCAGGTTTCACCGGCCGTGGTCACAGGCTGACTGTAGCAGCGATGTTACGCCTCAGTGTCCGATGAAGAATCTTCCTCTACCGTCACACTATTTCTCCAACTACCCCCGCACACAACACTAACAGTGTCCCTATTCCGAACGATAGCCGTATTCTGAAGGTTTACCGACTGCGAATTAAAAAGAGATTTTGTGTTTGCAAACACCGGATTCCACGCTGTTGACAGTTTAAATCCATCTTCCCGATTGAAATTATTTGGATTTTTTCTGATTTCAATCGCTTCTCGTACTACTCTTGAATAAAAGTGACGATCAGTGGAAAGGACTTGCGTACGGTGAAATTCAATCCAGTGATTTGCGCCTTTTTCTAAAAGATGCTCCGCAATCGCTGATTTATTAGACTGGCGGTTTTTGACAGCGGCTATATGTTCTCTAATCCTTTCATGGATCGTTCTTTTTGTTTGGCCAATGTAAGAGCTGCCACAACTGCAGTCTATTTTGTACACCCCTGGTGTTTGTAAGGGCAAGACATCCTTCGGGGTGCCCACCATATTACTCACCTTTATGCCAGGACTATAGATTGTCGGTATAGAGTATTCACGCAATGCGTGGCCGATTTTGTCCGTCACTCCTTTGACATAAGGCAAGTAGGCCGGTTGTCCGCACACCTCTGGACGCCTAAATCTTTTCCTCGGCTGGTTTCGTCGTATATTCACCTGATACCCGTTTTAAAATAAGGTACCGAACGCGTTTTTATCCCGTAAAAGTTTTAGTAAGTATCATGCATGTTGTATAAAAATTGATTTAATTAAGTATAAGATACATTGATACTTGCACAATGGGACCAAAACTTTTTCAACTGCGTGCTCAGTTTATTTAATGTATTGGATATGAAAAAAATCACTTTGTTTTTTGTTAAATGAGTTTAATATAAGTGGTAAATTTCAAATGAAGCAATTATACAGAATTAATGAGAGGTCAACGCAACGTTCTCGTTTGTAAAAAAATCTATGGTCAGTATCTACGTATGTTTGTCATGTGTGTGGACGATTAATTTACGTCGAGTCCTCTGGATTAGAATAAATTACAACATTTTAAAAGTCACTTCTGTTGCTTAACATAATTTCGGTAAAGTATCGGACTGTCAGATCAATTATCAAACTTATAAATATGGAATACGATTATTTAGAAAAAAAACCCATAATGAAGTATCGTAACTCACTATACCCGCGTCAGCTTGGCGGAGAACGTTTTCCTAAACATTAGTTACCAGAGTAGCATGAGCAGCATGAACTAGCAAATTGCTGAGCCAAGTTTCACTCCCTCGCTACGTAACTCAAAACAAACGTAACCAGGAAACCATAAGCCTATAGAGAGAGTAGTTTTATCTTTAATGAATGGTGAGCGCCGCCTGCTATTTGGGGGCGTCACGTGCTTGGGGCCACAATCTACCAGGTTGGCAGTAAGATAGATGTAGGAGAGATCGTAACTGGGGATGTGTAAAGAAAGAACTAGCGTTACTTTCTTGTTTACATAAGTAACTATTATTAATAAACGTAGCTTAACGATTTTATTGGTTTTGGATGATTTCAGTTATCACACAAATAGATTATATTTGTATAAAATTTTCGTTTAAATAGAGCAATTTTATTTTTCTAGCTCTAAGCCCATGAGTGAGAATTTTTCATAGAAATTATAAGAGGCCATAAAATTCGAAAATAGTAGAAGTGTCAACTCCCCTTAATTAAAAAATTGTAATTTTTCTACACAAACGAGATTCCATTACAAAATTCAAATTTTTCATAGATTGGGACTACGTGTTGGAATAGGATGACAGTTTATCACAACACTATTATGCAGGTTTTATATAAGATTGTATTATTTCTTACATTAATTTTTACGAAAGCATCTTACTAGTGTAAAAGCGGATTTACATCAATATATAGAGATAACAACATTACTTGCAAGGGCTCTGTGACTAGCTGTTGAAACGCAGGATATTAGAATTTAACACGATTTGCAAAACATAGGGCGCTACGAAAGCATTATATTATATTACTAGCTGTGCCCGCGAACTACGTTTCGCCATCAATATACTTAACACAGTGTTTAGTTTTTTCCTCCATTTTATTCCATAATGATTCAAGGCAGAATGCCTTTCTTGAGCATCGGCCATTTCGAAATTAGGACAATTTTCGTAGGTTCGTAATGCTCTTTTTCTAACAGTCCACAAAATTAAATACATTACATATACTAATTATTGTTTTAGAGACATTATTGATATTAATAAATTCTTCTTCAGTAGAAAGAACTACACAGTTGCAAGAATAATCTTTATCGTATTCATGTTTCGAATTAAAATAAACAATTGTTAATAAATTAGAACTGTATACGAATAAAGTTTAGATTTTATAATGGGTGTTGGTAACACCAACAAAATATATTTTTTGGACATGACAACTTGGCCAATTTTGACTGGTCGTACAGTAAGCTCCTTGTCAAGCTATACTGTTTGACCTTTGAACCGCTCTTATGTCGCTCGTAATACTGGCGGTTTTCGTAGAGTTAATGTATAGCATGAATGGGGGGGTTACTGTACAAATACGTTTTCCGTATTCGATATCCGATCACGGAATACAGACACGGAGTTTTGTGAACGTAGCGCAGACGTTCGTTTCTTCTCATTCGGGATTTCTACCATTCTACCTAAACGTACGTACAGAACGTGTTCCGTTCGTAATAAAAACGAACGTGTGCGGCAGTCAATGAGTATTTTGTATAGATTTGATGCATTCGGATGCGAAATAACGAATTTATGCGGTTAGCCTTAAAATGTATTGAGACTTCCGTTTTTGTAACGTGTACTGTGCGATATAGTGTTGCTGGCATAGTTCGGTTAGCAAACTCGCCGTGATGACTAACATCCAACACACAAAGTTGGAGTTATCGTTAGTTAGTTCACGATCGTAGCATTATCACGGTCTCGAAGGACACTAAACACAGGTAACATCTAACATCGAATAGGCCCCGAAGCGGTTCTCAAACTTTTTTGGTGACGGAAAACCCTTTTGGAAAGCGAAATACTTGACGGAACCCTAAAATAAAACAATAGTTTTTAAAAGTGTATTCTTTATTAATAAGCATAATAAAAGTACGACCAGAGAGGGTGTTTTGATTTTTCTAAATTATTGCGGAACCCTTATAGGGGTATTGTGGAGCCTTAAGGTTCCGCGGAACACACTTAGAGCATGGCTGCTCTAGGTACCCTTCAGGGCCTACTTTCATTTAATACCCCTATTGCTGGGTTTGAAAAGCAACTGTTATCCGTCTTTTTTGAGCGGCGGCCATGTTGAATTTACGTCAATGTTGCTACGTTCATAGTGCTCTACTGATCAAGACCTTTCATTCGATACCCACATTGCTGGACTTAGAAACGAACTTTTATCAGTTTTTTTTAACAGCGGCCATATTGAATTTTGTGCTATCTTCCTAGGTTCATAGTGCTCTACTCTTCAAGGCCTTTCATTTGATACCTATATTGCTAGGTTTGGAAACGAACTTTTATCCACCTTTTTTGAGCGGTGGCCATGTCGAATTTACGTCAATATTGCTAGGTCCATAGTGCTCTACTCTTGAAGACCTTTCATTTGATACCTATATTGCTAGATTAGAAAACGAACTTTTATCCACCTTTATTGAGCGGCGGCCATGTTGAATTTATTTATGTGTTGCTAGGTTCATAGTGCTCTACTCAGCAAGGCCTTTCATTTGAGACCCATATTGTTGGATTTGGAAACGAACTATTATCCATTTTTTGAGCGGCGGCCATGTTGAATTTATAGCAATTTTCCTAAGTTCATAATGCTCTACTCTTCAAGGCCTTTCATTTGATACCCATATTGCTAGGTTTGGAAACGAACTTTTATCTATCTTTTTTGAGCGGCGGCTATGTTGAATTTATGTCAATGTTGCTAGGTTCATAGCGCTCTACTTATCAAAGCCTTTTATTTGATACCCATATTGCTGGGTTTGAAAACGAACATTTATCCGTTTTTTGAGCGGCGGCCATGTTTAATTTAGGGCAATTTTCCTTAGTTCATAATGCTCTACTCTTTTAGGCCTTTCAGTTGATACCCATATTGCTAGGTTTGGAAACGAACTATTATTCTTCTTTTTAGAGCGGCGGCTATGTTGAATGTATGTCAATGTTGCTAGGTTCATAGTGCTCTTCTCATCAGGGCCTTTCCTTTAATACCCATATTGCTGGGTTTGAAAACGAACTTTTATCCTTTTTTTTGAGTGGCGGCCATGTTGAATTTAGGTCGATTTTCCTAGGTACCTAATGCTCTACTCTTCAAAGCCTTTCATTTGATACCTATATTGCTAGGCTTGGAAACTAACTTTTATCCACCTTTTTTGAGCGGCGGCCATGTTAAATTTATGTCAATGTTGCTAGGTTCATAGTGCTCTACTCATCAATGCCTTTCATTTGATACCCATATTGCTGGGTTTGGAAACTAACTTTTATCCGTTTTATTTGAGCGGCGGCCATGTTGAATTTAGGGTGATTTTCCTATGTCCATAGTGCTATACTCATCAAGGCCTTTCATTTGATATGCATATCGCTGGGTTTGGAAACGAACTTTATCGGCAGTCATGTCAAATTAAGTCAACGTGGCTAGGTTCAATGTGTTCTACTCTTTAGGTTCTTCGTTCGATATCCATGTTCCTTGGGTTGATCCAAAAAAATGTGATCCGTCATTTTAGACATTAGGATCAAGAGTCCCGTCCCGTCCCTCTACGCGTAACCCAGAATATTGCAGTCAGATATTTTTTTTAATTATCAATATTAATCTATTACTTTTAAACTTTTAATAGTTTTAAATGGATGAAAAAGTTTGATTCCTTAGTCCTAATGTAAAAACATATAACACCTTTCAAAATACCTTGAAAAGAGTAACTTCATTTTTCAACATTTCAATTATTTCAAAAATTGTACCGATTTTGTGAAAATTAGTCAAGAATTAAACCAATCTACAAATTTTGTGGTCACTCGATAAGTATTATCATAAAAAATGCTTTATACATTGGTTGTATGGCTTGATCTTTTTGCCTTACCACCACGGTACGACATAAGAAAAAGACAATTTGGTTGGCGAAATCCTGTTGGGCACAGTCATTAACAGAAAATATTAAATTTTATTTGTGAAACACTTCATTCCTGCCTTTCAATTTTCGAAATCCAATTACTTAAGATCAGGCTGTATGGCGTAGTTCCATTGTCTTTCCTTCGTGGAAGAAAATACCTTCTCTCTGTACTATGTGACAGACTTGTCAAAATAATTTCACGTGCGCCATGTTGTTTTTCTACCTAAAGCCAATTCGAAAATTTTATATGGTATTTTTTCACTAAAAATAAAAAGTGAATTTAAACAAACAAAATTATGCCTAAATGTTCTTCCGGAAAATTCTAAGCATTGTGGTGTAAGCCATATAAAATTCTGTCCAGTAGTTTCGGAGATCTTTCCGGACAAACAGACAAACAAACAAACAAACAAACAAACAAACAAACAAACAAACAAACAAACAAACAAACCAACAAACAAACAATTTTTTTAAAAACTATTCTATCGTGTTCTGCTAATGATTTTAAGGCGACCTGTGTATTTGTTTTCTTAATATTTTGCAATTACAGATTTTTGTACCCCTACGATTTTATTATATATAGAGATTATTCATTTTATCTTATAAATCTCACTTTACATTTAACAGCAAAAAATATTAATAACAATCATCGAATCCATAAACAAAATTGAATAACGTAATTTTTCAACACACTTCCTCATAAAGTGGCTCTAATCCCATGGCAATTAGGCACATAATGACACCTATAATCAAACTGTGACTTTTTCATTACTATTATTCACGAGTGAGTAATAGTTTTTTTTAAATATTATTGGTTGAGTTACGCATACACTTGCGCTAAAATGCTATCCGCGAAAAGCCCAAAAAAAGAAACCTCATTTTTTAGTCTATGGCCGATGCGCGCGCATAGGAAAACTGATTAATTTTTCCCGCCATTACGAAACATTTTTCACAACTCGTCTCATTTTCTCTTTTGAAGTTATTTAGTTAGTTATTAATTAAGATGTCTGCAAATACAATTTATGAAGAAAATGATTTATGTTGTACACCGCCCGATATAAGATGTGAAGCCTAGAACGTTATGGAAAGTTTACTACCAGAAAACTCAAAGGAAAAATATCTATTAGCGTACCAAAATTTCATACAATGGCAGAACAACAAGAATACGCAGTCTTTTTCAGAAAATGTGTTCATGGCGTACTTTAAAGAATTATCTTCTAAGTACAAACCTAGCTCTTTGTGGTGTATTTACTCAATGTTAAAAAGTACAGTCCGAACAAAGAATGGAGTGGACTTAAAAACATACTCGAATTTGTCAGCTTATCTAAAGAGACAATCTGATGGATTTAGAAGCAAAAAATCAAAGGTTTTATCATCTGATGATATTGAAAAATTTATTAAAGATGCTCCAGATAACCAATATTTGGCTACAAAGGTTAGTTAAATTAATTTTAATTAAATATTTAATAGCAGCTTGTGTTGTGTGTTGACCTTAATTATTGTTTCTTTTGTTTCAGGTTGCTTTAATATTTGGTGTAACTGGTGCCCATAGGATACAAGAATTAACAAATATAACTGTAAAAGACATAGAGAACCATGGCCAGATGCTTTTAGTGAAGATACCTATCACGAAAAATAAAATACCTAGGTCATTCACCATACACGGTCCATTCTATGATATTGTTAAGAAGTATGAATGTTTGCGTTCGCCAAAAACAAAAAATGACCGTTTCTTTCTAAATTACCAGAATGGTAAATGTACCTGTCAGCCTATAGGTATAAACAAATTTGGTTCTATGCCTAAAGAAATCGCAAAGTTTTTGGGTTTAGTAGATGCTGAGAGCTACACTGGACATAGTTTCAGAAGAACTTCAGCTACATTGCTGGCAAATTCAGGAGCTGATATAATGACTTTGAAGCGACATGGCGGGTGGCGATCTAGCAATGTAGCAGAATCATACGTAGAAGATTCCATACAAAACAAGAAGGAAATTTGTGCAAAAATCACAAAAAGAATTAAACTTGATTCTGAGACGCATCCTACTGGCGAAATACCAAGTACGTCCAATGATTGGATTTCACCTACCTACACGAATAATGAACCATCACAAATAACAATAGAACATGAAAGTATTTCAATAAATAATCTATCTGATGAGACCGCTATGTCATCAAAAATAGTTAATTATAATTTTACTAACTGCACATTTACTAATTGTTCCTCTAAGTAAACTTTTTATCTACTATGTAAAATGGTTTTTTATTTAAGTATTGTTTTATTCAGAAGTGTGTTGAAAAACGTTGTATGATACACGTGTGTATTGATGGTTACCGTCCTCGGCTTCTTAAGACCCTCGCCTGACGGCTCGGGCCTCAATGCGCCTCAGCGGTAATCACCAACATTACACACTTGTACCATAATGTACTATTGCCGGCCTATTTGGACTCGCCGAAACTATGATAGTGTTGCGTCACCTAGCGACGGTATGTTCTACCAGGACTGCATAAAATCTAGACTCTGGATATTTCAATTCGCGTTGTGCCTGTCTTCAAATTAGTATTTGAAGCTTGAGAAAGCAAGCATGCAATAAATGCTTGCTTTCAGAAGTTTCTCTTTCACACTGTACTAGGTTAACATACTAGGTTGGGCGGGGCTTAACACACAGTGAAAATCGATAGTATGACTTGGTGTTCTGACATCACTGGCTACGATCACGCCTACATCTAACTGCAAACCTGGTAAAAAATTACTGGGAGCCAGACACGTGGCACATGGCCACCACTAGTGCCACTCGGTCGTTGTCCAGATTAAAATCACTTAAAATTTCTTGCATCTCGAGATTCATATTATTAAAAATAACAAGAAATGCAAGACTCAACAAAACGTGCAGTCATACTCGCAAGGGTGGCCGAAGTAATTTACAAGGAGACAATAATTAACTCCAACATATTTTCCAAAACACTGGGTACTAGGGGAGTATGGATCGCTTGAAGGTGTAGGTTAGGCTTTAAGCCTTCTCTTCTAGCAATCTTAACCTTTTGACCAATAAAAAATATCGGCACAGTAAACACTTGCTTTTTTATTATTTTCTGTATTTTGTCACGAAGACAATAGGCTAGTTGACCCTTTTTTAAAGTAGGGCTTAAAATGTTCATAATTGTTGTATTAGACCATAGCACATGAATATTATTTTTTTCGATGGCAAAAAAGTGCAAAAAATCTATTTTAAATTAAGATTTCCAATTTTGGACCGAAAACACGGTCAGCCATGATAGTCTGTTCATTATCTGTGACAATGACGTCAGTCTTATAGTAAACAAAGCACGGGGGCGAAATAACCTCACAAAAACAATGCTTTCTATTAAATATCACAAAATATAGTAAAACTGTATATGGAACGGGACAATAGAACAGTAATATAGAAATACCTCTTCAAAGACTCCAGGAAATCTGTGGATTAGACGTACCCAGTGATACAGACATGCGAAATATTTGGTTAACACTCGCTTAAAGAAATCCTGTAACTGCGAAAATCACATTAATGTAAGTACTATAACTGAATAACTCAATCTGTGTAGGTACTTCAACTTAAACAAAATAGAAGTTTTTAGGTTGTATGTAAAATCAAATCTGTATGTAAATTAATTAAATTTTTATCTTTCAGTTAGAATGAAAACTGACTGCAGCCGACCAACCAAATTTTAACTTGACCAGAAAACTGAGAGAAAACTTGACCATTTACGCCTTTTTGATTTAATCTAAGTTATACACTGACACTAGATGATGTTTCAAAGAAAAGAATATGTACTTATGTCCAATTGAATAATGATGTAATTGAATATTAATTAAAAAGTATGTAATACAAACAAAAATATCAAAGTTTCATAATGAATATATTTATCTAAACAACTTTTACTTGAATTTACTGAGTACCTAATTAAAATTTGTTGCTTTCAGTGGTTACTTAATGAGAACTATTGTGTACTAACCTGTTCTCCTCTTGACAACGAGATTGATAAGGCAGTAAAAGTTGTGCAACATAATACAAAGCAGTGCATGCTCAGCCACAACATCAAAATGTGACCCGTCAACTAGAACAACATTATGTTAACAAAATAACTCAAGTATTCATATACCAAAGCACCATAGAAGTAAATAGGTCCAGTTTGGTAAAACTAAAAGATGTTATATCTTCACTGATTAAACCTGCTGGCCACCATGGCTGGTAAATTTCAGAACAGCTTACGCAAGAATATGCAAGTTATCCATTTTAAAGCCGTATACAAATATATTAAATGTGATTGCTGTGTTGTCAGCCTGTGCTCTTCGTAATTTACAAGTTCTTATTAAATAAATAATATAAAGAATTTTTTTTCTTTACTTTATACATAACTAACATCTAAAGATGACATAATAAATTTTTGTACTACATTAGTCATTATGTTCTTCACTAAAAAAATGTTCTATGTTTATTTGACAATAATGACTTGTAAAGGTTTAAGTTGAATCAAAATATTTTAATTTGAAATGCATGTGTTTTATTTTTCTGTTACACCTTAAAAGATTTATAGTATTTTATAGATTTGTTGCTCATTTTTATCATTGTTACTCAAATATAGTATATGTTCCAAAAGTACAAATAGGTTGAATAGAGTTAGATCAAATTTATTAATTTGTATATATTGCCTTAAGGTCGCAGGTAATAAAAGTCAAAATAATATTAAAGTGATTTATTATGAAGTAATACTTTCATATAATTTAGGAAAATGTAGTATAGTTTCCAAAATGACACTATTTGATCAATAAGTTTTTTGACATTCAGATTGTTAGAACAAATACCTATTATAGCGAATATTGTCACCTTTTGAGTGTTTTCAATATGACATACTGCTAGCAACAATAGTATATAAGTTTTGTTTGCTTTAGCACAAAACATCTGCATCTATACTTGAGTTAAGCATACTGTTCACAGTTTTCCGTCTTTGATAATTAACATTATCTTCAGTAAAAGAGCATGACAATTTTGTATTAATCTAATTTTATGGATACCGTTTGTTGAATAGACTATTACAGGGTATTAATCAGAAATGAGGTCACATTTTGCAAATTTCAACCCAAATCTTCATCTTTCAACTTTTATCCACATTTCATTATACTCGTAGGTGTCTGCAAGATTTCCCACCAAAAATCTTCCCAACAAAAGAACCATCATGTGTTATGCACTGGCTGACTTTATAGCACATGGAAGCTGTTATTGTTTATAACGAAGCTCGAACTAAAGAGCACTTCTGTATTGATGATTCGTGGTTTAGTTTTCTATGCACTTTATTCTTTCTTCATTGAAGAGGTCTTTTATTTTTTAAGAAATATGTCACAATCTGTGTCTGTATATTTTTCCTCCCGGTAATTTTCTTCATGCTTGACAAATGAACAACTGCCAATCTTTCTCTTTTTATGTTCATTTACAAATTCTTGCAGTACTACACTGGTATTTGACACATGATCCTGATGTTATCTTTTCAACATTTCTCTTGAAGTAAATATTTTTAGTGTTTATTTGACTTTTGAGAGATAGAATTCTATCCAATAGCATTCAACTGCTGTACAAAATAGCTCCTCACTGTGATGGTGCAACCACACCAAAAATGCATGTTTGCAACTCTCTTCTGCCGCGTGACAATCTTGACAAGTACACTTGTAACCGTTTTTCATTATAACAGTATTGAAACTGTACTTATATTGTTTAGAGCGATACACAAAGAATCTCCTGACCATCAATCTGTCTATTTTCGGAAGATTTGTACTATCTGCTCTCACAAATCCAACATCAATGGTTGATTTTGCTATTAATACAAATAATTTACGATATTTACAAATATAATAACGGAGACTTGGACGATTTTTTGCCAGTTTTAGGAAAGAATATTGCAAATCGACGAGTTGTTGGAATCAAATTTGACATTTCTTTGTTTACTATATGAGTGACGTCACGGCCCTGACCACAGGATATCAAAGCGTTTACGGCGTGAGATAAAAAAATATTATTTCTAGCATTTTCAAATTAAAATTTTACAGCAATCATTCATTGTTATTTATTAAAATCGGTATATTGTGGAACCTTATGCCAAATACTGTTAGAAGTAAACAATATTTTAATAAATTTTGATATGAGTCAACTACCCTATTCCTGAGAAAAATGTCTGAGGATAAACGCTCGCATCCTTTATTTTTGTAATCAGAGCAGCAAATTAACAATGACATATGATTTATTACACATCTTCTATAAGCTTAATATTTTTCTCTATCTTTTTCATGATCTTTCTACTCATTAATTAGCTCTAAAATACACGATAAAACCATAGCCAATACAAACTACGAAGCCAGTGTCAGTCGTCGTTGGATGATGAGTACCAGGACTATATAGCGTCGAGGCAATTCAGTCGGCGTGGCGTTCTTTCAAGAGCAAACCGCATAACTGCATGTATTTTGTTCTTATTCAGGATTTTCCCGTCTCTTTCATATTATATTCTTAGCAGATAGAGCAAAAACGATAGCAACATACATATATTACGACACCAAATGATATTCTATCTTCCCCTACAATAATGAGTCCTACATGCAATAGTAGGTCTAGTACATGGGAGAGTTAGACACGTGACTCGGCACTAGATTTTGGTAAGAGGAAAAACTCATCATCTTCTAGAAACTTCAAAATTATTCTTCTATTTTTACTTTTTTCAGTCAAAGTAGAGTTAACTCACTGATAAATAGCTACGTATGCCTTTTGGCATGTACGACTATTCCTGATGATCTAATTATTAGGAAATCAGATAAAGTTTGTTTGGAGATTGAGATTATAGCAATAAGGTACAATGTATCATAGTATTTAGAAGCAAATCGAAACCAACAGTCCATAATATCCTTGGTAATACCTACAGATGTAGTACCTAGGAGACGTAAATAATACAATACAACATTAAAACTCACAAACCGTAAAATACGTTTAATAAGCCGCTAGCCACCACCATAATAAATGCTACAAATAAATGAATCGTTATACAGGTAAAGAGGTAATTCGTAAAAACTGATAATGCATACAATCACCTTTAAATAAGGTAGAAAATGGGACAATTCTCCCCAACTTTCCATTTGTCATCAATCTATACTCGTAATATTATAAAGAGGAAAGATTTGATTGTTTGTTTGCATTGAATAGGTTCCGAATCAACTTTATCGATTTGAAAAATTCTTTCACATTTAGGCTAAAAAAATATTTTTCCTACGGGAAAATATTAAATTCCCACGGGAAATCAGAAATAACGCGGGTGAAGCTGCGAGCGGAAAGCTAGTATTTCATAACAAAACATTACTAGAAGAACAGAGTCATGGCAGCACCACTGCCCATGTTGGGTTTCGAGAATTGTTCCAATCTCACACGTTTTCCAAAACATTGGATACTAGGAGAACATAAACCGCTAGTAGATGAGCTTTTACTAAGTTTTCGCCAAGAAAAATAAAAAATAATCGTTAGTACTACATTCGCAAGGCATAGACGCTACTAACGAGGTAATATCGAAATAAATTGTAACATCAACAAAGATTCTGAAGAAGTAAATTATTGAAGCATTTTAGTTTAAATTATGTTAAAAAAACATAAAATAAAATAAAAAAAAAAACTTTTCAGGAATTGCGTATTTGTTGTTAAAACAAAATAAAAATCGGGGACTGAAAATATTTGAATAATGAATCCAAAAAATAATAGAAAGCAAAGGTCTTCCCTATAGCAGAGCGTGGTTTCGATCCACGGACCTCTGGGTTATGGGCCCAGCACGCTTCCACTGCGCCACTCTGCTGATATTGGTTTATGCGAAATTTGCGTATATACTGACAATGGATGATCAAACGAACATCTCAAGTAAAGTTCGAGCATTATTATATGGTATGCTTTATTCAAATTTTTTGACGTCAATAAGTTTCTTTAAAGGCCTATGTTGAGTAAAGATTTTTTGAATTTGAATTTTGAACAAAGATATTAACCCTGGATAGTCCCTTGAATCTACTATGCATCGTTCGTACAAAGGTCCATATATTTCTGCCAATGTAAGAACCTTGAGGTACTAAATGAGTACCAAAATGTAGAGAACAATTCGAGGATTCCGAAAAATATATTATTTCCTTTATTTATTTACATTAAACTACGTAAACAATGAATAAAAGTGCTCAATTGCGTTTAGTTTCGACTTGTGCAAAACTGGAATATTTTATTTTTAGTTCATTTTTGCTTAAGTTTAAAAGTATCGTGCACTTATACAAAAAAAAAATATCTTAATAGGATTACAACAATCAAAAGTAAAAAATTACTGTCAGTGCGCAAGTTAGTAACAAAACGCCACAAAATATTAAAATTCTGTGATCTGTGGTCACGGGTTACCGACACGGGATCAATCTATAATTCGTTCCTTCCAAAACTGCATAGATGGCATAGCTTGTGTTAAACGGGAATGTAATAAATTATTGACTCATATTGTAGAAATAAAATTGTAAGTAACTACTCAATGTTTTAGTTTAAAATAAAATATTGTTTTCGAACTAAATTCGATAACTTTAGAAAATAAATTAATGAATATCAAGATCGAGTCCGCTGCAAAAGCACATCCAGTGCTTATTAGTTGACCGCGTCATAAAAATTCAAAAATCCGACAATAGATGACAGCAATTTATATTGTTATATAAAACATATGTAATCTGTGGTTACAGGGTCTAAGACGGCGTATTTTCTTACAAATAAAAAAGGATTTCTAATCGTTTCTAAATAGCCAGAAAAAATAGAGTTGTTATATTATTCAGCGTATAATAGAGAATCTATTTTCATATAGTGTACCTCGGTACATCGATAGGACAGATTTTGGCTTAAGACGGCGTATTTTCTTACAAATAAAAAAGGTTTTCTAATCGTTTCTAAATAGCCAGAAAAAATAGAGTTGTTATATTATTCAGCGTATAATAGAGAATCTATTTTCATATAGTGTACCTCGGTACATCCATAGGGCAGATTTTGGCGACCTCCTTTAAAAGACATGTTTGTAAATATAGTAAGCTTAAGTCTTGTCATTCAATAATGCTTCGGTAATGCCTCGATCTAGGTCAGTTATTCATATTTTAGAGAAAGGCGTCACAAAGAAGGGAAATGAAATCCGCAATGAAAATGACTGTCAAATCCTTCAACGCGACCTAGCTATATTAACGACCTGGGGCAGAAGTCTCGACATATATAACGATCGTAAACTTTGCGATTTTTGTCGATAAGTTGTAGTGTCTTTTCTAGCTAATTTATCAAAATATGATAAGAATTTAAAATTGGGAAAAGAAAACAAAATTATTTCTTATATTAGTACAACAATATGCTTTATTCAGTTACATATAACGACACTTACTTAGCCATAAATGCAATTCTCGACCTGAAAATTAACGCAAACCTATCGATTTTTATCGCTAACTTATCGAAAAAACTGTCAAATTAACGATTTCATAGCGAGCCTTTTTGATATCTCGCAAAGCATTACAATGTTCGTCGCTAACTGGCATAGGCTGTACGAGTTGTACAACAAAAGCTTATGCCATTAATAACATTAACTTATAAAATTTAATAGTTTATTATGATGGTGGAAGCATATTTTAGCTTGGAATCTGTTTGCTCTTGAGCACCGAACATGGTACGACGACGAACAGTCGCTAGAAATCGGCGTAGTCGGCAAAATCCTCTCCATCTCCAACCATGTTACTGAATGAAGCATATTGTACTAATATAAGGAATAATTTTGTTTTCATTTCCCAATTTTAAATTCTTTCCATATTTTGATAGATTAGCTAGAAAAGACACTACAACTTATCGACAAAAGATAACGATTGTTATCTATGTCGAGACTTCCACCCCTGCCCCCCTAGCACGTCCACCAAAACACGATATGATAAAACGGTTTATCGCGGCGAACAGTCAAAATACAATAGGGTTTCGACGTATTTTGACAGTTCACCGCTATAAATCGCTTTATCATATCGTGTTTTGGTGGACGTGCTACGGGGGCATGTGTCTACAAAATCGAATGCTATTGAATCCTAAAAAATGACAAATTATAACCTTCACCAAAAAAAAGAAGCATAGAATTCATTTTAACTTTAAATTGAGATTGTATTGGTAATGACAAAGTAAGAAGAGAAGTGACTCTGTAACAATGCAGGGAGAAATAAATAGCCCTTGCAGGTTCTCTTGCTGGTTCTTTCCAGTACAAGGTCTCCCGCCGTAGACTTGTGTTGTGAGCCATTGGCGTAGCTTCTTTGACGTGCAAAAGTGATTATTGTAATAATCCAATTTGAATTAACCGTATTGAATTTGAATTGATATTCTCATCAGTGATGGTGCTATTTTCAAGCTTGATTAAGCAATGCAAAAATTTCGAAATGTTAGGTAATTAGTTTTTCAGGGTACCGTCTACCGTATTTTACTCTTGCACGTAAGTCTCAAGACGAAAATCTTCAGTTCGTGCGTGTTGCCAGTGATGACGTACTGTGTTGCCAGTGTTGGCAAAAAGAAAGGTCTTATAGCACATATTAAGGAAAAAATCTGAAAACTGGAAGTTAGGAAGTTATAAAGTTTGTACGAACTTGGCCTGTTTTTTTAAATAACTACCCAAATAATAATTATTAAAGAAATTTCAGCTCTGCATTTGCCATCAGATTCTCGTATACCTATACCTCCTAGATTGTCATTCCTTTACTAATAAATTACTTAGGCAAAAATGTGCAAATATTATTGGCAAAAGGAACGATGAGGTATGAAAAGTGAAAGTCTAATTAATTTGTCAGCTAGGTAATATAGAAAATCTGTCACGAGTTCTTTGCTTTGTCGAAATATCAAAAAACTTCTGAGATTAGGCGATTTAAAGTTACGGAGCGTAGGTTTATGAGATCACAACGTGCCACAAAATGTGACGTCACGCGATGTTTTAGATCAATTTATCATCTTAAGTTTTTGGTTGGGTATAATAAAAGAAAATGAAAAAAATTACGTTGTAGTTTCGTGTTTTTAGGGTTCCGTATCCAAAGGGTAAAAACGGGACTATATTACTAAAAGTTAGCTGTCTGTCTGTCCGTCCGTCCGTCCGTCCGTCCGTCTGTCCGCCCGTCTGTCTGCCACCAGGCTGTATCTCAAGAACCGCGATAGCCTGACAGTTTAAATTTTCACGATTTTTAATATATATTTTTTTCAATTCATCGAATTTTTAATCATCGCTGTTTTATACGAGTATCATCGAAAAACGTTTCTTAAATAAAATCTTTTAAAGTTGTTTTGTTTACCAGAAAAACGGTACATCGAACTTACATTTCGTAAAATTATAAGTTATCGATGAAACTATTCCTAAAAACTATTTTATATAACTTCGATGTAACATTATTTCGATAAAATGTATAAAACATGAAAAGAAATAACGATGAACTGTGTTTGTAGATAACAAATATTCGAGGAAACGAAAATGCGATGTAACCTAATTCTAGGGTTTGTTATATATTGAAAAAAAATTCTGCGATTCGTTTTATGGGTAATGAAAATCGTTGAAAGGAATTGCAATAAAATGATGGATTCCCACTTGGGAGGTACTGCGTTGTCAACGTCTTCAGTGCTTACCCGTAACAACCATTCCAACGCAAACAAGGGCAATTTATTTCTAACGCACAACGCGCAAATGTAACTCTCCGCCAACGTCCAGCACACCTTTTCCCCACTGCTTATGAGCACGCGAGGCGAGGCGAGGTGATATCTTTCGTATCACCCCGCCTCGCCTCGCGTGCTCTCGCCTCCGACCACATTCAAGCGCTTGCGCTCCCTCGCCTAAGCTCGACGAGAGTGA
The DNA here is from genome assembly GCA_963935595.1 of Schoenobius gigantellus. Lineage (NCBI taxonomy): Eukaryota > Metazoa > Arthropoda > Insecta > Lepidoptera > Crambidae > Schoenobius > Schoenobius gigantellus. The sequence continues at coordinate 44,029,956 of OZ012544.1, read as the reverse complement.
AGAAGGGAGTGAAGTTGGCATGAAACAGATGTAAAGAAGCATTCTGCAGGTTGGCAAGGTGAGCGTGGCTAGTGCAGCGTATATTCTTTCTCCAATACTAGCTAGACGATGTTGCCTGAAGATATCGGTTAGTAACTTACAGAGTTGTTAAAAGAGATAGTAAGTGCTAACATATAAGCTATTTATGCTCTCCTAGTGTCCAATGTTTTGGAATACGTGTTGGATTCAACAGTTGTTTCATTTCAACCGGTGGAGCCACTTGGTGCTTGCTCTATTGATTCGTGTATCTATAATAGCTCTTATCGCTTTATGAAGTCCTAGTACCCGATGTTATGGAAAACCTGTAGCTGTGACGAACTGGCGACTCATTTTAACAGGTGGCATCAAGGGAAATATTCTGCGCTCTTTGAGATTTAAGGCTTATAAATGTATACAAAAACCGTAAATTTTGAAAATATGTGTCAGTTATTAATTTCTTTATTGTGACTACCCGGAAAAAATACTTATTTTTTGGACTTTATTCCCGTCGTTCGTTATATGCGTTGTGTTTCTGAATTTTTTTTACAAAGAAAATTGTTTTGGCTAGAACAGGGAACAGTCAATGTGTGAAATCCGCTGCTATAATCTAATTCATTAAAAACGAATTTTAAAAGTAAAACTTAGAAGAGCACGTATTCCACTAACGTCCCTTATTACGATCACTACTATATGGTATTGCCAGCCTAGTACATAGGAGCCCCAGGCATGTAACTTATCGCCGTTACCGAATATCAGGTGGCATTCCACACAGTCGTCGTACTGCATTTGTCAAACATTGATTTTTCGACGTGTTTTAAAACAGCTAAATATGTAGATTAATGCAACTACGGATAACTAAACTTCTTGTTCGTATTCATGAACCACGATAGACACAAATGACCGTGGCGTTGACTGGCAAGGATGCGTTCGGTTTTTTGTCGCTATTGTCGGTTCTGAAGTTTCTAGCACTTTATTTTATAAATTTGTGAACTATTATGAGAAAACAGTCAAATCAGTATACACGGTGTAAGTTTGCAAGTGTGTACTCGCCCGTACGACATGTGTGCTATCATAATCTTTTATAGTGGCAAACAAACAAGAATAATAAAAGGCAAACAAAATATAATTAAAACGAAAAACTGTGGTCAAATAGTTGGCACTTCTCTCAGCTTCTGTGCTGTGAATTGTAAAAGGTTGTGCATAGTATGGCGACTTGAAATGAAACTCCTCTGTCCATTCTCTATTGACTTATGTTATCCTGGTAGCGTTTGTTTTGAAACACGTGTCGTGGGCGGAACAATTACTTCCAAATGTCCTGAAACAATGAATGGACATCGGGGTCCTGGGATACAGATGTGCGAGCTGTAAGTTTTATTGAAGTACTGAGAAATAAATCACTTACCGTAATGTCTACGTTCTATGGTAAATCTGTTTAGTGTTCAGCTTCTCATTGTAGGGTTAATTAGGTCATTAAAGGAGAGTTACGTTAGGAGAGAGACTCTGTACCAGGGACGTGTGCATGGGTACCTCCGTCTTACCTATTTCTGCCGCAAAGCAGCAGTGCTTGCAGTTCCGGTTTGAAGGGTGATATGGCAGTGAAATGAATGGGTACCGTGACTTTAAATCTGATGTCAAAAGTTGGCAACGTACACCGTGGTTCTTGTGGGGGTTGTAGCCTTACTGCGAATCTCACAGGAGCCACATTATAGGTGACTGTTACAACTTAACATCAGGTGGGCAGTTTGCTTGTTCGCCAACTTATCGCAATAAAAGAAAATGCAATAAAAGTATAAGCGTTAGGGTAAATTGACATATGAATTGGCTAAATATGAAACATTATTTTATTGTTTCATAGTTTTTTTTAACTAATGTCTCGAATATCGTTAACAGCACCGATAAAGTTCTTAGCTAGCCATTATAAATTTTAAGACTTTCTAGGAGTTCATCGTTTGGCACCGACTTCAATATAGAAGTGTGATGTTGTCTGTACCTATTCTTATATTATTTTAAACTTTTCAGTGTTTTTGAAGTCGGTTTTTATTTTTTGTAATAATTTTTATAGTAATGCAATACCAAGACCATATTGGCGCCCAACGTGGGCCTGAGTATGACACAAAGTTGTCAGTAATTGTATCTAAATCTTTCGGTAAGTACAACATTTTCTTGCAAGGAGGTCGAAGATGATGGATAAGGAAGCAAGATTCAATCGGATTCTTGTTACTGGCTATCCTCACCTATGTTTTAATGATTTTCTATTTATGGCAGTCACTGATACAAAATTGATAAAGAATAATTGAAAACCGATTCACTCTTTGCTGTTTACTAAGCTCCTCCCAATGCGGTCTTCTTGCTTGCACTTGTGTAGTGTGAAAGTGACGAGAAGCACCTGAATGAAAGCATATAATAGGCGGCATTGTGGCTTGTGATGTGTACAACGGCGCCAGCTGAAATTTCTACTACCTCGCTTATGCAATCCTTGTACTCATGGCTCAATGATGACGTAACATTGGCACTGGCTTCGTAGGTCGTGCTTGTGAGAGAGATTTATGAAAATAACTATTGCACTGCAAATATTTCACGTATACTTTTTATGTAATCTACACTAATATGAAGAGGTAAATCTCTCGGTAAAGTTTGTATGTTTGTGAAAGAAGCAATCTCTTGAACTACTGAACCAATTTTGAAAATAAATTTCACCTCAAGAAAGCTACATTATTCCTGAGTGACACAGTGCTATATTTGTAATTATCTTTTAATATAAAAATAGCAAAGTACAAGTCAAAATTTTTGACGCCCAGTGATGTGGACACGGTTCAGATAGTCTAAAATAAAACTATAAAATATATTTGTACAATTTTCACTGATATGCGTACTCAGAAGCAGGTTTTAAATTTAGCAGGTAGGCTAAAACCGGACGATTTTGTTATTAATTTAAAGTTTTTTCATACAGAACGGGGAAGCCCTACCACCGAATAAACCGTGCGGAAAAGCTTCTGCTCCCGTGAGGAATCGAACCCCGAACCTCTCGGTCAACATCCGGTGGTCAAAGCTACTAGACCTCGGAAGTGGTGAAAGTTATGATGTAAGTATAATAATAATAATTAAGCCTTTTTATTTCCTAAATAAAAATCAATCTACAACACAATATGATTATAGAGCATGCAATTTATGTGTACAAATAAGATTTTTCAATATATCAAAATTATTGCCGAAATTAATTTTAATAATTGTAATTATCTCCTCCATTTTTTCTCCATATTGTTCCCCTCTGTCCAGTAGGATCCACCATCATTTGTCATTTGCTTTATGTCTACCCGCTGCTTTTTAAATTTCATCGAGCCATCTATCCGCTGGTCTCTCTTTGGTTTTCTTGCCGACAGGTTGCCCATGAAGTAAGTACATATATTGGGAATGAAATTAACAAAAACCTTCAAATCAAATTAAAAATTTATTTATTTATTTGGGCACCAAACAGTCGTTATAACATACGTAAAATTAATATAATATTACAATAAATAAAGACCTGAAGGACCACTACTAATTATATAATCATAAAAGAATGAGCGTTCAAGATCGGTATCTTATAAATATGAGGTACAAATCAACAACGCCATACACAGTAAAGCAGTTCGAAATCCCAAATGTTTACTACAATTTTGCTTTTAATTGCTTTTTAAAACGAGCTAATGTAAGTATAAAAGGGTCAATATCTGATAATTTTTTATTAAATATTTTTGGAACACGTCTGAAAAAAGAATGCTGACAGTAATTTGTACGGGCATAGCCAATATAAAATATTTCACTCGAACGAGAGGATATACGTGGTACTTTGAATTTAATTTTTTCCAACAAATTGGGACAGTGAATTATATTTTTGAAAATTTTAAAGAAATATAAACAGTCTATGTATCGCCGTCTGGCGCTCAAGGAAGACAATTGGTAGAATTCAGCTGCTTCTTTAGAGCTATCGAAAGGGCCATCACCAGTTCTATAAGACAGGGATTTCAGAAAAATGTTTTGGATCCTCTCTAACCGGTCAATGTGCACTTGGTAAAGTGGAGTCCACACTATACTGCCAAATTCTAAGACACTCCTCACGAAAGAATAATAAAGTATTTTATAAGTAAATTGGTTTTTGAAGGGTTTGCCTAATCGTAAAATCATTCCTAGTTTTTTATATGCATTTTTAGTAATATTATCCAAGTGCTCATTGAACGCCAGTTTAGTATCGAGTGTAACTCCCAAATCTCTGATTTTAGCAACTCTGTTCAAATTTTTACCACCCAAATTATATGTATAGATAATAGGGTTAAATTTACGGGAGAAACTAATAACACAACATTTGTCTAGATTTAGATGTAAGTAATTTAAGACACAGTATTCATAAAAATTATCTAGATCCTTTTGCAAATGCTGACAATCTGATGGAGAAGCAACTACACTATAAATTTTAGTGTCATCGGCGTAAACTAAGTGTTTTGTGTTACTGAGACATAATGACAAGTCGTTTATATAGATTGTAAACAAGACTGGGCCAAGGTGTGAGCCCTGTGGGACTCCAGATGGCACCGGTAGGGATCTAGAGGTATATCCTTTTAAGGCTACAGCCTGACTACGGTTACTGACATACGATGTGATCCAACGCAGGAGGTCGCCGTGTATGCCAAGTTTTCGAAGCTTATAAATTAATTGGTTATGATTAATTTTGTCGAAAGCTTTAGAAAAGTCGGCATAAACGGCGTCCACCTGCTGCCCGGAATCAATTTTCTCCAATATAAAATCAGTAAATGTGAGAAGGTTTGTATCTACGCTGCGACCCCTATAAAAACCATGCTGAAATGGCGACATATGTTGATACATGGCGGCAGTCAACTGCTGAGTAACAATTTTTTCAAAAATTTTCGCGAATATATTTAATTTAGATATTGGTCTATAGTTCGAAACATTTCTTTTTTCCCCATTCTTATAAATCGGTGTTATAAGGGCTGATTTCCATTTAGAAGGAAAAATACCTTCAGAAAAAGATTTTTTAAATATTTTTTGAAGCGGTATCACCAATGCGTCGGCACAATTTTTAATAAATATTGGATGGATAAGATCAGTACCTCCCCCCTTTTTTATATCAAAATTTTTTAATTGTTTTAGTATATTTTTTTTAGTAAATTCAATAGTGCTAATATCAATAGGGCATTCCGTAAAGTGTTCCTGTGACGTTACCGATGTTGTATTTTCATTGAAAACAGAGTGAAAATATTCATTAAAATAGTTACTTATTATCTCACCATTAAATGACGACTCTCCGTTATAAGTCATTAGGTCCGGTATAGAGTTGACAGAAAATTTTGATTTAAGAAAAGTCCAAAAATATTTAGGAGAACTACATATTTTTTCCTCAGCTAATTGTATAAATTTTTGGTAGCATTGGTTCTCCATTCTCTGTTCACGTTTTCTTAATAATTTAAATTCATTGTAATCTAAAGGATTATTATATGTTTTCCAGCGCTTGTGAACATTTCTTTTTTCCTTACATACCTTTATTAAGGCTCGTGAAAACCACGGTGGATAGCCATTACAACTATTATTTTTTTTATGTGGAACATACTTTAGGATAAGTTTATTTATTACTGAATAAAAATATGATACTGACTCCTCTGTATTTAAATTATTAATAACATTCCAATCAATTTTCGACAACTCGTGCCGAATGTTGTCGTAATCTGCCGCACGAAAAATCGGCCTGGCCGTAGTGTTTTGTGTTAAATGAGATAAATACAACGGTGTGCAAGTATTTATAGTTATATCGAGCGATTTATGGTGTAAATCTTCTGGTGTAATAGGATGAGAGCATGCAACCAAACTCAACTCAGTATTCGATAAAACTAGATCCAAAATTCGGTTATTAAAGTTAAAACAGTGATTATATTGTTTTAAGTTAGATAATGCTAAGAAATCAAAAAGCGCTCGTACTAAAATATCGTCACTTAATTTTAATTGTAAATGTGTGTGCGAGGGGCTTAAATTCCAAGCCGCGTGGGAGATATTGAAGTCTCCTAATATCACAAACATATCATCAGGGTGATTTGTTATCAATACAGATGAATTATCAAAGAAGTTTTGCAGTGATCTTAGGTGGTTGTCATTGTGAGGAAAGTAGGAACATGAAATGTGCAAGTGTGGTGTCCTATGTTTTTTGTTGCGCGTGTAGCGCGAGTGGGGGACGGAGACAGGAGGTGCAAGCATAGCGGCCGGGCTGTTGGCCGGCCCACACACAGTCAGCCAGAGCTCTTCGCGCTGCGAAGCCGAGCGCCACTCGTCACGCTGATATACAATGTACTCACGTCGTATAGCTATCAATACACCTCCCCCTCGCCGCCCATCACCACTGCCACTTACCCCACGATCGCTCCGAAAGACATTATAACGAAGGTCAAAATATTAAAAATCAGAATTTAACCAAGTTTCGGTAAGGCATATTATATCCCAATCCGCTGTGACAACATGAGACAGAAAATCATGGGATTTAGTGCGTAACCCTCTAACGTTCTGGTAGTAAATACTCAACTGATTATTATGTGACATCGTTAGGAATATATAATAAGTGAAATACTAAGTAGGTGTAAAGGCAATATAAATTGTCAGCAATAATTGTTTCAGACGAGTAATTTCGACACACGGCAAAAGTAGTTTTAGCAAAATGTAAACAACATAGTATTAAATTACATGATAAGTGAAATACTAGGTAGGTATAAAAGTAATATAAGTTGTCAGCAGTATTTGTTTCAGACGAGTAGTTTAGACACAAGGTAAAAGTGGTTATAGCAAAATGTAAATAACTAGTGTAAATGACGTAACATGATAGTATTAGATAACTCATAAACAACAATTTCATGGGGCTATAAAATAGTCATTTCAATTTCAATAAATCTGATTCATCACTAATAACATGCACCTTGGACGAGTCAGTTTTACGCATGAATATTTTACACTGTTTAATCCACAGGTAGGTGTAGTTGAGCTCAGTCTTCTGTTCCCGGGCCAGACTGAGAAGGCGCTTGTTGGCCGGCGTCAGGTGCTCGTTCAGGTAGATGTTCACAGCAGGCCCGTCGATTCCGGCGTCGACGGTAGTCAGCCCTCGGCGCGCCCGAACCGCTGCCAACAATTCGTCCTTGCGGCGTCGCTGACAGAAACGAACAATGATAGCTGGTGGTCTTGTTCCTTTTTGTGTATCATTTGGCCCCTCGGGGACGAATCTACGCACTCTGTGAATAGTATCAACATCCGTATCTCGCAATTGAAATCCCATTTTAACAGAAATGTTATTGAGTATTGTGTACAAATTTTTTTTTAGTGGCACGCCACTGATCTCAATGTTATTCAGCCTTGAGCGTTGGTCTTTCTCCTTATCCGACTCGTTCAGTGTTGCCACCGATGTCTCAGTCTCCTTCAGTCTGCTGTCCAGGGATGAGACCAATTCCAATTTATTTTCGGCGTGGGTAAGTCGCGTTTCGCAACTATTTGTACGGGATTCAAGTGAGCTAAGTTTAGCTGAGATATTATTTATCCCTTCGTTAGCACGTTGCAATCCGCTTTGAAGACTCTGAAGTGTGGACATATGTGATTTGATCTCCCGCAATTCCTTAATAACCTCCGCGAAATTTTCGGGCTGACGGCAGGTCACACATCGCCAGGCCGATTTTTTATCAGCAGTCATTTTCCTGTAGGTTGTCTCAGCCACCGTAGAACAGCCAAAATGATATTGGCCCTCGCATTGTGAGCACAATACAAAATCAGTTTGTATAGTTATACTGCACTTTTTGCACGACATGACACGGTAATCGGCGAAATAATATGCACACAAACCACACAGAACCGACCGAGAGCGTGCGCGAACGGCGATATTATATCTTTAGCTAGCTAAGATTTTGACAAACAGTATGCAATAAGCGTCGAACTTGTAAGCAAACAGCGCTCTCCAGAGTAGTTTGTTACAAATAGTGTAACACTTGAAGTTGGTTTGTTAGGATTTCTCTGGAGATGGCGATGACGTCGAGCCACGTGTTTGAGGCACCGATATACCTGGCTTGCAGCTTCATGTAGGAGTAATCGTTGCCAAGGACGCCTTCGCCTTCGCACTCACAACGTGAGGTCATATTACCGTTTTACGCTGCCCGCTTAGCTCCTGCCAAACTTGAACAGCGCGAAAGAGACGCAAAGCCTCTGAAAGGCATACGTAAGCAGCAATGAGACGGTTAGATAGAACGCCACTTGAAGTTTCGAATGCCTGGGTTTTCTGTAGTCCTAGTAAAATTCATTGCGAAGAGGTGACGTAAGGTTATCGGCTCTGTAAGTGGAAAATGTTTTAATGATAAATGCAATTCATGTAATTTTTTAGTTATTTGGTGAAAGTTAATAACTAAACAAGTTTTATTTAACTGTTCATTCAGTTTATTACTATACAAACTGCAGTCATGATATGATAAATACATTTGATGTATGATTTTTTCACCACAAGAAGGATTCAAATGGCGTCTCTTCAACACAGTATATACCGGGTGGAAAAAAGACCGTGGTTGGAGGAAAAGTACCTTTAATATTTTTGGAAGCTTATTGTACTGAAAGGATACATTCCTTAATTTAAAAAAAAATAAACCTGCATTGAAAATTTTTTGAAAAATCACCTGCTTGAGTCGGGAATCAAATCGGTGAAATGTGAAAAAAAACATGCTGTATTTTACGATACCAACTAAAAGTGTCATTAATAAGGATCGATTTCTTTTACACAACAAAGTATCTAAAATTAAAGAAAAACCAAAAAAAAATTTTTTTGTAAAGCCCATTCACAGAAAGGTTGAAATAATATTTTTAATATTCCATCAACTCGATATAAAAGGCGACACGTAGCGAATTTAGGCGAAGAATACGTCTGTGCATACATGAAAATGGGTGTCATTTTGAATAATTCATAAGTTAAGTAAACTATTTTCTTTAGATATTGAGTAAGCTTTACAATAAAAAATTTTTTTTCTTGGTCTCTCTCTAATTTAAGATACTGTTGTTTAAAAGAAATAGATCCTTATGAAAGGCTCTTTCGGTTGGTACCATAAAATACAGGATATTTTTTTGTCACATTTCTCCGGTTCGATTCCCGGCTCAAGTAGGTGATTTTTGAAAAATCTTTAAATGCAGTTTTAATTATTTTTGAAAATAAAGGAATGTCTCCTTTCAGCAAAATTAGGCTTCATCAATATTAAGGGTACTTTTTCTCCAACCACGGTCTTTTTTTTCCAGCCTGTATACCGTGTGAACTACCAAGGACTTATCCATCCTGAGCGTAAATTCACTGTATCGAGTTCTTATTATCTTGTGAAGTCAAAATAGACCTTATATATACTTTGTTATTATTTTTGTGTGAACAGCCTATTTGAACAGATATCGCGAAGAAGAATAATGAAAATACAGAAATATATTTGTGACGTGCCGCTTAGGCACGTACTACTAGGCACATACCTAACGTGCTCATCTAAATATAAGGAAATCAGATAAAGGCTGTTCGGAGATAAGTGAAATAAAAATTAGAGCAATAAGTCACAATGTATTATTATAATATTTAAGGGCTGAAACCATCAGGCTGATTATGAAAATATTACTGATCAACAATTATTTAAAAAAATGGTTTCAAAAGACAACTTCCACTTGTTTCGTTTCTTATAAACTTCATTTGCTTGTTTTTTCTTTCACATATTCAATAAAATGTGTTATTGAAAATTTATTTAGCATTTTTTGAACAAATTGCAATGTTACAAATAAAAATAAAAGTTCCATTTAATTTGCTACTTGTAAGTTGTATTAAAAATTATCAGGAGTTTTGGCGCCCAACTTGGGGTTCTGTTTTCCACATTATCAAAGCAATGACTGCCATGAATGCCTTTCTGAATATTTTTCTCTTATATTGATCACTCACTTTGAAAATATGATTACGGAAAACCCCAACTTTGGAAAGCTTTGCGAAGAAAATCAAATTTTAATTTTGTTGAATATAAAATAACTAAAGTAGTCTAACAAATACTAATGACTGGAAATTAAGTCAGTAATATCGGAGTATATGTTGGCTAAGATCGGTAAAACAGATCATGTCGGTAAAATAGTTAATAAGCGTGAAGAATAACCTACCAGCAATTCATGGTCTCCTAGTATCTATTGTTTTGCAAAACGTGTTGGATTCAAACAGCTCCCGAAATCGAACAGGTAGCTATAGCGAGAACGCTCAAAGCGAGCGGTCCTGTTAGTTATGTACTCCTGGTTACGTTTGTTATGATTCACGTGGCGTAGAGCTGCCTATTTCCTTGACTTAGTAATGATTGATTTCAAAAAAAATGTTATGGCATACTGTCAACTAGCTAGCAATTTATGATCTTCTAGTATTCATTATTTGGGCAAACGAACTGTTGTTCCATTCTAACAGGTAGAGACCCCATGATCGTGTTCTTTTAAGTCATGTATATACTCCTGGTTGTATTTGTAATGAAACACATGACGAGTTAGAAAAGGAGCTCATTACACTACTCGATATTCAAACTCCAGGTTCACACTCGCGTCTCGTGGCTCGCGAAGAAGCGTGTGAGCTCATCGAATGCATTCAGTTGCTTTTGAACTTTCAACAATGGAGGAAACGTCGAAGTATTAGCCTTGTGTTTAGCCAGCATATGCAGGGAGTTGACGTTCAAACGTAAAATTTAGATACTTTATGATGAGGAGTATCCGAATCACCCCATGTATGCTCCACGATTTTGCGTAGTTTTCGAGATATAATTTTTTTTCATGATTTTTTTCGTAATTTTCACCTAACATCATTTTTCGATTTTTTTCTCGTTCTGTTGAACATTTCTGGTTCAGTTTTTGTGATAACTAATTAGCATAGTCTAACCTAACACCCTTAAAAATATGGTTTATCTAGGCATTGCAGAACTTACATAGAATTAAGATTTGAGCTCAGTACTCATAAATTTTCAAAGTATCAAAAAAAAATTAAATCTGGTTCAAAGTAATTTTTAAATCCTTTCTAGGACTTATCTTTAAAACAAGGCCAAATAGAGTTAGGGTTGACAGGGTTTATTTTCTGTAACTGACCTTCAAAGTAGATTGAGGCATTTTTAAAGGAAAAAAATAATTCTTTTATTTTATTTAAATCTTTGACTTTCTTTGAGTTATGATGGATTTGAGTAAAACATAGTTAATTTTAAAAAAAATAAATTTATTTAAAGTACATTTTCAAAATTTCGCCCTCCCACAGATATGCACAATCTACACCTGCGCCAAAAATTATGTCTTAACTCCCTAAAAGCTTCGCGGTTATTTCTTACAGCGGTTTCGCGCGAATTTTTCTTCTAAGCTCTTCTTTACTTGAAGCTTCTCTGGCGTACGTTATACTTACTTTAAGTAGATAAAAAAAATTATGGGGTTGAGGTCAGGCGAGCGTGATGGCCAGGCATATGGTCCTCGTCGTCCGATCCACCTGCTGGGATACGTCTGGTTTAAATGGCGATGCACTTGCGCTGCGTAATGACTTGGTGCGCCGTCGTTTTGGAATACCATCGTCTTTCTCAATTCAAGGTTTACATCTTCCAGTAATATTGGTAAATCGGCTTCTAAAAAACTTTTGTACGTGTTGCCGTCTAATCTGGATGGCAGTTCAAATAGGCCTATTAATTCGCCATTCAAGACGCCAGACCACATGTTCACGCTGAAACGATGTTGAAATGATGAAGGTCTGGCGGCATGTGAATTTTCAACGGCCCAAATGTGATAGTTGTGGATGTACCTATCATTCCGTGGATGTCTTAAGACTTTAGGGGAGTTTAGGGCAATAGTTTCTTGTTTGTTTTGTGGCTATATATTCAACATTGCGTAAAAAACACATTCTCGACAACTTTTCAATATAATTTTTATTGATAAATTGTGTATACCATTAAATGCTGATAAGGCGAACTATGTTCTAATTAGGATTTATAAGCCGCAAACAATCAACCAACCAATACATAAACATCTAAACGATCGCCTCATACCATACGTATCCAATTCAAATTAGGTATATAGGTACATTTTGTAAATAAATTACATCATAATCGCATTTTTTGACAACCCTTCCATATTTGCGATAGAGCGCGTAAGTTCCCACGCTGCTGGCGGTGTCGTTCAACATCAAACGCGTTTCCAAACTGTATACATTATTAAACTGTGACTAAGCTCGTGGCCTGGCTCGCGGTTAGTCTCGCGGCTAGCAGGGCTCGCGTCGGGAGCGGTTTCTTGGGCACGAGTCAAAAACGGCTTATGGCTCGCATGCGTGCGAGCGCGAGTTTATCGCTACAGTACACTATCACGCGCGCTTCTTATAAAATTTATAATTTTGCTTTATTTTTAACCAATCTTTAAAAATCTTTATAGATTTCTAAGTTGACTAATACGTAGTAATTAACAGTAAATGAAGACTACTTTGATTAACAACTAAATCAAATTCACTTTGGAACCGGCTCACGCTTTGTTTTCTGCTAAGCTCCTCCCACTTTTTGCTCCTAAATTGCAATCTGTTATGTGTGCACTAGTACACGTAAAGGAGACAAGAAGCCTGTGAATAAAAGAGCACATGTACTATATGCAGCTAAGTGGTTAAAGAGCGATAGATTGCAGCGTTGGCTGAAAGGGTTACTGCTTCGCTTTTATGCAGTCCTGGTACTTATCGCCAAAGGGTGACGTAACATCTAATCTATGACGTCACTGAAATTCTCAGTTGGCGCTAGAAGATGACCGTAAATCAGGCAAAAAGGCGCTTTAACTGACTGCAAACGCCAAACAAAAGACGTCGCTTGGCCGTTAATTTTTTTCGTACCTACGGTGTTTACGCTCGAGGAAGAGCGAGTGGCAACACTGCATATAGTCTGTGCATGTGAGGGCCTGTGGCGGCCGGCCGCATGTGACATGTCAGTCGAGTCGAATACGTAATGACATTGAGAGAGGTTACCGGGCGGCGCGTTTCGAGAAAATATATAATTGAACTAGTTTTGCGCGGCGCACCAAATAATCTTGGTTGCGAACGTCCGCTTGTGAGAGTGTGCCAAAGTTTTATTGTCCGCTAAGGAAGTGAGTGGCGGCGGCCTAATAGGCCTATGTAGTGATCCGGTGGTTCGGTAGATTGACAGCAGCCCTTCAGGAGCCGCGACTTCCTTCGAGCTAGCTCCGGAAGTCCACTGGCTACATACGGAGACCGGACCGGATTAGGGGTAAGTTGAACCAACACTCCCAAACTCAATTAACGGACACAATTAACCACGCTCTGCTACCAAATGATGATGGCGCCTAAAGTAGACGCCACCACGTCGGCGATTCGCCGATTGTTTTATGCTGAATTTAAAACCGAATACAAGTGGTAGTAATACTTACCCCTAATCCGGGTGAGTCTTGGCGGCCTTTACAACAGATTCAAAAATCCCTCCCCAGTGAGGGCAAGATGGCGGGGAGTATCGTCATGTTACCCCCCTACGGGAGAGTGTGGATCCGATCTCTATATTATTTTTATCTAAAAATTCACAAACTTCTCTTATATGTCTATCAGTGCCCTTGAAGTTCGTCCCACAATCGGACCTAATTAGAGATGGCAGTCCCCGGCGGGAGACAAATCTGCCTAACGCTGCTGAGAAAGCGTCCATGGTGAGTGCACTCACCACCTCCAAATGAACGGCTTTAGTGGCCAAACAAACAAACACACACAAGTAAGCCTTTTCAGTCTTAGCATTACGGAGTCGCGACGTTTTTATAGTGAATGGTCCCGCGAAATCAGTTCCAACTCCTAAGAAGGTCATCGATTCGTTCACACGATCAGCAGGCAAATCACCCATTTGGGGCTGCATCGTCTCGGGGCGTAAACGATAGCAGGGCAGACATCGAAAGATAACAGATCGGATTATTCTTCGCGCTGACAAAATCCAAAACTCCCGTTGGAGGAGCGCGGTCAATGCATTACATCCGGCATGAGCATTCTTCACATGGCGATCAATGATCAACAATCGCATCAATAATGGTCCGTCCTTGGGGAGCAACAGGGGATGACGTGATCTATGAGGCAAGTTAGCGTGCCTCAATCGGCCTCCTACACGCAACAATCCCTTATCATCCAGAAAGGGAGTCAAACGCACCAAGGGTCCCTTTAATTTAGACGTTCCGTTAAGGAAAATCTTTAGTTCCGGTTCAAAGGCTCTAGACTGGGTCATACGCACCCAATGCAAAAGAGCATCTTGGGGCTCCTGCGGAGAGAGGACCGGACACAAATCTTTGTCCTGAGGCCGGCGACAATTTCGAATAAATCTTCTTATCCAAGCGGTCACGCCGAGCAACTTGTCCAGAGAACTGTAGCGGTCTAATAAAAAATCCCGTTCTGGAGCCGCTATAGCCTCGACAGCGTGAACACGCAAGCCCGGACTTGGTGCCTTCACCACAGCTGGTGTGGAAGGCCAAGACGGCTGTAACAACCATTCGGGACCCCACCACAGAGTGTGGTCAATAAGCTGAGGGGCTTTGCTGCCACGTGATGCACAGTCGGCAGGGTTTATTTCACCTGGCACGTGGCGCCAAATCAACGGGGCCTTCGAGGCCTGTATTTGGGATAACCGTTTGGCCACAAATACTTCCAGGGAGTGGACGGAGTTCTTAATCCAACACAGGACAACCTGACTGTCGAACCAAGCGAAGAGCGACTCAAAGTCCACACTACGTCCCAGGGTGTCAACAACGTGGTTCATCAAACGAACCAGAAGAGTAGCTCCAGACAATTCTAACTTCGGAATCGTTAATCGAGTCCGAAGTGGAGCAACCTTACTCTTAGCAATTAGCAAGTGGAGCTTAATAGCTCCTCTATCATCGACCGTCCGGATATATACGACGGCTGCGTATCCACTCTCAGACGCGTCACAAAGGCCATGAAAGCTGGCCGTAAACCGTCCCTTAGGCAGTATATGTTTAGGGATACTAACACGGTTAATGTCGGGAGAGACGACATGAAGGACTCCCAATCTCGCAGCAAATGGCCCGAGAGGGGCTCATCCCACGACACTTCGGCTGACCAAAGTTCCTGTAGAAGGCACTTCATCCAAAACACTACGGGACTAATCCAGCCATTTGGGTCAAAGGTACGAGCTACTGTAGATAAAACCAACCGTTTCGTCCAGACCTTGGGGCTTGGCAGCTCCAATCGATAGGTGAACGTGTCCTGGACAGGTCTGTATTGCACTCCCAAAACAGATAGTAAATCTGGAGTGTTGGCATTCTCAAAGATATGAGGCTCCTGCTGGTGGTCGTCTGGCAAATCACACAAAAGCTGAGGTGAGTTGGACATCCACTTCCTCAATTCATAACCACCAGCCCCGAGAAGAGCAATTAGTTCATCTCGCAAAATCAAGGCTTCCTCGACACTAGAGGAGCCTGTACAAATATCATCCACAATTGAGAACCAAGGATGCGCGAGGGTATCGTAACCGCTCACGTTCAGCGAGTTCCACAAGTGAGCGAATTGCCACAAAGGGGCTCGAACGCAAACCGTATGTGTTGGTGTTCAGCTCGTAGACTAGCATGGGATCTCTGGGATCTTCCCTCCATAATATGAGCTAATATCGTCTATCGTCCGGGTGAATCACAGTCTGCCGAAACGTCATCCGGATATCGGTCACAAAGACGACGGCATGGCGACGGAAGTTGGTCAATACATCACCCAACTCGTGGTGCAACTTCGGTACAGCATGCAGACATTGATTCAGCGAAACTCCGGTAGACGTGGGAGCTGACCCATCAAAAACAACGCGTATCTTCCCAGTGGAAGGTTTCAAAACCGCGTGGTGAGGAAGAAAATTATGTTGCTCGTTTCGCCAGTCCAGTCGCGAGACCGACATGTGCCCCAGTTGCTCATATTCTCGCATAAAGTCGACATACTTCTGTTTGAAGTCGGAGTTTCTACTCATACGACGCTCCATGGACAGCAGCCGCTTCTCGGCCAACGGCCGGGAGCTTCCAAGTGAGGGGCGAACTGACAAAAAGGGCAAACGAGTGATCAGCCGTCCCGAGTGAAGGCGACCTGTATTGTTCTGGTAGAACAACTCACACTCCTCGTCTAAGGGGTTCACTCGCTTCACGGTAGGTGGCTCTTCCACCTCCCAAAACCGTTGAATAACATCAGATAAGGTGGAGCTAACGGTTATGTAACTGTCCACCGATGGAGTTGGTGGGTTATGCCTAACTGGTCCCATCACTACAAACCCAAGCGATGTAGATAAGGCTACCAGCCCACCCTTCTGTAACTCTCTCCTCTTCCCACAATACACGCGGCCTAGAACATCGGCACCGAGCAATAACTGAATCGGACCGGTTCGGTGGATGGAAGGGTCAGCCAAGGTCAATCCTGGTGTCGCATCAACGACAGCGCGCGAAACGTGCTGTTGCGGAAGCTGACCAACAACCTTCTCATAAACAATCGCGGTCGCGCCAATTTTGGGCGCTGAAGAGAAGTGGGGGGAGAAGGAGAACAAAACCTGACCGATCGGATCCGGGATCCGCAGGTCTCCGATTCCCCGTACCGATTCAAGGTATGGAGATGTGTTCAAACTCAATGCCCTCTCTGTATTTCTAACCGTTAACATATGAATTTAGGCGCACGTTTAAAATTTTAATATCCAAAATCGATTATTCATAACCCACTTTTAGTAAGCTCGAACCACTTTTGACCGATATAATTTGGTCACAAACACTATTACCCAATATTTTGAAGTTAAAAGTAGTTTTGCCCAACGTCCTTAGTTAAAACCACTTTTGATTGCGAAAATTAGTCAAAATTGTTTTTAACTAAGGGTATCGGTCAAAACAACTTTTGCCTGATTTTTGCAGTCAAAAGTGGTTTTGACTGGTTATGAGTTTGGGCTGTAACATACATATGGAATTCGAAAACGAAAAACACATTGGTACATGGCGGTCTCGAACCCCGAACACATTTTAATTATTTATTTAGCCCGAAGTATCGAAAGCTCTGCAGCATTCGTTCGAAACGTTGGGCTAAATAAATAATTAAAATGTGTTATATAAATATTCGCGAGTAAATTCGAAAAGTGTATTTATATTAAAAAAGTACTTTTGTATTAAAAAAAACTATACAGAAGAAGTGGCTGTATGGCTTAAATCTTATTTTTACTCTCGCAAATAAAAGAGCGCTACGAGCGTCGGTGGCGCTGTGGACTCGGCACTTGCCTTCCAATCGGGGTTCGGGGTTCGAGACCCGCCATGTACCAATGTGTTTTTCGTTTCGAATTTCATATGTACATTTGTCTGACGCTCCTACGGTGAAGGAAAACATCGTGAGGCAACCTGCATACATCTGCGAAGAAATTCAATGATGTATGTGAAGTCGACCAATCCGCACTGGGCCAGCGTGGTTGACTAAGGCCTAATCACCCTAACATAGGGTAGGCTCGAACCCCTCGGTGGGGGACGTATATAAGCTGTGATGATGATGATGAAATAAAAGACAGTATTATGATTATATGATTTTAAATAAATGCAGTATTTTTTGTATTTGTTGCTATTTTCTCGTAGGTGATGCGAAAAGTATAGTATTATCCCCAGGGATAAAGCTGTCTTAGTCTTGGGTGAGCTTAAATCCCTCGCTACGTACGCTCAGGATTTGATTATTTATCACCCTCGCTGCGCTTGGGAGTTAAGAGGACTGTGAGGTGCCGATTCATAGCTCGATTAGACATATTCAATAATGCAATTTGTTGCACACCGCTTAGAGTTCAATGTTCGATACAAGTGCGTACAATTCTTATTGAAATATTGTTTTGGGCGATAACGTTTGAACCCAAATTTAATTTTAGTCATATTAGATTAAGTACACCGTCATCTATGTTTGTACGTTATGCTTTTTTTGTAATTTAGTTTAATTTAGTAGAAAAAAATATAAAAATGCTCGAGGTACTTATTAAGTATAAAATATAGATATTTAGATACTAATAAATTGATATTGTAAGCAATATTTCTACAAAATCAAAACTTACTAACCTAGATCTTTATTATATCTACAACATATCCAAAAATTATGAAAATTGGACTATGTTTAGTAGCTGAAAAACGATATCGCTTTTTGTATGAAAATTTACAGCTTCACAATCCTCTTAAGCATAGAGTCCTTTGTTACGCTCGCGATTCAAGTCTACACACGTCACAAAAGACACTGCTTTATCCCCTTAGCTATTAATGTGTAATTATATGAATGAATGTTCTATTTTATCTCCGGGGTCTTTGCCAACTTTCACAGTTCTTCTACCTTTTTTTATTTTCTCGTAAGTGCCTGTGTTGCGAAAAGAAGAGTATTTTTCTCGGGGATGAAGTAGTGTTAATATTTTGTGAGCATTGATCGAGTGACGATTTAAAGTTGAAGAACTATATTATTTTTATGAAAAATAATCTGTAGAAAAATATACCAATACGAAGAAAATTTATATTTAGCGCAGACTGAAGCGCAGGAGATATTATGAAGGCTTCATTCGTTTGCCGAAACTGAATGAAAGAACAGTAGAATCCAACACTTTTTCCAAAACATTGAGTACTAGGAGAGCATAAACCGCCTATAGAATAGCCTTAACTACTCCCTTTTGGCCACTTTAGCTTTAT
Organism: Schoenobius gigantellus; assembly: GCA_963935595.1. Taxonomy (NCBI): domain Eukaryota; kingdom Metazoa; phylum Arthropoda; class Insecta; order Lepidoptera; family Crambidae; genus Schoenobius; species Schoenobius gigantellus. The sequence continues at coordinate 44,011,239 of OZ012544.1, read as the reverse complement.
GACTTCTTATAAATACACCAACAAGGGTAATAAAACCTATGTCTGCGCCAAAGCATTAAAATAAAGCAGACATTAGCAGAGAAGGTATTTATCATCCCTTTTATAATGATAATAATTAATTGATGTTTGAATGACGTTTTTAATTCAATTCTCTAAATAAACATTGTTGGTATGGTATTAGGGAATAAATAATAATTACACATAGGTCATTAGATTTTAATATGACTAATTGTCATTTGAACTCAAAACATACATAAGCTTGGAGATACTAACAGCTCATTCATCATTTCCTGAATACCTTCTACGAAGCCGGTCTCTGAGTTACGTCACCATTAGTCGATGAGTACCAGAACTTCATAGAAGCAAGTGCAGCATTACGGCTGCATTCCAAACCTTTTTTTGACCGCTTTCGTATTAGCCGTCAATAACGTGTAACGTCATCCTTTTTGAAATTTAAGTATTTTAGAGAGGAATGTTATGACTTTTATCGTCAGATCATTCTTGTATGAGCTTTTGTCTGAAAATATATTGTTTTGTCTTATAAAGGCTAAGAAATCATAAAAATAGAATAAACAAGTAATATTTCAGTCTTCATAACAACAGTGTCGAATGTTTGTTAATGTGAGCCAAAAATTAAAGTGGTGAATTTGGCGAAAGGAAGTACAGCTGCGAAGTTCAATTTCGCCCTGATGAGACCTGTGAGGAATTCTTGAGGCGTTTTGTATTCTTCGGTGGCTCTCTACGAGCGCCTAACTATAGCATACACCGTGTCTTTGATCCACGGGTAAGTGTATTGTTTTCCTCGTTGTTACTATCCGTGTGACTTTCATTCCACTACTGCTTATAAATTCGGGAGTAAATATTATTTTTTCAAACTTATTGGCCTTTTAAGTAGGAATTTTAGTGGTTTTGAGTTCAGTGTTCGTGTTCTCCATAGCTTAATGTTACTTAACGTTATTCCAGTCCTTGGACCGGATTCGACCGAAGGGTAACCTCCGCGGACTTTCACGGTGGCGAGAGAAGCTGCACCGCGGCTTACTAGAGGCTGGATTGCCGCGACGGTGTGTCGGCCCAGACGGTGACTTCGCACCGGCTAGGCTGTGCCGTCGTGCAATAGCAGCGGCTCGTCGTCCAAGCGGCGCGACGTTTTCCTCAAGATAAGTCGTATCGTCCGGCCCCCCTTTTTATATATATATTCATTTTTTGTACACCCATTGACAGACTATATTTAATTTTTAGCCAATACCCCCCCCCCCCAAATTCTAAAAGGTCCGTTTGTCGACCAATCCATTTCTGGCGCATTTTTCTAATTATGGTGTCGTCCCGCCGGCTCCCAGTCCCCTTTCACACACGCACACACACAAAAACTAATCAGTTACACATAAGGGCCTGAGCGCCTGCAGCGCGACTAAATTATTTTTATAGGTACTATTCTTCGAACAGCGTCTGTCGGCCGGGTCGACCTATCTATATGCTATTCAACAAAATTCTATAATATTATATCTTTGTCATTAAATGTGTGTTCAGGTTAATGTGGCATTATATTGGTAAATTAGACGTGTTTGTGCTTCCACAACCTGTGGGAGTACGTGGTGGCCCTTTTTATGCCACACAAGGTAGTAGACATTTCAACCGGTACAGCGTTCTTCCTTGTACCCGCGTATAGCTGCATTGCATAGGTATGTTTTCTTTCAGGGCTTCTCGTCTCTTTCACACAGCACAAGCGTAAACGTAACAGATTGCATAGGGAGGAGATAGCACAAAATACGATTACATATATGTTGTTTTGACGCTTTCAGCAACAATAACACCCGAATCCCAATGCAGACCTGGTACACTGAGGCGCCAAATACGTGGCATGGCGGATAATCCTCCTAGCTACAGCAATCGGATAGAGTAAGATCTTATGGACTGATATTTAGCAATAAGTACTGCTTGCCATAAAATACTAATCACTGTCAAATGAAACATCTCAAGAATGATTGCTTATTTGATGATTTAGGAAATAATTTTATAATTAAAAATACGAGCCGTGCTCAAACGCAAAAACCAGAATGAATTCATTTTCACACCTGCAGATCTATGTAGTACATATTACATGGGCATTATTCTAATAGCGTTAATGCATTTATGGCGTGTCAATAATGCCTCAATAGCATTACCTTTCGAGTAATTCACGTAAAAAATACCAAAAAGCAATTTTATTGAAATGTTATCAAGTAGCGATAACAACGTTAAGATTGACAGAATAAGGCCCGTCTTTTGTCGATGTTTCGTGACAAGTAAATCAAGAAGAAATAAATAAATCAAGAATCAATAGCAGGAAATGTCACTGGTGCACAGATATATAAATAAAAGCAGACTTAACCTCAGAATAACAACTAAAGCATAGAAGGAACATTAAAATAAGAATTCATTATGTGTTATTTGTCTCTTTCTATCATACAGCACAAAATTGTGTAAGTGTAAGAGATGAGTAATATTTGTTTTTTGGCATATCACAAGGTGGTCACTAGATGAATTGATTCAATTGTCATTTTGGTTAAAAACTAAAATTGGTTAAAAATATAACACGGCTAAATTCTATAGTACCTTGTATCGAAGATAGACCATCCGAGTTTGAACTCTTTGAATTGTTCCTATAATATTTGTTTGTGCGTCCCGTGGCTAGTAATATTTTGATGATATTTTATTAATATTTAAGTGATTAGAAAGCAAGAATTCTTTAGGTATTTACAAATAGTGTGTGTTTGTGCACTCCGTAACATAATGTCTTGTGTAGTTTGGGGCTGCAAGTCTCATTCGTCGCGAAAGGAAAATAATCAAAATTTATTGACCTTAAATTGGCATGTTTTCTCATATTGTTACTTGAATGTGAGCTAATAAGTACACTTATATACATATGAAATATCGCTGACTCATTTTGTAGAAAAAAAATACGTGTCCGTTTGTCTGTCAAGACTATCTTGGAAACGCGTGAAGGTATCGAGTTGAAATTAAAACCATATAATTACTCAGTTCTACACTAACAAGTTCTATAAGTGAAGTTATATAGTCTTACACTACAAGTCAGGGAAAATCTCAAACTCCACATTTGTAATTAAATCATAAAAAATGTAGTCTCTATTTAAAGTATAACCTACAATTTTATACGGGACCCTCGGTGGGCGAGTCCGACTCGCACTTCCCGCTTTTAGTCTCTTGAACGGCCAGCCTGACCATACCAAAGAGACACAGCAGCTATTAGCTGGATAAGTTACATAAGAAATACTACCCTTAATTATTTATGTTATATTTCTTGTAATAAAGACATTTTAGTATTAGGGATCTATTAAATACCTACATAATATAATTATCGACGTTGAAACTAGGTGAGTGATGAGCATGACCTCACTGGGAGAAGAACTGACAAGCGAGAATAGGCTAGTTGACCCTTTTTTAAAATAGGGCTTAAAATGTTCATAATTGTTGTATTAGACCATAGCACATGAATATTATTTTTTTCGATGGCTAAAAAGTGCAAAAAATCTATTTTAAATTAAGATTTTCAATTTTGGACCGAAAACACGGTCAGCCATGATAGTCTGTTGATTATCTGCGGCAATGACGTCAGTCTTATAGTAAACAAAGCATGGGAGCGAAATAACTTCACAAAAACAATGCTTTCTATTAAATATCACAAAATATAGTAAAACTGTATATGGAACGGGACAATAGAACAGGAATATAGAATTACCTCTTCTCTCCAGGAAAGCTGTGGATTAGACGTACCCAGTGATATAGACATGCGAAATATTTGGTTAACACTCGCTTAAAGAAATCCTGTAACTATCTACTGAAACCATTGATTTACTACCAAACAAACTCAAATGTATTTTGCGAAAATCACATTAATGTAAGTACTATAACTGAATAACCCAATCTTTGTAGGTACTTCAGTTTCAACTTAAACAAAATAGAAGTTTTTAGGTTGTATGTAAAATCATTAATTAAATTTTTATCTTTCAGTTAGAATGAAAATGACTGCAGCCGACCAACCAAATTTTAACTTGACCAGAAAACAGAGAAAACTTGACCATTCACACCTTTTTGATTTAATCTAAGTTATACACTGACACTAGATGATGTTTCAAAGAAAAGAATATGTACTTATGTTTAATTGAATAATGATGTAATTGAATATTAATTAAAAAGTATGTAATACAAACAAAAATATCAAAGTTTCATAATTAATATATTTATCTAAACAACTTTTACTTGAATTTACTGAGTACCTAATTAAAATTTGTTGCTTTTAGTGGTTACTTAATGAGAACTATTGTGTACTAACCTGTTCTCCTCTTGACAACGAGATTGATAAGGCAGTAATAGTTTTGCAACATAATACAAAGCAGTGCATGCTCAGCCACAACATCAAAATGTGGCCCGTCAACTAGAACAACATTATGTCAACAAAATAACTCAAGTATTCACATACCAAAGCACCATAGAAGTAAATAGGTCCAGTTTGGTAAAACTGAAAGATGTTATATCTTCACTGATTAAACCTGTTGGCCACCATGGCTGGTAAATTTCAGAACAGCTTACGCAAGAATATGCAAGTTATCCATTTTAAAGCCGTATACAAATATATTAAATGTGATTGCTGTGTTGTCAGCCTGTGCTCTTCCTAATTTACAAGTTCCTTCTTATTAAATAAATAATATAAAGAATTTTTTTTCTTTACTTTATACATAACTAACATCTAAAGATGACATAATACATTTTTGTACTACATTAGTCATTATGTTCTTCACTAAAAAAATGTTCTATGTTTATTTGACAATAATGACTTGTAAAGGTTTATGTTGAATCAAAATATTTTAATTTGAAATACATGTGTTTTATTTTTCCGTTACACCTTAAAAGATTTGTAATATTTTATAGGTTTGTTGCTCATATTTATCATTGTTACTCAAATATATATGTTCCAAAAGTACAAATAGGTTGAATACAGTTAGATCAAATTTATTAATTGTATATATTGCCTTAAAGTCGCAGGTAATAGAAGTCAAAATAATAATAAAGTGATTTATTATGAAGTAATACTTTCATATGATTTAGGAAAAATGTAGAATAGTTTCCAAAATGGCACTATATGATCAATAAGTTTTTTGACGTACAGATTGTTAGAACAAATACCTATTATAGGTAGTATTGTCACCTTTTGAGTGTTTTCAAAATTACATACTGCTAGCAACACAAAAGTATATAAGTTTTGCTTTAGCACAAAACATCTGCATCTATACTTGATTTAAGCATACTGTTCACAGTTTTCCTTTCTTTGTTAATTAACATTTTCTTCAGTAAAAGAGCATGTCAATTTTGTATTAATCTAATTTTATGGATACCGTTTGTTGAATAGACTATTACAGGGTATTAATCAGAAATGAGGTCACATTTTGCAAATTTCAACCCAAATCTTCATCTTTCAACTTTTATCCACATTTCATTATACTCGTAGGTGTCTGCAAGATTTCCGTTAGGTACGTTCGATGATCTTTTTGTTGCGATATCAATCAAATCAATCTATATCTACTAATAGTATAAAGTTGATGAGTTTGTTTGTTTGGTTGAATGCGCTAATCTCAGGAACTAGGTACTGAGTCAAATTACAAATTCTTTCTTTCTTTTTGTGTTGAATAGTCCAAAAGACTATTTAAAATATAACATTATTTTCTGTCCTCCACGCGAACGAAGTCGCGGGCACAGCTAGTCTATCAATACTACAGAATAAGTTATAGTAGAGGTGCAGAAACTGCTCTCTTTAAGAACTCATAGAGGATATACGAGGGCGGGTCAAAAAATTCGCGGAATGAGGGGCATGAAGGGGGGAAAGGTGACTTTTTACTGCCTGCACTAGTTGTGACACTCATTAAGAGTATAAATACTAAGTTTCAAAAAAAATAGGTCATAATTACCTGAGCTACACATCAATTAACAAGTCAATCCGGAAGAAAATTTGCAACATGAAGAAAATTGAGTTTCGCGCAGTCATCAAGTTCCTTACCAAACAAGGAAAACCTCCCCAGACTATTTTGGAAGAGATGTCTTTTGTTTACGGGGACTCTTGCCCTGGTAAAACCATGGTTTACAAGTGGCACAACCTGTTTAAGCAAGGCAGGGATTCGATTGAAGATCATCCGAGGCTAGGGAGGCCTGTCGAGGCAACCACGGCAGAAAATGTCGAAAAACTTGAAAAAATCATATTGGAAGATGCCCGTTTAAAGAAGAAACAGCTTGCAGAAATGATTGGAGTATCAGCTACAACCATTTTGAACATCCTACACGACCATCTTGGCATGTCAAAGGTGTGTGCAAGATGGGTGCCGAGAATGCTCACGCCACACCAGAAGCAGCGGCGAGTTGAGTGTTGCCGCGAGTTTTTAGCGCTCTGTGGTGAACAAAAGGATGAAGTTTTGAACCGAATTGTGACTGGAGATGAAACTTGGGTTCATCATTATGAGCCTGAGTCCAAATAAGACTCCATGCAGTGGCACAAAAAGGGCACACCACTTCCGAAGAAATTCAAAGTGTCTCCGTCGGCTGGAAAACTCATGGCTACTGTTTTCTGGGATTCAGAGGGAATCCTCCTTATTGATTATAAAGAAAAGGGTGTCTCTATCACTGGAGAGTGACTAATAGAACGTCTACGAGATGCTGTGAGAGAAAAAAGACGGGGAAAATTGACTAAAGGTGTGCTCCTTTTGCACGACAATGCACCCGTGCACAAGGCGCAAGTTGCGATGGCTGCTGTTCAAAGAGTGGGCTTCGAAATCTTGGAACATCCTCCCTATAGCCCAGACTTAGCCCCAAGTGATTATTATTTGTTCCCAAAAATGAAAAAAGAGCTTCGAGGGAAGAAATTTTCCAGCGATGAAGAAGTGAAGAGCGCAATTTCGGCTTATTTTGACGACAAAGAGAAATCATTTTTTTTTCGAAGGTATTAATATATTAATTGATGGGTCTAATAAATGTATTAGAGTTAAGGGGGAATACGAGTACATTGAGAAGGAAAAATAATTTTGTGTTTTATTTCTTACTTTTTACCCTCCATTCCGCGAACTTTTTGACCCACCCTCGTAGGTACAAATCTAATATTGATAAAATCGAATACATATCAACCTATCAATGAATATTATTATTCAGTACTTACTGAATAATAATATTCATAAAAGTTGGGCCGCGCATCAATGTGCCGCAACACTGCGTGTGAGAATTGTAGAATTATTGCGGATTGATATGGCCTGTTTGTGTGCGATATCTATAAGAAATCTTATTAAACTACTATAAATAAGTGCGATAATAGGGACAAGGATATTTTGATTTCGGCTTGTGATTTATAAGCTTACGTGATAAAAGGGTTGTTTTTCAGTCACGCTGTCGAGGTTGGACCACGTTGTTTTTGCTTCGTGGGTTGGACTGTTGGCCTATGTTAAGCCTACTGCTCGGCCAACTAGGTACCTACTTATCTCATATCTTTGTATCTTTAGACCGGAACAGTCTGGCGATACGCGCTAGGTATCGAATAACAAAACATTTCGTAAAAACAACTAATCCCTTTACTAATTAATGTTGTTTAACACTTGTTTGGTTGCACAGTGTTGCATAGTGTTTTGTCCCTTTCATGCTTATGTCAAACTGCAATAGTGTGACAGACTCATCCGCTATACAATCTTTATTAGTTAGGCCGTTAAAACTTTACTAAATATTTACATTTTCTACCGAATATTACTTTATTAAATAATGTTATTGGTTTTTAAAACTTCAATGAGTAGTATCGATCGATATAGTAGATACCTCGTGAGTATCGGAACGCCGTCCCTAAAGACGGAAAGAAGATGGACGAATGTCTCAAAAAACTGGTCATTATTTTTTGTTTACTTTTCTTCCGGGGCTTTTACAGTTGTTTATTATATCTCAAAATTTTTTATTAATCATATAAGGAATTTTCTGATATGTCTCATCTGTGTAACGGTCTGGGGCAGAAACGGGCCATGTCTTTTATTTTTTTAGGCTGTTATATCTATAAATAAATATAACATTCAGAGTTTGTAAAAATGTTACCATCAAGGGGGTAAAATAACTATAGTGACTGTCATAGGCAAAGGCGCATCACTAATAAACGATAAATCGTCTTATTTAGACGACAGCAAAAATGAACCGTCTTGACTGCATTCATATTGTGTGTGATGCACTCAAGACTCAGTAAAAAAAAGCTATTGCTTTAGCCAAAAAATTTTAGTTGTAAATTATCTTTTTGATGACAATCGAACTCTACTCTATCACTTAAAAATTTCATATTTTACTCAATTAAAAATCCATGTAAAAATGAGTACAAAGTCCTTAGAGTGCAGAGTGTGGCCCTGGCGTACCCTAATGCGGCCCTGACTTTTGTTTGTGTGTGAGTAATGTTTACATGTGGTAAAGTTGCCACGCATTTTTGAACAATTTGTTAAGTTTGCTTTTATTTATATGTCTGTGCACTAGTGTCTGTAGCTACCTGTTGAATTCCGTCAATAGAACGTAGTTCGAATTCAACACGTTTCACAAAACATTGAAAACTAGGAGAACATAAGCTACAGGTAGAGAGGAGTCTACCATGGAATTATTACTTAAACAGGAATGAGCTCTTGCTTAAAAAAGTGTGCCGAGCGAGAGATAAATAACTGTACCGTTTGTCTCTTTCGTAAATTTGTGACCACAAATTCTACGAAATAGGGATTTTTTCTTAAAAACAATAACATTCAACCTGAAAGATGCTTTTGAAAATCATAATATGCTTAATAATCACGATTGTTTAGGAAGAGATTGCTTTTTGCCCTTTGTACAATTAGTGTTAAGTGTATTATTTATACGTTGACTTTAAGCTGGTTGGTGTTGTACAACAAAGAAATATTATATTCTATTCTATTATTTCAAAATGGGTTGCGCAAAAGAATTTTATATCTGCTTTTCAATACAAGATAGGTTTTATTAATATTATATTTATTTAAATAATAATGAATGTCAATGATTGTCTTTCAATAGATGGGTCTTTCCAATCGGTATATTATGTTGAACCCACCGCCACATAACAGATAATCAAATATGTCAACTTCTCAAAAATGAGTCAACACTAAAATCTCTCTGTGATATTTAAATACATACCTAGTAAAAGAATAAGTAATATTTTAAGAAGAAAAGAATTAAAAACACATCAGTGTGAGACGAATTGTTTTAACAATATTGAAAACTTTTGTGGTTTCGCCAATATCTTGAACAGAATGTTAATGCCAATTCTTTTTTCTAATAACTTAACATCGCCTCGTGTAAGCTAAGCAATAAATAACTAATGTAAATTACTTTTATTAAAAAAATATTTATGTTAGGTACATACCGTGTGGTCACCCTACTACAATGACAACGAAAATTACTGACATTGACATAGAATTGTTGTTGCAATATTACATTTTTGAATACTACCACTAGAATATTTCCTGGACGTAAAATCATAGTGTTATAATTATTAATAGTAGGCTAACACGATAATTTAATTTATTTCATGTTATAATTATTACAAAAAAAAAACAATTTAGGTATTTTGGGCGTTAAAAGTAATTAAAATAACCAATAATAAAAAATCATCATCTACCAATAGTTGTTTCATAACTACTAAATTATAAAATATACAACAGTAGCAACACTGTGGGAAAGGGATAAAAGGTACAGTTAGTGCTATCTCTCTCAGCACACTTTTGCACTTTCAAGTGTTTAGTCTTTATTCACATAGAAATAAAGTCCAAATTTGAACAACAATATTTTGAAGAGCTCTTTTAAGCCAAACGGCACCGTAAGTGCTTTTTGCTGAGCCAAGTACCAGTTTTTAAGTTTAACATGGTTTGGTGTCGATTTTTGTTAAAGTCAAAATGTTGAACTCGTTTAGTATTAATCAAAATTAAAAGCACATTTCTCTAATTGGGATGATGACTGAATTCTAATTTTTACGTCTCGTCATTAAATATTAAAATACCGTGGAAAAAGATGCAGTGCTGTGAAATCAGAATTAAAATCGGCTTAGAAATACATTAGATACAAGCATTTTAAGTTGTTAATTTGAAGGCGATTAGACAGAGAGATCCGACATCAACCGTGACGTCATTGTTGAGTACGGCCATATAAACTCCTTGTAAATTGCCGTTTTGCTAGAAAGAGATGGAGAAAAATCTTTAATATCTTATATCTTGGTTGTTTTTATAGTTATTCGAAAACCGATTTTTTCTTTCTGTTTATTATATGAATGAGCTTCTATTAAAGCAAAAATTTTTTTTTGTCATCTAGCCTATCTCCGGATATCTTTTGGATATTGCAATAACAAATTAAAAAAAGAGACACAGAGATTTTCCACATACACCTATTTATGATATTTCATCTGCTAATGAAAAGTATCCAAGTCCCACGTTGGGCGCCAAAATGAATAATTTCGAAAATACTTACTCTTCAGTACAAACAATAACATAATAATAATATGCATCTTCTGGCATGGCTGCTAATAATGATATACTGGTTTTTCCTTTCACTCTCTATGTACGTTTTTCATTTTTTCCTTTAAGCATGTTCAGCTCTATGCTTTTTAAAGCAAATTACGAAATTAGATTATATTCATTACACAATGACTACGAAACTAAGCGACATATCTGTATATTTTTTTACATTCGAATGAAGAGTATTTAACAAACAATTTGTTAGTAAACCTCAACATCATCATTAAACATGGAATACGATTATTTAGAAAAAAAAACCATAATGAAGTATCGTAACTCACTTCCTAATTCGACTATAACCGCGTTAGCTTGGCGGAGCACGTTTTCCTAAACATTAGTTACTAGAGTAGCATGAGCAGCATGAACTAGCAAATTGCTGAGCCATGTTTCACTCCCTCGCTACGTAACTCAAAACAAACGTAACCAGGAAACCATAAGCATAAAGAGAGAGTAGTTTTATCTGTAATGAATGAGCAGGCGGCGCTCAGCCTGCTATTTAGGGGCGTCACGTGCTTGGGGACCCAATCTACCAGGTTGGCAGTAAGATAGATGTAGGAGAGATCGTAACTGGGGATGTTTAAAGAAAGAACTAGCGTTACTTTCTTGTTAACATAAGTAACGATTATTAATAAGCGTAGCTTCACGATTTTATCGGTTTTGGTTGATTTCAGTTATCACACAATTATATTTGTATAAAATTTTCCTATAAATAGAGTAATTTTATCTTTCTAACTGAGCCAATGAGTGATGAATTTCTCATACAAATCTAAGAAGACATAAAATTCGAAAATACTATGAAGTGTTAACTCCCCTTACTTCATCAATTGTGATTTCTCTACACAAACGAGATTCCATTACAAAATTAAAATTTTCCATAGATTGGAACTACCTGTTGGTATAGGATGACAGTTTATCACAACACTATTATGCAGGTTTTATATAAGATTGTATAATTGAAGTCTATACAGTAAAAGGAGACATTTATGATTCGTTCTCATTAAATTTGTAAGTTTTACTCACGTAAGTCGTCGTCATCATGATCATCGCCACAGCTCATATACGTCCCCACCGAGGGGCACGAGCCTACCCTACCTAGTTACATTAGGGCGATTAGTCAAAGCACGCTGGCCCAGTGCGGATTGGTTAACTTCACATACACCTTTGAATTATTTCGCAGGTATATGCAGGTTTCCTCACGATGTTTCCTTCACCTTAGGAGCGAAAGATAAATGCACTTAAGAAATTCGTGAAACGAAAAACACATTGGTACATGGCAGGATCGATCGGGGGATTCAAGACTCTACTCGGGGCACAGTCCAGTCCCGAGGCCACAGCGCCACCGATGCTCACGTAAGTGACTGACGTAATTAACTTCCGATAAATTTGTAAATGTAAGCACTGTTTGCAATTTGCTTACTGTAATTTCTAACTACTTTAAGTACTGCCGTAAGTTTCTTACATGAATTTTTACGAAAGCAACTTACTAGTGTAAAAGCGGATTTACATCAATATAGAGATAACAACATTACTTGCAAGGGCTCTGTGATTTTCTGTTGAAACGCAGGATATTTGAATTTAACACGCTTTGCAAAACATAGGGCGCTACGAAAGCATTATTATTGTTCATTTTATCTTATAAATCTCACTTTACATTTAACAGCAAAATATATTAATAACAATCATCGAATCCATAATCAAAATTGAATAACAGAAATTTTGCCGGCCTATTTGGACTCGCCGAAACTATGATAGTGTTGCGTCACCTAGCGACGGTCTGTTCTACCAGGACTGCATAAAATCTAGGCTCTGGATATTTCGATTCGCGTTGTGCCTGTCTCAAATTTAGTATTTAAAGCTTGAGAAAGCAAGCATGCAGTAATTGCAGTAAATCTCTTTCACACTGTACTAGGTTAACATACAAGGTTGGGCGGGGCTTAATACACAGTGAAAATCGATAATATGACGTGGTGTTCTGACATCACTGGCTACGATCACGCCTACATGTAACTGCAAACCTGGTACACCAATAGTGCCACTCGGTCGTTGTCCAGATTAAAATCACTTAAAATTTCTTGCATCTCGTGATTCATATTAAAAATAACAAGAAATGCAAGACTTGAACTTGAATTGAAAAGAAATAGAAATAGAAATAGAAATAGAAAATTATTTATTCACAACACTTGAAAACGTGCAGCTATACTCGCAAGGGTGGCCGAAACAGCAATTTGGAAGTAGAGAACAGTTGAATCCAACACATTTTTCAAAACACTGGGTACTAGGGGAGTATGGATCGCTTGAAGGTGGAGGTTAGGCTTTAACCCTTCTCTTCTAGTAACCTTAACTTTATGACCAATAAAAAATATCGGCACAGTAAACAGTTGCTTTTTTATTATTTTCTGTATTTTGTCACGAAGACACAATTCCTTATAAAAATCTCTGAGGATGAACGCTCGCATCCTTTATTTTTGTAATCAGAGCAGCAAATTAACAATGACATATGATTTATCTTCTTCTATAAGCTTACCGTCTTACTAATAACAATTAATTAAACAGTTGTTTAACAGCTGTTTTACTATTCAGTGTTTAAAAATTATGCAGGTGTTAAACAACTCTTAAATACGTCTTTACTAATAACAACAAGATATGCATTGTATAGTTAAATAATGGTTATGACTAACTTTACTTGCAACACTATTGATATTACGTTCGAAAACAATAATAATTTCGATTACATTTCAGTATGTAGTAGTAAAATATTAATTGAAGTGATTAAAACCTGTTTTACTTTATTGGCTTTTGAATTTTATGACTTTTTAAATTTAATTATTTTAAAATATTGTTAATTTAAGATTAGTTTAGTTCGTACCTAAAACTATTTTCGAGCATTTTTTGAACAAACACGGATCGTTTTTTTCTAATCTGTGCACGTCAACAAACAATAAATACACAAACTAATCTTATTAAAGATGATGTTTATTATTATTAATATCCTTGCTATTACTAGTTTTTATTTTTTTTATTTTTATGTGTTTAACGTGACTTCCCAAGCAAGGCGGAGCTCGAGATGTTTCGTATTTTGGTCAGCCATCGTAGAATTGACCACATCCAACGTTGCTTAACTTTAGCAATCGTTCGCTGAGCGCATGCGCCAACGCGCCACCAAGCTCCTACTACAGTAGAAAAGGGATGAAAGCGATTTTTGTAACATTTTTTTTTCTCGGTATTGATGTATCACTTTGATCGAATTCATCGAAAATATTATCAAAATATCGTAACTAGATAATCCATGGTACTAATCACCAAAGAAAAGATTTATATCAGTGGATTTTTGTTGAAGTTGTTGCTTATTCATCCGTTAAACAAGGCCCATGGATAGTTTAACAACAATATAAATTTCCATAGTAATTACCCACTCGTTAAACAGTTGTTGAACGCGAAACTGTCATAATGCATGTTATTAGTAACGTTTTCACTATATCGCCTGTATACACAGTTCATAAAGTGTTATTAGTAAGACCGATAATATTTATTTCTATCTTTCTCATGATCTTTCTAATCTAAATTAACTCTAAAATACACGATAAAATCAAAGCCAATACAAACTACGAAGCCAGTGTCAGTCATCGTTGGGTGATGAGTACCAGGACTGTATAGCGTCGAGGCAATTCAGTTGGCGTGGCGTTCTTTCCATCGCAAGCCGCATAACTGCATGTATTTTATGTTCTTATTCAGGATTTTCCCGTCTCTTTCATACTGCACAAGTGCAAGCATAGTAAACTATACTGGGAGGAGCTTAGCAAATAGATTATTACGACACCAAATGATATTCTAGCGTCCCCTACAATAATGAGTGCTACATGCAATTGTAGGTCTAGTACATGGGAGAGTTATGACACGTGATTCGGCACTAGATTTTGGTAAAAGGAAAAAAATCATCATCTTCTAGAAACTTTAAAATTATTCAACTTTTTTTACATTTTTCAGTCAAAGTAGACTTAACTCACTGATAAATAGCTACGTATGCCGGTTGGCATGTACGACTATACCTGGTGATCTAGTTATTAGGAAATCAGATAAAGGCTGTTTGGAGACTGAGATTATAGCAATAAGATAAGATACAATGTATCATAGTATTTAGGAGCAAATCGAAACCAAAGGTCCATAATATCCTTGGTAAAACCTACAGATGCAGTAGCTAGGAGACGTAAATAATACAATACAACATTAAAACTTACAAACCGTAAAATACGTTTAATAAGCCGCTAGCCACCACCATAATAAATGCTACAAATAAATGAATCGTTATACAGGTAAAGAGGTAATTCGTAAAAACTGATAATGCATACAATCACCTTTAAATAAGGTAGAAAATGGGACAATTCTCCCCAACTTTCCATTTATCATCAATCTATACTCGTAATATTATAAAGAGGAAAGATTTGATTGTTTGTTTGCATTGAATAGGTTCCGAATCAACTTTATCGATTTGAAAAATTCTTTCACATTTAGGCTAAAAAAATATTTTTCCTACGGGAAAATATTAAATTCCCACAGGAAATCAGAAATAACGCGGGTGAAGCTGCGAGCGGAAAGCTAGTATTTCATAACAAAACATTACTAGAAGAACAGAGTCATGGCAGCACCACTGCCCATGTTGGGTTTCGAGAATTGTTCCAATCTCACACGTTTTCCAAAACATTGGATACTAGGAGAACATAAACCGCTAGTAGATGAGCTTTTACTAAGTTTTCGTCAAGAAAAATAAAATAATCGTTAGTACTACATTCGCAAGGCATAGACGCTACTAACGAGGTAATATCGAAATAAATTGTAACATCAACAAAGATTCTGAAGATGTAAATTATTGAAGCATTTTAGTTTAAATTATGTTAAAAAAACATAAAATAAAAATAAAAAATAAAAACTTTTCAGGAATTGCGTATTTGTTGTTAAAACAAAATAAAAATCAGGCACTGAAAATATTTGAATAATGAATCCAAAAAATAATAGAAAGCAAAGGTTTTCCCTATAGCAGAGCGTGGTTTCGATCCACGGACCTCTGGGTTATGGGCCCAGCACGCTTCCACTGCGCCACTCTGCTGATATTGGTTTATGCGAAATTTGCGTATATACTGACAATGGATGATCAAACGAACATCTCAAGTAAAGTTCGAGCATTATTATATGGTATGCTTTATTCAAATTTTTTGACGTCAATAAGTTTCTTTAAAGGCCTATGTTGAGTAAAGATTTTTTGAATTTGAATTTTGAATAAAGATATTAACCCTTGAATCTACTATGCATCGTTCGTACAAAGGTCCATATATTTCTGCCCATGTAAGAACCTTGAGGTACTACATGTGTACCAAAATGTAGAGAACAATTCGCGGATTCCGAAAAATATATTATTTCCTTTATTTATTTACATTAAACTACGTAAACAATGAATAAAAGTGCTCAATTGCGTTTAGTTTCGACTTGTGCAAAACCGAAATATTTTATTTTTAGTTCATTTTTGCTTAAGTTTAAAAGTATCGTGCACTTATACAAAAATATATGAAGGGTACAGGAAAAGAAGGGGCTCATCAACATTTTTTACGAATTTTATCTAATACTGGCATTAAGTGTATTTTATACGGGCCTTTTCGATGACATATTCAAAACAAACAAAAAAGGGATCATTGCCTGTTGAATCTGAACATTCAAATATCCGAAAATTACTAAAAGGGGCCTATTGTGAGCAAAACAGGGTTAGAAGAAGCACATTTCGTTCGGACTTGCTAAGAACGGGTACATTATGAATTAACATTTTTAGAACAAGTCCATTGCGACGCTATTTTGAATGATTTATCATACAGTGGTGCGATGTCACGTAAAACATCGAAGTAATTTTTAAGTGCTTATGTGGATTTAGTTTTGTATCGGTGGAATTATAAGAATATCTTCTCAAAAATCGACAGTGATAATTTTTATCTAAAAACTAAGAAGAGAAAATCCTATACTTAGGCGAATGGCGTATGTATAAAAAAAACTCCGATTGTCTTGTCATCTAGTCATTGGGCGAGATGGGAATGAGGAAAAAATCTACAGTCCCATCTCGCCCTATTAAAGAATTGAAAATCGAAAATGAAAGCAAAAAAAACATTTTTTCGCGATTTTTATAATGGGGCATAGGAAGAAGCTTGTATCACTGGTAGAGGGAAGCGGAAAAGAAATAGTTTGAGTAAGAATGAGTTCTTTTTACCTCCTTCAACCTATAATGAAGACCTTTCTATATCGAAAGAAAAATATGAAGATCTACAAGTATTAAAGAAGTTTTGTTGTATTAAGGCTCAATAATATTATATTAATATTTGTCATAAGTAAAATATTAATTAAAATAATAGAATAATGTTAAAACATCACACTTTTTATTTATTGAATTATTTCAGGAATTTTTATTTAACATACAAACAGGTTATGAAAGGGATAATAACGAGTTCATTACACTAATCGACCCCTTTTTGCCGTGTTCATTTATGTTTTACGTTAAAAAAAAATGAGTCTACTGATAACTATACATAACATTCACAAAAAAATTCCTTTGTTACTTACACTGGACTTATTTTAATCTAATAACATAGTTAAATAATTATGTAAATGGTAAATAGCATGGTATTGCAATCTCAAATCTTTTATTTACGATTTTCTCTAATTATGCTAATTGTTGATGAGCCCCTTCTTTTCGTGTACCCTTCATATATCTTAATAGGATTACAACAATCAAAAGTAAAAAATTACTGTCAGTGCGCAAGTTAGTAACAAAACGCCACAAAATATTAAAATTCTGTGATCTGTGGTCACGGGTTACCGACACGGGATCAATCTATAATTCGTTCCTTCCAAAACTGCATAGATGGCATAGCTTGTGTTAAACGGGAATGTAATAAATTATTGACTCATATTGTAGAAATAAAATTGTAAGTAACTACTCAATGTTTTAGTTTAAAATAAAATATTGTTTTCGAACTAAATTCGATAACTTCAGAAAATAAAATAATGAATATCAAGATCGAGTCCGCTGCAAAAGCACATCCAGTGCTTATTAGTTGACCGCGTCATAAAAATTCAAAAACCCGACAATAGATGACAGCAATTTATATTGTTATATAAAGCATATGTAATCTGTGGTTACAGGGTCGTATTTTCTTACAAATAAAAAGGATTTCTAATCGTTTCTAAATAGCCAGAAAAAATAGAGTTGTTATATTATTCAGCGTATAATAGAGAAGCTATTTTCATATAGTGTACCTCGGTACATCGATAGGGCAGATTTTGGCGACCTCCTTTAAAAGACATGTTTGTAAATATAGTAAGCTTAAGTCTTGTCATTCAATAATGCTTCGATCTAGGTCAGTTATTCATATTTTAGAGGAAGGCGTCACAAAGAAGGGAAATGAAATCCGCAATGAAAATGACTGTCAAATCCTTCAACGCGACCTAGCTATATTAACGACCAGCAGACCTATTCGCTAACTACGGTTGGTAACTAGAACTGTCATTTTTGAAAGCCACTTTATATCCATTACGGGTTTAGTGACCTTATGTGTTACAGGAGCGTTCATGATAGCAGTAATGGATGTTAAGTTCCTTTCAAAAATGACAGTTCTAGTTAGCAACCGAAGTTACAGAATAAGGGGGCTGGTGTCTACAAAATCGAATGCTATTGAATCCTAAAAAATGACAAATTATAACCTTCACCAAAAAAAAGAAGCATAGAATTCATTTTAACTTTAAATTGAGATTGTATTGGTAATGACAAAGTAAGAAGAGAAGTGACTCTGTAACAATGCAGGGAGAAATAAATAGCCCTTGCAGGTTCTCTTGCTGGTTCTTTCCAGTACAAGGTCTCCCGCCGTAGACTTGTGTTGTGAGCCATTGGCGTAGCTTCTTTGACGTGCAAAAGTGATTATTGTAATAATCCAATTTGAATTAACCGTATTGAATTTGAATTGATATTCTCATCAGTGATGGTGCTATTTTCAAGCTTGATTAAGCAATGCAAAAATTTCGAAATGTTAGGTAATTAGTTTTTCAGGGTACCGTCTACCGTATTTTACTCTTGCACGTAAGTCTCAAGACGAAAATCTTCAGTTCGTGCGTGTTGCCAGTGATGACGTACTGTGTTGCCAGTGTTGGCAAAAAGAAAGGTCTTATAGCACATATTAAGGAAAAAATCTGAAAACTGGAAGTTAGGAAGTTATAAAGTTTGTACGAACTTGGCCTGTTTTTTTAAATAACTACCCAAATAATAATTATTAAAGAAATTTCAGCTCTGCATTTGCCATCAGATTCTCGTATACCTATACCTCCTAGATTGTCATTCCTTTACTAATAAATTACTTAGGCAAAAATGTGCAAATATTATTGGCAAAAGGAACGATGAGGTATGAAAAGTGAAAGTCTAATTAATTTGTCAGCTAGGTAATATAGAAAATCTGTCACGAGTTCTTTGCTTTGTCGAAATATCAAAAAACTTCTGAGATTAGGCGATTTAAAGTTACGGAGCGTAGGTTTATGAGATCACAACGTGCCACAAAATGTGACGTCACGCGATGTTTTAGATCAATTTATCATCTTAAGTTTTTGGTTGGGTATAATAAAAGAAAATGAAAAAAATTACGTTGTAGTTTCGTGTTTTTAGGGTTCCGTATCCAAAGGGTAAAAACGGGACTATATTACTAAAAGTTAGCTGTCTGTCTGTCCGTCCGTCCGTCCGTCCGTCCGTCTGTCCGCCCGTCTGTCTGCCACCAGGCTGTATCTCAAGAACCGCGATAGCCTGACAGTTTAAATTTTCACGATTTTTAATATATATTTTTTTCAATTCATCGAATTTTTAATCATCGCTGTTTTATACGAGTATCATCGAAAAACGTTTCTTAAATAAAATCTTTTAAAGTTGTTTTGTTTACCAGAAAAACGGTACATCGAACTTACATTTCGTAAAATTATAAGTTATCGATGAAACTATTCCTAAAAACTATTTTATATAACTTCGATGTAACATTATTTCGATAAAATGTATAAAACATGAAAAGAAATAACGATGAACTGTGTTTGTAGATAACAAATATTCGAGGAAACGAAAATGCGATGTAACCTAATTCTAGGGTTTGTTATATATTGAAAAAAAATTCTGCGATTCGTTTTATGGGTAATGAAAATCGTTGAAAGGAATTGCAATAAAATGATGGATTCCCACTTGGGAGGTACTGCGTTGTCAACGTCTTCAGTGCTTACCCGTAACAACCATTCCAACGCAAACAAGGGCAATTTATTTCTAACGCACAACGCGCAAATGTAACTCTCCGCCAACGTCCAGCACACCTTTTCCCCACTGCTTATGAGCACGCGAGGCGAGGCGA
This sequence comes from Schoenobius gigantellus, assembly GCA_963935595.1. Classification (NCBI taxonomy): domain Eukaryota; kingdom Metazoa; phylum Arthropoda; class Insecta; order Lepidoptera; family Crambidae; genus Schoenobius; species Schoenobius gigantellus. The sequence continues at coordinate 43,991,273 of OZ012544.1, read as the reverse complement.
GGTGATATCTTTCGTATCACCCCGCCTCGCCTCGCGTGCTCTCGCCTCCGACCACATTCAAGCGCTTGCGCTCCCTCGCCTAAGCTCGACGAGAGTGAAGAAGGGAGTGAAGTTGGCATGAAACAGATGTAAAGAAGCATTCTGCAGGTTGGCAAGGTGAGCGTGGCTAGTGCAGCGTATATTCTTTCTCCAATACTAGCTAGACGATGTTGCCTGAAGATATCGGTTAGTAACTTACAGAGTTGTTAAAAGAGATAGTAAGTGCTAACATATAAGCTATTTATGCTCTCCTAGTGTCCAATGTTTTGGAATACGTGTTGGATTCAACAGTTGTTTCATTTCAACCGGTGGAGCCACTTGGTGCTTGCTCTATTGATTCGTGTATCTATAATAGCTCTTATCGCTTTATGAAGTCCTAGTACCCGATGTTATGGAAAACCTGTAGCTGTGACGAACTGGCGACTCATTTTAACAGGTGGCATCAAGGGAAATATTCTGCGCTCTTTGAGATTTAAGGCTTATAAATGTATACAAAAACCGTAAATTTTGAAAATATGTGTCAGTTATTAATTTCTTTATTGTGACTACCCGGAAAAAATACTTATTTTTTGGACTTTATTCCCGTCGTTCGTTATATGCGTTGTGTTTCTGAATTTTTTTTACAAAGAAAATTGTTTTGGCTAGAACAGGGAACAGTCAATGTGTGAAATCCGCTGCTATAATCTAATTCATTAAAAACGAATTTTAAAAGTAAAACTTAGAAGAGCACGTATTCCACTAACGTCCCTTATTACGATCACTACTATATGGTATTGCCAGCCTAGTACATAGGAGCCCCAGGCATGTAACTTATCGCCGTTACCGAATATCAGGTGGCATTCCACACAGTCGTCGTACTGCATTTGTCAAACATTGATTTTTCGACGTGTTTTAAAACAGCTAAATATGTAGATTAATGCAACTACGGATAACTAAACTTCTTGTTCGTATTCATGAACCACGATAGACACAAATGACCGTGGCGTTGACTGGCAAGGATGCGTTCGGTTTTTTGTCGCTATTGTCGGTTCTGAAGTTTCTAGCACTTTATTTTATAAATTTGTGAACTATTATGAGAAAACAGTCAAATCAGTATACACGGTGTAAGTTTGCAAGTGTGTACTCGCCCGTACGACATGTGTGCTATCATAATCTTTTATAGTGGCAAACAAACAAGAATAATAAAAGGCAAACAAAATATAATTAAAACGAAAAACTGTGGTCAAATAGTTGGCACTTCTCTCAGCTTCTGTGCTGTGAATTGTAAAAGGTTGTGCATAGTATGGCGACTTGAAATGAAACTCCTCTGTCCATTCTCTATTGACTTATGTTATCCTGGTAGCGTTTGTTTTGAAACACGTGTCGTGGGCGGAACAATTACTTCCAAATGTCCTGAAACAATGAATGGACATCGGGGTCCTGGGATACAGATGTGCGAGCTGTAAGTTTTATTGAAGTACTGAGAAATAAATCACTTACCGTAATGTCTACGTTCTATGGTAAATCTGTTTAGTGTTCAGCTTCTCATTGTAGGGTTAATTAGGTCATTAAAGGAGAGTTACGTTAGGAGAGAGACTCTGTACCAGGGACGTGTGCATGGGTACCTCCGTCTTACCTATTTCTGCCGCAAAGCAGCAGTGCTTGCAGTTCCGGTTTGAAGGGTGATATGGCAGTGAAATGAATGGGTACCGTGACTTTAAATCTGATGTCAAAAGTTGGCAACGTACACCGTGGTTCTTGTGGGGGTTGTAGCCTTACTGCGAATCTCACAGGAGCCACATTATAGGTGACTGTTACAACTTAACATCAGGTGGGCAGTTTGCTTGTTCGCCAACTTATCGCAATAAAAGAAAATGCAATAAAAGTATAAGCGTTAGGGTAAATTGACATATGAATTGGCTAAATATGAAACATTATTTTATTGTTTCATAGTTTTTTTTAACTAATGTCTCGAATATCGTTAACAGCACCGATAAAGTTCTTAGCTAGCCATTATAAATTTTAAGACTTTCTAGGAGTTCATCGTTTGGCACCGACTTCAATATAGAAGTGTGATGTTGTCTGTACCTATTCTTATATTATTTTAAACTTTTCAGTGTTTTTGAAGTCGGTTTTTATTTTTTGTAATAATTTTTATAGTAATGCAATACCAAGACCATATTGGCGCCCAACGTGGGCCTGAGTATGACACAAAGTTGTCAGTAATTGTATCTAAATCTTTCGGTAAGTACAACATTTTCTTGCAAGGAGGTCGAAGATGATGGATAAGGAAGCAAGATTCAATCGGATTCTTGTTACTGGCTATCCTCACCTATGTTTTAATGATTTTCTATTTATGGCAGTCACTGATACAAAATTGATAAAGAATAATTGAAAACCGATTCACTCTTTGCTGTTTACTAAGCTCCTCCCAATGCGGTCTTCTTGCTTGCACTTGTGTAGTGTGAAAGTGACGAGAAGCACCTGAATGAAAGCATATAATAGGCGGCATTGTGGCTTGTGATGTGTACAACGGCGCCAGCTGAAATTTCTACTACCTCGCTTATGCAATCCTTGTACTCATGGCTCAATGATGACGTAACATTGGCACTGGCTTCGTAGGTCGTGCTTGTGAGAGAGATTTATGAAAATAACTATTGCACTGCAAATATTTCACGTATACTTTTTATGTAATCTACACTAATATGAAGAGGTAAATCTCTCGGTAAAGTTTGTATGTTTGTGAAAGAAGCAATCTCTTGAACTACTGAACCAATTTTGAAAATAAATTTCACCTCAAGAAAGCTACATTATTCCTGAGTGACACAGTGCTATATTTGTAATTATCTTTTAATATAAAAATAGCAAAGTACAAGTCAAAATTTTTGACGCCCAGTGATGTGGACACGGTTCAGATAGTCTAAAATAAAACTATAAAATATATTTGTACAATTTTCACTGATATGCGTACTCAGAAGCAGGTTTTAAATTTAGCAGGTAGGCTAAAACCGGACGATTTTGTTATTAATTTAAAGTTTTTTCATACAGAACGGGGAAGCCCTACCACCGAATAAACCGTGCGGAAAAGCTTCTGCTCCCGTGAGGAATCGAACCCCGAACCTCTCGGTCAACATCCGGTGGTCAAAGCTACTAGACCTCGGAAGTGGTGAAAGTTATGATGTAAGTATAATAATAATAATTAAGCCTTTTTATTTCCTAAATAAAAATCAATCTACAACACAATATGATTATAGAGCATGCAATTTATGTGTACAAATAAGATTTTTCAATATATCAAAATTATTGCCGAAATTAATTTTAATAATTGTAATTATCTCCTCCATTTTTTCTCCATATTGTTCCCCTCTGTCCAGTAGGATCCACCATCATTTGTCATTTGCTTTATGTCTACCCGCTGCTTTTTAAATTTCATCGAGCCATCTATCCGCTGGTCTCTCTTTGGTTTTCTTGCCGACAGGTTGCCCATGAAGTAAGTACATATATTGGGAATGAAATTAACAAAAACCTTCAAATCAAATTAAAAATTTATTTATTTATTTGGGCACCAAACAGTCGTTATAACATACGTAAAATTAATATAATATTACAATAAATAAAGACCTGAAGGACCACTACTAATTATATAATCATAAAAGAATGAGCGTTCAAGATCGGTATCTTATAAATATGAGGTACAAATCAACAACGCCATACACAGTAAAGCAGTTCGAAATCCCAAATGTTTACTACAATTTTGCTTTTAATTGCTTTTTAAAACGAGCTAATGTAAGTATAAAAGGGTCAATATCTGATAATTTTTTATTAAATATTTTTGGAACACGTCTGAAAAAAGAATGCTGACAGTAATTTGTACGGGCATAGCCAATATAAAATATTTCACTCGAACGAGAGGATATACGTGGTACTTTGAATTTAATTTTTTCCAACAAATTGGGACAGTGAATTATATTTTTGAAAATTTTAAAGAAATATAAACAGTCTATGTATCGCCGTCTGGCGCTCAAGGAAGACAATTGGTAGAATTCAGCTGCTTCTTTAGAGCTATCGAAAGGGCCATCACCAGTTCTATAAGACAGGGATTTCAGAAAAATGTTTTGGATCCTCTCTAACCGGTCAATGTGCACTTGGTAAAGTGGAGTCCACACTATACTGCCAAATTCTAAGACACTCCTCACGAAAGAATAATAAAGTATTTTATAAGTAAATTGGTTTTTGAAGGGTTTGCCTAATCGTAAAATCATTCCTAGTTTTTTATATGCATTTTTAGTAATATTATCCAAGTGCTCATTGAACGCCAGTTTAGTATCGAGTGTAACTCCCAAATCTCTGATTTTAGCAACTCTGTTCAAATTTTTACCACCCAAATTATATGTATAGATAATAGGGTTAAATTTACGGGAGAAACTAATAACACAACATTTGTCTAGATTTAGATGTAAGTAATTTAAGACACAGTATTCATAAAAATTATCTAGATCCTTTTGCAAATGCTGACAATCTGATGGAGAAGCAACTACACTATAAATTTTAGTGTCATCGGCGTAAACTAAGTGTTTTGTGTTACTGAGACATAATGACAAGTCGTTTATATAGATTGTAAACAAGACTGGGCCAAGGTGTGAGCCCTGTGGGACTCCAGATGGCACCGGTAGGGATCTAGAGGTATATCCTTTTAAGGCTACAGCCTGACTACGGTTACTGACATACGATGTGATCCAACGCAGGAGGTCGCCGTGTATGCCAAGTTTTCGAAGCTTATAAATTAATTGGTTATGATTAATTTTGTCGAAAGCTTTAGAAAAGTCGGCATAAACGGCGTCCACCTGCTGCCCGGAATCAATTTTCTCCAATATAAAATCAGTAAATGTGAGAAGGTTTGTATCTACGCTGCGACCCCTATAAAAACCATGCTGAAATGGCGACATATGTTGATACATGGCGGCAGTCAACTGCTGAGTAACAATTTTTTCAAAAATTTTCGCGAATATATTTAATTTAGATATTGGTCTATAGTTCGAAACATTTCTTTTTTCCCCATTCTTATAAATCGGTGTTATAAGGGCTGATTTCCATTTAGAAGGAAAAATACCTTCAGAAAAAGATTTTTTAAATATTTTTTGAAGCGGTATCACCAATGCGTCGGCACAATTTTTAATAAATATTGGATGGATAAGATCAGTACCTCCCCCCTTTTTTATATCAAAATTTTTTAATTGTTTTAGTATATTTTTTTTAGTAAATTCAATAGTGCTAATATCAATAGGGCATTCCGTAAAGTGTTCCTGTGACGTTACCGATGTTGTATTTTCATTGAAAACAGAGTGAAAATATTCATTAAAATAGTTACTTATTATCTCACCATTAAATGACGACTCTCCGTTATAAGTCATTAGGTCCGGTATAGAGTTGACAGAAAATTTTGATTTAAGAAAAGTCCAAAAATATTTAGGAGAACTACATATTTTTTCCTCAGCTAATTGTATAAATTTTTGGTAGCATTGGTTCTCCATTCTCTGTTCACGTTTTCTTAATAATTTAAATTCATTGTAATCTAAAGGATTATTATATGTTTTCCAGCGCTTGTGAACATTTCTTTTTTCCTTACATACCTTTATTAAGGCTCGTGAAAACCACGGTGGATAGCCATTACAACTATTATTTTTTTTATGTGGAACATACTTTAGGATAAGTTTATTTATTACTGAATAAAAATATGATACTGACTCCTCTGTATTTAAATTATTAATAACATTCCAATCAATTTTCGACAACTCGTGCCGAATGTTGTCGTAATCTGCCGCACGAAAAATCGGCCTGGCCGTAGTGTTTTGTGTTAAATGAGATAAATACAACGGTGTGCAAGTATTTATAGTTATATCGAGCGATTTATGGTGTAAATCTTCTGGTGTAATAGGATGAGAGCATGCAACCAAACTCAACTCAGTATTCGATAAAACTAGATCCAAAATTCGGTTATTAAAGTTAAAACAGTGATTATATTGTTTTAAGTTAGATAATGCTAAGAAATCAAAAAGCGCTCGTACTAAAATATCGTCACTTAATTTTAATTGTAAATGTGTGTGCGAGGGGCTTAAATTCCAAGCCGCGTGGGAGATATTGAAGTCTCCTAATATCACAAACATATCATCAGGGTGATTTGTTATCAATACAGATGAATTATCAAAGAAGTTTTGCAGTGATCTTAGGTGGTTGTCATTGTGAGGAAAGTAGGAACATGAAATGTGCAAGTGTGGTGTCCTATGTTTTTTGTTGCGCGTGTAGCGCGAGTGGGGGACGGAGACAGGAGGTGCAAGCATAGCGGCCGGGCTGTTGGCCGGCCCACACACAGTCAGCCAGAGCTCTTCGCGCTGCGAAGCCGAGCGCCACTCGTCACGCTGATATACAATGTACTCACGTCGTATAGCTATCAATACACCTCCCCCTCGCCGCCCATCACCACTGCCACTTACCCCACGATCGCTCCGAAAGACATTATAACGAAGGTCAAAATATTAAAAATCAGAATTTAACCAAGTTTCGGTAAGGCATATTATATCCCAATCCGCTGTGACAACATGAGACAGAAAATCATGGGATTTAGTGCGTAACCCTCTAACGTTCTGGTAGTAAATACTCAACTGATTATTATGTGACATCGTTAGGAATATATAATAAGTGAAATACTAAGTAGGTGTAAAGGCAATATAAATTGTCAGCAATAATTGTTTCAGACGAGTAATTTCGACACACGGCAAAAGTAGTTTTAGCAAAATGTAAACAACATAGTATTAAATTACATGATAAGTGAAATACTAGGTAGGTATAAAAGTAATATAAGTTGTCAGCAGTATTTGTTTCAGACGAGTAGTTTAGACACAAGGTAAAAGTGGTTATAGCAAAATGTAAATAACTAGTGTAAATGACGTAACATGATAGTATTAGATAACTCATAAACAACAATTTCATGGGGCTATAAAATAGTCATTTCAATTTCAATAAATCTGATTCATCACTAATAACATGCACCTTGGACGAGTCAGTTTTACGCATGAATATTTTACACTGTTTAATCCACAGGTAGGTGTAGTTGAGCTCAGTCTTCTGTTCCCGGGCCAGACTGAGAAGGCGCTTGTTGGCCGGCGTCAGGTGCTCGTTCAGGTAGATGTTCACAGCAGGCCCGTCGATTCCGGCGTCGACGGTAGTCAGCCCTCGGCGCGCCCGAACCGCTGCCAACAATTCGTCCTTGCGGCGTCGCTGACAGAAACGAACAATGATAGCTGGTGGTCTTGTTCCTTTTTGTGTATCATTTGGCCCCTCGGGGACGAATCTACGCACTCTGTGAATAGTATCAACATCCGTATCTCGCAATTGAAATCCCATTTTAACAGAAATGTTATTGAGTATTGTGTACAAATTTTTTTTTAGTGGCACGCCACTGATCTCAATGTTATTCAGCCTTGAGCGTTGGTCTTTCTCCTTATCCGACTCGTTCAGTGTTGCCACCGATGTCTCAGTCTCCTTCAGTCTGCTGTCCAGGGATGAGACCAATTCCAATTTATTTTCGGCGTGGGTAAGTCGCGTTTCGCAACTATTTGTACGGGATTCAAGTGAGCTAAGTTTAGCTGAGATATTATTTATCCCTTCGTTAGCACGTTGCAATCCGCTTTGAAGACTCTGAAGTGTGGACATATGTGATTTGATCTCCCGCAATTCCTTAATAACCTCCGCGAAATTTTCGGGCTGACGGCAGGTCACACATCGCCAGGCCGATTTTTTATCAGCAGTCATTTTCCTGTAGGTTGTCTCAGCCACCGTAGAACAGCCAAAATGATATTGGCCCTCGCATTGTGAGCACAATACAAAATCAGTTTGTATAGTTATACTGCACTTTTTGCACGACATGACACGGTAATCGGCGAAATAATATGCACACAAACCACACAGAACCGACCGAGAGCGTGCGCGAACGGCGATATTATATCTTTAGCTAGCTAAGATTTTGACAAACAGTATGCAATAAGCGTCGAACTTGTAAGCAAACAGCGCTCTCCAGAGTAGTTTGTTACAAATAGTGTAACACTTGAAGTTGGTTTGTTAGGATTTCTCTGGAGATGGCGATGACGTCGAGCCACGTGTTTGAGGCACCGATATACCTGGCTTGCAGCTTCATGTAGGAGTAATCGTTGCCAAGGACGCCTTCGCCTTCGCACTCACAACGTGAGGTCATATTACCGTTTTACGCTGCCCGCTTAGCTCCTGCCAAACTTGAACAGCGCGAAAGAGACGCAAAGCCTCTGAAAGGCATACGTAAGCAGCAATGAGACGGTTAGATAGAACGCCACTTGAAGTTTCGAATGCCTGGGTTTTCTGTAGTCCTAGTAAAATTCATTGCGAAGAGGTGACGTAAGGTTATCGGCTCTGTAAGTGGAAAATGTTTTAATGATAAATGCAATTCATGTAATTTTTTAGTTATTTGGTGAAAGTTAATAACTAAACAAGTTTTATTTAACTGTTCATTCAGTTTATTACTATACAAACTGCAGTCATGATATGATAAATACATTTGATGTATGATTTTTTCACCACAAGAAGGATTCAAATGGCGTCTCTTCAACACAGTATATACCGGGTGGAAAAAAGACCGTGGTTGGAGGAAAAGTACCTTTAATATTTTTGGAAGCTTATTGTACTGAAAGGATACATTCCTTAATTTAAAAAAAAATAAACCTGCATTGAAAATTTTTTGAAAAATCACCTGCTTGAGTCGGGAATCAAATCGGTGAAATGTGAAAAAAAACATGCTGTATTTTACGATACCAACTAAAAGTGTCATTAATAAGGATCGATTTCTTTTACACAACAAAGTATCTAAAATTAAAGAAAAACCAAAAAAAAATTTTTTTGTAAAGCCCATTCACAGAAAGGTTGAAATAATATTTTTAATATTCCATCAACTCGATATAAAAGGCGACACGTAGCGAATTTAGGCGAAGAATACGTCTGTGCATACATGAAAATGGGTGTCATTTTGAATAATTCATAAGTTAAGTAAACTATTTTCTTTAGATATTGAGTAAGCTTTACAATAAAAAATTTTTTTTCTTGGTCTCTCTCTAATTTAAGATACTGTTGTTTAAAAGAAATAGATCCTTATGAAAGGCTCTTTCGGTTGGTACCATAAAATACAGGATATTTTTTTGTCACATTTCTCCGGTTCGATTCCCGGCTCAAGTAGGTGATTTTTGAAAAATCTTTAAATGCAGTTTTAATTATTTTTGAAAATAAAGGAATGTCTCCTTTCAGCAAAATTAGGCTTCATCAATATTAAGGGTACTTTTTCTCCAACCACGGTCTTTTTTTTCCAGCCTGTATACCGTGTGAACTACCAAGGACTTATCCATCCTGAGCGTAAATTCACTGTATCGAGTTCTTATTATCTTGTGAAGTCAAAATAGACCTTATATATACTTTGTTATTATTTTTGTGTGAACAGCCTATTTGAACAGATATCGCGAAGAAGAATAATGAAAATACAGAAATATATTTGTGACGTGCCGCTTAGGCACGTACTACTAGGCACATACCTAACGTGCTCATCTAAATATAAGGAAATCAGATAAAGGCTGTTCGGAGATAAGTGAAATAAAAATTAGAGCAATAAGTCACAATGTATTATTATAATATTTAAGGGCTGAAACCATCAGGCTGATTATGAAAATATTACTGATCAACAATTATTTAAAAAAATGGTTTCAAAAGACAACTTCCACTTGTTTCGTTTCTTATAAACTTCATTTGCTTGTTTTTTCTTTCACATATTCAATAAAATGTGTTATTGAAAATTTATTTAGCATTTTTTGAACAAATTGCAATGTTACAAATAAAAATAAAAGTTCCATTTAATTTGCTACTTGTAAGTTGTATTAAAAATTATCAGGAGTTTTGGCGCCCAACTTGGGGTTCTGTTTTCCACATTATCAAAGCAATGACTGCCATGAATGCCTTTCTGAATATTTTTCTCTTATATTGATCACTCACTTTGAAAATATGATTACGGAAAACCCCAACTTTGGAAAGCTTTGCGAAGAAAATCAAATTTTAATTTTGTTGAATATAAAATAACTAAAGTAGTCTAACAAATACTAATGACTGGAAATTAAGTCAGTAATATCGGAGTATATGTTGGCTAAGATCGGTAAAACAGATCATGTCGGTAAAATAGTTAATAAGCGTGAAGAATAACCTACCAGCAATTCATGGTCTCCTAGTATCTATTGTTTTGCAAAACGTGTTGGATTCAAACAGCTCCCGAAATCGAACAGGTAGCTATAGCGAGAACGCTCAAAGCGAGCGGTCCTGTTAGTTATGTACTCCTGGTTACGTTTGTTATGATTCACGTGGCGTAGAGCTGCCTATTTCCTTGACTTAGTAATGATTGATTTCAAAAAAAATGTTATGGCATACTGTCAACTAGCTAGCAATTTATGATCTTCTAGTATTCATTATTTGGGCAAACGAACTGTTGTTCCATTCTAACAGGTAGAGACCCCATGATCGTGTTCTTTTAAGTCATGTATATACTCCTGGTTGTATTTGTAATGAAACACATGACGAGTTAGAAAAGGAGCTCATTACACTACTCGATATTCAAACTCCAGGTTCACACTCGCGTCTCGTGGCTCGCGAAGAAGCGTGTGAGCTCATCGAATGCATTCAGTTGCTTTTGAACTTTCAACAATGGAGGAAACGTCGAAGTATTAGCCTTGTGTTTAGCCAGCATATGCAGGGAGTTGACGTTCAAACGTAAAATTTAGATACTTTATGATGAGGAGTATCCGAATCACCCCATGTATGCTCCACGATTTTGCGTAGTTTTCGAGATATAATTTTTTTTCATGATTTTTTTCGTAATTTTCACCTAACATCATTTTTCGATTTTTTTCTCGTTCTGTTGAACATTTCTGGTTCAGTTTTTGTGATAACTAATTAGCATAGTCTAACCTAACACCCTTAAAAATATGGTTTATCTAGGCATTGCAGAACTTACATAGAATTAAGATTTGAGCTCAGTACTCATAAATTTTCAAAGTATCAAAAAAAAATTAAATCTGGTTCAAAGTAATTTTTAAATCCTTTCTAGGACTTATCTTTAAAACAAGGCCAAATAGAGTTAGGGTTGACAGGGTTTATTTTCTGTAACTGACCTTCAAAGTAGATTGAGGCATTTTTAAAGGAAAAAAATAATTCTTTTATTTTATTTAAATCTTTGACTTTCTTTGAGTTATGATGGATTTGAGTAAAACATAGTTAATTTTAAAAAAAATAAATTTATTTAAAGTACATTTTCAAAATTTCGCCCTCCCACAGATATGCACAATCTACACCTGCGCCAAAAATTATGTCTTAACTCCCTAAAAGCTTCGCGGTTATTTCTTACAGCGGTTTCGCGCGAATTTTTCTTCTAAGCTCTTCTTTACTTGAAGCTTCTCTGGCGTACGTTATACTTACTTTAAGTAGATAAAAAAAATTATGGGGTTGAGGTCAGGCGAGCGTGATGGCCAGGCATATGGTCCTCGTCGTCCGATCCACCTGCTGGGATACGTCTGGTTTAAATGGCGATGCACTTGCGCTGCGTAATGACTTGGTGCGCCGTCGTTTTGGAATACCATCGTCTTTCTCAATTCAAGGTTTACATCTTCCAGTAATATTGGTAAATCGGCTTCTAAAAAACTTTTGTACGTGTTGCCGTCTAATCTGGATGGCAGTTCAAATAGGCCTATTAATTCGCCATTCAAGACGCCAGACCACATGTTCACGCTGAAACGATGTTGAAATGATGAAGGTCTGGCGGCATGTGAATTTTCAACGGCCCAAATGTGATAGTTGTGGATGTACCTATCATTCCGTGGATGTCTTAAGACTTTAGGGGAGTTTAGGGCAATAGTTTCTTGTTTGTTTTGTGGCTATATATTCAACATTGCGTAAAAAACACATTCTCGACAACTTTTCAATATAATTTTTATTGATAAATTGTGTATACCATTAAATGCTGATAAGGCGAACTATGTTCTAATTAGGATTTATAAGCCGCAAACAATCAACCAACCAATACATAAACATCTAAACGATCGCCTCATACCATACGTATCCAATTCAAATTAGGTATATAGGTACATTTTGTAAATAAATTACATCATAATCGCATTTTTTGACAACCCTTCCATATTTGCGATAGAGCGCGTAAGTTCCCACGCTGCTGGCGGTGTCGTTCAACATCAAACGCGTTTCCAAACTGTATACATTATTAAACTGTGACTAAGCTCGTGGCCTGGCTCGCGGTTAGTCTCGCGGCTAGCAGGGCTCGCGTCGGGAGCGGTTTCTTGGGCACGAGTCAAAAACGGCTTATGGCTCGCATGCGTGCGAGCGCGAGTTTATCGCTACAGTACACTATCACGCGCGCTTCTTATAAAATTTATAATTTTGCTTTATTTTTAACCAATCTTTAAAAATCTTTATAGATTTCTAAGTTGACTAATACGTAGTAATTAACAGTAAATGAAGACTACTTTGATTAACAACTAAATCAAATTCACTTTGGAACCGGCTCACGCTTTGTTTTCTGCTAAGCTCCTCCCACTTTTTGCTCCTAAATTGCAATCTGTTATGTGTGCACTAGTACACGTAAAGGAGACAAGAAGCCTGTGAATAAAAGAGCACATGTACTATATGCAGCTAAGTGGTTAAAGAGCGATAGATTGCAGCGTTGGCTGAAAGGGTTACTGCTTCGCTTTTATGCAGTCCTGGTACTTATCGCCAAAGGGTGACGTAACATCTAATCTATGACGTCACTGAAATTCTCAGTTGGCGCTAGAAGATGACCGTAAATCAGGCAAAAAGGCGCTTTAACTGACTGCAAACGCCAAACAAAAGACGTCGCTTGGCCGTTAATTTTTTTCGTACCTACGGTGTTTACGCTCGAGGAAGAGCGAGTGGCAACACTGCATATAGTCTGTGCATGTGAGGGCCTGTGGCGGCCGGCCGCATGTGACATGTCAGTCGAGTCGAATACGTAATGACATTGAGAGAGGTTACCGGGCGGCGCGTTTCGAGAAAATATATAATTGAACTAGTTTTGCGCGGCGCACCAAATAATCTTGGTTGCGAACGTCCGCTTGTGAGAGTGTGCCAAAGTTTTATTGTCCGCTAAGGAAGTGAGTGGCGGCGGCCTAATAGGCCTATGTAGTGATCCGGTGGTTCGGTAGATTGACAGCAGCCCTTCAGGAGCCGCGACTTCCTTCGAGCTAGCTCCGGAAGTCCACTGGCTACATACGGAGACCGGACCGGATTAGGGGTAAGTTGAACCAACACTCCCAAACTCAATTAACGGACACAATTAACCACGCTCTGCTACCAAATGATGATGGCGCCTAAAGTAGACGCCACCACGTCGGCGATTCGCCGATTGTTTTATGCTGAATTTAAAACCGAATACAAGTGGTAGTAATACTTACCCCTAATCCGGGTGAGTCTTGGCGGCCTTTACAACAGATTCAAAAATCCCTCCCCAGTGAGGGCAAGATGGCGGGGAGTATCGTCATGTTACCCCCCTACGGGAGAGTGTGGATCCGATCTCTATATTATTTTTATCTAAAAATTCACAAACTTCTCTTATATGTCTATCAGTGCCCTTGAAGTTCGTCCCACAATCGGACCTAATTAGAGATGGCAGTCCCCGGCGGGAGACAAATCTGCCTAACGCTGCTGAGAAAGCGTCCATGGTGAGTGCACTCACCACCTCCAAATGAACGGCTTTAGTGGCCAAACAAACAAACACACACAAGTAAGCCTTTTCAGTCTTAGCATTACGGAGTCGCGACGTTTTTATAGTGAATGGTCCCGCGAAATCAGTTCCAACTCCTAAGAAGGTCATCGATTCGTTCACACGATCAGCAGGCAAATCACCCATTTGGGGCTGCATCGTCTCGGGGCGTAAACGATAGCAGGGCAGACATCGAAAGATAACAGATCGGATTATTCTTCGCGCTGACAAAATCCAAAACTCCCGTTGGAGGAGCGCGGTCAATGCATTACATCCGGCATGAGCATTCTTCACATGGCGATCAATGATCAACAATCGCATCAATAATGGTCCGTCCTTGGGGAGCAACAGGGGATGACGTGATCTATGAGGCAAGTTAGCGTGCCTCAATCGGCCTCCTACACGCAACAATCCCTTATCATCCAGAAAGGGAGTCAAACGCACCAAGGGTCCCTTTAATTTAGACGTTCCGTTAAGGAAAATCTTTAGTTCCGGTTCAAAGGCTCTAGACTGGGTCATACGCACCCAATGCAAAAGAGCATCTTGGGGCTCCTGCGGAGAGAGGACCGGACACAAATCTTTGTCCTGAGGCCGGCGACAATTTCGAATAAATCTTCTTATCCAAGCGGTCACGCCGAGCAACTTGTCCAGAGAACTGTAGCGGTCTAATAAAAAATCCCGTTCTGGAGCCGCTATAGCCTCGACAGCGTGAACACGCAAGCCCGGACTTGGTGCCTTCACCACAGCTGGTGTGGAAGGCCAAGACGGCTGTAACAACCATTCGGGACCCCACCACAGAGTGTGGTCAATAAGCTGAGGGGCTTTGCTGCCACGTGATGCACAGTCGGCAGGGTTTATTTCACCTGGCACGTGGCGCCAAATCAACGGGGCCTTCGAGGCCTGTATTTGGGATAACCGTTTGGCCACAAATACTTCCAGGGAGTGGACGGAGTTCTTAATCCAACACAGGACAACCTGACTGTCGAACCAAGCGAAGAGCGACTCAAAGTCCACACTACGTCCCAGGGTGTCAACAACGTGGTTCATCAAACGAACCAGAAGAGTAGCTCCAGACAATTCTAACTTCGGAATCGTTAATCGAGTCCGAAGTGGAGCAACCTTACTCTTAGCAATTAGCAAGTGGAGCTTAATAGCTCCTCTATCATCGACCGTCCGGATATATACGACGGCTGCGTATCCACTCTCAGACGCGTCACAAAGGCCATGAAAGCTGGCCGTAAACCGTCCCTTAGGCAGTATATGTTTAGGGATACTAACACGGTTAATGTCGGGAGAGACGACATGAAGGACTCCCAATCTCGCAGCAAATGGCCCGAGAGGGGCTCATCCCACGACACTTCGGCTGACCAAAGTTCCTGTAGAAGGCACTTCATCCAAAACACTACGGGACTAATCCAGCCATTTGGGTCAAAGGTACGAGCTACTGTAGATAAAACCAACCGTTTCGTCCAGACCTTGGGGCTTGGCAGCTCCAATCGATAGGTGAACGTGTCCTGGACAGGTCTGTATTGCACTCCCAAAACAGATAGTAAATCTGGAGTGTTGGCATTCTCAAAGATATGAGGCTCCTGCTGGTGGTCGTCTGGCAAATCACACAAAAGCTGAGGTGAGTTGGACATCCACTTCCTCAATTCATAACCACCAGCCCCGAGAAGAGCAATTAGTTCATCTCGCAAAATCAAGGCTTCCTCGACACTAGAGGAGCCTGTACAAATATCATCCACAATTGAGAACCAAGGATGCGCGAGGGTATCGTAACCGCTCACGTTCAGCGAGTTCCACAAGTGAGCGAATTGCCACAAAGGGGCTCGAACGCAAACCGTATGTGTTGGTGTTCAGCTCGTAGACTAGCATGGGATCTCTGGGATCTTCCCTCCATAATATGAGCTAATATCGTCTATCGTCCGGGTGAATCACAGTCTGCCGAAACGTCATCCGGATATCGGTCACAAAGACGACGGCATGGCGACGGAAGTTGGTCAATACATCACCCAACTCGTGGTGCAACTTCGGTACAGCATGCAGACATTGATTCAGCGAAACTCCGGTAGACGTGGGAGCTGACCCATCAAAAACAACGCGTATCTTCCCAGTGGAAGGTTTCAAAACCGCGTGGTGAGGAAGAAAATTATGTTGCTCGTTTCGCCAGTCCAGTCGCGAGACCGACATGTGCCCCAGTTGCTCATATTCTCGCATAAAGTCGACATACTTCTGTTTGAAGTCGGAGTTTCTACTCATACGACGCTCCATGGACAGCAGCCGCTTCTCGGCCAACGGCCGGGAGCTTCCAAGTGAGGGGCGAACTGACAAAAAGGGCAAACGAGTGATCAGCCGTCCCGAGTGAAGGCGACCTGTATTGTTCTGGTAGAACAACTCACACTCCTCGTCTAAGGGGTTCACTCGCTTCACGGTAGGTGGCTCTTCCACCTCCCAAAACCGTTGAATAACATCAGATAAGGTGGAGCTAACGGTTATGTAACTGTCCACCGATGGAGTTGGTGGGTTATGCCTAACTGGTCCCATCACTACAAACCCAAGCGATGTAGATAAGGCTACCAGCCCACCCTTCTGTAACTCTCTCCTCTTCCCACAATACACGCGGCCTAGAACATCGGCACCGAGCAATAACTGAATCGGACCGGTTCGGTGGATGGAAGGGTCAGCCAAGGTCAATCCTGGTGTCGCATCAACGACAGCGCGCGAAACGTGCTGTTGCGGAAGCTGACCAACAACCTTCTCATAAACAATCGCGGTCGCGCCAATTTTGGGCGCTGAAGAGAAGTGGGGGGAGAAGGAGAACAAAACCTGACCGATCGGATCCGGGATCCGCAGGTCTCCGATTCCCCGTACCGATTCAAGGTATGGAGATGTGTTCAAACTCAATGCCCTCTCTGTATTTCTAACCGTTAACATATGAATTTAGGCGCACGTTTAAAATTTTAATATCCAAAATCGATTATTCATAACCCACTTTTAGTAAGCTCGAACCACTTTTGACCGATATAATTTGGTCACAAACACTATTACCCAATATTTTGAAGTTAAAAGTAGTTTTGCCCAACGTCCTTAGTTAAAACCACTTTTGATTGCGAAAATTAGTCAAAATTGTTTTTAACTAAGGGTATCGGTCAAAACAACTTTTGCCTGATTTTTGCAGTCAAAAGTGGTTTTGACTGGTTATGAGTTTGGGCTGTAACATACATATGGAATTCGAAAACGAAAAACACATTGGTACATGGCGGTCTCGAACCCCGAACACATTTTAATTATTTATTTAGCCCGAAGTATCGAAAGCTCTGCAGCATTCGTTCGAAACGTTGGGCTAAATAAATAATTAAAATGTGTTATATAAATATTCGCGAGTAAATTCGAAAAGTGTATTTATATTAAAAAAGTACTTTTGTATTAAAAAAAACTATACAGAAGAAGTGGCTGTATGGCTTAAATCTTATTTTTACTCTCGCAAATAAAAGAGCGCTACGAGCGTCGGTGGCGCTGTGGACTCGGCACTTGCCTTCCAATCGGGGTTCGGGGTTCGAGACCCGCCATGTACCAATGTGTTTTTCGTTTCGAATTTCATATGTACATTTGTCTGACGCTCCTACGGTGAAGGAAAACATCGTGAGGCAACCTGCATACATCTGCGAAGAAATTCAATGATGTATGTGAAGTCGACCAATCCGCACTGGGCCAGCGTGGTTGACTAAGGCCTAATCACCCTAACATAGGGTAGGCTCGAACCCCTCGGTGGGGGACGTATATAAGCTGTGATGATGATGATGAAATAAAAGACAGTATTATGATTATATGATTTTAAATAAATGCAGTATTTTTTGTATTTGTTGCTATTTTCTCGTAGGTGATGCGAAAAGTATAGTATTATCCCCAGGGATAAAGCTGTCTTAGTCTTGGGTGAGCTTAAATCCCTCGCTACGTACGCTCAGGATTTGATTATTTATCACCCTCGCTGCGCTTGGGAGTTAAGAGGACTGTGAGGTGCCGATTCATAGCTCGATTAGACATATTCAATAATGCAATTTGTTGCACACCGCTTAGAGTTCAATGTTCGATACAAGTGCGTACAATTCTTATTGAAATATTGTTTTGGGCGATAACGTTTGAACCCAAATTTAATTTTAGTCATATTAGATTAAGTACACCGTCATCTATGTTTGTACGTTATGCTTTTTTTGTAATTTAGTTTAATTTAGTAGAAAAAAATATAAAAATGCTCGAGGTACTTATTAAGTATAAAATATAGATATTTAGATACTAATAAATTGATATTGTAAGCAATATTTCTACAAAATCAAAACTTACTAACCTAGATCTTTATTATATCTACAACATATCCAAAAATTATGAAAATTGGACTATGTTTAGTAGCTGAAAAACGATATCGCTTTTTGTATGAAAATTTACAGCTTCACAATCCTCTTAAGCATAGAGTCCTTTGTTACGCTCGCGATTCAAGTCTACACACGTCACAAAAGACACTGCTTTATCCCCTTAGCTATTAATGTGTAATTATATGAATGAATGTTCTATTTTATCTCCGGGGTCTTTGCCAACTTTCACAGTTCTTCTACCTTTTTTTATTTTCTCGTAAGTGCCTGTGTTGCGAAAAGAAGAGTATTTTTCTCGGGGATGAAGTAGTGTTAATATTTTGTGAGCATTGATCGAGTGACGATTTAAAGTTGAAGAACTATATTATTTTTATGAAAAATAATCTGTAGAAAAATATACCAATACGAAGAAAATTTATATTTAGCGCAGACTGAAGCGCAGGAGATATTATGAAGGCTTCATTCGTTTGCCGAAACTGAATGAAAGAACAGTAGAATCCAACACTTTTTCCAAAACATTGAGTACTAGGAGAGCATAAACCGCCTATAGAATAGCCTTAACTACTCCCTTTTGGCCACTTTAGCTTTATGACTTCTTATAAATACACCAACAAGGGTAATAAAACCTATGTCTGCGCCAAAGCATTAAAATAAAGCAGACATTAGCAGAGAAGGTATTTATCATCCCTTTTATAATGATAATAATTAATTGATGTTTGAATGACGTTTTTAATTCAATTCTCTAAATAAACATTGTTGGTATGGTATTAGGGAATAAATAATAATTACACATAGGTCATTAGATTTTAATATGACTAATTGTCATTTGAACTCAAAACATACATAAGCTTGGAGATACTAACAGCTCATTCATCATTTCCTGAATACCTTCTACGAAGCCGGTCTCTGAGTTACGTCACCATTAGTCGATGAGTACCAGAACTTCATAGAAGCAAGTGCAGCATTACGGCTGCATTCCAAACCTTTTTTTGACCGCTTTCGTATTAGCCGTCAATAACGTGTAACGTCATCCTTTTTGAAATTTAAGTATTTTAGAGAGGAATGTTATGACTTTTATCGTCAGATCATTCTTGTATGAGCTTTTGTCTGAAAATATATTGTTTTGTCTTATAAAGGCTAAGAAATCATAAAAATAGAATAAACAAGTAATATTTCAGTCTTCATAACAACAGTGTCGAATGTTTGTTAATGTGAGCCAAAAATTAAAGTGGTGAATTTGGCGAAAGGAAGTACAGCTGCGAAGTTCAATTTCGCCCTGATGAGACCTGTGAGGAATTCTTGAGGCGTTTTGTATTCTTCGGTGGCTCTCTACGAGCGCCTAACTATAGCATACACCGTGTCTTTGATCCACGGGTAAGTGTATTGTTTTCCTCGTTGTTACTATCCGTGTGACTTTCATTCCACTACTGCTTATAAATTCGGGAGTAAATATTATTTTTTCAAACTTATTGGCCTTTTAAGTAGGAATTTTAGTGGTTTTGAGTTCAGTGTTCGTGTTCTCCATAGCTTAATGTTACTTAACGTTATTCCAGTCCTTGGACCGGATTCGACCGAAGGGTAACCTCCGCGGACTTTCACGGTGGCGAGAGAAGCTGCACCGCGGCTTACTAGAGGCTGGATTGCCGCGACGGTGTGTCGGCCCAGACGGTGACTTCGCACCGGCTAGGCTGTGCCGTCGTGCAATAGCAGCGGCTCGTCGTCCAAGCGGCGCGACGTTTTCCTCAAGATAAGTCGTATCGTCCGGCCCCCCTTTTTATATATATATTCATTTTTTGTACACCCATTGACAGACTATATTTAATTTTTAGCCAATACCCCCCCCCCCCAAATTCTAAAAGGTCCGTTTGTCGACCAATCCATTTCTGGCGCATTTTTCTAATTATGGTGTCGTCCCGCCGGCTCCCAGTCCCCTTTCACACACGCACACACACAAAAACTAATCAGTTACACATAAGGGCCTGAGCGCCTGCAGCGCGACTAAATTATTTTTATAGGTACTATTCTTCGAACAGCGTCTGTCGGCCGGGTCGACCTATCTATATGCTATTCAACAAAATTCTATAATATTATATCTTTGTCATTAAATGTGTGTTCAGGTTAATGTGGCATTATATTGGTAAATTAGACGTGTTTGTGCTTCCACAACCTGTGGGAGTACGTGGTGGCCCTTTTTATGCCACACAAGGTAGTAGACATTTCAACCGGTACAGCGTTCTTCCTTGTACCCGCGTATAGCTGCATTGCATAGGTATGTTTTCTTTCAGGGCTTCTCGTCTCTTTCACACAGCACAAGCGTAAACGTAACAGATTGCATAGGGAGGAGATAGCACAAAATACGATTACATATATGTTGTTTTGACGCTTTCAGCAACAATAACACCCGAATCCCAATGCAGACCTGGTACACTGAGGCGCCAAATACGTGGCATGGCGGATAATCCTCCTAGCTACAGCAATCGGATAGAGTAAGATCTTATGGACTGATATTTAGCAATAAGTACTGCTTGCCATAAAATACTAATCACTGTCAAATGAAACATCTCAAGAATGATTGCTTATTTGATGATTTAGGAAATAATTTTATAATTAAAAATACGAGCCGTGCTCAAACGCAAAAACCAGAATGAATTCATTTTCACACCTGCAGATCTATGTAGTACATATTACATGGGCATTATTCTAATAGCGTTAATGCATTTATGGCGTGTCAATAATGCCTCAATAGCATTACCTTTCGAGTAATTCACGTAAAAAATACCAAAAAGCAATTTTATTGAAATGTTATCAAGTAGCGATAACAACGTTAAGATTGACAGAATAAGGCCCGTCTTTTGTCGATGTTTCGTGACAAGTAAATCAAGAAGAAATAAATAAATCAAGAATCAATAGCAGGAAATGTCACTGGTGCACAGATATATAAATAAAAGCAGACTTAACCTCAGAATAACAACTAAAGCATAGAAGGAACATTAAAATAAGAATTCATTATGTGTTATTTGTCTCTTTCTATCATACAGCACAAAATTGTGTAAGTGTAAGAGATGAGTAATATTTGTTTTTTGGCATATCACAAGGTGGTCACTAGATGAATTGATTCAATTGTCATTTTGGTTAAAAACTAAAATTGGTTAAAAATATAACACGGCTAAATTCTATAGTACCTTGTATCGAAGATAGACCATCCGAGTTTGAACTCTTTGAATTGTTCCTATAATATTTGTTTGTGCGTCCCGTGGCTAGTAATATTTTGATGATATTTTATTAATATTTAAGTGATTAGAAAGCAAGAATTCTTTAGGTATTTACAAATAGTGTGTGTTTGTGCACTCCGTAACATAATGTCTTGTGTAGTTTGGGGCTGCAAGTCTCATTCGTCGCGAAAGGAAAATAATCAAAATTTATTGACCTTAAATTGGCATGTTTTCTCATATTGTTACTTGAATGTGAGCTAATAAGTACACTTATATACATATGAAATATCGCTGACTCATTTTGTAGAAAAAAAATACGTGTCCGTTTGTCTGTCAAGACTATCTTGGAAACGCGTGAAGGTATCGAGTTGAAATTAAAACCATATAATTACTCAGTTCTACACTAACAAGTTCTATAAGTGAAGTTATATAGTCTTACACTACAAGTCAGGGAAAATCTCAAACTCCACATTTGTAATTAAATCATAAAAAATGTAGTCTCTATTTAAAGTATAACCTACAATTTTATACGGGACCCTCGGTGGGCGAGTCCGACTCGCACTTCCCGCTTTTAGTCTCTTGAACGGCCAGCCTGACCATACCAAAGAGACACAGCAGCTATTAGCTGGATAAGTTACATAAGAAATACTACCCTTAATTATTTATGTTATATTTCTTGTAATAAAGACATTTTAGTATTAGGGATCTATTAAATACCTACATAATATAATTATCGACGTTGAAACTAGGTGAGTGATGAGCATGACCTCACTGGGAGAAGAACTGACAAGCGAGAATAGGCTAGTTGACCCTTTTTTAAAATAGGGCTTAAAATGTTCATAATTGTTGTATTAGACCATAGCACATGAATATTATTTTTTTCGATGGCTAAAAAGTGCAAAAAATCTATTTTAAATTAAGATTTTCAATTTTGGACCGAAAACACGGTCAGCCATGATAGTCTGTTGATTATCTGCGGCAATGACGTCAGTCTTATAGTAAACAAAGCATGGGAGCGAAATAACTTCACAAAAACAATGCTTTCTATTAAATATCACAAAATATAGTAAAACTGTATATGGAACGGGACAATAGAACAGGAATATAGAATTACCTCTTCTCTCCAGGAAAGCTGTGGATTAGACGTACCCAGTGATATAGACATGCGAAATATTTGGTTAACACTCGCTTAAAGAAATCCTGTAACTATCTACTGAAACCATTGATTTACTACCAAACAAACTCAAATGTATTTTGCGAAAATCACATTAATGTAAGTACTATAACTGAATAACCCAATCTTTGTAGGTACTTCAGTTTCAACTTAAACAAAATAGAAGTTTTTAGGTTGTATGTAAAATCATTAATTAAATTTTTATCTTTCAGTTAGAATGAAAATGACTGCAGCCGACCAACCAAATTTTAACTTGACCAGAAAACAGAGAAAACTTGACCATTCACACCTTTTTGATTTAATCTAAGTTATACACTGACACTAGATGATGTTTCAAAGAAAAGAATATGTACTTATGTTTAATTGAATAATGATGTAATTGAATATTAATTAAAAAGTATGTAATACAAACAAAAATATCAAAGTTTCATAATTAATATATTTATCTAAACAACTTTTACTTGAATTTACTGAGTACCTAATTAAAATTTGTTGCTTTTAGTGGTTACTTAATGAGAACTATTGTGTACTAACCTGTTCTCCTCTTGACAACGAGATTGATAAGGCAGTAATAGTTTTGCAACATAATACAAAGCAGTGCATGCTCAGCCACAACATCAAAATGTGGCCCGTCAACTAGAACAACATTATGTCAACAAAATAACTCAAGTATTCACATACCAAAGCACCATAGAAGTAAATAGGTCCAGTTTGGTAAAACTGAAAGATGTTATATCTTCACTGATTAAACCTGTTGGCCACCATGGCTGGTAAATTTCAGAACAGCTTACGCAAGAATATGCAAGTTATCCATTTTAAAGCCGTATACAAATATATTAAATGTGATTGCTGTGTTGTCAGCCTGTGCTCTTCCTAATTTACAAGTTCCTTCTTATTAAATAAATAATATAAAGAATTTTTTTTCTTTACTTTATACATAACTAACATCTAAAGATGACATAATACATTTTTGTACTACATTAGTCATTATGTTCTTCACTAAAAAAATGTTCTATGTTTATTTGACAATAATGACTTGTAAAGGTTTATGTTGAATCAAAATATTTTAATTTGAAATACATGTGTTTTATTTTTCCGTTACACCTTAAAAGATTTGTAATATTTTATAGGTTTGTTGCTCATATTTATCATTGTTACTCAAATATATATGTTCCAAAAGTACAAATAGGTTGAATACAGTTAGATCAAATTTATTAATTGTATATATTGCCTTAAAGTCGCAGGTAATAGAAGTCAAAATAATAATAAAGTGATTTATTATGAAGTAATACTTTCATATGATTTAGGAAAAATGTAGAATAGTTTCCAAAATGGCACTATATGATCAATAAGTTTTTTGACGTACAGATTGTTAGAACAAATACCTATTATAGGTAGTATTGTCACCTTTTGAGTGTTTTCAAAATTACATACTGCTAGCAACACAAAAGTATATAAGTTTTGCTTTAGCACAAAACATCTGCATCTATACTTGATTTAAGCATACTGTTCACAGTTTTCCTTTCTTTGTTAATTAACATTTTCTTCAGTAAAAGAGCATGTCAATTTTGTATTAATCTAATTTTATGGATACCGTTTGTTGAATAGACTATTACAGGGTATTAATCAGAAATGAGGTCACATTTTGCAAATTTCAACCCAAATCTTCATCTTTCAACTTTTATCCACATTTCATTATACTCGTAGGTGTCTGCAAGATTTCCGTTAGGTACGTTCGATGATCTTTTTGTTGCGATATCAATCAAATCAATCTATATCTACTAATAGTATAAAGTTGATGAGTTTGTTTGTTTGGTTGAATGCGCTAATCTCAGGAACTAGGTACTGAGTCAAATTACAAATTCTTTCTTTCTTTTTGTGTTGAATAGTCCAAAAGACTATTTAAAATATAACATTATTTTCTGTCCTCCACGCGAACGAAGTCGCGGGCACAGCTAGTCTATCAATACTACAGAATAAGTTATAGTAGAGGTGCAGAAACTGCTCTCTTTAAGAACTCATAGAGGATATACGAGGGCGGGTCAAAAAATTCGCGGAATGAGGGGCATGAAGGGGGGAAAGGTGACTTTTTACTGCCTGCACTAGTTGTGACACTCATTAAGAGTATAAATACTAAGTTTCAAAAAAAATAGGTCATAATTACCTGAGCTACACATCAATTAACAAGTCAATCCGGAAGAAAATTTGCAACATGAAGAAAATTGAGTTTCGCGCAGTCATCAAGTTCCTTACCAAACAAGGAAAACCTCCCCAGACTATTTTGGAAGAGATGTCTTTTGTTTACGGGGACTCTTGCCCTGGTAAAACCATGGTTTACAAGTGGCACAACCTGTTTAAGCAAGGCAGGGATTCGATTGAAGATCATCCGAGGCTAGGGAGGCCTGTCGAGGCAACCACGGCAGAAAATGTCGAAAAACTTGAAAAAATCATATTGGAAGATGCCCGTTTAAAGAAGAAACAGCTTGCAGAAATGATTGGAGTATCAGCTACAACCATTTTGAACATCCTACACGACCATCTTGGCATGTCAAAGGTGTGTGCAAGATGGGTGCCGAGAATGCTCACGCCACACCAGAAGCAGCGGCGAGTTGAGTGTTGCCGCGAGTTTTTAGCGCTCTGTGGTGAACAAAAGGATGAAGTTTTGAACCGAATTGTGACTGGAGATGAAACTTGGGTTCATCATTATGAGCCTGAGTCCAAATAAGACTCCATGCAGTGGCACAAAAAGGGCACACCACTTCCGAAGAAATTCAAAGTGTCTCCGTCGGCTGGAAAACTCATGGCTACTGTTTTCTGGGATTCAGAGGGAATCCTCCTTATTGATTATAAAGAAAAGGGTGTCTCTATCACTGGAGAGTGACTAATAGAACGTCTACGAGATGCTGTGAGAGAAAAAAGACGGGGAAAATTGACTAAAGGTGTGCTCCTTTTGCACGACAATGCACCCGTGCACAAGGCGCAAGTTGCGATGGCTGCTGTTCAAAGAGTGGGCTTCGAAATCTTGGAACATCCTCCCTATAGCCCAGACTTAGCCCCAAGTGATTATTATTTGTTCCCAAAAATGAAAAAAGAGCTTCGAGGGAAGAAATTTTCCAGCGATGAAGAAGTGAAGAGCGCAATTTCGGCTTATTTTGACGACAAAGAGAAATCATTTTTTTTTCGAAGGTATTAATATATTAATTGATGGGTCTAATAAATGTATTAGAGTTAAGGGGGAATACGAGTACATTGAGAAGGAAAAATAATTTTGTGTTTTATTTCTTACTTTTTACCCTCCATTCCGCGAACTTTTTGACCCACCCTCGTAGGTACAAATCTAATATTGATAAAATCGAATACATATCAACCTATCAATGAATATTATTATTCAGTACTTACTGAATAATAATATTCATAAAAGTTGGGCCGCGCATCAATGTGCCGCAACACTGCGTGTGAGAATTGTAGAATTATTGCGGATTGATATGGCCTGTTTGTGTGCGATATCTATAAGAAATCTTATTAAACTACTATAAATAAGTGCGATAATAGGGACAAGGATATTTTGATTTCGGCTTGTGATTTATAAGCTTACGTGATAAAAGGGTTGTTTTTCAGTCACGCTGTCGAGGTTGGACCACGTTGTTTTTGCTTCGTGGGTTGGACTGTTGGCCTATGTTAAGCCTACTGCTCGGCCAACTAGGTACCTACTTATCTCATATCTTTGTATCTTTAGACCGGAACAGTCTGGCGATACGCGCTAGGTATCGAATAACAAAACATTTCGTAAAAACAACTAATCCCTTTACTAATTAATGTTGTTTAACACTTGTTTGGTTGCACAGTGTTGCATAGTGTTTTGTCCCTTTCATGCTTATGTCAAACTGCAATAGTGTGACAGACTCATCCGCTATACAATCTTTATTAGTTAGGCCGTTAAAACTTTACTAAATATTTACATTTTCTACCGAATATTACTTTATTAAATAATGTTATTGGTTTTTAAAACTTCAATGAGTAGTATCGATCGATATAGTAGATACCTCGTGAGTATCGGAACGCCGTCCCTAAAGACGGAAAGAAGATGGACGAATGTCTCAAAAAACTGGTCATTATTTTTTGTTTACTTTTCTTCCGGGGCTTTTACAGTTGTTTATTATATCTCAAAATTTTTTATTAATCATATAAGGAATTTTCTGATATGTCTCATCTGTGTAACGGTCTGGGGCAGAAACGGGCCATGTCTTTTATTTTTTTAGGCTGTTATATCTATAAATAAATATAACATTCAGAGTTTGTAAAAATGTTACCATCAAGGGGGTAAAATAACTATAGTGACTGTCATAGGCAAAGGCGCATCACTAATAAACGATAAATCGTCTTATTTAGACGACAGCAAAAATGAACCGTCTTGACTGCATTCATATTGTGTGTGATGCACTCAAGACTCAGTAAAAAAAAGCTATTGCTTTAGCCAAAAAATTTTAGTTGTAAATTATCTTTTTGATGACAATCGAACTCTACTCTATCACTTAAAAATTTCATATTTTACTCAATTAAAAATCCATGTAAAAATGAGTACAAAGTCCTTAGAGTGCAGAGTGTGGCCCTGGCGTACCCTAATGCGGCCCTGACTTTTGTTTGTGTGTGAGTAATGTTTACATGTGGTAAAGTTGCCACGCATTTTTGAACAATTTGTTAAGTTTGCTTTTATTTATATGTCTGTGCACTAGTGTCTGTAGCTACCTGTTGAATTCCGTCAATAGAACGTAGTTCGAATTCAACACGTTTCACAAAACATTGAAAACTAGGAGAACATAAGCTACAGGTAGAGAGGAGTCTACCATGGAATTATTACTTAAACAGGAATGAGCTCTTGCTTAAAAAAGTGTGCCGAGCGAGAGATAAATAACTGTACCGTTTGTCTCTTTCGTAAATTTGTGACCACAAATTCTACGAAATAGGGATTTTTTCTTAAAAACAATAACATTCAACCTGAAAGATGCTTTTGAAAATCATAATATGCTTAATAATCACGATTGTTTAGGAAGAGATTGCTTTTTGCCCTTTGTACAATTAGTGTTAAGTGTATTATTTATACGTTGACTTTAAGCTGGTTGGTGTTGTACAACAAAGAAATATTATATTCTATTCTATTATTTCAAAATGGGTTGCGCAAAAGAATTTTATATCTGCTTTTCAATACAAGATAGGTTTTATTAATATTATATTTATTTAAATAATAATGAATGTCAATGATTGTCTTTCAATAGATGGGTCTTTCCAATCGGTATATTATGTTGAACCCACCGCCACATAACAGATAATCAAATATGTCAACTTCTCAAAAATGAGTCAACACTAAAATCTCTCTGTGATATTTAAATACATACCTAGTAAAAGAATAAGTAATATTTTAAGAAGAAAAGAATTAAAAACACATCAGTGTGAGACGAATTGTTTTAACAATATTGAAAACTTTTGTGGTTTCGCCAATATCTTGAACAGAATGTTAATGCCAATTCTTTTTTCTAATAACTTAACATCGCCTCGTGTAAGCTAAGCAATAAATAACTAATGTAAATTACTTTTATTAAAAAAATATTTATGTTAGGTACATACCGTGTGGTCACCCTACTACAATGACAACGAAAATTACTGACATTGACATAGAATTGTTGTTGCAATATTACATTTTTGAATACTACCACTAGAATATTTCCTGGACGTAAAATCATAGTGTTATAATTATTAATAGTAGGCTAACACGATAATTTAATTTATTTCATGTTATAATTATTACAAAAAAAAAACAATTTAGGTATTTTGGGCGTTAAAAGTAATTAAAATAACCAATAATAAAAAATCATCATCTACCAATAGTTGTTTCATAACTACTAAATTATAAAATATACAACAGTAGCAACACTGTGGGAAAGGGATAAAAGGTACAGTTAGTGCTATCTCTCTCAGCACACTTTTGCACTTTCAAGTGTTTAGTCTTTATTCACATAGAAATAAAGTCCAAATTTGAACAACAATATTTTGAAGAGCTCTTTTAAGCCAAACGGCACCGTAAGTGCTTTTTGCTGAGCCAAGTACCAGTTTTTAAGTTTAACATGGTTTGGTGTCGATTTTTGTTAAAGTCAAAATGTTGAACTCGTTTAGTATTAATCAAAATTAAAAGCACATTTCTCTAATTGGGATGATGACTGAATTCTAATTTTTACGTCTCGTCATTAAATATTAAAATACCGTGGAAAAAGATGCAGTGCTGTGAAATCAGAATTAAAATCGGCTTAGAAATACATTAGATACAAGCATTTTAAGTTGTTAATTTGAAGGCGATTAGACAGAGAGATCCGACATCAACCGTGACGTCATTGTTGAGTACGGCCATATAAACTCCTTGTAAATTGCCGTTTTGCTAGAAAGAGATGGAGAAAAATCTTTAATATCTTATATCTTGGTTGTTTTTATAGTTATTCGAAAACCGATTTTTTCTTTCTGTTTATTATATGAATGAGCTTCTATTAAAGCAAAAATTTTTTTTTGTCATCTAGCCTATCTCCGGATATCTTTTGGATATTGCAATAACAAATTAAAAAAAGAGACACAGAGATTTTCCACATACACCTATTTATGATATTTCATCTGCTAATGAAAAGTATCCAAGTCCCACGTTGGGCGCCAAAATGAATAATTTCGAAAATACTTACTCTTCAGTACAAACAATAACATAATAATAATATGCATCTTCTGGCATGGCTGCTAATAATGATATACTGGTTTTTCCTTTCACTCTCTATGTACGTTTTTCATTTTTTCCTTTAAGCATGTTCAGCTCTATGCTTTTTAAAGCAAATTACGAAATTAGATTATATTCATTACACAATGACTACGAAACTAAGCGACATATCTGTATATTTTTTTACATTCGAATGAAGAGTATTTAACAAACAATTTGTTAGTAAACCTCAACATCATCATTAAACATGGAATACGATTATTTAGAAAAAAAAACCATAATGAAGTATCGTAACTCACTTCCTAATTCGACTATAACCGCGTTAGCTTGGCGGAGCACGTTTTCCTAAACATTAGTTACTAGAGTAGCATGAGCAGCATGAACTAGCAAATTGCTGAGCCATGTTTCACTCCCTCGCTACGTAACTCAAAACAAACGTAACCAGGAAACCATAAGCATAAAGAGAGAGTAGTTTTATCTGTAATGAATGAGCAGGCGGCGCTCAGCCTGCTATTTAGGGGCGTCACGTGCTTGGGGACCCAATCTACCAGGTTGGCAGTAAGATAGATGTAGGAGAGATCGTAACTGGGGATGTTTAAAGAAAGAACTAGCGTTACTTTCTTGTTAACATAAGTAACGATTATTAATAAGCGTAGCTTCACGATTTTATCGGTTTTGGTTGATTTCAGTTATCACACAATTATATTTGTATAAAATTTTCCTATAAATAGAGTAATTTTATCTTTCTAACTGAGCCAATGAGTGATGAATTTCTCATACAAATCTAAGAAGACATAAAATTCGAAAATACTATGAAGTGTTAACTCCCCTTACTTCATCAATTGTGATTTCTCTACACAAACGAGATTCCATTACAAAATTAAAATTTTCCATAGATTGGAACTACCTGTTGGTATAGGATGACAGTTTATCACAACACTATTATGCAGGTTTTATATAAGATTGTATAATTGAAGTCTATACAGTAAAAGGAGACATTTATGATTCGTTCTCATTAAATTTGTAAGTTTTACTCACGTAAGTCGTCGTCATCATGATCATCGCCACAGCTCATATACGTCCCCACCGAGGGGCACGAGCCTACCCTACCTAGTTACATTAGGGCGATTAGTCAAAGCACGCTGGCCCAGTGCGGATTGGTTAACTTCACATACACCTTTGAATTATTTCGCAGGTATATGCAGGTTTCCTCACGATGTTTCCTTCACCTTAGGAGCGAAAGATAAATGCACTTAAGAAATTCGTGAAACGAAAAACACATTGGTACATGGCAGGATCGATCGGGGGATTCAAGACTCTACTCGGGGCACAGTCCAGTCCCGAGGCCACAGCGCCACCGATGCTCACGTAAGTGACTGACGTAATTAACTTCCGATAAATTTGTAAATGTAAGCACTGTTTGCAATTTGCTTACTGTAATTTCTAACTACTTTAAGTACTGCCGTAAGTTTCTTACATGAATTTTTACGAAAGCAACTTACTAGTGTAAAAGCGGATTTACATCAATATAGAGATAACAACATTACTTGCAAGGGCTCTGTGATTTTCTGTTGAAACGCAGGATATTTGAATTTAACACGCTTTGCAAAACATAGGGCGCTACGAAAGCATTATTATTGTTCATTTTATCTTATAAATCTCACTTTACATTTAACAGCAAAATATATTAATAACAATCATCGAATCCATAATCAAAATTGAATAACAGAAATTTTGCCGGCCTATTTGGACTCGCCGAAACTATGATAGTGTTGCGTCACCTAGCGACGGTCTGTTCTACCAGGACTGCATAAAATCTAGGCTCTGGATATTTCGATTCGCGTTGTGCCTGTCTCAAATTTAGTATTTAAAGCTTGAGAAAGCAAGCATGCAGTAATTGCAGTAAATCTCTTTCACACTGTACTAGGTTAACATACAAGGTTGGGCGGGGCTTAATACACAGTGAAAATCGATAATATGACGTGGTGTTCTGACATCACTGGCTACGATCACGCCTACATGTAACTGCAAACCTGGTACACCAATAGTGCCACTCGGTCGTTGTCCAGATTAAAATCACTTAAAATTTCTTGCATCTCGTGATTCATATTAAAAATAACAAGAAATGCAAGACTTGAACTTGAATTGAAAAGAAATAGAAATAGAAATAGAAATAGAAAATTATTTATTCACAACACTTGAAAACGTGCAGCTATACTCGCAAGGGTGGCCGAAACAGCAATTTGGAAGTAGAGAACAGTTGAATCCAACACATTTTTCAAAACACTGGGTACTAGGGGAGTATGGATCGCTTGAAGGTGGAGGTTAGGCTTTAACCCTTCTCTTCTAGTAACCTTAACTTTATGACCAATAAAAAATATCGGCACAGTAAACAGTTGCTTTTTTATTATTTTCTGTATTTTGTCACGAAGACACAATTCCTTATAAAAATCTCTGAGGATGAACGCTCGCATCCTTTATTTTTGTAATCAGAGCAGCAAATTAACAATGACATATGATTTATCTTCTTCTATAAGCTTACCGTCTTACTAATAACAATTAATTAAACAGTTGTTTAACAGCTGTTTTACTATTCAGTGTTTAAAAATTATGCAGGTGTTAAACAACTCTTAAATACGTCTTTACTAATAACAACAAGATATGCATTGTATAGTTAAATAATGGTTATGACTAACTTTACTTGCAACACTATTGATATTACGTTCGAAAACAATAATAATTTCGATTACATTTCAGTATGTAGTAGTAAAATATTAATTGAAGTGATTAAAACCTGTTTTACTTTATTGGCTTTTGAATTTTATGACTTTTTAAATTTAATTATTTTAAAATATTGTTAATTTAAGATTAGTTTAGTTCGTACCTAAAACTATTTTCGAGCATTTTTTGAACAAACACGGATCGTTTTTTTCTAATCTGTGCACGTCAACAAACAATAAATACACAAACTAATCTTATTAAAGATGATGTTTATTATTATTAATATCCTTGCTATTACTAGTTTTTATTTTTTTTATTTTTATGTGTTTAACGTGACTTCCCAAGCAAGGCGGAGCTCGAGATGTTTCGTATTTTGGTCAGCCATCGTAGAATTGACCACATCCAACGTTGCTTAACTTTAGCAATCGTTCGCTGAGCGCATGCGCCAACGCGCCACCAAGCTCCTACTACAGTAGAAAAGGGATGAAAGCGATTTTTGTAACATTTTTTTTTCTCGGTATTGATGTATCACTTTGATCGAATTCATCGAAAATATTATCAAAATATCGTAACTAGATAATCCATGGTACTAATCACCAAAGAAAAGATTTATATCAGTGGATTTTTGTTGAAGTTGTTGCTTATTCATCCGTTAAACAAGGCCCATGGATAGTTTAACAACAATATAAATTTCCATAGTAATTACCCACTCGTTAAACAGTTGTTGAACGCGAAACTGTCATAATGCATGTTATTAGTAACGTTTTCACTATATCGCCTGTATACACAGTTCATAAAGTGTTATTAGTAAGACCGATAATATTTATTTCTATCTTTCTCATGATCTTTCTAATCTAAATTAACTCTAAAATACACGATAAAATCAAAGCCAATACAAACTACGAAGCCAGTGTCAGTCATCGTTGGGTGATGAGTACCAGGACTGTATAGCGTCGAGGCAATTCAGTTGGCGTGGCGTTCTTTCCATCGCAAGCCGCATAACTGCATGTATTTTATGTTCTTATTCAGGATTTTCCCGTCTCTTTCATACTGCACAAGTGCAAGCATAGTAAACTATACTGGGAGGAGCTTAGCAAATAGATTATTACGACACCAAATGATATTCTAGCGTCCCCTACAATAATGAGTGCTACATGCAATTGTAGGTCTAGTACATGGGAGAGTTATGACACGTGATTCGGCACTAGATTTTGGTAAAAGGAAAAAAATCATCATCTTCTAGAAACTTTAAAATTATTCAACTTTTTTTACATTTTTCAGTCAAAGTAGACTTAACTCACTGATAAATAGCTACGTATGCCGGTTGGCATGTACGACTATACCTGGTGATCTAGTTATTAGGAAATCAGATAAAGGCTGTTTGGAGACTGAGATTATAGCAATAAGATAAGATACAATGTATCATAGTATTTAGGAGCAAATCGAAACCAAAGGTCCATAATATCCTTGGTAAAACCTACAGATGCAGTAGCTAGGAGACGTAAATAATACAATACAACATTAAAACTTACAAACCGTAAAATACGTTTAATAAGCCGCTAGCCACCACCATAATAAATGCTACAAATAAATGAATCGTTATACAGGTAAAGAGGTAATTCGTAAAAACTGATAATGCATACAATCACCTTTAAATAAGGTAGAAAATGGGACAATTCTCCCCAACTTTCCATTTATCATCAATCTATACTCGTAATATTATAAAGAGGAAAGATTTGATTGTTTGTTTGCATTGAATAGGTTCCGAATCAACTTTATCGATTTGAAAAATTCTTTCACATTTAGGCTAAAAAAATATTTTTCCTACGGGAAAATATTAAATTCCCACAGGAAATCAGAAATAACGCGGGTGAAGCTGCGAGCGGAAAGCTAGTATTTCATAACAAAACATTACTAGAAGAACAGAGTCATGGCAGCACCACTGCCCA
This sequence comes from Schoenobius gigantellus, assembly GCA_963935595.1. Classification (NCBI taxonomy): domain Eukaryota; kingdom Metazoa; phylum Arthropoda; class Insecta; order Lepidoptera; family Crambidae; genus Schoenobius; species Schoenobius gigantellus. Next base: position 43,957,244 of record OZ012544.1, on the reverse strand, counting down.
TGTTGGGTTTCGAGAATTGTTCCAATCTCACACGTTTTCCAAAACATTGGATACTAGGAGAACATAAACCGCTAGTAGATGAGCTTTTACTAAGTTTTCGTCAAGAAAAATAAAATAATCGTTAGTACTACATTCGCAAGGCATAGACGCTACTAACGAGGTAATATCGAAATAAATTGTAACATCAACAAAGATTCTGAAGATGTAAATTATTGAAGCATTTTAGTTTAAATTATGTTAAAAAAACATAAAATAAAAATAAAAAATAAAAACTTTTCAGGAATTGCGTATTTGTTGTTAAAACAAAATAAAAATCAGGCACTGAAAATATTTGAATAATGAATCCAAAAAATAATAGAAAGCAAAGGTTTTCCCTATAGCAGAGCGTGGTTTCGATCCACGGACCTCTGGGTTATGGGCCCAGCACGCTTCCACTGCGCCACTCTGCTGATATTGGTTTATGCGAAATTTGCGTATATACTGACAATGGATGATCAAACGAACATCTCAAGTAAAGTTCGAGCATTATTATATGGTATGCTTTATTCAAATTTTTTGACGTCAATAAGTTTCTTTAAAGGCCTATGTTGAGTAAAGATTTTTTGAATTTGAATTTTGAATAAAGATATTAACCCTTGAATCTACTATGCATCGTTCGTACAAAGGTCCATATATTTCTGCCCATGTAAGAACCTTGAGGTACTACATGTGTACCAAAATGTAGAGAACAATTCGCGGATTCCGAAAAATATATTATTTCCTTTATTTATTTACATTAAACTACGTAAACAATGAATAAAAGTGCTCAATTGCGTTTAGTTTCGACTTGTGCAAAACCGAAATATTTTATTTTTAGTTCATTTTTGCTTAAGTTTAAAAGTATCGTGCACTTATACAAAAATATATGAAGGGTACAGGAAAAGAAGGGGCTCATCAACATTTTTTACGAATTTTATCTAATACTGGCATTAAGTGTATTTTATACGGGCCTTTTCGATGACATATTCAAAACAAACAAAAAAGGGATCATTGCCTGTTGAATCTGAACATTCAAATATCCGAAAATTACTAAAAGGGGCCTATTGTGAGCAAAACAGGGTTAGAAGAAGCACATTTCGTTCGGACTTGCTAAGAACGGGTACATTATGAATTAACATTTTTAGAACAAGTCCATTGCGACGCTATTTTGAATGATTTATCATACAGTGGTGCGATGTCACGTAAAACATCGAAGTAATTTTTAAGTGCTTATGTGGATTTAGTTTTGTATCGGTGGAATTATAAGAATATCTTCTCAAAAATCGACAGTGATAATTTTTATCTAAAAACTAAGAAGAGAAAATCCTATACTTAGGCGAATGGCGTATGTATAAAAAAAACTCCGATTGTCTTGTCATCTAGTCATTGGGCGAGATGGGAATGAGGAAAAAATCTACAGTCCCATCTCGCCCTATTAAAGAATTGAAAATCGAAAATGAAAGCAAAAAAAACATTTTTTCGCGATTTTTATAATGGGGCATAGGAAGAAGCTTGTATCACTGGTAGAGGGAAGCGGAAAAGAAATAGTTTGAGTAAGAATGAGTTCTTTTTACCTCCTTCAACCTATAATGAAGACCTTTCTATATCGAAAGAAAAATATGAAGATCTACAAGTATTAAAGAAGTTTTGTTGTATTAAGGCTCAATAATATTATATTAATATTTGTCATAAGTAAAATATTAATTAAAATAATAGAATAATGTTAAAACATCACACTTTTTATTTATTGAATTATTTCAGGAATTTTTATTTAACATACAAACAGGTTATGAAAGGGATAATAACGAGTTCATTACACTAATCGACCCCTTTTTGCCGTGTTCATTTATGTTTTACGTTAAAAAAAAATGAGTCTACTGATAACTATACATAACATTCACAAAAAAATTCCTTTGTTACTTACACTGGACTTATTTTAATCTAATAACATAGTTAAATAATTATGTAAATGGTAAATAGCATGGTATTGCAATCTCAAATCTTTTATTTACGATTTTCTCTAATTATGCTAATTGTTGATGAGCCCCTTCTTTTCGTGTACCCTTCATATATCTTAATAGGATTACAACAATCAAAAGTAAAAAATTACTGTCAGTGCGCAAGTTAGTAACAAAACGCCACAAAATATTAAAATTCTGTGATCTGTGGTCACGGGTTACCGACACGGGATCAATCTATAATTCGTTCCTTCCAAAACTGCATAGATGGCATAGCTTGTGTTAAACGGGAATGTAATAAATTATTGACTCATATTGTAGAAATAAAATTGTAAGTAACTACTCAATGTTTTAGTTTAAAATAAAATATTGTTTTCGAACTAAATTCGATAACTTCAGAAAATAAAATAATGAATATCAAGATCGAGTCCGCTGCAAAAGCACATCCAGTGCTTATTAGTTGACCGCGTCATAAAAATTCAAAAACCCGACAATAGATGACAGCAATTTATATTGTTATATAAAGCATATGTAATCTGTGGTTACAGGGTCGTATTTTCTTACAAATAAAAAGGATTTCTAATCGTTTCTAAATAGCCAGAAAAAATAGAGTTGTTATATTATTCAGCGTATAATAGAGAAGCTATTTTCATATAGTGTACCTCGGTACATCGATAGGGCAGATTTTGGCGACCTCCTTTAAAAGACATGTTTGTAAATATAGTAAGCTTAAGTCTTGTCATTCAATAATGCTTCGATCTAGGTCAGTTATTCATATTTTAGAGGAAGGCGTCACAAAGAAGGGAAATGAAATCCGCAATGAAAATGACTGTCAAATCCTTCAACGCGACCTAGCTATATTAACGACCAGCAGACCTATTCGCTAACTACGGTTGGTAACTAGAACTGTCATTTTTGAAAGCCACTTTATATCCATTACGGGTTTAGTGACCTTATGTGTTACAGGAGCGTTCATGATAGCAGTAATGGATGTTAAGTTCCTTTCAAAAATGACAGTTCTAGTTAGCAACCGAAGTTACAGAATAAGGGGGCTGGTGTCTACAAAATCGAATGCTATTGAATCCTAAAAAATGACAAATTATAACCTTCACCAAAAAAAAGAAGCATAGAATTCATTTTAACTTTAAATTGAGATTGTATTGGTAATGACAAAGTAAGAAGAGAAGTGACTCTGTAACAATGCAGGGAGAAATAAATAGCCCTTGCAGGTTCTCTTGCTGGTTCTTTCCAGTACAAGGTCTCCCGCCGTAGACTTGTGTTGTGAGCCATTGGCGTAGCTTCTTTGACGTGCAAAAGTGATTATTGTAATAATCAAATTGGAATTAACCGTATTGAATTTTAATTGATATCCTCATCAGTGATGGTGCTTTTTTCAAGCTTGATTAAGCAATGCAAAAATTTCGAAATGTTAGGTAATTAGTTTTTCAGGGTACCGTCTACCATATTTTACTCTTGCACGTAAGTCTCAAGACGAAAGTCTTCAGTTCGTGCGTGTTGCCAGTGATGACGTACTGTGTTGCCAGTGTTGGCAAGAAGAAAGGTCTTATAGCACATATTAAGGAAAAAATCTGAAAACTGGAAGTTAGGAAGTTATAAAGTTTGTACGAACTTGGCCTGTTTTTTTAAATAACTACCCAAATAATAATTATTAAAGAAATTTCAGCTCTGCATTTGTCATCAGATTCTCGTATACCTATACCTCCTAGATTGTCATTCCTTTACTAATAAATTACTTAGGCAAAAATGTGCAAATATTATTGGCAAAAGGAACGATGAGGTATGAAAAGTGAAAGTCTAATTAATTCGTCAGCTAGGTAATATAGAAAATCTGTCACGAGTTCTTTGCTTTGTCGAAATATCAAAAAACTTCTGAGATTAGGCGATTTAAAGTTACGGAGCGTAGGTTTATGAGATCACAACGTGCCACAAAATGTGACGTCACGCGATGTTTTAGATCAATTTATCATCTTAAGTTTTTAAAAGAAAATGAAAAAAATTACGTTGTAGTTTCGCGTTTTTAGGGTTCCGTATCCAAAGGGCAAAAACGGGACCCTATTACTAAAACTTAGCTATCTCTCTGTTCGTCCGTCCGTTTGTCCGCCCGTCTGTCTGTCACCAGGCTGTATCTCAAGAACCGCGACAGCCCGACAGTTGAAATTTTCACAAATTATGTATTTCTGTTGCCGCTATAACAACAAATACTAAAAACAAAATAAAATAAATATTTAAGGGGGGCTCCCATACAACAAACCTTTTTGCTCGATATCAATAAATGGTAACAGGTAGGTACTTGAAATATTCACAAAATACTTCATCATCATCATCATAATCACAGCTCATATACGTCCCCACCGAGGGGCTCAAGCCTACCCTATGTTAGGGTGATTAGGCCTTAGTCAACCACGCTGGCCCAATGCGGATTGGTCGACTTCACATACACCATTGAATTTCTTCTCAGATGTATGCAGGTTTCCTCACGATGTTTTCCTTCACCGTAGGAGCGTCAGACAAATGTATATATGAAATTCGAAAACGAAAAACACAGTGGTACATGGCGGTCTCGAACCCGGACCTCCCGATTGGAAGGCAAGTGCCGAGTCCACAGCGCCACCGACGCTCAATACTTAATTGTACAAAATACTCACGCTCAAAATACGCTCAATACAAAATACTTAATTGTATATTTACTTTAATAATAAATATGAAATTTGTGTACGAGTACCTACTGTTGTTAACCTAGTCAATGGTACGGAACTCTTCGTGCGTGAGTCCGATTCGCACTTGGCCGGTTTTTAATAGTCTACATGACGAATAATAAAACAATATCCTGTCATCAAAATTTGTTTTGTCTTCTCACAAATTAATGATTGATAATTTCAGAAAGGAACCTGGATGATGTGTAAAGGTATTTGCTTATTAATAAGTACATACGTAAAGATATGGTACTTGGGAGGGGTGTCTATCAGAATACAGATTTTTTTGATATCGATTCTCATTTTACCGAAAACTATTCCACGATTTTTAATATATATTTTTTTCAATTCATCGAATTTTTAATCACCTCTGTTTTATACGAATATCATCGAAAAACGTTTCTTAAATAAAATCTTTTAAAGTTGTTTTGATTACCAGAAAAACGGTACATCGAACTTACATTTCGTAAAATTATTAAGTTATCGATGAAACTATTCCTAAAAACTATTTTATATAACTTCGATGTAACATTATTTCGATAAAATGTATAAAACATGAAAAGAAATAACGATGAACTGTGTTTGTAGATAACAAATATTCGAGGAAACGAAAATGCGATGTAACCTAATTCTAGGGTTTGTTATATATTGAAAAAAAATTCTGCGATTCGTTTTATGGGTAATGAAAATCGTTGAAAGGAATTGCAATAAAATGATGGATTCCCACTTGGGAGGTACTGCGTTGTCAACGTCTTCAGTGCTTACCCGTAACAACCATTCCAACGCAAACAAGGGCAATTTATTTCTAACGCACAACGCGCAAATGTAACTCTCCGCCAACGTCCAGCACACCTTTTCCCCACTGCTTATGAGCACGCGAGGCGAGGCGAGGTGATATCTTTCGTATCACCCCGCCTCGCCTCGCGTGCTCTCGCCTCCGACCACATTCAAGTGCTTGCGCTCCCTCGCCTAAGCTCGACGAGAGTGAAGAAGGAAGTGAAGTTGGCATGAAACAGATGTAAAGAAGCATTCTGCAGGTTGGCAAGGTGAACGTGGCTAGTGCAGCGTATGTTCTCTCTCCAATACTAGCTAGACGATGTTGCCTGAAGATATCGGTTAGTAACTTACAGAGCTGTTAAAAGAGATAGTAAGTTCTAACATATAAGCTATTTATGCTCTCCTAGTGTCCAATGTTTTGGAATACGTGTTGGATTCAACAGTTGTTTCATTTCAACCGGTGGAGCCACTTGGTGCTTGCTCTATTGATTCGTGTATCTATAATAGCTCTTATCGCTTTATGAAGTCCTAGTACCCGATGTTATGGAAAACCTGTAGCTGTGATGAACTGGCGACTCATTTTAACAGGTGGCATCAAGGGAAATATTCTGCGCTCTTTGAGATTTAAGGCTTATAAATGTATACAAAAACCGTAAATTTTGAAGATATGTGTCAGTTATAAATTTCTTTATTGTGACTACCCGGAAAAAATACTTATTTTTTGGACTTTATTCCCGTCGTTCGTTATATGCGTTATGTTTCTGAATTTTTTTTACAAAGAAAATTGTTTTGGCTAGAACAGGGAACAGTCAATGTGTGAAATCCGCTGCTATAATCTAATTCATTAAAAACGAATTTTAAAAGTAAAACGTAGAAGAGCACGTATTCCACTAACGCCCCTTATTACGATCACTACTATATGGTATTGCCAGCCTAGTACATAGGGGCCCCAGGCATGTAACTTATCGCCGGTACCGAATATCAGGTGGCATTCCACCCAGTCGTCGTACTGCATTTGTCAAACATTGATTTTTCGACGTGTTTTAAAACAGCTAAATATGTAGATTAATGCAACTACGGATAACTAAACTTCTTGTTCGTATTCATGAACCACGATAGACACAAATGACCGTGGCGTTGACTGGCAAGGATGCGTTCGGTTTTTTGTCGCTATTGTCGGTTCTGAAGTTTCTAGCACTTTATTTTATAAATTTGTGAACTATTATGAGAAAACAGTCAAATCAGTATACACGGTGTAAGTTTGCAAGTGTGTACTCGCCCGTACGACATGTGTGCTATCATAATCTTTTATAGTGGCAAACAAACAAGAATAATAAAGGCAAACAAAATATAATTAAAACGAAAAACTGTGGTCAAATAGTTGGCACTTCTCTCAGCTTCTGTGCTGTGGATTGTAAAAGGTTGTACATAGTATGGCGACTTGAAATGAAACTCCTCTGTCCATTCTCTATTGACTTATGTTATCCTGGTAGCGTTTGTTTTGAAACACGTGGCGTGGGCGGAACAATTACTTCCAAACGTCCTGAACCAATGAATGAACATCGGGGTCCTGGGATACAGATGTGCGAGCTGTAAGTTTCATTGAAGTACTGAGAAATAAATCACTTACCGTAATGTCTACGTTCTATGGTAAATCTGTTTAGTATTCAGCTTCTCATTGTAGGGTTAATTAGGTCATTAAAGGAGAGTTACGTTAGGAGAGAGACTCTGTACCAGGGACGTCTGCATGGGTACCTCCGTCTTACCTATTTCTGCCGCAAAGCAGCAGTGCTTGCATTGCTGTGTTCCGGTTTGAAGGGTGATATGGCAGTGAAATGAATGGGTACCGTGACTTTAAATCTGATGTCAAAAGTTGGCAACGTACACCGTGGTTCTTGTGGGGGTTGTAGCTTTGCTGCGAATCTCACAGGAGCAACATTATAGGTGACTGTTACAACTTAACATCAGGTGGGCAGTTTGCTTGTTCGCCAACTTATCGCAATAAAAGAAAATGCAATAAAAGTATAAGCGTTAGGGTAAATTGACATATGAATTGGCTAAATATGAAATATTATTTTATTGTTTCATAGTTTTTTTCAACTAATGTCCCGAATATCGTTAACAGCACCGATAAAGTTCTTAGCTAGCCATTATAAATTTTAAGACTTTCTAGGAGTTCATCGTTTGGCACCGACTTCAATATAGAAGTGTGATGTTGTCTGTACCTATTCTTATATTATTTTAAACTTTTCAGTGTTTTTGAAGTCGGTTTTTATTTTTTGTAATAATTTTTATAGTAATGCAATACCAAGACCATATTGGCGCCCAACGTGGGCCTGAGTATGACACAAAGTTGTCAGTAATTGTATCTAAATCTTTCGGTAAGTACAAAATTTTCTTGCAAGGAGGTCGAAGATGATGGATAAGGAAGCGAGATTCAATCGGATTCTTGTTACTGGCTATCTCCACCTATGTTTTTCGTTAATATTCATCGAGCCATTTATCCGCTGGTCTCTCTTTGATTTTCTTGCCGACAGGTTGCCCATGAAGGAAGTACATATATTGGGAATGAAATTAACAAAAACCTTCGAATCAAATTAAAAATAACAAACAGTATGCAATAAGCGTCGAACTTGTAAGCAATCAGCGCCCTCCAGTGTACTTTGTTACGAATAGTGTAACACTTGAAGTTGGTTTGTTAGGATTTCTCTGTAGATGGCGATGGCGCGTGCCACGTGTTTGAGGCACCGATATACCTGGCTTGTAGCTTCATGTAGGAGTTATCGTAGCCATGGACGCCTTCGCTATAACAACGTGAGGTCATATTGCCGTTTTACGCTGCCCACTTAGATCCTCCCAAACACAGTTTGCTTTGTTTGCACTTGAACAGCGCAAAAGAGACGCAAAGCTTCTGAAAGGGAGCATACGTGAGCAGCAATGTGATATGAGACGGTTAGATAGAACGTCACTTAAAGTTTTCAATGCCTAGGTTTTCTGTAGTCCTAGTAAAATTCATTGTGAAAAGGTGACGTAAGGTTATCGGCTCTGTAAGTGGAAAATGTTTTAAAAGTTTTTAATTATTTGGTTAAAGTTAATAAGTAAACAAATTTTATTTAACTGTAGATTCGGTTTATTACTATACAAACTGCAGTCGTGATATGATAAATAAATTAGATGCATGATTTTTTCACCACAAGCAGGATTCAAATGGCGTCTCTTCGACACAGTAGTTATATACCGTGTGAACTACCAAGGACTTATCCATCCCAAGGATTTCACTGTATCGAGTTTTTTTATATTGTGAATTCAAAATAGACCTTATTCTCTGTTATTTTTTTTGTGTGAACACCCTATTTGAACAGATATTGCGAAGAAGAATAATGAAAATACACAAATATATTTGTGATGTGCCGCTTAGGCACGTACGACTAGGCACATACCTAACGTGCTCATCTAATTATAAGGAAATCAGATAAAGGTTATTCGGAGATGAGTGAGATAAAGATTAGAGCAATAAGTCACAATGTATTTTAGTATTTAAGAGCTCACTGAAACCATCAAAATATACTTCCTTCCAATTAACAACTGAAGTATTATCTCTGCCCTAACTCGATTCAAACTTGGTATAATTGGGATGATGACTAATACATTAGATACAAGCATTTTAAGTTGTTAATTTGAAGGCGATTAGACAGAGAGATCCGACATCAACCGTGACGTCATTGTTAAGTACGGCCATATTAACTCCTTGTAAATTGCCGTTTTGCTAGAAAGAGATGGAGAAAAATCTTTAATACCTTATATCTTGGTTATTTTTATAGTTATTCAAAAACCAATTTTTTTTTCTGTTCATTATATGAAAAAGCTTCTATTAAAGCAAAAAAATTTTTTTAGTCATCTAGCCAATTGGTAAACCGACATGATGTCGGTCAAATTTGGTCATTGCATTTCGGTTAAAAAAAATAATTTATTTTTATAAAATATAACTGATCAATAATTATTAAAAATAATGGTTTTAGAAGACAACTTTCACTTGTTTCATTTCTTATAAACTTCATTTGCTAGTTTTTTCTTTTACATATTTAATAAAATATGTTATTGGAAACTTATTTAGCTATTTTCAACAAAATGCAATGTTACAAATAAAAATAAAAGTTCCATTTGCTTTACTGCTTGTAAGTTGTATAAAAATTATCAGGCATTTTGGCGCCCAACTTGGTGTTCTGTTTTCCACATTATCAAAGCAATGACTGCCATGAATGCCTTTTTGAATATTTTTCTCTAATATTGATTACTCAAACTTTGAAAATTAAATTTTAATTTTATTTATATAAAATAACTAAATTAGTCTAACAAACAAAAATGACTGGAAATTAAGTCACAATAAAAAATAGTTAATAATTCGGTTGTATATCGGTGTATATGTTGGCTAAGGTCGGTAAAACAGATCATGTCGGTAAAATAGTTAATAAACGTGAAAACTAACCTACCAGCAATTCATGGTCTCCTAGTATCTATTGTTTTGAAAAACGTGTTGGATTCAAACAGCTCCCGAAATCCAACAGGTAGCTATAGCGAGAACGACCAATGTGAGCGGTCCTGTCAGTCATGTACTCCTGGTTACGTTTATTATGATTCACGTGGCGTAGAGCTGCTTATTTCCTTGACTTAGTAATGATTGTAAATAGTAATGATTGATTTGAAAATAACTATTATGGCATACTGGCAACTAGCAATTTATGATCTTTTAGTATTCAATATTTGGGCAAACGAACTGTTGTTCCATTGTAACAGGTAGGAGACACTATCATCGTATTCTTTTAAGTCATGTATGTACTCCTGGTTGTATTTGTGATGAAACACATTTATTTATTTATTTATTTACAACAATTGTACCTACCGGCTTACAGATATTCCAACACGCACGGTAAGTCATGCACATAAAAATTGAATTATCAATATTATTTATCAATGAGTAATACATGCTTAATTATTAAAAAAAAATACAATGTTAAATAAAAATGTCAAAAGAGAAAGTCAAATGCTCATTGAATATTAATTAAATTAAATGTCAAATTACAATAAATATTAAATTGCATAGGTATGTCACATTAAATGAATGGAATATTAATTGAATTACAAACAAGAATATAAAAATGTCAGTCTAGCAGTCTTAGGTCGAATTTCACCGACATTTATCCAACACGTATAAAAAAAAATAAAGAATGTTACAATGTCAAATAGAAATGTCAATGTCAAATAGAATGTCAAATTACAATAAATAATAAATTACTTAAGTACCTATGTCAAATATAATATGATTAAATTATTTTATTAAATTACAAATAAGAATATTCCATATATACAAAAATGTCAATCTAGCAGTCTTATAATGTCCAATTCTAAAAACAATGTCAAATCAATCAGAAAATCCAACTGTAATATTTGATATTTAATAGTCGTTCAAAGTATACTATTTAAATATAATAGAGCTTTTCTACGCAACAGTCCATAGTGGTCAGCAAATATATCAATACCATAGTCATGAACAAGCATATCTCCAATAAGGCTTAGAGCACGAGTAGTGGGTGCATGAGCGGCGTACGCGGTGCGCGCAGGAGGTCGCGCAAGCAGGCGCGGTCGCCGCCGCGGCGTCACCGTCCCCCCCTCGTCCCAGCCCAGGCGTTTGGGAGCTAGAAGCCCAACTTCACCAAGTATAGTTGGGCTATCTACCTGGTTGCGTATTATAGCCAGATAGTATAATAGGAGTTGTCGGACTCTCCTAAATTTGAGAGTGTCCATATCCACCATGCCTGACACAAACAGAGACGGATACAAGAACGGATAATAACCATACTTTTTCTTGTACAACCAACGAGCATACTTCCTTTGCACTCTCTCCAGCATAAGACAATATTTAGCTTCATATGGACTCCAAACAATTGAACCAAACTCAAGTTTGCTGCGAACATAAGCATTGAAGAGTACCGCAGCAACTCTCAGGTCATCAAACTGTGCAGAAGTCCTCATGATGAAGCCTAAGGTTTTACTTGCTGCCTTACATATTGTCACCACATGTTTGTGGAAGTCCAATTGAGAATCCATTATTAAGCCTAAATCACGAATGTCACCTACCCTTTCCATTGGTTCGTCATATAGGTTGTATACGTTATTCAGAGGACAACGTTTTCGCGTATACGTAATAATTTTACATTTGCCACAATTAAATGGGAGACGATTGAGCCTACTCCATTCAGAAACAGCACAAATATCTGCTTGTAGAGCTTCAGAATCAGAGTCAGTAGCAACTCCAAGACACAATTTAAGGTCGTCCGCAAACAGAAGACATTTCGAGGAACTAATACAATTTGGCAGATCATTAATGAAGATGAGAAAGAGCATTGGTCCCAGGGTACTACCTTGGCTTACACCAGATCTCGTGTAGTAATCATCAGACTCAAAACCATCCACCCTTACGAACTGACGCCGATTCCGTAGGTAGCTAGAAAAAAATTCCAAGAGTTTAGGTGTAAATCCTATTATTGCCAACTTTTGCAAAAGAACATCATTGTCTACTAAGTCAAATGCTTTTTTAAAATCAAGATAGGCAGTATCAACCTGCCTACCCGCGTCCATTTCAGCATAAACATAGTCCACATGAGCCACGAGATTGGATGTAGTAGAACGAGCCTTACGGAAACCGTGCTGGGAATCATGCAAAGAATTCTGAATTTGTTTGCTAATGAAGCAGCTCACTATAGTCTCAAAGATCTTAGCAAACACTGATAGAACTGCGATCGGTCTAAAGCCTGAAATATCATTACCAGTGTCACCCTTGGGAACCGGGGTCACTCTTGTTAGTTTCCAAGCCTCAGGATACACCGCGCGCTGTAAGGCCAAATTAAAAAGAAATAAAAGTGGCGTCACAAACGCAGAACTGCAGTCCTTTGCAACAAATACCGGGATACCATCAGGTCCACTTGACGATCTTGGCTTAAGGCGCCTTATTGCTTCTCTCAGATCTTTCTCATCGATCTGCTCGATAGAAACACAAGTGGCATCGGCACACGTATCCGCAGCACGGGCAGCCCCCATGTGATTTAGTCGCGGCACCTCATTCAAAAAAACGGAGCTAAAATATTCAGCAAAAGCATTAGCTGCGGCTTGACCCACTACCTGCTCCCCACAATGCAAATAAGTACCTTTAGGTCTACGGTCCTTCTTCTTGTCTTTAACGTATGCCCAGAATTGAACTGGGTCGTCAATAATATTTTTTTGTGTCAGTTTTAAGTGCTGCATATAAGCATTGTCAATTAAGTTTTTGACATGCCATCTATAATATTTGAACATTTCTTTATTAAATTCTTTTCCTTCAGCTTTGTATCGTTTTAAATGTAAATATTTCAGTTCAATGTTATTAATTATTTCCTTTGTATACCATCTCGGATAAATATATTTTGTATGTGCAGGAAATGGACATTTAAGCGGCACAAACCGACTAATACAACTGTAAAGTTTACTGTAAAATAGTTCAACAGCCAAGTCCATATCACTTGTGGCAAGCACGTCTGACCAATCCAGCTCATTCACAGCCGCATATAGGCCTGGATAATCGGCCTTGCGCCAGTTCCAGTCATGGCTGGAACCAGAGTTTGGAGTGGGCCGAGGCGAGGACGGAGGTGGGACCGGTGTCCCATATGAGAACTTGACTGTGATCTCTAAAGAAGGGTGGTATTTATCAATCGGCACTAACGATTCAGCACCAGCGAAAACTTTAATTCCATCTGGATCAAAGTTGCTCAGCACAAGATCTAACATACCGCCATGAACGTTAAGTACATTACTATGTTGTTTTAGACCACAAATATCACAAAACATGTCGAAATTAAATTTAACGTTGGTGGAAAAAGAATTTAGATTAAAGTCACCTACTACTAAAACATGCAGATTTGCATTAGTCATAATTACATTTTCTAAACAAGTAAGAACATTCAAATATTGATCATCTTTATAATTAGGGGGCAAGTACACAACACAACATAGAACTTTAAACGTTTTATAGCTTAAAATAGTACAAACTAGTTCCATTTCAGACGTCATAGCATCAATATCTGTAATTTCTCGCACCGAATAACAGTCCTTTACTGCAAGTAAAACACCTCCCCACCCGCGGTCAGTCAAACGATCCTTCCGCACCACAATGTAGTTCGAGGGGAAAAGCTCACCGTCTGATATAGAACTCGTCAGGAATGTCTCAGTCAACGCAATAATGTCAAAGCAACACTGAGTCACATTGTTACGAAAAATATGAGTTTTCGAGCGCAAGCCCCGAACATTTTGATAGCATATTTCTATGGATTTACTTCTAGGATTGACACGCTCACGCACTTTTTTCTTTGGCACGAAAGTTCTGACGCCACGGCTTCACACATATATCTTCAGCCCAGTTGGTCGGCGACATGACACTTTCAGCGTACTTTGACGGTACTCCAAGCTTAAATGATGCGTATCGCCCTCGTGATTTCAGGACTTCCACAGTACCGACATCAGCACCACATATGGAATGAAGATGGGCTAGAACCTGTTCAACTGTAGTACCTTGCTCAACATAAAAGAGATGTAGATATCTCCACCTCTCAGAGGCACGTAATGTCGTGGTCCCAGGAGCCGCAATACCTCGACGTACTCCAGCGAGTGAAGTGCGTACACGTCCCCGACTCACCTCCACCCACTCACTTGAGTCTTGTACTTCATCACAACCAATATTTGCCTTCACTTGCGACTGGTGAGAAGCCAAGGAGTCTGCAGGTGCCTTTGATGGACAGATGACTGGGGAACCCGCAATGGACGTGGTCGCGGTGCTCGCGGCACTAGCTACTTTACTTAACGTCTTCCGTTGGTCAGATTGTGTTATCATAGGCTTTTTATGGACTGGGTCAGGGCGCACAGAATGCTGGACATTAACCGCATCGGTTGCAACATTGCTTTGCCTCGAGTCACATTTCATAACAGATATCGCGTCAATCCTTTTCTCCAATTCATTAATTTTATCCGTCAATCTGTCCAATTTGTTACATAATTCTGTCCTTAATACGAGAAATTGGTCTGTTATAATGTCACGAATTGTGTTAGAAAGCCGTAACTCAAAATCATCCTGCATTAGTTTTAGTTGGCGCGTATCCGACACATGCATCGTTTCAGGTGGACTATTAATCGAGTCACTTTGCTTCGCTGTCTGTGTGGAACGCAAACGTGTACGCACTGTTACATTATCATGACTACGCACACTGTGCATGGATATGTCGACCGGAGTGTCTGGACAGTCGCTAGCAATGCTCAAATCATGTAAATGCTGTTGAGTTTGTCGTACAGGAGTTTGTGAGTTATCGCCTCTCGGCAGTTTGCTACGGCACTCAACGCACATCCAAGACTTTTTAAATTCAGGTGTAAACGTTGCATAGACATTTATATTATAATTTGCGCAAAAAATGTCATAAAACTGCTTACATTTAACGCAATTCATGTATGCACCGTCTTCGGAAATTATGCTGCGGCATCCCGCGCACACAAAACCACGCGTAGTCATCATCGTCGGCCGAACACGACAGCAGCCCGCCAAATCTCTTAATACAGCCGCAGTGAAGTGGGTACAGTTGTAGCTTCACCGCACGCCCGTTGCGTTTGGTCGATGTTGTGTGATGAGTCAACACAGCAAGCGACCCGCGGATTACCGCAGGTCAACAACAAAACGGTTATTTAAAATTTTTAAAATGTTTTTTTGTTATATCTCCGGTGTTATCGAGTCGAATTTTAATCCAATTGCACTACTAGGCAGCTTAGATCACTGGCTACAAAAGTATAACAAACTAAAATATAAACTTTCACTTTTTACCACTATAATTTTAATTTATTTACGGAGCTGATACTTGCGGATGTTTATCGAACTGAGTTCGCGCGTGAACGTGACGAGTTAGAAAAGGAGCTCATTTCACCACTCGATATTCAAACTCCAGGTCACGTCTCGTGGCTCGGCTCGCGGTTCGACTCGTGTCTCGCGAAAACACGTGAGCTCGTTTGGTGTTTATATCTAGTTTACACTCGCGTCTCGTGGTTCGGCTCGCACCTCGGCTCGTGTCTCGCGAAGAAGCGTGTGAGTTCATCGAATGCATTCAGTTGCTTTTGAACTTTCAACAACGGAGAACGTCAAAGTATTCGCCTTGTGTTTAGCCAGCATATACAACTACGTAAATATTTAAAAAACACAACTCTTTAAAAAAATGTAGTCGCTGTAGTAGTTAGTGGTTGTTGTCTATTCATCGCAATGATATGTGACTTAGATATTTTTTTTGTGAAATTATTGCCATCACTGAATTTCCTTTTACTTTTAGGCAAAGTATGGAATATTTCAAAAAATGTTAATTGAGGATTATGGGGAGTTCGGAAATATTTACAGAACGTTATTTAATCATTTTGAATATTTATGTAATGAAATAAGTAGAGAAGCATCTCAGAGCTCGTCGATCGGTACACCTTGGTCAAAAGCGTCAAAGCGGGTCTCTGGGTGCGCAGTAACGCGCTCCGCACAACGTGAAGGGACGCGCGCTCCGACCAGCATGCAGCAGCATACGTCACCGTCGCCACATAGGTACAAGACCTTGTACAAGACCTTGAGCGCCTTGTGCCGAATACCCCAAGAAGACGCCACGCCGACGCTCTCGACATCTTGCCGAAGTTATTTGCCGCCCGCTCCCCTATCGATGTCGCATGCTGTGCGAACGATAAACTTGCGTCGACTACCACCTCCAGCACCGTGGTCGACGTGACGCTTCTGATAGAGACCCCAGCGTACTTGATGACTGGTGGCCTCTGGAATTTGCCCCTGATCGTCATAGTTGCAGACTTACTAGGAGCAAATTCCAGACGATTACGGGCCGCCCAGTTGCCGACGAGCTGCAAAGTGGTAGAAGCCGAGGCCTCTATAATCGCCCGGGAATTGGCCTCGATCAGAATCGTCACGTCGTCGGCTTAAGCAACGACGCTAACCCCCCCAGGGAATGGGAGTTAAAGCAAGTCGTCCATTAGCACGTTCCAGAGCGTGGGTCCCAGCACCGATCCCTGCGGGCAACCCATCGTTGCATGCTTCAATAGCATTACCTTTCGAGTAACACACGAAAAGCGTAAAAAAATACCAAAAGCAATTTTATTGAAATTCTATCAAGTCGCGATAACAACATTAAGATTGATAGAATAAGGAACGTCTTTTTTCGATATTTCGTTCAAGTAAATCAAGAATCAAATCAATAGCAGGAAATGGCACTGGTTTCTGTGACTACCTGTTGAATTCCGTCAATAACGTAGTTCGGAATCCAACACGTTTTCCAAAACATTGAATACTAGGAGAACATAAGCTACAGGTAGGTGAGTCTATATATTCTGCTTTACAATAGCAGGAAATGTCATTGGTCACGTGGCAAACTTTTTCTCAATAACGTACTTCGAATCCAACACGTTTTCTAAAATATTGAATACTAGGAGAACATAAGCTACAGGTAGATGAGTCTACATATTCTGCTTTACAGGAGTCCAATCAATAGCAAGAATTGTGATTGGTCGCTGTGGCTTCCTGTATTTCGTCAATAACGAAGTTCGAATCAAACACGTTTTCCAAAATATTGAATACTAGGAAAACATAAGCCATACGTGAAGGAGTCTACGAACGTTGTGCGAATCCAGCACGTTTTCCAAAACATTGAATACTAAGAGAACATAAGCCACAGGTAGGCGACTCTACATATTCCGCTTTACCGATGTAGTCCATTTTACTACGGCTTAGATATATTAGATACTAGCTGTGCCCGCGAACTACGTTTCGCTATCAAAATACTTAACACAGTGTTTAGTTTTTTCCTCCATTTTATTCCATAATGATTCAACTTTATTCTGCCTTTCTTGAGCATCGGCCATTTCTAAATTAGGACAATTTTCGTAGCTTCGTAATGCTCTTTTTCTAACAGTCCACAAAATTAAATACATTACATATTACTATAAACACTAAGTATAATTATTGTCTTAGAGACATTATTGATATTAATAAATTCTTCTTCAGTAGAAAGAACTACACAGTTGCAAGAATAATCTATATCGTATTCATGTTTCGAATTAAAATAAACAATTGTTAATAAATAAGAACTGTATACAAATAAAGTTTAGATTTTATAATGGGTGTTGGTAACACCAACAAAATATATTTTTTGGATATGACAACTTGGCCAATTTTGACTGGTCGTACCTGGTCGTACAGTAAGCTCCTTGTCAAGCTATACTGTTTGACCTTTGAACCGTTCTTATGTCGCTCGTAATACTGGCGGTTTTCGTAGAGTTAATGTATAGCATGAATGGAGGGGTTACTGTACAAATACGTTTTCCGTATTCGATATCCGATCACGGAATACAGACACGGAGTTTCGTGAACGTAGCGAAGACGTTCGTTTCTTCTCATTCGGGATTTCTACCATTCTACCTAAACGTACGTACAGAACGTGTTCCGTTCGTAATAAAAACGAACGTGTGCGGCAGTCAATTAGTATTTTGTATAGATTTGATGCATTCGGATGCCCGCATTCAGAAAACGAATGCGAAAAAACGTATTTATGCGGTTAGCCATAAAATGTATTGAGACTTCCGTTTTTGTAACGTGTACTGTGCGATATAGTGTTGCTGACATAGTTCGGTTAGCAAACTCGCCGTGATGACTAACATCCAACACACAAACTTGGAGTTATCGTTAGTTAGTTCACGATCGTTGCATTATCACGGTCTCGAAGGACACTAAACACAGGTAACATCTAACATCGAACATCCAATAGGCCCGAAGCGGTTCTCAAACATTTTTGGTGACGGAACCCTTTTGGAAAGCGAAATACTTGACGGAACCATAAAATGAAACAATAGTTTTTAAAAGTGTATTATTTATTAATAAGCATAATAAAAGTACGACCAGAGAAGGTGTTTTGATTTTTCTAAATTATTGCGGAACCCTTATAGGGGTATTGTGGAGCCCTAGGGTTCCGCGGAACACACTTAGAGCATGGCTGCTCTAGGTACCCTTCAGGGCCTACTTTCATTTATTACCCCTATTGCTGGGTTTGAAAAGCAACTGTTATCCGCTTTTTTGAGCGGCGGCCATGTTGAATTTACGTCAATGTTGCTACGTTAATAGTGCTCTACTGATCAAGGCCTTTCATTTGATACCCATATTGCTGGGCTTAGAAACGAACTTTTATCAGTTTTTTTTTGAGCAGCGGCCATATTGAATTTTGTGCTATTTTCCTAGGTTCATAGTGCTCTACTCTTCAAGGCCTTTCATTTGATACCTATATTGCCAGGTTTGGAAACGAACTTTTATCCACCTTTTCTGAGCGGTGGCCATGTCGAATTTACGTCAATATTGCTAGGTCCATAGTGCTCTACTCTTGAAGACCTTTCATTTGATACCTATATTGCTAGATTAGAAAACGAACTTTTATCCACCTTTATTGAGCGGCGGCCATGTTGAATTTATTTATATGTGGCTAGGTTCATAGTGCTCTACTCATCAAGGCCTTTCATTTGAGACCCATATTGCTGGGTTTGGAAACGAACTATTATCCATTTTTTGAGCGGCGGCCATGTTGAATTTATAGCAATTTTCCTAAGTTCATAATGCTCTACTCTTTTAGGCTTTTCATTTGATACCCATATTGCTAGGTTTGGAAACGAACTTTTATTCCTTTTTTTTGAGCGGCGGCCATGTTGAATTTAGGTCGATTTTGCTAGGTTCCTAATGCTCTACTCTTCAAGGCCTTTCATTTGATACCCATATTGCTAGGTTTGGAAACGAACTTTTATCTATCTTTTTTGAGCGGCGGCCATGTTGAATTTATGTCAATGTTGCTAGGTTTATAGAGCTCTACTCATCAGGGCCTTTCATTTGATACCCATATTGCTGGGTTTGAAAACGAACTTTTATCCTTTTTTTTTGAGCGGCGGCCATGTTGAATTTAGGTCGATTTTCCTAGGTACCTAATGCTCTACTCTTCAAGGCCTTTCATTTGATACCCATATTGCTAGGCTTGGAAACTAACTTTTATCCACCTTTTTTGAGCGGCGGCCATGTTAAATTTATGTCAATGTTTCTAGGTTCATAGTGCTCTACTCTTCAAGGCCTTTCATTTGATACCCATATTGCTAGGTTTGGAAACTAACTTTATTCCACCTTTTTTGAGCGGCGGCCGTGTTGAATTTATGTCAATGTTGCTAGGTTCATAGTGCTCTACTCAGTAATGCCTTTCATTTGATACCCATATTGCTAGGTTTGGAA
Source organism: Schoenobius gigantellus (assembly GCA_963935595.1). Taxonomy (NCBI): domain Eukaryota; kingdom Metazoa; phylum Arthropoda; class Insecta; order Lepidoptera; family Crambidae; genus Schoenobius; species Schoenobius gigantellus. The sequence goes on along the minus strand of OZ012544.1, from coordinate 43,937,418 downwards.
ACTAACTTTATTCCACCTTTTTTGAGCGGCGGCCGTGTTGAATTTATGTCAATGTTGCTAGGTTCATAGTGCTCTACTCATCAATGCCTTTCATTTGATACCCATATTGCTGGGTTTGGAAACGAACTTTTATCCGTTTTATTTGAGCGGCGGCCATGTTGAATTTAGGGCGATTTTCCTATGTTCATAGTGCTCTACTTATCAAGGCCTTTCATTTGATATGCATATCGTTGGGTTTGAAAACGAACTTTATCGGCAGTCATGTCAAATTAAGTCAACGTGGCTAGGTTCAATGTGTTCTACTCTTTAGGTTCTTCGTTCGATATCTATGTTCCTTGGGTGGATCCAAAAAAATGTGATCCGTCATTTTAGACATTAGGATCAAGAGTCCCGTCCCGTCCCTCTACGCGTAACCCTGAACATTGCAGTCAGATTTTTTTTTAATTATCAATATTAATCTATTCCTTTTAATAGTTTTAAATGGATGAGAGTTTGATTCCTTAGTCCTAATGTAAAAGCATATAACACCTTTCAAAATACCTTGAAAAGAGTATCTTCGTTTTTCAACATTTCAAATATTTCAAAAATTGTACCGATTTTGTGAAAATTTGTCAAAAATTAAACCAATCTACAAATTTTATGGTCACTCGATAAGTATTATCATAAAAAATGCTTTATACATTGGTTGTATGGCTTGATCTTTTTGCCTTACCACCACGGTACGACATAAGAAAAAGACAATTTGGTTGGCGAAATCCTGTTGGCCACAGCCATTAACAGAAAATATTAAATTTTATTTGTACTATGTGAAACACTTCATTCCTGCCTTTCAATTTTCGAAATCCAATTACTTAAGATCAGGCTGTATGGCGTAGTTCCATTGCCTTTCCTTCGTGGAAGAAAATACCTTCTCTCTGTACTATGTGACAGACTTGTCAAAATAATTTCACGTGCGCCATGTTGTTTTTCTACCTAGAGCCAATTCGAAAATTTGTTATGGTATTTTTTCACTAAAAATAAAAAGATAATTTAAACAAACGAAATTATGCCTAAATGTTCTTCCGGAAAATTCTAAGCATTGTGGTGTAAGCCATATCAAATTCTGTCCAGTAGTTTCGGAGATCTTTCCGGACAAACAGACAAACAAACAAACAAACCAACAAACAAACAATTTTTTTAAAAACTATTCTATCGTGTTTTTCTAATGATTTTAAGGCGACCTGTGTATTTTTTTTCTTAATATTTCGCAATTACAGATTTTTGTACCCCTACGATTTTATTATATATAGAGATAGAGATAGAGACTAATACGGCAATCACCGCAAATAAAAAACTTTTAAGCCAAACGGCACCGTAAGTGCTTTTTGCTGAGCTGACTACCAGTTTTTAAGTTTAACATGGTTTGGTGTCGATTTTTTGTTAAAGTCTAAACACATTTAGTATTAATCAAAATTAAAAGCACATTTCTCTAATCTCCGGATATATTTTGGATTTATTGCAATCACAAATTTAAAAACAAGACACGAGAGATTTTCCACAAAGACCTATTTATGATATTTCATCTTGTTAGTATGTAAGTAGCGGGTAGGCTGCGTCCTCCGCTCTTGTCAGTCGAATACAAGCTCTGTTCCGATAACTACGTGTTTCCTTTATTCGATTCCCGTGCCTCGCTAACCGAATTAACAGTGGCGACGAGGCGAGTCTGAAAAAATTATTGCATTTTTTACGTGTGCACAGTCGGAAACGATGGCAAAAGTGTCAGTTGGTTCATTGTGTAGTTTCAATCACGAAAGTCAAGACTGGATTGTATATAAAGATCGACTCGAACAATGGTTTTTAGCCAACGATTTGGAATCGGACGGTAAAGCGAAAATAAAACGTCGGGCCGTGTTGCTCAGCAGTTTATCGGAAAACACATACAAATTGGTTCGGGACTTAGCGTTGCCGAACAAAGTCACTTCGTTAGAGTACGAGAATATTTTAAAATTGTTGGACGATCATTTTGAACCCGCAAAATGTGGTTTTGCTGAGCGAAATACCTTCTACACCTCGACTCAAGGTGCATCGGAAAGTTTAGCGGAATGGGCTGCCCGTGTGCGCGGACTCGCCGTAGACTGCGGTTTTCCCGCACAATGTCTCAATGAATTCCTGAGGGATCGCTTCGTCTTGGGCATGCAGGCGGGACCGGAGCGCGATAAATTGTTCACCATGGATATGGCGGAGCTGACGCTGAGCAAGGCGTTGGAGACCGCGCAGGCAATCAACAGCGCCCGCCGTGGAGCAGCGGCCGCGGCGCCTGTGCACCTCACCCTCCCTGTGTACCGAGCGGCAGCAGCAGCGTCGGCGCCGGCGGCAACGGCCGGGCGGCGCGCCCGCTCACCCAAGGTCGTCACGGGGACATCAGAATCGTGCCACGTGTGTGGCTACAAGGGTCATCTGTCTACTGCGTGCAAGTTTAAGCGGTACAAGTGCGGGTTGTACGGTGGTCGTGGTCATCTGCGACGTATGAGTTCTCTAAAAAAATTGCAGCAACACTTTGTCGAGGTCGAGGTGGATGATGACGTTGCAGATGATGGTAAGCATGTAGTTTGTAATATCTCTGTGAACAGTGACACGCCAGTACGAGAATCTGTGCTCGTCGATCGAACCAAAATCAATTTTGAAATCGACACGGGGTCGGCAGTGACGATAATTCCAGAGAGAATATTTGATTTGCATTTTAACAAATTTAAGTTAAAATTAAAAGCAAGCATCAAAATTTTACTTAGTTATAATGGCAGTAGTATAGCAACTTTAGGCACTATTGATTTACCTTTCACTTATAAAAATAAAACTAAACAAATCCTAGTATATATCGTTAACAGTAACGGGCCTTGTTTACTAGGCAGAGATTTTTTAACAAAATTCGATTTTCAAATCACCTCCGTCAATAATTGTTTTGATTATTTAGATGAAATGACTGTCAAGTATCCTTCATTATTCTCGAGCGAATTAGGTCGTTATAATGGTCCACAGGTAAAGTTACGGCTAAAACCGGATGCTAAGCCAATATTTTTCAAGGCTCGCACGGTTCCTTTTGCATTGAGAGACGCCGTGGAAAAAGAATTAAATAGACTAGTAAAATTAGGTATACTAGTGTCTGTAAGCAATTCGGGCTATGCCAGCCCCATAGTACCGGTGTTGAAAAATAATGGTGATATTCGCATGTGCGCTGACTACTCAGTGTCCCTAAATAAACAGTTGATCATTGAAAAATATCCATTGCCAAGGATTGAGGAGTTGTTCTCTAAGTTACATGGTGGTCAAAAATTTTCCAAACTTGATCTCTCACAGGCGTACAATCAACTTGTTTTGAGTGATGATTCACAAATGCTTACTTGCATTAATACACACAAAGGCCTTTTCAAATTTACAAGACTTATCTTCGGTTTAGCGAGCTCAGCAGCAATTTTTCAAAAAACGTTAGAAATAATTCTTGCAGGCCTAGATAATGTGCTAGTTTTCCAGGATGATATTTTGGTCACGGGATCGTCTCCAAGTTGTCACTTAGCGGCTCTTCATGAAGTTTTCAAAAGATTAGAGCAGGCGGGTTTAGTTCTGCAAAAAAGCTAATGCAAACTATTCCAGGACTCTGTCTCATACTTAGGCTTCAAAATTGATAAACATGGCTTACATAAATGTAAAGATAAAGTTGATGCAATTATCAAAGCTAAAACTCCTAAAAATGTCAGTGAGTTAAAATCATTTTTAGGAATGGTAAACTACTACCGAAATTTTATTAAAAATGCGTCGTCAATATTGAGTCCACTACACGCACTTTTACAAAAAGACGTGCGTTGGCACTGGGGAGAGGAACATGACACATCAGTAAAGTTAATTAAACAGGATTTGGTGTCTGACGTCACTCTCGCTCATTTCGACCCGCAAGCCAAGCTCATTCTGACTGTGGACGCGGCGCCGGGCGGGCTGGGCGCGGTGCTGTGGCAGGTGGCGGCGGACGGCGTCGAGCGGCCCGTGTCCTACGCGTCCCGTTCGCTCACTCGGGCGGAACGTCGGTACAGTCAGATACAAAAAGAGGCCACGGCTATAATTTTCGGAGTAAAAAAATACCATCAGTATTTGTATGGTCGAGCGACACCATTTGTGCTTAGAACTGACCATAAGCCGCTGCTTTCGATATTCAGTCACAAAAAAGGCGTACCGGAAGTGACCGCGAATCGCCTGCAGCGTTATGCAATTTTTTTGACATCATACAATTTTATGTTAGAGTACATATGTAGCTCGCATAACGTTGCAGACTACTTGAGTCGTTCGGTGCCGGACGAATCTTCTGATAAAAATGATACAGAAGAAACCGAAACTGAATCGACTTACATGAATTTTGTGTATGACTGTACCGAGCCCGCATTGAACATATCGGAAATATGTAAACAGACACAGTTAGATCCAACTCTTTCCGCTGTGATTAAATTCGTACACTCAGGTTGGCCCGCTCGCATAAACAGTAATGATGTGAAACCGTACTTCATGTGTCGTCATGAACTGACTGTTGAGAGATCTTGTTTGGTCCGTGGACACAAGGTCGTGATCCCGTCGAACTGTAGACATAGAATATTATGTGAATTGCACAAAGGACACCTAGGGGTCAACAAAATGAAATCGGAAGCTCGAAGCCGGTTTTGGTGGCCGGGCTTGTCAGCCGACATCGAGTCATTCGTTGCCGCGTGCAGGGTGTGCGCGGCGCTGCGGCCGGCGCCGGCGCGCGCGCCGCTCACTCCCTGGCCGTTCCCGCCACAGCCTTGGTATCGTGTTCACATGGATCTTCTCGGACCGATCAATAATAAGGTTTACTTAATTATAGTAGACGCCTATTCTAAATGGATAGAGTGTTTTGATGTCTCGACAGGATACGGAAGTAAAGTTATAATTGTTAAACTATGCGAGGTTATGAGTAGATTTGGATTAATAAATACTATTTGTACAGATAACGGCACGTCATTTATTTCAAGCGAGTTTAAGCATTTTTGTGTAACTAATGGTATTACACATATTACTTCGCCCACTTACAACCCCAGTAGTAACGGTCAGGCAGAAAGTTCAGTCAAAATAATAAAAAAGCATTGAAATCAATTATTTTCTCTGGAACTCATCAAAAAACATAAATATAAAGCTAAATGAATTTTTATTCCACTATCGAAACTCAGAGCACAGTACGCTCGGTAAATCTCCGGCCGAGGTTTTATTTGGTAAAAAATTAAGGAGTAGGTTAGATCTTGTAACTACTAGGCAACCGGCGTCACAAAACCTCGATCTCGACCAAGTTGTTAAGAACAAGCAGTGCCTTCAGAGTAATTATTATGGTGGAAAAAGATCAAAAACATTTCAAAAAGATGAAATTGTATTAATTAAAATGTATAGAAATCAAAAGATCTATTGGGTTGAAGGTACTATTGTAGATAGCATCGGAAGATCAATTTATTTAGTTCGCATAACAAATAACAACGGTGAGGAAACAATTAAAAGACACATTAATCAAATTTTTAAATACAGGGGGACTGAATTGATGGGTGTTCACCATGAAATGGCCGATCATACACAACATTCTCGGCGAGATAGTTCCGGTGATGAATTGCCACCAATTGTTCTGGAAGCAGAGTCACCACATCAAGGTCATCAAACGGACATGATGGGAATGGGCGAGTATTCAGAGGGACAAACCAGGCCGGAAGATGTCTTACAACCCCAAGATGAAGAGGGTTCAAACTCTGAAACGCTCTCCACCCCCCCGTCAGAGAATACCTCCCAGGGTAATGAGGATGTGGCATCTCCCCCCCAAACACGTAACCCCCTTAGGGATATTTTTATATTTAAGGACTATTTGTAGATTAAGTGCGGAGAGATGTTAGTATGTAAGTAGCGGGTAGGCTGCGTCCTCCGCTCTTGTCAGTCGAATACAAGCTCTGTTCCGAGAACTACGTGTTTCCTTTATTCGATTCCCGTGCCTCGCTAACCGAATTAACACACCTGCTAATGAAAGGTATCCAAGTCCCACGTTGGGCGCCAAAATGACTAATTTAGAAAATACTTACTCTTGAGTATAAACAATAATATTATAACAATCTGCATCTTATGGAATGGCTGCCAATTATGATAAACTGGATTTTTCCCTTCACTCTCTATGTTAGTTTTTCATTTTTTCCTTTAAGCATGTTCAGCTCTATGCTTTTTAAAGCAAATTACAAAATAAGACTACATTCATTCCACAATTTCAACGAAACTAAGCGACATATCTGGATTGTTTTTTTTTATTCGAATGAAGAGTATTTAACAAACATTTTGTAAGTAATAACCTCAACATCATCATTCGCCCATCTTATTGTTGCTGGACAGAGATTTCTATCAAAGCACGCCAACCACTTTGAGCAGATTATCACCAACGCAGATACAGGTGATATCTCAGCAGGTAATTGTTTGTTTTACATTTTAAATCATGTTGTTATGGGAGTACCAGGTGCACAGCCTCGCAGGAGATTGATGTTGCTAAGGATGTTTGGCAGAGGGAGGTGGTAAAGAGACAATTTAATCGCCTACTCAATGCGAGTGAACGAGACACAGTGAGGCTATATGAATTGAGAATATAGAACGCGTACGACCTTGAATGACTTCAGTCACGTTGTGGACGGCCTCGGTGTACTGGCACTGCATGAAGCTGCAAGAGCTTCCAATTATAGATAGCGCTCAGTGAATTTTCAATTATATTGACTAGCAATAAACCAGTTTGTGAAAATTAAAGTTACTCGCTGTTCAGTATTCGGTCGTGATGGTGTTAAGCAGAAACACTTTGCTTGCAACTTCTGGCCACCACCACGGTGAGTTCTTACGCCCGCTTTTCGCGGTTGTGTTAGGAGGCACGTGAAAGTTGACACCATCACGGCCGAGTATTGAACAGTAATAACTAACAATTTTGGGCGGAAATATTGTGATACTACTATTCTACTTCGACAATTAATGATAAATAATATAATTAGATAATTTGAAATTGATATCAAATATATGTAAATAATATAAATTACAACATTATCGTATATGTCAACAGAACGATACCTTGAAAAATGAATAAATCAATAAAGTTAAAATTTCGAATCCACGTCACACTGACCTGCAATGAAATCGACCCACCTTATCGTCGATTTGGAAATATGGGTATATAAAAAATAAGATTAGACAAACAAAAACTGTAAATAAAATTTGAAAGCTTATTTCATAAGCTTTATTTTAACATACTCTAAACGTGGATAAAATAAGTATTGCGGGCAATAGACTTATTTCTTCGGAAAGCCCTGTTTCTCATTTTTCCGTTATACGCAATCTCTGTGACTGTACAGAGTGATAAAAGTTAATTGAATCAATGTTTATTCAAAAATTGATTATTCCTACAGATTTATTGACTTTTTAAATTGAGCTGATTCTTAAAAAAAATTAGGTATTTTTAAAAATTTTTGTTTTCAGTTTGTAAAATCAATAAACCTAAATAAATCACTGTAAAAACTGGTATAATGTAAGCTTAGGCTCTTTTTAACAAACAGAGTTAAAATATATTATTTATTGATGGTAGATTTTGATTTGTTTAACTCTGAACCAAAGCGTAAAGTTGAGTCGATTTCATTGCAGGTAAGTGTATTAGGCGCTTTATTAAGCAAGTCATAAATATAAAAGAATGATACCTTGTTCTTTTTTTTTTTTTTTTTTTTATGTAAGGCCCGGCAAATGACCTCCTCCCGCCTGATGTTAAGCGGTGAAAGAGGCCCAAATGAGTTGACAGATAGAGTAGGGACGACATCCACTATCCTACCCTCAGAACAATCACTACAGCATAGAAGGAAGATTAAAACAAGAATTAATTGTGTGCTATTTGTCTCTTTCTAACATACGGCACAAAACTGTGTAAATGTAAGAGATGAGTAATATTTGTCTTTTGGCATATCACAAGGTGGTCAGTATATGAATTGATTGAATTGTCATTTTGGTTAAAAATATTAAAATTGGTTTAAAATATATAACACGGCTAAATTCTATAGTACCTTGTATCGAAGATAGACCATCCGAGTTTGAACTATTTGAATTGTTCGTATAATATTTGTTTGTGCGTCCCGTGGCTAGTAATATTGTGATGATATTTTATTAATATTTAAGTGATTAGAAAGCAAGAATTCTTTAGGTATTTACAAATAGTGTGTGTTTGTGCACTCCGTAACACAATGTCTTGTGTAGTTTGGGGCTGCAAGTCTCATTCGTCGCGAAAGGAAAACAATCAAAATTTATTGACCTTAAATTGGCATGTTTTCTCATATTGTTACTTGAATGTGAGCTAATAAGTACACTTATATACATATGAAATATCGTCATGGAGACGTCATAACGTAAGTCAAGTTATTTAATGAAAGGAAATCTTTAAACTAAAATATTATTTATGAAAATAAAAACGTATTTAATTTCAAATAGTAGTTTACAAATAGTAGTTTTAGCATTCACGAATTCATCCAAGGTTCAAAATCCATGAGGGTTAAATGTTCGGGTAAGTAAATTAAATATGAGATTAACCTCAAGTACCTCTAAACGATGCGATAAAAAATGAATTAAATCTAAGCGATGAAATAAAAGCAGTGTGTCTTCGATTTCCTTCCTATAGAATTTGTGAATCTCTGCAATAGAAAAATTCCAACATTTTAGATAACGGGAAATACCCGTCACTTAAATAGTCCAAATTTTAGGGTTCCGTACCTCAAAAGAAACACTGAACCATTATAGGATCACTTTATTGTCCGTTTGTCTGTCAAGACTATATTGGAAACGCGTGAAGGTATCGAGTTGAAATTAAAATCATATAATTACTCAGTTCTACACTAACAAGTTCTAGTCCCTTGAAGATGTGAAAAAATCAAACTTCTAAGTTAACAAAAAAAGGTACGGCCGTTTATGTCGCCAAAAACGTATATTTCGACATTCTCACGGGCATCAAAATGTATAGGGTACTTTTCGTTGATCTAGCTAGAACTATGAAATTTGTGAAGTTATATAGTCTTACACTACAAGTCAGGGAAAATCTCAAACTCCACATTTGCAATTAAATCATAAAAAATTTAGTCTCTATTAAAAGTATAACCTACAATTTTATACGGGACCCTCGGTGGGCGAGTCCGACTCGCACTTCCCGCTTTTAGTCTCATGAACGGCCAGCCTGACCATACCAAAGAGACACAGCAGCTATTAGCTGGATAAGTTACATAAGAAAATCTACCCTTAATTATTTATGTTATATTTCTCGTAATAAAGACATTTTAGTATTGGGGATCTATTAAATACCTACATAATATAATTATCGACGTTGAAACTAGGTGAGTGATGAGCACGACATCACTGGGAGAAGAACTGACAAGCGAGAATTAGTGACGACCTACAAAATTTCGAAACATCTTGCATATACGTGTCTCTGTCTAACTTCTATTAGCAGCGCCTAATGTCAAAGTGAGTCAAATATATTAAGTTCAGTAGCTATTTTTGCTAGGTTTCTATGCTTTAGTTATTCTTCTGAGATCCTACCTGCCCGCCCCTTGCCGGCCTAAAAGATGCTTTTTCACACCTCTTTTGAAGGAACCCATATTGTAGGATGAAGGAAACACGTGCGCAGGTAGAGAATTCCAAGTGTGGGATGAACGACAGAAGAAGGAATCTTGGAATTTCTTGGTACGGTGTGAAAAGGAAGATACAGTGTAAGGATGACTCCGAAGGCCCTTACGCGTGTTTCTGTTAAGATACGATGTTCACTACGAATAATGTTGTTTGCTAGAAAAATAGATATTTCCTGACATAATTTTGTCACGAGTTGCAACAACTTTGCTAATCACCCCACTGGCCCACTACATGACGCTTGACAGACCGTTTTGCCGATTTTATTCCGTTTCTTTCCCACTGTTCTACAAGCAAAACACACTGTGTTGGGAGGAGCATATGATTTCTATTTAAATATCATGATTAACATGCATGTTGTATAAAAATTGATTGAATTAAGTATTAGGTACATTGATACTCGCACAATGAGACAAAAAGTGCTATGTTTATTTAATGCTATAGATGTGAAAAAAATCACTTTTTTATGAGTTTGATATAAGTTGTTAATTTCAAATGAAGCAATTATACAGAATTAATGAGAGATCAACACAACATTTTCACGTTTGTAAAAAAATCTATGGTCAGTATCTATATGTATGTTATGTATATGGATAATTAATTAACATCGAGTCCCTTCACGACCAAAATAAATTACAACATTTTAAAAGTATTTAGCTCACACTTCTGTTGTTTAGCATAATTTTGGTAAGTATCGGACTGTCAGATCAATTAACAAACTTGTAAATATGGAATACGATTATTTAAAAAAAACCATAATGAAGTATAACTCACTCCCTAATTCGACTATACCCGCGTCAACTTAGCGGAACGTTTTCCTAAACATTAGTTACTAGGGTAGCATGAAGCACTAGCAAATTGCTGAGCCAAGTTTCACTCCCTTGCTACGTAACTCAAAACAAACGTAACCAGGAAACCATAAGCCTATAGAGAGAGTAGTTTTACCTCTAATGAATGATGAGCTCTGCCTGCTATTTGGGGGCGTCACGTGCCTGGGGCCCCAATCTACCAGGTTGGCAGTTAGATAGATGTAAAAGAGATCGTAACTGGGGATTTTTAATGAAAGAACTAGCGTTACCTTGTTTACATAAGTAACGATTATTAATAAACGTAGCTTCACGATTTTATCGGTTTTGGTTGATTTCAGATCTATTTGTGTGATTACACAAATAGATTATCTTCTTCTTATACTGATTTTTGAGATGGGATTTAAAGGGCAGGTACATTAACTGTTATAGTTACAAGGAAACATTGTTAGGCAACCATCCATAACTTTTTAAATTATTCTGATCTGCATTCACAGATTTTGGAAAAAAGTTACAGTCAACAAAAAAAATGCTGAGATAGCAAAAAAAAAATTTTATGCCTTTCGATCCTATTTCATGTAGGCTGTTCTGACACCTAACAAGACTAACGGCAGTGACTCAGTCCATCTGTCGTTAGCATGGCATACAATTGCCGCTTTCAGCTAACGGTGGAAGCGCTCCACCATGCCGTTACACGCCGGGTGGTACACCGTCGTGCGTTTATGCTCAAATCCGGCTATTTGAGCTAGGCATTGAAACAAAGCCGACTCAAATTGCCGACCCCTGTCGGTCGTTATGGTCGTAGGGTAGCCGAACCGAGCAATCCACGATGAGAGTAGCGCCTTAGCCACAGTTTCAGCGGTAATATCTTCAATCGGTACTGCTTCTGGCCATCGTGTAAAGCGGTCAATGGCAGTAAGACAGTACCGATAGCCCTGAGACATTGGAAGTGACCCAACAAGATCGATATGGACCTGCTTAAAGCGCGCTCGTGGTAGGTGGTAGGTACCTAGTGGCGCTGTGACGTGTCGGCTTACTTTGGCACGCTGACATGCCATGCAAGCACGCGCCTAAACCTTGCAATCTTTCCTGACGCCTGGCCAGACGTACCGGTCTGCGACTAATTTAGCGGACGCATTGGCGCCAGGATGACTGAAGGAATGCAAGCTGTCAAATATTCGCTTGCGGAAGCATGTTGTTACAAAAGACCTGGGGGTCGGGTTACTGACATCGCAGTAAATTGGAATACGACACCCAGGTATTTGACGTTTCTCCAAGCGTAAAGAGCAGTTACTGCTTAAAAGCTTGGAGAGTTCAGGGTCTGAGGTTTGACTTTCGGCTAGTGACTCGAGGTTAGTAGGGATGCTAAGTTTTTCAATGCGCGATAGAGTATCAGCCACGACATTATCCTTACCGGATATATGGCGTATGTCTGTCGTAAACTGCGCAATGAAGTCTAGGTGTCTATACTGCCTAGGCGAACAGTTCGTTTTCCTTTCGTGAAAAGCGAAACTGATGGGCTTATGGTCAGTATAGACAACGAAGTGCCTAGCCTCGAGCATGTGCCGAAAGTATTTTATTGCCTCATAAATGGCAAGCAACTCTCTGTCGTACGGTGAGTACTTCTCCTGAGACGGGCTTAGCTTCCGAGAGAAGAAAGCCAATGGCTGCCATGCGTCGTCCTTCAGCTGCTGTAATACAGCTCCGATAGCTTTGTCCGACGCGTCGGTAACCAGTGCAAGCTTGGCAGCACAATCCGGATGGGCCAATAATGCAGCTTTGGACAAGCTCTCTTTGCAGGCGTCGAAGGCTGCCAAGGTGTCCCCTGTCAAACTAACAGGATGAGTACCTTTGACATTACCTGTGAGAAGGGCATGCAATGGTGCTTGGGTTTGGGCCGCTTGTGGAAGGAAACGCCGATAGAAGTTCAGCATTCCCAAGAAGCGCCTAAGCTGCCGTACGTTGGTAGGGACTGGAAACCCTTTAATGGCCTGAACCTTATCTCCCAGTGGCCGGGTACCGTGCTCCGAGATATGATATCCCAGGAACGTCACCTCGCTTACCCCAAAGATGCACTTAGACGTGTTGATCAACATACCATACTTCTTCAGCCTTTCAAATATGACGCGCAGGTGCTGCTCATGCTGCTCCACTGACCTTGAGAACACCAGATAGACATCAAGGTAACAAAAGACGAAATCGAGCCCCCTGGTCATTTCATCCACGAACCTTTGGAATGTTTGACCCGCATTACGTAGACCAAAGGTCATGAACGGAAATTCAAACAATACAAAGGGCGTGGTAATCGCAGTTTTCGGGATATCTTCGGGACTAACTGGTACTTGGTTATAAGCTTTCACAAGGTCGAGTGTGCTGAAGACTTTGCATCCTGAAATGCTATGGGCAAAATCATGAATGTGCCTGATTGGGTACATGTCGGGCACAGTTCGAGCATTGAGCCTGCGGTAATCACCGCACGATCTCCAGCCGTTGTCCTTTTTCAGTGCAAGGTGTAGGGGTGAAGCCCATGGACTCTCTGATGGACGAGCTGTACCGTTAGCCAGCATCGATTGGAACTCCTGTCGAGCGATCTTTAACTTATCGGGAGCTAGGCGTCGGGGAGAACAAGATACGGGGGGACAAGGTGTGGTACGGATATGGTGTACAGTGTTATGAGGTGTGGTGCGATGAATACCAGCTGGACGTGTTATGTCTGGAAACTCAACAAATATTTTGTGGTAACGAGTATCACCAGTTGAGACCTTCACGGAGAAAACATTACACGAAGCGAAGCTAGCTACAGTAGATACTGAAGTAGTATTATCAATTAACATTTTATTTCTAATGTCTACTATTAATTTAAAATAATTTAAAAAATCGACACCAATTATAGGCTTGGTAACGTCAGCTACAACAAAGCGCCAAGCAAAGCTTCTACGCAAACCAAAGTCTAAGTTAAAATGTACATAACCGTATGTTGCGATACTAGACCCGTTGGCTGCACACAGATCGAGGTTGTTACGGGCACGACGTTCTCGTAGCGAAGACCGTGGAAAGACACAGAGGTCGCTGCCAGTATCGACCAAGAACTATATCTTTGTAGAACGGTCCGTCACGAAGAGGCGACCCGAAGATGATGATGAGCAGTCGTCAGTCGCCATTATCGACTGCTCCCGGCGTTTCCCGCCTTGAAGTCACAAGGCCGGATGCACTTCTCTGCTTTGACGCCGAACTTGCCGTGATACCAACACAGCGGGAACTTTCGGTAATTGGAGTTCGACCGCTGCCTCGGGGTGGATGAAGATCTGCTCCTGGATCGACGAGAAGGTCGGCATCGTTGTCTGCCGCTCCTCTCAGACATGAGTTTTTGCATTTGCCTGGTCAATTCGGCAACCTGCTTTGTAAGTTCCGTGATAGCGGAACCGGGAATGGCATCACTCACTGCAGCAACTCTCGGTGTGCTAAAAGCCAGATCGTGTAAACGATCGGCGAGATCCGCTAGGTCATCTGTTGTGCTGGTGGACAGCTGATCAGCAAGCACCGTCTGTACGCCATGTGGAAGACGACTGGTCCAAATAGTCTTCAGGAAATCATCAGTGACGTCACATCCAGCGAGCCCCTTAAGATGACGAAGGAACTGAGACGGTTTACGGTCGCCCAACTCTTCATGCATCAGTAATTGCTGCAATTTCTTTTCATTTGAAGCCGTCAGCCTTTTAATCAGTTCCGTCTTCAGCTGCAGATATTTGTCAGCAGCGGAAGGATTGATAATGATGTCCTTGACCTCTCTGGAGAACTTGTTATCGCGCTGACTGATAACATAATTAAATTTTGTGGCGTCATTTGTGATCCCGGAAATTGCAAATTGACCTTCGACTTGCGCGAACCAAATTTCGGGCTCCTCAGGCCAAAAGGGAGGCACTCTCACGCCTACTTTAAAAACTTCCGACATTCCGCTTGTAGATTGACGTCCGTCAAAATTGTCGTCCGTGTCCATGGGAACGCGTTCAACTGTGACGTTGCTTCGTGCGTCGTGAAATGTTTTTTCCATGATCACGTCGGGGTCACCAGTATGGAGATGCAAGATGTTGATGTATTCTCCACGTTATATTGTTTATGTGACAAATAATAAAAAGAGTTCGACTTACAAGGTGGTCTATTATCCAATCACAATTCTCACATGTAAATACACAAAATACGGAAGGAGTACAGGTTTTACGCGCACAAGCACAAGCACAATATTGTTCACAAGCAGAAGGAAGAACATACAATAATAGATGAACAATACTTGTATTACACAAGGCGGAAAGCAGTTAGGTACGCTAACGTATGAGCGCAAGGTCAAGAGCGGTAGCGGAGCAACAAGCGGTTCGCGTCGTGATAGTGTCTCGACTGGCGAACGTGCGCGAGCGCCGCCGGCTTGTCTTGTCGAGGCGACTACGTCATTAGCGCGAACAATAGGGTCGGTTTGAAGCGCGCGTTTCCAAAGCACGGCACGTCCACCGGTCTGATACCTATTAGGAATTGTGTATGGATTGAGTAATTATGAAATTAGTAATTATAAATATGTAATAACAATAATATATAATTAGGGTGTATTGCTATGTATATATTGTAAATAGATATTATTATGCTATAATAAATAAAGAGTATACAGGGTGTAACTGAACACCCCAATAACATTTAAGGGTATGTATCCATCAGAAGTAGAGATTCTGTAGGAAAAATATCAGGGCTAACAAACCTACTTTTTTGTCCCATACAAACTAAATAAATTATTTTTTGGTATTAAGTGAAGACAGCCCTACGTAAGCGTACGAGGAATACTACGCTTACGTCATACAAATTAAATAAATTATTTTTTGGCATTAAGTGCCGACAACCCTACGTAAGCGTACGAAGAATACTACGCTCACGTCTGTCACGTGTCATTTTGTGTTTAAATTTATTTTGTGTTAAGAGCTGATTATGGTTGTCACTTGAAAGTTTTTGCTTTCAGTTTAAAATCAAATAACTCTGAAAGTATTGGGGTTCCAGGTCTCTCAGACAAGTACCGAAGGTCTATTTAGTATCTAACTTATATGCCCCTTAAATGTTATTGGGGTGTTCAGTTACACCCGGTATATTAATGCAAATATTAACCATATAATTATAATATAAATATGTAGATGTAATAGGAATTGTAGGTAGGTAGGTAGGTAGAAAATATATACAATTTACAATGAAAGCTCCTTATAACGATAGTACCGAAAAAAATTAAATTACAACATAAAGTTAACAATTACAAAAGCTTATTCTCATATTGCAAGGTAATTGACGTATTTAATAAAGTGAAATTTAATATTATAAAAGAAAACACAAATCTAATAAATAACCTAAAATATAACAAGAGAACAGACAGATTAAGAGAATTATCTTATTTAAGGAAATTTGTAATACCAAAAGCAAATAACACGTACGGAGAAAGGATGTTAGAATATATTTTTGCTATGCGACAGACTGGTGGTGGGATTGATCATGAAATCATGCTTTCTGCATTAGGAGCGCATAGTTTCGTTATTTGGTGGTGAAGGATTTTCTACAGGGGATTCGCATCTGGGATATAGTCCATTTCCGGTGAGATATGTGATATAATAGTTATTATATTGTGGTAATTATAAGCAACAGGAGATTGGTATTGAAACAATTAAGTTATTGAAAAAGAGACCAACTCTACAATATGAGCCTAACAACGGATTCGCTTATAGTGACCCCACAGATTGCAGATAGTGTTAAAATAATCAAAAGAAGTTATTGAAAAATTTTGTCTTAAGAATTTTATTTTTATGTTATTTAAGATAATAATAATTCTTAATTTATCTTATATTTCAGGAAACCCTGACAATTACTGTTCAATGAAAGCCTGCGATTGACGGCCTGCCTTACTGACGGATGGTGTACGGAAGTGGCGCCGTGCCATGTGATTGACGGGCCAGTGTGCTAGGTTCGCAGATGCCAGAAGTAATCCGTGAATCTTTTGATTATTGAAAACAAAAAAAAACATGAGTCCGATAAAGCCTCCTTGGTGTTTGGAGGTGGTGGAGAGGCATACGTGTGCCCAAGTTATGTGGTTAGGGACAGGTATAACTCCAGTTGAGATATTTCCGATGCCTAGGTTTTATGAAATCCTTGTCAAATTCGTCCCCATGTAACACCGTTTTTTCTTAAAATTTCATAAAACACAAATTTTGCAAAAACACTTTGGTTTCACTGTAGTTTTAACACAAATTTCACAACTAAAATCTTCTTCTTCTTTTTTCAAAAATGGCAATCGGTCGCAAACACACAACTAAAATCATAATTACAATAACTTTGTCAATTAATTTCACAATATTAATGTCAAGTGTCAACGTCAACGTCGTTTCACGTCAAGTCAGTGACATTTGCAATTATCTTTGGTAATTATTCAATTTTTGCATAAACAAAATAAATCTCGCGTTTATCCTGGCCTTATTTACAAAGATAGTTTTTTTTCGCCCAAAATCCCGTGCTCTCTTTAGGTGGGTTGATTTTCTCAAAATTCGGAATTTGACATTTAGACCGTTTGTTTTGATCATTTTTTGGAGACTAAGAAGAATATTATAATAAAATACACTTAAAGTTATAGATCATATAATTATTAGTTTCGTCGTATAGAATTTGGAAAGCATTCACAGTTTGTTTATGGTTAATTTTTCATTACGTTTTGTTTTTCAACCAAACTTATAACTTTAGCTGGAAATACCTATTGCATATTGTAGAATTTCGAAAGATCTGTATGTTGACTTGACACATCTTGAAACAAGTTAAGAATCTTACGAGTGTTATGAAATGAATTTGGGTTCGTCGCCAATACGACGCTTAACATTCGGCAAACGGACCTCGGTTCTAGTATCTGCATAAATGCAAATCTGTGCTTAAATGGAACGCGCCCTATCTCACCGTAGTCTGTGAACGCGTCTATGCTATGATCTCGGAACTGGATACCTAGTCTGTGAGACATCGACCGAAGTAATTTGTTATTGATTTGCCAACAGTATTTCAAATCTTAATTTCTGCGAAGAAAATCCATAGGTATTTCTCCCGTTTTCCGTGTGCATTTAATTTTAAAAGCTACAGTGAGATTTCAAGTCAGTTATTTTTGTTTTCAGCTTGAAGCGTAAAAGCTCAATCATATTTTTAATCGCCGGCGCACGATTCATTAAATTACTTAATTGGAAAAATAAATTTTTCTATTGATAATACTCCGCCCACACTAAGGTATCTAATTAACTTATTATATTTCATGATTTAAAACAGATTTTGTTAATTTCATTTTTATTAGTGGGTAAATTGATTATTAAATCAAACATATTACATTTCCAAAATTCGCCTTTTTCATCCCCTATTTCATTTAAAAAACCTGATAGTAAGCTGCATTTTAGTGGGATTAATGCATATATTTAGTGACACTTGCGAATTTCATGTTAAATTCAAAATTTTCACTATATTAAGTTTCACATCATTCTTTGGCAAATAACTCACAAATTAAGCTGTTTTCTTTTTATTAATAGCAATAATTATACACAAAATAGGTGCTCTCTCCTCCATATGTCCTTTTTATTAACTAACAAATAAGAAACTGTCAATTCATTGAAAATTATGTTTGGAATTAACTTGCAATGTTTATTACCTGAAATTCAAATGTATTGACTGGGATTCCTTCAGAACTCAGTGTTAGAACCACTGACCTCAAGATCATAGGCATATTTAATTATATTTTTAACCTAATACGGTGCTATGAATCCTGCTCTTGGCTTGTATTGATTAAACATTTAGTTAAGTGCTTTGCATTAAGGGAGTTTATTTACTTAAGTGACATATGCATAAGTGAATTATGTACCTACAAGAATAAAGCTTTTCATTTTGTATCGAACTAAAGGAATAAGTTTGTTTTTTTTCTTTCAACTTTAAGATTTCCCTATATTTCTACAATTTAGCAAGAAAAAGCACTACACCCAGTGTTACGCAAATTATTCAGTAGGTCGAAAAACTGGATGAGAGTTTACAGTACTATTTTGTATTTCATTTTGTAACTACCACCGATAGGGGTTTGAAGCCAAATATTTTTTCTGTTTAGTGCAATTTGTGGTACCGTTTTTAAGTCCGTCCTTCAATACGCCTTTATATACGTGTTAGTTATTACGCCCGTGTAGCGAGGCAGCGCTGGATTGCGACATGACTTGGGCCGCCGCCGCCGTTACAGTCGCGAAACGCGTTCGTAAGTACTCCCCATGGTGGTAGCTTGAGGTTTAAGCAAAGTGTTTCTGCTTAACACCATCACGAGTACTGAATAATACGTAATGTCTGTATTTCGTATGCATTTCGACAATGCTTATAGAAAGTTCTTTCTAGTTGAGTTATTGAGGTAAAGCTAGCTTTCATAATTGGTCTCATCGTTACTTACCATCAGTTTATTATTAAGTGAAATGAAGGTCAAGGGGTTTTTTAGTAGATAAAAAAATATCACTTTCGTTTGTTAAGCTTTATTATCAAATAAATTTGCACCTGATTTTTACCTGCCGAGATTGATCAAACAAACCTGAACCATCCTGCCCTTGGCTTGTATTAATTAAACATTAAGTTAAGTGCTTTGCATTGAGGGATTTTGTTTACTTCAGTAACATTATGCATAAGTGAATTATAGTTATGTACCTACAACAATAAAACTTTTCATTTTGTATCGGACTAAAGGAATAAGTTTGTTTTTTTTCCTTCAACTTTAAGATTTCCCTATATTACTACAATTTAGCAAGAAAAAGCACTACAATTTGGCACTGAGCACTTGTGTCATGAACGCATCTTACAATAAAGGTATTAGGTCTAAAGTTATGATGCCTTAATGTCTTCTGATCTTTCGATCAATTGTATGACGGGTTGCGTAGTAACGGGCTCGATTGTCAACACCCAGTGACAAGCAAATTTAACCTGCTTGGTAAAACGTACTGACTGATTAAGCAAAACAGAATGGCAATGACAAACTTCCTTCTGCGTCATGTTCTCCTAGTATTAAATGTTTTGGAAAATATGTTGGATTCGAACTGGCTGCTGATTCCACAGGTGGCCACAGTAGCCATTGCGGGTATTGATGAACGCTAAATTGGGTTATGTGCTCCTGGTTACGTTTGTTATGAACCTCGTCGCTTAATGATGTCCTAGTAGAAAAATGTTTCGGAAAAACTGTTGAGATTAACTGTTATGCCGCCTCCGGTACGGTCCGCGCTAGATTTATCACTACCTACTTTCCGCAAACAGTGTCGCAAACTTGGATGGACGGATGATCAGTCCCTGTTGTTGGCTTGTTATGGTAATTTATAAAATTACATCTGTTAAACATATTTTAATAGATGTAATTTTATAAATATAATTTAATATTAATATAACTTATTTTGGTAAGGCCATGGCATTTTGTCTTGTTTAATTAAATCTATATTTTTTATAACTAAATGTATAAAAAATATAATTATGAGACAAATAAAATCATCGAGGCCAACAATTGGTAATCTTAGGTTGGCGCCCAACGTGGGCCAGTTATACGCTCTGCTATAAGACGCGTGATTTATTAATACGTTTGTGAGAGTCACATAATTATAAGCTTATAATTGAAAAAATAAGAATTATCTAATCATGCTAGACATGCTATCATCAATTGAGCCATATGATTTCCGTTGTTTGGAATGATTTCAATTAAAAAATGCATATTTTTTCTTTCTCCACGATATCTTCTACGTGAGCGTTAAAATCTTCATTATTATTGCGTTTGTTGTAAAAACCAGTCACTGTTGTAATATACTAAGCAACCGTTACATGATAGTACTTTCCAACTTATGCTGCCTTGGTACTTTGTTGTAACGTGCACTTGTGGGGCAAGCTTGGATTTATAAGATAAATGTCTGAATACCAGGATATCCATGCAGAGCGTGTAACAGTGAAGGCTTTCAATTTCAATGCGCGTCACTTATCAGGGGCAGTATGCAGGGTCGCAAGTTCTATAGAAAAGCTCTTTCCTATTTATGTTGTCCTAGTGCTATATCGGGCGGCGCACGTGTCGAGCGTACACTTTTAAAGTAATCATGTACACTTTTAAAGTACTAATATTATAAATGTGAAAGTGTGGATGTTTGGATGTTTGTTACTCAATCACGCAAAAACATCTGAACAAATTTGAATGAAATTTGGCATGCATGTAGCCTTTGATATGGAAAAGAACACAGGCTACGTTTTATCCCGATTCCTTAAGTAGTTCCCGAGGCAAAATTGAAAATTGTTCAAAATTGAAGTCCACGCAGACAAAGTCGCGGGCAGAAGCTAGTGTATATATAAAGTTTACTAATAATCATCGATTGAGAATTTTGTGCTCGTGTTTTTCATTTTTATTTTAAATTTAGGAGTATATGATATCTGATTTTCACGACACACAGTAAAAGTCTCATTAAGAATGTCTAAAAAATCGTAATAAGATAGGTGTCAGTCAATTGTTGTTTGGATTAATAATGGAGTGATAAAATGATTTTTCACCAATTCTAGGTATTTCGACAAGTATTCTAAAACAAGGTATCAGGATAAAAAGGAAAGAGGCCCAATCTCCGGCCTTAGCTATTTTTTAACGGTTTCCCCAACATTCATATAGTGCAAATAAAATCACATCTGGTTAACCCGAAACGACAAATTATTCAACTGATTTTGATATCACAACTTTTACGCTAACGAGAACGAAAAAAAAAGAGACTATTTAGTCAATCTGCGGTTGTGTATGTATGTTTTGTTTGCGAAATGCAACGTGACAGGATTAGACTTCGAAGGACTATTTTCTTACATATAAGGAGGCTCTTAGCTTTCATCTCATCTGATGGTAAGTGACGATAAGGCTGAAGGTGGAAGCGAGCTAGACTGCTCAGTAGCTGAGGAACTGGCTACTTCTCATTATCAAAACATTACAATGCTATTAACATTGTTATTATCGCGACAAACTTAGGTAAGATGGTGGTAGTTAGCCAGGCGAGCTTAGAAGCCCTACCAAAAACCAAACCTAGCAGAAAACTTCTGCCCCCATGGGGAATCGAATCCCGGACCTCCCGATTAACACCTGGTGGTCTCAACTACTACCATGGAGTCGGAGGACATCTTTATTATATTTAAATGTATAAGCTTCTTATGTACAGTAGAGCCGCACATTTTTATATTACTACATATAAGTGTTAGATGTACTTGTAATATATTTTTGTAAGGATTACATCTAACAAAAATAGCGGCTATTAACGTCTAGTTGTGATGTTGGGCAACAATCACAAATGAGCCATATATGTAGTTAGATTTCATTGATTGTTATGACACGCGTTATGGATGAGTTATGTTGGCGCCCAACATGGGGCGTTTTTCTCCCCACGTTGTCAATATAGTTTGTATTAAAGTTTTCCACTTTACATTGATTTAGTTATTTTTGCTTATTTCTCATTCTTTAATTTTACTTTATATTTATTTACTTATTGCTTACATGTACGTGTAAAGATGTAAGTTACATTAAACAGTATCAGGACATGCACCCAACAAGGACACTGCAACATTATTAGCAGATCGCGAACGGAGGTACAAATTATAATTATTACTTTGCCATTAATTGTATACACTCCTATTTGTTATTTATTATATTATTATTAATTACTGTTTTTACAAATAAATTAAATTAAAGATGGTCAAACATTCCAACATATCATGCAATATTCAACAGTGAAATATAAATTAAACAACGCAATTATCAATCCATTATTACAAATTACTAGTCAATTACAATTAGGTATGTCAATATTTAATCTTGGTCAATTGTTTGTGGTTATATTATCAGTTATATAAATTGTCACTTTGTGGTAATTATGTCATTTGGTCATATTTATTTAGCCGTGTAATAGCATTTTAGAACTAGGTGCTGTTTAAGTTTACTACAAAAAGTTGTATATTTATTCTCATTTCTTATTGCTTCATTTTAGAACTAGGTGTTGTTTAAGTTTACTACAAAAAGTTGTATATTTATTCTCATTTCTTATTGCTTGTGGTAACATGATATAAATAGGTACGAACGATTCTATAGGATGGGCTTTTTTTGAAAATTTGGAGCTTTGGGGTGGTGCTTAATTTTAGCAAGGTTTTACGTCTGGGATTACTGTCAAATGTAAATTTGAATTATTATTGATTATTGATTACATTACGAAATTCATTTTATTCGATGTGACCTACCAATGGGACAAATGGCCTTTAAAAATACTAGCAAGTTACTTTATTTGCAAAAAGTGTCAAATCACAATTTTAAAATCATCGCGATTTTTTGTTGCATAATATGTGCGCACTGTCAACTATAAACACATACATTGCGTTTCTGCGACAAAATTGTCCCTCAATAAGAAGTCGTATGGCGCGCTAGCTTTAAAATATTAGCGGGAGCGGGTTAATGCTATACGCTGCAATAGAGTGGTCCCTATTTTAAGAGGAAACACTAAGGTCGAAAGAATTCAGAAATAGGTATTTGTAATAGTACATTACTGCCGCGGTCTATAATGACTACTTTGCTGGTCGCGCTGATGATGGCCGACAGCGCAGCTCCAGGCCGACACAGCGCGGTCAGCGTGCAGCACTTGATGGACGAGCTGAGATAAACAGCCTTTACAGTGAGGACAGCAAAGGCTGCAATGATGGCCGAGCTGGAAGGCCTAGAGCGTAGCTAGGCTAGCTCGAGGCAATCATAGCGTGACCAGCGAAGCAGTCATTGTGGGCCAAGGCTTGTATAGTGCTTTACTCAAAAATGCACTTTAGTACCTAATCTAAGTAAAACCAGCAAGTAATTTAAATAAAAAATATATTTATTAACTAGAAATTAAAATGACAATTATGAAAAGTTAACGGCAAGGTCGACTTTGCTCAAACAAGGTTGTCGAAATAATGACCACATTACATGCATTTTTGAGTAAAATGTATTGCTGTCGCGCTGTGTACTCGAACAATCTCTCAATTGTGAGCTAGATAGACAAATGCAGCTCGGACCGAAAATACCTATAAAAAGTACGCAAAATATACGTTTCGTAGTCCCCTGTTTTCTTCGCTAATACTAAAACGATTTAATAATATTTAGCGTCAAAAATTAAAGAAAGGCTTTTTCTGTGTTTCAATGTTTTGCTTTTTTCCTATAATCTCGTCAAATTTGTTTGCTGGATGTTTGAATATAGCAGAAAATCAGGCCAACTTTTCAGGTTTGAGTAATTATTAATATTTAATATTATATTAATATATCTCATTGAATAATTAACTCAATAAAAAAAGGAAAACATAGGAACATGCTAATAGTGGCCATTATTTTTTTTGAAAAGCTATTGTTATTATTCAAAAAGGAAACAGGGGACTACGTTTTTATGGAAAAACGACCCGTACGAACGATAAGGAGATAGGCAGGCCCAACAAAGTTTTGCTGCACTCCTCCCAAGTCATGTTCTCCTGGTTGTGTTTGTTATGAAAATGGCGTTTGAAAGGCCAGGGTGCGGTCGAATGTTGTTGTTCTAGCTAGTGGCATAGGATCTCACTATTCACCAAAAAGGCTAAGCTCCTCCTAGCAGTCCCAGTATATACTACCATTCTCGCACCCATGCAGTATGAAAGAGAGGATAGGTCTCTGAAACGGAAATATACGTTTGCAGTGCGTTGTTTGAGCTGGTTAGAACGCCGATAAAATTTAGATCGCCTAGATTATATGCCGCCCTGGTATCATCCAGCACAAATGGTAACGTTAGCGTAACGTTAGGGGAACTATTTGCCTTTGAATTTTGTACAGTGGAAAATTTTAACCTATAGTGAACTATGTTGATCATGATATGACTATCTGTTGCAGTTAAAGCTTTAAAACTGCGCGACGTTTTGTGATGAATACAAAATGAATGAAATCAAATTCTCTATTGCTTTGTTACAAATGAAATATGTGTCGATTAACGCATGGCCCTGTTAAGGCAATGCAATACACACAATTATAAATATTTAAAACATAATTTACACAGTAATATAAAGACAAACACTGTTCACGCTCGAGGAAGAGCGAGTGGCGGCACTGCATTCTAGTCTGTGCAGTGACAGCTTTTTTGGCGGCCGGCCGCATGTGACATGTCAGTTGAGTCGAGTCGAAATGTCATGACATGCTTAGAGGTTAGGTGCGGGCCGGAATAAAATGTAATTTAAGTTAAATAACAAATCGTGTTTTGCGCGGCGCACCTAATATCGGGGTGCGAAAGCCCGCTTTGTGTTGTGCAAAAGAGTGCCCGCTTTGTGTCAAAATCGCGTGTGTGAGTCGTGATGGCCTAATAGGCATTTGTAGTGCTCTGGTCTCCACCGGTGGATCCACTGCAGAACTTCAGGAGCCGCGACTTCCTTCGAGCTAGCTCAGGAAGTCCACCGGCTACGGAGGAGACGGAAGGAGACAACGGGAATCGGGGTAAGCCACAATGCCTTCTATGAGCGGGTAGTAGGGCATCAGCAATCAACCCAAAATTCCTTACTCGGTGAAACGCCGACGTGGTGGTGTCTACTTGGGGAGCCACCATCTCTTGGTAGCAGAGCGTGGTTTTTAGATTTGAGTGGTTCTTAGATTTGACTATTTGATTAGTATTGTACAATTAATATTGTAATCTTGTTGGTTGTCCAAACGGGCAATACATATTAATTGGTTTTGATTGCTGATTTTAAACCGACTACCAGCTCATTTGTGGACCGATCTCCTTAACTAATTGTCATTGTATATGAAAAATTGGGGTTAAATGTCTTTTGTTGTTCTAGTTAAGTTCTAGCATTTACCTATATTTGATTTTGGTTTGTTTTTTCATATCTTTGTTCTGCCCTTGACTATTTTGTTTGTTAAGTTGTAAACTTATACTTGAATTTGATTTGTTTAAAAAACTTTGCTGCTAAATGACTTTGCTGTTGTTGTAATACACTATTTTGCTGTGTTAAGTTTTAGCATTTACATTTGATTTTGTTTTGTTTGCCCTTGAATATTATGTTTGTTAAGTTATTGACTTAATACTTGAATTTAATTTGTTTGAAAAATTCTGTTGTTATATGCCTTGTTGTTCTAGTTAAGTTCTAGCATTTATACTTGATTTTGGTTTGTTTATATATTTTGTTCTGCCTTTGAAGTTCCTCCCGATCTGTTTTATTGTCTGCGGTTGTCGGTCTGTTTGTCCGTGTATTATTATAGTGTTTATTAATTTTGGTGCAAAATGGTCCCGCCAGTCAGCCCGCTTAGTGGTGCCCGCGCGGGTGCACAAAAGATTTTGAGATGGTTTGCTAGTGCCGTCGCTTTGGTAGACCGACCAGACCGAGAACAGGCCTTGTTAATTCGGCATGAGGGAGTACCTGCTCGCTTGAAGGAATTGGAGTAGCTTTTTGTTGTTCATCAACAATATTTGCTCGACCACCCAGCCGAGGGTGCCGCTGAGTTGCGGGCAGCCGACCAATTTAATGCCGATTATGATCAGTGTTTTGAACAGGCGGATGTGATCATAAACAAGGCTCAGGCTATCCTATTCGCCCAGAGGGGTGAGTCGTGCACGCCCGGGGAGGTCAAGCCTACCCCGGCCGGCTTGCTGGGCAGACTGCCCACTTTAGACATCCCAACCTTTGATGGGAACCTGGCTTCTTGGATGGGGTTCATTAACCTCTTTGATAGCCTGGTTCACTCGAGGGACGACCTGTTCCCTAGCCAGAAATTGGCCTATTTGCTCTCTGCCTTACGTGGAGAGGCTGGTGTACTTGTCCAGCATCTACCTGTCAATGATGACAGTTATGATATTGCAAGGGCGTTGTTGACCGCCCGGTATCAGAATGTTCGCTTGCTAGCGGACACACATGTGGCTGCCATTTTAGGGCTGCCACGAGTATCGCGGGTCTCCTCATTGAGGAAGGAGATTTTAAACCCGCTGCTGAGCGCTATTAACGCGCTCAAACGACTTGATCTACCGGTGGACCAGTGGTCCTTTATTTTGCTCCACCTCATCCTCGATAAGCTTCCCATGGAGATGAAGGGACGCTTCGAACAAAGGTACGGGGGCAATAGTGCCTCGTACCTCCCCCCCTTCTCGGATCTCCTCAGATTTTTGGAGGATGAGTGTCGGATGACCGACCACTTGGATCTGGCTCCTATACCGGGACCGAGTACAGGTCGCTATGAGGCGACCCGGGCAGCGCCACGGAGAGAGCGCCGCCCGTACAAGCAGTATACTGCAGTGCGGCAGAACTCTCCACACAGGGAGAGGCCGATGCCTTGCAAGTGTTGCAAGCGGGATGGCCATCGTTTGCCGGCCTGTCCCAAATTTGTTGGCCTACGCACCGAGGGGCGTAGGAATATGGCCAAGCAGCGGAATTGGTGCTACCGCTGCCTGGGGGCCCATATGGCATCGGATTGCCCCCACCCACGAGATTGCCACTGTTGTGGAGGGGCCCATCACCCCCTTTTGTGCTTCAACAATAGAGACACTCGTGAGGTGGTGAGAGAGAGGGACTCGCACACGGGCGGGGGCCCTCCTAGGTCACCCACCTCTCCGAGGAGATCGGAGGGGCGTGCCACCCCTCCGCGGAGATTGGACAGGCGCCCCCCCTCCAGTGAGAGGATTGGGCGCCCCACCCCCCCTACGGGCGGGGGGGATCGACGCGCCGCTTATGAGGCGCCACCGCGGGATTGGGCCGCGGTCATTAGGGAGCCACGTCGGGAGCCGATACGCTTCTCTCCCCCTCTGATGGAGAGACCCCGGTTGTCACGGGCTCCCCCAACTTTCGCCCATCATGGGCACCGCCCGGCCCCCCGATGCAGCTTTGGTCGGGGTGTGTACGTGCCGGATTGGGACCCGCTCGAGCGCCTTGAGCGCCCTATTCCTCCGCCGCGCACGCATTTTCCCCTTCCCCTCCGTTGCGGGGAATGCGGGGGGATTTTCACTAAACCAACTGTCGGCTGCAACCCCCCCACAGGAGCAGGTGCTGTTACCAACAGCCTCCGTACAGGTGTGGGGCCCGAGGGGCACCTTTGTTTTAGTTCGCGCCCTTTTGGATACGGGAGCTCAGGGTTGCATTGCCTCCAGCTGGCTGGTCCGGCAGTTGAGTTTGAACACATCTCCATACCTTGAATCGGTACGAGGAATCGGAGACCTGCGGATCCCGGATCCGATCGGTCAGGTTTTGTTCTCCTTCTCCCCCCACTTCTCTTCAGCGCCCAAAATTGGCGCTACCGCGATTGTTTATGAGAAGGTTGTTGGTCAGCTTCCGCAACAGCACGTTTCGCGCGCTGTCGTTGATGCGACATCAGGATTGACCTTGGCTGACCCTTCCTTCCACCGAACCGGTCCGATTCACTTATTGCTCGGTGCCGATGTTCTAGGCCGCGTGTATTGTGGGAAGAGGAGAGAGTTACAGAAGGGTGGGCTGGTAGCCTTATCTACATCGCTTGGGTTTGTAGTGATGGGACCAGTTAGGCATAACCCACCATCTCCATCGGTGGACAGTTACATAACTGTTAGCTCCACCTTATCGGATGTCCTTCAACGGTTTTGGGAGGTGGAAGAGCCACCTACCGTGAAGCGAGTGAACCCCTTGGACGAGGAGTGTGAGTTGTTCTACCAGAACAATACAGGTCGCCTTCACTCGGGACGGCTGATCACTCGATTGCCCTTTTTGTCAGTTCGCCCCTCACTTGGCAGCTCCCGGCCGTTGGCCGAGAAGCGGTTGCTGTCCATGGAGCGTCGTATGAGTAGGAACTCCGACCTCAAACAGAAGTATGTCGAATTCATGCGAGAATATGAGCAACTGGGGCACATGTCGGTCTCGCGACTGGACTGGCGAAACGAGGAACATAATTTTCTTCCTCACCACGCGGTTTTGAAACCTTCCACCGGGAAGATACGCGTTGTTTTTGATGGGTCAGCTTCCACGTCTACTGGAGTTTCGCTGAATCAATGTCTGCATGCTGGACCGAAGTTGCACCACGAAGTGGGTGATGTATTGACCAACTTCCGTCGCCATGCCGTCGTCTTTGTGACCGATATCCGGATGATGTTTCGGCAGACTGTGATTCACCCAGACGATAGACGATATCAGCTCATATTATGGAGGGAGGATCCCAGAGATCCCGTGCTAGTCTACGAGCTGAACACCAATACATACGGTTTGCGTTCGAGCCCCTTTGTGGCAATTCGCTCACTTGTGGAACTCGCTGAACGTGAGCGGTTACGATACCCTCGCGCATCCTTGGTTCTCAAGGAAGATGCATTTGTTGATGATATTTGTACGGGCTCCTCTAGTGTCGAGGAAGCCTTGATTTTGCGAGATGAACTAATTGCTCTTCTCGGGGCTGGTGGTTATGAACTGAGGAAGTGGATGTCCAACTCACCTCAGCTTTTGTGTGACTTGCCAGACGACCACCAGCAGGAGCCTCATATTTTTGAGAATGCCAACACTCCAGATTTACTATCTGTTTTGGGAGTGCAATACAGACCTGTCCAGGACACGTTCACCTATCGATTGGAGCTGCCAAGCCCCAAGGTCTGGACGAAACGGTTAGTTTTGTCTACAGTAGCTCGTACCTTTGACCCAAATGGCTGGATTAGTCCCGTAGTGTTTTGGATGAAGTGCTTCCTACAGGAACTTTGGTCAGCCGAAGTGTCGTGGGATGAGCCCCTCTCGGGCCGTTTGCTGCGAGATTGGGAGTCCTTCATGTCGTCTCTCCCCGACATTAACAGTGTTAGTATCCCTAGACATATACTGCCTAAGGGACGGTTTACGGCCAGCCTTCATGGCTTTTGTGACGCGTCTGAGAGTGGATACGCAGCCGTCGTATATATCCGGACGGTTGATGATAGAGGAGCTGTTAAGCTCCACTTGCTAATTGCTAAGAGTAAGGTTGCTCCACTTCGGACTCGATTAACGATTCCGAAGTTAGAATTGTCTGGAGCTACTCTTCTGGTTCGGTTGATGAACCACGTTGTTGACACCCTGGGACGTAGTGTGGACTTTGAGTCGCTCTTTGCTTGGTCCGACAGTCAGGTTGTCCTGTGTTGGATTAAGAACTCCGTCCACTCCCTGGAAGTATTTGTGGCCAATCGGGTATCCCAAATACAGGCCTCGAAGGCCACGTTGATTTGGCGCCACGTGCCAGGTGAAATAAACCCTGCTGACTGTGCATCACGTGGCAGCGAAGCCCCTCAGCTTATTGACCACACTCTGTGGTGGGGTCCCGACTGGTTGTTACAACCGTCTTGGCCTTCCACACCAGCTGTGGTGAAGGTACCAAATCCGGGCTTGCGTGTTCACGCTGTCGAGACTATGGCGGCTCCAGAGCGGGAATTTTTATTAGACCGCTACAGTTCTCTGGACAAGTTGCTCGGCGTGACCGCTTGGATAAGAAGATTTATACGAAATTGTCGCCGGCCTCAGGACAAAGATTTGTGTCCGGTCCTCTCACCGCAGGAGCGCCAAGATGCTCTTCTGCATTGGGTGCGTATGACCCAGTCTAGAGCGTTTGAACCGGAACTTAAGATTTTCCGTACCGGGACGTCCAAATTGAAGGGACCCTTGGTGCGTTTGACTCCCTTTCTGGATGATAAAGGATTGTTGCGTGTAGGAGGCCGATTGAGGCACGCTAACTTGCCTTATAGATCACGTCATCCCCTGTTGCTCCCCAAGGATGGACCATTGGTGCGATTGTTGATCATTGATCGCCATGTGAAGAATGCTCATGCCGGATGTAATGCATTGACCGCGCTCCTCCAACGGGAGTTTTGGATTTTGTCAGCACGAAGAATAATCCGATCTGTTATCTTTCGATGTCTGCCCTGCTATCGTTTACGCCCCGAGACGATGCAGCCCCAAATGGGTGATTTGCCTGCTGATCGTGTGAATGAATCGATGACCTTCTTAGGAGTTGGAACTGATTTCGCGGGACCATTCACTATAAAAACGTCGCGACTCCGTAATGCTAAGACTGAAAAGGCTTACTTGTGTGTGTTTGTTTGTTTGGCCACTAAAGCCGTTCATTTGGAAGTGGTGAGTGCACTCACCATGGACGCTTTCTTAGCAGCGTTAGGCAGATTTGTCTCCCGCCGGGGACTGCCTTCTCTAATTCGGTCCGATTGTGGGACGAACTTCAAGGGCACTGATAGACATATAAGAGAAGTTTGTGAATTTTTAGATAAAAATAATATTGAGATCGGATCCACACTCTCCCGTAGGGGGGTAACATGGCGATACTCCCCGCCCTCTTGCCCTCACTGGGGAGGGATTTTTGAATCTGTTGTAAAGGCCGCCAAGACTCACCTTCGCCGCGTTATTGGGGAGACTATTCTCACGTTTGAGGAACTCGCGACGGTGTTTCATAAGATTGAGGCGGTTCTCAACTCGCGTCCGTTATGTCCGTTGTCTACCGACGCGAACGATTTGCAGGCCCTCACGCCGGGCCATTTCTTGATAGGCAGACCACTTAACGCCCTGCCCGAGTATCCTTATAGAGATGTCAATCCAGGACGCCTTTCGCGGTTTGAGTTGCTCCAGCAGCTTACCCAGAGCTTCTGGCGCCGCTGGCACCTTGAATATTTACACATTTTGCAACAGCGCGTTAAGTGGTCAGATAAGACAAACCCACCGAGGGTTGGAGACCTCGTGTTAGTGAAGGACCCAAACCTGCCACCCTTACGTTGGCGTCGCGGACGCATTGTCCAACTTACTCTAGGGTCTGATGGTGTGCCCAGGTTTGCCGAGGTCCTAGTTGGGGATTCTGTTTTGAAGCGCGCGGTCGCTACTCTTTCTCGCCTCCCCTTAGACTGATTTGGCGGACAGTCCGGGACTGTCCGGAGCGGGGGGATGTTCACGCTCGAGGAAGAGCGAGTGGCGGCACTGCATTCTAGTCTGTGCAGTGACAGCTTTTTTGGCGGCCGGCCGCATGTGACATGTCAGTTGAGTCGAGTCGAAATGTCATGACATGCTTAGAGGTTAGGTGCGGGCCGGAATAAAATGTAATTTAAGTTAAATAACAAATCGTGTTTTGCGCGGCGCACCTAATATCGGGGTGCGAAAGCCCGCTTTGTGTTGTGCAAAAGAGTGCCCGCTTTGTGTCAAAATCGCGTGTGTGAGTCGTGATGGCCTAATAGGCATTTGTAGTGCTCCGGTCTCCACCGGTGGATCCACTGCAGAACTTCAGGAGCCGCGACTTCCTTCGAGCTAGCTCAGGAAGTCCACCGGCTACGGAGGAGACGGAAGGAGACAACGGGAATCGGGGTAAGCCACAATGCCTTCTATGAGCGGGTAGTAGGGCATCAGCAATCAACCCAAAATTCCTTACTCGGTGAAACGCCGACGTGGTGGTGTCTACTTGGGGAGCCACCAAACACCGTAATCCGTTTTATACCTAACATATCCATTTTATATAAAGCTTGATTTTTATGATATTTATATATTTTTATGTCACTAATATATTATGATATGCAAATAATAAGAGTTTATAGATGTGTACACGTTTTACTTACATTTCAAAAAATATCAAATACTAAGTAGGAAACTAATATATAATTAGATAGTCGATTAGAGAATAAAAATAACATCAGACACACAACTTTTTTGCTTTTGTTATCGATGTCAAAATATATACGAGTATGTCTTGAATTGTCTTGTCAATATAGAGTTTTCAAATCCTTGAACCAACAGCAGTTTTATTGGTAGATTTCTTGATATACGGATGCAAAGCGTTCCAGAGAAGAATGGATTGTACAATTTGAATAATTATTTTAATAACCTGGGATACACATTTTTTATGATGCCAAAACAGCGAGCATTTCAGTGAAACCACAGTGAAACTATTTGCGTTTTCTGTCATCTTGATACTTCTACGTGCTATAGCTAGATCTGATTCGCGGCGCACCGAGTTCAGTGTAGTAGGAATTGCTACGGGAAACCACCACAGGCTTTATGGCGCCTTAGTATTTTGTCGTCGGTATACGTGTCGGGTAAATTCGGGTTGAGTTCGGTGAGCGAGATTCACTGTCATCGAAATACCCCGAGGAGATACCTTTCTATCTGGTAGAACCACCTGTCGTTGATTCGCCCACAATATTTCCAAAGCATTGAGTAAGGATGGCATAAAGTCCACAAGCAATAATCAGCGTCAAACTACTACAGTGACACTGTTAGAATAAAATTCTACCATAGTTGTTAGTTTTAGCATTTTATTCTGCAAGTGCTATTTTATAATTTAATATCTTCTCTCATTTTGATACTCTTTATTTCGTTAATTATTAAATTAGCATAAAATCAAACAAAACCCCTATACAATATAAAGGATTATTTGCAAAAAAAACCTGCAACCTCGCAGGATTAGATAGCCAACATCATAAACAATGTTTGTTCTATGACTTTTGATAATTCGTTAGATTTTCCTTTCATACAAAAATAAATATAAATTTAATATTATCTCTAAAATGTTTGTAACTCGAGCGAGCTTAGCGTCGCGTCGTCTTCTATCGTCGTTTATAAATGAAACATAGATTTATTGATGTCTTGACAGTGCAATATTAACTTGAAAATTGATTTTTGTTCAATTTATTGAGGTATCTTAAAACTCGTAAAACAAACGTTGTAGTTAATGATGTTAGCTATCTAATCCTGCGAGGTTGCAGGTGTTTCACAATTAACCATATATAACAATAACGTAAACATTTTAACACATATCGTTCTTCAATATTTTTTTTCTGACAAATGACAATGCCAGATTCTGCCCCACCGTTTACTGCAATATGAAATCTACGAAAAAATCTATATGATTTTTTTTCTTGTACTGATTTGATTATTACCCTTTAAAAGTTGCGGATATTGAATAGATATTAAAATAATGTGCACCTACTATTTCCGTTGCGATAAGAACGAAGAAATGACGCATGCGTTTTGTTGTACGGCGTAGGCGGCAAAGAGAATAAAACATCAATTAAGTTTTCGAAAAATGCCGATCTCTTTTTAACATTATGGATCTAATACGCATATCGCTTATAATTTATTAATGTTTATAAATAAGTTTTTGCATACATTTTTGCGAAGTGGACATTCTACGTCTAAACGGTATAATTTAACTATGTGAAACTAAACGCCAATTCTGGATTGATATTATTTGACATTTACTTTTTCTTATGACTCTGTGGTGTGGTGAACTGGTGACAAACTGACAAAGTGAACGAAATGAAGACGGATCGGGATTTTTGGAAAGTATAATAACGATTTTTTCCTTTTAATACGGACTCGATCACACCTTCTATATGACTTTGTGGATTTGTTTTTAGGTTACCAATTTTTTGTTTGTGATTAGGAATCATGTTGAGATGCATAAATTGCTATTTGCGTGTGTTGCGATAGAATACAATTACCTATTTACATTATGAAGAGGAACAGTTTATAAGTTTGTTTGTATTGAATAACTGAAACTCAGAAACTGCTAAACCGATTCATACAATTATTTTACGGTTAGAAATGAAGCATCATACATTACCTATATCTCTGATATCCCACAAGATCGGAGCCTATGTGGGGGCACAGGTAATCTATATCGACAATATTGATTGCTTCGACCAATAAATAGTGGGCTATAAGATTATTATACTTATTACTTTAATTATCGAAAAACGGGCGAATAGGTACCTACCTAGGAACTACTTATTTATAAGAATTATGAATGCGCCTGACTATTAATTTATGGTAATTACAATTTTCTGCACAAATATACTTCGAAAAACGTAAGATAATTGTATTCGTTTTTAGTATATTAAAAAAAAACCGCAACCACTAGAGAATTTTTAACTTTATATGTTAACTAGCTGTGCCAGCGAACTACGTTTCGCCGTATATTTTTTACCCGTTTTGCAACATTTGTCATTGATGCTCAGCTCCTATTAGTCGTAGCGTGATGTTATATAGCCTAAAGCCTTCCTCGATAAATGGACTATCCAACACAAAAATAATTTTTCAATTTGAATCAGTAGTTCCTGAGATTAGCGCGTTCAAGCAAACAAACAAACAAACAAACTCTTCAGCTTTATAATATTAGTATAGATTACCAATATTACAGCTATCAAATGTCGTTTATCGCATTCGTGTAAATTAATTTGATAGGTGGGGCAAACCTCTATAGAACTTCTGGCATTGTCTTTTCCAAACATTTGTTTACAAACAACTTGTAGTTAAAAAACAAAATTCAATAAAATTTAACCATCATCGAATTTTCCATATATTACATTTTTGAGTTGGCAAACAAGCAAACTGCCCACCTGATGGTAAGTGGTAACAGTCACCTATAATACATGTGACTCCTGTGTGATTCGCAGTAAAACTGCAACCCCCATAAGAACCACAGTGTACGTTGCCAACTTGTGATATCAAAGTAACGGTACCCAGTAATTTCAGTGCCATATATTACCCTTCAAACCGGAACACAACAATGCAAGTACTGCTGCTTTGCGGCAGAAATAGGTAATACGGAGGTACCCGTGCAAAAAATTACATTAGAAAAAATATTTTTTCTTCTTTTCTGATATATTTATAATTTTTCAATTTATTTTGAATTAAATAGAAAATGCAAAGTTACATTCTCTACGTAGAATAGACAAGTAACATAACACTTTTTTATTTCGAGCTACTTGGAGGTTTATGTTGGGTTTATGGCCTCACTCTCTCGGTGATTACACTCGATAGATGGAATTTGAAAAAAAATTACCTCCTTCGTGGTCCAGTGGTTCAGACCATCTGTTGTTGATAGTGAGGTCCGGGATTCGATTCCCTGCTCGCTTTGGTTGGTGCTAGGGCTTCTGAGCCCGCCTGGCTAATTCCCATCGTTTTACCTAAGTTTGTCGCCATAATAACAATATTGTAATAGCATATTTGTGTTCCGACAATTACGAGTATGCCAGTTTATCAGTTGTTGAGGAGTCCACGCTTCCAACTTCTTCTTATCGTTACTTACACCTTCAGCAGGCGTAGCACGGGCTGCCAAGATGGGACTTGAGTCACGCATTATCTCAAAATTTCAGTGACATAATATCTATGTCTTAAAGAGTAGCACGGCGGCGCGTATCGAGGCGGCGCGGCGGTCCGATAACAGCGCTCACAGTGCTAACGATTATAATCACCTTGTCCAAATTAAAGAGAACACTGAAAGTGCTATCAGCATGCTTACGATTTCGGTCCGGAAGAACAGGTACATTTTGAAACGAAAACACAATAATTATCGAACGTCAGACTGACAGTTCGCATAAAGTGATTTCACTCCAGAGCATTAGTGCCGTAAGTACTATATGACGTTAACGATGACGTCATGTGGCTCTTCATGCCGGCTAACATTAGCGTGCTCACAACATTTCGGAACACGTTTGAGCGCGCTAATAGTGACTCTTATTGATTTTTGGAACGCACAGAACTACATCTTCTTCTTTTTCTTATAAATAAACTGGCCAAGTGCGAGTCGGACTCACGCACCGAGGGTTCCGTACAGAAGGTATTATAGACCTGAGTATTTGACATGAATTTCAATTTGAATTGAATTCATGATATTGATTGATATGAATTCTGAATGAAATTATTAAAAATATTTTTATTATATGATGTAACTAAAAATTTACGGTTTTCACAATTTTTCCTTTATCTGTGCTAAAAACGTTACTTCGTACCAAATTTCAAGATTCTGAGTTCACGGGAAGTACCCTGTAGGTTTTGATTCCCTTTCGAGTGTCGATAATTTGCGGAAATTTGCGACATAAACGGCTGTATCTTTTAATTGCGTTGGCTTAGAAGTTTGATTTTATCACAGCTCCAAGGGACAGTAGACCTGAGTATTTGATATAAATTCCAGCTTGATATCTCCACGCGTTCCTGAGAAAAAGGGTCTTGACTGACAGACAGACAGACGGACGGACGGACAACAAAGTGATCCTATAAGGGTTCCGTTTTTTCCTTTCGAGGCACGGAACCCTAAAAATGAATCGCATTGTGTTAGTCTCGCTAAAGCTCAAAAGCGACTTGACGGATTTTTAATAGGTTTATAAGTACAATTGGACTCGGTATGTTCTGTCAGAGTGCAGCCGCTACGCTAACTATAGGCGACTTTTCACTCATAAAATAATTATCACCTGCAGAATAAATACGTCGGCTTAGCAGATTTTCTCACTCATGCAAATTTTCTATGGAATGAATTTGCAGCCTTAAAACAATTTTTAGTAAAACAGATTACCTACTGTACAAATATTTACTAGCTAGCGTTTCATGCTGTCCTGGTTATCAATATTTTGGGAAAACGTGTTGGATTTTAAATCAACCCCAACAGGTAGCACCTACCCGCTGCGCTCTGATTTATGTGCTCCTGGTCGTAGTAAGCTCGTAAGCACATTGCTTACTTTTTGCATTCATCGAATGGACAAAGCTCCGCCCACCAGGCTTTTGTGCTCGCACTCGTGCAGCATGAGAGAGATAAAACGTTTGAAATGGAAATATACGTATGCAGCTATGTGTGTTGAGATAGGTATGACAACGACAACGCAACGTAATATCACCGCGGTTTTATGTAGTCCTGGTATTATCCATCGCCGGCAGGTTACGTAAGAGACACGCTGACATAGTTTATCCTTGATGGTGGCGTTTTTTAAGTGTTTCTTATTAGCTATTATATACTAGTTTTTGTCGGCGACTTGGTCTGCAATTATATCGCTAGTTCGATTATTACACGCGTTTGCTAACTCATAAATTAAATACAATAATCAGAGACAGCAACTTTGCTGATGCATCTATTATCTAAGATTCTTAATAATTAAACCTAGGAAGTCCTAGGTTTAAGTATTAGGAATCTTAAATAATAGATGCCTCAGCAAAGCAGCTGTCTCTGATTTGCTTGATGAATTTCTCGATTGATCTCAGTCTTGGGTAGTTTACACAATTTCAGTTGTTTTATGTAGTTCCACTTGATTATGAATTGTTAAACTTAATATTATCTTTAACGGACAACAATCTTTTCTTTCATTTGGTAACAGTCACCTGTGACTATTATCACTTACCATCAGATGGGCAGTTTGCTTGTTTGCCAACTTAGTTGCAATAAAAAAAAAGTCTTTGACCCGAGGTAAACACTGTGCTTTTTATTACGAGTACAAGGAATGTAAAAATAAAATCATGAATTAGCTAAAGAAAAAATACTCATTTTTTCATAATAAATCAACTTTTTTAAAAATAAATCAACAACTTCTGCTTAGCCTCTTCTCTTATGAAATCAGGCGTTACATCCATATCTGAATCAGATGAACTTTGGTGTTAATACAAATCTCTGCTACACGGAAGTGTAAATAAAACTCTACAACTCGAAAAAACAAATGAAGATCGGATCGCCGCTCTCCCGCTAATTTTGTTTTTTTTTTTGCTATCTGTGGCCGGCTACCTATTTAAGCATTATTTATCATTTTTATCATTGAAAAAATGGTAAAGAAATAGTTGAAAGTACATTATAATAAAGTAATATAAAAATATGTCGAAGAGCATGTGCTTCCTCGCTTGTCGGCTGAGATATCTCCTCCCTATTCCCAAAGCAACACGCTTCAAAGAAAGATAGTAACGCACACGGATAGTTGATGCACAGCTTTACTTAATTTCACTAATTAATTAACAAAATAATAGATGATCACTTTGATTTTGACCGATTACTAAACGCATGTGGTGATCCCAGAGATGACGTTACACAAGCGACCGTTCGACTTGCTCGTCCCAAATTCAACTGCCCATGTCGCTCTGTCTACTCATCTGCCAATGTCAAATATGTCAATACATGTAAACTGTAACGCCATCTCTGATTTCACCCAGGTACACTACCTGACGTGCCATTAACAGTCGGTAACATTACGGACATGTTACTAGATGGCCCTACTCTAGCCGTCACTAGGTAGCACCACTCCGACAAATATATATTCTATTTGATACTTACCTTATTTGTTAATTCAATTTTACACCGCGCTGTAATTGTGTGGCTGTATAGAAAGTTGGAACATAGTTCAGTAGGAATGTGAAGATATAACTAACTAGTTTCATTTTTATAATTTGACAGCTGTCAGTTGAAACGATTCTCCCTAGGGCTGCGAAGTATTACTTTAAACCCACTCCTCAGCCAATTTCAGACCTACTTTCAGAGTATGAGTTATAAAAAACATTTTTAACAGATATACAATTTTTGCAAAAATACTTTTCAGATACAATAATTTATCGAAAATATAATAACATAAAATTGATTAACAGCGACCGTAATGACAATCGGTCACATCAATGTTGCTAGATAAAAAAGAAACATTAAAATTGTTTGATATATTAATTGTATATTATAAATTATGATTTTTTGAAATACGAAAGTGGGTATTGTGTCATTGACGTAAACGTTGTGTGAATGACACGCCAACAAGGCGCATCAACTGACCAATAACAAGCCGGGTGGCTGCGGCGTGAGGAATTATTCCTTATATCGATCCCTCCTACGTATACTATCGTAAGTGTATTTATTCAACTTTAGATTACAGTTACTAAACGATTAAAAAGAGCTTAGTAAATTTAAATTGAAATGAAAAAGGCGTGGCCACTGACCGCATCGGCGCAACGGGCTCACGTGCAGCCTACCTACTCATAAAACCTTAGGAACACAAGTTGGTAAGTTTTATTAAGATTAAATAAAAAAAATGTGCGATTAAATTCTTATAGACATTTAAATTGATAAATGAAAATTGATTAGTAATAATTAAATTGAGTATATAGTTCGGAATTAAATAAAAGGTATATCGACATTAATATTATTAAATTCTATTCGTGAATACAACATAAATTCTTAAATGTATTTATTTTTTATACGGACGTATACGAGCTGTAATGATCAGTGTAGAGTCCACATAATGACGATCAAGCAAATGAGAGATCAACATTTTTGGGGCTTGAAAGAAAACCGAAGAAACATTAAACACCAATCTATATAAATAAAAATGGATCTTCGAAATGTATGTACGCCCATAACTTACGAACGACTGCACCAAATTGGATGATTCTTGGTTTTATGTATTCGTTATTGTTAGGGCAAGGTTTGTGTAATATAAAAATTACAATAATTTAAACAAACATTTCAGTGATTTAGTTAAAAAACATGGCGATACAAAGTACGCCGGGTCAGCTAGTTTTAAATAAATTCTCTTTCTAAAGTCCAATGTCGTATAATTTTTAATTGGCATCGTGTACAATAATTTTCTTTATATGCCCACAAATACATCAAACTATGTTGATTGATGACGTAAATTATGAATATTGCTTGGCATCTAATAGTCTTTCATCACACGAAGGAATTCGCGAGAGTAATTTAATTAAAGAAATAACAAGGAAAAGTGAAAAAAATCGTAAAAGTACAAGTTCTTGAACATTACTAAATACTAAAGGGCTACTCTCTAATTCCGTAATCGAAAATTCAAACTTTATAGCTATAGCATGCGCGCTTTGAAATGGTGACAACACGCAGAAATCTACGGTGATTTTGTAGTCGAGACGAGCAGGGCTTAGAGAGTAGCCTTCCTGATTCGTAGCGAGTGCTACGAGCGCACGTCTACGTTTGACGTAGAGCGTGCCCTTACGTGTGCTACGGAAAACGTTTCTGGTGACCCTAAATGGCGCTGTTTATTTATTCATTTGCACAATAGTCAAACATTCATAACAGTTTAAATTCAAAAATATAAACCTAAAGTTATGCTTTTTTCTGTTAATTACACAAACTTCTTGCGAATACACATATAAATATTATTTGATACACAATAAAATCGTTTTTATGAAGTAATATGAAGCTAAATATTGTTCATAGAGAAAAATATGTTTCTCAGTAAATAGTACCCACAACGTCAGTTAATTTTAAGGTAGAGGTCAAAAATCTTTATTCACTTATCAACATAATAAATAATTCAAAATTCTAGTTAAACGAAAACGATATTATAAGTCTTTTAAAAATTTAAAGGTCTATGCAAACACAACTAATTCCAAAAAGCTGGCGCAACACTTGGTAGGATATTGAGACCGTGTTCACGGAAAAAAAACAGAGCGAAAGTAATAGTAAGGTATGAGCGTTGGTGGCGCTGTGGCCTCGGCACTGGACTGTGCTCCGAGTAGAATCGGGAGGCCCGCGATCGCTTCTGCCATGTACCAATGTGTTTTTCGTTTCACGAATTTCATATGTACATTTATCTGATGCTCCTACGGTGAAGGAAAACATCGTGAGGAAACCTGCATACACCTACGAAGTAATTCAAAGCTGTATGTGAAGTCAACCAATCCGCACTGGACCAGCGTGGTTTGACTAAGGCCTAATCTCCCTAACATAACTAGTTAAGGTAGGCTCGTGCCCATCGGTGGGGATGTATATGAGCTGTGATGATGATGATGAAATCTTTGTCTCCTCTTTTAATTAGCTTATCTTTTCAATATATTATTTTAGAAGGATAAAGGTTGATTTCTTATGCTTTAAGATTGCCCAGATCACTAATTAGAGCAACTAACGTTAGAGTGGTTATGCTTTAGGTGCGTGTGTATTATATATAAGTTATTATACAATTACCTGTTATTAGAGCGCAAGAGCGCAAACATGGTGCAAACACGTTTTCCAAAACACTGGGTACTAGGAGAACATCAGATGATAGGATATAGGAAAATGAAACTTGTCTATGACGACGCTTTTGCATCGAACGGTCTCAGTTCCTTCATTGCAGGCTGTGTTGCTTGCACCTGTGCAGTATAAAAGAGACGACAAGATTCTGAAAGAGAAATATACGTATGCACCAATACCAGTTGAGAAGGGTGAATGCTATTTAAATTTTAGATGGCCTAGTCTTTATGCAGCCCGGGTATGATTTGTGACATCATAGACATGCTGTAATGCTGACGCAACACGAGCCTTTATGTGAGGTAAATGGCCATAGCATCTTTTTTCTATATATTAAAGGAGATGTTCCCATCTATAGACGCAAGCACAGCTGTAATCGCTAATGGTAGAAACGAGAAACGTGAAATTTGGACAGTTGTTTTAATTCAAAATGCGGACGAACACTAAGAAGGGATTTTAATGAAATTTCAACCCTAAAGGGATGAAATAGGGGATGCAAGTTTGTATGGAAAAATCTTTAAATTAGCAACGATTTTGATAAAACTTGAGATTCATGCTCTAAAAAATATTTCATTGAATACGTGATTCATGGTTTATTGGAATTCACCCCATTAGGGTGCAAAATAGGGGTTGAAAGTTTTTTTTGGAAAATATTTAAAATCTGCTCCAATTTCTATGAAATTTACTATCCGGGCTTGAATAGGCTACAAAATATTTTTTCCTACGGTAAAATATAAATTCCCACGGGAAAAAAATAATAACGCGGGCGAAGCCGCGGGCGAAGCCGCGCGCGGAAAGCTAGTTAAATATAAATATCGCGTCATACGTCATGTTCCGAAGTGCCCGTCAGTAAAACCATGGTATTACTGACGGGCACTTCGAAACATGACGCACTGACTTTTATCGGGTCTCACCAACAAGTGTAAAATGTAGTGGTTTTCATGAGTGTAGGTAAGATGCTTCATATTAGGTCAGATATAGCGTAATATCACCTTCCCTTACATTTGAGAGTCAAACAAAAAGACTCTTAAAAACTTGTTTGAGAATATGTTAATATCTTCAAAACTCACACCTTATCTCGTACCATCAGTTCAAGAAAGGCATAAGTGTTCTTACGTTGAATTTTAGGTAATACATGCATTGAAAAGAGCAACTCAAACTACGTATGGTGAATTTATTTGGTATTTTTATCATTAATTTTGGTGATTTTATTCAAGAAATACTAAAATTCGTTGTTAGACTTCAGAGATTTTTTATTGGGAATAAAAAGAATACATTGACTTACGCCAAATTATTTACAATGATCAAAACATAAAGACTTATATGATATTTATGTGTACCTTAATTTATTCTCGGAGTAAAGTAACAGTTTTAATAGACTTTATGCATTTTTTTTTATTTTTCATTTCACAGTTATGCACGATAATGTTGTTTATTCATACATTCAAAAATTGTTTAGTTATCCATAAACAGTTTTATTTACCAAAATTTTTATTTTTTCTTGAGCAGTAACGATTACTGCGTTCTTGCCTTGGAAAGAAATGTAGGAACTATAAGTAAATATTGTTACGTTTGGTTATTTCTTTTAAATTCTGAGTAATAGTGAGTACGTCGGTGCGGGACGAGGGAAAGGGCGTGGTAATCGCGCTCTCTCCACCCGCGCGCTCGCGCTGCACTGCAGTGTTTGCTGTGAAGTCAAGGTAATACATAGTGTTAGTATACGCTACCGAATACCTATTCCAAACAAACCTAAATATCATGAACAAAGGCACAGAACCAACCTTTGTAAGCTCTAGGTATCAAACCGTCATTGATATTACTTTGGCAACACACACGGCGGCGAACCTTATTAAAGGTTGGCATGTATCGAGCGAACCATCCTTCGCGGACCACCGTCGAGTGTGTTTTCAATTGCTCTATGAATTACCAGACCCTGCTCCTTATCGCAACCCCCGTAAAACAAACATAGCAAGGTACACTAACACATAACAAAAGCACTAGACGAAACGCATGACAGCGGCGAAACACCTAGCACGAACAGTATTGAAGAAAAAGTACAACTCCTCACTTCAGTAATAGTCAGAAGTTACGAGTTGGCATGACCCATGTCTATACCAAAAGACCTCAACAAGAATCTCTGGTGGGGGCCAGAACTTGAAAGGCTGCGGAAAAAAAACTTAGGGCACTCTTCAATAGAGCAAAAAATACAAGAACTCCCGATGACTGGGACAACGATGCGCAGAGACACTACAAGAAGAGGATCAGATTCCAGAGAACGGAAGCCTGGCAAAACTTCTGCAGCAGCATAAACTCAATAAAGAAAGTATTATCCAAGGGAAACACAGACCTCCTTGGCAACACAAAAAAGTCGACGGCACTTATACTAAATCTGAAGAAGAAACCAGTGCGGTAATGCTGGAAACACACTTTCCCGATTGTCAAATCGCGTCACACCTGGAATGGTCCGACGAGCACTACAGCACCCCGTCAACCGAAGAATGGGAGGCTGCCTGCAAAGTAGTAACTGCGGATAAAATAGAGAAGGCTATAAAGAGCTTCAAACCCTTTAAATCCGCAGGACTGGACGGAATATTCCCAGCGCTGCTACAATGGCAGCCTAACTTAGTAATAAAACACGAACCTATATTTAAGGCTTGCATAGCCTTCAAATATATTCCCAAACAATGGAGAGAGGCGAAGGTAGTATTCATACCCAAACCAGGGAAAGAAGACTACACTACGGTGAAATCCTTCAGACCAATAAGTCTAACATCATTCCTGCTCAAAACACTGGAGAGATTGGTAGACAGACACCTAAGGGATGGAGCACTCCAAGAAAGACCCTTACATCCCCAACAACACGCCTATCGGAAAGGCAGGTCCACAGAGTCGGCACTACATATGGTGGTCCGTAAAATACAGTCGGCCATACACAACCAATCCTCAACCCTAGGTGCCTTCATAGACATAGAAGGAGCCTTCGACAAAACAATGCACAATGGCATTAACCACGCCCTTCAAATGTACGATATAGAACCAGCAGTAATAAAATGGATCACCGAGCTGGTAAGCAAGAAGGCAGTTCAGATAGTGGGGAATAACACCGTTAGAGCAAAAGTGGTTAAAGGATGTCCCCAAGGGGAAATAACCAGTTGCTTATTTAATTTTATAAAGCAGAAGCTGACAGAGGCCTCACATCTCTTTCATTATATTCGGACAACTGTTCTGGTCAGAACAGAAATAGATTTGTTTTTACTATGTACCTATACGTATCA
Organism: Schoenobius gigantellus; assembly: GCA_963935595.1. Taxonomy (NCBI): domain Eukaryota; kingdom Metazoa; phylum Arthropoda; class Insecta; order Lepidoptera; family Crambidae; genus Schoenobius; species Schoenobius gigantellus. The sequence goes on along the minus strand of OZ012544.1, from coordinate 43,892,902 downwards.
CGAACTTCAAACATAGAAATTGTTCATAGAGTTTTACAAACTGGTCATACGCAGAACGAGGGTGACTCTATGCATGCTTGTGTAGAAAAAAATATGAAGAACAAAACAATTTACACACCTGACCAGTTATCTATCTATCTATATAAATAAAAATGGATCTTTGAAATGTATGTACGCCCATAACTTTCGAACGACTGCACCAAATTGCGTGGTTCTTGGTTTTATGTATTCGTTATTGTTAGGACAAGGTTTGTATAATATAAAAATTACAATAATTTAAACAAACATTTGTAATTTAGTTAAAGAACATGGCGATACAAAGTACGCCGGGTCAGCTAGTATGAAATAATTATGAACTTTAAAGTTCACAATAAATTTATAATTAATGAAATGTCACAGGCAGATTTTTACAATTTTAAAACTCAAGTAGCGTCTAATAAAAATTGGTTGCAAGATACAAATGGAAATAAAATATTTTTTTTTCAAATTTACAAGCTTTTGCTTCTTCAGATAAAGATTAACCTTTCCCATTGTGATAGGAAGACAGATAATTTTACATTATGTCAGGCAAATATAAGGCTTTCATAAGGTTTCTAAACTTTCATAAGGCTTCTAGCTTAAAACTAAATAATTACGTAGTTACTATTAAATTCTTGTGATGATGATCAAGAACTGTAATAATATATTGTAAACTTAAGGTTAAAATAATTGTTATTTTCTGTTCGTGTCTTTGTAAAATATGTTTAATTGACTCGTATTAAATAACTTATTGAAGCAAAAGATAAAGAAGTTAAAAAAGATTACTTGTGAATTTCTAAAAAAGTATTAGTAGATTTTATGGAAAATTAAGTTTGAGAATTGAGACTTACATTATTAGTAGAAGTATAAGAGTTTTTTAACAGTGGTTTTCTTTTGACTATTTTTTTAAGATTGATTTTTAATTTTATCACAAATAATAATTATTAGGTATTTCATTAAAATATTTTCCTACATTCTTTGATTTCGAAAGAATTTTCATCATCATCATAATAAGAAAATGATTACAAGTAATGAAGATAACTAATGTTTTTATTTTTAATATTGATACTTTTAAGTATAAAGATGTCTTAGAAGTTATTGAAGTGGAAAATATTGTTTCATTTTTAAACAGCTGTTAATTTTTTATTATATTGTTTGACGATTTTTCTTGATTTTATTATGGAAGCTATAATTATCGTTATTGTATTGAAAATTTTGTAGAACAGAGTACAATCTTTGAATTTCATAATATTTCTTATAATGTTGATAATTAAGAAAAGAAATGATATCAAAATCTTTATGACTTTTTTTGCTGTGCCAAAAAAATATATCACTACAAAACAACTACAGATACACAAAAAATATATTTCTGGGACAAATAATAAAACATGGTTATATTGCTTACTAGAATGAATGTAAATAATTTACGAAGATAATAAAGTCATAAATTAGGGATACGAAGTCAAAACAAAAAAAAATTAAAGGCAAAAACGCTGTAATGCCATTTACTCTGTCCACAATTGTAGAGTAAAAAAACTGTAATAGATTTTACTTTAATTAGGTATTACATTTTTAGCGGAAAAGGAACATAAAGGCTAATGTTTGGGAAATCCTTTTTTTAACTAGTTCGAAAAAGTAGCGTAAAAATTTAAACTTAATTTATTTCAATAATTATAAATGTTTACATTAATAAAAATTTGTGATAACTTGCATTAAATTTTTATCAATTTATTTATGTAAAAATCAGCTTCCTATCGTGTTTGGAATTTTTTTTATAGACATTTAAACAGTTTTTTTGCTCTCCTGTAAAGTTAACATTTTCATCTTATGCTTTTCTTGCTCTGAGGGTGCGATCTAACTTAAATAGTGCCAATGCGCTGGTTCTTAATTTAAATACTTTAATAAAGAACAAATGTAATTTATGGCATTAAAAAAGAAATCATATTAAATAATAGTAAAATAGCAATAACTATTTAAAACTTTGAGCCTCAAGATTGACTTGCCGCTGAATATGCAAAAGTTTCAATCATTACATCATATTAGTGCTTGTAAGTGCGGAGTGAGCATTTCGGGTCAGCTCCATCCAACTGTCTGTAGACTTGGTAATCCATTGCAAGTGGCACGTGTCAGGCAGTTTCGTTCCACCGGGTGTCTAGTTCGGTGTGTAACTAACACGAGAACCTCTTCCGATGCTATGACGCCCTAATACTCCGTCGTGAAAAACACGTGTCGGGTGAACTCGGCTTAGTAGCAACAGGTGCAGTCAGATTGCAACAGGTAGCTCTAACAATCTGAATGATTTACAGACACTGTTCTGACTCATTTACTCCTGGTTACGTTGGTTTTGATACATATGACTAATGACAGTTCTCACATCTCTTATCCTCATATACTGAAGCAAATACTGAGAAAACCTGTTGAGGCACCTAACTCGTGATCTCTCTTTTGGAAGCACTCTTTAACATAAGCAACATCGTTGTTTGTCTCATCATAATTTCGGGGACAATGCGTATATTGCGGTCATTGGCTTCCGACACGTACAGTCTGCATCAAAAGTAGATAAACACTTCAGTACCATGTCACACCAACTATTAACAATGCAATATAGGTGTAACCATACTAAATAAAAGGAATAGTTGGTGTGACATGGTACTAAATCGACTAAAAATGCTTATCTACTTTTGAAACCGGCTGTACAAGGTGGAGGTGTTTTCAAATGGGCTGGTGACTTGATCGTTGTTCAGAACGAATAAACGTGGGCAAAACTGGTAACAAAATTTAGTTCTAAAGAAATAGCTTTTTCACACAGTTGCTCAGAGAGTGACACTTGGAGCTGTAGGTATATCGCGCGGAGAGGTGGAGAAAATTTATTATGGCCATAGTAAATATAAAATATTACTGATCATAACAGCCGAAACCCTAATTTGATTTATGTTTAACGAATTTAAATATTTTATCAGTCAGTCAACATAATTATTATCATCATTTGCTGTTTATACAATTATGTAATGAAACTGTTAATGTAAAATCTATGCGTATTGTATTGTGATATGGCTGTATGGTCACAAAACGTTTGCTTTAAAAAAAGAAAACGAGATCCTGTCACCTTGTCAAAACAATGTTTTTATCTATGTTATCATGGCGACCTGTGATGGCGACATACTTAGGTAAGATTGCGGTAGCTAGCCAGGAGGGTTCAGTGGCTCTATCACTAACTTAACCAAGTAAAAAACTTCTCCCTGTGAGGAATCGAAATTAGGACCTCCAAAATAATACCGGGTGGTCTAAGCAACGGAGGCGGGTAAGTTTGAGTCACCGATAGTTACTGGAGGGCTTATCCTGAGCTCTCATTTCCAGGCAGCTTAACTGATTTGTTTGATTTTTATTAAGAGCTAATAATTCACCCCCTTTTTTTCGGAGGGAAATGCATAACCGCACCGTATCTGCCGTTGGCTAGACGGTGAGCGTGTGGTGAGCTCTCTCGACACTTAAACCACTCGGTGTTCTCTCTGCCCTTATGGGCGCGCTAGGTAATAAGCCTGAGTATAGCTATTAATAGTGATAAAACTCCATTTTGGCTTTAGAATGTAAAAGAGATCAGTGCGGTTAAAATTTAGCTCGGATCGGGCAATTATTGAATTGGTAATTGAAGAAGCATGCCCGAATTCTGTCCGAGGTGAATCTTGTTTTGATTTACTTATTTTTCAATTTATTTTGCTTTTTTGAAGAAAAGATAAAGTCAGCGAATCAACGAAATATCCATATCACTGCATTATACATGCAGTTACCATATTTCATATTTATTTAATTCAATTCAGTATAAGTAAAACAGTACAGACCAATGAATTTATACCTAAAAGCACAATAAAATATAAAATAATATGTCAAAAACCAAACAAGATAGAATAAATAATTAATTTTGAGAAATAATAAATACGTCAAAAAACATTTTGATAAATACAAAATGTCATAAAACGTTTTGAAAATACAAAAATGTCAGAAAACGTTTTGAAAAATACAGAAATCTCTATATACAGATAATAAAATCGTAGGGGTACAATAGTACATTGTTACCCTAGGGGTGAAAGTAGCTTATTTAGTCCCGAGACGGGGTTTGGCGCCCGAGCGTAGAGAGGGCGCCTATAGTTCGAGGGACTAAATAAGTCTTTAACCCGAGGTAAACACTGTGCTTTTCATTACGAATACAAGGAAAGTAAAAATAAAAACATGAATCAGCTAAAGAACATATGTGGGAATTTAATTTTAATAAATCAACAACTTCTGCTGTTGCCTCTTCTCTTATATATGAAATCTCTGCTATACGGAAGAGTAAACAAAACTAAAAAAAAAACAAATATAGATCGGATTGCCGCTTTCCCGATTATTTTGTTTTTTTTTCTGTCGCCGGCCAGCTATTCAGCCATTACTTTTTTTCATTTTCATTATTGAAAAAATGGAAAATATTTTGCGCAAATCTATTTTATTTTAAAGAAATAGTTGAAAGTAAATTATAATAAAGTCATTTAAAAAATAAAATCTTTAAATATGTACTTATCATTGTTATTTCAATTATACCGTGCTGTAATTGAGTGGCTGTATAGAAAGTCGGAACATGGTTCAATAGAAAAGTGAAAATAGAACTAGTTTCTTTTTTAAAATTTGACAGCAGCTGTCAGTTGAAAGTGATTCTCCCTAGGGCTGAAAGGTATTACTTTCAACCCGCTCCTCAGGCAACATCAGACCTACTTTCAGAGTATGAGTAATGAAAAAATCTGTAATTACGAAATATTAAGAAAAAAAAAACACAGGTCGCCTTAAAATCATTAGCAAAACACGACAGAATAATTTTAAAAAAAATGTTTGTTTGTTTGTTTGTCTGTTTGTCTGGAAAGATCTCCGAAACGACTGGATAGAATTTGATATGGCTTACACCACAATGCTTAGAATTTTCCGGAAGAACATTTAGGTATAATTTCATTTGTTTAAATTCACTTTTTATTTTTAGTGAAAAAATACCATACCTATCAAATTTTCGAACAATGCTTATGTAGAAAATCAACATGGCGCACGTGAAATTATTCTGACAAGGCTGTCACATAGTGCAAAGAAAAAATAATCTTTTCTGTTAATGGCTGTGCCCATCTGGATTTCGCCAACCAAGAAGTTGAGAAGTTTAAAAATTTTCTTTTTTCTATGTAGTACCGTGGTGGTAAGGCAAAAGGATCAAGCCATACAACCAATGTATAAAGCATTTTTTATGACAATATCACGTTACAAATATAAAATTTGTTGGTTGGTTTAATTCTTGACCAATTTTCACAAAATCGTTACAATTTATAAAATATTTGAAATGTTGAAAAGTGAAGATACCCTTTTCAACGTATGTTTTACTGGAGGGAGACGCTGTACAGGGGTCGTCTGCTTAGGTACCTCCGTCTTACCTATTTCTGCCGCAAAGCAGCAGTGCTTGCATTGCTGTGTTCCGGTTTGAAGGGTAAGATATGGCAGTGAAATTACTGGGTACTGTGACTACATCTGGTGTCACAAGTTGGCAACGTACACTGTGGTTCTTGTGGGGGTTGCAGTTTTGCTGCGAATCTCACAGGAGCCACACGTATTATAGGTGACTGTTACCTTGTTTGCCAACTTTCTGCAATAAAAAAAAACTATTTTGAAAGGTGTTATTATTTTTACATTATGACAAAGGAATCAAACTCTTTCATTCATTTAAAACTATTAAAAGTAATTGATTAATATTGATAATTAAAAAAAATCTGACTACAATAACAGGACTCTTGATAACAAGTACAGGACTCTTGATGTCGGATCACTTTTTTTTGGATCCACCCAAGGAACATAGATATCGAACGAAGGACCTAAAGAGTAGAATTGAACCTAGCTACACAATAAACCTAGCTACACATTAAACCTAGCCACGTTGACTTAATTCGACATGACTATCGATAAAAGTTCGTTTCCGAACCCAGCAATATGGATATCAAATGAAAGGCCTCAAAGAATAGAGCATTATGAACTTAGGGAAATTGCCATTCATTCAACATGGACGCCGCTCAAAAAAGGTGGATAAAAGTTCGTTTTCAAATCTAGCAATATGGGTATCAAATGAAAGGCCTCAAAGAATAGAGCATTATGAACTTAGGGAAATTGCCATTCATTCAACATGGACGCCGCTCAAAAAAGGTGGATAAAAGTTCGTTTTCAAATCTAGCAATATGGGTATCAAATGAAAGGCCTCAAAGAATAGAGCATTATGAACTTAGGGAAATTGCCATTTATTCAACATGGACGCCGCTCAAAAAAAACGGACAAGTTCGTTTCCAAACCCAGCAATATGGGTATCAAATGAAAGGCCTTAATCAGTAGAGCACTGTGAACGTAGCAACATTGATGTAAATTCAACATGGCCGCCGCTCAAAAAAGGCGGATGAAAGTTCCATTTCAAACCCAGCAATATGGGTATTAAATGAAAGGCCCTGAAGAGTACCTAAAGCATTGCGAACCTACGAAAATTGTCCTAATTTCGAAATGGCCGCTGCTCAAGAAAGGCAGAATAAAGTTGAATCATTATGGAATAAAATGGAGGAAAAAACTGAACACTGTTAAGCATTTTGATGGCGAAACGTAGTTCGCGGGCACAAACTCAAACTCAAACTCAAAAATCTTTATTCAATATAGACCTTTACAGGCACTTATTGATGTCAAAATAAAAACATAAAAATCTTCAACCAAGAATCTAATTAACTAAATTATTTAATCCTTGTATGTACACATACCCCAACCATTATTAAGATGTGTACAAATGCAAGTCAAATGAAAAAAAAAATTGACTCTACACCTGTTCGGAAATTGGGAGAGCCTTCTCAAGAAGAACAGGCAAGAAACTCGGAAGGTCTTGTATTTTTAGGTAGGTCTTGCACAGCTAGTGTCAAAATAAAACTGTTAGTTATTACGCTCGAGTCACGAAGCAGCGCTGGATTGCGACACAGGCGGCCGCGTTATGTGTCGTGAAGGACAAGTAGTCGCAAATCGGAGTTGACCGTGGTTTTGTTCGCTGAGTAGAGACCCGGTATCTGTAATTGTTTATTGTGTCTTGGAGGTCTATATAGGACCTCTTGCTTAGTTGAGATTGACAAGTGTATAGCCGTCCAGCTGTCGTCAGTGGCTCGCCTTGTGGCGATCAGGGGCCCCTGTTTTATACGCCATAGTGCCTAAGGAGAGAAGAAGCGAGAGAACTGTGAGTACGTAGGTCTTAATAACAAGTTAGATATTGTTAGGCAACTATGACGTGCCTCTTAACACAGCCGCGAAACGCGGTCGTAAGTACTCCCCGTGGTAGTGGCTCCGTTCTGCTTACACCATCACGGCCGAGTTCTGAACATAAAACAATTAGATATTTATTTATTTTACAAATACTTGTCCTTGCCATAAAATATGATAGTGTGATTGTGAGGAATAAAATTCTTCTGTGTCACACTGGTGTGAAAGAATGGTGTGACAGGGAGTAAGCATCCAAATGAAACTATTATGAATTATTGTATGTCAAAAATATCCTAGCTGTGTTGCATAAATGGGCAAAGCGATCCACGAATTTGTCGGAATCCTTGTGCTTTGTGACCATATGAAAGTCTATGGCCAAAGATGTAACTAACATTACTGGGAAGCTTCTCCAATCTCCTGCCGCCTTGGTACTTCACTATGAGGTGCACGTGTCGGACGAGCTCTGAGAAAATAAAAGCATGATGAAGACAACAATATCGAAGCATCTAGCGCTATCTCACTTTAACTACTTTCACTTGCAATGTAGATTGCAGCTCGCACTATACGGAAGCTCCTCTGTTGTTATGGTACCTTGGTAACCTCTCGTAATGCGCACGTGTCAGGGGAACACCGAAGGTTTAACTTACTCGTAGGTACTCGAAATATACGCTAAGCACCAAAGCTCACGCTATCAGCATCTTTCGGCGGCAATAAATTGGACATTTTTGCCACTTGTACTTAAGACGCTACATCGAAAATGAATCAAATAATGGGAGGCGTGGTCTATACGTAAGGGGCGCCCCCCGTGCTTTATAACTATGACATCAAAATCGTGAATGCTTTGCACCCGCATGCAATCATGTCATTTAGAAATTATCGACGTAAGCGACAAAATACATTTGTAATATTAAAAAATAACTATAAGGATTTCAAAAAAAATGCATCTGTACGATTGTGAATACTGATGATGTCTACTCATTGAGGGAACTTTTTAATAAATACCTAATACCGTTTACTAGTTATCCTAAATTTTCTTATTTTTAAAAGGTAATTTAAAAAATAAAACGTATCAAGGCAAAATCTTTAAATCGCGTTTCTGGTTCTTGTCATGTCTAGGTAAAGTTATAAAGAAACACATATTTGATTTTCAGATCTGTAAGATCTCTCACTGATCTATAACATTACATTAAAATATTTTTAAATATAGCGCCTTAAACTCCATGTTTTAAAAATCAGAAGAGATTTAAGTAGGTACTCTGGTTATTGCAGGAGACAACGATTATTGTGGCCGATTACATTCGTTTTAATGTTCACGTTTAGCAGATACTACTGACAAAATATTTTCAAAATGACATTAATAATATTTGTTTTCGAAAAGTTATAAATTTATGTAAGGATTCAGTTTTAATTAATAAAGAATAATGTTTTTATAACGTATACCATTTTATCAATATTATTGTTTTTAATGTACTCGTATGATCACGCATAACTTTTAACAGAGAACTCCGATTTTGATGATTCTTTTTTTTATTGGAAAGGGTGAAGAGGGTGTTCCCATATAAATTTTAAAAAACAATTCCAACCCTAAAGGTACAAAAACGGGGGATAATTGATAATTCACTCACTGATTATAAAATTCATAGATGAAAGTCACAAAAAAAAAAAAAAACATAAAAATTGAACCGACGAAAAAACTAAAAAGCAAAAACACATACTGCGACATAGCTGCGTATTGCCTATACTTACCTCTCGTTAGTAAAAGTTCATAATAGTATGTACTACCTATGTGGTATTCCTCTCGAATCTCTGCGATTACTTCTCCGTCTTGCTGCATCCCTGGTACATCGGGGCCCCATATCCGGGACATGTCCCGCCCCAAGCCCCGGGAGGCGCTTATAGTCCAGTATTTAAACGCGCCATACATGTTTCTGTGCACGACTCAGTGCCACCTAGCGTCCGGAATTTTGTTGGCTTTGTCGCTTTGATATCTAATCGCGACATTGTGATAAAATATTTAAATCAAAAACCATTTTTTAATTTATATTACAAAATTACTGTGATACCTTGATTTGGGTGGACAAAGGCTTGTGAAATCAAATTATGTGAGGTGAGTAAAATTTATTCAAAGTATGTATGTATGTTTTATTTTGGTTATGTCAGGGTTCGTTTACTTAATTTTTAGTTGTAGTTTTACTGTTAAACAAGAAGATAAAACTATATATTTAATTGTTCCTGTATTGCTAGTAATAAATTAAATATCGTTTGTAGGTTGAAATTAGTATATTATTCTAAAGACCGGGTTTGTGAGTATCACTCACAATACAAAATTTCAAGCACAAACCGCCTTTAAAGGAAAATTGTTGGTATCAGCTGGACACTTAACCGCCTCCGTGGTTTAGTGGTTGAGAGCACTGGGTGTTGATCAGGAGGTCTGGGGTTTAATTCCCCATGCGGGCAGACATTTTTCTGCTCTGTTTGGTTGGTGGTAAGGCTTCAGAGGCCGCCTGGCTAACTACCATCGCCTTACTTAAGTTTGTCGCCCTAATAACACCTTAATAGCATTGTTGTGTTCCGACAATTAGAGGTATGATAACCAGTTCCTCAGATGTTGAGGAATCCAGGTGAAACTCGCTTCCACCTTCAGCTTTGTCGTCACTTACTATCAGGTGAGATGAAGGCCAAGAGCTTCCCTGTCGTAAGTATGTAAAAAAACATATCCGGGATGTACAGGAATCTCTACTAATATTGTAAAGAGGAAAGATTATTTGTTTGTTTGTATTGAATAGACTCCGAAACTACTGAACCGATTTAAACAATTCTTTCACATTGAGAATCCTACTTTATTCCGAATGAATATAGGCTATAAAATTATTTTTCCTACGGGAAAACAAAAATAACACGGGCGAAGCTGCGAGCGGAAAGCTAGTTAAAAATAAAACTAGAGCCGAGTTCAGCAATTCAAGCTCGCATCATAATATGGCAAACATCTATCACTTTGCCACCTTACAAAACGTTTTGAAAGGTAAGTAATTAATCTCTGTTTTAACTCATAATCAGTTTAATTGAGTTTTAATAGACGTTAGATTTAATATTCATTTGATTGCAGGTGAATACAGCACGAGTAATCACAAGTGTGTAATGTGATTGCATTTATAGATGACTTGCTGACCGTGTGCAACTTTGTTTGCATTATAACTTTTCCCGTAGGAAAATTTTTCCTGTCAGATTTTTCCCGTAGGAAAATTACCCTATGTCCTTCCCCTGGTCTCGAACTATCCCTATACCAACTTTCATCAAAATCGGTTCAGTAGTTTCGAAGTCTAATCAATACAAATAAACAAACAATCAAATCTTTCCTCTTTATCCATTGATTTACTACCAAACGTAGATAGAGCACTTCATACAAAAACGCGCTTGAAATCTGTCACCTAATTGACTATACATTTGTACGCTGTTAAATAGGTAGGTGAATGCGAAATGCGAATGCACACCCGAATTAAAATTACCATAAAGAAAGTACCGTATTTATCGAATTCAACCTTATTCTTTATTATTACGGCAACTATTTGAAGTACAACCGTGTGCAGTTACATCATTTCATACCTAGCCACATTAAATTTGACGTTTTAGTAATTGCTACAAGAAAATATCAACTTTATGCTCTCAAACATAATGCTCAAAATTGTTTATCGCGTTGTCGCTCCAACGTGCAACGCATGGAAAAGAACTGCACGAGGCAGTTCTTCACCGGCCCACTTTTCGACCGTTCATGCGTTATTTACGTTTGGTAGTAAATCAATGTCTTTATCACATTAGTATAGTATAGAAGGCAGATGACAGAGCCTACATTATTTATACATTTGGCCACTACGAGCGCTGCGATAAATAACATTACCCCCACTTAGTATTTCGCACCCAGCGACATTCGCAGTTTTCAGTTTGTTGACTTATAATAATACCTTTTACATTATTTTTTAATTAGCTTTCACATTAATTACATTTTTGCGACTGGCTGGTATTTTGAACGTGCATTAAGAATAATTTACATTTTTAACATTATTTCGTTGTTCTATTTTATACACTTTTGTAAGCACAGGTATTTTGTCAGTTGTCAGTATAACACATGTTTTAATATTGCATTATGAAAATCTATCACATCACCATAATAATTTGTAGATACAGAAAACCTGGCATTTTTGTACCTTCCAAACAAAACTTGATTTTAGGATAAAATTTATTTTACTTAATTACTTTTTTTCACTAAAACAAAACTCATATTAAAAATGACTAGAAGATGCATAGTAAAAATCTAAATATAAAGTACCATGCTGGGCGCCGATTTATATCTAGTCTCAAAAAAAAAGATAAACGATTATAACAGCTAGTGCGGAGGCGGGCAGTTTCTGGATACGTTTTCGAAAACATTGAATACTAGGAGTGCATAAATCGTTAGGATGTTAACGTTGGCGTGCCCGCCTGACGCTCTACACACTTACTCCAATATAGCTTTTCACCTCGCGAGACAAGAGGCTTCTTACGCTCCCTCAACGTCAAAATAGTAGATTGATACTACTTTTTATCACCCCCTATGAGGAAAGTGAAGTGAAAGTGAATGTACTTAAGAATAAGATAAAAAAATTCGTTTATTTATTTGCTTACAATCAGTTAGGGATAATCACACAAGAGAAAGAAAAAAGAAAAACTAATAAATATGAAAACCTCTCTTTGGTATGCTACCTCCGTCTCCATTCTCAAATTTTATGAGCATTTCTTCACACTTTACAATTAACCAGGGCTTGATTTTGTTCAGTCATCAGCGCATGGGAAACCAAGCTCAAATAAGGCTTCTTCATTTGTAGATGATGATGTAAAATCTCATTCACTGACGGCGATGAAATCTTCAGGGTCTCCTCTATCTGCTTAAAGGTAGTTTTTTTGTGGATCCTCTACTGGTATTTTTGTACGTTTTTAATGTTTTCCGTCATTACTGAAATCTGCAGGACTGTCATTTCTGTTGTCATCTTTAAGGGATAGTTTTCCCTGTTGAAATTGAGAAAACCACCTTAAAACTGTAGCAAGAGATGGTTCGAGATACGAGTTAATTTTGGCACTCAAATCAACTCGTAAAACTCAAAAAATTGATGTAACTTTTTTTATTCTATGTCAAATGGCATTCCAATTTGAAATAATTAAAGGCTTTAAAATGGTTAGGTTTAAAGGTATTCCGTGTTTCAAAATTTTTCTAGTCACCTACTCACCCGTTACCCTTGTGATAATTTTACGTGCCAAATCTAAGTCTAGAAAAAGACAGTATCTATAGAGACCTTTTATAGAAAACAGTCTGTAGTTACTCACCCTACGGATTTTATATAGCGCGGTAAACATAGTAACCACAAGATCATGCCGTCTCGTTCACACACACTCGAGCAGTGTATCAGTACTATAACAGGTGGTTATTTGATAGCGTCCTTTGCAACTGTAAGCTCCATTAGAGCTATGTCATCCTAGTATCATCATAAAGTATTTCACGTGGTCTATGTGGCAGGATGACTAAGGACGGCGTACAAGTAATAAAAATATACAAATATAAAAATTATACTCAAAATTCCTTTTTTACAGTTTACACGATTCCGCGTTATCAACGATGAAAATAATTTATATAAATAATTCTAGCACAGAACCTTTAGATGATTTTGTCTTTAGATTTCCTGTTGTATTTAATGCTAAGATACTCAAATGCAAATTCATACGAAAATAGATGATACTTTAGTGCTATACATACTGAAGTAAAATAAGTCAATTCATTTATTTGTGATACACAGGTAGGGCGAGGTTCTTACTACATAACGAGACACTCAACGAGACAGTCAACCAAATTGTATCATGACCCAACTTAAGGTCATTTTCTCACAGGCCTTGAAATACAAGTTGGTTGAAATTCCCGTGAACATACATTACCTTGGTAATGAAACTGTTATCATTTTATTACACACTGACAGCCACTGGCTAGGCTATGATAAACAGATCGGACAGACTCGACTATACTCGTTCGTGACATCGGAGAAATGCTATTACTGCCTCTGTCATTATTCATTATATTACACGCATTAGTACAGAAACTGAAGCGGCCAGAGGCCCTGTTTTCGAATCATACGTTGGCATCGAACGTTCGTCGAGCGTCGGCTGTGATCTCGATTTCTTTTGATTTTCATTACGTTATCGATGAAAATCTATAGTGTTTTATGTTGAAAATCAATATTATTTTGATTTTCATCGAAAACAAAACGAAACACTCGGAAAAATCAGAAACAAGACTTGTTTCGGTGCCAAAATCAGAAACAAGACTTGTTTCTGATTTTGGCGCCCAACAAGGGACAAATTAACCAAAATGACCTCCGTTGTCTAGTAGTTGAGACCACCCAGTATTGATCTGGAGGTCCGGGGTTCGATTACTCATGAGAACGGAAGTTTTTCTGCTGGGTTGGGTAGTGGTAGGGCTAGCCTAGAAGTTTTTCGGTTTGGTTTGGTTGGAAATAAAGCTTTTGAGCTCGCTTGGCTAGCTAACACCAACTTACAAAGCTTATCACCATAACAAAAATCTTGTCAGTATTGTTGTATTTTGACAATCACAGGTAAGATAGTCAATTGAACGCGGTAATCTCAGGAACTACTGATTCAAATTGAAAAAATATTTTTGTGTTGGATAGTCCATTTATAGTGGAAGGCTATTTAACATCACGATTATGTTATTTTTCGACATCCAAGCGAACGAAGTCGCGGTCACAGCTAGTTAAAAAATATAATGAGCTATTAACTAAATGTAAGTTTGGTGTTTTGCAGTATAGAAGTAGTATATATATATTCTTTATTGCACATTTATACATTCATTTGATAAACATGGTGTTTAGAGCTAAAAATATGATGTATGTCTGACCGTAGTGACTTTACAATTATCAAGATTCATTATTACAGCTCATATACGTCCCCATCGAAGGCTCGAGCCTACCCTAAATTAAGGTGTCTAGGCCTTAGTGAACCACGCTGGCCCAGTGCGAAATGGATGAATTTTTTGGATTTTTTTGGATTTTTTCTCAGATGTATGCAGGTTGCCTCATCCTTCACCGTAGGAACGACGGAACGTAGAAAATTCAAAAAACTAAACACATTAATACATGGCAGGATCGAACTCCGGATCTCCCGATTCGAAGGCTAGTGCCGAGTCCCCAGCACCATCGACGCGTCCTGTTATCGATATTATTAAAAAATAATTGTGTATTTCTCCTTGGTTACTAACGTATCTTTCGTTCTTTCTTTCTATAAGAGACCAATAGAAAATAAACATAAGCCCAGGAGACTACAGGAAAATATTGACAAGATAATATATAATCGCCATCAAAAAACTAGTATGAAGTTTGCTCGCTGCAATAATTGTAAAAAGACTCTTGGTATCTGCTGTGCTGGTGTTTCTGAGCAGGGCTTACGTAAGCTTGGTGCAGATTATAGCGCAGTATGGAAGTGTTCGTCGTGCAGTACTGAGGCTACTTCACCACAACCTGATTCTAATTCGGTGACCCTGGATTCCATTATGGCAAAGTTGCGATCTATGCAGACTCAGCTATCATCACTGCCTATTATTGTGCAAGGTATAAAATCTATAAAGTCTGTAATCGAAGAGCTTAAAAGATCCTGTTAGTTCCATAGTTCGACCTTGAATGACTATGATAAAAGGTTAGTAACTTTAGAGTCTACGCTACTGATATTGAATAGTCAAATCAGTCAAATCCCTAATCTGAAGAGTTGATGAATAGAGCTCAGTGGCAGTGGCTGAACAATACTGAAATCAAGGGGGTACCGTTAAGCAAAAATGAATACTTATTCAAAATTTTGGATGATATTTCTTCTGCAGTTGAATATTATGTACCTAAATCTGCTATTAATTACATATCTCGCGTTCCGATCCAGGGTTCCAAAGAAAAACTAATTATTATTAGCTTCACTAATCGCTACATAAAGGAGGATTTTGGTCGGCGTAAGAAAAATCTTTTGGCAAGTGAGATTGGGTTTGGTGAATCATCGCAAAAAATGAAACCCTGACTACAAACGACTTCCGATGACCACTAAGGCAATTCCAAAATACAAAGGATACCAGTACATCAAGATGTACATCTTGATACGAGTAAATCAGCAGGACCTGACCAATAACCAGCACTGTTTTTAGTAAATGCTGCTGATACTCTTACGAAGCCAATTGTTTTGTTGTTTCAACGTTTGTTGCTAGAATGCGAAGTACCCAACATATATCAAAACGTGCTTATATTACTCCTGTCTTTAAGAAAGGCGATGAAACTGAAATCCAAAATTACATGGGCATTTCTAAGCTATGTATTTTATCTCAATTATTAGAAAGAGTTGTATATCTACAGATATATTCTGCTATTAAGGATTCGCTAGCTAGTCATCAACATGAAGAGTCGGTCCATAGTATCTAATCTTGTAATTCTAGATAACTTCATATCAAAATGATGGAGGAAGAAGGCTTTCAGGTAGACGTCATTTACACTGATTACAGAAACAGTAAAGTTGCCCGAATTGAGCATGATGTTCTTCTCTCTAAACTTGCTCTATAAGTTTAGAGAGAAGATCGTTTGCTTCGTATATAAAAAACAGGTCACAAGCCCTAGTCATCATTAACTACATATCAGGATGGGTGGCCATCCCAAGTGGAGTACCACAGGGATCATAATTAGGGCCCCTTCTATTCAATATATTCGTCAACGATATCGGAAATTGTTTTAAATTCTCGAAGTTGCTCTGTTTCGCGGATGACATGAAGATATATGCTAAAATCACGTCTTATGAGGATACCTTGGCCTTGCAGTTTGGCCTACATAACCTCAGTGACTACTGTACGAAAAAAACGTTGGATCTTAATCCCACTATGACTAAATGCTTTTCGGTCGTTTTTTCACGCAAGTCTTGTATTGTAATTAATAAATATTCTATTAATAATCATGAACTTCAGCAATTAAAAACAATGCTAGACTTGGGTGTCATCCATGATTCAAAGCTTATCTTTCGACTCTCATATATGTAGATGGTATCGTTGCGAAAGCCATGTAGTTACTGGGGTTCATAATGCGGATCTCGGTGTGCTTCTCTCAGGTTAAAACTCTTAAAATAACATACTGTGCATATGTGCGAAGCCAGGTCGAATATGCCTCCCAAATCTGGAATCCGAGATACCAAACATATTATATTGATAGATTAAAAAGGGTCCAGAAAAAAATTATCAAGATTTTGTGTTTTGAAATGAAAAGGTCTTCTTACAGTTCAGCTGATTCTCTTAAATTCTGTTAATATAACCATATTTTACCACTAAGTAACTAAGTAACCAGTAGAAAAATAGCTGACTTTATTCATATTTTAAAGATTATAAATGGCGACATTCACTGTCCTGATCTGTTGTCCCATATATCGTTTTCTGTGCCCACAAGGTCTATGAGGCAATATGGGCCAGTTGTAGTACCATCAGCGTCTACTAATTATAGGCAGAATAGTTTTATTCCAAGAGCGTGCTTAAACGCGGTGTTGAATGGGTGCGGGTTTGATGTCGATGTATTTAACTGCCTTTAGGCGTAAACTAGTGGATTGTCTGTATGACGGTTATCTTGTTTAAGTATTAGAAGTTACTAAATTCTTTATAATTTTTTTAATTTTCTGTTGCTGTCATTGCTTTTCCGATAAGTGTTACTATTGATTGACTTAGATACAAATTGTTCAAGCTTCATGTGGAAACCTATACTCGTAATTGGCTTTTTGTTTTTTATTGTTGTTATGTAAGTTATTTTTGTTAAGCTGTCGGTTTTTCAGAAATATAAATAAATAAATAAAAAAAAGGAAAATAAATTATACAAGGAATATGATATCAGAGCGTGACAGACAACGGAGCGCGAAGAAGCGAGAAAATTTGCTCATTCGTAGAAAATTTTCTCGTGTCGACGTCATGCTTATTGCGAGCTCAAGGTACCAGGCTTGCATAACATACATGAAAAGAAAACGAAAAGCTCGACTAACTTTGAACACTAATAACACAGCACAGAGCCACGCCTCGCCTCCCGATAGAGAGCTACTTACATCATTGCCATGCGCGGAGTCTACGGATTTCGGAAGTATTCCAAAAATATGGTCGTCTCATTCTCTCCATACAATTCTTATCGCGTCTACGGGAATCAATAGCTCCATTGCCGAAACACAGAGATAAAAAGAGTCATAATGTAGTTTACGAAAACTGTCAAAACTTACACTGGGTACAAGATCGCTCACGTTACAAACTTTATGTTACTAGGCGTGCATCAAGGTCAAGAACATGGACGTACGATTTGACAACTTTACAACTGTCGCAAAATTCTCATACAAAAAATACTATATTTCCACCAGGAAAATTTCGTGTGGTTTTTTGTATGTAGAAAAAGCGGTCTTCGAACATACACAGTCATGCAATAAAATAGAATTTACTTTTAAACGGTAATAAATTAAAAGTTAAAAAAGGTAGAGTCAATTTCTTTCAAATATTATGTCGGGTATGTGTGTTGGTCTACGTTGAATAAAGTCTTTTGAATTTAAACACGCGGAGTTAGGCACACCTGTGGCCCACATGCATATGGCGATGTTACCTAAAGCGATATTAAGCATTTCAATTGATTTTGAATTTTATGTTTTGTTGTTGAAAGTTATGTTTTGTTGTCAAAGGCAGGTAACTAAAGTAAAATGTCTAAGTTTCGCCAAAGTTGAAAGTTAAAATGAAATTGTTATTAAAAGATAAATATTTAAAAAAAATATAATTTCGTGAACTTGACGTGCCTGATACGCAAACATATTGTTAACTAGCAGTACATGAAGTTGAAGCAGCTAAAACAATCTAATACTACGCTATAATGTATAGTTTCTCAGTCTCAATTAGTTTGAGATTAAATACAGATTCAGATGTAAATAACAATGGCAACTATTATTACAATAACAAAGTAGATAATCTTGTGAGAGTTTTTTTTAAACGTCGCCCCACACTAGGATTTTCTCCTGTGTCGTGGGTGCAGTTACAAACATAGAATATCACATGCACATACGCCCAGACCGGAACAAATTTCTGTAGGCCATACAAAACATTTGTCCCGTACGGGAATCGAACCCGCGACCCGTTGCGCAGTAGGTGATCACTCGACCTCTGCGCTAAACGTGTCGTCAAATTAGCTTTTATAGGTTAATAAATAATCCTTATAGTAAATTCATCGACACTTTTGTTTTCCATCCACCCGACTAAAGCAGTGAGTGATCTGAATGCCTGGTAGGAAGCAGGATAGGGATATAAGAATGGGGTTATTCTGTCTCCCTCATACTTATTAAAGTAAATTAGCACTCTGTCTCTTTCACGAGGATAACGTTAGAAGCGTCCTCGGCAACGCGACCTCCTGTAAAGCTATGCAGCCTTGTTACTGTTTCCCTACAAACCATGAAAAATGCGTTTTGTTACGTCATGAAATTTATTCCGTCATAAAATTCATTCAGCACTATTAAAGCACTATGTATGCACTGCTTAACGTTCACAACTATGATCCACGCAATGAAATAAAAATTCATGTATCTAGGGATTTTATGACAGAAAAGCTTTTGCTTAGAAAATTATCTGACGATTAAAACTCAATCTATCACCATATTTATTTGATCCAAATATTTTGATTATGCGATCACATAATTATATTTAACATTTTGTAACTTTGACTATATCGATGTTTTGTAGTCAACTGTACTATGTAAACTTAAGAAGAGACTTTAAGGTAGTTACAACACGAACAATTTAAAAAAAAAAATGCTTGCTTCAGCTTGTTTTCCAAAACAATGGTAACTAGGGCTACATAAAACCGTAGAATATTTGGAATAGAATAAATACCAAGCTGTATTCTAACCACGTGTTTTGTTACAAACGTTACCAGGAGTTCATGATTCAAAAGAGAGTGAAGCTATACAAGGCCACATTTTACTTTCTCTTAACTTGTTCCACTATTAATACGAACCCGAGGTTACGTGGTAACTATTATCTAATCTGTGCCCGAGGTCTGATTCTAAGTCAAAGCTGAACAAAATCTGTGTCTTTGTCCCATTATCGCGTCACCGAACGTTTTGATGGAAAGTTTATAAGTACTCTTGGATTGAGTGAAAGTAGCATTCAGGTCTAAGATTTGTTGACGGTATGAATACACACTGTTCAGTACTCGGTCGTGATGGTGTTAAGCAGAAACACTTTGCTTAAACGTCAAGCTACCACCACGGGGAGTACTTACGACCGCGTTTCGCGGCTGTGTTAGGAGGCACGTGAGAGTTGCCTAACAATACCTAACATGTTAATTAAGGCCTACGTACTCACAGCCCAGAGGGGCAATCGCACCATTTATAAAGTTTCCATTCCCATACAATTTGACAACACCTTGACAGCTGTCAGATGTCAAAACATATGGGAACGGTAACGTTTTGGTTTTGGTTCCAACGTTGGTAAATAGTGCGATTGCCTTTCAGCTTCTTCTCCCCTCCTCGGGCACGTAGCGTACAAAACAGGGGCCCCTGATCGCCTCCAGGCGAGCCACCGACGATCCACGAGTGGCGGGACTCTTATTGTGGAGTAGGTCCAACTCATGAACCCATGCACACACACTTGTGGATCTCAACTAAACAAGGGGCCCTAGATAGGCCCCCAAGACACACAATAAATAATTATACAGATACCGGGTCGGAGATACCGCTAGTCAGCGAATAAAACCACGGTCAATAGCACGGCTTATCAAAGCCGACTCCGATTGGCGACTCCTAGGCGTTCACCGCACACACCGCGGCCGCCCGAGTGGTGTCGCAATCCAGGGCTGCCTCGAGACTCCGGCGTAATAACTAACACACACTTTATTGCACAAATAAACAACTATTTAAATGACACATGACAAAAACCTTTACGTCAGTAGTAGACGGCGTTATTGCTAGAACAAATTTTAATTTAAGTATTAGTGGATTCAGCCCTCGGTTTGAAGAACTAGAGATTTGAAACATGCTTTGATTTCAATGAAAACTGTTTATAAAAGGTGTAGATATAATGAAATTGATCGAAGCTAATATTATTTTTTTGAATAAAGCAATGAAGTGCTCTATTGACCTTGCATTTATAGAGAGATATTAGTGAATTAAAAAACAAAACTGTAATGTGTTAAAATTTTGGTTTACGATTCCGTCTTACATTAATAATTTAGTTATACTCATAGATTACTAGTTGTGCTGCGAACTACGTTTTGCTTTAATAAAAGTCAAAACTCTGAAAGAAGAAGAAGAAAATTTTCTAAAGAGGACCACCCTTATCACAAAGGGGTTTTAAAAATGGCCTACGACCTATTTTCAGATCTACAAAATATACACAAAAAAAAATCATGAAAATCGGTCAAGTAGTTTCAGAGGTGTTCGATTAACAAACACTGTGTCACGAGATTATAATATTAGATTATTCAATGAAAATATTTTCTTCCAAAGTGTTATTTCCAAAACGAAACTGTAACATACAAGTTAATACATGCATACTGATTTGTTCAATACGTTGATTATTTCAGATGCTAGATATCCATGAAGAGTCACGTCGACGTCACTATCACGTCACGTGTCTGCTACGATTTTCACCAACAATGCATAAAATTGAAGAGGTGGAAACAGACCACACACCTCTCATTCCTCTAGTTCTCCTCATCCCTTTCATACACGTCACGTCACGACACGCCACGTATTCGTGGCGAGTTTTACCAGGAGTACATAAAACTTAGGCAGTATAAATACTAACAGGCTCTCATTCCCCTAGCTCTCTCATCTCTTTCATTCAGTGCGAGTGCAAGCAAGATGTGTTGGGCGAAGTGAAAATGAAAGTTTTCGACGTATTATGCACTTCGAGGGGCTAATCTTAAAAACGATAACTGTGTCGAGTTCTTCGATTGCCATACATTGCTGCGTGTGCTGTTTCAGCGTCATTAAAGGGTGCGCCTCCCATAGAATTGAAAAGCGAACGGCGGATACGAAATAACAAATTTGATTAAAGTGCGGCTTTAAAGCATTGTCTTTGTGCCTGTCCATGTAAGCAAAGAAGAACCAATTTTCACTAAGTTTGATAAAACTTTTACACCATTATTAATGAAAATACACACTTAACGTGTACACCTGTATGCTCCATTAATTAACTAGCATCATCACACCTACCCACATAATGTCCCATTGCTATTCCCCTACTACACCTAACTGGCCAGACTGGTATATAGGGCTACCTTTTCGCAGAGTTATAATTACTGTTACTCCCTTTGTTCTGGCGACACTCTTTAATACGACATCACACGTAAACTACTCATATTAATAAAAAATCTGTAAATAACAAATTGGTAAAAAGCGCCATCTAGTATGAATTGCTAGTATTAACGTGTTCGTAGCAACTGTAGCGTTCGTAGAGTATCGCGTAGTTGCTACATTTTAGTACTAGTCGTAGCCGACGAATGGCGTGAATCTCAAAAATTATTTTGAAACCATAAAGGCAAGAAAACTCAAAAGATACCTATAAAAACTTATAAAAATGACGCAAAATAGACGTTTCGTAATCCTTCGTTTCCCTCTCTAAGACTAGACTAGACTTTAATATTTTGAGTAAAATTTAATGAAATTCCTTGACCGTGTTTCAATATTTTGCTTTTTTCATAATTAAAATAGGTTAATTTTTTGTTTTTAAAGGCTTATTAATTAATCTAAGAAAAACGGAAAACATGGGAACATGTTAATAGTGGCCATAGATTTTTTTTTGGAAAATCGTTGCTGTATTCCATTAATGCGTTCACTTATACCCGGTTTCTATATTCATTATGATATTTAGAGACTGAGCGTTTGTTTTTGCTACGGACAGTTAATATTTGACATTTATTCTATGGAAGATGTGTCAAAATATAACAGTCCGTATCAAAAACGGATCGTTTTTTCAATACAGAAACCTCAGAACAATAACTGAAGCAAACACTAGTTATTCTTCTGAGAGAGAAACCGGGCATTTTGTGTTTAATTTAATGCAATACCAGTCTACACCAATGTTTGGCGCAATTTCTCTGTCATTCAGCTACCCACGTTTTTCTACTAAGACTGCATAAGCTTGCAGAAGTCCAAAGATATGAAGGACCGTGCAATAGAGACAAATAGACACGTTTATAGCAAGTATGACTGAGATGAACATACCTATATCAGATAAGCAATTAAAATAATGAGCTAATAGAAGGGAGATTTCATCTTACTAGCATACCTAATAGTATAGAATCTCTAGTGATTATAAAATTATTTTAAAACACTAAAGATTGGTACATTTCCAGTTTTTAGGTAGGTTTAAGTTTTAATGTTAAAGCGAAAAAAGTCAATCAACATCGAATTAAATACGATGTTAAATTTAATTATGAGCACCTTTTCCTCAGCCGCATATTTCACAACAAACCTTACCAGGATTACATGACACAGTTGGTCGAACTCTCAAAGATCGATAGGAATCACCCCTGCAAGTACATTTTCTACAATGAATACTGGGGTGACATGACATTAAAGGAGATGTTGAAGATTATTTTATTCCAAGCTTCATACATTCACCTGCCCCAAAGTCAATGTGACTAGGAGCGCATGACTCAGTAAAGTTGCCAAGGTACCAGACAGGTAAGCCCCGCCCACCTGTTGGAATTTGCCTCAGTCTCAGTTTGCCTCAACACGTTTTCCAAAACATTGAGTACTGGGACGGCATGAGACGTTAGGAGATATCGCTGAGTGTGATTTATTTGCTCTGAGATTTCAACTAGAAAACGGTAATTACAGTATTTTAGTAAATATAACAGACTTCGATCTGGCATTGTTATTTACTCTGTGATTTGTTATTTTTTTATATTTCCCACGCAACTTTTATGTTTTTTGTCTCCAAAACCTTCCTTGTATTTAAAAAAAATGAAATAAAAAATAGCTGAATTGTTCTCGAGTTTTGCGCTTAGCAACACATTTGGCGATCCATTTTTATTTACATAGATAGACTTGAGTCCGTTCGCACGTGCGCTTATCTAACGTGCGTTAAGAAAACGTTCAAATATGATATATTTTATTTTGGCATTACAACAGCGGTTATTAAGCCAAGATTTCATTTATAAAACATGCTTTTATAACGCAATACGACGCATTTTTACTGAGCAGCTTTATATTAAAGCTGGGCGTTGAACGTAGAGTATCGTATCGTACATAGGGAACGTTATGAAAGCGTGACTGATGGTCCGTCAGTTATTTGTGACCAAAACTGACCACGCTTGCTTGCTTAGCTTTAGCAATAGTCAAATTTATGAAGACTTGCTTCAAGTAAAACTTCTAAATCGATATTAAAGAAACCAAAGCTGTTCGCTAGCTAATTTTTTTACATGTGTAACCATTCTTTTTGTACATGTGTGATAGTCTATCACACATATAAAAAAAGACTATGGGTACGTTCCACACTACAGTTTCGGAGAAGTAAGTACTATGTTGTTCTGTACACTGATTTGGAAGTCCTGATATAAAGATTATATTAGGCAGTCTGCTAAGTAGACTAACATCATCGTTATCGAAAAAATGGGCAGCAGTGAGAGGTATTGGGAGTCTATGACCGCTTTCTGTGAGGAAGTCCTAGTGGAGAAGAAAAGCGCAGAACGGGACCGCGAGAATGATAACGCGAACCCGTCCCGCAGGCGGGGGTCGGGCAGAAGAAGACGAACTTACGCCCTCCACCAACTGCCTCAGGGGTCGCAGTGTCGGAGTGGGGCCCCCGTCACTCACACTAATGACCCTACGCTGAGGGAGTGCCTAAAGGCGTTCCATAGACACTCCCAACCCTGAAGAGGGACCCGGTGTGGCCGGGCAGCATTGCACTCGACACACAAAGCGATTGCGAAAAGTACCCTTTGTGTGCCGAGAATGCGATTAGACGGAACCCCCCAGTATTTTTTAGTGAGTATGTCTCGATTGGCGGGGCGAGTCTCACATAACCGCGGGCGGACCCCACTCCGTCTGCGGTAGATTTAAAATCTTTTTTACTGGGTAAAAAAAAAGGTATGTAACGAAATAAGTCATGAGCTAAATAGACTAACTAGACGCGACTTAATGCTTCTACGTATCAGGTAACCCGACTTCAATCTCGCTCCTTGCTTTGGCTCGTACAATGGCATCACTAAAAAGTAAGCTGAACGCGAGATGCACTTTCAGAATCTGCCCGAATTTATGAATGTATTGAAAACTTGTGACACACCTTATATTGTATATGTTACCGGCAATGTGTATAATCCGGTATTGTATACAATACCTAGGCAATGTATAGAATACCTAAAACGGGCAGGTAAAGTATGAAATAGAATTTATTTTACACTTTACCTAGGTATTCTATACAATGCCAAACTTGCAGCAGGTAATGTAACACTCGAACGCAATTGTGGTTATTACAAACAAATAAGTACGGTAAGCTTCATAGAACCCTGACACCCTTCCTAGAGGCGCCATTTCAAGCATTAATGGAAGTGAATCGTTTTAGCATGACCGTTCACTCGCGAGTGTACGCCGCACGCGGGTATCCTTTGCAAATAAAATTAAATCCTTTGACAAGAGATGGCACGGCGCCAAGGCGGCGCGATCAAAGTAAGTTCGCTTAGATAATGTCGGTACACCCGAACGCAATTGTGTTTAATAAAACAAAATACGAATAAAAATTATCGGGACACACAAGCTAGGTGCAAAGATAATTTTAATCAAAAATATGCGAAAGTAGGTAAATTCAAAGTAAAATTACACCACAATTCTTCATCACTCGAACTGTCAGAGTTACTACCACCCGTATTTTTAATAAGAGAGCCATTATCACGCTCTGAATCCAAAACAAAATATTTAGGTACTTATTTTCTTCTGTAATTGCGTGAACTACGTATACTTATGTTCCACATAAATGTGGAATTACCTTTTTTATTAATACTTCCTTTTTGTTTGACTTACGGCTGGAGCGTCTGTAGGTTGCTACGGAGGTAAGTACATAGGGGTAATTTATCCAGAATCTTATCAAATGTCGGATTTTTTGAGGATAAATTCAATTCGTAGTACAACAGTTCACAAACACAATCTTTCACTACGGAGGCGCTTCGATATAAAACTGTCAATTTCACTTTCGGGTGTACGCCGCACGCGGTAGCCTTTGTAAATAAAATTAAATCCTTTGACAAGAGGCGGCGCGGCGCGGGCGGCGTCAATGCGGGGTGCGCTAAAGAGCGGCATTATCTAAGCTAGCGGACTCTTAAGGCGCATATAGCCGATTTACAGGAAATGCGAAAGATTTGAAATGGAAACTGTATGAACAAAAAAAACTTATAAATCTAAATTTCAATATTAAACTGTACAATCAATTTATTATTGTTGTTTTTTACGACTCATTGTAGTAAAAAAGTAGTTAGTAATAATTTTATTAAAATTAAATACTTCAAGCTGTTTTTTATTAGGGTTCCGTAGCCGAATTACAAAAACGGAGCCCTTATAAATTCTTCATGTCTGTCTGTCTGTCCGTTCGTGCGCCCGTCCGTCCGTACGTCACTGCCAATTTATTCCCAACCTATTAATAATTGGGCCTTGTGTAGGCCATTGAATCTTAGTAGTTTGATGTATTCTGTTAACCGCTTTACAATTTTTATACAAAAAAAATAATAGAGGGGGCTCCCCATACATATACGGCCACAGATATACACAATCTGTGTCACCTTTCATGAGGTAAACAGCTCTGTGACATACGGACGGACGGACAGACAGACAGACCGACAGCAAAGTCTTAGTAATCGAGTCCCGTTTTACCTTTTGGTACGGAACCCTAAAAACTGTCATTTTTGTGTGCGGTGGGTAGCCAACGTAGTTAGTACTTTGCGCCGCGGCAAATAGTAAGCCAAAACATACCTACTTGCCGTAACACTAGGAGCTAGAATAAGTTTTCCTGATTACAGTACTTATCTAGCCAATAAACCGTGTGTGTCCGCCTTAAGAGCGGCGCGCGGGCGCGGCGGGCGGGCGGCCGGTCAGGTCAAAGGAGCCGCCGCCGCCGCTTGAGAAAAAGGATACCGCGAGCGGGCGGCCTTTCAGGTCAAAGGAGCCGCCGCCGCCGCTTGAGAAAAAGGATACCGCGACACTATTTAAGCAAACAGCCGCATTTCTCCATTTCATTTCGCGACGTGCGATGATACTGTTAACACGTGTATTGAGCTATTTGCGTCATAGTTATTATTTTTGCTAATTTTCGTCAGGTAGGAAAGTAATTTAATTTATTAAAAAATGGCGGCCGAACAACGAATAGCTGAGATGAAAGAAAGATTTTATTCACAATTACAAATAAAAAGAGAAGCAGCAAATACAAAAAATCGCACGTTTATTGAAAAAAATCGTTATGAACAATTGATAGAAGAAACAAAAAATGCAAAAACGGCTGAAAAAAAGGCTTCTCGGGATTACTGGTTATTGAAGCATTATGATGTTATAACTGTTGGTCAGAAAGATAAGTTGATTTTTCCTGTGGATGCTACTACAAATAACAATATTATATACTACGTTGCTGATACTGAATTATTTCAAGTACTTCACGACGCACATCAGAGTATCGGCCATGGAGGACGAGACAGAATGCTGAAGGAGCTTTCTTCAAGATATAAGAATATAACTCGCCACGATGTTGAACTATTTTTGCAACTTTGCGAACCCTGCCAGCAAAAACAAAAAGGAATAAAAAAAGGGATTGTCGTGATGCCCATACTTTCAACAGAATTTAATTCTCGCTGTCAAGTAGATTTGATAGAATATCAATCTCAATCAGACCGGGATTATAAATTCATAATGGTCTATCAGGATCATCTCACAAAGTTTGTCATATTAAGAGCCCTGAAAACAAAACGCGCTGAGGAAGTAGCGTACAATTTACTGGATATTTTTACACTGATTGGTGCACCAGCCATCTTACAATCGGACAACGGTCGAGAATTCGCAAACCGAGTGGTCAGTAATCTTAAAATATACTGGCCGAACTTAAAAATTGTGCATGGCAAGCCTAGACATTCCCAAAGTCAAGGGAGTGTCGAACGAGCTAACCAGGACATTGAAAACATGCTTACAACTTGGATGCAAGATAACGATAGCGAACGTTGGAGTGATGGTCTGCGATTTGTACAACTCATGAAGAATAGGGCATTTCACTCAGGAATCAAAAGAACACCTTATGAAGCTCTTTTTGGGTCGACAATAAAAGTTGGCATATCTTTGCCTTTTGAGGATACTCACAACCTGGAGAGCGAAGAAGATTTAGAAAAAGTGATGAAGTCATCTTCAGAATCTGTAATAGATGCGGCTGAGACATCAGAAACTGAAACAGCTGACACTCAACCTCTACAGGCACCAGATCAACAAAACGCTGCACTCGATAGTTTTAACATCGGTAAGGAAGCTTCAAATGTCCAAAGTGCGCATGATGAACACATGGCTATCCCAAATACTAAGAATGTTGTTGAGCCTACGAATGTCGAAAATCTTCCTTGTGAGGTAAATGATAGAGGTCGTGGTGATGCTCGCAATATACTGGCTGTAGTATTACACAAAACTGATGACGATCTATATCAACTAGGCACAAAGCAAGGCGTTGTCAAGACATTGTATTCTAGACAACAGTTCACTGTTTGCCATCAGAAATTACTGCAAGAAGAAGACGTCCCCAATCTGGAAACGACACTCCGTACAGTTGCGACTTTGCAATCTACGGGGACAGGACAGGGCTTTGTGAAATGTAGCTGCAAAAAAAACTGTGACTCTAAAAAGTGTTCCTGTGTCAAAAGTAAG
Organism: Schoenobius gigantellus; assembly: GCA_963935595.1. Classification (NCBI taxonomy): domain Eukaryota; kingdom Metazoa; phylum Arthropoda; class Insecta; order Lepidoptera; family Crambidae; genus Schoenobius; species Schoenobius gigantellus. The sequence continues at coordinate 43,864,663 of OZ012544.1, read as the reverse complement.
GCTCTGTGCTCTTCAAAGTGCCATAATAGTTTGTCGTGTAAGAATAAATAAAACCTACTTTTACTTAAAATTGTGAATGCCTATTGTAGTGTTTTTTCTTGCTAAATTGTAGTAATATAGGGAAATCTTAAAGTTGAAGGAAAAAAAACAAACTTATTCCTTTAGTCCGATACAAAATGAAAAGTTTTATTGTTGTAGGTACATAACTATAATTCACTTATGCATAATGTTACTGAAGTAAACAAAATCCCTCAATGCAAAGCAATTAACTTAATGTTTAATTAATACAAGCCAAGGGCAGGATGGTTCAGGTTTGTTTGACCAATCTCGGCAGGTAAAAATCAGGTGCAAATTGGGTACAAAACTACAAAATGAGGGGCAATAAAGTACACGAACAAATAGTTATAGGTTTCCTTTTTTTTATAAAAGAAATTAGTAGCCTTCCCCGGAGCGGTTGTTAGTAGAGCGTACCTTCTGCTTGATGCTAGGTTTCCGCGATCACGGGTCAGAGATATAATATTCCAATTCCTTAGATTATTTTTTTTCTCTCTATATATGTACAATTCCACAGAATTCCTCCTTGTGTTAGGTTAGTTTGTTATGGTTTCTAGCTATAAGGTCAAGCAGCGGAGCCCTACGGCCTCCGGTAACTGCCCTGGAGATTCATAGCACAGTGTTAGGTTAAAAATATAATTAAATATGCCTATGATCTTAGGGTCAGTGGGTCTAACACTGAGTTCTGAAGGAATCCCAGTCAATACATTTGAACTTCATGTAATAAACATAGCAAATGAATTCTAAAACATAATTTTTAATAAATTGACAAATTGTCTTATTGGTTAGTGAATAAAAAGGACATATGGAGGGGAGAGCACCTATTTTGTGTATAATCACTGCTATTAATAAAAAGAAAACAGCTTAATTTGTGAGTTATTTGCCAAAGAAGGATGTGAAACTTAATATTGTAAAAATTTAGAATTTAACAGGAAATTCGCAAGTGTTACTCAATATATGCATTAATCCCACTAAGACGCCGCTTACTATCAGGTTTTTTTAATGAAATAGGGGATGAAAAAGGCGAATTTTGGAAATGTAACATGTTTGATTTCATAATCAATTTACCCACAAATAAAAATAAAATTAACAAAATCTGCTTTAAATCATGAAATATAATAAGTTAATTAGATACCTTATTGATTTTTTGCACTTATTGATACAATAAATCCATTTAATTTAATGAATCGCGTGACGGCGAGTAAATATAGTATTTTTCCCCTTAGCTTTACTCTTCAAGCTGAAAACAAAAAGAACTGAATTTTGTAGTTTTACTGTGGTTTTTCAAATCAAATTCACACGGAAAACGGGAGAAATACCTATATAAATATATAAAAACTTTATGATCTTCAAATCAATAACAAATTACTTCGATCGATGTCTCACAGACTAATCATAACCTAGACGATAGACTAAACCAACGCTCCACTTGCGCGCAGATTTGCGTTTATGTGGAAGCGACGGAGCCGAGGTCCGTTTGCTGAATGTTAAGCGCCGTATTGGCGACGGAACCTCTCCTAAAACCAAATTCATTTCATGACACTCGTAAGACTCTTAACTTGCTTCAAGATGTGTCAAGTCAACATACGGATCTTTCGAAATTCTACAATGTGCAATAAGTATTTCCAGCTAAAGTTATAAGTTTGGTTGAAAAACAAAACGTAATGAAAAATTAACCATAAACAAATTGTGAATGCTTTCCAAATTCTATTCGACGAAACTATAATTATATGATCTATAAGTTTAAGCGTATTTTATTAAAATATGTCTATAGAAATGATCAAAACAAACGGTCTAAATGTCAAATTCCGAATTTTGAGAAAATCAACCCACCTAAATGGAAGCACGGGATTTTGGGCGAAAAAAAACTATCTTTGTAAATAAGGCCAGGATAAACGCGAGATTTATTTTGTTTATGCAAAAATTGAATAATGACCAAAGATAATTGCAAATGTCACTGACGTGACGTGAAACGACGTTGACGTTGACACTTGACATTGATCTTGTGCAATTAATTGACAAAGTTATTGTAATTATGATTTTAGTTGTGAAATTTGTGTTAAAACTACAGTGAAACCAAAGTGTTTTTGCAAAATTTGTGTTTTATGAAATTTTAAGAAAAAACGGTGTTACACTATTAGACCTACTTTTTGTTATAAAGAGAATTGTTTTGTTTGTGAAGTTCAATTACAAAATTACTTATATTATGTTAAAAGATACTTGTAATGTTATGTTACAAACAAGAAAAATTTTAAGTTTCCTGTTATTTTTTTGTGATTTTAAAGTTGATAATAAAGTTTATTTCAAGTAAATACAACATGTTTTATTTGTCCGCTATTTGATAAGTAAGTCTGTTAAGATTTATTGATATTAACCGGCTTACCTAACATTAGTTTAGTCTTAAGATTTATTTATTTTACACATTACCGGTGAACCAGCAGGTATTCTATACAATCCCTAGGAATTGTATACAATACCTAGGTAAAGTATGAAATGGACAATGATATTCATGATATTTCATACATTGCCTGGACGCCCCAGGGATTGTATACATTACCTAGGGATTGTATACAATACCTGAATTATACACATTGCCGGTAACATATATACTATTGTGCGTCACTAGTTTTTAATCTATACAAATAAATATTGAAGATTGAATTGAAGTGTCTGTTTGTAATGTCAAAATAACAAGTTTTTACTAAATGTTTATGAATGTATATCGGGTATACCAATAACAAAAACACAATTTAAAAAAAAATTGTCTGTCTGTCTGTTTGTTTGTTCCCGCTAATCTCCGGAACGGCTGGACCGGTTTTGACGGGACTGTCACTAATAGATAGCTAATTATATAAGGTATAAATAATAATAATAATAATAATATAGGCTTTTTATCAAGATCGGTCCAGTCCAGTTACTATTTCACGCGGACGAAGTCGCGGGTACAGCTAGTACTTTCATAAATTCGTTCAAAAAACTATATACTATATAGGGTCCCCGATGGACCCGAAACTATAAAGACTGACAGTAACTGACATACTTCGTGAGTATAGTCGTCTAGATATTATCTTTATATACTATACCGGGTGTAACAGAATACCGCAATAAAATTTAAGGTTGTTGATTAACAAAAAAAATGTTTTATGACTATTCTTTGTATTTTTATTATATGCCTACTTTCGATTCAATACGCTGAACTGTTAAGAGTATTAAATCAAAAGTAGGCATATAATAAAAATTGGTTGATGTCTTTTACATTACCTCAAGTTTAAAAAAAAAACATAGCAACGCAACTAGTGTCTTGTATCTAAAACCGGTGAGATTATATCCACTTTACGAGCAAGTGTTTTGAAAAAAATATATTATTATAATGATTGTACTATTTAGGTCTAGTTTTTAATAAGGATAATATTATAATGTTTTGCCAGTATGTAATTCCGATTACGGGAACTCTGCCGACAAACTGAACCTTCAGTTTGGCAGACAATAAAATAAGGAACATTGTAATTTTATATGAAATAAATAAAAAAAATAAAAATAAATATTATTGCGGTATTCCGTTACACCCGGTATAGTTTAGTTTATGTATGTAATTGCTTTATCTTTATTGTTTTTCAATATAATTAATGGTTAAACAAACTTACCTTTGTGATGTTTGACCATAATTATACGAGACGTTGCATCCGAAGAGATTTATATATTAACCAGGTAGTCCACTTTCCAATATACCGGGCACCAAGCACAATTTTAGAGCGAAGACATAAAAATAAAAAGATAGGTAGGTAGTTTTAGTATTATTCACCCGCTCGAGCGATGTTACGCCGTTTGACTCATTCCTTTAGAGCAAAATTTCTCAAAAACATTGGGTGTTTATTTGCAACACAGCAAATAATGGGTAGGGAGAGAGTATAAATCTCTTCGGATGCAACGTCTCGTATAATTATGGTCAAACATCACAAAGGTAAGTTTGTTTAACCATTAATTATACCACGACGTTGAATCCTCGAGATTTATATATTAACCAGGTAGGATGTTTAGAGTATTTTGAGAAATTTTTGATTAGGAGAGAGAAAAAAAATAGTTTGTCGTTAATTCGGTATAAGTTGTTTTTTTTTATATAAGTAATTTATAACAAAATCTAAATCAATAAGTTAAGAGTTTTACGAGTATTACGCATGATAGACTCTTGATAGAATCTTGATAAGAATTTCCAAGGCACAGAAAATCATCTTAATAATTTATAATAGTAAACTCAGCACTTCTAAGATAAGATAAATGGGTTTAAAAAGCTTAGTGAAAATGTATGGAGCTGAATCAAGTGCAAAGGGAAGACATTGAAATTCATAAGTTACTTGCTCAAATTTAAATCTAAGATAATGTTTCGACGATTGATGCGTAGTGGCACAAAAATTGACATATAAATCAATGAACGCCATGTAACAGAATTTAGACATCAGCTTAATAGCCGTTCGAATGTCGTCCATTTTAAAAGGCAACTCTGAAGTTTATTGAAAGGTTGAACAATAAGAATAAATCTGTTCTAACCCTCAGGTTTACGGATTGTAACACCGTTTATTCTTGAAATTTTATTAAACACAAATTTTGCAAAAACTTTTTGGTTTCACTGTTGTTTCTACACAAAAATCACAACTTTTTTTTATTTTTTTATTTTAATACAGCAATTCTTAGTCAATTAGTTTCAAAATATCCTTAACAACGTCAATTTTGCACGTGACAATTGCAACTACCTTTGATCATTGTGCAATTTGTGCATAGACAAAATTAATGAAAATAAATTTGACATTTAATCCGTTTGTTTTTTTTTTTTTTTTATAGATGGCCCGGCAAATGACCTCCTCCCGCCTGATGTTAAGCGGTGAAAGAGGCCCAAATGAGTTGACAGATAGAGTAGGGACGACATCCACTCTCCTACCTGCCCGCTTCTTGCCGGCCCAAAAGATGCTTTTTCACGCCTCTTTTGAAGGAACCCATGTTGTAGGATGGAGGAAACACGTGCGCAGGTAGAGAATTCCAAGTGTGGGATGAACGACAGAAGAAGGAATCTTGGAATTTCTTGGTACGGTGTGAAAAGGAGGACACAGTGTACGGATGACTCCGAAGGCCCTTACGCGTGTTTCTGTTAAGGAATGGAGAGGGAGGGATAAGGTTAAAGAGCTCCTCAGAGCATTCCCCATGGAACATTCGGTAAAAGGCGCTAAGAGAGGCGATGTCATGACGAAGTTGTAGAGGCTCGAGGGTGTTAGTTGCCTCTACATCGCCAATTATGCGAATAGCGCGACGCTGCAATCTGTCCAGAGCATCGAGGAGGTACTGAGCGGAGCCGTCCCAAAGGTGCGAGCAATATTCCACGCAAGACCTAACCTGAGTTTTATACAACAAGCATAGTTGGTCCGGCGCAAAATACCTACGCACCTTGTTCAGGACACCGAGTTTCCGTGAGGCAGTAGTTATGACGGATTCGATGTAGTCTCTGGGGTTCAGATCGCAGCGAATGTTCATTCCGAGCAAGGTGATGTTGCTCTGTGTGTGAAGGGTTGTGCCCTGAAGAGAAGGAAGGGGGAGGAAAGGTGACCTTTTCGCCGAGAACACGCACACCTGTGTTTTCTTAGCATTGAACTCAACAAGATTGTTGGAGCCCCATTCGGAGACGAGGTCCAGCGTCCTGTTGAGCTCAATGATAAGATTCTGCCTTTCCCTACCAATATCACCACGAGCAGCCCCCGAGGCTCCGTGATATCCCCCATGCACTGTACTGTCGTCTGCATAGCAATGTATAGCTCCCAAGGAAAGCATATCATTGATATGCAGAAGAAACAATGTGGGGGATAGAACGGAGCCTTGCGGAACACCAGCGTTCACTGCCACGAACCGCGAAGCGCAGCCGTCAACGACAACGCGAATTCTACGCTCGTGGAGGAAGCTAGCAATCCACGTACAGAACTGCGCGGGTAATCCGTATGCCGGAAGCTTGGAAAGAAGAGCCTTGTGCCAGACTCTATCAAAAGCTTTGGCGATGTCGAGACTAATAGCCACCGATTCGCCGCGCTTATCGATAGATTCACCCCATTTGTGCAAAAGGAACGCTAGAAGGTCACCTGTTGACCGTTTAGGACGAAACCCATACTGTCGGTCATTAAGTAACGAGTGACCTTCCAGGTAACGGATCAGCTGTGTATTAAGGATCCTCTCCATGATTTTACACAAAATGGAAGTGACGGCTATAGGACGATAGTTAGCCGGATCAGAACGATCTCCCTTTTTGGGAACCGGCTGGACATTGGCCTCTTTCCAAGATTTCGGCACACAACCAGCAGAGAACGACAGACGGTATAGACGCGTAAGGACCGGAGTCAACTCCGCTGCACACTTCTTAAGAACAATCGCAGGAATGCCGTCTGGTCCACTTGCTTTTCGAGTATCGATCGACTGGAGCTCCGCCCGCACATCACGCTGTCTGATACGGATATCGGGCATGGTGCTGCCACAATGGGACAGTTTCGGAGGTTGTGTACCACAGTCATCGACACGGGAATGAGCCGCAAAGAGTTTTGCCAGGAGGTCGGCTTTCTCCTGCGGCTGATGAGCAAGTGAGCCATCGGCAAGTCTCAGCGGTGGCAGCGAGGTTTGGCAGAAGTTTGATTGCACAGCTTTGGCCAGGCGCCAAAAAGAACGGCTACCCGTATGGTGCGATAGCAGTTCCTGGCCCACTTGTGCAATGCGCTGAGCATCCGCTCTAATGTAAGCCCTCTTACATAACTTGGTGGCATTATTGTAGGCTGTTTTCAGTAGGCTTGTATTGGGATCCTTAGATGCTCGGCCTCTGATCCAAGCGCGGTAAGCCAGCTGTTTGTTTTCAGCAGCAGAGGCGCACTCGCGATTGAACCAGAGGTTACGTCTGCCTCTACTGACGAGATTGGAATGCGGAATATAATATTCCATTCCTAGTATGATCTCGTCAGCAACAGAGGTAGCGCAGGAGTCCGGATCCATCCTATTGAAACAGCACTGCCACCAAGGAACAGATGCGTAATAATCCCGCATACCGTTCCAATCTGCTGACGCATAGTGCCACAGACGGCGTGCTGCAACCACAGGCGACGGTCGTGACGCCTGAGGCACTGAGACGGATACCAGGCAGTGATCCGAAGATCCTAGTGGAGCTCGAACCACCACCTGATATCCGTCAGGGCGATTTGTCAACAGAAGGTCCAATAAAGAGGGCGCTTGACCGATAATATCTGGTACCCTGGTGTTCTGGGTGACCAATTGTGTCAGGTCGTGCGTGAGAGCGAATGCGTGGGCAGTCCTACCCGCATGGTCAGTTTTAGAGGAACTTAACCACAACTCGTGGTGAGCATTGAAGTCCCCTAAAAACACCAGCTCGGCGGAAGGAAATCGCTCCTGTGCGTCATCTGCCACCCGACTTAGATGTTCAAAAAGTCGAGTTGTCTCCAAGTCACCACGATGGGAACGGTAGACGCAGACGTAGACACGGCAATGAGTGCCAAAATCGACGTGTACCGCAAGGATGGAAAAGGAAGGTTCCTCCAAACAGCGCAGGCGACGACAGCAAACGTCCGCCCGGACGAACAAGCAAATAACTTTTGGAGACATTTAACAGAACATATTTTAAATTAATAGAACTAAAAAATGAAGACATTTAACATGAGACATATAAATTGATAGACATATAAAGATTTTCGTTGAGTACAGTTTTTAAAAGCGTTTACATTTTTGTTTATTGTTAATTATTCATGACCTTCTGTCATTTTCAACCAAACATTCAAAACTTTTACCTAGAATAACTACTGATTATATATTGTAGAACTTCCAAAGATTCATATGTTGACTGGTGACGGTGATGAGCGATAAGTCCGTCCTTAACACATCTTGAATCACAATGAGAATTTCATATTGTGGTAGTATGGGTATGATTCCTTTGCCAATACCTTGACCTTAGAAAGAATTAATCCGTAATTTTATATATAGTAACGAAGTCTTCTGCGTGCATTTCATTTTAACAAAAATAACGAAATAGTTTCGTTGGAATTTACTACTAAGTGCACGCGACCTTCGAGGTTTTGTTTGCAGCTCGAGATCAAGGCTCTGGATACGCAATACATACGTAGCTATAAATGATAAGGATTCGCCGAATGATTCATCAATTTGTTATAATAATTTAAGTACTTACGCCAATTAACAAGGTACCTAATATATTTCTAAATTACATGATTTTTTTTATGATTTAGAACAGATTTTATTAACTTTTTTTTTTGGTAACTAGGTATTAGGGTTTTTTCAAGCACATTATATTCTCCAAATTCGTATTTTACATCCCCTATTTCATTAAAAAACCCCGATAGTAAGCGGAATGTTGGTGGATTAATGAACAATATTTACACATTACATGTCAAGTTCCAGATTTTTACCATAGAAAGTTTCTGATCACTCTCCGGCAAACAACTCACAAAGGCTATTTTCCTTGAATTAATAGTAGCAGTTGCACACGAAATAGGTAGGTGCTCTCTCCTCCATATGTCATTCCCACAATCCAACAAATAAGAAAATTTTACAATTTATTTATAATTATGTTTGACAAACCCATTGTTAGAGCCCCTGACCATAAGATCGTTAGGCATGTTTACATATTATATTCAACCCCACACTGTGGTATGAATCTCTAGGGCAGTTCCCATAGGGCTTGACTGCCTGACCCTTCAGTCGAGGAACTACGAAACAATTAATATAACGAGGAAGAATTCTGTGAAATAACATAATTATCTAAAACATATAAAATTTAAGAAATTGGAGCACATCGGATACGATCCACTAACCACCGCTTCGGGGAAGGCTAATCACTTAGTTTACTTCATTACCCAGTTTTGTTTCCAATATAGATGATAGCTTTATGAGTTTGATACCGAGATTGATTAAAAAAAACCTGAACCTTGATTATATAGTTGCACTTTGATTATATAGATTTCTGTATCTATTATAATATAGGTACCTGATTCTCTCTAATTTAACTTACAACTCTAAGGATATGATTGTATCTGGCTATTATTATGATGGCTGGCTTATGATTGTATTGTTCTCCTATGCTTATGCATAAGAGAGCTGTTTGTAAACAAATAAAGCTTATTATTTTAGTAAGTCAAGGATTAAATTTGTTTTCTTTCCCAAATTTTAATTTTCAACCTAATTTTGACAATTAGCAAGAAAAAAAAACATTACAGGTAGGAAATATGTTAGATATAAATTGATCTAATACGTCATTGTATCGTCTTACTGCTCCCATTTGTTATAACTTCTTAATTTCATAACGTAATGTCACAATATCTGACTGTGAAAAACGTGAACTTATAGGTAAACATCTTTGAAATACTGGTTTGTTAAAAAGAATTTTGTAATCCACTTTACCCGTTACAAATTCTTATACAACTGAATCGATAGTTTTTTTTTCAGGTGTGAATAAAATATTCACATTACCAGAATAATTATAAAATTTTACCGGCTTACTTTTTTATATTTTGATCGGCGCCTTTGGTCGAGACTTCATTGTCTGATATCGATCTACTACAGGTGTTTTCCTCGCAGACTAATGGTACGACGAGTGACTCCTCGCCTAACCTCGTCTCTGCGCACGTGGCAGTTGATGCGGTCGGGCTTTCCAGTTTCCCTGCTGGCTGACTAAAAGCCTATTAGAAGAAGAAGTACTCGTAGCTGGAACTTTCTTGATTTGGAGTCCCGATTTTTCTGCTGACTTCGATGCTTTAATTTTATCAGTGACTTCTCGCCATAGAGAAATGGATTACTTCGTACATCTTCAATCTTTTTAAACTTTTAATGTAATGAATACATTATTAATTTTCTTTCGATTAAGCGTGTTTTCATAACGTAGGTCCAGTATAAGCTGATTTCTTCGAGTAACAAAGCAGTGATTTCGGGATTCAATTTGGGTGTTTGAACTAATTGAAAGTTTTCAGGTATCTTGCCCACTTACACTTTCTATTAATCCTTATTTAAGCCTCCGCACAATATATGACCCCAACGTTCAGAGATTTCATTCTGGTTTTTTGTTCCGAAACCCTCCTATTTCCTTTTTGAGGTCCCTAAGACCTCTAAAATATTCTCAAGCAAACTGGTTGCTGGAGGGTCAACATCATTTACAAGTACCTGAGAGCTAGTGGATGGTATGGGACACTCGGCTGGTGCTTGTGATGTCATCACCTGTATATTACTAGGTTGTTCCTTGAATCACTCACTGAACATCCCGTGTATGTGAACAGACTGAAGCCAATTTATCCTCTTCATGGATTTTTTATTTTATTTAACAAAATGCATACATTATAAACATAAATACCAAATTATTTAGTAGTTTGTCGGCGAGTAACATTAGCAATATTCTGCGAGGCGAGTAATATTCTGCGAGGCTATCCTCAGCCTGTGAGCATTCCGTTGAAAAAAATAAATTAGGTCATGATCGCAACATGACACTAAGTGTTGTTATGGAGACCGTGATCGCGTCATGGTACTAATATAGGTAATTATATGACCAAGAGAACATGACTACGATCGCATCGTAGTACTTACTGTGCGCGACTATGATCGCATCATAGTTCCAAGGCACACTGTTCTATAAAATATAAAGAAATAATAACATTCTGCTAAAAAAATAAGCTAGGTCATTATCGCATCATGACCGTGCTGTGATCGAGACCGTGATCGCGTCACGGTACTAATATAATAATTATATGACCAAAGAACATGACTACAATCGCATCGTAGTACTGTGCGTGACTATAATCGCATCATAGTTCCAAGGCACACTGTTGTATAAAATATAAAGAAATAATAACATTCTGTTGAAAAAATAAGCTAGGTCATGATCGCATCATGACACGAAGTGCTGTGTGTGGTTGAGACGGTGATCGCGTCATGGTACTAATAAATATGACCAAAAAACATGACTACAATCGCATCGTAGTACTGTGCGTGATTATAATTGCATCATAGTTTCAAGGCACAGTGTTCTATAAAATATAAAGAAATAATAACACTTGAACACGTGTAAACAAGGCGTGTTTCAAAGTGCCAATTCACGGTTAGTTATTATGAATGAATGCTTGAATAGACGTTTATTTGGTACCAAAAAATACAATACACAAGGAAATAAAACATATTAATATTTATATTCAGATAGATTTTAGGCCATATAGGCCCCGCTTGGCATATGCAAAGTCACAGAGTGCTTTGATGCTGGTATTCTGCGGATACCATTTTATTTAACACTGCATGTAGCATATTCTCTAATTACACAGTAATGTTAGGCAATGCATAAACAGCAAAGCGCTCTTTGCTGCTCAATAAATTTCAATAAAATAATTAGTGACCTAAAGATAATCAACTGATTCGAACAAACACGAAATAAAGTCATGCTTTCAACGAACGAAATGCAAAGATGAGAACGTGTCTATTAATAGTACAATATTATAAACGATAAACACTTATATTTAAAACTTACATACTTCCAGTACTACTCGTATCAGAATGTATACTTCACTTCATTAAAAATGGCAATCGATCGTAAACATAACCATTTTTGCCAAACTCAAGTTTTGGATAAAACACTGTTTTTGACAGACCAAATGTGTCCCAAGTATACGGTATGTGTTACAAGTATTGTTTTGGGTTACGTTTTCTTTTACCCATGTTGGTATTTATAACAACTACATAACAAACTAAAAATAAAGTTATAAAATAACAAAACTTTGATCTTTAATATTTCGATGCTGTGATGCCCGCACAAAGAAAGCGAATGAGTCAAACGGCGTAACATCGCTCGAGCGGGTGAATAATACTAAAACTACCTACCTATCTTTTTATTTTTATGTCTTCGCTCTAAAATTGTGCTTGGTGCCCGGTACATTGGAAAGTGGACTACCTGGTTAATATATAAATCTCGAGGATGCAACGTCGTGGTATAAATAAACGTAGTGCATGCTGAGGTGATCTATTTGTAAGTGCAGTTAGTGAAAAGCAAATCTTGCAAAGGGGATTAATCTCCTACCCACACTTTTAAAAACATTACCAGGAGTACAGCATCAATAGCAGCAACACTGCCTGTCATGGATTTCGAGAACTGTTCCCCAATCAAACACGTTTTCCAAAACATTGGATACTAGGAGAACATAAACCGCTGGAAGTTAAGTTTTACTTATGTTCCATGCTTTACCGACAATATGTATCTGATTTACCGACAAAACAGACAACATCACAGGAAACGCTGACAAAAAACTTATTGAAATAAAAATTAAGGTTGCTTTTTTAACTTACTCTCAGTTTTAACTTTTGTGTGCAGTCTTTTTGTTTTCAATACCAACGGTGTGTTAATTTTTGGTACTTTGTAAAATAGTTTGCAATCTAAAACTTAAAGTAGTTTTTCATCGTGAACTAAGTAATAACTTTTCATTGTTCTAAGTTCTTCAATCACATGACAACTAAGATGCTACTTAGTAAGTAATATTCATGTTTTTGTGTCTGTTTTATAATTGTATACAATTAAATTTGGATAATATAATTAAATCATTTTTTTTTATAAATGATTGAAGAGTAAGATTCATTGTTACTAACAAATATTCGATCATTGTAATCTATAAATAAATATTATTATTATTAATATCGAAATAAATTGTAAGATGAACTGAGCACCCTTACTCTACTTTAAGGTAAATTATTAGAGCAATTAAGTTTAAATTAGGTTAAAAAAGCATACAAAATAAAAGAAACTAACTTTAAAAATGTTTGGGAATGGCCAATTTATCGTTAAAAACTAAAAAATCAGATAGTGAAGATATTTGAATAATGAATCTATAAAACTTCCAGAAACGTTCCATCATCAGTAACATGACATGATAACTATTAGATGCAAATACCTGAATATCTTAAGAAAAAAAAAAACATGAAACACGTTGACCAAGCCTATGAAATTTAAGGGTTTTCCTCGATTTGCCTAAAATTCCATCATCAGATCAGGACATGGTGACAATGGGACAACCTCGGGAGTGTACTTTTTCGATTACAAAAATAATTTTTAAAATCGGCACTCAAATAGCGGAGTCATCGCTGAACATACATAAATAAAGAAAATAGATACAGTCGAATATAGAACCTCATCCTTTTCTTAAGTCGGTTAAAAATAAATGCTTATAAAGACTACACATTTTGTAGTCTGTTTGTATATTGTCAAAATATGGTAAATTTTAATGTAAGAAAGAGAAAACGACATTATTTCTTCTATTAGTACAACAATACGCTTTATTGCTACCCTATAAATACTTCCTGAAGTGTATAGCGTGTTTCTAAAATTTTGTTAATGTTCCATGTATTTATGTATTTAGATTTTCTGTGTTAACTATGGTGATAAATGTTCTCTACCATATTAATATTATGACATATATGCATTATAGTATTAACCTTAACCAAGCAATAGTTTATATTGTTTTCCTGATCCTTTAAGTTAAACAAAGTATTTAAGGTGTTATTTTATCCAACACTTCTTGTGCTGATGTTACATTTAAGCTAAACTTCATCATCATAATCATCACAGCCCATATACGTCCCCACCGAGGGGCTCGAGCCTACCCTATATTAGGGTGATTAGGCCTTAGTCAACCACGCTGGCCCAGTGCGGATTGGTCGACTTCACATACACCATTGAATTTCTTCGCAGATGTATGCAGGTTGCCTCACGATGTTTTCCTTCACCGTAGGAGCGTCAGACAAATGTATATATGAAATTCGAAACGAAAAACACATTGGTACATGGCGGATCTCGAACCCCGACCCCCCGATTGGAAGGCAAGTGCCGAGTCCACTGCGCCACCGACGCTCTAAGCTAAACTTACGTGTAATAGATTTTTATCAAGATAAAATAAATCGGGGTACTCCGGGACGGGGTCCTCGGGGATCGGGGTACTGAGGAAATAGCCCGAATTGAGAACCTCCTCGTTATTTGAAGTCGGTTAAAAATATGGCAAAACCTCCAATTTTTTTTGAACATGCACCGTTTTGCATGAAAATTTGAATTAAAGCTCATCTTGCCCTCTCCTTCCAAAGTTACCCTATGCCAATGTGTGCTTTTTTGGGCTGAAAACAATCCCTATTTATGAAAAATGAGAAAACGAAGGACTAAAGCAATTATCATATTGAAAACTCTTTTCAATATTCTCTCTTCTCTCTTAAATAACTGCCATAGTCAGCCCTTGAAAGATTTAAGTTATTAAGCGAATGCGCGGCTAATAACAGTGTAGGAGGATAGTGTGTGTGTCTGTGTGTAAAGGTCACTTTCTCTAACACCACATAAACCACACGCTACTAGGATAGCATAAAGGTGAAAGTATCTAGGAAAACTATTCCGGTACTATCACATAACATGGCAAAATTCTCATACTGCTGAAATGGAATAGGAATAGTTGATGCAGCAATTTAACAGCCAGCGTACCAATTTCCCTTTCAATTCCTAACAATACTGTCATGCAATAAAACTTTTTAAAAATAATATAATATATTAGTGTATATTTTTTGTAGTGGATAGTGTATTTTGTTAGTACAGTCGACGAAAATAAATGATTTGCCACCCTCGGGAGGAAATTTAGTTTCATGTCTTAAAACAAGCAGTTGGCTTTTTTTACACTAATAGCTATCGAGGTAACTTTAATAATATTTTGTACAACCAATAAACATACTTTATCACACCTAGTTCTTATTGTGAAAAAAGGTTTTATTCTATAAACAGACAATTATTACTTTTAAATTGTAGGAAACCTCTTTTAAATTTAAATTTAGGTTCAAAATTCTGAAGGTGTCTACCAAGGTAATCCCTATCTGTAAAAAATACTAGATTTCCGCTGGCGAATTCCCTCGCGTTTTATTTGTTTTCCCGTGGGAATTTTATTTTTTCCCGTAGGAAAAATAATTTTGTAGTCTATTATAGAACAGATTTACTTTACGCAGCTTCACCCGCGTTGTTTTTGTTTTCCAGTGGGAATTTTATATTTTCACGTAGGAAAATAATTTTGTAGCCTATGTTACTCAGGGATAATGTAGCATTTGAAAAATTCTTTCACCATTCTTCCACCAGTGAAAGAATTTTTCAAATCGATCTAGTAGTTTCGGAGCCTATTCAATACAAATATACAAATCTTTCCTCTTTTTAATATTAGTATAGATAAACTAAACACAAACAATGCGTATTAACACTCACCAGAACGGGCTTATCTCTATAAGAGATCCCTGCTAACCAATCTTTGACATTGTGATGAGTGAGATGCAAACAGCGGAGAAGTGTATAATGTGTAAATTGTTTAAACGAACTATTTACATTAGCAAATGTAGTACCTAAACAAAGACAGACACTTTCCAATGGAAAGAAAAGCTCACGACATTATCTTAACCTTGGCGACTTTAGCTTAACCCATGCTTAACCGTCGTAATTGTTTCAGACATGGCATTACAGCATTCTTTGTTTAGCGCCATCTAGTACGGCGGTTCAAAAACATTAATCCTAGCGTTTGTTGGGTTCGTAGCACATCATAGCTATAGCATCGTAGCTGATTGCAGCGTTACGGTTTTGTTCCATTAATTCTTGCTGGGGGCTCTCGCTACGCCCACGTACAGTCGACCCAACTAAATCATGACGCACTTTGCGGAAAAATTCCTTTGAAACCATAAAAAGAGTTAGGTTCTGTTCTATATTGTGTATGTTGCACTTAGTACGTTTTAAATATGTATAAAAATGCATCATTTTAGGTAAAAGATCCATGCAATTTAATAATTTTCTCCCGTCTCTTCTCAATTTTCTCAAGAACTCAAGTTGTTTTTACAATCTGTCTGAACACCCTTTTAGCGCATTATTTAAGGCCTATCCGCGTTATCGTTGGCCTACAAAAATTTCAACGTTCAGTAAAGTAGAATTGCGAATTAGACGGAGTTAACTGACAGATCGAATTTTGCCACTTTTTTATACGATGAAAATAAGTGCCACTTTTTATACGATGATAATAAGTGCCACTTTTTTATACGATGATAATAAAGTGTTGTGCTAAAAATATTAACCCGATTGATTCATTTCAATTGATTTATCGGGGACAACCGCGGTGTTGGTGGCGTGTCCATCTGTGTTAAGGAATACTTCTTAGTTTTTAACCGACTTCAAAAAAGGAGGAGGTTCTCAATTCGATGCGTATGTTTTTTTTGTGTATGTTACGCGATTACGCCGCCAATTGTGGACCGAATTTCAAAATTCTTTTTGTATTCGATAGAGTACACTCCAGGGGTGATCCCATGGTCACCAAAGTTAGGATCCCATTATGGGATTCCATAAAAATCGAGGAAAACCCCTTAACTTTTAGGTGTGTCCAACGTATTTTGTGTGTATGTTACGCGATTACTCCGCTAATTCTGTACCGATTTTCAAAATTCTTTTTGTATTCGATAGAGTATAGTTCTGGGGTCGTCCCAAAATCATCAGGATCTGATGATGCGATCCCATGAAAATCGAGCAAAACCTTAATTAGGTTAAAAAATTAGGGTTTCTCAATTCACTTAAAAGATTTTACAAAAAATAAAAACCGACTTCAAACACACTAAAAAGTTAAAAATAATATAAGAATAAGTACTAACAACATCACACTTCTATATTGAAGTCGGTGCCAAACGATGATCTCCTAAAAGTCTTTAAATTTGGCACCGAATTCAATATAGAAGTGTGATGTTGTTTGTACCAATTCTTATATTATTTTTAACTTTTCAGTGTTTTGAAGTCGGTTTTTATTTTTTGTAAAATAATTTTTATATTAAAGTTTCCATAGAAACGAAATTAGGTTGTTACCTGTCATGTGTTAAAATTATTTTAGTTACGAATAGGTGTTATTTAATTACGAATAGGTACATTTTTCTCGCAGTAAAATTCTTTTATAAGTTACTTATTCCTTTTGTAATCAATGATCAATTTCTTTATTCGTGGGACGAGTTAGGTGAGACAGTTCAGTCATTTCCCAATACAGACCAATTTGACAGAGTAAGGGCAGACCTTTGCCCAATATTGGATTACTTAACAGGATAGTAAAAAAAGTCTGACAAAGTAAAATAAATTTGTTTAGATGCTATTACTATTTAAACATGATGCACATTAAATTTTATTCTTTTTTAAAAGATAATACCTTTAATTAAGATAATAACTTCGTTCCTGCTTTAAAATATTACCAAAATTTCATACGACAAACAAACTCAGTCTATTTTTATCTGTCTATTAAAAAAAATTTATTGTGATTTTGTCTTTTGCTTTCCACTCACATTCTTTTTACTCCCGGTCACATACAATGTTCAATTTAATTTTGATATTTTCCGAATCATCGATACCAAGAGGGAACTATAAGTAACAAATTGTCGCGAATAAAACACCACCACTATGATTTGAAAGCTAGCAAGATTATTTCGAAAACTTACATTTGGGACTGTCAGTTTACTCCATCTAATTAAAAATTCGACTTTAGATAGAGCCGACATAATTGAATCATGCATGACCCACAATCATTCAAATACAAGTACATAGATTGAAATCCGTTTCAAGATACATTACTTTGGTAATGAACCTGTTAACATTTTATTAGAGACTAACTAGGCTATATGATAAACAGATTTGTCAGACTCGACTATACTCGTTCGTTTGTGACATCAGAGAAATGTCTCTGTCATATATTATATTACACGTTAATATGAAATCACGAAGAAACTCAAGCGGTCAGGGGTTGCGTGGTTCAGGAGAGTAGGACGCAGAAGGCGGCAATTTGTCCGCCTTCTTCCTTCTGGCGGCGACCAGCGGGAACCGGGCCTGGGTCGCTCGTGTCCTGAATTGCACAGGCCACTGTCAGTCGTCAATGCTCCAAATGCCCAGGAGCGTCGGTCTCTCCATTTAGACGAGTGGGGCTTGCCACAGGCGAGCACACGCTGAGGAGGTCGTGGAAGTGTCTTAGGGTTCCCATGGCCTTGTCTGGTGGTGACGCGTCCCTCCCCGGCGTGTCCCCAGTCCCCCGTCCTGGTCTGTAGATGGGGAGGATGTGGCGGTGATGGACATGCCCGCTCCAGGGCTTATGTGATGGGTATCGTTGGGTTTTGGTCGGTAGGCTGCGGTCTCTTGATGGCACTCTGTCCTCAGTGGCCACGGAGAGTCCGACATAAGGCGATTAACACACGACACCGCGCACCGCCGCGGCGGGCGGTGGCGGAGAAGCGGATTTTGAAGCGGTGCCCCGCGCGGTAAGGCGGTTTACGCGCCTGTCCGCGCGGATGGATTTAACGCGGTTTTGACTAGTCTGATCAAAGACACTGGTAAGAATGGACACTGAAGTGGTGGCAGCAATCTGGCTTTTATGGAGTAGAAAGAAAAATATAAGAAGATATTGGGTTCATCCATTTCTACGAAGCAGAACTCTAAATGGGACATTCATTTTATTTGAAAGCTTGAGAAAACATGAAGATAAATTTTTTAACTATACGCGAATGTCCACTTCCTCATTTCCTCGTTCTCATGTCAGAAGTTTGTCCAGGCTCTAAATATATGGTAACAATTTCTTCCCATTGTTTCATTTTAAAGAGTATATCACTATAATGTGTGCTTTTCATGTCCCAGATTGCAGGGCGACTTTCAATCTCCAAATTAAATTTTTCGGCATCGAAATCCATTTTTAAATTGCAACACGTCATACACCGACGATGATCCGCGCGGTTATGGGGCGCCCCGTGTGTGAAGAGCCGCCTCTCCGCGCTGTCGTCCGCGCGGAGGGGCGGTGGCGGCGCAACATCGCTCGACCGCGCGGTCAGGTGGTGTACGTGTGTTTGGCATCAACGGATTTAATAGAGGCCAATGCGACTTGAGATCCGCTTCACCGCCAACCGCGACGGTGCGCGGTGTCGTGTGTTAATCGCCTAACCTCGCGCTTTCCCCAAACATTGTTCATTGACGACATTGTTCATCTTCTACACCTTTCAAATGTTGACTGGAAGAGATCTCTGTACGGGATAAGTCCACCTTTTGTATAAACGTCTTATATTTAGAGTGTGTAATGTTTTTAATTTATATATTACTTGTTTATATAATAAAGATTTTATGCAATACAATACAATACGCGAGATTATAACGCATTTCCCAACGTTAAAAAATCGGCCAAGTGTAAGTCGGACTCGCCTATAAAGGGTTCCGTAGCAGCAAGTAACATAATATAAAAGTTCTTGTAGTTCGTTGTAACTTTGATCGATGTTTTAATAATAGTGTATTTTTTTAAATTCAGTTATTGATAAGTAAACATTATAATGAGGTACCTAAATGATGGGATTTTTATTATAAGAAAATAATGGTTCACGGTTTATGCATAAGGTTTATGTTTATGAAATTAAATGTTTTTTTTATTTGAGTTGATTAATTGAAAGGTAAATTGCGGTTTACGATTTATGACGTATTAAAAAAACTACTTATTAGATCTCGTTCGAACAATTTTCGGTGGAAGTTTGCATGGTAATGTACATCATTAATTTTTTTTTCGTTTTATCATTCTCTTATTTTAGAAGTTACAGGGGGGAATACACATTTTACCACTTTGGAGGTGTCTCACGCGCAAACTATTCAGTTTAGAAAAAAAAATATTAGAAACATACTTAGAACTGAAATGTTGAGTTTCAGTTCTAAGTATGGGGAAACCCAATTTTTTTTTGTTTTTTTTTCTATTTTTGTGTGAAAATCTTAATGCGGTTCACAGAATACTTCTACTTACCAAGTTTCAACAGGATAGTTGTCATAGTTTCGGAAAAAAGTGGCTGTGACATACGGACGGACAGACAGACAGATATGACGAATCCATAAGGGTTCCGTTCTTCCGGCTACGGAACCCTAAAAAGCGGTTACGTAGTAATTATGATCTAATCTATGCCAGGGGACCCTTTACGATACAAGCCAAAAGTGTAACCTGTGCAAGCAACTTTGCTGTGACGTAAAAAATATCAGATACGTATTTATTGTCGAATTAGAAACCTACTTGATATTGCGATTTAAAGCTAAGGAGTGTGGGCTTGCTACGTCACAAGTATGTAAGTAAATTTTCAACACACTTCCTCATAAAGTGGCTCTAATCCCATGGCAATTAGGCACATAATGACACCTATAATCAAACTGTGACTTTTTCATTACTATTATTCACGAGTGAGTAATAGTTTTTTTAATATTATTGGTTGAGTTACGCTTACACTTGCGCTAAAATGCTATCCGCGAAAAGCCCAAAAAAAAGAAACCTCATTTTTTAGTCTATGGCCGATGCGCGCGCATAGGAAAACTGATTAATTTTTCCCGCCATTACGAAATTTATTAGTCTATGGCCGATGTGCGCGCATAGGAAAACTGATTAATTTTTCCCGCCATTACGAAACATTTTTCACAACTCGTCTCGTTTTCTCTTTTGAAGTTATTTAGTTAGTTATTAATTAAGATGTCTGCAAATACAATTTATGAAGAAAATGATTTATGTTGTACACCGCCCGATATAAGAAGCCCAGAACGTTATGGAAAGTTTACTACCAGAAAACTCAAAGGAAAAATATCTATTAGCGTACCAAAATTTCATACAATGGCAGAACAACAAGAATACGCAGTCTTTTTCAGAAAATGTGTTCATGGCGTACTTTAAAGAATTATCCTCTAAGTACAAACCTAGCTCTTTGTGGTGTATTTACTCAATGTTAAAAAGTACAGTCCGAACAAAGAATGGAGTGGACTTAAAAACATACTCGAATTTGTAAGCTTATCTAAAGAGACTATCTGATGGATTTAGAAGCAAAAAATCAAAGGTTTTATCATCTGATGATATTGAAAAATTTATTAAAGATGCTCCAAATAACCAATATTTGGCTACAAAGGTTAGTTAAATTAATTTTAATTAAATATTTAATAGCAGCTTGTGTTGTGTGTTGACCTTAATTATTGTTTCTTTTGTTTCAGGTTGCTTTAATATTTGGTGTAACT
This sequence comes from Schoenobius gigantellus, assembly GCA_963935595.1. Taxonomy (NCBI): domain Eukaryota; kingdom Metazoa; phylum Arthropoda; class Insecta; order Lepidoptera; family Crambidae; genus Schoenobius; species Schoenobius gigantellus. Next base: position 43,843,518 of record OZ012544.1, on the reverse strand, counting down.
GGTGCCTGTAGGATACAAGAATTAACAAATATAACTGTAAAAGATATAGAGAACCATGGCCAGATGCTTTTAGTGAAGATACCTATCACGAAAAATAAAATACCTAGGTCATTCACCATACACGGTCCATTCTATGATATTGTTAAGAAGTATGAAAGTTTGCGTTCGCCAAAAACAAAAAATGACCGTTTCTTTCTAAATTACCAGAATGGTAAATGTACCTGTCAGCCTATAGGTATAAACAAATTTGGTTCTATGCCTAAAGAAATCGCTAAGTTTTTGGGTTTAGTAGATGCTGAGAGCTACACTGGACATAGTTTCAGAAGAACTTCAGCTACATTGCTGGCAAATTCAGGAGCTGATGGCGGCGAGCTGGTGGCGATCTAGCAATGTAGCAGAATCATACGTAGAAGATTCCATACAAAACAAGAAGGAAATTTGTGCAAAAATCACAAAAAGAATTAAACTTGATTCTGAGACGCATCCTACTGGCGAAATACCAAGTACGTCCAATGATTGGATTTCACCTACCTACACGAATAATGAACCATCACAAATAACAATAGAACATGAAAGTATTTCAATAAATAATCTATCTGATGAGACCGCTATGTCATCAAAAATAGTTAATTATAATTTTACTAACTGCACATTTACTAATTGTTTCTCTAAGTAAACTTTTTATCTACTATGTAAAATGGTTTTTTATTTAAGTATTGTTTTATTCAGAAGTGTGTTGAAAAACGTTGTATGATACACGTGTGTATTGATGGTTACCGTCCTCGGCTTCTTAAGACCCTCGCCTGATGGCTCGGGCCTCAATGCGCCTCAGCGGTAATCACCAACATTACACACTTGTACCATAATGTACTATTATCTACGTATGATGTCATGTCACGTTTCAAATTAATATAAGTATCGTCGAAAGTTTTCGATTGTGTAAAAAAAATATTAAGTGCCCAATAGAACCTACATTCCGGACATTAAAAAATGTAATCTACTTCCCTATTCGCATTTATAATATACTAATATTATAAATGCGAAATTGTGTCTGTCAGTTTGTTACCTCGTCGTTAATTTGGTATAGAGATAGTTTGAGTCCCGGGAAAAGGCATAGGATAGCTTTTATCGCAGAAATCATCCTTTAAGAGGGTGAAGGGCTGAGTTTATATGGGTAATCAATAACCGCTGAACCGATTTAGATGAATTTTGAAAGCTTGGATAAAACATAAGCTACCCAAATTAATAATTCCACGCGGACGAAGTCGCGGGCAAAAGCTAGTATTGGCTCAAATATTTCTCTTCCTGTGCATAGAGAACCACGAATGAAGGTTTGTCCCAGTCACGTTGCAAATGGCCTCGCTGTACTAGGATTGCATGAGGATGCAAGGGGTGTTTGTGCAGTGTGCAGCCATTTGTTGCAAGTGTTGTTCGAAAATCGTCTTTACTGGTTGTCTAATAAAGATTTGTCTTAAATGTCTATGACTATATAGGACCCTGACATTTTCTTCCCCTGTTTCACTTTATTTCCATTACTTAGCTACGCAATTGGTGACGTCAACGATCGACGATTGCGTCACCGTCGGGGACAGATACACCAGGACTGCATAAAACAGAGACAGTGAAATTTCAACCGAAGCTCGCACCCTTCTCACCCCTCGGCACGCCAAACCACAGATGTATACGTTTGTGCGCCAAACGGGTTCTCTCTTTCAGATGCTTTCCTTCTCTTTCGTATTAATTCTAGTATAAAGCAGAAGGGTGCAGCTAAAATGGGCTGGTTAAACCTCAGAAGAATAAGTTTTTGTTCTGAGGGTTAAACTATGCGTTCTACACAGATTAATATTTTCGAAATAACGAAATACTGTAAAATCAATTGCAAATTTGTGTGACAATTATTTCATTTTATTTGAGTTATTAAATTTTAATAATTTTTAAATTAGTTTATGTTTTAAAAAATTTTCATACTTTAGTTAGTATATCATTTCAAACGCCGACTGTTACACAAAGACTAATAAAAGGTGACAAATACTTTTACAGCAATAATCGTATTTAAAAACCTTTATTAATATAACCTGCATTCCTTTTAATATATCACTTTCAGGTTTATATTTTAGGTCTTCCTCTTCTCTCTAAAAATGAATCGCCGTTCGTTACTCTCCGTAAAACTCAACAACGTTTTGACGATTTGCATATTTTATTAATTTTTAAAGTGAAACTTTTTTTTACATTGGCTCAAATTCTTTCGTCCATCTATCGCATGTCGCATTACACGAAAATATAAGATCTTTAATTTCACTACGTCATACAAGTCGAGATTGGTCTATGCGTTAGATCTTTAACTTATAATCAGTGTGACACTGGTTTGATCCCGTTGTAAAGCACTGTTTTTGGTTTTCTATTATTTTGTTTTTAATTGATCTTTTTATTTGTTTTTTTTTATCATCATCACACCTCTCATACGTCCCCACCGAGGAGTTCGAGCCTACCCTATGTTAGGGTGATTAGGCCTTAGTCAACCACGCTGGCCTAGTGCGGATTGGTCGACTTCACATACATCATTGAATTTCTTCGCAGATGTATGCAGGTTGCCTCACCATGTTTTCCTTCACCGTAGGAGCGTCAGACAAATGTACATATGAAATTCGAAACCAAAAACACATTGGTAGGACCTATTGGTACATGACGGGTCTCGAACCCCGACCTCCCGATTGGAGGGCAAGTGCCGAGTCCACAGCGCCACCAACGCTCCTTTTTTATATTATTTTTTTATTACTTTTTGTTTTATTATTTAGTAATTATTAAAAACGCGATTTTTATAGCCTAAATCGAATAATTTTTCGAAAATTTTCAGTTAAATACCTACGATCCGAAAAAAAGTTTCACTTGCATCGTGGTTTCGTAAAACCACTATGATTTTTTTTGTTTTGTTCACTTTTACAGATGTGATTTATTTATTAGAGAAAAATAATAGGTCAAATTCTGAAGAAAAGCTAGAAATAATATAAAGTTATTTGTTTGTTTAGATCTGTCAAGGTGCGTCCCTATAGCGAGGCGTGGGAGCCGCGAAGCTCGAGTTTTTTTTTTGTGTTCTTTTGCAACGCGTCCTCACTTACGAGGCTCAGCCTGACGGCTAGGCCTCATGGAGTCGCGCGACCCTAGTGGGGCTTGTTGGCAACACTGTCACCAACCAGTTTTTATTTGACAGAAAAAAAAAATGTTCGCTCTCTCTCTCTATCTCTATTGAACTCAGACGCATTACATTAGCTCTTAAAACAAATTGTACTAAACAGTGAATAAAGTGTCAATATTGGGAATTAAAGACTTTGATTTATTTTTTTCTGTACCACAAGAAGCATACAGGGCTGCTGCTTAACATTTTCATTAAACTTTTTCATCGAGAGGAGATACAATGAAATCTTCTTTCTTCTTTTTACATATAGAAATAAAACGCTGTGTGTTAGTCTCGCAAAAACTCTGAAACGGCTCGACCGATGACAAAATTTTCTGTGTGTGTTTGAATAGGCCCAAGGAAGGTTTAAAAGTACAATTGGACTCGGTCGGTGTCTGCCGGGACCACTAGTTTTAAATAATAATAAATCATGCCAAGGATGGGGAAGCTGGGTTTGTCAACACTTTTTCCAAAACATTGCACACTAGGAGCACATAACGCAATAGGAGATGTTTCAGCTGGGGCAATCTTCATTGTTTCATAACAAACACAAACAGGATTACAGAACTGTATAGAGGGTATATTTCAACACAACAAAAGCTGGACGGGATCCTCGCAAAATGGGATGGATAAAGATATCTTACAGTGCAGAAAATTGTAGAAAAATAATGGTAATTATATTATTTTTATAATGTGTAAAGTGGCGATGGTTTGACATTTTCATACTACACACGTATACTATACTTTTTTGGGAGCGCAATAACTAATTTAAAATTATTATCTAAGCTAAACTTAATCAAACTCAATTAATCACTTTATAATTTTTAAAGTGTTGAAAAATAAAATATAAATTGGCTCGAATAGCGAATGACTCCGTCGGTTCAAAACCGGGTCGCAGCCGGCCCAAACATTGCTCGTTGCTAATGTATTTCGTTTGTAATACCGAATTGCAAACAGGTCTAAAGGAACCGACCAACCAACGGCAACGGCATGTCCGGCGGGTGCCGGGCCACGTGTTCGGCGCCCCGATGTACCAGGAACGCATGGAGTTACAGGAGTTGTCGCAGCTACGAACGTCAGTAATTTTGCTGCATCGCACTTGTTTTGTAGGTATGCACGCACGAAAGAGATACTCGTATATGCGCCAACAACGACAAGAAATTTGAGTAGAGAGATGGGTTGTAAAAGATCTAAATTTGTAGCTAGCTACCAAATTATATTTATACCAAAAATAGAAGCTAATATGACTTAAAATTGTCGTAAACCTATATAGAGTGGCTAATTTAGATTGGTCAGTATGGGCAAGTCTGTAACTACATAAGGCATACAAAGATCTATTCTTAGCATGGAAAAAAAAACCTGTACATGGTTCAAGAATCGAACCCGGTCGTATCGAAATAGTAGATTGCTTTATAAGGGTGGAAAGGAATCAATCCCTACGAGGTTGTTAGACGCCCGAGCGCAGCGAGGGCGGCTATAGTCCGAGTAGGGTTTGATTCCTTTTACCCGTGTGTAGCACTCTACTTTTCATTTCGAATGCAAGGAAAATAAAAAATAGCTTTTCTAATAAAATTTATTAATAAAAATACTCCTAACATGACATATCGACATCGTGTTTTACACTTAGTGTACTTTTAAGCATTGAATATCTGCTCCATAGCGTAGACGCCTGCACTTTATGAGATAGTTCATTAAAGTATATAAGAAATACATTTTCAGAAAATGATTTTATATTCCTTGCATCTCGCCACTTCATAAAGTCGGAATATGTATTTAAATATCTTTCCTTTGAAATTTTTGGCAAAAAAATTTCGAGTATTGTATTTGCTTCGTTCGTGACTGAATCTGGAGCCGAAATTTCAGAATCGCTTGAATTCATTGTTTTTCTTAAATACCTAAATCACACAATCAAGATTTCGGTACAGCGTAACAGATTCCCCTCCCGCCAAAATTATCTTTTTCACAGGTATTTTTAAATTTGGAACACATCGCGTTACCTGTTACTGGCCATTCAGCCAAATACTTTTATTATCATTGTACCAAAGATTGTATGTAAGTAACCTAATTCAGTTCTATTTTTAAAATTTTACTTTCCGCCCTAAGGAGGGAAGTAAATAGTATGAGAATTTCCCGCCCGCTGGTGGGAACTAGCGTTTTCCTCCCAATACTCAGATCAAGGAAACGCTCCTTTCCGAGCATGAGGAATGAAAAATAAATTTTACATTATTTCTATTGGGATATCGATTACGTAGGTCATAAGCAGTAAATATTACTATGACACATGATATCTAATGCTGCTGTTATGAAGATACATTTCATTTACTTGATTTAATTTTGCAATAATATTGGTACCAATTAAAATAATATTTTGTATTTGTGACTCTTTCGAGCTCAGTCGTATATTAATTTCGGGCGTGGTAAAACGAGTTCGACTTTTTCGTATAATAACCGTTTAATTTTCTCGTTCGTTCCCGATGGTTGAACGGTGACCGGTCAGTAGAGTTACTCTTGAACCGAATCCGATCGTACGGCATTGAGATTGTGCTTTTTCATACGCTTATTTTTGCGCATTGGCTCCAAATTCACCCCGTATTGTGCGGATTTTGGATGAACCAATCTCAGTATTATTAAATTTTCTCATAATACGAATCCAATTTTACTAGTGTTGTTACTCAAGCGTATGAAATATCACAATCCCAATGACGATCCATCAGAAATGGTTCAAGAGTAACCCTACTGGCTTTACTCGCGGCTCGGTGCTGCCATCTTCGGTCGATTAGTCGCAAACCATGCGCGAACATACCGCCAGCCTTGGATGCTCCAGCTTAGATTCCAAAAGAGTTTTCGTCTATATTCGTTTATGCAATTCGTTTGGTAATACAGTCGCATTATCTTCTTCACCCGAAGAGATCAGTAACGGACGAATTCTTTAGAACGCTCGTTGTAATATTCCAGTGGCTGTGCGAATTTCTGCGACTCTTGATATTCGGTCTCTTCCAGGGAATACTCGAATAATCCTTCCTAGGCGCCATTTTAAAGGAGGTTGCTGGTCATGTTTAATAAGTACGAGACTGTCGAGCTTGATGTCGTCTTTTTGGTTCTTCCACTTGGATCGCACCTAAAGCTCAGATATATATTCTAATGACCAGCGTTTCCAGTGTCTTGGCATTTTTATTTAAAACTAGCTGTGCCCGCGACTTCGTCCGCGTGGAATAGTAACTTTTGGCAGCATTTTGATTTTTGTAGGCAATTTTGATAATAAGTAGCCTATGTTATGCCTTATATATTTAGTTATCTATTAGTGAAAGTGCCGTCAAAATCGGTCCAGCCGTTCCGGAGATTAGCAGGAACAAACAGACAGACAGATAAAAAAATTTTAAATTGTGTTTTTGTTATTGGTACCCGATATACATTCATACCCATTTAGTAAAAACTTTTTATTATGACATTACAAACAGACACTTCAATTTTATTTATTTGTATAGAACGTCGGGGTAGGTAACTGCTTGGTGGCCCAGTGGTTAAGGCGTCGACACGATATGTTGGAGACGTGGGTTCACCCGACCCGAGCAGAAATTGTGATGGTATTGATTTCTTTTTACTTTGTAAGCTAAAGCTGATAATATTCACTTGTAGACATTTATATAAAAATGAATTGAAAAATATGCAAATAAAAAACATAACGGACAAATACTGACAGTTGAAAAAAGACGTTCTGAATATATTCATAAGCTACACAGAGCTTTTTATTTGGGGGGACTCCGTAACAATTAGCAGACTGCACCGTTATTGCGATTTTGTCTCGTTCGATCACCGTGAACGTTTGCCTCGCGATGTCTCTTTCGCGCAGACTGTTGCCGGCGCTGGGTATCGGAAGCAACTGCAACCTTCTGCAAGCTTATGCAGCTCTGGTACATCCGCAATGCCGCAAACATGTTAGTGTTTGCGTTTTATCCGCTCAGTGGCTGCGGTATAGAAAATATCGACATATTTGAGACATCTGCATCAGGGGTGTTACGGTATTAATTCAGACATCTGCATCCGCATAAATTCTCAAAATGTGATTAAATAAAACAATTTAAAATCAAATCGATTTTCATGTTTCTGTACTTAAAAATCGATTTATATCAGTTTTACGAGTATATATTTGTGAACTTAAAACTGATATGTCGTAAAAAATATCTGAAATCCGCGTCCAAATCCGCATCCGCGGATGTGAACCTCTAATAATCCGCATCCGCATCCGCGGATGTCAAAGTTTTCACATCTATAACAACTCTAATCTGCCCTGCGAGCATAGAACTCTCGATAAACAAAATTTGACAGCTAAGATCGACATACTCGACAAAAATCGATAAATTTGACAGATATTACTAAGGAGTAAAAAGGACAGATGCTTTTGTCCATGCTCGCAGGGCTGTATTTATAAAGCTTTGGTGAGTGACTGGCTGAGGTATTTGAATCAACGTCTCTACGTAGAGTCCATACTACTGCAGCTGGAAGTTTGAAATTCAAGGGTTTGTCGACTTATGTAGGCGCTCATTAAGAAATGATTTTTCAAAACTCCCAAAGGAAGCTGACATTAATCCCTAACCAAAAAAAAACCCTTCAAGTGCGAGTTCAACTCACGCACCGTACAAACTTCTATAACTTACTATGTACAAATTTACGGTTTTGCGATTTTTTCCTTAATATGTGCTGTAAGACCTTACTTCTTGCCAAATTTCATGATTTTAGGCCAACGGCAAGTACCCTATAAATTTTGATTCCCACGAGAGTGTCGAAATATGCCTTTTTTGCGACATAAACGACCGTACCTTTTTTCATGTTAACTTAGACGTTTGATTTTTTACAGCTTCTAGGGACTGTAGACCTGAGTAGGTATTGGGTTTTAATTTCAAAATATGTATACACTCTGTACCCTCGAACTACGTTTCGCCATATATTTTTTCCCCATTTTTGTAACATTTTGAATAAGGTTGCAAGTAAGTAGTCAGCAGTAATAAGGCTGAAATCATACATCTGACCCTAGAGCCGACAAGAATACAAATAAAGAATATCATTATTTGTCAGATTTTGTCATATGCGGCTATAGACAAAGTATTAGGCCGGTTTCAGTGCTAAGCCGACCGTCGCGGTGCGTACCTTCAGTCCCCACGATACGTACTGACCTACCGTCAGTTTGTAGTATTCAGTGCTATCCTGAAATTCCTCACCAACACAACGACCCTCGTTCGGTGTCTATTTTTTAGTCATGTTTACTACGAGATAGCTTGAAAAGTAGTTTTCATTACTCATACTCGGAAAGTAGGTCTGAAGTTACCTAAGGAGCGTGTTGATACACGTTATTTTAAAACTGCTCACGACTTATTTCCGAGAAATACCAGACATTGTGATAGACTGCTCATTGACGTAATTCCGAAAAGTGCGCGATTCAAGAAAAACTGTTTTTACATGTGTTCAAGAAAAACTGTTTTTACAGCTTTATATATTATAGATACCTCAGGAAATAAAAGACAAGCCTTTAAATATATTTAAAAATGAACTCAAAAAATGGCTCGTGGAACGCACTTTCTACTCTGTCCAAGAATTTTTAAACTACAGAACTGTTAGGTAACTCATGGACATAAAAAATGTATTTGAATTGTGACTGACATTTTTAATAAAAAAAATTTTATTGACATTGTATTATAATTTTTAATCTTGACATAATTTGTGATTGATATTATTAAATTTGAGGAGTATTTTTTTTTATAATAGAAATTGTTATTTATCGAAATAGTATTATTAATTTTAAATTTCACTGATAGTTAGTTATTATTATAATTTTGCATGCTATCTGTGTATGGCTGAATAAGCTGAATTTTATGTTACCTGACCATCTTCAGTGTACCTTGTTCATATGCAAATAAATAAATTTGAATTTGAATTTGAAAATAATACTTTTCAGCCCTAGGGAGAATCGTTTTCAACTGACAGCTGTCAGATTATAAAAAGAAACTAGTTCTTTTTTCACCTTTCTTTTAAACCATGTTCCAACTTTCTATGCAGCCATTCAATAACAGCACCGTATAAAATTGAAAGAACATAAAGTTAAGTATAAATTAAAGAATATATTTTTAAAATTACTTTATTAAAATTAACTTTCAACTATTTATTTTAATAACATAGATTTGGGCAAACTATTTATAATTTTTTAAATGATAAAAATGAAGAATAATGGCTGAATAGCTGGCCGGTCACAGAAAAACAAACAAATAAGCGGGAAAACTGCAATCTGATCTTCATTTATTTTTCGAGTTGTAGATTTTTGATTATACTCGTACTTCCGTATAGCACAGATTTGTATTAGCACAATGACTCATTGTCAATGAGTTCATTTGATTCAGATATTGATTTAACGCCAGATTTCATAATAGAAGAGGCTAAAGCAGAAATTGTTGATTTATTAAACTAAAATTCACTCATTTTTCTTTAGCTAATACATGTTTTTATTTTTACTTACCTTGTATTCGTTATGAAAAGCACAGTGTTTACCTCGGGTTAAATACTTATTTAGTCCCTCGAACTATAGGCGCCCGAGCATAAAATAAGTTACTTTCACCCCTAGGCTAGGGTAACAATGTACTATTTGACAACGATAATACGCACATATTATGTTCAGTCGCTTCACCGGTAGGTGCAGCACTGAACGAGTTCATGTTTTCATAGCGCGTCGGTCAACCGATCGACGGCGACGGACGGTACGCGTGCGGACGCGGCGCGCATCTATATGGTCAGTGTAGCATTGACAGTTTTATTAATTTTTATATAAATGACGAAAGTAACCGAAGTACGTACCGATGATCGGTCCACAACTGAAACTGGCCTTAATTTAAGTCCAATACAGCCGCATTTAGTGTCCCTATAAAAAGAAAAACTCATTATTTTGGGCAATAACAATGTATATCGTAATATACATTACGATATACATAGTGCGGTATGTGTATAGCCAATATACGCACGTATATTGTACAACGTTTTTCAACAAACTTGTGAGGAAAAATACCTAACAAACTGAATTTTTTGATTAAACACCACAAATCATTGTTAATTTGTAGACAAACTAAATTATGGTACGAAAATAATTATTTAAGAAATGATGTAGTACGTTGATGTCTTTTATATTACCTCTAGCTTTTCAAAAAATATAATGCGCGACCGGCAAGTGCAGCATTGCCGGACTCTGTGATGCGTGCCTCGGCTATAATACACGCGTGTTTTATAAGCTGCTTTATGTACCTATCTAAAACCGGTAAAATTAGATCCACTTTACGACTAATTATGTTGAAAAAAAACCATATTATACAGCCACACATTATCGATTTGTGAACATAAAAAAATAACTTCGTGAAATATATCTCGTCATCATCATCATCATCATCAACAGCTAACATATAACGTCCCCACCGAGGGGCTCGAGCCTGCCCTAAACTAGGGCGTTTAGGCCTTAGTCAACCACGCTGGCCAAGTGCGGGTTGGTCGACTTCACACACAACCTGTAAGGAAATTCTTTCTTCACAGGTGTGTGCAGGTTTCCTCACGATATTTTCCTTCACCGTAAAAGCGTCGAATAAACGTACATATGAATTCAAAATTTGAAAACACATTGGTACGTGGCGGGGTTCGAACCGCTACTTGATTGGAAGGCGACAGCCTTACGCACTACGCCATCGACGCTTTTTTCTATAATATATCTCGTATCTAATCTAATTTCCTCAAATTTATGGAATTATTTTATTACAAATTGATTTAACAGTCATCAAATACATAATAAAATTTTTCTCAAACATGCTCGGAAATGTAGGCATTATTGTAGTAAAAAGAAGACACAAAGTTTGTAATTCTTGGCTCATGCATTACCTTACCGGCCTAGACCAGTAAAGTAAGTATGAAAATTCATTTTTGGCCGCTGCTCCAATGTTTTTTTAATTTATCTATAGCTTGAATTATGTAACTTGTTATACAGCCAATTGCTACCACATTATAAAAAATGCACTCTTCGAGTATATACAACGTGTCTCATATCTCCCCATAAAATTATGAAAATTTTAATATTTAATTTTATTTAAACTATCAAAAGTGCCAACCTTAAACTGTTCTAAAAATGAATTTTCATAAATTTGACAATTAAATTCGATTGATATAACAAGTTATTAAAGTTGACACATTCTTTTCGGTTAAGTGAATATTATAATTTTTATGGGGAGTTTTTATGAGATACGTTGTATATGAATATGACAACAATTTTATTAAAATGTTGGTATAAAATCACACGAGAATATGCTTATTTTCGTTGCGAGAGAAAAAAGTCATAATCTTACATTTTTTGCGTAAAATATGATTACTGTATGGGCTTTGTTTCCTTTGCACTAATTGAAAATTAAAAAGTATTATTACTAAATGCTAGGCTACTGTATTTAATTAATTAGTTAATTGCTTGATTTGTTTTTTTATTTATATTATACTCATTTGTTTCCAATTTTAATTCAATTCAAAATCTTTATTGCTTACCATAATGTGTAAAATAGGTGGTTCAAAGCATTACTCGTCCGGCAATCCCTAACTTCCCGGCCTCTGCACTAATGTACTATTACATAAAATGCCATGGCATTGCAGCACCTAAATATTGTGCGTGAAAAAACGCTTTTTACTGCACTTACCTAGTAGGTAGGTGACTCCTCAGTGAAAGGTGAACAGTCAAATGGAATGGATGAAATTGACACATTTACTTATTAAATAGCGTTTCTTAAAAAAAACAGCCAAATGTGAATTGGACTCGCGATCGAGGCTTCCGTACAAACTTGTCAAAGTAATATAAGGTCGTGTATTAGATTTGTGATATCCAGATTTTTTTTAACATGTGTTGTTATAATAAGACGTCGCTTCTTACCAAATTTCATGCTTCTAATGTGCTTCTAGGTCAACGGGAAGTTACCTGTAGTTTGTGATTCCCTCGTGAAATGGAAAAATTTGCTATAATACGCGACATAAACGGTCATATCTTTTGATTGTAAATGTCTGACTTTTTCACAGCTGAAAAAGATCAGCTCCCTGGTTCTGGTTATCAAAGCCATATGTCATGTTATTAGCTGGACGACGGTACCAGAACTGCATAGCGTTTCAGGAGGCTGCAGTTGCTAAGGACGCTGCCGATGGAGGGAGCAAGAGAAGGACGCTCGATGTGCGGGAATAGGATAAAATGATGCGCTGAAGATACCTAGACCCGATCGTGAAAATAAAGCAACGTGCAGACACTGCAAATCACGTGTGTGTGAGCAGTCACGTTGCGCGTAGCGTTCCACGTTACTAGGAGTGCAAGACTTAGCAGGAGATTGTTTGAAACATAATGCTAAATTGCAAGCCCCGCGAAACAGAAAAGAAAAACAGTGAACGTGCGTTACGAATTACGATCATACAGACAATGAATATTATAAACATCGCAAAAAAGAGTTTGCATAATTTGTCGTATTTTTCTGTTGATGTTAATAAAAATTCAATAGAACACGAGATTCGAATCGAACATAATGACGGGGCATATAAGAAATTCCAAATTCAAACACGCAGATGCTCATAGTATATACCTATAATATGCCACTTCTCTGTTTTTCTATTCCATGGTGAAGCATGATATCAGAGTCCATGGTAAGCTCATATTATTCGTAACAACCAAATAATCTGAATATGATGAATAAATTAATGAAATACAATATTCCTAGTACTGGTTTATTATTTTTCTAATTTATTGCTTTTGAATTAAAAAACTTACGACAAAAGTCAATCATCTAAATTCCTCGTACTCAACACAGAAAGTGAATACCATTTAAATGGTTATTAATTTAATAGTCGGTCCGAACAATGCAACGTGAGTTTGATATATGAATATGAAACCGCACAGACTGGAAACTTTGAACAAAATCAGCGGTTAAAAAGTAAGTAGTTTTTTAAGTTAAACTGATAAGATTGATAAGACTGAAAATGATGATGTAAATAAAAAATTATAAGGTAGGTCGTCATCACACCACTCTCCTAATTGCCCCTAGCACGAACCACTGTAGTTATGGTTATGGTAATCGTATTATTATGTACTAGCTGACCCGGCGTACTTTGTATCGCCATGTTTTTTATCTAAATTACTGAAATGTTTGTTTAAATTATTGAAATTTTTATATTACACAAACCTTGTTCTAACAATAACGAATACATAAAACCAAGAATCATCGAATTTGGTGCAGTCGTTCCAAAGTTATGGGCGTACATACATTTCGAAGATCCATTTTTATTTATATACTAGCTGTGCCTGCGAACTACGTTTCGCCATCAAAATACTTAACACAGTGTTTAGTTTTTTCCTCCATTTTATTCCATAATGATTCAACTTTATTTTGCCTTTTTTGAGCATCGGCCATTTCGAAATTAGGACAATTTTCGTAGGTTCGTAATGCTCTTTTTCTAACAGTCCACAAAATTAAATACATTACATATTACTATAAACACTAAGTATTATTATTATTTTAGAGACATTATTGATATTAATAAATTCTTCTTCAGTAGAAAGAACTACACAGTTGCAAGAATAATCTTTATCGTATTCATGTTTCGAATTAAAATAATCAATTTTTAATAAATTAGAACTGTATACGAATAAAGTTTAGATTTTATAATGGGTGTTGGTAACACCAATAAAATATATTTTTTGGATATGACAACTTGGCCAATTTTGACTGGTCGTATAGTAAGCTCCTTGTCAAGCTATACTGTTTGACCTTTGAACCATTCTTATGTCGCTCGTAATATTGGCGGTTTTCGTAGAGTTAATGTATAGCATGAATGGGGTGGGGGTTACTGTACAAATACGTTTTCCGTATTCGATATCCGATCACGGAATACAGACACGGAGTTTCATGAACGTAGCGCAGACGTTCGTTTCTTCTCATTCAGGATTTCTACCATTCTACCTAAACGTACGTACAGAACGTGTTCCGTTCGTAATAAAAACAAACGTGTGCGGCAGTCAATGAGTATTTTGTATAGATTTGATGTATTCGGATGCCCGCATTCAGAAAACGAATGCGAAAAAACGTATTTATCCGGTTAGCCTTAAAATGTATTGAGACTTCCGTTTTTGTAACGTGTACTGTGCGATATAGTGTTGCTGGCATAGTTCGGTTAGCAAACTCGCCGTGATGACTAACATCCAACACACAAACTTGGAGTTATCGTTAGTTAGTTCACGATTGTTGCATTATCCCGGTCTCGAAGGACACTAAAAACATCTAACATCGAACATCCAATAGGCCCCGAAGCGGTTCTCAAACTTTTTTGGTGACGGAACCCTTTTGGAAAGCGAAATACTTGACGGAACCCTAAAATAAAACAATAGTTTTTAAAAGTGTATTCTTTATTAATAAGCATAATAAAAGTACGACCAGAGAGGGTGTTTTGATTTTTCTAAATTATTGCGGAACCCTTAGAGGGGTATTGTGGAGCCCTAGGGTTCCGCGGAACACACTTAGAGCATGACTGCTCTAGGTACCCTTCAGGGCCTACTTTCATTTAATATCCCTATTGCTGGGTTTGAAAAGCAACTGTTATCCGTCTTTTTTGAGCGGCGGCCATGTTGAATTTACGTCAATGTTGCTACGTTCATAGTGCTCTACTGATCAAGGCCTTTCACTTGATACCCATATTGCTGGGTTTGAAAACGAACTTTTATCAGTTTTTTTTGAGCAGCGGCCATATTGAATGTTGTGCTATTTTCCTAGGTTCATAGTGCTCTACTCTTCAAGGCCTTTCATTTGATACCTATATTGCTAGGTTTGGAAACGAACTTTTATCCACCTTTTTTGAGCGGTGGCCATGTCGAATTTACGTCAATATTGCTAGGTCCATAGTCCTCTACTCTTGAAGACCTTTCATTTGATACCTATATTGCTAGATTAGAAAACGAACTTTTATCCACCTTTATTGAGCGGCGGCCATGTTGAATTTATTTATGTGTTGCTAGGTTCATAGTGCTCTACTCTTCAAAGCCTTTCATTTGATACCCATATTGCTAGGTTTGGAAACTAACTTTTATCCACCTTTTTTGAGCGGCGGCCATGTTGAATTTATGTCAATGTTGCTAGGTTCATAGTGCTCTACTCATCAATGCCTTTCATTTGATACCCATATTGCTAGGTTTGGAAACTAACTTTTATCCACCTTTTCTGAGCGGCGGCCATGTTGAATTTATGTCAATGTTGCTAGGTTCATAGTGCTCTACTCATCAATGCCTTTCATTTAATACCCATATTGCTGGGTTTGGAAACGAACTTTTATCCGTTTTATTTGAGCGGCCGCCATGTTGAATTTAGGGCGATTTTCCTATGTTCATAGTGCTCTACTCATCAAGGCCTTTCATTTGATACATGCATATCGCTGGGTTTAATAATAATAATAATAATAAAATCACTTTATTTTCTCTACAATCTAACTTAATCTAATACAAAAGTTGCAATAAGCACCAAAATACGGAGTGTAGATTGTGAGAGACTGGCATCTGAGCTAGGCAAGAATGCCTGTATTACAGAGCACCAGGACTCTCCTCTCGGGATGTGGACAGGTGGAGTACAATTGTTATTTCTTAGCAAATTTAAATAAATAGTAAAGAAAATAAAAATTAAACTAAGGAATTACACTACTACAATACAATTATAGCAATTGATGGTATGTTTATGTTTATATGTGAGCGAGAACAAGGTATGAGCGTGTGTGTGGATGTGAATTTATGTGTACATGTGTGTGTGTGTGTGTGTGTGTGTGTGTGTGCGCGTGAGTCAGTGTGATAGTGTTGTTTGCTCCAAAGATATTTCTTACCTATCAGACAGGAGTAAACACTCAGTTTCGAAGTAATTTAAGACCTGCAAGTACTTGGTCAGCTTCAATTTGCAGAGGAAGTTTGGAAACGAACTTTATCGGCAGTCATGTCAAATTAAGTCAACGTGGCTAGGTTCAATGTGTTCTCTACTCTTTAGGTTCTTCGTTCGATATCCATGTTCCTTGGGTGGATCCAAAAAAATGTGATCCGTCATTTTAGACATTAGGATCAAGAGTCCCGTCCCGTCCCTCTACGCGTAACCCAGAACATTGCAGACAGATATTTTTTTTAATTATCAATATAAATCTATTACTTTTAATAGTTTTAAATGGACGAAAGAGTTTGATTCCTTAGTCCTAATGTAAAAACATATAACACCTTTCAAAATACCTTGAAAAGAGTATCTTCATTTTTCAACATTTCAAATATTTAAAAAATTGTACCGATTTTGTGAAAATTAGTCAAGAATTAAACCAATCTACAAATTTTATGGTCACTCGATAAGTATTATCATAAAAATGCTTTATACATTGGTTGTATGGCTTGATTTTTTTGCCTTACCACCACGGTACGACATAAGAAAAAGACAATTTGGTTGGCGAAATCCAGTTGGGCACAGCCATTAACAGAAAATATTAAATTTTATTTGTACTATGTGAAACACTTCATTCCTGCCTTTCAATTTTCGAAATCCAATTACTTAAGATCAGACTGTATGGCGTAGTTCCATTGCCTTTCCTTCGTGGAAGAAAATACCTTCTCTTTGTACTATGTGACAGACTTATCAAAATAATTTCACGTGCGCCATGTTGTTTTTCTACCTAAAGCCAATTCGAAAATTTTATATAGTATTTTTCACTAAAAATAAAAAGTGAATTTAAACAAACGAAATTATGCCTAAATGTTCTTCCGGAAAATTCTAAGCATTGTGGTGTAAGCTATATCAAATTCTGTCCAGTAGTTTCGGAGATCTTTCCGGACAAACAGACAAACAAACAAACAAACAAACCAACAAACAAACAATTTTTTTAAAAACTATTCTATCGTGTTCTGCTAATGATTTTAAGGCGACCTGTGTATTTTTTTTCTTAATTGTTACCATCTGCGGCCGCGAATTATAGGCAATTACGCACGGGAGGAGACGTGCGGGGCAGGAGGCGTGCGACGTCACCGCGAGCGGCCTTGGCGGCGGGCAGCGCGAACATCGCGAGCCAACCAACGGCCTCTTCCTTTTGGGACTCCACCGGCGACGGTCCAAACACATAAAATATTCAAATATTGTTAAGCAGAATTAAACCAGTCATTCTATATACAGTCCACTCTTTATTTAAGTCCCCTTGGATCATAACATTGGTCCAATCGAGCCTTCGAGATTTTTTTGCAAAGCAATATTTGAAAATTTGCGGGTTTATCCCATTTTTATACCCGGGATCCACGGACGACATCTTAGAGCATCGGGACTCTTCAGTGAGGACTTCAGCCACGCATATCACGCATATGAGGACATTTTATGCCCGGCATCCACACACGTTCTGGTGACAACGTCGTACCCGGAGGTAGATCGCTCAACGGACTTTGGACCCGAGGAAGACGCATCAACGGACAGACATTTGTGAGTTCGTTCCAATTATCACTCCATTCCTACTGTTTCTTATTATTTCCCTATAAAACAGTCTTCTTTTTTGTGAGTGCATTCATTTTTCAAATTTTAATTTCATAAAAAACTTCATTACTATTTAATAGAATTCTCATCATTCTTCAAGCCTCTTAAATATTACCTCATAAACGCATATTTCAAAAACATAAATTATCATACGCAACAATTATTTTTTGCAACGAGAATTATAAGGCGCCACGCGGTCTGTGTCCAGCGCACGAAAAGTCCCGTTACCTGGCCTGCCTATCTATTGTTCGCAGTTCGAGCCGACGCATAATAACTCGTTGCAACATTCCTTAGCGTCAGTTCGATTTGATGCATTAAGCGATAATGAGTGTCGAAAAAATTGATAAATTATTCAAAAAACGCGGATGTTTACGATCAAAATTAACTATTTTCGGTAATTATTTAAATATCCTTCGAAGCAATAGTGACCATAGTGAGATACAACTACTAGATTTAGAAAGTCGGTTTAAAAAATTCAACAATTTATACGAGGAATTTGATAAATTACAGGGCGATATTGAGCTATTGTCTGACAAGCCCGACGATGAGTGTGCGTGTCGCGAGCAGTTCGAAGAACAGTATTTCGCGCTGGTGGCAGCCGCCCGCAGCTTGCTGGGTGATCACCCTGCCGGTAGTGTACATCTGGATGCTTCTGTATCGAGTCCCGAGAATGCACAGGCGAGTCTTTTTAAATCACAATCTGTTCGTTTGCCTAAAATTGAATTACCTGTTTTTCACGGTCACTATCAACACTGGCTCGAATTTACGGATACCTTTATATCGTTAATACATTCAAGGTCAGACATAGATAACATCAATAAACTGCATTATCTTCGAGCATCTCTCAAGGGTAGTGCTTTGCTTGTGATTGACAATTTAGATTTTAAATCCGAAAATTATGAGGCAGCATGGAATTTATTATGTAGCCGATATAATAATAAAAGATTGTTAGTAAACAATCACATCAGTGCATTGTTTAATATTCAACATATTAAAAGTGAGTCTTGTTCTTCCATTCGGCACTTAATTGACGTCACAAATAAAAATCTTCGTGCTTTGTCTACTTTAGATGAGCCCACACAGCACTGGGACACTTTAATAATATATACAGGGTGTCTCAGAAACAATGGATAAACCTTTAACTGTTGATAGGTTTCGTCGAGACCTCTCTAATCTCAAATTTTGACTTTAGTAAAAATATCTCGGTTTTCAAGATATTTGATAGTTTATGATTTTTTTTAAACATGCCACTTTTGGTTGGTTTTTAATGTGCCATTTTTACAAATACGGACTTTTTCTGATTCAGTTTTTTTTAGCTTCTAACGGAATAGTTCAGCTATCAATAACAGTGGTTAAAATTGAGCTAGCTAATCACGAAGTGCTTGGAAAAAACAATGTTCCAAAAAAAATTAAACAAGAAATTATTTTTCTTCGTGTTTGGTCAGCTACCATGTAAAAAAAATGTATGACGCTCATCGTGCCCATTATCTTAAAAAAATGCTTAGTTATTCTAGTTTCAAAAAAGGTATGATAACCTATACTTAATGTATCTCTTAAATTTTATTACTGCTTGAATAGCAAATGGTATGAAATTTGAAAAAGATTTTTTTCGGATTAGTTATTAATTCTTAGTTTGAATAAAGAATTTGAAATAAAACAACATGAAATTTTAATTTTTTATTAAATTTACAATAAATGTTCGAATTGGCGTCCTTGCGCTCTGATACACGCCCTACATCTTTTTATAAAAGAAAGTTTGATGCGGCGCGCGTAACCAGATGTTTTTATGTGTGCAGCTGCATTTTGTATGCGAGTACGCAACTCTGTTATTGAGGATACTGGCCTCGCGTAGACAAGGTCTTTCAGACATCCCCAATAAAAAAAATCCAAGGGATTTAGATCCGGCGATCTGGGCGGCCATAAAATAGGGCCGAGCCGGCCTATCCACCTTTGTGGGAAGTGTTGATTTAAATAATTTCTTACTACTATTGCGTAGTGAGCTGGGCACCCATCATTTTGAAGCCACATTCTCCGCCTCACTTCTAAATTGACATCTTCTAGCATGCCGGGTAAATCATTTTGTAAAAAATTAAGGTAAATTTCACTATTCAGTGTAGCTGGAAGTTCATATGGCCCGATCACCTGTCCGTCAATAATCCCAGTCCACAAGTTAACTTTAAATTGAACTTGGGACCGATCTTCCCTCATCAAATGTGGGTTTTTAACTTGCCAGCTATGTAGATTCTCTCCGGCATGAGGATTCATCCGTCCATAAAATTTTATTGAAAAATTGCGGGTCCTCCCTTATTTTATTTAACATGATTCTGCAGAATGCAATCCTGCGCGGATAGTCAGCAGGCTGTAGAGTTTGGACCCTTTGAATATGGAAAGGGTGCAAAAGGTATTTTTTCAATATGCGATGCACTTTGCTTCTATTAATGCCGGTTCAACGTGCAATTCCACGCACAGAACGTGTTGAATCTTCTTCTATTTCGTCGAGGACTACTACTTCTTCATCGTCGTTTCTTTCTGGTCTTCCTGGCCCTGCACCACCAATGCCTCTTCCTGGAAGCCTCCCTTCGCAGTACGAATTATGTACCCGAGCAAAAACTCGATAGTCCGGGTGACGTGCGTTGGGGTACCTAATACAAAAAATGACGTTATTAAATTTACTAATTCATTTAATTTTGAGATCTAATTAAACACGGCGTGTGACTATTTTTAGAAGGATAACATAATGTAAGACCCATCCTGATACGTTTAACTAAAGTTGCAATAAATGTGTGTGATTTAAAAAAAAATAAGATTGATTGAATTAAAGAGAAAATAAATAATCTTACCTCTCTGCGTACAGACGAGCAGCAGCGTTAGCATTTCCTCGACATTCGCCATAAACGAAATGCATGTTTGCATATTCGCGCGACGTGGACTGATGTCTAGGCATGTTCAGTGTTATGTATTGGTTGTCAGTTAGGTTTCACAGCACAAACAATATCCAAATCGTAAAGCTAGCCAAGTCCATATGATCACCAGTTGTCAATAGGTTTCACAGTACAAACAATATCCGAATCGCAAAGCTAGTCAAGTCCAAAATCACAGCAAAATGTCGTTTAAAATCATCGAAGCTCTATCGAATCTCTCGAATACAGAAAACACGCGTGGGTCACAACCGGAGTTCAGAAGGACACTAACAATCGTAACAAAGAACCCAATGATCAGACGCAGGTAAAAAAAGTCCTTCCAGGAAATTCGATAGCAGGTAAGGTTGCAAATGCTTATGACTCATGTGCTGTTAATGATAAGGCTCCTTTTTGATTGCGCATAGTGGATGAGACATGTGGCAGGCAGGGGCCACAAAAAAAAACACGTTTCTCAACTCTGTGACTCGCAAACGAATGTTTACAAATAAGCTTTAAGTGCTTATTAGTGGAAAAAAAACCTTTTTTTTCAAATTTTCATTTTATTTGCTATTCAACCAGTCAGAAAGTCAAGAAAGCATAAACTTAATACTGGAAAACTAAATTAACCGAATAAAATTAATCCGAAAAATAATTAATCCGACAAACAATCTTTTTAAAATTTTCATACCATTTGCTATTCAAGCAGTAATAAAAGTTCAGAGATACATTAAGCATAAGTTTATCATACCTTTTTTGAAACTAGAATAACTAAGCATTTTTTTAAGATAATGGGCAGGATGAGCGTCATACATTTTTTTTACATGGTAGCAGACCAAACACGAAGAAAAATAATTTCTTATTTAATTTTTTTTTGGAACATTGTTTTTTCCAAGCACTTCGTGATTAGCTAGCTCAATTTTAACCACTGTTATTGATAGATGAACTATTCCGTTAGAAGCTAAAAAAACCTGAATCAGAAAAAGTCCGTATTTGTAAAAATGGCACATTAAAAACCAACCAAAAGTGGCATTTTTTAAAAAAATCATAAACTATGAAATATCTTGAAAACCGAGATATTTTTACTAAAGTCAAAATTTGAGATTAGAGAGGTCTCGACGAAACCTATCAACAGTTAAAGGTTTATCCATTGTTTCTGAGACACCCTGTATGATGGCCGAAAAATTTGATACAACAACTCACAGACAGTGGGAAGAGCACAGAAATATGCTCAGTGATCCTCCTTCTTTAAAAAATTTTATAGAATTTCTAAGCAACAGGGCGGACTTATTAGAAAGTCTACAAGAAAACAAAAATAGTTCGCTACATAAATCTAATATTTACAAACCTAACTCTAATTTTCTAACAACTAATAGACAAAATAATTTTAATTCTAAATATAATACAAATAAAAACTTAAATGAAAATTATAAACATATAATAAAATGCCCTTTGTGTAATCAAACACACTTTTTATTTAACTGTGAAACATTCAGGTCCCTACCTATTGAAGATCGTATACAAAAGGTCAAGCAATTTAAAGTCTGCCTTAATTGTTTACGACCTGGGCACATAGAACATAGATGTAATCTTGTACCTTGCAAGTACTGTAAGAAAAAACATAGTACCTTGTTACACCTGCATGAATCAGAAAACGTGCCTGAAAATTCAACTCCCGTCAATACCTTTGCGAGTTCGGCTGACATACAGCCAGTGACTACTTCTTACCGCGTCTTGCTTTCCACAGCAATGGTGAAGGTGATCGACATCAAGGGCAAGGCGCACGTTGCTCGAGTTCTACTGGACAATGGCAGCACGGCCAACTTCATCACTGATGCACTCTGCGGTAAGCTGCGGTTGTCGCGATGTAGTACGAGCGCCACGGTGACAGGTATTAACAATAATACTTCTCAAAGTACACAGACATGCAGCTTAACAATTAAATCAATGCATAATAATTTTAAAATTGATATATATTGTCACGTTTTGCCCGAGATTACAAAAAATTTGCCGTCTTCATTTATTAATATTGAAAATATTCCGCTTCCTATGGGAATAAAATTAGCAGACCCTTCTTTTAATATACCGTCAGCTGTAGATATCTTAGTGGGAGCTGAGGTCTTTTGGTCTGTCTTAAATAATAATTCAATAAATTTAGGCAAAAATCAGCCATGTTTATATGAAACGAAACTGGGTTGGTTAGTGTCTGGGCATGTAAGCCGTTCCACGACATCAGATTCCCATTCTTGTCATTTTATTAATGGGGAGCCAAATCCAGACTTAACGCGTTTCTGGGAATTAGATTCCGTAGCAGCCAAGCACTCTCTGTCTCTTGAGGAGCATGCCTGCGAGCAGAGTTTTTTCGAAAACACTTTTCGTAAAGACGATGGTGTCGTTACAATGCCGCTGAAGAAAGATCCTTCAGTCTTAGGCGATTCTTTTCATAAGGCAAAATGTCGTTTTCTGTCGTTGGAGCGTAAGTTTTTAAGAGACTCTGTCTTCAAAGAGAGGTATTTAGAGTTCATGCGTGATTATGAACGTCTTGGGCATATGACTGAAAACAGAGAGCCTTTGCCTAGCTGTCTTCAACAGAATAATTACTTTTTACCTCACCACGGAGTCATTCGTGAATTAAGTGTGACTACCAAACTTCGCACAGTCTTCGATGCTTCCGCCGTCACTAGTATGGGCGTGTCGCTTAATGACCTTCAAATGGTAGGTCCTACTGTGCAAGAAGATCTTTTTTCAATTTTGTTGCGTTTTCGTCAACACAAATACGTTATCACAGGCGACATCGAAAAGATGTACAGAGCGATTGAATTAAGTCCATCACAACGCTTTCTTCAACAGATCATTTTTCGTTATGATACAAAACAACCCTTAAAAACTTACACTCTCAACACAGTAACATATGGTACTGCTTCTGCTCCCTATTTGGCCACCAAGTGTTTGATTAGCTTGGCTTCTGAAACTCAAGATAGCGATGTAAAACAAGCTATACAGAGAGATTTTTATATGGACGATTACTTAGGGGGTTCGTCTTCAATAGAAAACACTATTCATATAGGTAAGAGTGTAATTTCCTTTTTACAATCAGCACAATTTAATTTAAGAAAATTAAGGTCTAATAATCAAATAATATTAAATGAAATCTGTCCTAAAAATAGTGACACAAATAATATTTTTAATTTATCTGAAAATAATTCATGTAAAACTTTAGGTTTGAACTGGGTATGTGACACAGATATTTTATCATTTTCAATCAACATCGAGGTACAGAAAAAGGTTACCAAGCGAAATATTTTGTCAGTGATTAGTCAGATTTTTGACCCGCTGGGCCTTGTTGGTCCATGTGTCGTCGAAGCAAAAATTATTATGCAAAAATTGTGGATCAATCAATATGATTGGGATGATGAGGTCTCGCCAGAGATTATAAATTCATGGATGTCTTTTGTTAATACATTACCTTAACAGCTTAAAAATACCTAGGTGGGTTCTTGGTGATCACTTTGTTACTTGTGAGATCCATGTTTTTTCAGACGCCTCTGAGAGAGCATATGGGGCTTGCTTATTTATTCGTACAGTTAGAAGAGACGGGGCAGTAACGGTGAAACTCGAAACATCAAAGGGTAGAATCGCACCGATTAAGCCCATGACAATGCCGCGTCTAGAACTTTGCGGTGCAGTGTTGGCTGCAAGGCTGTGTACAAAAGTATTATCTTCTCTTACTATCCCAATTAATTCATGTACTTTCTGGTGTGATTCCACAATTGTCTTGGGGTGGTTAAAGACACCACCAGTTCAGCTTATAAGTTTTATAAGAAATCGTGTTCACGAGATTCAGGAAACTACTGAAGGTCACACGTGGCGCTATGTACCATCCAAGGACAACCCCGCGGATCTCATTTCTCGCGGGCTGAAGGCCGATTCTATCTACAGTTCCACCTTGTGGTGGTCGGGGCCTGCATTTCTTTTAAAAGATAAATCGCAGTGGCCAAAGTGTCCGAACGAAAATGAGATACGCGACCTTACCGAGACAGTAACCTGTCCCACTATACTTATAAATAATAATATTTGTAATCGTGATATTATTTCTAACTTAATTAACACTAAATCTAAATTTATTTCTTTACAAAGAATAATAGCTTATCTACTAAGATTTATCTACAATATTAAAAAAAAATAAAAAAAATAAAAGGGTTTTTAACTGTACAAGAGCTGCGTAATTCCTTAAACATAATTATTCGTACAGCTCAATTAGAAATGTTTCCTGAAGAATATAATATTCTTAAGTCTGGAAAGTCACTTCCAAAAAAGAATAGACTTTCATCGTTATCTCCATTTTTAGACCATGATGATATTATAAGGGTTGGGGGGAGGCTTAATAACTCTCCATATAGTTATGATGTTAAACATCAAATTTTATTATGTAGTAAACATCACTTAACAAAGATGATTTTCGAATACTTTCATATTAAATATTTACATGCTGGTCCGCAGCTTCTTTTATCAAATATAAGACAAACTTATTGGCCATTAGGTGGCATAAATTTAGCTAAAGGTATAGTTCGAAAATGCGTTCGATGTTGTCGTTATAAAGCTGAAACTGTTCAGCCAATCATGGGGCAGTTACCTAAAGCTCGAACAGAACTTGAGTTTCCTTTTTTACATTGTTCTGTCGATTATGCTGGGCCAGTGTTTATAGCAGATCGCAAGGGCAGAGGCTGTAAATTAATAAAATGTTTTTTGGCAATTTTTATTTGTAATTCGGTAAAGGCCTGTCATCTTGAACTCGTTACAGCTTTATCCAAAGAAGCATACATTGCCGCTTTAAATCGATTTGTGTCTCATCATGGTAAACCTATTAGTATCACGTCTGATAACGGCACAAATTTTGTTGGCACCTTTAATGAACTGTCCAAATTTTTGGTTCAATCACAGATCGCAGGTCAGGTAGCTCAAGAAGGCATAGAATTTAAATTCGTGCCTGCCTATAGTCCCCACTTCAATGGCTTAGCGGAAGCAGCCGTACGTTCCACCAAACTTCACCTTAGGAGGTTATTTCAAATGACAAACTTCACCTATGAGGAAATGGCTACTTGCCTTGCTCAAATTGAAGCTGTTTTAAACTCTCGCCCTCTTACCCAACTTTCCTCTGATCCTCTTGACTTCACCGCTCTTACTCCTGCCCATTTTTTAATTGGACGACCACTTTTGTCTGTTCCACATCCACCGATTGCGGGAACTGTTAACATCAGCAGTCTTGAGCGATTCAAGAGAATAGAAGTAGTAAGACAGCACTTCTGGAGGCGTTTCTCGTTAGAATATGTCACTCAACTACAGCAGAAGGTGAAGTGGCGAGCAACTACATCTGAGCTTAAGCTGGGCTCTCTTGTCCTCATCAAGGATAAAGCTCTTCCACCACTCTTGTGGTCACTGGGGAGAGTGGTGAAGCTTTATCCCGGTAGCGACGGCATCAGCAGAGTAGCAGAGCTCAAAACAAAAAAGGGCACCATTCGTAGGGCATTTAATAATATCTGCCCTCTTCCAGATTTTTGAAGTCCCTCCGCACTTCAACCCGGGGAGCATGTTACCATCTGCGGCCGCGAATTATAGGCAATTACGCACGGGAGGAGACGTGCGGGGCAGGAGGCGTGCGACGTCACCGCGAGCGGCCTTGGCGGCGGGCAGCGCGAACATCGCGAGCCAACCAACGGCCTCTTCCTTTTGGGACTCCACCGGCGACGGTCCAAACATAAAATATTCAAATATTGTTAAGCAGAATTAAACCAGTCATTCTATATACAGTCCACTCTTTATTTAAGTCCCCTTGGATCATAACATAATATTTCGCAATTACAGATTTTTGTACCCCTACGATTTTATTATATAATATAATATATAGAGATGAAACTATTAATGGTATAGCTAACGAGACCTAAAGTATGAGAATCATCAGCACGAACTCACTTTTAACATGTCGTGTTGTTTTATTCGACAGCTAGCTATCGTAATATCTCTTAGGCGCATAACACATTGCACCGGACACCGTTGCGGTGTACGGAGGGACGAAAACCGCATGCGGCTGCGGCGGCACGGAACCGTGCCACCGTACGGTTTGCTCCGTATCACCGTCCGGAGCTGCGGTGCACGACGCCCCGCATCGCCGCATTATCTATGTCGAGATCTATTACGCGTATGCACGTCCTTTCTACGCAAAAATCCGTACGATACTGCGGCTCAGTGTGGCATACCCCGCGGACCGCACCGCATCACCGTCCGGGAGTGCGGTGCCGTCGCGCGCGCCGCACAACCGCACGGTGATGCGGTGCGAGTGTGTTATACCCTGCGGTTTTTGTATACAAATTAAGATTCTCCAGTCAAAATTAAAAACCGCAGCACCGCACACCGGAGCGGTGTCCGGTGCAATGTGTTATGCGCCTTACCGAGTATTTTACAGTGAGAGAATTATCGTTACGTTACGAGTTCACGATAGTCTTACGATAGAGTTTCTAGCTGTCCATTTAATATCTCAATCGTTATCGGATAGTAAGTAAATACGATTACTATACTATAACGGGAGTGGTTCGTGCTAGGGGTATAGATGCAAAAATAAAATCGTCGGGCGCGTTTACACAGTTTCAGTCGCGAAAATTGAAAACCAAATGGTTTTTTGCGAAAACTCAGTTCATTTATTTATTTTTATTTTTTTATTTCATTTATTTTTATTTCACAATTATTACACAATAGATTATGAAATAACACTGAGAAACCACAAAGGTTTAAAGTAGTGCTATTATCAACCAGCTCATTATTATTTAAATTTATTGACATGACATTTAAACATTGTGATATCAACATTATTTAGACGTTGAGTACCTATAGGTATTGTTAAACTTTATAGATTTTAAATTGACATACATAATCTCACTAATTCTAAGTTAAAAAAGTTTCAAGTTCAACAATTCACTAACAAGATGACTGTATACAATGTAATTCAGTCATTTTATGCTAAAAAAGTTATCTAAATAATAATACTTTAGTCTCTTCTTAATGTTACACGGCTTTATGACATTAATTAAATCAGGGGGTAGATCATTTATTAACCGCGGCACTATGAAGCTCGCCAACCTTTCGCCGTACGTATTTTGTGTGTAGAGTGCTCGATTTTGTGTAGTATTTCTTTATCGAAAAAGTGCTGTTTAAGTAAAATATTCCTTACTTGGGTATTGACCGGTAGAACGTTGCAGTGCTTGAACAAACCATTTTCATTATCTTTAAATCTTTCTTTGACATTAGGTGAAACAAATAGACGATTATGTTTTATGTCCGGTCTTAAAAAGTATCTGCGGTTTTTGTGATACCTAGTCAAACTTTGGTCTTGTATTATGAGAACAGATCACACACTTTGTAGATATTTACTTCAGAAGTCGACGATGTGAGCGGATAAATCGAACAACCCATCTTCAATGATTTCTCGTCCATGCTAGAAATCTGTTACCTATTTTTTCAGTGGTATTTCACGGAGCAGATTCCCTTAGTATTGTTTTCATATCCTTATGGACCTTCTTTGATGTTAATCTTTTTTAAACAAGTTCTAGACGTTGCACGTTGTTCATATTTCAAAATTTTCCGAGAACGTTGCATTTGATATTAGCTAACTCGCTCTAGATTGACAACCGTAATTGTGGCAGCAAAATGTTATACTGCTAACTAACAAAGAGTATATTTACCTAATGATGGTAGTGTGATAAAAAGGAAATAGGCGTTTGAATGTGAGGCCGAGAACTTTCATCCGAGAATGTACTTTTATAGTTAAAAGGTAGTTACTTTCTCATCGGCGGAGAGAAGTGCTTTAGTACTAAGTTTCCATTCTGTATGATCTCCCATCCTCTCGGCGCTGCCGTCATCATGCTTTAGGGCCGCGTTAAGTCATTAATCCTGGTCGGTATCGCGAATGACAGTCGTTGACAGAATAATGGCCTTAACGACGCGGCTTGAACGCGCTGACACCGGTATTAACCGTAAACCATATGAAAAACAGCCAAATATTTTTTTCTGTCTCGCAAGGACGTAGAACGGGTTGACTGCGGTTCGTTTTGAATTTGTTTTAAACGTTGAATTGAAGTTTATGGAGTTGAATTGTTATTTTTTTTAACAATCTGCCTCATATCTTATTTATGGATCTAGAACCATCTGACTCCAGACTAGATATATAATGTAGGTAGCGTGCTTGCCTAGTAAATCATCATCATGAACACAGCTCATATTAAGTGCTTAGGCCTTAGTCAACCACGCTGGCTCAGTGCGGATTGATCGACTTCACATACACCTTTGAATTTCTTCGCAAATGTATGCAGATTGCCTCACGATGTTTTCCTTCACCGTAAGAGCGTCAGATAAATGTACATATAAAATTCGAAAAATGAAAAACACATCGGTTCATGTCAGGATCGATCCGCGGACCTCCCGATTAGAAGGCCAGTGTCGAGTCCACAGCGCCACTGACTTCAAGTAAATCGAAAAAAAAGAGAAGTTTCATAAACATTTTCAACATTCACTGAACCTAGATGTATGGAACAGCTGATTTTTTTCGCCATTTCAAGAATGGTCCCATAGTAAAGGTTTGTTTGTCTGAACAAGTACATAAAATTTGGATCCTTCTACAAAAATAACTCTGTATATAAAGTTTGTGCATGTCGCATGATTTATTATCATTATATTTGTATTCTAATATGTAAAATAAATTTACTTGTTAAAGATACGTGCCTAGTAAAATTTTAACTACCTACCACATATGAGTTGACTGGAAGAGATCTAAACAATAAGACTGCCTATTCAAAAACATCAATTGTAATGAACAAAATATATCTTTTCAAATACAAAAAAGTTTATATACCTTTATATAGATTTAGTGGGTAATTCGGTCGGAATGTTAGCTACAGGAAAGTGTCGAATTAAAAATATATCACTTCCGCTCTCTCTCCAATACCAATTTTTATTATCCTTTTGTGCCGCCAACGAGCAGTTCCATTGACTTACTGTCTGCTTCCGGAACGGGAGCTGTACGAAAAAGTTAATGCCGCAATTGAAAATAGTCTATTATTTTCATCCATACAGTCGATAAAATTTTCATGTTAAACTTTCTTTCAAACATCACATTCAGACTTGGATATACCTACAAGACCTACATACATTTATTCTTTTTTATTATGATTACTTGATATTTTATTGCTGTAACATACACAAAGGCATCTAAAAGAATTACAAAGATTTGGAGCCTTGTATTCGGTAAAACATATTCATTTGTGGTTTTCGTGGATATCCGAATACGAATTTACAATTATCGTGATCTAGCCCACTCGTGACGTGTACACTCACACGTCACGACAAACGTCATTAGTGCGTTGTAAAAATCACGTTTCGCGTCACGTCAAAATACCAGGATAGCATAACATTGAAAGAGGTTGGAGGGGCGGGGTCACTCGTGAAAACACTGCAATGTGCTCCCACCATCGGTGGATGTTAGAGATAAAGAGACCTAGGATCTAATTGACATGCGCAGAGAGCCTTCTTAGCTGACGTTCCCAGACAGGCGTTACCAGGACTTTATGAAATGCTTTGGACAGGCTACAGACAATGAAACGATGTTAATAATTTTTTGGCTATTATTATATAGTGTTATTTGTTTGATTGAATTAAGCCATTAATTTCATACATTACACCCAATGTATTGTGGACCGCATTTTATACTGTTTTAACCGACTTTAAAAAAGGAGGAGGTTATCAATTCGGTTGTTTTTTTTTAGGTTTGTTACCTCATAACTCCGTCATTTTTAAACCGATTTCCAAAATTCTTTTTGTATTTGATAGAGTATACTGCAAGGTTTGGCTCCCATGGTCACCAAAGTCAGGATCGGATGATGGGATCTCATAGAAAATTGAGGAAAACACTAATTTAATACCAGCTTTCTTTCACTAAAAAGATTTCAATGACGACAAATTTTAACACTTTCTAGGAGATCATCGTTTGGCGCCGACTTCAATATAGAAGAAGATTATTTTAAGTTTTTAGTGTTTTTGAAGTCGGTTCTATTTTTTGTAAAAAAAAATTATGTCTTGCTGTACGTGACTAAATTTATGTCTTGCTGTACGTGACTAAATTTATGTCTTGCTGTACGTGACTAAATTTGATTTTATGTCAACTAAAATTGGAGATGTGATTGTTACGTTTTGGTTCTAACAAAAATATATATATCGAATGAGGCGTATGTGTGGCGTTAGAAAAGTATTGTTTTATTAAAAACTAGCTGAGCCGGCGTACTTTGTATCGCCATGTTTTTTAACTAAATTATTGAAATGTTTGTTTAAATTATTGTAATTTTTATATCACACAAACCTTGTCCTAACAATAACGAATACATAAAACCAAGAATCATCCAATTTGGTGCAATCGTTCAAAAGTTATGGGCGTACATACATTTCGATGATCCATTTTTATTTATATAGTAGATATATATTTCCTGCAGCATAATTTAACTAGACCTGCAGGACCACTCACAATAGAATGATTTCGGGTGTTTCTACGAGTATTTTAAAATCGATATGAACTCACATAATCAAGATATTTTTGATTAAAACATTCTTTTTTCAAATTTACTTATGAAAATTTCTTTTGAATTGTTCAACGGGTTACATATTATTCCATACTGCATTCATGACTGCAAGAGAATAACTTCACAAGGTCCTAATAAAAACGTAGAAAATCATTACACTTTCATCGGCGTCTGTCCGTAGACACAAACATCAGTAATACTTTATTTTAATCCTGTGTCATCTTGAAATTAAATAATAACACGACTTTAAAAAATGCACTAAAATGAACAATAATACAAATAAAAACCGGCCAAATGCGAGTAGTGTTGCCAAATCGGTGTTGGTCCTGCAGTCTTGCGAGATTCTTGCTGCAAGATCGAGGCAAAGACCGGCCTTATTGTAGGAAGGTCCAAGACCGACCCATGCAAGATAAGCGAGAGTCAAACTAAAATCTTGCAAGCGTCAAGTCTCGGTCTTGCAACAAGAGTCTCGCAAGACTGCAAGACTAACGGCCGGTTGCACCAAATTTACGTTTTACGATTTCGTAAAAGTAATAATAAAAATATGTACGAATTGCACCATAATCTAGTTTCAATTGTAGTTTTATTTAATCATTTACGTTTAAAAAGGTTAAATGTATGGCGCAATTCATATATCTAATAGTGAAACGACCCATTTTTAGGTACTAAGTTGTTACATTTCACGAAATCGTAAAACGTAAAACTTGGTGCAACCGGCTGTAAGACCGATTTTGGGCAACACTAAAAGCGAGCTGGACGCGCGTTACAATTTATGGTTTTTAGATTTTTACAAGCTTTTATTTACTTGTCCCGTATCTGTAATGAAATCTTGCAAGCTATATTTGACACATTTCCCGGTTTTCGATTGAGCTGAAATTTTGCCTGCATGTGTACATCGAGTGACAATGCAATAATAAAAGCTTGTTTATTTTTTTCACTTTTAATATATTTACAAGCTTTTCTTTACTTTCACCTGTCCCATGTCTGTAATGAAAACTTGCAAGCTAAATTTGACCCACTTCACTTCCCGGTTTCCGATTGAGCTGAAATTTTGCATGCATATGTATATCGTGTGGCAATGCAATAATAAAAGCTCGTTAAAAAAATATTTTACTATTAATTTTACTTGCTCCAATATATGTACTGACCTAGGTTAACGGGAGGTACCCTTTAGGTTTTGATTTCCTCGTAAAATCGCGAAATATGCGAAAATGCAGGACATAAACGGTCATATCTTTTATTCGCGTTGATGACACAAGTATGATTTTTTCACATCCCAAAGGAACCGTAGACATTTCTTTTTGTAGTCTAGTATTTGATATAAGTTTCAGTTTTAAATCTCTATGCGTTCCTGACAAAAAAGTTCTTGACGGACAGTTAGAAGGACAGACATACAGCAACGTGATCCCCTATTTATCTATTATCGAGGCTTGTATTTTGCGACGTAGAAATCATCATTTAATATGAAATACTTAATACAATTAATGTTGTTAACGGCACTAAAAGTACGTAATGGCCTAACTGTTATGGAGTTATACTTAACTTTTCAATATTTAATCAGACTTTTTTATTAAACTCGTACACTGTTATTATTTTTCTGGTTGAGTGGTAGAAAATGACTTAGGTATTAAGTCTGCTATTTATTTTCTTTTAATATTCTATGATTATAAAAATTAAACAAGGAGGCACAATTTCGAAAATCGGCCCACAAATGAGGAAGAACTTGGTAATTGATTATACTTACAGAAAACTTAAAAAAATTTAACCTTCTACTT
Source organism: Schoenobius gigantellus (assembly GCA_963935595.1). Taxonomy (NCBI): domain Eukaryota; kingdom Metazoa; phylum Arthropoda; class Insecta; order Lepidoptera; family Crambidae; genus Schoenobius; species Schoenobius gigantellus. Next base: position 43,810,497 of record OZ012544.1, on the reverse strand, counting down.
TTTTGACGTCGATTTTAAAACATCATGTGATAAAACATATATCTTAGTCAGCAACTTTTGCAACTCTACATTATGTAAAGTTTTGCGTAGTATGAAAAGTACAAACACAATACGTCAGTCTTGAAAATTTCTATCTAGAGCCCTTCAATAAAACCAACTTTATCTCACTAATCGGAGCTCTACTTAATTTAAAGACTAGTTCATAAGCGTTTCCGTTAGATTAGTTCCTGCAACTTATGCAGCTCTGGTAGATCGGGGTCACTGACAACATGGACCACGCGAGCTTCTGATATCTTTCAGATATCGCTCATCGCTGATAGTTATCACCTCTTGGTGAATATGCAAAATGGACACTTTATTTGCTACTTCCTGAGCTCTGCGGTTTTACCCGCGTCAAAATTGAAACCAAGGAAAATTATGGGATGAAAATTGGTTTTTGTGTTTTTGAGTATTTCAACTTTATCATTTCGGCTAAGATGCCCACTGTTGAAAACAGACTTTTCCCAAGGATCTCCAATTCGATCGAACCTCGCGGGTTTGATCGAATTGGGATGATGACTGAATTCAAATTTTTGCATCTCGTCATTAAATATTAAAAAACCGTGGAAAAAGATACAGTCCTGTGAAATTAGAATTAAAATCGGTTTAGAAATACATTAGATACAAGCATTTTAAGTTGTTAATTTGAAGGTGATTAGACAGAGAGATCCGACATCAACCGTGACGTCATTGTTGAGTACGGCCATATAAACTCCTTGTAAATTACCGTTTTGCTAGAAAGAGATGGAGAAAAATTTTTAATACCTTAGATCTTGGTTGTTTTTATAGTTATTCGAAAACCGATTTTTTCTTTCTGTTTATTATATGAATGAGCTTCTATTAAAGCAAAAAATTTTTTTTAGTCATCTAGCCAATTGGACTAAATCTGCGTCTTTCAGTACGCGGCCGCTACTCGAGTCTTTCCCTGCCCACGGCCGTCAATCCTGCGAGCAATGCTTTGCGCGCTGCCTCTTATAGTTCGCAATTCTTTGCGCTTTGTCGGTACTTCTGGTTTTTCTGCGTATTGCACGACTTTGTATTGTGGCCAACCATTTGGCCAAGCCAAGGGGTATTGACCATTTCATGAAATGGTTGTATTTCATTAAATGGCCAATACCCCCTGGCCACATTATGATGTGGTGTGGCCGGATCAACGAATAATCAAACGTTTATCGATATGAATGATTCGATTTAAAATCCCTTCATTATTGTGCCGGTTGAGTAATGCAACGCAGCAGTCAACGCGCGTTTGTTGATTTGCTTCACTCAATTCGTGAGGTACCCACCTTTCAAGCTTTTTCTCCTTCCCAATTTGCTTCAAGTGGATTAAAACAGTTTTATCACTAACACCGCAGCCTGCAGCTAATTCGGACGTGGTTTGCGATTGTTCCGCTTCCACAATAGCCTTCAATTCTTCATTATCAACTTTGGTCTCCTGCCGTCCACGGGGCTTGTTCTGCAGGTCGAAATTTCCAGAACGAAAACGTTGGAACCAAAAACGCACTGTGTTTTCTTTTGCGGCACCGTCGCCATATACATCATTAATCCTTCGAGCCGTTTCTGCAGCATTGGTGCCACGGTCGAACTCGTACTTGTAAATAACGCGATATTTTTCCATTTTGTAAACTGAGTGACGCAAAGAAAAAAAAAACAAATACATGAATAAATAGCTGTATAAATTTAAATTTGGAATTCCTAACCATAGATGAGATATTTGAGATCAAAGTGGCCAGTACGGCAAAACGCCAATTTCATATGTAAGGACCTAATTACATATTATGGTGTAACAATTATCTTTTTACTACAATGTACTACAAAATATTCTTTAAATTATAATTTCAGCGAATTCAAAAATATTGCGTTGGCAAGTAGGCTCTGGCTATTATTGTATGTACAATTTTAAGTCAACCTCCCTCAGAGTTATGTGTCCTTAGTACTCCGGTTTGTTTCGGCTAACATCGTAGGTCATTCGCTTCAATCGCTTCGGATATTCGCGCTTTTTTTACTTTGTTCTAGGTGCATCCACTCAACTCAGTGCGTCTCATTCGCACATAATAAATATTTGGTGAAAGGCATGTACTGCGCGCTACGCATTCTGAAGCGTCCTTAGCAACTGCAACCTCCTACGGTCTATGCAGCCTTGGTAATGCCGTGTTTCAGGCAACGTCGCCAGGGGGCTTATTGAATAAAATTAAAATGATGCCGACTGTTTTATTTATATAGAACAAATGCACAAGATGCGATTGTGTTAGATTTCGAGATCACACAATCAAAGAGCAGCAGACCTATTATGGATCTTTTATCTTATGACATGGTATAAATTTTGAGATAAAGAAGTCATGAAATGCTTCATTTGGTATTACCGATCTCCAATAATATCATAACAATGGCAAAATTTCATAATGATATCATTTGAAAACCATGAGATCAGTAAAGGCCAGCTGGTATCTGTTATCTATCGGTGGATTTGTGGGCACTACTGGCCTTAATGTTTTGCAGAACATACAATAGCACAGATTCGGTAATAAGTTACTAGGTAATAGTGACAATGGTGAATGTACTGTAGATAGATAGATAGATAAAGTCTTTATTTACACCCATCTTCATCACACACAAACATAATTTCACAAAAAATAAAACATCACATGTTTCCATAACTGAGCTAATGTTTTTCACATAACTTTTAATTCTTAATTTTACAAACTTACTTTTAATTTAATTTATAATTTCTTTTTTATTTTACCTCACAGTAGGTGTATAAAGTAGAGTATGCTCCTTGGGGATCAAAGTGTCTTAGCCTTGGGCAGCAGACTTGAATTCTTCGCTTCATTCAGGATTGTTACCATATTTCCCTCACTACGTTCGGGAATCCCTTCAGCCATATTGGTAACAGCTTGTTTGATAACTGGTTACTTAACGCACAATGGCCCAATCAAGAGGCTAAGTGCGAAAGAGCCCCGCCAAACTAAACTAACTGGTTACTTAAAAATAAATTTTTTCACTGATTCGTAACTAGTTATTGAAGGAGAAAACTTTTTCACATTCTTAACTAATGTCAAATTAACCAGCTTCAAAAAGATAATTTTTTTTCACTGTTTCATAACTAGTTTTTTTTTTGTTTACACATTTTCAAGAAACGTGACGTTCCGTCTTACTATATATGTTCAGCCCTATATGTTCTGTATATATGTATGTTCAGCTCTGTACCTGGGTGGCTGCCTCCTGCGTGAGCAAAAATTCATGTCCTTTCGGATGGATATAGGTCTCAGCTTATGCCAGTGAATGCAGGAGTGCTCGAGAGTTCAGTTTTATCCCCAACACTCTTTCTTCTGCATACACCAATGATATGATCCCTTTTGGAAGTATTCATTGCTATGCAGATGACAGTACAGTGCATGCGGGATATATCGAACAAGCGACGGCTGGATGGCTAGACACCGAGGAGAGACGGGATCATCTTGTCAGGTCCTGAACCTCATACGCAAATGGGGCACAGAGGACCTGGTTGATTTCAATGCGAAGAAAACACAGGTGCGCCTTTTCGGTTAAAAAAGTCACCGTTTTTTCCTCTTCCCTCCTCTCTTCTAGGCACAAAACTGGAGCTGCAGAGTAGTATCTGTATACTCGGTATGCACGTGCGCTGCGCCCTAAATCCAAAGCACTACATCGAAGGCATGTTAAAAACAGCTTCACGAAAACTCGGAATCTTAAAGAAGATGGGGCGATTCTTCACGCAGGGCTGACCAACTCTCCTTGCTACACAAAACTCAAATACGATCTTATGTAGAATATTGCTCGCACCTCTGGGATGGCTCCGCCAAATTCTTGCTCGATGCTTTGGATAGGTTGCAGTGGCGCGCAACACGCATCATTGGCGATGTAGAGGTGACTAATAACATCGAATCTCTACAATTGCGTCGCAATATTGCGTCGCAATATTGCGTCACTATGCGCGTTCTACCGTCTTTACCACGGCGAATGTTCTGAAGAGGTTATTTTCTCTAATCCCTTCCTCTCCTTTCCTTTTCAGGACTACACGTGCTGGCTAGCGCTGTCACCGGCTTACTATGACTACCGTTCCAACGCGGACAAAGAAATTTGGTAACTCATTTCTTTGTCGCACAATGAAAAAATGGAATTCCCTGCCAGCGCAGGTGTGGGATTACATATCCCTTTTATAATCCCGGGTTCTTTGAAAGAGGCATGAAGAAGCACCTTGCAGCTAGGCAAGGTGAGGGTGGCTAGTGCAGGGGGTATTCTCTCCCCTTTTTTATTTTTTTTTCGAGGGGAATGCGTGACCGCTCCGTACTCGCCGTTGGCTAGACGACGAGCGTGTGTGGGGCTCTCCCGGCAGAGTGCCGGGCCTACCCACTAAACCCCCCGGTGTTCTCCCTGCCCTTATGGGCGCGCGTGATAGGGTCCACACTGCGACTACCACTATCGACGCGCCCGGGCTAGCCCGACCTCACTGGTGCACTAGCTATCTCCGCAATTGGACTTCACTTCCATTTATTACCATCACGTGGAATGTAGTCGTCTAGGCTTCCGTTTATAGCGGAGGCAAAGGCTGTTAAAAAATATTCACATACTTACCTTTTCTTAAGTAATAGTGACAAAAAATTACTAAAATGGAAATAATTCTCCTTTAATAACTTGAAAAATCTTCTCCTTGAATAACTAGTTACTAAACCGTGAATTTTTTTTATTTTTAAGTAACCAATTATCAAACAATCAGTTACCAATATGACTGAAGGGGAATTAATATCTTAATTCTCTCACTACGTTCGGGAATTATAGAATCCTTCATTTCGCTCAAAATTCAATATGCTGCCCGCGACACAAGACACTGCTTAATCCCCTAGGTGCATAATCCACTATTTTTCTGCCTTGATACTTTATTGCCGTAGCACAAACTCCCTAGGACCTTATACCTTAAGGCTTGGGTTTTAATATTTAATCAAATCACAATAAACTTTATCAAATGCTGATAAAATAATTAATTAATAATTAATTTGTAAAGGTTCTGTTTGTGTGTAAAGAGAGAAATAACTTTTTATCTGGATAACTTTTTATACTTTTTAGGCAGGCCTTTAAAGGTACTTATTTCAAGTCCAAAGATGTTACAAATCTTTTTATTTTACACTTTATTTTATTTTTATTCATATTATTTTCTGATTAGATTGAGGATTTTTATTGGTTATTCTAATTGTTCTGACTAATGTTCATGTTTAGCTAAAACATTTCTATACGTGAGTGAGCTTTGCAAATATTTCATGTGTCATACATGAGTAAGTTATAAAAAATCGGAGTTCAATTATTCTAATTTCTCATTCAAGTTTTGGAATAATCAAAAGATGGGCGAGAACCCAATGTCCTTGATCATGTTTTTAAAATATGGCAAAATACTAGGCGAACATAAACTTGGAAGGGTGGATGGTTGCTAGGGACGTTTTGAATTGATTGATGCACGGGGAATCTCTGTTTGGGGTTTGCGGTAGCGAGGGGGCATTGCTTCTGTTTCACTCGCACCATGTGCTTCGCATTTTTGCAGGCGGGAAGAACTCCTTAGCTAACATGCTGCCCTAGTCATAGCTTCGGGAAAAAACGTGACTGACAATGGGGACGGAATCACGGCATTAGGTAATAAATATTGTCATCAAACATTTGTTAATGATTTTAATATTTTTCAAATAAATCGAATGAATATTTGAAGGTGGACTAATCCCAGATATATTATTTCAATATTTCATCATCATCACTATCACAGCTCATATACGTTTTGGGATCGTAGCTATAAATCCATGTTTTGTCACCAGTTACTATGTCATCATCATCATAACATCCCATAATACTCGTATGTCCCAAATGAGGTGCTCGAGCATACCTTAAGACCATCGTGATAGTTAACCATGCTGGTTTATTGAGGGTTGGCCGACATCACATACATTCGGAAAAATGTACATAAGAAATTCGAAAAACACATTGGTACAAGATCGAACCCCGTACTTGAACTACCGATTAGATGGTCAGTGCCGAGTCCAAAGTGCCACCAACGCTCTTCGATGTCAATAAATGCTGTCATCATTAAATATAAAATTACTCTTTTGTGTATTTGCGAATACATTATTGAAATAGAGTTGCAATAATAAACTATGTTTATGTTCTTTATTATTGCATTTCCAGTGCGCACAAATATCTGTGGTTCGAAACAAGGTTAAAAAAAAAGTAACCAAATTAAAGATCTTATTTAAACTTAAAATATGGCGTAATTGAAATAAACAACTTTGTTTATCAAAGAGCCCTTTTCCAGTATAATCTACTTAACAAAGTCTCTTTACTCAAATCTCGTAAGTACACTGTAAGTGTTTATCTTTCTCTTTTAGCAAAGTTAGTCGTTTATTAAATTCCATTTTTATTAGAGCGGATTGCTGTGTAAATCATAGATTGACTTAAATATTTTGCTATTTAGCAATTATATAAACAAGTTAAAATGTTTCCATCTCTCAGGAATTTTTCACCTTTTCTCTACGATTTTCTAATTAAAATAATTAGCAGTGTAATACTCAAAGAAACTCGATAATTAGTTGCCACGTCCAGGACGGCGGCGGTCGTTAATCAAATCATTGAAGATGTAGTCAGGAAGATTATCCCTCTTTTTCCACTCATGACTGCAAGCATAGGCTATCCCACTCTGCAAGCAACCCCAGCCTATGCAATTCTGTAGTTAGACTTCAGAGTAGCATAAAATGTAAAAGTGACTACTGAAAATTATGTCTTGCAGTCGTTCGCTTTGGTTGAATTTTGTTTGGTGTGTGTGCTGTAAAATGAATGTGAAAGAACTGAAGATAGTCTGTTGGGTTGGAGATACACTACAGCCACTGTGTACAAACAAAAATGTAACATATTTTCATTGCATTATGTTAAATTTCACCGTGCACAGTGTGACTTAGGACAGTTTGTAGTGTGAGATTTGCGGCAGGGGTGCATTCCGTCTGCGTTGGGATATCTCCTGGCGAGTGCTGCTCGCCTAGTACCGAATGCCCTTTTACACGTGACGTCACCCCGTTTTCCCCATCCTCTGTCCCGTTTTTGTCTGCATCGGGGAAATGAGGCCCGATTTCAAGAATGCTTGCGAAAATTTTCGTGCGTGTATACGTCAGTCATACTAATGATGCGAAGCTTCACTGAGTACATAATTATGATTAAGATGATCAAGATAGCCTTAATGTCAGAGATAGATATCGGTTATTTTAGGGTTCCGTACTTCACATAGTATGGAACTCGGAACCCTTATAGGATCACTTATAGTTGTCCATCTGCCTGACAATACCCTTATACCCCTATACCCTTTTCTCAGGAACGCGTAGAGATATCAACCTGATATTTCGAAAGATGTATATCAAAAACTTGGGTCTACTATACGGTCTCTTTCAGCTGTGTAAAAATCAAACTTGTATTATATGATATTTCGCATATTTTGCAATTTTACAAGGGGATGAAAACCAATGGGGTACATCTCGATGACCTAGAATCATGAAAGTTAGCAAGAAGTTAATGTCTTACAGCACATATAAAAGAAAACTTCAGAAAACCCTTAATATGTGAGTAGTTAGGAACAAAGTTTGTAAGAAACCTAGATGCGCGAGTCCAATTTGCACTTGGTCGGTTTTTTTGGTTAACAGGTGCTCCGTGCGTAGAGTAGGAAGGACACATATGTCGCCGCTACCTATATTTCCGTGAATGTCGTAAGAGATGATTAAGGGAATTACTCGCAACTATACTCCGCAAAGGGATGAGAAACTCAAAATAAAACCCTACAAAAGCCTGATTGGCCATAATGTAGTAGCTAAATTCTTCCTCGTGTTAGAAGCCTGTGGCCAACTGTAGGACATTAAAAGGGCTGAAGCAATGATATTTATCTTAGCCTTCTTGGTTTTTTCTTAGGTGTTGTCTGAATTCAGTCTTCCATGACCACCCTAGATGTGGCCTTCTCGTTAAGGTGGCTTCTGATATGCGCGATTATAGGCCCGGCTCCTTCATGTATCCAGGGTTTTAAGGTACACAATAGATAATTTTACTACGTACAGAAGTTGCACTCCTTTTGATCCTGAAAAAAGGCAACATTTTAAATGAATAAACTCTGGCCTTGTCCAGGTGAGATAAAGGCCAAGAGCTTCCCTGTCATATGTAAAAAAAAATCGATATTTCAACTCGATATATCGAAACACATCGATGCTTATTTGAGACGGACATCCCTATCTCATTCCGTCGAGTGCACAACCTCATTTTGTAAGAACCCTCTGAATAGAAGAAAGCCCTTGTGCACTAATATTATGGAATGAGACAATATCTGTATAGAAAAGTTTTGTTTGCCGTTCATGTGCGAACCACCGAAAGGTAACATAAATCTGTGGTCAATTATGACACTTATTACGCTAGCATTAAGGCGCAAAGTTCTTATTAAACTTCACATTGTAGTTACTAAGCCCTGGTGAAAGGGAATACTTTGTTATGGAACCGTGTTTATTTGCATCTGTATGTTTTATTACTTGTATAAGAATCATCATCATTTCAGGGGCAAATAGGAGACATCCTGAAGAAAAGCCGGCAGCCCCACCGCCTAACTCATAGCGATTAACGGTGGCGATAGCAAGTGATACGCTATCATTTTTAACCGACTTTAAAAAAGGAGGAGGTTCTCAATTCGATGCGTTGGTTTTTTTGGTGTGTATGTTACGCGATTACGCCGCCAATTGTGGACCGATTTTCAATTTTTTTTTTATTCGATAGAGTATACTCTTGGGGTAGTCCCAAGGTCAGCAAAGTCAGGATCTAATGATAGGATCCCATTAAATTAAGGGAAACCCTTAAATTTTATAGGTAGGTACGTCAAACGTGTTTCAGGTTTTTCTGAAGTTATTCACGTATTTGCGTCTGATAGTCATAAACCGAGCTAAAGGTGAAAAGATCCTTCCCTGTTGGACTGAATTTAATTATAAAATAAAAATATTCTATAACATAAAAAATAAAAACCAACTTCAAAAACACTGAAAAGTTAAAAATAATTTAAGAATAGGTACAGAAAACATTGTCAGGTTGCTTCGCGCTGACGGAAAGTCGCGAGACTTACGAATAAAATGTTCACTTCATAAATGTAAATAAAAGACAAAACTCTCATACTCTACACTAACTACATTTAAGTCTACTAATTCTTTATTGTAACTAGGTAGGAAAATATAATATTATTACCTTGTCTTTTCACATGTCGATCTTGTAAATATGCACAAATTCTTGTAACACTTATTGATTCACGAATGTTTGTAAAGCACTAACTGATTATTTATTTGAACTTCACTTTGTATAACGCTATTATTCACAAGCGATAAATATTTGTAATATTTATTAGTCCTTTATTGTATTTTTCTATATTTTCTTATTATAATTGTTAGCGTCCGATATTTGATCTCAATATTGTAGCTCAATGCCTACGTGACTGACAAATATCATATAATTATTTTATTGTTCAAAAATCTTTCGCTTGACAGCTATGTAGTTGTCTATTGTTATGGCCAGTATAAAAGCGGACCAGGGTCATTAGGAAGCCAGTCTACTACCAGCTCTGGTAGAGAATGCAAACGGCTAGGGAGTAGCTAAGCTCCTTACACCGGCTTGGAACCTAACCACCACCGCCAGGCCTCCGTGATTATATCACTTCGTACCGGTTCCTTCACGCGTCTCCACCGCGCCTGCTACGTGTGCCCGCTGCCTACCTGACCACTCCGTCGCGCTTTCTACGGGTCTCTGCTGCCGCCTATCCTGAGGAGCGCTGTTGGAGGTGCTCTGGCCCTCCTACCTACACACCGCTGCCACCGGGTGTTCCCGAGCCGTCTGCCTACAGAGCGTCTTTGGGACGCTCCTGTGCTGCCTACCTGATCGATGTGCGACCTACCTGACCTGCACAGCCAATCCTGCCTGCGGTGTTGCCGTGCCTGTTCTTGATCCGGCTATCCGGCTGAGCTGCCACTCGCTCCCGCGTCCTACCAGGCTAGATTATATTATTCTGTTGTACATAGTTACCTTTTAGGCTAATTTAGTTATATAAGTCCTGTCGTGCCCTCCTAATATTATTCCTCCCTACCTCTGCCTTTTCTTGTTTCCGTTTTCTCTTGTAAATATACCGTGTTATTATTTAACTTGTTTTCTTTTAGCTTCCTCCTCTCTTTTTTTTGTACGAAGCCTTCCGCTTCGCGACAACATCACGCTTCTATATTGAAGTCGGTGCCAAATTTTAAGGCTTTCTAGGAGATTATCGTTTTAATTTCACGAGTTTGCTACTTAGATTAATGAACGCTCTAAGGTTTGCTATGATAGGTGGTACGAAATCACAAGATTATAGAGCTTAACTATAACGAGTGAATAAGGCGGTGGAGCCGCCACCTATCATAGCAAACTCGTGAAATTAAAACGATAGCGAGTCACTCGCTATCGCAATCGTTAATCGCTATGAGTAAGGTGGTAGGGCTGCAAGCCAAGCAAGGATTTGGAGTCAGCTATAATAGAGGATTATGAAGATTCATCATCACAGCTCATATACGAACCCACCGAGGGGCTCGAGCCTACCAAGTTAGGATACTTAGGCCTTAGTCAACTACGCTGGCCCAGTGCGGATTGGTCGACTTCACATACACCTTTGACTCTATTCGCAGATGTATGCAGGTTGCATCACAATGTTTTCCTTCGCCGTAGGAGCGTCAGACAACTGTACTATGAAATTCGAAAAATGAAAAACACATCGGTACATGTCAGGATCGATCCACGAACCTCCTGATTAGAAGGCCAGTGCCGAGTCCACAGCGCCACGGTCGCCTATGTGAGGGTTAATTCCTACCCCTTTTTCGTCTATTCTAAAGCTTAATACCTGCCTTAAACCTGAGACGGCTATTCTTACCAAGTTAGGATGAAATTAGGCTTTATATGTATTTTTTGGTTTTTCTTAAGCTATCCAACCATTTGCGTCTGATAGACATTATGTATTTGATAACTGTTCCAATGACAGACATTTCTATATATCAAAATCATGTAAATGTTAAATACTATTATTTTTATTTCATTTGTTTGAGATAACAAACAGTATACACAAAATACTTATACAAAGTATAGGTACCACTGCAAAGAAGTATGATGTTATAAAGATTTTCGAATTTATTTCAGGTTGGTGATCTGATTATGGTAAGCTTCTGGCGTGGCTGGTAAAGGGATGATTAATGTTCATGTCTGTTGGTATATATACGTCATCATCATATACACGCCCCGCCGAGGGGCTTGAGCCTACCCTAAGTTAGAGTGCTTAGGCCTTAGTCAACCACGCTGGCCCTGTGCGGATTGGTCGACTTCACATACACCTTTGAATCTCTTCGCAGATGTATGCAGGTTGCCTCACGATGTTTTCCTTTACCGTAGGAACGTCAGACAAATGTTCATATGAAATTCGAAAAACACATTGGTACATGGCGGTCTCGATCCCCGGACCTCCCGATTGAAAGGCAAGTGCCGAGTACACAGCGCCATCGACGCTCCGAAAGCCTATATTGCAGTTTTTAATGCAAAGTTTTTAAAATATGCAAGTATTTATTTTCTATTTTTTATATCTAAAATTAATTAATTGTTTATTATCTTCTTCTTTCTCTTTTATATTAAAATGAATCCCCGTTCGTTAGTCTCGCTCCAACTCAAAAACGGCTTCATTTTTCCCTTTGTTCACTTTAATACTCGTTTAAAAAGGAAAAAATAATAGGGAAAATTCTAAATTCTAAAGAAAAGCTATAAAATAATATAAAGTAAAAAGCTTCACTTTAATAATGGTAATTTGGAATGGAAAATGACGGTATCTTTACTTCGCGATTGTTACGATCTGTCATCTGTCAAAGTGATACGAAGTTCACGGGGTCAGCTATAGTCCTTACATATCATAAAACAAAGTCCCCCGCCGCGTCTGCTGTCTGTCTGTTCGCGATAAACTCAAAAACTACTGCACCGATTTTCAAGTGGTTTTCACCACTCGATGGCGTGATTCTCGAGGAAGGTTTTAGTATATAATTTGTAAAGTTTTTGTATTTATTTCTGTGTACATTAACGATATTTGTTGAAGATGTCGGGAAAAAATAAATTAAGGCGAAACGTAGTTCGCGGGCACAGCTAGTTAGATATAAAAGACATATCAATTATGACCCCTAACATAATATTTTCGCTGTGAACATCCACCAGTGAACAATATCGCCAGCACAAATAGCATGTGAGTTATTGACTAATACATTTATACACCTGATATTTTTCACCCTCGTCGTAGTCGGTGGTGTAGGGCTACTTGGGGTGGATCTGAAAAGAGTTTACTGTATCACTTTGGGGTAGAATTGATTCAGCCATATCATAATAAGTGCACGTATTCTCTAAAATACCTATATATTACTTTCATGTTTTAATCATAATAGAATAATTAATTGGTATTAATTGGTCCTAGCCCCCGTACAATGAACTCCGAAACATAGTGGCTACTTTGAAATTTTATCAACATTTATTTATTAACAACTAGCTTTTGCCTGCGACTCCGTCCGCGTGGAAATCCTTTTTTATTGATTCCCTTTACAAATTCCTCTTCCCCCCTTCCCTTACCGACATGATAATAATAGCAATGGTAGAGCTACGAGTATTAAAGAATATTACTGTGAATGCATCGATGGCAGAACAACAGTGCAGTGGGCTGTTGTGTTCATATTACGACTATTATATTGTTTTTGGGCTGAGCAAGATAATATATCTCTACCAGACCAGTTTCTGCATAATATTGATATATCCGTTACAATAAAATTGACCAGCAGTTATAATTATTTAAACACCGATACTAAAATTAAATCAAATTGGCGAAAATTAAAATCTTCTTTCCTAATATTAGTAAAAAATTTCAAAAGTCGAATTTTTGGTATTTTTTGCGACTAAATTGGTGTGGAATTCAGATATACTAGTGTGTTTTTCGTTTTTTGAATTTCATGTGTACATTTGTCTGACGCTCCTACGGTGACGGAAAACATCGTGAGGCAACCTGCATACATCCACGAAGAAGTTCAAAGGAAGTAGACCAATCTGCACTGGGCCAGCATGGTTTACTGAGGCTTTAGCACCCTAACTTAGGGTAGGCTCTAGCCTAGCCCCTCAGTAGGGATATGTGAGCTGTGGTGATGAGAGCTACTTTCGTCGCCATGATAATAATGTTTATAACATTCCTGTATTTCGACAATTTATTAGAAGTAACTAAGCCAGTTCCTCACTGGTTGAGTCCAGATAAAGCTCAGTTCCGCCTTCGGCCCTATCGTCCTTACTACCAGGTGAGATGAAGGTCAAATTTTCCCTGTTGTGCGTAAAAAAATCCTTAAAAATTGATTCATTTGGAATAGGCGTGAAACCGTAACAGACAGATAAACCGACAGAATTACCATTGTATTTATAATATTAGTAGGGATTAAGGGATACTAAAGTTAAAAGTCCCTTACTGTAGCAGTATTAAGATCACCTAACCTCAAAACCTTTTTTTTTACAAGAGGGAAAATACAGTTTTTACGGTATTCAACAAGGGAATTGAGCTGACTAGGCCACCCCAAGGATATGCAGGACTCGGGTAGAAGACCCACTACCGGCTAAAAACCCTCTAGATACTTCTACCTCCGTAGAGACACAATTGGGATCGGCGTTAGCCATTCCCCGATTGTACCTAACCTCAAAAACTAGTCCTAGACATTTTAACCCCAATCGCCCACAGTAACTGTCACGGGCGCGCGTAATAAACACGAACAAATGTTGCCATTCGCGAAAAATAATTCCATTTTTGGCAGCATTTTCAAATTAATCAAACCGGTCCCACTCGGTTTGCGTCGCTCTCCTTTAATGTTAATCGTCATGCGAGGCTGTAACGCAGAATTTTGGATTTTCTGTGTTTGGAGTAAAAAACAGAAATTGTGCAGCGCTATCGTACTAAAACCGTGCGTTATATTTTTTTATGTTGGTTCGCTAAAAATAGAAGCAGGAATTAGCTTAATAAAAATCGCGTCGCCCGTTTTCTTCGTTACATGGTTAACATTAAACAATGCCTTTGTGCTGGCGCGCCGCCAGCGTTGTATCTGGCCAGCCTAATTGTTACTTCAGTATGCACCGAGGGAGCTGCCTGCTCGGTCTCTGAATAATTTTCAGCATTGTTTTAACCGAGAGAACGAGGCGAATGAACCACGCCACTTATTTTTGTTAAATGGCGCTGAAACTTTTAAAAATGTACAGAATTTGTCTGTAATTAGTATTTTTTTATTCTTATATTTTGTTATAAAGGGTTTTTATCCTTTCGGATATCGGACCCTTCAACCATATTACTGAGTATAATAAGTGTAGAGTCAGCTTTTTTTTAAATGTTTTGTTTACTAAACAAATCTTGTTTAAAATATGCTAGTAATATACTTCGTAATTGGTTATAAGTATATTTTCTAAAACTTGTCTTTTGCGTTTATGTTTCTCATCATGAGGAATCGTTGAAATTTAAATTAAAACAAGTACAGGATTCAATTAACATAACTTTAAATATTACCATTCATGACAGCATAGTTTATGAGAATGTCAATAGATAGGTATAAATCATTGGGAAGTAATATTCAATGTTGATATATATGCTATTTTTATACTATTTTTAATGCGCCTCTATAAATCGAACGTTACACAATTGTTTAAATAAATTTATAAAAATTTATCTAATATTCGCCATATTTAAAAAATGTCCTTGCCTGAGAGTGTGTTAGGACTGTTATAAGCATAAAAGCGCTTTTTTCAATTTTAATAAGAACTATTCGCCTCCATTTTATATTTACTTTTATAATAGTTTTGATCAAGCCTATATATTCAGAATTTTATTAAGGTCTCCCCTAAGTATGTAATAAAATCTATTACTGTCACTAAATGCTACTACAGGATCAGAAATTTTTCAAAGACTATTAGTCTTGCTACATGCACATACGTCCTATAACTGTCTTTTAATTTAGTTTTGTAGTAAACTATAAGCCTTAGTCATAAGATCAAGTTACCTTGAGTATAATAAGATTTATAACTTAATGTCCTACTGCTCAACTGCTCAACTGGTTGAGCAATCGAGTTGAGCAGTGGGGAAGAAACGACTATAAGCCGTAATTTTAAGAACAAGTAATCTTGAGTATATCAAAGCTTGTCGAATGCCATTATAAGAACAGAAGTCTTTGCCAGTGCTGGTATAAGAGTGGTATTGGTCTTGATAGTCCAATAATTTTCTTTAAAGAAGTTTTTTACTAGTTGGGACTCGGATCGCATAGCTACAAGGGCTATCACGAATGTAGTTCGCCGCAGGGCATACGCACGAGTCAAACGGAGCGCACGGACGGTCGGTCGCGGGAGCGTAAGCGAGCAGCCTTATCGGCCTACGTACGGCCGCTCAGCATCGCTTGGTGCGTATCCGTACGGTATAAAATTTCAAATAGGGGCCGAGTCGACATACTGTAACTATTAAAACGCTGTAGGTCAATTCATTCCTTCCACCTATATACCTATAGTTTTTGACACCTTACTGTTGTACCGACTCAGACTAATTTAATGTATGCATTCGATTTAAGTACTTAATATTTAAATACGACTTCTAGAGTGGAAGTGTTAATATCGGGACAAACCCTTAAGGGGTTCTTATTATGCTTGTAATGTTAACAACAAAAAATGGATACCAAATAAAAAAAATACCGAGTGGTCAACCACCATTAGCGGAAATCTGACGCTGAACCCCAATTAAACTCTGCAACCGGGCAGATGGAGTGCGATAGTTAATAATAATTTACTATGGATATCAGAATCTAACCGATAATTCATAGCTTTGGATCGGTTATTCTATTAAGAGTTATGGACAAAGCGTGACCAGCCAATCAGTGCCTATCCCATGGGAGCGAGGCTTGAAGGGTTATACCACAAGCAGCACGGAACAAAAATTTTATGGAGGTGGTATGTGGGTGGAGCGTGTCGCAGTCCGCAGTTTTAACTGTGAACTTGTACTCACCGAAGCAAAGTACCTGATTATACGGTGTAGAATAGTAGTAATATGTGTGTACGTTTCAAGAAAGCTAGCTATTACAAACACAAAAATATTAATGCTATCTTTGGGTGGCGGCGGCCCAAGCAGTGAGCCTTTGCACTATTTATACAAGTTTTAACTAAACTTGCAATGTATGTATGTATGATCAGGTCAAATCCTACGCGATTAATTTGACCCACTTGTTAGTGTCCGATTAAGATGTAATTTTGAATACCTACACCTTTAGTTCTTGTGACAATGCAATTAAGCATATTAGTCTTGTTGTAAATCCAAAATGGTCGCTGCAACAAAATGGCAGATTACATATTTTTGTACAACCCATGCAATATGGTTCTCAAATGAAAGTACTTGATTTGCGGAATACAGATCTTTATGCAAAAAACTTCAACTCCATGATGGCCGCCGCAAAATAAACAGACTACATATTTTTGTATCGCCCTCTCAATATGGGTATCAAATGAAAGTGTTTGACTTGTAGAATGCAGTACCCCATAAAAATAAATCCAAGATGGTCGCCGTCACAAAGAGGCGGATTAAGTATATAGTTTTGTACAACCTTCCCCAATATGGGTATCAAATAGAGTATAAAAAGAGTTTGAATTATAGAATCAGTATATCATGAAAAAAAAATCCAAGATGGCCACCATCACAAAATGATGAATTACATTTTTTGCAAGAGCGGCGGTGGTGCTGTGGCCTTTGCACTGGCTTTCTAATCGGGAGTTCCGGGGTTCGATCCTGTCATGTATGAACCAATGTGTTTGTCGATTTTCGATTTTCATATGTACATTTTTGTCTGATTCTCTTGCTGTGAAAGAAATCGTGCCAGGGTCGTCTGCATGGGTACCTCCTGCTTACCTATTTCTGCCGCAAAGCAGCAGTGCTTGCATTGCTGTGTTCCGGTTTGAAGGGTAAGATATGGCAGTAAAATTACTGGGCGTGACTACATCTGATGCTACAATGTGGGAACGTACACTGTGTTCTTGTGGGGGTTGCAGTTTTGCTGCGAATCTCACAGGAGCCACATGTATTATAGGTGGCTGTTACCACTTACCATCAGGGAGGCAGTTTGCTTGTTTGCCAACTTAATTGCAATAAAAAAAACCTGCATACATTTGCGAAGAAATTTAAAGGTGTATGTGAAGTCGACCAATCCGCACTAGGCCAGTGTGATTGACTAAGGCCTAAACACCCTAACTTAGGGTTGGCTCAAGACTCTCGGTGGAGATCTATACAAATAAATAAAATTGAAGTGTCTGTTTGTAATGTCAAAATAACAAGTTTTACTAAATGGGTATAATAATAATATAATATCGGGTACCAATAACAAAAACACAATTTAAAAAAAAATTGTCTGTTTGTCGGTTTTTCCCGCTAATCTCCGGAACGGCTAGACCGATTTTGACAGGACTTTCACTAATAGATAGCTAATTATATAAGGTATAACATAGGCTACTTTTTGCCAAAAGTTGATATTTTACGCGGACGAAGTCGCGGGCACAGCTAGTATACAATATGAGCTGTGATGATAATGTCATTTTTTTGTATAGCCCCCACAATATAGGTATCAAATGAAAGGGCTTGACTTGTAAAATGCAGTACACCATGAAAAAACTTAAATCCAAGGTGGCCTCTATCACAAAATGAAAAAAATATTTAATATATAAACGAACCCCCTATTGCACATTAAAAACTATGACTAAAAATAGGTTTGTTCTAATATTTCCCCGTAATATCAGCAACCTGTATACAATGTGTTTGGTCAATATCCTATCAAGCCGAAACCTACCCATGTTGACATCTCTATATATAATAAAATCGTAGGGGTACAAAAATCTGTAATTGCGAAATATTAAGAAAAAAAATACACAGGTCGCCTTAAAATCATTAGCAGAACACGATAGAATAGTTTTAAAAAAAATTGTTTGTTTGTTGGTTTGTTTGTTTGTTTGTCCGTTTGTCCGGAAAGATCTCCGAAACTACTGGACAGAATTTGATATGGCTTACACCACAATGCTTAGAATTTTCCGGAAGAACATTTAGGCATAATTTCGTTTGTTTAAATTCACTTTTTATTTTTAGTGAAAGAATACCATATAAAATTTTCGAATTGGCTTTAGGTAGAAAAACAACATGGCGCACGTGAAATTATTTTGACAAGTCTGTCACATAGTACAGAGAGAAGGTATTTTCTTCCACGAAGGAAAGGCAATGGAACTACGCCATACAGCCTGATCTTAAGTAATTGGATTTCGAAAATTGAAAGGCAGGAATGAAGTGTTTCACATAGTACAAATAAAATTTAATATTTTCTGTTAATGGCTGTGCCCAACTGGATTTCGCCAACCAAATTGTCTTTTTCTTATGTCGTACCGTGGTGGTAAGGCAAAAAGATCAAGCCATACAACCAATGTATAAAGCATTTTTTATGATAATACTTATCGAGTGACCATAAAATTTGTAGATTGGTTTAATTCTTGACTAATTTTCACAAAATCGGTACAATTTTTGAAATATTTGAAATGTTGAAAAATGAAGATACTCTTTTCAAGGTATTTTGAAAGATGTTATATGTTTTTACATTAGGACTAAGGAATCAAACTCTTTCATCCATTTAAAACTATTAAAAGTAATAGATTAATATTGATAATTAAAAAAATATCTGACTGCAATGTTCTGGGTTACGCGTAGAGGGACGGGACGGGACTCTTGATCCTAATGTCTAAAATGACGGATCACATTTTTTTGGATCCACCCAAGGAACATGGATATCGAACGAAGAACCTAAAGAGTAGAACACATTGAACCTAGCCACGTTGACTTAATTTGACATGACTGCCGATAAAGTTCGTTTCCAAACCCAGCGATATGCATATCAAATGAAAGGCCTTGATGAGTAGAGCACCATGAACATAGGAAAATCGCCCTAAATTCAACATGGCCGCCGCTCAAATAAAACGGATAAAAGTTCGTTTCCAAACCCAGCAATATGGGTATCAAATGAAAGGCATTGATGAGTAGAGCACTATGAACCTAGCAACATTGACATAAATTCAACATGGCCGCCGCTCAAAAAAGGTGGAATAAATTTAGTTTCCAAACCTAGCAATATGGGTATCAAATGAAAGGCCTTGAAGAGTAGAGCATTAGGTACCTAGGAAAATCGACCTAAATTCAACATGGCCGCCGCTCAAAAAAAAAGGATAAAAGTTCGTTTTCAAACCCAGCAATATGGGTATCAAATGAAAGGCCCTGATGAGTAGAGCACTATGAACCTAGCAACATTGACATAAATTCAACATAGCCGCCGCTCTAAAAAGAAGAATAATAGTTCGTTTCAAAACCTAGCAATATGGGTATCAACTGAAAGGCCTAAAAGAGTAGAGCATTATGAACTAAGGAAAATTGCCCTAAATTAAACATGGCCGCCGCTCAAAAAATGGATAAAAGTTCGTTTTCAAACCCAGTAATATGGGTATCAAATAAAAGGCTTTGATAAGTGCACTATGAACCTAGCAACATTGACATAAATTCAACATGGCCGCCGCTCAAAAAAGATAGATAAAAGTTCGTTTCCAAACCTAGCAATATGGGTATCAAATGAAAAGCCTTGAAGAGTAGAGCATTAGGAACCTAGCAAAATCGACCTCAATTCAACATGGCCGCCGCTCATAAAAAAGGGATAAAAGTTCGTTTCCAAACCCAGCAATATGGGTCTCAAATGAAAGGCCTTGATGAGTAGAGCACTATGAACCTAGCAACACATAAATAAATTCAACATGGCCGCCGCTCAATAAAGGTGGATAAAAGTTCGTTTTCTAATCTAGCAATATAGGTATCAAATGAAAGGTCTTCAAGAGTAGAGCACTATGGACCTAGCAATATTGACGTAAATTCGACATGGCCACCGCTCAAAAAAGGTGGATAAAAGTTCGTTTCCAAACCTAGCAATATAGGTATCAAATGAAAGGCCTTGAAGAGTTGAAGAGTAGAGCACTATGAACCTAGGAAAATAGCACAAAATTCAATATGGCCGCTGCACAAAAAAACTGTTAAAAGTTCGTTTCTAAGTCCAGCAATATGGGTATCAAATGAAAAGCCTTGATCAGTAGAGCACTATGAACGTAGCAACATTGACGTAAATTTAACATGGACGCCGCTCAAAAAAGATAGATAACAGTTGCTTTTCAAACCCAGCAATAGGGGTATTAAATGAAAGTAGGCCCTGAAGGGTACCTAAAGCAGCCATGCTCTAAGTGTGTTCCGCGGAACCCTAGGGCTCCACAATACCCCTATAAGGGTTCCGCAATAATTTAGAAAAATCAAAACACCCTCTCTGGTCGTACTTTTATTATGCTTATTAATAAAGAATACACTTTTAAAAACTATTGTTTTATTTTAGGGTTCCGTCAAGTATTTCGCTTTCCAAAAGGGTTCCGTCACCAAAAAAGTTTGAGAACCGTTCCGGGGCCTATTGGATGTTCGATGTTAGATGTTACCTGTGTCCTTCGAGACCGTGATAATGCAACGATCGTGAACTAACTAACAATAACTCCAAGTTTCTGTGTTGGATGTTAGTCATCACGGCGAGTTTGCTAACCGAACTATGCCAGCAACACTATATCGCACAGTACACGTTACAAAAACGGAAGTCTCAATACATTTTAAGGCTAACCGCATAAATACGTTTTTTCGCATTCGTTTTCTGAATGCGGGCATCCGAATGCATCAAATCTATACAAAATACTCATTGACTGCCGCACACGTTCGTTTTTATTACGAACGGAACACGTTCTGTACGTACGTTTAGGTAGAATGGTAGAAATCCCGAATGAGAAGAAACGAACGTCTGCACTACGTTCACGAAACTCCGCGTCTGTATTCCGTGATCGGATATCGAATACGGAAAACGTATTTGTACAGTAACCCCCCCATTCATGCTATATTTATTTTTATTTATTTATTTAATATTGGTACATTGACAAATTACAATCATTACATACTCTATTAATATAACTTAAAAACTAGGCTAGATTGTAATCCTAGATTAATGTACACAGCATGACGAAAAAGTTGCGAAGACATGTTTACAGCTATTTATCTTAGGTCTAAACTTACTAATGCATCAACATTGCAGTATACCTACACAAATATTATACATATAATTTTTTTTTTTTTACTTTAACTCTACGAAAACCGCCAGTATTACGAGCGACATAAGAACGGTTCAAAGGTCAAACAGTATAGCTTGACAAGGAGCTTACTGTACGACCAGTCAAAATTGGCCAAGTTGTCATATCCAAAAAATATATTTTGTTGGTGTTACCAACACCCATTATAAAATCTAAACTTTATTCGTATACAGTTCTAATTTATTAACAATTGTTTATTTTAATTCGAAACATGAATACGATAAAGATTATTCTTGCAACTGTGTAGTTCTTTCTACTGAAGAAGAATTTATTAATATCAATAATGTCTCTAAAACAATAATTATACTTAGTGTTTATAGTAATATGTAATGTATTTAATTTTGTGGACTGTTAGAAAAAGAGCATTACGAACCTACGAAAATTGTCCTAATTTGTTAATGGAGGAAAAAACTAAACACTGTGTTAAGTATTTTGATGGCGAAACGTAGTTCGCGGGCACAGCTAGTAGTGATATAAAAGTTTTGGCGTCAATGAAAATTCGAAATTCTAAAATTAATTTTGAAATACTTTTTTAAATTTTGAAATTACAAATAATTGGTCTGTGAAAAAAATATGTATCGGGAATTAGAAAATTGTAAATGTTTCATATTTAATCACATTGACAAAGACACACATTAACTACTACACAAATAATAAACGGTAAGTAAAAATTTCGATGATTCAACAGAGCATATAAGTCATATAAAAATAAGGAATATTTTGATTTTTAACAATTACAACAAACATCTCAGCGCTGCACAAACATCCATATATCTTAAACAACACAAGATACAGCCTTCCTGTATGTTAATTCGGGACATGTGAGTGAGGCAGCCTGTAATAGACAGATAACACCTCGGAACAAAGCTAGGGAACTGTTCAGATCCCCGTCAGTTATCTAGCCCCCTGCATTAGCCTCGTTGACGTCTGATTTGAAGTCTTTACTGAATATTAGCTGTTTGAACAAAAATATTGTTCATTTCTCTAATTCTGAAAATAGGTCAGTGTCTACCTAAGTATAGGGTTAAAAATTATACATCGCGACCCTAGAGCCGAAAAGTGATATTTTTTTAAATAAAAAATGAAACCGACTTCAAAAACACCCATCATAAATAATATAAGAATATAAACAACATCACAGTTTTATATTGAAGTTGGTGCCAAATTTTACCTAAGTACTTACATTAAATTTTCTTAATATGTTTTAACACTTCCCAGGTGATCATTACTTGGCACCTTATGCTCTAAGCTTGGCGTGATAAAAAATGTGATTTTGTATGTATGATGAATCAAGTTTCATTGCTTTTGAATAAAAAAATATAATTGGAGCTTGGTTAACTTAAAATTCGTTAACTTGTAGGTTTAACTTGATCACAAATTCACAATACAATGGTACAATAGGATAAATGTTATAAAACGGCAATTTACAAGGAGTTAATATGGCCGTACTCAACAATGACGTCACGGTTGATGTCGGATCTCTCTGTCTAATCGCCTTCAAATTAACAACTTAAAATGCTTGTATCTAATGTATTACTGAGCCGATTTTAATTCTAATTTCACAGGACTGCATCTTTTTCCACGGTATTTTAATATTTAATGACGAGACGTAAAAATTTGAATTCAGTCATCATCCGAATTGCCGTTTTTCTAGAAAGAGATGGAGAAAAATCTTTAATACCTTATATCTCGGTTGTTTTTATAGTTATTCGAAAACCGATTTTTTCTTTCTGTTTATTATATGAATGAGCTTCTATTAAAGCAAAAAAAAAAATTTTAGTCATCTAGCCAATTATATCCTTTATGACAACATCATAAGGACCTAGCCTCCCGAAGTATCGGGTTTCAAGTGCCCTATACAAGTTATATCCAACAACCACCGTTGGCGTAATTTTTGTTACTCTGATCCAATTAACGAGAAAACCTATATGTGCTGTAAATTTATTATAATGAATTGGCTACAAGCAGAACATTCGAACTATATCACGCCGACGAAACCAAACTATATGTTATATGAAATTAATTTAATATCGTTTATATATGAAATTCGTTTACCTAATTTAGTACCTAATCGATTTAAGTAAAAGTTTCATTACGAAGTAAGAAATAACATTTAATATGTCATTTCGAATACCAAAAAATATTAAAAAAAAAATAAAAACCGACTTCAAAAACATTGAAAAGTTAAAAATAATATAAGAATAGGTACAGACAACATCACACTTCTATATTGAAGTCGGTGCCAAACGATGATCTCCTAGAAAGTCTTAAAATTTGTCACCGACTTCAAGTAACTTTTTAGTGACTGACTTCTTTTTAGTGAAAGAAACCCTAATTAAATACTAGCTCAATGAAGCTGGAATTTAATTAGCGTTTCCCTTGATTTTCATGGGATCCCATCATCAGCTCTTGTCTTTAGTGACCTTGGGACCACCCTTGGAGTATACTCTATCGAATACAAAAAGAATTTTGAAAATCGGTCCACGTAATCGCGTAATCGCGTAACGTACACACAAAACACGTTGGATACACCTTAAAACTTAAGGGTTTTCCTCGATTTCCATGGGATCCCATCATCAGATCCTGACTTTGGTGACTATGGGACCACCCTTGAAGTATACTCTATCGAATACAAAAAGAATTTTGAAAATCGGTCCACAATTGGCGGCGTAATCGCATAACATACACACAAAACTTTTTTTACAAAAAATAGAACCGACTTCAAAAACACTAAAAACTTTAAAATAATCTTCTTCTTTATTGAAGTCGGCGCTAAACGATGATCTCCTAGAAAGTGTTAAAATTTGTCACCGACTTCAATATAGAAGAAGATTATTTTTAAGTTTTCAGTGTTTTTGAAGTCGGTTTTATTTTGTGTAAAAAAAATTTATTTTTAACTTTTTAGTGAATGAAATATTTTTAGTGAAAGAAACCCTAATTAGTGTTTCCCTCGATTTTCTATGGGATCCCATCATCCGATCCTGACTTTGGTGACCATGAGACCACCTTTGCAGTATACTCTATCAAATACAAAAAGAATTTTGGAAATCGGTTTAAAAATGACGGAGTTATGAGGTAACAAACATAAAAAAATAAAAAATAAAATACAACCGAATTGATAACCTCCTTCTTTTTTGAAGTCGGTTAAAAAAACATACGCATCGAATTGAGAACCTCCTCCTTTTTTGAAGTCGGTTAAAATGGATACTTAAAGCTAATTTCATCAAAACAACCAGTGCCTTTAAATACAATTTTCTTTCTATATAATGTTTTTAATTTTAATAATAATAATAATTCGTTTATTTTCATGAAACATGGCATGAGATCAAAATTTTACGTATATTTTGATCTCAAGTTTCTACCATTCTGTAGTGTGCAAATTACTTTAACTACTTCAATTTCTTAGATTAAATATTATCATTACATTTAACGTTAAAAATCACGTCAATTATTTCAAATACGATAAGCATTTAAAATTATCAAGTCTATATATAATACTATAACAAAGTGTATTAAAAAATCGAAAGATATTACTACTACAACACGTAAAATGTAAATGAAGAAAAAACACATTTCACCTATATTTGTGTCTTAGCACGTTTAAAAGAAAAGCTGTCAAGAAAACGTAAGACGTCTGTTGATATCATTCAATTTTCGTCCACCGAAAATAGCTCAACGTAGCC
This sequence comes from Schoenobius gigantellus, assembly GCA_963935595.1. NCBI lineage: Eukaryota > Metazoa > Arthropoda > Insecta > Lepidoptera > Crambidae > Schoenobius > Schoenobius gigantellus. The sequence goes on along the minus strand of OZ012544.1, from coordinate 43,785,445 downwards.
CTCAATATGACACAATTCACCGAAGAACAACCGGTAGAATAGAAAAATACGCCCGCGACACATCGCTCCTACCAGTTGGCCCTACAACTTTTCGCGCGTTGGTCGGCATCTACGCGCGGTCCCGTCGCCGAAGAAATTAAAAGTAAACAATATCGAACGCCGCGCTAATTGTTTTGAAAAAAGAAAAAGATGAGACAGTTGTGAACGATCTATTTAATCTGTGCGATTGTGACAATGGTGACTGAACGGTTGCTGGTACGCGCCACCGGATTTTGGCGCCAAACGCGATTGACAGCTCGCATGACGGATGACTTTCCCGCGCTTTTCCTTCAGGTGCGTTCAAGTAGGCTGCATGAGTGACACCTGAAAGATATTGTCAGTCGATTAACATTTGCGTCGTCATGGTGACCCGAAAACTTATTCCTGTAACTAGAGTTGTAATTAAACCGTTTTAAACCAGAATCGGTGGTTTAAACGTGTTTAAGGTTTTTTTTAATCGGCTTAAAACCATGATCATGTAAGTCGTATGTTGATCAAATGTTGCTGTAAAATTAACATAAATGAGGTTGATTGAAATCATTCGCCATTTTTATTGAGTTCAACGTCATAATCTATCACATCGATAAGGGTTAAACTACTGCCCTTTTAAGTAGTAACAGATATACTTAAATTAACTATAAAAATAAAAGTTATGCAAAATTTTGAGTTGCACAATAATCGGCCGCTCAGGATCAACCCGAGCGGCGATTTTAATGAAACTGGTGCAATTTCAAAACACCACATTGACCCAGTTTAAATGACATAGCGAATTAAGTGTTCCCCGGCGCAAACATCAAACGGTTCCGTTCCTTGGTTTTGTTATTTTAGAATACTACGGCATAGTTAAATCTGCATTGATAGCCGAACGGCCCGGTATGTTTAATTTCCAATACGCGGTATTTTTCGGTGGGTACAAGTGGTTCTATTTTGGTTTGCGTATACGGAACAATTGTCTTCACACGGCCTCTGTAACGAGCCGCATTTTTATAATAACCCCCTTATTCACGCCGATCTAGCCCAAAGTAAATGTCATTAATAACTTGCGTTATGGCAAATAGATAATGGATAAACATTTAAATATAACATAAATATATAACTTTGTTTCAAAACTTTTTGGCAATCGTGTTATTGTTAAGAAATAATTAGGCTTTATTTTACAATTATTTTTGTTAACAGTTTAATGAATAGATTTGATGAGTAACTGAAATGTAAAAGACATATTATATATCTCGTAAGCTAGGTGTAGCTTATGAGGTGTATAATTCTGGTAAGAAATGATACTAGAAATTGTTTAAGACCTGTGACACACGATCAAAGAAATAATTTAACTTTTTCTATCTTTTTTTCCTAATACGGAGCCATAACACGACAGTAAACATTAGTATTTTTCATACAAACATTTCCACCGAACGGGATTCGAACCCGGGACCTCTGGTTTCGTACGGTCGTTAAAAAATGTTAAATTAAATAAGCACTAGCAGATGGCTCAATACCACAATAGTATCAATAGCGGTTAAAATACCACAATTTCATTTCTGAGCAAAGTCAATAACATTTACACAATGACAATAGCATGTCACATAATATTATGTATGATTGATAGCCTATTCTAAATTCGAATAGCCTACAACAAGGTTTAAAATAACCAACCCCTAATAAAAACAAGAACCGTCAGACGTCATAATATTATTTGTTTGCATACATATTTTAAATCGATTTGCTTGTTACTATTTTCTGATTCTTGCACTTGAGCTAGAAAGATCTTTGAATATAATTTTTATTGATAATTTAATTATTTTATTAAATATAATTCATATAGCTTGATTTAAGTAAAATGTAGAGTCATCAATGATATTGTTAAGTAGTGTCAATATTGTTGCATATTGTTACTATCAATTCTCTATGAATCTGTATTATGATTTATTTTTTTTAATTATCGTCAACCTACCCACATGTCGTGGAAAGGGGATGAAACGCTTCAACCTTCTGGCTGGACTTTGGCTGAGTTGCATCAAGGTTATGTCAAATTTAAATTTGTATAGAATCTAGTTATAGTTTTGCAACATTGTTATGTTGTGGCAATTCTGTAGGATATCCCTCCGTGGTCTAGTGATTGTGACTACCATGTTTTGATCAGGAGGTCCGGGGTTCGATTCCCAGTGGGGGCAGAAGTTTTTCTGTCTGGTTTTGTTGGTGGTAGGGTTTCTTAGCCCGCCTGGCTAGCTACCACCGTCTTACCTAACTTTGTCGCCATAATAACAATGTTTATAGCATATTGTTGTGTTCCGGTAATAAGAGGTAAGATAGCTAGTTCCTTGCTTCTATATTCGCTCTTATCGTTACTTACATCATCATTATAAAAATATCATGTTTCTCAGTTATTGGGGAGTGGATGTAGCTCGACGGCGCTGTGGACTCGGCACTGGTGAAAGCCAGTCGGGAGGTCCGGGGTTCGAGTCCGCCGCGTACTAATATGTTTTTCGAATTTCATATGTACACTTGTTTGACGCTCCTTCGGTGAAGGAAAACATCGTGAGGCAACCTGCATACATCAGCGAAGGAGTTCAAAGGTGTATGTGAAGTCGACCAATCGGCATTGGGCCAGCCCATCATTGTTCTAACCTAAAGGAACAATTTTTGTTTTCTTTTCCCAACATTAAATTTTGTCATATTTATACAATTTTTCAAGAAAACTACACTACAATGAATAAGGCCTAAACACCCCAACTGGGGGTAGGCTCGAGCCCCTCGGTGGGGACATATATGAGCTGTTGTGATGATGATGATGACGATGAGATGAGATGAAAGCTAACAGCTTCCCTGTTGTTGTATGTATAAAAAGTAGGTACGAGTATATTATTTAAGTTTAAGTTAGATATATGAAGACATGTGACAAATCTTTTATAAAACCTACATGCACTAACCGAACCTCTAACGAGAATAGGTGTTGAATGTTTGTTAACTCAATTAAGATATGAAATAGGTTTGCAATTTGTTTATCTTTTGCCACGCTGAAACTACTTAACGTGCGTCAACATTTTTTTAAATAGTGTGTAGTTTTTATAATAATGTATCATAATATGGGATTATTTTTACTATGGAAAAATATAATATATAGAATACATACGTTAAAAATAGAAGAAATCCAAGGCGTGAGTGTGGACAGAAAACTAGTACCTATCTTATAATAGTATGAAATTGCCGTTTTGTATGAAGATTTTTAAGAACATTGCTCATTTCATAGTAGGTAACGTGTTTCTTAGTTATTTAATAACCAATAAAGCAAACTTTATGAAACTTTTAGATACTGGTCTTCAAAATTATGTAATTACTTAGATTAAAGTAATTACATAATTTTAAACACAAGAAAATTAGTTTTTACAAAGTTATCATCAATAATGTACAACATTCTGACGAAAATAATAGGGGTACCAAAACGTGCACTCTAGGGTCAAAAATTAATAAAGAAATATATTTATTTTTAGCTCTTAAATTAGAAAAGTTATAAAGTAATATAATCAAAGAAAAATACGAAAATTTCATAATTTTACCCCTATAATTTCAGTGAAGAAGATTCTGTGGTTACTTCTGCGTATATTTTCCTATACAGTGATAGTGTGGAACGATTTCGCAATTCAGGAAATAAGTTGTAGAATGAACGATAATTGGGTTGATGAGAGTTAACAACAAACTTTACCGGAAGGTCAGAGCTCATAGACGCTTCCTTGTTTTTTATTTTTATTCACTGGCCTATAGTTTTATCTTTTGCCACATCTAAAGATGCTTTTTTTTTTCTTATAATTCATAGACTTACTAAATCAATGGATGTGGCCTAGTAAAAAAGAAGAAAGGTGTTCAGCAGTGTTTGCTCTACAGACAGACTGTTTCATACTTTGTTGTTTTTAAAATTATTATTATTATACATTTATTCAAAAAAGCATCTTAAAGTTAAGTTTTTTACAATATATAGATATAAAAACACAAATATTATAAAAAACTTAAATCTAGGGTTCCACTGGCAGCGGAGCATGGCCCAAGCTACCGGTGGTTAGGGCTACAGGGAGAGGAATCTCCGAACGATACGTGCCGTGTCAAGAATCACCGCCTTCTGTATCTGGCCCTTGATCCACCCGTCAAGCGAGAGCCCCTTAAGATGTCGGTCGAGATTCTTCGCTATTAAACCGTTCGCAGAAACTACTATCGGAACAATGATCGTCGAGTCAACATCCCACATGGCGGTTACCTCGTGAGCCAAGTCAAGGTACTTGCTGACTTTGTCCTTCTCAGCTTTCACGAGATTCTCATCATGAGGGACAGTGATATCGACGAGCATTGCTCGGCGTTGGGACCGGTCGACCACCACGATATCAGGCTTATTGCAAGCAATATTCCTGTCCGTGATGATAGAGCGGTCCCAATAGAGCAACGCACGACCATTTTCAAGAACCGGCACTGGTGCGTACTTATAGTACGGCGTCTCAGTCTCGACAAGGCCGTATCGAATGGCAAGTTGCTGATGGATGATCCTGGCCACTAGGTTGTGTCTGTGCAAATACTCGCCGTTAGCGAGATGAGAACAACCAGAGATAATATGCCTGAGTGACTCTCCGGGACGGCGGCATGCTCGACAGATGTCAACTGTACCGTCCTTCAGGATATATTTTCTATAGTTGTTCGTCATCATTACTTCGTCTGCAATTGCACAGGCAAAACCCTCGGTTTCCCCAAAAAGGTCCCCGAAGCGCAGCCAGTTTACCGAAGCGGGCAGGTTTTTTTTATTATTATTATTATTTTTAGTACCATCTATCCTACCATTTAATTCTTAATGTATTCTACCCACATTGTATCTACTATGTATATATATATTTATTTTATGTCTAGTTACGCTAAACAGTATTTAAATATTTTTAAGGTTGTCTCGTGCGTCGCGGTCTTGGAGGCAATATGTAGGTACTATGTTCATTATGCATATTGCTTCTAGGGTTGCGGCGAAGGGCCCTGCCTGAAAATCAGCGTTTTTGTGTCGGAGACGCAAAAACAATAGCTGAGGTAGGGACCTTTTTGGCTTATCTGCAATTTTTTTTTGTTTACCATTCTTTTATCTTTGTGTGGCCAAATAAATATTTCTTTCTTTCTTTCTTTCTAAAGACTTAGGCGCGTTTTTCTTGAAAATGAATGAAAAATGAAAATGAAAAAAGTTTATTTGCCATAACACCATCCTAATATTAGAAATAACCCCGGTCCTCACACTAGGCAAGCCTGTATCGTGGGGTCCCGTACAATAACATTACAAAACAAGAATAAAGGACACTGTTATTCTATTTTATTTTTTTAAACTTACATTTAAACATATAAAACTTAAATAAAATATAAGGTAAATGAAATACTGGCTGAAAACCAGCGCTGCAGGTTGAACCTCAGCAAATGCTGAGCCAGAGTCCGATTCGCCGGCGCAGGGACACACCTCAATTTTTATCTCTTTTTCTATTGTTTCATGTTAACTTTTCTTCTCTGTCTCTAAACCTACAATTAGAATGTGTATGTGTTTTGTACCGTGAATAAATGTATTCTTTCTTTCTTTCTTTCTTAAATGTATGCATAGGACACATGCATGCATATACATACACACATACACACGTGTGTATAGATGTGTATGTGTGTGTGCACACACATACACATCTATACACATTTACACACTTACTGTGCACGTTTAGTGTAAATGAGTTAAGAGTCTCTCAGTGGAGTCGTAAGTGAGATCGACTAGCCAGGACCTCAGTTTGCCCCTGGATTCAGCAACGGAGCAGTGTTTTATTAGGCATAACTTTATTACATTATTGTAAATGTAGATTGGGAGGTAGGGACTAAAGCGCTTTCCAAAAGTGGTCTTTGTTTCAGGTAGGGGTAGCTTGAAGACTCGTTTTTTAGCAGAGCTTGATATTCGTCGGATAGGAGGGTTCTAGAATGTGAAGAGAGGGTTGTTGATAAAATGAGAAGCTTTCTTATGCTGAGGACTTCAGCTTCGCGGTACAACTCTGTCGTTGGGTACTGTCGAGGCCTCTTCATCATTACTTTAAGTACACAACGCTGTGCCCTCTCCACTCGCAGCATTCGCGTTTTAGCAGAGCCGCCCCAGCTGGATAGACAGTAGGTCACCAGAGACTGACACAGAGCAAGATAAGTCATTTTCAGTAGTTCCAGGGGAGCGACAGAACGCAGCTTCCTCATGACCGTTGCCACCCTCCTCACACGACCGCATAATGTTGTAATGTGGTGTTCAAAGTTGAGATTTTGATCAACTCGCACACCGAGGTATCTAATAACATCAGTTACAGTCATTGACAAATGCACCACAAGAGTGAAGTTTTACACTAATTTGTGAGGAAGGGGCAGACGCAGAAGTCTTGTGGAAGCAGATGTATTGTGTCTTCTTTGCATTTAGGGTTAAGAGGTTCTTTGTCAGCCAATCGCGAACCACTGCCATGCCTCTCTCAGCACCTCTTGCAGCTTCACTCCAGTTAGGTCCATGGAATATTAGTGTTGTATCGTCAGCGTAACAAACTATGTCAATGTCTTTTATTGGCAATGTGTGGATATCGTTCATGTAGACAATGAACAGTGAGGGACCAAGTATACTACCTTGCGGAACGCCAAATCGGACTCCACTGGGCGTGCTTATGTATCCGCCGACTTTGACACATTGTTTTCGCTCCGAAAGATAACTTTTAAACCAATCTAAAGGCGTACCTCTTATTCCAAAGTTCTCTAGTTTTTTAACTAGGATGGCAGCGGAAATACATCAATTCAATAAAATTTTCAGTATGGGCAGAATTCGAACCTGCGTCTTCAACTCCGTTGTCGCGGTGAACACTTAAGCCACCGAGGCGTTACCCAACCCGAACGAAATTTCAACTGATTTAATCCCTTTTTATCTTATTAAGCCAAAGTAGATAATTATAATATTAATAATCATCTTCTCCCTCGATTTGGCGAGAGACTGGAGATACTCGTTTAAGTAAATATCTTCCCAGTCTCTCGACTTACACTTGACAGGCAAGTGCCAGTTGGACTAGTCCACCGAAGTTACAAAGTTATCTAGGTTCCTAGCTACATATTACGGTTTTTAATATGTTTGCCTTAATATGCACTGTAAGATATTGCTTCTTGCTAAATTTCATGACTCTAGGTCAACGGAAAGTAGTGGGTGGTGTCGCTTTGTGGACCCTACCACACGCGCCTAAAAGGGCAGTGAGAACACAGAACAGGTTTTAGTGGGTAGGCCTGCCACTGCCACTCTGCTGGGTGAGCCCCAACACACGCTCGCCGTTTAGCCAACGGTGGGTACGGTGCAGTTGCGCGCATTCCCCCTTCCCCCTCCCTCCAAAAAAAAGGTCAACGGAAAGTTCCCCATAGGTATTGATTTCCTTGAAAAATTGTTAAAATGCCACATAAACGGTCCTATTTTTTGACCTTTTAGACGTACAAATTCGACTGCTTTCATAACTGAAAGAGAGCTTGGACCCGATCACACACAAAAAAATAGTCTTCTTCCCTATTACGATAACCCTCAAACGTTTAATTAATCGCGAGCGAAGCTTTACCAACAAACATTGTACAACAAACGATTATGCTTCATTATTATGCAATATTATAACGATTACTGCGATACCAATTACACGAAAACCGCCGACGCCGCTCAAAGCTTCCCGCCCAAAGTAACCCGCCTGAGTTTTTCGCGCACTCGTCCCACCCAACCACTTATTACAAATGGCCGCATAAGCAGACGTCCTTTGGTCCTTTTTTGTATTAATTATGTACACGACGCGGTCAACGGCCATGCACATGGAACTCTCATAGAATCGACCTGATAACGCTTATTCGTTTCGTGACCTAGTTTCGCGTGTCTATTTATTCACCGTTGGCGTTGTGCTGATTCTGTCATCATGACGGATCGTGTCGCTAATAATTGAAAATTCTGTTTTATGGTGTTGGTAACGAAATGTTGATGACTTAGTTTATATTATTTACATAAACGGAATTAGATTCTTTGAAAATTGAATTCAGTTCCTATGCCTTTAAATGCTTTTTTATTCATATAAAAATCCGTGACGGAACCTCGTGTATGATTTATCTGGCCCACCTACCTACTCACTGCACAATCCGTTACAAATAGACACCAGACACTTACGGACAGAAATATGAGCATAATAGCTTTACCAAAAAAAAGTTGGATCGCGCTAAAAAGCATAAGCAACAAAAGTATAGCAGCATCTAAAAAACCATTTCAACTACGCTAGAGCTTTCAGAATAGCAGCTGAATTCGCTGTTGAAATAAAACACTCGATACATGCGCTGGATGCTAAGCGGAAGCCGTTTTTTCGGAAGAACATGAAAAACCGCTGAAAGCGGAAGCGAACGCTGCACAGAGAAACCGACGCCGGCTTGCGGTCGGCTGAATTGCGCCTGAAATATATTACCGTTTATTTTCAATGGCTATGCACTGGCCGGTCGGAATAAGTGGCTGTTTTATGAGCATTCGTTTATTTATCTTTTATACTAACATACTGGGTGAATTTTTCAAGTGTGCCTAGGCGGCCAAATCTGTAACTATTACAGACAACGAAAAATACTCAAAGAGGTCTCGGGACCGATTTTGATAACCTAAAACTGTATCATTTGATTTTTGAAAAATTTATGTTCTTGGCCAGGAATCGAACCCGCTGGGTATGAAAAAAACACATCTTTCATTATTACACCAACAAATATTATCGCTTATAAGAACCAAATTCTGGGAAGTAATGACATACGAGTAGGTATCGTAAGCTAGGGGAGAGGTCTTATTTTTGACAAAATACTCTGTATGATCAGTTTTTGTACAGCCAAGCTTCTGAAAAATGAATGATGCTGAATGCAGTACAATAACTGAGACGTCGGATCCAACTATGATTGTATTGATAACGATGGTCATTGAAAGCGAATGGACTGTATGGAATAAAATAATGTTGATAGCTTTGCAAATGAATATATTGCATAATAAGAACACAATAATATATAAATAACTAATAATTAACTAAAATATAATATTAATATGTCACCTTAGCAGACAGACCTAGCTCCATAGCGATACATTAACAACACGTCAACGAAACCATAAAGTCAGTAAGAATTATAATTGAAAAGGTAACGTTCCGTTACATTCTCCCCTCCGTGCAAAGAGGCACCACTTTTCTACTTGATCGTCTTAATGTTCCACCAGCTGTGCGCACCTCTACTACCCTTACTACTCCGTCGCGACCCGGAAAAACATTGGTTATAACACCACGCGGCCATATACCACGGGGAAGGTCACCGTCGGCGATGAAAACTGTATCTCCAACTTGTAGATTCTTCACTGGCTGATTGGGTCGTCGTCGTGGCAATAACGTAGGCAAATATTCTTTTAGCCACCTTCGCCAAAAACAGTCAGATAAACGTAACGCTCTACGCCAAAGTGTCCTTGCTGATAAGTCGCTGTCATCTAGGTACGTAGGAACCGATGGCGATGAACTGCCAAGCAAGAAGTGATTCGGGGTCAAACTTTCCTGATCTTCTGCGTTACTGGACACATAAGTAAGCGGCCGAGAGTTAACAATATTTTCGGCCTCGTATAAAAGTGTAGTTAGTACTTCTTCTCTAGGCGCAGAATCTTTCAAAATCACAGCCAGTGCGGCCTTAACTGATCGAACTAAGTGCTCCCATGCGCCGCCCATTGACGGGGAAGAAGGAGGTATGAACTTCCACGTAATTCCAGCATTCGCGGCGAAATCATTCAATTGTTTAGCTGCCGACACGAATGAAGTACCATTGTCCGATAGAATTTCTTTCGGACAGCCTTTGCGAGCGATAAATCTCCGAACAGCCATGATTGTAGAGTCAGCAGAGAGGCTCGACGTCACCTCCAGATGGACAGCTCTTATAGTGAGGCATGTAAATAAGGCGACATAACGTTTCTCATGACGACGACCTACAGTGACGTTGATAGGTCCGAAATGATCAACACCGCAGCAGGTAAAGGGGCGTTGACCGTATTGTAGTCGCTGTATTGGCAAATAACCCATCGCGGGAACAGCGGGCTTAGCGCGTCGAATTCGACAAAGTTGACAGGACCTTATCACACCTCGGACTGTGTTTCTTAGTGGCAAAATCCAAAATTTCTGACGGAGCTCGTTAATTACCATTTCATGGTTTCCATGCGCAGCTTGTTCATGGTATCTCATAACTAAAAGTCGAACAGCAGGATTACGTCCATCCAAGATAATAGGGAACTTCGTGTCATAATCGACTCCTCGCATCAAACCAATACGACCACCGAGGCGAATCAAGCCATGGTCATCCAAGAATGGGGATAAATTGTACAGCCTACTTGTGGGGGGAATAGGTTTATTATAACTTGTATATTAATTTCATTTTGAAATGCTACGGCTTGCGTATAGCACAGAATGTGCGTCTCAGCGTCTCGCAAGTCGTTAGCTGTTAGGTCTTTAACAATATGTACATTACGCCTAACCTTAGCACATAAAATATTTACAAACTTGTGAGCATATGCGGTAGCTCGTAACAAACGAATCCATTCACCAATCCTGGTGACGTTTACCAGTGGCAAATACAAATGCCGAGAACCATCAAATGCTCTCTTAAAGGCTAGCCACTCGTGTGGCTTACCACTAAATTTTGGCAGAGAAAGTGATTGAGAAGGCGTTCCCCTGCTTAAATTAGCGATAGCTTTTGCAAGCTGGCTGATGTCACTAGCAATAGGTTCGACTGGCTCACTGGCATTATTCAACGGTGGGTATGTAACCACTGCGGGGGCTGGCAAGGCTGTCGCAGGTGCGAGCGGACGAGATGAGCTCGCGGGAGCGTTCAGCACAGGAGCACTTGCAGTTGTCACGTCCTGCTGAGTTGTCGTAGGAATTGCTTCCGCTTCCGTACGATCGGCTCCATCGAACCAGTTTTCGATGTGAGCGTTGGTATGGTCATCAGGCTCACTGCCGTTGGCTTCGATGGCAGCAACCTCGGCGGCCAACTCGGCACGCGCAAGCTCGCGCTCCACCTCCGCGATACGACGAGCGTATCGAGCCTGAGCGTCTGCTGTCATAGAGGTTTTTTCGACATTAGATAATTTCGACGATGAAGAATGACGCGAAGATACAATATTTTGCGATTTAGATCGCGTGATCATCGTGAAAAATACAAAATATTTACGAAATGACAACTAGTGAAAAATATGCGAAACGAAAATTGAAACGTCAGTTCGTACTAATCACTACGGATCGATGGACCAATGAAAGCGAATGGACTGTATGGAATAAAATAATGTTGATAGCTTTGCAAATGAATATATTGCATAATAAGAATACAATAATATATAAATAACTAATAATTAACTAAAATATAATATTAATATGTCACCTCAGCAGACAGACCTAGCTCCATAGCGATACATCAACAACACGTCAACGAAACCATAAAGTCAGTAAGAATTATAATTGAAAAGGTAACGTTCCGTTACAGTCATCATTTTGAACAATTGACTAATAATTAAGTTCAGTTAATGTAAGATAATAAAATAAATAAAAAGAGTAGATAAGAAGCGTCGGTGGCGCTGTAGACTCGGCACTAGCATTTTAATCGGGAGGTTCGTGGTACCAATGTGTTTTTTCGTTTTTCAAATTTCATATGTACATTTTCCTGAAATTATTGATAGAGTGGACACCATACGTCGGCAAGCGAAGTGTAGGACGCCCTCAGGCTAAGTGGAGCGATGATCTTCGCAAGGTGTCTGGCAAAAGCTGGATGAGAGTAGCCGCGGATCGTGCTGAGTGGCTGCACTTGGAGAGGTATATGTCCAGCAATGGACGTATGTGGGCGGCTGATGATGATGATGATTAAAATCTACTTTTACAACTACCACACTGCTTCGGATATTTATATGTAGTTATTTTATTTACAATTTAGGTACTTAAAATTATTAGGTATGTTTTTCAACTGTCCTCTAATTTTGACTGATGCTATGTTATTAATTGTGCGATGATATATGTTTAAAAATACGTATTTTTCTTAAACATGCTATGATATACGGCCATTATAATAAACAACCTTCTTTGGGATAAATCGTACATACTTTACTAGGCCAAGCAGCGGTCAGCAATTCCTTATCTGGCGTGCTCGAGGGTTCCGTACAAAATTATCTAAGTATATAAGTTCCTTACTATTTACATATTTACGGCGCGTTGACTTAGCAGTTTGATCTTTTCACAGCTGAAAGAATCCGTAGATCCGAATATTTGATATTATCTTTAGTTTAATATCTCAGTTCAGTTTGATCCAATACAAAGGTCTTGACAGACACACCGACAACGAAGCGATCCTATAATGATTCCGTTTTTTTTCAAATTGAGGGATGTTCCGTACCTAAGAAACGATGATCTCCTAGAAAGTGTTAAAATTTGTCACCGACTTCAATATAGAAGTGTGATGTTGTCTGTACCTATTCTTATATTATTTTTAAGTTTTCAGTGTTTTTGAAGTCGGGTTTTATTTTTTGTAAAATATTTTTTATTTTTAACTTTTTAGTGAATTAAATATTTTTAGTGAAAGAAACCCTAAATTAGTGTTTTCCTCGATTTTCTATGGGATCCCATCATCAGATCCTGACTTTGACCATGGGACAACCCTTGCAGTATACTCTATCGAATACAAAAATAATTTTGGAAATCGGTTTAAAAATGACGGAGTTATGAGCTAACAAACAAAAAAAATACAACCGAATTGATAACCTCCTCCTTTTTTGAAGTCGGTTAAAAAAGAGTTATAACAAGTTATACCATGCAAAGTAGAGTTTAGGGTGTGATATAATGTGTGTGTTTTGCAAGTTTTGTGAGTAGAGTTCACTTGTGTTACGCGCCACACCGCCTCAGCCAATCGCAAGCCAGCCAAAGCCAGCCAATCAGAGCCAAGCACGTGCAGCCATGTGCCAGCCAGCCCAAGCCAGCCAATCAGAGCCAAGCACGTGCAGCCATGTGCCAGCCAGCCCAAGCCAGCCAATCGGAGCCAAGCCAAGCTAGCGCCTTACTATCGGAGAAACTATAAAATGCCGCGCCATCTCATATTTAGATCACTTCTCTGTTTTACTGTTGCTAAGACGGAGCTCTGCCCGATTGTAAATTGAAATTAAATCAGTGTGATTCTGCAACGTCTACTTTTTATTTTATCCCGTTACATATCAGAAGTGGGATAAATATTAAAAAAAAAACCCTAAAACGTAGTTACGTCAATGCGTCGAGTGTAGGCCGCCTGGTCCATCCGCACGAATGGGGCAAATCTCCGCGTGAAGATTCATCCGAGACAACTAGTGAAAACGAAGACAAAGTTTCGCCACCAGCCTCGCCTTCAGCTCGAAAAATCCTACGCAAGCTTTTGAAATCAGAGGTACAAAAGGCCATGAGTTCCTTAAATAACGAAATACCCTCCGTCACTACAAGAAAAGAACCCCGTGCAGCCTTGCTAATCCCCGAGTTCGACCCGGATAGCGAAGAGTATACTACTGCGACGGCATGGCTCACAAAAAAAATATTGATTAACTTGGTGAAATTCATATGGATGGTGCGAAAACACGAAGTCGTTTCATCTGCCAGATAGAATAAGGAGGTCAAGCAAGAAGATGGTACAACCGGCTGGATGAATACGATTACTCTTGGGAAGACTGGAAGCAAATGTTGATACGTGCATTTCCCAGACATCGCAAATATGGATTCGATGACCAAATATTATCAGGACAAAGTCGCCATGTGTTTTCGGTGTAAGTTGTCAGACAGCGCATTTGTCTCATGCATCATTCGCGTTCTACCACCACCAGCACAAGCGAATGCGAGAGCATATCATTGCGAGCGACCCGAAGAATTATACGAAGGCTTCCTATGTGTGATGGATGACTACCAGCCACCGTCAATTTGGATTGGAACAAGCCCGTCAAGTAACGATGTCGTCAGCCGACAAGGAAACAAAAAAATGTCTGCCTCGTTAGCAAGAAGCAGAGCGAAGTGCTGAGCAGAGCCACCAGCTGCACTACTACACCGCCTTCGGAGGTTCAGGTTAGCCCACATTATTTTATTGCACTACCTTTGTAGCCAAAATAATCTATTGCACACTCGCCAAGCCAATATTAGCACAATCGGGGCATCAAACATAGAGGAAATCAGTTCAGATCTATTGAATAAAAACCGATTATGATTATTCGATTGCTTTACTAATCAATTTCCCTGACTATTTTGCGAGTAAAACACAAGACTTAGGATGTACAGATTTATTAAACATAAAAATAAAGTTAACAAGTGAACAGCCTATATACCGTCAACCTTACAGCTTGTTGCACAGTCAGTAGTTAGATCCAAAGTGTCTGAATTGCTAGACGCAGGTATAGTTCAAGAATCTGAATCATGTTTTGCTTCTCCCGTAATTCGTAAAAAAAAAGAACGGCGATAGTAGACTTTGTGTTGACCCTTGCCTAATATCGATGATTAGGTCTCCAAATTAGCCGTTAAGAATTTCTTTACGAGTCTTAATTTGGCACAAAGTTACCATCAGATCAAAATCGACCCTGCAGATAACCACAAAACAGCCTTTATAACGCCACATTGGTAAATGAATATACGCGTGTTCCGTTTGGCTTAGATAACGCACCGTCTGTTGTTATACGAATAATGAATAAGGTTGTAGATTCAATACGAAATTCCAATCACAAAAGGCGGTAGTTCAAAAACCCACAATGACTTTCCCGATAAATATGAAATTTAAGCATTCTTAGACAATTTGTTGCTACCCTCTTTTGATGTTCAGTCAGGTTTAGATATTTTACAAAAAGTTCTTTATAAATGAAGATCGGAAATTTTAAAGTGAAATGTTAGTGTTCATTTTTATAAAACAAAATTACATACTTAGGACATGAGATATCTTCGAATGGCATTCAACCAGGTGAATCAAAATTGTTAGCAGTGTCACAGTTTCCTACCCCTAGTAGTGTTCATGAAATACGTCAATTTATAGGGCTATGTAGCTATTTCCGTAAATTTATTAAAAGCTTCGCAATTTAATTGCTCGCCCTTTAACAGATTTAACAAAGAAAAATGCAGTTATGGAAATGGGGCACTGAACAAGTCGATAGTTTTCAATAATTAAAACTGTGTTTGTGTACAAGGCCAATACTGGCTTTATATGACCCTGTATTACTAACTGAGATTCACACCGATGCATGCAAATCCGGTATCGCAGGTATTTTTTTTTACAAAAATACACTGATAATTCCCTTAGGCCTGTCATGTATTTCAGTAGGGCAACGAGTAAAGAAGAAAGTATATACCACAGTTACGAGCTTGAAACGCTTGCCGTAGTAGAATCTATGTGTAGGTTTAGAGTGTATTATAGTAGGGATACATGTAAAAGTGGTAACTGACTGTACTGCCGTTCGCGCCACCCTTACTAAACGTGACCTTATCCCACGTATTGCTAGGTGCTGGCTGTCAATACAAGATTTTGACATGAGTGTACAATATGGTCTGGGGAAAAAATTTAACACGTAGACGCGTTGAGTAGAAATCCCATCGATGCTATTAATGTCAACCGCCTTGAAGTGTCAGACGGGTTCTATACAGTCCAGTACCAGGATGACAAGTTAAGGGGTATCATTGTTCAGCTTAAAGATAGCTCAGCTGCCCCTGATATAAACAACTATGTGCTCTCAGATGATAGACTCTATAGGAAGACATTGTATGGTAATCGCCTCGTAGTGTCTGCATTGATCAGATAGACTAGTTCAGATGCACCACAATGATATAAGTCATGTATGCTTTCAAAAATGTATAGATTTAATAAAGAGGGAGTAAATGGTACATTGTTCCCTATTCCGAAACCCACAGAACCCATGGTCATGGTTCATGTCGACCATATGCCCCTTTTGTAGAACAGCAAAAGGTTATCAATATATGTTGGTTACAGACTAGCTTCTGCCCGCGACTTTGTCTGCGTGGACTTAAGGAATCGGGATAAAAGGTAGCCTATGTCACGTTCTTTTCCATGTCAAAGGCTACATGCATGCCAAATTTCATCCAAATCCGTTCAGCCGTTTTTGAGTGATTGAGTAACAAACATCCAAATATCCAAACATCCACACTTTCACGTTTATAATATTAGTAGGAAGTAGGATAATTTCTCTAAATTTGTTATTGCTGAGCCCACCCACGGTCAATTCAGTAAAAAACAATAAGAACACTTTAAAAAATTATTAAGTTTGTTTGGTTACCCTCATAAACTTGTCAGTGATCATGGCAAAGTTTTTACCAGCATATATTTAAAAAAAAAATTCAACTGACAAGCAATTTAAGTACATTTTGACATCTGTTGCATGTCCACGAGCCAATGGTTAAGTGGAACCGGATCTTACTGAATGCGTTACGTGCGATTGATCCTAGCCAGACTTCTAATAATTGGACCAATAGCTTACCTGACATTATTTGGGGTGTTAATAATACTGTAAATGAAAGTACAACATAGTCGTATAGCCCTATGATTTGATGTTATGAAAGTAATAATGAATCGGTTGAAACCAGGCGTAATAATAGATCAAATAAAAAAAAAAGGAAAACTAGTCGAATTTACAGAAAGGGAGATTTAGTTCTTTGGGCGGCAAGCACCCACAAGTAGTGTAACAAGAGTGAGCACTAAGCTTGATGATATTTACTCTGGCCCATATATCATTACTAAGGTGGGGGTAATAACATATACAGAATCCTCAGTATCAAGGGGTTCCGAGGCTACAAGGCCTTTACTAGCCTGGTTGCATCGGACTCTTGAGGCCCTATCACAGAATCACCGTACCCTATATCATACAGTGCCAGTAGCTCTGATGACCAGCTTGAAACCGAAGATCTTATTGACCTACTTGAAAGCTAACCACGTGTTTTTCCATTGCGGGAGCAATGATTGTTTCAGGACGGCCGACTGTTACGCGCCACACCGCCTCAGCCAATCGCAAGCCAGCCAAAGCCAGCCAATCAGAGCCAAGCACGTGCAGCCATGTGCCAGCCAGCCCAAGCCAGCCAATCAGAGCCAAGCACGTGCAGCCATGTGCCAGCCAGCCCAAGCCAGCCAATCGGAGCCAAGCCAAGCTAGCGCCTTACTATCGGAGAAACTATAAAATGCCGCGCCATCTCATATTTAGATCACTTCTCTGTTTTACTGTTGCTAAGACGGAGCTCTGCCCGATTGTAAATTGAAATTAAATCAGTGTGATTCTGCAACGTCTACTTTTTATTTTATCCCGTTACACTTGTTTAAAATTTCCCAATCATTCATACCTTAACACAAAAAAGGAAATGTCAAAGTCCTCACTCTACTTTCACAAACAAATCATCACTAGCCACTGAATTGGAAAGAGTGTGATATGAAAAATAATATACAATGCAGGTGATAGTATGGTGTCATTGATTCGTAGGAGCTCCATTCAATGTGTATTCATCTACACTGTGTACAGAATTTTGAAGCACACATTTTTAATACAATTACCATTTAATTAACCCTAACCTACAACTGTATTTTCCATTTCTTTCTCCACGTCTTGCTTCCCTAAGTTATCTTAATGAGACGCAACAATTCAAAATATTAATCTCGAAGCACTGCGTTATATAGGCAAAGGGTACTATCCTAAATCCAACAATTTAGCCAAGTATCCAGCAATTTTGCTGTATTTTTTGACACGTTTGTCAGAAAACAACAGACGAAAGCAGTTAAAGTGAAGGCAATAGCAAAAAATTTAATCATTCATGGAGGTTGATTGTTGAACTGCAATATGGTTGATTTTTGTATAGCTTTAACTCTCAATTGTCATTTCGAAAACTTTACTATTAAGTACATTTATATTGAACGTGGTTCGACTAAGGCCTAATCGCCTTACCATAACTAATTAGGCTCTTACCCCTCGGTGAATTAATTAAATTAATATTTGAATACTGGATCATTATTCATTAATAATATAATGCTTGTATCATTATTCATTATTTTTTTCACACTAGAAGTTCAAACATTAACCTTTTCATTAGATCTTATTCAAAGTTACTCTCAACCTTTTGCACCTTACCTTTTTTGGGGTGTATATGCATACACAGGTTTAATACTGTATTTTATTTGCACGAATACCACACATTTAAATAAAACAATATTTGTGGTTGGCATAATATATTTGTTTGCAGACATTTTTATTATTATTATTTGGTACAATAGTATAAATGGTACAATGGTTTGGTATAATGACAGTACCAACGCTTCCCATAATTCGTGGCCACGGGAACGGCATAACTAAAGGTGGTGGGTTTCAAAGATGGTGTTATTCCCCACTTTTAGTCACTAATCATCCCGTGACCACAAGATACGAACCTCTGGATAAGACCAGAACGCAGAAATTTTCGTCATTCAGTAATCTATAATCACATACTTAAAATCCAAAATTTCAAGTCCCTAGGTCATTTAGTTCCAAAGTTAAGCGAAAGCAAATTTTCGCATTTATGACACTCACTCACTCACTCATGATCATCAAAATAGAACTAGTACTTCCCATAAACTCAGAGAGCTGAAATTTGGTACAGAGTTAGGGTTGAATGGCCACATAAAGGGAAAACTATAAAAACTAGGATAATCGAAGATCTGGAGTACCTGGTGACCCTGATTAGAAAACACAAGAGCCCAACCTAACTATTTGAGATATCGACATACCGCCTTTACAAAAAATATTCAACTTGGTGGGCCGCTTCATTTGATGTCAAAAATCGAAGGTATCTGATGAAGAACCCTCAGCTGGTCTCAGCTGTATTAGAGATATGGCAATGCCCCCTTCTACTATTGGTACATAAAAAAATCGACTGTCATTGCAAAAATCCAGAAAATCTAATAAAATAAATCAATAAGCTCACATTTCTACAAAAAAGAAGTGAAATCCCACCAAAAACATTCTGTAAAAAACTAGCCAAGTCTCGATGGAGCTGCTTGTTTATCTCTAAAAGGTAATGAAATCTAGACAAAGTCGTGCCAAGTCTAAGTTTCCTTACTGCGATTTCTTTATTATTATAGTTAATGTTGTGTAACTTGGCCGTTGAACATTCTTTATACGTTAGTGGGTACAAGTCAACGGCCAAGTCACACAACATTAACTATAATAATAAAGAAATCGCAGTAAGGATTAGACTTGGCACCACTTTGTCTAGATTTCATTACTTTTTAGAGATAAACAAGCAGCTCCATCGAGACTTGGCTAGTTTTTTACAGAATGTTTTTGGTGGGATATACTAATACAGTCTACGACACATGTCCCGCAAAACATCCACAATGCCGCAATTTAAGAATAGAATCACTGAAATAACTATAAAAGAGCGCAGATTTCGAAAATCATTACGCCAGCCAGCGTCGTGCTCGAAGAATTAAAGAGAATTTTTTCTTTGAAATAAGCCGTAATAATGGCTTGTTAACACCGTGATTATCGTAAAGTCGAGACTAAATGGCCCGCAAGTCTGTTTAAATACAAACGGGCAGCTTTAATAGATATCCGTCTGAAATGTGTTTCGGTTTACGCACGCAAGTCTGTAAGACGTTCGAATGTAGCTTCCAGCAAAAATAACAATGAAACGACATTTTTGAACAAAAAAAAACTTTACCGATCTTAATCTCCATGCGTACGTAGGGCAATGGCAATATTCATTACAATATTTCATTCTAACTTTCTGTCGCCCTCTGAATTCTTGGTACGCGCGCTCTCCCCTACATAACATTATTGCCCATACACGTGGATCGGTTTGAACTTCTGTCCTATTATGCTATCCTAGTACCCCGTTGATTTTGTTTACGTAAATAATTAGAATTTTTACGATTTTTTGTTAGATTATCAACATCGACATCGTTTTCTTCTATATATAAAAAAAAACTCGTGTCACAATGTTTGTCCGGGATAAGCTCCGAAACTACATAACCGATTTTGATGAAATTTGATTTGCTGTATGTAATTTGGTCCAACTTAAAGGATATAATAGTTTTTTCAGCACACTTGCTCGTAAAGTGAATCTTATTACCATACATTTAGACCCGTTATTCCGTATTTTAAACACGAGTGCTTTTCAATTTATATAATCGCACAAGTGCGGTAATCTTAACACGACAAATTCTAATTTGTTCAAGATTCCAAGTAAATGTATGTCCAGTATGCATTCTTAAATTTGTTGCTTAATACACTTTTTTTAATACGGCTGCCAACTGGAAACAAATGAACAGCCTACTACTGGTTACTTAAATATTAAATTAAGAACGACATTTAAAAAAAACAATAATTGATAACTATAATGAAAATAAATTATTAAAAATTCTCACAAACTTGTTTTTTAAAATCTAAAAATATTCGGTTTATTTAGTTCTGAATTTTGGCTGTTTGGCATTTTTGTTGGCTGTATGAAGAGTTTAGCCATGCCCGGGCAGCGCGCGAAAAAAATGGCGCGGGACATTTTCCCGCTATTGAAATTTTTTGCCTTTTTGTTGTAATTGATAATTGATTATCTACAAATATGTCGAGTCCAAGTGAAGAAGAATCCATATTATTAACTTCGCCGGAAATAATTATGGAGGCGCAAAGCGCGAGTAATAGTTTGTTGCCGCCAAAGTCAAAGGATAAATACTTGGCGGCATACGATATTTTCATGCAATGGAAGATTGATAAAAAAGTGCAGTCATTTTCAAAAAAATATTAATACCACAAGATCTTTTATTTTCCTCACAAGTGTGTTGAAAAACGTCGTATGATACACGCGCGCATTGGTCATTGCGTACTCTGCTTTCTTGTAGACTACGCAATGACCGACATAGCGCGCTCGTATCATAATGTACTATATTTCAATGAATTATTGACCTCAATAATGTATTATTGCGAATTTAATGGTTTGCAAGTATTTGGTAGTTTCATAAGTTTTTCACAGATGGCGGTGTAAGCTCATTTTTCGTGAACACTAATAGGTAGGTTAGATGGCGTTGTTTTGATTTCTTTGTGTTTATGTTTTCGACATCATAATCGAACTTCTGAATTGGTAGTAGTTTTTGTCTGGTATAAATAAATGTTTACTAGTGCGTAGCCGAAACTTGCCTTTTTTAATAAATTTATTTTCATTTCGATTGTATTCAAATGGCGGCCGTAGAGTTGGCAGGCCCCCACATGGTGGATCGCCGACAATCTGATGACCATCACGGAAAGCCGTCAGATGCGAGAAGAGCAATCTTTACTAAAAATTCTCGTGTAAGTGTTAAAGTCTAATTCTGCAAAGGACTTCTGTTTGAGTAAAAAGGTTGCATGCACATTATCAAACTGTGTTTAAAAAATAAAGGCCCGTGTTTAAAATTTCCTTTTTTTTATCAGAGCTTAATTAAAACGTTAATTGAGTTGATAACGAGAATAAGCTGATTAATTATTGAGAACTGCACAGGCCAATAACTCACTGAGATTACGATTAAAAAATCCTAAAGCTTGTGACACACAGTTAATTATATTTTTCATTAGCACTCCTGTTTAGCGCAAACGGGTAAGAGTTGGGTTTCTTATGCGCAGGTGTGAGGAATAGCCTCTAATTCCATAGATTACGTGAGGGTCGGCCCCTGACGATAGGACGTACCCAATTAGGCAGGCGGAAACAGAGGTGGTGTCGAAACGGCATGCAAACCTAGTAGTGGAACCTTTTTTGGAGATGTGTGCAAGTGAATGTATTGTTGATGAAACTACACCGAGCTTACTTGAGGCAAAAAACTATTAAGTTATTTCACAGACAAGAAGTAGTAACGCTTAACAAAATGACTTCTATCGGCTTATATAAAGGGGGTGTTGATCAGGGGTTCAACATAACACCTCACGGAGCCCTTTGAAGGGGGCTGATTTATTATGATGCTGAAAAGCTAAGTTGTAAATGTAATCGAAATCTGTTTCCGTTTGCGAGTGAATATCGTTGGGCCAAACCTCCATACCATGATCGTTTAAAGGTGCTCCCTCGCCGGAAACATTCGCCAGCGCCTGTAACTTGACATCACGGATTACATCAGTGAGTGATACAATTCAAGCATTACCTGTGATTCTCCGGTTTGGAATAATTCATGACATGATATTATTCCGTGTTTTTTTTTTTTATTATTTATAGTGAATGTAATACCAGCTCACCGAAGTAATTTGAAAGAATACAAGTATGGGTCAAAGCGTGCCTGTATTTAGAAAAAAACTAACATCTTACACCTAAGAGATCCTTCCATTTTATCAACTCAGCTGATGACTACCAGATGCAAGAACCTGAATATGCTTCACAAACTACATGAAACAATTTGGATGTGTCCATTAAATTTATGGATTTTACCAGATCCTGACTTGATGAAACTGGGACCCACTAAATAAAGAATTCATGAGGTAACAAACATAAAAAATCGGACAAGTGCGAGTCGGACTCGCCCAACTAGGGTGCCGTACAAATTTGTAGATACATAATTATTATAAGTAGTAGTTCAGGAATCGAGTTGTCCAATCTTTTTCCAAACATTTCCCGAAATTCGGCTTTCAAATCCTATATAAAATCCCTTATATTATTGTGTTTTTTGAAATTGTGGTTATACTAACATTCATACTTAAATTAGTAAAGTAACTTAACCTCGATGATTGATTACGTACTTTAAATAAGAACTATATTGTTATGATTTAGTTACAAATGCATAGTTTTCAGATTTTTCCCTGCGCTTGTAGTATAAAATGATATTACTTGCCAAATTTCATTGTTCTACGGTCAACGGCTATATATTTTGATTCCCTTGAGAGTGTCGAAATATACGTTTTCTGCCACATAAGCTTATCTTATTTTTACGTAAAAAATAAAAAATATTTTACAATAAATAAAAACAAACTTCAAAAACACTGAAAAGTTATAAATAATATAAGAATAGGTACAGACAACATCACACTTCTATATTGAAGTGGATGCCAAACAATGATCTCCTAGAAAGTCTTAAAATTTGAAAGTGTGATGTTGTCTGTACCTATTCTTATATTATGTTTAACTTTTTAGTGTTTTTGAAGTCGGTTCCTACTTTTTGTAAAATATTTTTTTTTCCTTAACTTTCAAGTTTGATTTTTTTACAACTTCAAGGGACTGGAGACCTGAGTTTTAACTTCAACTCGATACCTCCACGCACTCCCGAGATAAAGGGTCGTGGCAGACAGATAGACAGGCGAATAACAACGTGATCCTATAAGCGTTCTGTTTTCTCTTTTGAGCTACGGAACTCTAAAACAGTAATGTTGAAAACCTCCCCCTCCCCCCCCCCCCTTTATGTGAAGGCGCTTAACAAAACGAGCACTATCTGCGCTTGATAGTTTAACTAAATTGTAGAGTTGTGGCCGTACGTTGTTCGCACTTCCTGCACGTTTTAGCGTTACCTTTAATGGTGTTTATGAATGAAAAACGGCATTTGAGTGCAATTGTACACACGGTGTCTCTAGAAATTGTAGAGTTGTGGTTGAATGATTGTTTGTGATTTTTCAATGTTTCAGCGTTACCTATAATAATAATGTCCTCCTAACCGATATTCGGTCTCGGCGACCAATTCCAACAGAGACTAGCCATGTGCGCAGAAGATATTATAGTGCACAAGTGACTGCGCAAACGCAAGTGCACATTCTGTTCAGAACCCACTATTTAACGCGCCTTCCGAAGCGCGGAAGAGCTCGAGATGTTTCGTATTTTGGTCACCCATCAAAGAACTGACCACAGCCAACGTTGCTTAACCTTAGCAATAGTTCGTTGAGCGCACGCACCAATGCGCTACCAAGCTCCGTTACTTATAAGCGTTACCTATAATGTGTTTATGAACGTACATAGCTGAATGCTATTGTTATAATAATTAGCTATTATAGGTTGCTCTTTAACAGCATAAGTTATCGGCGACAATAGTTAACAATTTGATTTTACAATACTTCACAAAATTACAGATATTTATTAATATTAGGAAGTTTATAATAATAATAATAATAAATAAATACACACCAGCGCCAGTTCTTGAAAATGGTCGTGCCTTGCTCTACTGGGACCGCTCTATCATCACGGACAGGTTTATTGCAGCCAATAAGCCTGATATCGTGCTAATAGACCGGACCCAACGCCGGGTAATGATAGTCGATGTCACCATCCCCCATGACGCGAATCTCGTGAAAGCTGAGAAGGACAAGCTCAGCAAGTACCTTGACTTGGCTCACGAGGTTACCGCCATGTGGGATGTGGACTCAACTGTTATTGTCCCGATAGTGGTGTCTGTGAATGGTCTAATAGCGAAGAGTCTTGACCAACATCTTGAGAGACTCTCGCTAGGCGGATGGATCAAGGGCCTGATACAGAAGGCGGTAATTCTTGGCACGGCACGAATTGTCAGGAGGTTCCTCACCCTGCAGCCCTAACCACCGGTAGTTTGGGCATTATCTCGCTGCCGATGGACCCGCTAGATGTAGGTTTTTTTATAATATTTATATTTTTTATATTTATATTGTAAAAAAATGTATATTTAAGAAAGAAGGTTAATAAAGATCATAATAATAATATTTATTTTGACACAAAATTGTTTATGGTCTAATTGTATCCATCACGCCATTGGTTAAGACAGTATTTAATCTATTTGGCGTTTTACCTTTATCTTATATCTACACAATTTACACTTCTGCTGTGAGCTTGCAATCAATATAAGAGATCCAAAGTTCCAAAGAATAATAATATTGTAATATGACTATTTGAATAATTGATATACGTATAGATGTAGTAATTTAATATATATCGATTTAAAGACAGAAATAACAATAATACACATATTAATACTACTAATTGATGTTGATACGGAGCTATTCATAGTCAGTAAAGTCTACTATGGTCCAACAAAGAAAAAAGAGTTCGTTACAGTTCATTAGGTTGTTTACGAATGAACGTAATGTAAGTAAGATAAATCGGATGAGAATATCCCAAATATTTCATTATTGTAATAGCAGTGCATTTATTTTAATAGCGGGCACTCCTTCTGCTTTGTATAAAATGCTTTGCTTTTAGAAGACATCTGTGATGGGTTGGAGAATTCAATGGTCACCGTATTAATAGTTATTGATTTTTCCAACGCTTTTCATACCATTAGCCATGAGCTCCTCCTCACCATCATGATCATCCTAATAACCTCATCCTCAGCCAGGTATCTGGTTCTCTTCTTGTCTTCAAGGTTGCTAGCAAGCAGTGTGTTACGATGACACCGTACTTAATTGGTGTGAGCTCATTGTTGGTGTACCTCAAGGTGGAATTCTCTTGTCTCTTTTTTTCGCTATGTATTATTTCTCTTACCAGAATTATTAATTGCTTACCATCTGTACGCTGGCGACCTTCAGCACTATTATAGCACTACAGTGACGGAAATCGGTAACACCGTTTCAATTTTATCACAATCACATCTCGATTAGGATTTACGAACGGTCCACGAGTACGGAGTGGCAATAAAATCTAGTAAAATGTCAAGGTATGAAGAAAAGCTAATAAATATTGTTAGTTTACGACAACTGACGAAGAATAATAATGTCGTGTTCTATAGTCTACTCAATCTTTTTAAATGTATGTCTTTAAGAACAAAAAAGTGGTGTCCTATTCGTTATAATGATACAGAAATCCCCTTATAAGCCGGTTGTTAAAAACCTGGGTTTGCTTTGACAATGTCCTGGAACAATATATGTAATGGGGTTAGAGGTTATCTGCTCTAATAAAAATGTCCTTCCTCCTAGCACTAAAGTTCCCCTCGTCCAATCCCTAGTTGTTCCTATTATAGATTATACTGATGTACAAGTATGTTGCATGGACACTAATTAAAATCTTTTCGATAAATTGGATCTAATGCTTTATAATTGTGTTCATTTTCTTTTCAATTCATGTAAATATATCCACATTTCCATACTTCGCAATTAACTCAAATTGTTGCCTATTCGTTTGCATAAAACCTGAGAGTTGTTTCGTAGGTAGCTCTTAAGCAACGATTTTCAGGGATAATTAATGCAGCGGCAGTGATCCAAATGCTTCTAAATACTCGAATGTCAAGAGCAAATGTTAGACGTTTGGTAGTGCCCATGCACTCAAGTAACACGCCGCTGCCAAGCTTACCCTAGAAAACCCGTCCCGTCGATCCGCGTCTTGTTTGTTTACACTTTCATCCACATGTTAGTGGAATAAACCCAAGTACGTAGTAAGATTTTATTCAAACATGCATTACAAGGATATGGGTGGAGTAGATATCACAACATGGATAATATATATGTAGGAAGTTTAGTTTGAATTATATATCAAATCTAAGTTTGGTACCGATACAGCGTTTGTTTCACTTAATTAATTAAACAAATAAACAAACTTAATTAAATTTACACCTTTACTGAATATCGTAAACGTCACACTATCTTAATACCATTCAATACCTTTCCTATTTTACCCTATGACCCTCTTCCGAAAACATTTAATTTTATACGAGTAATTTCCAACACATTTCTTGCTATCCACACATCTACAGCGGGCTTATTAAATGATCTATTTTTCTCTGTCAACTATTATCTAAGCACCATTCTTTTATTCTTGTATCTAGTTGTATCTGATTGTAATGCAGCTATGTATCATTCATTCATTTTCACATCATCATCATCATCATTATTTCAACCAAGAGACGCCCACTGTTGGACATAGGCCTCCCCCAAGGGTCTCCCTACTGATCGGTCCTGCGCCTCCCGCATCCAGCGGCTTCCCGCGACTTTCACCAGATCATCGGTCCACCTTGTGGGGGGCCTACCAACACTGCGTCTCCCGGTACGCGGCCGCCACTCGAGGACCTTTCCGCCCTAATGGCCGTCAGTCCTACGAGCGATGTGTCCTGCGACTCCTGCCCACTGCCACTTAAGGTTTGCAATTCTTTGGGCTATGTCGGTAACTCTAGTTCTTCTACGAATCTCATCATTTCCGATGTGATTACGTAGAGAAACCCCGAGCATAGCCCTCTCAATTGAGGGCTATGCTCGACCGACTCGACTCGAACGCACGAATTGAGGACTTTCGTCTTGAGACAAACCCCCCCCCCCCCCCCAAATAAATCGAACCATTCTCACATACTAAATATTAATTTATTTCACACAGACCACACATTAAATTTCATGCAATTCAGTTTCGTAAATCTCTCATACCTAATTTGTTTGCTTATTCGATTGCTATAAATTCTGTTCTTTTTGAAGGTTTGTGTCTGTATGCAGAGGCCGGGAAGTTAGGGATTGCCGGACGAGTAATGCTTTAGATTCCGATAATTCCGAGTAAATAATTCCGAGTCCGGCAATCCCATTCCCGCCGAGGTATGTATAGTGCTTTTCTCAATAATTGCGAGGAAATAATGAAAGACGTAATAGGAATTAATTATGAAATTCAGTGTAATAATAATACCATATAAATAAAAACCTTTCATTAAAATAATTATTGTTTAATGTTGTCTATTTATTCAAATATTTATAATTGCCGTGATCTTCGTATAATTTAGCTTTATGATCTGTAAATAAGACAATAGTAGGTACCTAATAATAATAAGCTTCCTCTCTCTTGTTAAACGCTTGCGTGCCCAACGGGTCCATAATGATGTTATTTTTTGTGATCCACCTATTTTACACATTATGGTATGCATAAAAGATTTTGAATTGAATTGAATTGGAAACAAATGAGTATAATATGAGTAAAGTAAAAAAACAAATCAAGCAATTAATTAATTCTAGTAGCCTAGCATTTAATAATACTTTTTAATTTTCAATTAGTGCAAAGGAAACAAAGCCCATACAGCCCAATCATATTTTACGCAAAAAATGTAATACCGCTGATTATTACTTTTTTCTCTCGCAACGAAAATTAAGCATATTTTCGTGTGATTTCATACCAACATTTTAATAAAATTGTTGTCATATTCAAAATGCTTACAACGTGTCTCATAATAACTCCCCATAAAAATTACAATATTTATTTAACCGAAAAAAATGTGTCAACTTTAATAACTTGTCATATCAATCGAATTTAATTGTCAAATTTTTGAAAATTCAGTTTTAGAACAGTTTTAGGTTGGCACTTTTAATAGTTTAAATAAAATTATATACCTATTATAATTTTTATGGGGAGATATAAGACACGTTGTATATGCTCCAAGAGTGCATTTTTATAATGTGGTAGCAATTGGCTGTATGACAAGTTACATAATTCAAGTTATAGATAAATTAAAAAACATTGGAGCAGCGGCCAAAAATGAATTTTCATACTTACTTTCTTGGCCTACGCCGGGAAAGTAATGCATGAGCCAAGAATTAATAACTTCGTGTCTTCTTTTTAGTACAATAATGCCTACTTTTCCGAGCATGTTTGAGAAAATTTTAATTTATTCATTTCATCGTTTTATTAAAAATTGTCTTTGTTATATTTTCCCTTGAACTTATACACCGTCAATAATAATTTTTCACACATTATTTTAACTGGCTAGTAAAGACTGTCCGAGAATTGTCCTCCTTAGGACAAAAATATCCATCTAGTTACATCAATGTAACTTAAGAATGTAACTACTGGGAACAGAGCCTATGTAGCTACACCCTTTTAAATGCAACATACAGAAGATTAAATAAACAAAAAAATTATTTTCAAAATAGAAGTTTTTGATACAGTGTGATTATAATTTAAATAATTGTGAATAATTTGTCTCTTGCTGTTGCAATAGCCAGCACAATACATGTTAGTCAGTACTCTGTTTATTATTTACTATAATCGTAAGCTACATCTCGTCATGATAAGTTAGCGAGTGCAAGTAGTTTAGTCATTGGTCAGTGCTACATGTACTTTGTGAAATTCGTACCGGTGAAATTGTAACCGGTGACTTTTATTTGTAGTCAAACGTTTCCTTTGAAGACTGCATATTGCGAAACAGGGCTAAAACACAAAAATAAATGAACGTCGCAGATTGCGGCGATGAAGTCGTAAAAATCAAATTAAAATTAACACCAGGAAATTTTCACTCAGCACCGTAACAGGAGCGTATATCTCAATTCGCGGGAGATCCGCACATTTCTCCACAAATAAGCTTCCAGGATTTATGCGTTCGGAGTGCTGCGTAGGTCCCCGCGAGGCGATTAAGGCAGAGGCCACAACGACCGCAGATAAAAATTCCGGCACCCTACATCACGGCATTACCGAGCTGCCGGGCCTTTATAGAGAGAAATAGACAATTAATGGCCACGTGGAAACTTCGAGAACGCCAGCTTCGAACTTTTATCGAGTGCTTACGGGGCAGTAATTGGCTAAATTGAGGGCAATTTTCAATCTTATTTGAGGTGTGCTCGGCTTTTGCGATGGATTTTGACCAACAAAATTCAGTTATCCTGACTCGTAAGTAAATGAAGCCGCCAGCTATCGCATCGCCTTTTTCCATTCCCATACGATGGTCGCTGCCGAATTTCATTCTATCAGTATAAACCTATTTATAGTTGAAATAGGTCCCGGAGTCTATTGTTCTCGAATTTCGGCGGCGGCTTGAAGATTTATGCTTGAGCAAACACCGCAAAAATAAATTTTGTCAGCCCTGCGTCAAGTCGGCGTATGAACACAGCCTATTGACGATGAGCGCCAAACGCTATTTTATTGTTCATCGATCTAATAGTACAGTTTAGTTCTAGTGTTTTTTTTATCATGTCATAATTTAGTGATTGATATTGCATTCTATGACATTACTTATAGGCCATAAGGCTCAGATTAAGAACATAGAACTATAGGTATCTATGTTCTTAATCTTAGCCTCAGAACAAAGGCTTCCAGCGAGAGCCACACCTCTTCCTAACATAAGAAGAGGCGATTTCACCCTTCGCCGCATGAAACGGGTGGCTACACGAAGTGGCCCGCAGAGTTGAACCCGGCCATTCCACGCCCCCCCCCCTTGGGGGTCCTCTCGTCAGACTATTAGCCCGAGGTGAAGAATCTGCCGGGTTGCCCAGGGTGCACCACGAGGAGGTTGTCTGATATCGCACCCCGATCACTCGATCCTGGAGAGATTGGGAGAAGACCCTCTCGCTCTGTGTGCTTAACCGTGGAGGGCCGTGGCTCCATCCCGGAGTCGCAGCATAAGGGGGTGGCCAAGAGCTGCCGCTCGCCGAGAAGATGCCCGGTCAAGGGGCGATCAAATGCCCGAAGCCCGCACCCGCCCATGGCAGAAGAATTCTGCCATGGGCGGGACATGACTGACTGGACTGACTGCGCTAACCGTGTCGTTTTGTATGTAATTTAGTTCAACATAAAAGAAAGGATAAATTTTAACTCCATTACTGACCTCAGTATTTTGCTGATTATTATTGCGAATGAAGTATATTCATTAAATTTTATTTAAAGTAACTATTTAAAGTAGATAGTAACTCTGTTACTGAAAAGATATTGTAATTTTTGATTTATTATCATTTATGATTTTGTAATAGTTAAAGTTATCTTATCTCCTTGATTTTTTCATTGTGTATTTTTTCCATAAGAGATGAGATAATTTTGTTTATTTCGAATATTAACCAAAAAGCAAAATCACAAATAGAACAGTTTCTTTTGCTATAACTTTTATAGAAAAACATTGCATGATAGTGTAATTCTCGAGTGCTCAATAAAGATATTAGGTTTTTGTAGGTTCACTTCATAGTTGAAATAACTCATGGCAAAAGCAGCCAAATTGTTTTGCGTTAGGCTTCTGAAATCTTGCGTTATCTTCTGTGATGATAAACACAATATTGCCTCAACGAAGGTTTTACTGCCCAAAGGGGAGCGACATGTGCTTGAGATAAAACATACGAGTACAACAAAATGTTTTATGTGAGCACAGAATTAATCTGATTTTTCATACGAATTTTAAGTAACATAAATACGGGTACAGTACATACCATCATGCCATCATTGTCATCATGTCAGTCCTGACCACTCCCGGGTTAAGCAATTCCACCAATGGTCCAATGCCTCAGTTCCCGACATGCGGTGAGTTTGATTTGGGTACAGCCCCCTAACCATGATCGCCCAAAACAATATTAAAACTGCCCTGAGAGCGGGATGGTGCTATATGCAGCAAGAGCGGTGTCTCTGTTTCAACATTGTTTAACCTCGCTATAAGCGATCATGGTAAGGCCCCTGGTGTTACTTAGACCCTCCTACACCCTACCATATAGAATATCTCTGCCATTTTTAACGAGGGGAATGCGTTAGCGCATCGGCCAAACCCCTTGTGTGTGGGTCTCCACGGCATTTGGACCGCGACTTTCCATTAAACCCCTCTAGGACACCATTCCGGCCATTAATTAGCGACTACATGCATGCGAAGAGCGCTGGGCACGCGTAAGTCGCTTGGCCTGACCTGTAATGCCAGTAATGGAACAGTACGGCCCCCTCTCCGCTAGAGGCATGACACCAGCAACTAGTGTCCCCTTGGACGGCGGAATTAGGTCA
The DNA here is from genome assembly GCA_963935595.1 of Schoenobius gigantellus. NCBI lineage: Eukaryota > Metazoa > Arthropoda > Insecta > Lepidoptera > Crambidae > Schoenobius > Schoenobius gigantellus. The sequence goes on along the minus strand of OZ012544.1, from coordinate 43,753,793 downwards.
TTGTAGGCCCTCCGTCTTTTGGGGTTTGGCCTTCTAGTCGGGATGTCTGGAGATCAATCCTTCCATGTAGGTATCAATGTGTTTTTCATTTATTAAAATTAAATAATGTACATTTATCCGACGCTCCAAGGGTGAAAACATCATGAGGCAACTTGCATACATCCATGTAGAAATTCAAAGGTGTATGTGAAGTCGACCAATCCGCACTGGGCCAGCATGGTTGACTAAGGCCTAAACACACTAACTTAGGGTAGGCTCGATCCCCTCGGTGGGGACGTTAATGGCCCTTCGAAGCCTCTTCGCTCTAGTAAGGGGGTCGAGCTCACACTCACGCTCGTGACGCTCCTTCGCTTCCTTCACTTCTTTGCAGGAGTAGGAAGCGGCATCCCAAGAATTTCTCTGCCGAACGTGCCCCTCCTTCCTACAACTGGGTCCTTTAAGAGGCGTGATGAAGTAGTGAGTTAGTTAGTTTCTTTGTTAGTTTGATTTTTGTCGTCTATAGTTCCTGTAACAATCCAAATAAATTGAATAAAGATTCTTGAGTTTGAATTTGAGTTTGAGAATATTATCATATTGGCTCATCCCAATCAACTAGATGGCATATAGCAACTATAGGAGGGGTACATGCTTTTATGGGCCTAATTTGCGTTATCACCCGAGCCATGGCGTTCGAGTCAGTGTTCATTAGTGGCGCGTTACATGGCAATTTTCTGGGCACTTAGACCCCAACCCTCGATAAGGTCCGCTGACGGGGGCAGATACAACGCGTGTCGTGTCATCAACTCTGTTAATACATCTATTTATGTCCCTTTATTTTTGTGCTGGCTTGCGTTTTAGTGGATCGTTTTTATTTGAAGACTTTGATTAAGATTCACCAACACTTAAACAAACGATTAAAAAGTTAACTTTCGATTTTAGGTCATTACCAATGGAAGTAGGTATTGTCAAAAACAGACGGTTAACTTTTAATCGTTTGTTTTGCATGTTGGTGAACTCTAGCCTAAATTGTACTTTTTAAACGTTAAATTCTATCCCACCAAAAACATTCTGTAAAAAATGGCTAGTTTTTTACAGAATGTTTTTGGTGGGATAGAATTTAACGTTTAAGTCTCGATGGAGCTGCTTGTTTATCTCTAGAAAGTAATGAAATCTAGACAAAGTCGTGCCAAGTCTATGGTTCCTTACTGCGATTACTTTATTATTATAGTTAATGTTGTGTGACTTGGCCGTTGACTTGTACCCACTAACGTATAAAGAATGTTCAAGAATGTGTGGTGTTCCAATAAAATAAATCAATACCATTTTTTACATAAATAGGAAATTATTGAAATGGCAACACAAAAGACGTTTAGGCATTGAGCATTTGAGGTAGTTAGTAGAAAAATATTGTTAGAAGTGGCTAGTTCATGGTCGAAGCAACTGACAGGAGCTAGAGGGGACATTTAAATTCTCATTGCGGCAGCCGAAGTGGTGAGGTTAAATCTTAACACGAGTGTTATAATATATAAGTATTAGCACATTATTTATTGAGGAAAACGTAACAGTTTCGGCGTGGAGCCGGTGACCTGAACCAAATCGCCGCAGCCCATGGCTATTAGATAATTAAGTTAGCTGCGTTAGCGATGTAATTCGATGTCTTGTCTCTAATATACGTGTTTTTTCGTCTCCTTCCACAATATATGGAGTGTATCCCTCGGAGCGTCTCCGGGTATCGTAGATCATTATGTTTTGGTCCCTCTATTACCTTTTTAATGATATATGTCCATATTGCACAATGTGGAATTGGGTTTCCCCAATTGCTGGTTTGTGCTGGTCAGAATTAAAATAATTAATGCTGTTTTTCTTTTTTTGACAGAAAGTGTATTAGATTGGAGATTTTGTTTATGTGTAGTTATTTTTTTATAATATCTCAGTGTTTGATTCCAATGCTGCGTCTCCCGGTGCGTGGCCGCTACTCGAGAATTTTTCCACCCCAATGGCCATCAGCCCTGCGAGCTATGTATCCTGCCCACTGCCACGTAAGGTTTGAATTCTTTGGGCTACGTCTACGGATACGTAATTTCTGATTCGATCGCGAAGAGAAATCCTGAGCATAACCCTCTCCATTGCCCTTTGAGAGATCTTGAGCCTTCTTACGGAACTGAGACGTGGCCGCTTACAATGGGTCTCATTATAAGCGGCCACGTCTTACTTCCGTACGTACGTCATCTGTGGTAAATATACACTACCTTTAAATATTCCGAAAGTCAATCAGTTTCAAAACACAATATTGATCAAGTTCCAACATGATTAAACATGAATATCACACAACCATACCGCATGTCTCTGAGCGAACTGATCTTAACGTTGATTCCTATTATCTCCTGCAACGTGTTTATAAAAAAGCACAAAAACCTCAGACACCCTAACTTATTTTTATGAAGTATAAAAGATTTACGTAATGATATAATATTTTTTGTGGATAATTTCCGAAGACAATTCTTTTATCTTTTTTTTCGCATATCCTGCAAATTTAAAACTCCGCGGGCGCGCGCCTGCGAATACGATGTACAGATCGCGGCACATAAGTTGAACTAAAATGGCTGCCGTCTGCGCGGGAGTAATTATAAGCCCTCGCATCTCGCACTTCGTTTGAGATCCAAAAATCGTAGCAATGAGGCAGATTTAGTAATAGCAATTTAAATTTCGTTGGCAAATATTCACATAACGTTTATTTTTACGATTGTACACGCTAAAATGGCGGCAGCCATTTTGGTTCAACTTATGTGCCGCAATCTGTACAATAATAAATAATAATAAATACATTTTTATTTTAGTAACATAGGTAACATTTTACAACATTACAGTCAAGACAAGATTAAATATAGGAAACATATAATCGTGAGCCTGAACTAGGATTAACCTGTGTTTCAGGCAAACAAACACAGTAAGTACCTACTATAAAAAAACGGAAAATCAAATGCAGAATCAATAACATTAACAATAGCTACAAAAGTATTATTATTATGGACACACACAACACACACCAGAAATCAAACAATACAAATTACTTATCTACTACTAATAATTTTTCTGTATCTTCATACGACATATTTTGGAGAGCTTCTTGGAGAAGTCTCTTAGTTTTATAATAGGTACAACTATATATACTCAGTTTAGCGTTTACTCTGTTATATAGAAATGGGCCCAAAAACACGTAAAATCTGTGCAGAAAAGTATGTTTAGTTCCTATATTTTGGCAGCAAACAATATCTTTACGTCTTTGTTAGTAATTTCAGTGCTAAAAGTAAGTGAAGAGTGCTGTTTGAGAATAGTACTGATAATAAATAATTGTCTTACAGTTAATACTTCACAGTTCTTATATAAGAGGTGCGTAGGGTAATTAAAGGTGCGAAATGTAGATACCTTTAGTACTGCTCTTTGTGCCCTCTCAACCGTTATTAAAAGCGTTTTAGCAGTGCCACCCCATGACGTAATGCAATAGGTAATAATAGATTGACATAATGAAAGGTAAACTTGTCTCACTAGCTTAAAAACAATGTTGCCGCTAACCCACAGCGTATAAGCCCGTTTCGTATAGTGAGCGCAGCGCGCCCGAATAAAGCGAAGTATATCCGAATATATATTTTCATTTAACATACTTCCACTGCGCCATCCTCTACGACAATACAACTTTCCACAACACAAGGAAACTCTATATAAAAAGCTGCTCGTATACAAGCATTCCTCAGCCCCCTAATCATGATCGCTCAAAACAATATTGAGAGCGGGACGGCGCGATACGCAGCAAGATCGGTGTCTCTGTTTCAGTATTGTTTTAACCCCCTATAAGCAATCATGGCTAGGCCCCAGGATACAGCCGTTCCATTGAGTGACGATGCACCAGAGCAGAACGGCCGGAAGGGTCGCTGCGCCAGAACGACTTCGATAGCCGTAACGAAAACGCATCTCTCTAAGTCCTTAATTATTGTTAATCGCCGTTCATTTCTGCGTTCTGTCATCGACGCCACCGAAGCATATGCGTTCTCGCTGCGTTGTACAGCGAATTTCGAGTTCGAAACTATGATTATGCGCTTAGAGAGTAGCCCAGCCCTTCTGTGACCGCGCCAACTCGAGAAAGGCGCGGCTTGTTAGAGTGCGGAAAGCTCGCTATATACAACCACAAGAGAAAAACATCTAATTTGAAGTGTAAATTTGTAAGACTTTGTTCATTTGTCATCAGCTTCGCCCATGTTATTTTCGTTTTTCCCGTGGGAATTATATTCCCATAGTAAAAAGAAACCAAACTATAAAGCAAAAGCTTTTTGAAATATCGTGCTGAAATTCGTCAACCAGTATGTTTGTGTGATGTTCAAATAAATAACACAACCCCTATTTTACATTTCTGAGGAGAGAACATTCAAAAATCCTTCAACACTTATTCACTCATTTCTTATTAATAGCTTACATACAAATTTAGATGCTTTCTAGCTATATTATTTTATTTAACACTAGAGTACACGCATGGTCTACTATAGTAGACCAGGGTGACATTTTAAGTGATAACTTTTGAATTATCCACGCTGATGCGTTGGAATTTTAGGCTAGCCTCGGCCATTAAATTTGTCAGCGAGCCAGTAAAGCCCGCAAGGTCAGCACGTAAACACGTTCCTGCGATTTCCCACCAAATACGTTGGCCTACCATAGTAGTCCGCGCGAGTATTTTGAGTATATATGAGTTTAACAAATTTAGGTAAGTGCTATTTGTTTCGATTTGCTATTTATTTTGTTCGAGCAACCATGGAGACTCTTCCTCGATAGTTGAGATGTAGAATAGAAATGCTAATAGGCACAGCTCAAGCCACACAGTATGATGTTACCCTCAATCGGTCGGTCGATGCGCACTTTGCTCAAGAGCCAGAAATCGATCCACAAACAAATGGTGCAAGACATGCAACCAATGGGTTTGCTCTGATCATCAAGCTGTAGTATGCCTTGAATGCTATGAAAAATAAGGGACTGATTGAATATATTTTTCATTTCTGTAGGAATTTTATTCATACGTAACCAAAAAACAAATTGATAGCAATTATAAAATGGTATACCATAGTAGGCCACGCTTGTACTCATGTAAAAAAAAGGGGCGCGTGTACTCTAGTGTTAAAAATCAACATCATATTTATATTAGGTACAAAATACTGTAAGAAGTACTGTAAGAAGACTAAGACCTGGACTAAAAATTACAAATTAAGCAAGCGTACTGGCGTTAAGGGCGTCGAGGGCGCTGTGGATTCGGCAGTAGCCTTCTAATCGGAATGCCCGGGGTTCGATCCACGTACCAATGTGTTTTTTTTTGTTTTTCGAATTTCATGCGCTCATTTATTCGACGCTCCTACTGTGAAGGAAGACATCGTGAGGCAACATCTGCGAAGAAATTCAAAGGCGTATGTGAAGTAGAGGTGACTTATAACATGTAGAGGTGACTTATAACCTCGAACCTCTGCAATTGCGTCGCGATATTGCGTCACTAAGCGCGTTCTACCGTCTTTACCACGGCGAGTGCTCGGAAGAGCTTTTTTTTCCCTAATACCTTCCTCTCCATTCCTTTTAAGGACTACACGTGCTGGTCTGCGTTGTCACCGTCATACTGTGACTACCATTCCAACGCGTACAAAGAAATTTGGTAACTCATTTCTTTGTCGCACAATCAAAAATGAAATTCACTGCTAGCACACCGCACCTTTAAAGACAAACCGTTACTAAACGAATTTTATCGAAAATTTGGATAATAACGCCATCTGTCCTAAAATTACGTAGGCTACAATATGAATTTGACACTTTATTCAAATGTTCCTTTTAAACGCTAGATGTCGCTAAATTTTGACCGTTACCAATCAAAAACGGTCTGCGAGTTGAATGCAACATTGTGTCTATACCAGTCGGAACGTGCGCGTCAAGAAGTGATGAGCGAAGTTAATAGAAAAAGTGTGATTATTTGGATAAACACGTCTGCACGACAGAAAAAAGACTATTTTGTTTACTCGTTTTTTATTATAAACTGTAACTATTGGTCTAGACACAGTCTTCCTTTTATCGAAATGAATTTTTGTATCCAAGTTTAATTGATAAAATGTGACTTTTAGTATAACCACTATTTACTTTTATATTTAGACGGTATTTTTACAATGAGGTTTATCAAATAAAGAGACATCATTTCTATAATCACAGTTTTCTTAAAAAATTGAGTAGTTTAGAAATAAGATATTAAATATAATAGTGGATTTTTAAGGTCCGTTGCAGTTTATCATTATATTAAGTGCAGATTTTTGCCAGAATGTAAAAGTTAAATAATTGCATTTTGTTTAAATACTGTTTATTACAAACATTTACACACAGAGAAATAAAATAATGTAATTTATAAAGTACTTACCGCTATTTCACTAATAAAAGACAAAATAAATGTGGTAAAGCGAGGAAATTTATTTAAATCATATAAGATATCTGTAGATATAATTTAATTTTAGTACTTCTAGAACCAATAAAAAACTTTGCTTCAGAAAATTGCATACTTGCGGAACCCACGCATATCAAGAATCATGGCTGTTGAAACTGAGATAGGTAGATCCCTTAGCAGCTGAAGTTCCCAAACAATGTATATCGATGGATGAACTGAATCGTATTAATTCTGATGCAAATGAAACTTTTGCGCTAAATCCAATCGAATTAGGGTCATGTCAAGATAGTGTGATTTGTATAGATAAATTGGCTATAAAGACAAGTACACTTACTACTTTATTGCAAGCACAAGGACTACCTCAGTTAATTAATGTTAGTGGCAATAACTGCAATATAAATGGGGATAATGATGGAATACTATCTACAGTAAAAGAAATATGTACATCTGGCCCAAGTAACAAAATACGAGTAAGATCAAACTCATCTAGCTCAGAATTAACTTCTTCTTCACGTTTATCGTCATTGAGGTCGACTTCATCGTCTTTATCCACCACGGGTAATTCAGGTAAAACTTTTCCCATGATGACGCAGATCACGATCCAGATTATGTACTGCCAACGTCACCTAGACACATATCATTCAGTCCCACTCCCGAAAGTGCCCATTTCAAAATACAGATAATTATATTGATATTTTCATTTTATTTTGTTGACATGATATTTAATTGGCTTGTTAAAAGTTATACTAATTCTTAAGATAATTAATAATAGTTATAAGTTACTACCTACGTCTTACTGCGATTCAAAACTACAAGAGTGATTATTGTAAAACCAAATTATAAGATTGCCAAAATATAGTTAATTTCTATTAAAACATTATGAATTTCGAATGATTTTTTCTGTATGTGCTTAGATTCTTATGTGAGTAATTCAATAAGAAATGATACCACAACAATATCAACAAAAATATTTCTTTTTGTTTAAGTACATTATTTACATAGGAATTTCATTTTGATCAATCTGAATAAACAAAAATATTAAATGGCAAAGTGTTACTAAAAATTTTAAAAAATAATAAATATTGTTTTAATCAAAATTTTATACTTTCTTATATTGCATATTGTAAATTAAATAAATATCTATCATAATCAATCTAAAGGATGGCACAAAGTATCACCAACTTCGATTAAATTAACACAATACAAAGATTTTTTTAAATATTGGCTCTGCTGTAAAATTTGATAATTTCGTTTAGTGACGGTTTGACTATAAAGGTGCGACACGTGTTCCCTCCCTCTTAAAATCCCGGGTCCTTTAAAAAAGGCGTGAAGAAGCACCTTGCAGGTCGGCAGGGAGAGGGTGGCTAGTGCAGCGTGTATTCTCTCTGCTGCACTAGCTATTTTTGCATTTGGACCCCACTTCCACTTACCATCAGGTCAGGTGAAATGGAGTCATTTGCTAGGCCCACTATAAACAAAAAAAAATTCGACCAATCCGCACTGGACCAGCATAGTTGATTAAAGGCCTAAACACCTTAACTTAGGGTAAGCTCGAGCCCCTCAGTGGGAATGTATATGAGCTGTGATGATAAAGTACCTCAGGAAACGGAAAGGCGACAGACCAGGGGCTATATAAAAATCTCGCGCGTGCTTGTCCGGAATAAATCCAACACTTCTTAACCGATTTTGATGAAATTTGGCTGACTGGCAGCAATTTGGTCCAACTTTAAAGATTGGACAGTTTTTAGCGAATTAAATTATTTGTAATTTTGTTAGTTACATAAGCTTAAAACAGATGGCGATATGAACTAATTTATCGACATAACACATGGTTATCTAGGTTGGGTAGTCTTCCAGTAGATGGGCTCCATTTTTATATTTCTGAATATTAATTTGAATACATTGATACAACGTGCAATGACTTGTAGCTATTATCTAATCTGTGCTATTACTACCAAGCCAATGCAACTCGTGGCCGGGTCAGCCAGTAGTATATATGTCACAGCTTTTCTACCCGTAACTGTCAACTTGACTTCACCGCAATCACAATGCGAAGAAATTGAAAGTTCAGTACAAAGAACTACATCAACCCGGCAGTACGTAGTAAGTCGGTTCCACGACTAGGAAGGAGACTTGCCCAGCAGTAGGACGTACAATGATTGAAGTGAAATCACGTAGCCACCAACGTGATAATTCAACAAATCGAAATATTAATAAAACGGATACAGAAATAATATGTAGTACTCGTGTATGCTGGATCGTAAATCCTGCGTATAGTAATGGACGTGCGTACGCGCATTTCGATAGTGGTGCGGCGCGGCGTGGCCACGAAACTTATGATTTGCAGATGATTGTTTTCTTGAAGCTTTTAAGTCAAAGAATGTTGAATCTAGGTATCATACTATTTTGTTCTTAAGTAACTTTCTCTGAAACTTTGAAAGTTTTACAGAATGACAATAGTCAGTTGATATTATGATTGAGATAAGCTAAAGCGATTCTCGATTTGTTCCGAATTATCGTATTAAGTGGGCAGTGCTACGTTCTAAGTCTTTTATCTTTGGGTCAATCAGGAGCAGATCTTAGTATATTAGCAACATTTACTATATTATATTAGCAACAATTTAAACAATGTGCGTGTGTGTTGTTTTCGTAGTTGCAACTTCTCATTAAATTCTACCAACTCACTGATTTTGTGGCCCAAGATCAATAATGTGCGCCGTACAAACGCAAACACTTTATAGACTATAAATCTATATAGACTGATAAAAGTTACTCCATGCTGGACGAAATTGCGACAAGGGCAACCATCTGCTCTTCAGTTCTACATTTGGGAAGCAAGTTTTAATTCAACTAAAGATTTACCTTACTCTACCTACGTTATTCAATGGCACGTCATTATCATATCAGCTAAAAGACGCCCACTGTTGGACATAGACCTCACCCAGGGATCTCCATACCGATTGGTCGTGCGCCTCCCGCATCCAGCAGCTTCCTGCAACCTTCACCAGCAGGCCAATTATGGATCTTTCATCGTATGACATGGTATAAATTTGAGAAAAAGAAGTCATGAAATGCTGCATTTCGTATTACCGATATCATCACTATGGCATAATTTCAATGATGTCATCATTTAAATAATGAACAAATGATCAAAAATCTGACCGGAAATCGTATTTTTCGTTGTGCAGTATGATATCATACGATATCATTTGCAAACCCATGAGATCGGCACTAGGCCCTCAGATCGTCGGTCCACCTTGTGGGGGCCTAACACTGCGACTCCCGGTACGCGGCCGTCACTCGAGAACAGTCAGTCCTGCGAGCGATGTGTCCTGCCCAATGCCACTTAAAATTTGCAATTCTTTGGGCTATATCGGTAGCTCTAGTTCTTCTACGGATCTCATCATTTCTGGTGTGATCGCGTAGGGAAACTCCAAGCATAGCCCTCTCCATTGCCATTTGAGTGACCTTGAGTTTTCTTATTTATTTATTTATTGAATATCTTACAGCATTTAATTATATATAAAACATACTATGTAAAACATTATACAAGCCAATTACAAGATTCCAAATTTATACATTTACACTTAATTTAAATAACAGCTGCAACTATAAAACATAAGAAGAGAACAAAAAAAAATATTAGAATGAAAAACAAAAACTTAAAACTTAAATTTGGTCAATGTATGTGAGTGATTACATAAGTGAGCACATAAGTAGGTATGAATTTGAGATAGGGTATTTATAATTTGTTAGTGTGTGCGCTTGGTGTGTGTGTGTGTGTGTGTGTGTGTGTGTGTGTGTGTGTGTGTGTGTGTGTGTGTAGTGTGTGTGTGTGTGTGTGTATAAGGATGTGTAAAGTAAAATAAACATAATAAACAATCACTGTGGGCCGGAAACTGTTCGATTTCCCCCAGTGCGGTTGCCACCACTAATGTCCGAAATCTTATTACATGTTAACCTCTTAAACTTAGCTTCGGGGAGATTAAATATGTCCATGTCGTAGAAAGTCTTATTGTAATTATGAGCGCACCTGAACAATACAGAATTTCGGGCATAATTCGTACCCGCCCATGGCTCACTGAAAAGTCTAGTCTGATGACGATGATTACGCATACGCGGAGCACATAGTTGGATACATGACACCAAATCCGGACAGTCTATTTTATTATTCAGTATCTTAAACAGGAAGACCATGTCTGACAACAACCTTCTGTTTTCAAGAGACATCATACCATACAGCTTAAGACGATTGTTATACCCAGATACTGCATCCCCAGAACGCCGACTCACAAAGCGCAAGTACTTACGCTGAATACCTTCCATTCTGTCCCCGTGTATATTACAGCTTGGCGACCATATTTGTGAGGCAAACTCTAATATGCTTCTCACATAGGCAAAATACAAGCCATTCAAAGTTTGGACACGTTTAAAAGGTCTTGTGATGCGCATGATGAATCCTAACATTTTGTAAGCCTTTTGTACAATATGTTCGTAATGCATTTTGAAAGATAACTTATCATCAAGAATCACTCCCAAGCTGCTTTTGATCTGATTGATCACATATTAAAACGAATAAATAAAAAGCATTTCACCACGGCTCTCTTATTTGACATGTCCAAAGCGTTTGATTTCGTATCACACAGTCAATTATTACTAAAGTTAGAACGTAGTGGAATACGAGGTAACGCATTGAATTGGATCGAATCATACCTGAATAATAGGAAGCAATCGATCGAAATTACCCAAATTGATAATAACCAAGTAAGACGTAAATATTATTCGGATTTCAGATTAAATAAATTTGGCGTGCCCCAGGGCAGTATACTTGGTCCACTTCTGTTCTTAATATACGTGAACGATTTACCAAAAGTGACAAAACATAAGTGCATCCTATTTGCAGATGATATATCAGTTGTAGTTACTACTGAAATTGACAATACTCACAATGTAACTGACCATGAAAATGACATAAATCAAGTTATTAAATCTATCATAAATTGGCTAAATAAAAATAATCTAAAAATCAATATTGACAAAACAAAATATATACACTACAATTACGATAGGTCTCTGAACATACATTATCAAAATCATGCTCTAAAAAGCGAAAGCAATGCCACTTTCCTAGGTATTGAGCTCGATCAAAAAATTGATTGGAAATCGCAAGTAAATAAGGTGTGCAATAAAGTAAATAGATTTGTCTTTGCTCTCTCTAAATTAACAAAAGTAGCCACAAGAAAAACTGCTTTGACAGCATACTTCGCATATGTGGAATCGGTATTACGATACGGACTCGTCATCTGGGGCAATAGTACAGACATACATAGAGTTTTTGTAGCACAAAAAAAATGTATAAGAGCAATATGTGGCATTGCACCAGATACGTCATGTAAGCCATTTTATAAAACGTTGAATATTCTGCCACTACCTTGTATGTACATATTTCAAATTGCGAAGTTTGTGAAAACAAATCAAAACAAATTTAAAACAGCCAAGGATGTGTATCCCAGAAATACAAGGAACAGTAATAGGTTGGTCCTCGATTTGGTTCCAAAAAGTGCACGGTTTAAAAAAAATTGCTACTGCATGTGCATTTCAATTTACAATAAGATTCCAGACGATATAAAATCATTACCTTTGAATAAATTTAAAACAGCGTTGTTTACTTGGCTTATGGCAAAGTTATTTTATTCGGTCCAGGAATTCTTGAATGATTAAAAACTAATTCTATTAAAATATTATTACTATTTAATTATTTGTTTGACATTATTATTGTAATTGCTTTTCTTGACATTTTAATAGTAGATTATGTACCAAGGGATTAAAGCAGTGTCTAACGTCACGGGCGCCATATTGAACCCCGAGCGCAACGAGGGACTCTAGAGTTAACTCCCGAGCTTAGCGAGGGAGTTAAAATTTAACTCCTGAGCGAAGCGAGGGAGTTATGTAGAGTCCTAAGTGAAGCGAGGGGCTCAAGTCGCCTAAGACGAAGACACTGCTTTATTCCAGAGGTGAATACTCTACTTTTCATACCATCTGCGAGACAATAAGAACGCAGGGCTTTATAACCAATTACTTAGGTGGTAATTTTCATCATAAACACTGTCACATTATCATTATCACTATCACTATAACTATGGTTAAAATTTTGATATTATGATGAAAACAGTAAAATACAAAAAAAAATATTATTCTCAAGCACGAATACGTCACGCAATAATTTTATCTTAAGTTAAGCTTAAAAAATTATAAAAACTTAAAACATATTAATAATAATATAATAAGTATGAACTTAGTCTACCCATTGATTTACAATACGATACGATCAGCCGCTGGACCCCGTCAATGACCTTTAGTAGCACGCAGGACGAATGTTAATTTGTTAACAATAAAATGGTATCAAATCAAATAAATTGCTTATATTTTTCAACTTCGTGATATATTTACTTTTATAACGCCAATAATTACTATACACAACTGTTGAAATAAATCTCAAATCCTATTGACCTCAAATAAAAAATAAGTTCTGAAGCTGAAGCACCTGGACATTTACTTACGTTTTTTAACTTTATCAATAAAACACTGAATAGACTTCTAAAAAGACTGTATTGATGCCACAAAACACATTTCACAAAGCACTTTATTAACGTAAGCAACAAGATATTACAATTTTGAAATACATAATAGCGTTGGCGGCAAAGTTTAAGCTATGAAAACAATACAACGGAATACCGTTGGTGCACATTATGGAACAAATTCTAGAAACGTTCTATATTTTTAAATATGCCGCGTAATTTTTTCAAATGAAAGAATTTAGTTCGCTGTGTATCCGCCGGCAGCGTTAGTGTTCTGCTTTTTATTTGATTTTATCGATAGTTAATGGTGGCCGTCAAAAGATGGCGCTTTTAGCATAAGTATTTTACCAATAAAAAATAAAGTGAAATGTAATTGTTTATTTTAGCTTGCAGTATTATTTAGGTTAATATTTTATAATTTTGGTAAAGAAATTATGTATTTAGATTTTATAAAAACATTATTTACACAGGTAGAATGTCTATTTGTCTCTAGTGGATGTACGCTACTGCTGTATGGGCGTAGAACCTTTGCCTTCCTAAGCTAGCATCTACGCAAAATTTTCATACGAATTTTATGTTCCAAATTTAAAACACTTTAATCCCTTGGGAGTTTCATACAACATTATATCCCCGGGGATATAATGTCTTGCTTTACGTTGAAGTTAAGAGGGTTATAATTGTATATTGTCGAGCAGGTGGTATGAAAATATAATTAATACCTCAATGTTTTAATAATAATAATATATGACTTGACATTTGAAGGTACTTGATATTTGTAATAGCTTCAATAGCTGAGTAGGTGAAACGTTGTGATATGGTTCTGTAACTAATGCTACCTTTTTTGTAACCTATTCAAAAGCAAATAAATGATTTCTTTCTTTCTTTCAAGTCCCTGATGTGTGTTTCCCGAGCAAGAATAACATTATCAATGTTATAATCGTAATAAAAAGGTCGTGATTTTCTGGAGTAAGTTATGCAATGACACTTTTCTATGTTGAGGTCAAGGGGGTTCAATTTACAGTATGCACTAAGTCGGGACAGATCATGCTGAACCAAGTCACAATCCTTTTTACTATTAATACAGTAGTAAATTTTCATATCATCGGCGTACATGGAGAATTGTGCGTATTGAAAACATTTGTTTATGTCATAGATGTAAACATTGAATAAAAGTGGCCCTAAGTGTGAGCCTTGGGGTACACCAGATGGAATTCTAGCGTAGTCAGACACACATGTCCCAATCCTAACAGCCTGAGATCTGTTATCTAAGTATGAGGAAAACCATCGTAGTAGATCTCCATGTATACCGACCGCCCTCAGCTTTGACAACAAGATGTTATGATCCAATCTGTCGAAGCATTTGGAGTAATCAGTATATACTGCATCTACTTGCCCGCCTTTATCCATATTCTTTAAAATGTAATTAGAAAACACTGCAAGATTCGATGTGACTGATCTATTTCGCATGAATCCATGCTGCTCAGTGGGGATAGAATGTGCTAAAAATGGATAAATATGATCAAACACAATCAGTTCTAATAGTTTGCTAAAGACAGATAATATTGAAACAGGTCTATATTTACTAAAATTTGATTTAGGGCCACTTTTATATACAGAAATTACTAGCGCCTCCTTCCATTTAGTAGGGAAAAACCTTCGGATAATGATCTATTGAATATTATAGATAGAGACACCGCAAGTTCCTTCGAGCAAGCCTTAATAAAAAATGGTGGTATCCCATCGCTACCGGGGCCTTTATTAACGTTAATCTTTTGGAAGTATGTACGGACCAGATCGGACGTCACTTGTATGCTGCCATAAGAGAGAGCTACGTTATTATCAGGCACGTCGGGAACCGAAGAAGCAGTACTTTGTCTGTAAACAGATTGAAAATATTTTAAAAAGTGTGTACAAATATCTTTCGGATCTGTGACCACCACAGAACCGTCTTTCATTTGTTTTGGGATGGATCCACAATTTTTTAGCTCTTTAGAATACTTCCAAAAAAGTTGCGGATTTTTTACCAGAGCTGTTTCACATCTCTGAATGTATTTATTCCAACATTTGCCCTGCAAGATTTTTTGTCGTTTCCGTAAAAGTGAAAAAGAATCATAATCACGGGGATTTTTATATTTTTTCCACAAATTATGATAGTGCTGTTTTTCTTTAATAATATTTACCAAGCTCTTACTATACCATATTGGGAAAAAGGCGTTATGCACAGTTACAAATGTTGATATAAATTTCTCAATCAACTCATACAATTTTATGTAAAAGTAGTCTACCGCGTCTTCAATACTGCAAGAAAACAGCCTTGAGTTCCAATCGATTATATTAAGTTGTGACCGTATGGACTCAGTCACCTTTCCTAAAAACATAAACTTTCTTGGGCGGTTCATGGATGGGTTTCACAGAAATGTTGGGAATTTCGAGCTCCAAAGCCGGGTGATGGGGCATGTCTTCACGGGTGAAAGGTGTAAGACTACGAGCAACACTAACGTACGAGTTACTAAATACTAAGTCGAGAAAATTATTATTATCATTAGCCAAATGATTGTATTGATATAACCCCGAGACTGTAACAAGCTCGATGAACTCCTGTAGGTGACCCGATAAATTTCCCAACGCAACCAAATTGCCATCTACGTCCGCTTCCCAACTGACGCAACTCATATTAAAATCGCCCAGACACACAAATCAGTCATCTGGATATATCTGGATGATGTCGGCCATATATTCTTGGAATTGACATAGTACAGGATCGCACTGAGATCGCATCCCTGGCATATACGTACAAATTATATGCAAGTCAGAATTCGACTTAATAGCTTTTGCAGTAACGATTATGTGTAAAACATCAAATAACGCTTTGGTCGGTAGGCATGAGTCATCGCGCCGAGCGGCTAACTCGCGTCGCGTGAGCAGCATCACCCCTCCTCCCCGCGTACTTTGCGTCAAAGCTAGGTCCCTATCGCATCTGTGAACATCGTAACGAGAATCAGACACTTCGGCATCAAATACACCGTCGTAAAGCCATGTTTCTACTATGGCGACAATACAAAAACTATTATTTAGTAAGCTTTTTTTAAAAATTGATGTTTTACCACGAATGCTACGAGCATTTTGAAAGTAAATATTTAAGGTCATCATTGTTATTAGCAATAATAAATTCCTTTCGCAATGTATATTTTGTTCTAACCAGAAATAAAGTATGTCTGAGTCCGAAACACCTACGCACTACTAAGTGTACACTGAGCCCACGAGCGATTGTTATGAGTGTGTGTAGTGATTGATATAAGTGTAATAATATGGTATTAGGTATGCTGTGTAATGTGATAGAGTTTAACGACTTTGACCAAATATAAAATAGTACAGGCATTAAAAAATTATAAAAAACATTATAGTATGAAGTTAACAAAATGTAAGGAACAAAGATGAGTAGTGTTCTTTTTACAAGTGTAAAATTTATAATAAAACTACAACAGTCACCATTTAAGCTTTCGTCAATTTTTGTAAGTCTGCTGCCGAGCGGATTATTATTGCTGGATAGTTTTCTGCCTTCCTCAGATAAATCTTTCCGTTCCTTACCCATGGTTTGAGAAACCCCATTTCGACACATATGTCTTTAGTTATGAGACCCATTATAAGCTGCCACATCTCAGTTTCGTACGTCACCACGAATGGCACGTAGCATTAACTGTATTTTTTTAAATAATTCATTGTACACTCGAAAAATTGCATGTGATAACAGTACAATAGGTGAAGCATTCTTCCGTACAGTCCAATAGGTAAACCAGGCCATAGGTCGAAGACGAACAGGCCAACCATATAATTTTGATTGTGAGAGACTGGCGTCTGAACAAGGCCTGTATTACCGATACAGCGCACAATATAAATAAAGATATACAAAATTACTAATACAAAACTTTATTTCAATTTAGTTAAACTTTGCAGTTTGGGAAGCCTCTATATGCTTCCACGTAAAATATGCTCCACATACAATGTATTTCCATTTAAAAACATTGTTTAAGCGTTGCCCAGGTCAACACACGTCATGGTTGTTTGTTGTTAACGATCCCTAACCACGTGGCGGGGCAGGTGTCCTTGAAGGCGGGGCTGGAGTGTGCCAGGTGCACGTCCAGCAGCTCGGCTACCGGCAGCAGCCGCGCCGCCAGCGCCTTCAGCGCGTCCACCACGCGGGGTCCCACTTCTTGGGGCTTCGTGGACAGAACTTCTACGAGCCGCGATCGGATGGCGAAGTTCACCGTGTTTCTGAGGTGGAACTGAAAATAATTAAATTATTGAAAGAACGTCAGTCGGACAACTGGAAGAGCTCGAGACCGCGATCAATGTGTTTTTCGTTTTTAGAATTTCATATGTACATTTGTCTGAAGTTCCTACGGTGAAGGAAAACATCGTGAGGCAAACTGCATACATCTGCGAAGATATTCAAAGGTTTATGTGAAGTCGACCAATCCGCACTGGGCCAGTGTGGTTCACTAAGGCCTAAACACCCTAACGTTGTGTAGGTTCGAGACCCTCAGTGGGGACGTATAGGAGCTGTTATGATGATATGATTGAAAGAACTACCTGAGGTGGTCTGATGGGAATGAAATTCCTAACCAACCACCCAGGTGGATGGGTTGAGTGGTCCGTTTGTAACAAGGGGTACCCACTTTGCGTTGTAACGGTTTAATTACTTATACAGAATTACTTTAAAAGTAGGAACCAAATTGTTTGAGTATGTTCAGACAAGCAAACTGATCAACTTTTACTATGGGACCAATCTTGAAATTGTGAAGAAAAATATCTGTTCCATACATTTAGATTCAATGGATGTTGAACATTTGTATGGAACAGCTGATTTTTTCGCGATTTTAAGTTTGGTCCCATAGTAAAAATCATTGAATTTGCTTGTCTGAACAAGCACAAAAAAAAATACAAATAACTATACTGTGTAGTACTATATAAAAGCAAATACTAGTTTTTTTTCATACATTTAATTATTATTAATTTTCTCTTCGGTTCGGTCGTGTAAATATAAGTTAATCTATTAAAAATCATTTCATTAAACACTAACAAACTAACTTAAAAATCATTTCATTAAACATATTTAAATTCGAATAAATTTTTTTTGCCGGTACTTTTAATTTTTAATTCAAGATTTTGTTCTGCTTAAATATTTGATATTCGTCTTTCTTTGTATTCGTATTTTCACAAGACGAACAATAAGTCACCAGCATTTTTCCACAACGGTCGCGGGGCACCAATAACGCATATTGTGAGGAGAGAGGTCGGTAGCGAAACGAGAGGGTCTCGAGATGGGCTGTATACAGTAATGAGAACCTTAATATCCACTGTGCGTGAAATATCAACACGTTCTGCTATAAATAGGTATTTTCTACACTTATCATATTGGGTAACATCAAGGTTCGGTTCTAAGCCTAAATTTTTTATTGATGTTGGATAATTGTTTGGTTGGATGGCTATTTACGGCAAACAAAATAGTTTGAATGCCTTTACTGGATATGCTATCTTGGACATTAATTATATTATTATTATAATGAAAAGGTTATAAGATCTCTTAACGTGGCGTGACAAAATTAAGTAAATTGGCTAATTAACAGCTATCAATTGCTGTATCAGCTATCAATATCAGCCGTCCCTATCTGAATGATTTTTAAGAGCTTTGTATGGTGACTGAATAATAAAAGAAAATTGGAATTTTGCGAAATAAAACGGAGTACATTATTCAATAATATTTCTAAATCAAACCTTTTCCCGCATACCAGCTACTTCACTAACACAGAATTACAAGCGAGAAGCCATACGCAGCCATAATGCGGTTCTTGCATGTGTTTTACTAGGTTAGCGAATGTGTCGGACAATCGCTTAGAATGAGGTAAATCCGACTCGACCGGGCAGTGCTTGGAAAGCTACGAGCTATGTTTGCGCCACATCTACCGCAGTGTCTTGAGACGAGTATCTTTAATTGGTATGTGTTCCTATAGTGATGGCTTCTATCTCATCACCACCGTAAAACCCGTGACTGTATTCTTGGCTCCCTACAATTTTTTTACCAGTCAGTCCTTAAGGGGTCTTCTCCCCTAAATAGAAGTAACTTTACCGCAGTTGCGGTGCGAGATCTTTTTCTCACCAGATCTTTTTCCCTGAGCTGCTCCGCTTCAACTTATGCAACTGGTTCGCGAATTCCTGCAGCCGTTCGGAGTTTGCCTTCGAACTTGCCAGTTCCGCGTAGTACATAGATCCTTTTGGTTACACACAACAACGACAACAATGTTATAAACATTGTTATTATAACGACAAACCTAGATAAGAAGCCAGTTGAGCTCAGAAGACTTACCACCTGCCTTTTTTTTGAGGGGAATGCGTGTACGCACCGTACCCGCCGTTGGCTAGAAGACGAGCATGTGTGAGGCTCTCCCAGCAGGGTGCCGGGCCTACCCACTAAATCCCTTGGTGTTCTCCCTGCCCTTATGGGCGCGCGTGGTTGGGTCCACAATGCGATACTACTACCCACGCGCCCGGGCTAGCTCGACCAAAATGGCCAAGCTATTGTCAAATGGGTCAATGGGGTCACTAGTCGAGCATTGCTTGAGCAAATACCCGCCTTCGCCTGCCTATCCGGCTGCGGCGATGGGAGCGGCTTGAGGATCTGCCTCCCGCTCCCAGATTTACCACCAACCTAATCGAACATGGGAAATCAAACTCCGGACCTCCAATCAATACTGGGCGATCTCAACCATTAGACTATGGACCTATGGAGGTGGTACCTTATTGCAGTGTTTTCAATCCATAATTCTTCCACGGACGTCTTTATACATTGGACACTCCGACAAAACAGTAAAGCATCTTTTTCATCATATCCGTAATCGCAATTTCCTTTCAACCAATTTCATGTCATAAAGCCTATAATTGTGGAAATATCCATCACCGATAAGCCACTAGGAAATTATAATCAGGCACGACACAGAGACAGTAGTATCAGAAGAGTCTGACCGATAAATTCGGAAACAATCGATGGAGCTCCCCTACTTTTGGTATTTGCATCCCACCTCTTGCTACTTATTCATAATCTGCCTCCAAATGTGACGAACTTAGCCCACCCAGCCATTCCCGTCCCGTCCCATCCCGGAACTGGATGTTGGCCCCCATAAGGTGGATCGACGGTCTGGTAAAGGAACGACCAGCTGTAACGAAGTGTTATATCGTTCTAAGTATAATATAGCGGCTTGTAGCATTCCTGCCTGCAGGCATAGCAAGGACCATGGACAAAACGGGACAAGAGACAAATAACTTGTTTCTTCTCGCTCTCTCATACAACAATTGGTCGATCGCTACGGTTCGGCTTCGGTTCAGCTGTAACCTAAGTATTAGTAGAATTGGGATGCTGGACTGGCTGCATTATGAATTTTTGTTTGACATGGTTACCATTCTTCTCTTCCGCCATTGTATTGCCGACATCGAGACGTCTATGTCACAATTTGCCATTTTATAATTTTTATTTACTTTATTTACTTCCTATATTCTTTAAAGCTTGTGTAATCATCGATGTACTTAATTAATTGTGATTCAGGCACTTACGTATAAGTTTTATATATTGGTAGGTAAGTTCTTTTACATGGCTGCAGAATTCATAAGTTTTGAAAACAGTTAACCTATTTGCTACAGAGTGTCTTTTTACACGAATATTGTAAACGCGGCAAATACATAATATTAATTAAGTGACGGAACCTTCCGTGCTTCATACCCACCGCGAGCCCAAACTCGATGGGGTTGTGTCGTTTTATTTATATTTATTAGGAAAACATACAGCTAGCTTAAATAGTAGTAAATAAGTAAGTTTGCTGATGTCAAATTACAAGTTGTCACATATTATATGTGTATGTAATAACTATGTATGTAATTTGAAACTAAGATTACAAGAAACATAACTCAAACAGCTCGCAGTCAAAAGATCAAATTAAGCTGCAAAAAATTAAGCATTAACAAGTTTTTTTAGCATACTTGGTGACGAACAATACAAATCATCCTGCTCGGAGGATAGTTTGTTGTAACATCTGCTTACCCGGGAAATAAAATTATTTTGCCTGTATTTGGAATCGCGCCAGGAACACTTAAGAATGCATGTTTCCTTGTTTCCTTTGCGGAGATCCTATGACAACCTTCCAGCTCCAACATTAGATCAGCTCCATATTATCATAGTATTGTACATATTATTGTCATGCAAAATTTCAGCTCAATCGGAAACCGGGAAGTGGGTCAAATTTTAATTGCAAGATATGATTACAGACACCGGGACAGTTGAAAAAAAATAAAAATGTGTAAATAATTACTATGTGCAACAGTAAACGTCTCTTAGCTGAAGTAATAATCGAATAGTCCAAATCTCCTTACCTGAATAAGCAGCGCAGCTCCGAGGTGTACTGGTTTGATCTCCATCCCTTTGAGTTTCTTCACGAGTACCCTTGGCGTTAGGTCATCTAGGGCGCCAAGCTGAGATAGAATCCTCGGGGCCTATTTACAAAGTAGAACTGATGATAAGATTCTTGCGTCCATTCCTCTTATCCGCTAAAAGAGGTCCTGAATGTGTGGTAGGTAAAAAATTTGGATCCACTAAGTATCAGCTAAGGGAACCCCTGAGCTAGAGGCTTTGGAGGCAGTGGACTAGCGAGCTCTGAGGTTAATCAGAGACGAGAAATTAGTTACTAAGGAGCTGCTTAGTCTCGAGCACCGCCGTAAAGTGGTATTCTGCCCATATTTTATAGATTGCATTTCGGTGAGTGTGCGCGAGACCTTCACGACCTTATTCCACCCTCCCCTTTCCGCTACAGGACGAGCAGAAGGTCGACTCATACCATCCATTTCTCATTGCAATACCGAAAATCCGTATTCAACGTTTTAGGTCCACTTTTCTGGTGCGTACTGAACAGGAATTGAACTCTCCGCCGCCTTTCTTGTTTCCTAAGAGCTACAATTTTGGGGTTTTCAAGGCTGGAGTGAATAGATACTATCTATATCTACATGCTTCATCCTCGACCACATCGTCGCTTACCAGCAGGCGAATTGGTGGTCAAACGTAGACCTATTGCGAATAGAAAAATTGATTAACATGTCTTGTAAACGCAGCTTCGAATCTTGCCCGACCTGATTTTTTTTTCATTGCTTTATTAATTTTTCGTTTGTCGTCCGAAGTATGACGTATATAAGAGAAGTTGAATAAAACATTTCTATTGAACCATGTTCCAACTTTCTATAGTACTGCCGCTCAACTAAAGCGCGATGTAAAATTGAAATAACATAAAGTTAAGTATTCATTTGAAGAATATACTTTTTTAAATGACGTTATTGTAGTTTACTTTCAACAATTTGTTAAAAATATGTAGATTTGGGCAAAATATTTACCATTTTTCAATGATGAAAATGAAAAATAATGGCTGAGTAGCTGGCCACAGAAAAAAAAACAAATTAGGCGGAAAAGCGGCAATCCGATCTTCATTTGTTTTTCACGTTGTGGAATTTTCTTCATATTTGCGTACCTTAGCAGAGATTTGTATTAAAGCGATGATTTCATTTGATTCAGATATAAATTTAACGCCTGAGAAGAGGCTAAAGTAGAAGTTGTTGATTTATGTAAAATAAAATTCAGTCTTTTTTTCTTTACCTAATTCATGTTATTATTTTTACTTTCCTTGTATTCGAAATAAAAAACACAGAAGATACCTCGGGCTACTTATTTAGTCCCTCAAACTATTGGCGCCTCGCTATACGCTGGTTCGCCAAACACCGTCTCGGGCTAAATGATTTACTTTCACCCCTAGGGTAACAATGTACTATTTAAGTATTTATAATCAAACAATAAACGATAAAAATGACGACGAAATAACGATTCACTTCCGTTGTACCGGTAGGAATGAACTTAAGCCACAGAGACGAGTGCTCGAAGGATCTCTATATTGCTAAGTAGTCGTATCATTCGAATATTGTTAACCCTAAATTTCGTTCTGATAATACGATATTATGCGAGCTCATTTTATTTTCCTACACCTCAATATTACAGAATAAACAAAGGTCGACAAATTGTGAAGATGTTAATCTATCTCAACATTGCCTAATAAGACTTGCATGCATTTTAACCATCAATATTATCCAAATGTTTTATTTACACTTCTTTATTATATCTTTGCGTATAGAACGTCCCCATTGTAATAGCTATAAACAAAGCTGAGGTGTCGACCTCGTAAAAGATTAAGTCATGAACGGTGGCCTTCGATGTCCCCTAATACATACTTAGCGGTTATCCGGCATCAAAGATTTGCCCCCTCATTGTATACCGCATCTTTCACGCTCAGTTTTACTATCGCTATCAATTTCACTGACATTTAGTTAGTTCACAGCCTACCTATACACTCTATTGGATTGTATTGATGCTATTGATGCTATGATTGAGTGCTTCGTGATGGTGCGATCTTGAATAAACTATATAAAAAAAGCACTGAAACTAAAAACAATATTTCACCACAGCTCATATATGTCCCCACCGAGTGGCTCGAGCCTACCCTGAGTTAGGATGTTTAGGCCTTAGTCAACCACGTTGGCCCGTTGTTGTTGATGGAATTTCTTCGCAGATGTATGCAGGTTGCCTCACGATGTTTTCCCTCACCGTAGGAACGTCGGACAAATGTACATTATGAAATTCAGAAAACTAAAAACACATTGGTACATGGCTGAATCGAGCCCCGGATCTCCCGATTAGAAGGTCAGTGCCGAGTCCACAGCGCTATTTAGACCCAAAAATCATAAATTTTTTATATTGGAGTCAGACCATGATTAGTGAACGTCTTACAGAAATTGGTGCCGACTTTAATATTTTACAGAAATGTACAAACTACCTTGCTGGACTCCTGAATTACGTGCTCATGATGCGACTGTGGTCTCAGAGCTATCTGCTTGCTTACTAACTTTGTAAAATAATCAACGTAACGTAATACTAATCTAGGACTCAGCATCTATTAGGGTGTTTGAATTAGTGAACGATAGAACAGAAGTAAACTTCAATTGGACTCCATAGCCATTAGCAGCCTGGTAATCAGCTGGCGGGCGTTTGGCCCCGATCCAATAAGCCCCTGGTAGCTGTCGAACTGTAACTAACACCAGAGCTCGGTCATTGAAACGGGACTATCGCCATTTGCAATTAACTACGGTTAATATACAACTGACAGTTTATAACTATAGCATTACCATCGGGTGGGCAGTGTGCTTTTTTGCCAACTTTAAAACATATCTGCTTATTAAAAAGTTTACGTTAATAATGTCCTTCTAATCGTCGATCACGGCGGCGGCCAATCTCAACAGAGATATTATAGTGCACACGTGTCTGCGCAAACGCAAGTGCACTCTCTGTTCCTTCACTCGCCTAGTCCGATGAGGTTACCTAAACGGCCGGGACGAGATCAGGCACACGACCCACTGTTCAATGTGTCTTCCGAAGCACAGAGGAGTGAGAGATGTTTTGTGTTTTTTGGTCACCAATCATAGGACTGACCACAACCAACGTTGCTTGGCCCTAGCAATCGTTCACTGAGCGCACGCGTCAATGCGCCACCAAGCTAAGTTAACATTAGCCAGCTTCTAACTAGCTGTGCCCGCAACTTCGAGTGCCTGGACTTCGGTTAAATCGCAAGTTTTCGTGCGTTCCACAGGGAACATATAAATTATAAATCGGGATGAAAATTACCTATCTTCCTTAAGGTTGAAGCTGTCTCTGTACCAAAATTCAACAAAATTGGTTAAAAGTGGTTTGGGCGTGAAAGGGTAACAGGCAGGAGAGTTAGATAGAGTTACCTTGGCGTTTATTATGTCCCAAAAAATAGTGTCAAGCGTAAGTCCAGAGTTAGAGCACCCGAATCACCCCCATGTATGTTCCGCGATTATTCGTAGTTTTCGAGTAATAATTTTTTTTCTGACTTTTTGAAAATTTTGATCCAAAGAACTTAAAAATTTTAAATAAAAAAAAGTAGAACATATTTTAATGTTTTTCTTTTTGCCACTGAATCATCTTTAGTGCTTCTTTTATGTCTAAAATAATCAGCTTCGTAACTTTAGTGGAAATTTAGATAACAGTAGTGTAAAGTCAAAATTTGAATGTTAGTGAATAATTACTTAAAAAATCATCTTTAAATTAAAAATCTAAACAGGCGAATTCATGGTTTCTAAGTATGTGTAAAAACTTCTCTAGACTCTCTGCTTTCATAATCATTTAAAAAAAGAAGTACTTAATAAACGGCCATCAAAGACAGCGAGGTGAAAATTTCATAAAATTTACCAAATTCCTATCAGATGATAAAAAAAAATATCTGGTCTTTTTATAATTTCTAAGGTTCAGATTAATTACAATTTAGCAAAAATTAACTACATGAAACCCATATTTAAATATTTTTCTCGCGGATCACATCGGTTGTAGTGTTGGATGTAACGCAGTACTTACCTGCTAAAAAATTGCCCGAGTGAGAGGATATGAAAGAGACCGCATTATTGCTATCTCTCTCACTCTCATTGGCGAAATGGATAACTGTAACTGAGGAATGCTATTCTTTGTGACAAGGGGATGAGGCGGGGGGTGTAGTCCGAGCGCCTATTGTGTTCTGGCGCCAGTCGTTTGCCTGCTTTTGTTTGCGCCTTACGTACGATACGCTCATTTGTGATTATTTGACGAACTTTGCTTTCTTTACGGACCTTGAGTGCGATTACGATTTGGTTTTGTGTGAATACGGGATTTTGACAAATTTGGCATTCTTAACGGACTTTTCAAGCTCTTCATTTTGTGATGTCTTTTTCATCGCAAGAATATGCTCTTATGCATTACTTTTATGGATATGCAAGAGGAAATGCTTCTGAAGCAGCCAGGTTGTTCCGGCAGCAAGTACAAAATGGAGGTGGACCTCAGCCTGAAACTTGGCCTGATCATCGCATGATTTTAAGAGTACACAACTCTTACATGGAAGGACGCCTACCAGGTAGAAGATCGGGGCGCCCATCTGAAATGAGTGACCCAGATACTGTCCAATCAGTGGTCGAAGAAGTGGTGAGAGATCCATCAGTTAGTGTAAGAACAATAGAACGTCGAATCGGAATTCCGAAATCACAAGCACATCGAATACTTCATCAAGAGCGTTTTCACCCATATCACATCCAGAAAGTTCAGCAGCTCAAGCCCGCAGACTACCCGAGAAGGGTGGCATTTTGTCAGGAAATGTTACGGAGACAAGCTGAAAACGAAAATTTCTTTAAAAATATTCTATGGACTGATGAATCACATTTTAAGCGATGTGGGGTGTTTAATGCGCATAACTACCATTCGTGGAGTATTGAAAATCCACACCTCACAAGGGAATCTAATTTCCAAGAACAATTTTGTATCAATTTGTGGTCAGGCATCCTAAACGGACAGCTGATTGGTCCGTTCGAACAACCGGACCGACTGAACAGCGAGGCCTACTTGCAATTTCTACGACGTGATCTCGGCGTCTTATTAGAAGATGTAGACCTATTAACGCGGAGAAATATGATTTTTCAAAACGACGGCGCTCCATGCCATTTTGCTAGAAATGTTAGACAACATTTGTCTGAAACATTTCCAGGCAGATGGATCGGTCGTGGAGGGCCCATTGCGTGGCCGCCACGGTCCCCCGACCTGAACCCCATAAATTTTTTCGTCTGGGGATACTACAAGGAATTAGTATACGCCAAGGACATTACAAACGTCACAGTGTTAAGAACAAAATTAAGACAAGCGGAAGAAACAATAAAAAACAACAGAATTGCATTTATAAATTTAAAAGAAAACTTTTTCAGACGATGTAGAATATGTATTGAGCACGAAGGTCGTCATTTTGAAAACTTTCTTTAAGCGATCGAATAATAAATACTTTGAAAATAATGTTTTGTTTCATTTATTAAGTTATAATAAACCTTCAAAGGTTATTAAAGATGTGTAACACCGTTTTTTCTTAAAATTTCATAAAACACTAATTTTGCAAAAACATTTTGGTTTCACTGTAGTTTTAACACAAATTTCACAACTAAAATCATAATTACAATAACTTTGTCAATTAATTTCACAATATCAATGTCAAGTGTCAACGTCAACGTCGTTTCACGTCACGTCAGTGACATTTGCAATTATCTTTGGTCATTATTCAATTTTTGCATAAACAAAATAAATCTCGCGTTTGTCCTGGCCTTATTTACAAAGATAGTTTTTTTTCGCCCAAAATCCCGTGCTTCCATTTAGGTGGGTTGATTTTCTCAAAATTCGGAATTTGACATTTAGACCGTTTGTTTTGATCATTTCTATAGACATATTTTAATAAAATACACTTAAACTTATAGATCATATAATTATAGTTTCGTCGAATAGAATTTGGAAAGCATTCACAGTTTGTTTATGGTTAATTTTTCATTACGTTTCGTTTTTCAACCAAGCTTATAACTTTGGCTGGAAATACTTATAGCATATTGTAGAATTCCGATAGATCCGTATGTTGACTTGACACATCATGACACACATGCTATGAAATGAATTTGGTTTTAGGGAAGGTTCCGTCGCCAATACGACGCTTAACATTCGGTGAACGGACCTCGATTCTAGTATGCGCGTAGATGGAACGCGCCCATTTTTCACCTTAGTCTTTGAACGCGTCTATCGTCTATGTTATGATTAGTCTGTGAGACATCGACCGAAGTGATTTAATATTGATTTCTTGCGAAATCTTAATTTCTACATTATCTTAATTTCTGCGAAGAAAATCCATAGGTATTTCTCTCGTTTTCCGTGTGAATTTAATTTGAAAACCTACAGTGAATGTTCCAAAGTCAGTTATTTTTGTTTTCAGCTTGAAGAGTAAAAGCTCAATCATATTTATAATCGCCGGCGCGCGATTCATTGAATTAGTTGAATAAATAAATTATATCAATAGATAATACTCCGCCCACAATAAGGTATCTAATTAACTTATTATATTTCATGATTTAAAGCAGATTTTGTTAATTTTATTTTTATTTGTGGGTAAATTGATTATTAAATCAAACATATTACATTTCCAAAATTCGCCTTTTTCATCCCCTATTTCATTAAAAAAACCTGATAGTAAGCGGCATCTTAGTGGGATTAAGGCATATATTGAGTAACACTTGCGAATTTCCTGTTAAATTCTAAATTTTCACAATATTAAGTTTCACATCCTTCTTTGGCAAATAACTCACAAATTAAGCTGTTTTCTTTTTATTGATAGCAGTAATTATACACAAAATAGGTGCTCTCCCCTCCATATGTCCTTTTTATTAACTACCCAATAAGAAACTTTGACAATTCATTGAAAATTATGTTTGGAATTAACTTGCAATGTTTATTACATGAAATTCAAATGTATTGACTGGGATTCCTTCAGAACTCAGGGTTAGACCCACTGACCCTAAGATTATAGGCATATTTAATTATATTTTTAACATAACACTGTGCTATGAATCTCCAGGGCAGTTCCCGGAGGCCGTAGGGCTCCGCTGCAACTAACCTACCTAATAACCTAATATCAAGGAGGAATTCTGTGGAATTACACAAGTAATATTAGAAACAGAGAATAAGTTAAGAAACTGGAATATCATATCTCTGACCCGTGATTGCAAGACTTAGCATAGAAGGTACGATCCACTAACAACCGCTCCGGGGAAGGCTACTAATTTCTTTAGAAAAAAAAGAAACCTATAACTATTTGTTGGTGTACTTTATTGCCCCTCATTTTATAGTTTTGTACCCAATTTGTACCTGATTTTTACCTGCCGAGATTGATCAAACAAACCTGAACCATCCTGCCCTTGGCTTGTATTAATTAAACATTTAGTTAAGTGCTTTGCATTGAGGGATTTTGTTAACTTCAGTAACATTATGCATAAGTGAATTACAACCATGTACCTACCAGAATAAAGCTTTTCATTTTGTATCGGACTAAAGGAATAAGTTTGTTTTTTTTCTTTCAACTTTAAGATTTCCCTATATTTCTACAATTTAGCAAGAAAAAGCACGACAGATGGCAGCAGGAACAGTTATTTTTGACCTTCAAATAATAAATTTTAGCTTTTCTACAATCATTTTTGGTTTATTAATAAACAAATGGAATTTTAAAAAAAATTATTCAGAAGTCGAGTTTTATGAAATTTTCACCTTGCTGTCTTTGATGGCCGATTTAAGCCAAAGTAGCCCTAATAAGTACTTTTTTTTAAATTATTATGAAAGCAGAGAGTCTAGAGAAGTTTTTACACATACTTAGAAACCATGAATTCGCCTGTTTAGATTTTTAATTTAAAGATGAATTTTTAAGTAATTATTCACTAACATTCAAATTTTGACTTTACACTACTGTTTTCAAAATTTCCACTAAAGTTACGAAGCTGATTATTTTAGACATAAAAGAAGCACTAAAGATAATTCAGTGGCATAAAGAAAAACATTAAAATATGTTCAACTTTTTTTATTAAAAATTTTTAAGTTCTTTAGATCGAAATTTTCAAAAAGTCAGAAAAAAAATTATTACTCTAAAACTACGAATAATCGCGGAACATACATGGGGGTGATTCGGGTACTCCAAGAGGTGCTCTAACTCTGGACTTTCGCTTGACACTATTTTTTGGGACACCCTGTATACTAGCTGTGCCCGCGAACTACGTTTCGCTACCAAAATGCTTAAGGGCCCACCATCCGCGCGAGCCCGAGCTAGTTTAGGTAAATTTCTCTAGTCTCTGTTTGTGTGCGTCGCTCACGCACACAAGCGCACTCGGTCGCGCAATCGGTACGGCCGCCTAGCAAAATATCGTAGATGTTAATTTTGAATTTAATTGGTGTTTATTATTTACTGTGTTATACTATAGTAAATACAGGGATGTGTTTGATCAACTTTTATTTTTACAAGCTTTTATTTAGCTTGCACTGTATGTATGTAGATTTGACCACTTCTCGGTTTTCGATTGGGCATAAATTTTGCACGTAATAATATGTATATCGTGACAATGCAATATTATGATAACATGGAGCTGATCTGATGTAGGAACTGGACGGTGGCCATAGGAACTCCGTAATAAAACGATGCAACCCCATCGAGTTTGGGCTCGTTTGATTCATATTGACGAGTACTTTGGTCCTATTTGTTAACCAGGGTCTGATGCTGGAGCTGGGAGGTGGCCATAGGACCTCCGCAATAAAACGACAACCCTATCGAGTTTGGGCTCGTTTGATTCGTAATGACGAGTACTTTGGTCCTATATGGTAACCAGGGTCTGATGCTGGAGATGGAAGGTGGCCATAGGACCTCCGCAATAAAACGACATAACCCTATCGAGCTTGGGCTCGTTTGATTCGTAATGACGAGGACTTTGGTTCTATATGGTAACCAGGGTCTGATGCTGGAGCTGGAAGGTGGCTATAGGAAGTCCGCAATAAAACGACACAGCCTCATTGAGTTTGTGCTCATTTGATTCGTATTGACGAGTACTTTGGTCCTATATGGTAACCAGGGTCTGATGCTGGAGCTGGAATGTGGCCATAGGACCTCCGCAATAAAACGACATAACCCTATCGAGTTTGGGCTCGTTTGATTCGTAATGACGAGTACTTTGGTCCTATATGGTAACCAGGGTCTGATGCTGGAGCTGGAAGGTGGCCATAGGACCTCCGCAATAAAACGACATAACCCTATCGAGTTTGGGCTCGTTTGATTCGTAATGACGAGTACTTTGGTCCTATATGGTAACCAGGGTCTGATGCTGGAGCTGGAAGGTGGCCATAGGATCTCCGCAATAAAACGACATAACCCTATCGAGTTTGGGCTCGTTTGATTCGTAATGACGAGGACTTTGGTTCTATATGGTAACCAGGGTCTGATGCTGGAGCTGGAAGGTTGCCATAGGAACTCCGCAATAAAACGACACAACCCCATTGAGTTTGTGCTCATTTGATTCGTATTGACGAGTACTTTGGTCCTATATGGTAACCAGGGTCTGATGCTGGAGCTGGAATGTGGCCATAGGACCTCCGCAATAAAACGACAAAACCCTATCGAGTTTGGGCTCGTTTGATTCGTAATGACGAGTACTTTGGTCCTATATGGTAACCAGGGTCTGATGCTGGAGCTGGAAGGTGGCCGTAGGAACTCCGTAATAAAACGACGCAACCCCATCGAGTTTGGGCTCGTTCGATTCATATTGACGAGTACTTTGATCTTATATGGTAACCAGGGTGTGATGCTGAACTGGAAGGTGGCCATAGGAACTCCGCAATAAAATGACACAAGCCCATCGAGTTTTGGGCTCGTTTGTTTCGTAACGACGAGTACTTTGGTCGGATTTAGTAATGGCGGCCATGCGGTTACAAAATGATAAAATATAAAATAATAGTAAAAAGATTTAAAAAAAAGTCGCCCCACACTAGGATTATATTTTAAAGCCCTAATAAGACGAAACTGAATTTTAATTTATTACATGATACATCTTATATATAAAATTCTCGTGTCACAGTGTTTGCTACCAAACTCCTCCGAAACGGCTTGACTGATCTTTATAAAATTTTTTTTGCACATTCGGTAGATCTGAGAATAGGTCGTAAACTATTTTTTATATTATGGCGAAACGTAGTTCACCGGCACAGCTAGTTTTTAATAAAATATAAAAGCTTGTCGCAAGATTTACCCATTTTATAAAAAACAAATATTTTTTTCTTAGAATTACCAATATTTATTTATTTAAGGCTTACCAAGTAAATACATACCGGCAAGGTACTTAAACAGTTTTTTTTTATGGAGGGCCTGGCAAATGACCTTCTCCCGCCTGATGTTAAGCGGTGAAAGAGGCCCAAATGAGTTGACAGATAGAGGAGGGAGGACATCCACTATCCAACCTGCCCGCCCCTTGCCGGCCTAAAAGATGTTTTTCACACCTCTTTTGAAGGAACCCATGTTGTAGGATGGAGGAAACAAGTGCGCAGGTAGAGAATTCCAAGTGTGGGATGAACGACAGAAAACTTACCGGAGGGAGACTCTGTACCAAGGCCGTGTGCTTGGGTACCTCCGTCTTACCTATTTCTGCCGCAAAGCAGCAGTGCTTGCATTGCTGTGTTCCGGTTTGAAGGGTAAGATATGGCACTGAAATTACTGGGTACCGTGACTTTACATCTTAAGTCACAAGTTGGCAACGTACACTGTGGCCCTTGTGGGGGTTGCAGTTTTACTGCGAATGTCACACGAGACACATGTATTATAGGTGACGGTTACCACTTACTATCAGGTGGGCAGTTTGCTTTTTTGCCAACTTAGTAGCAATAAAAAAAAAAGAAGAAGGAATCTTGGAATTTCTTGGTACGGTGTGAAAAGGAGCATACAGTGTAAGGATGACTCCGTAGACCCTTACGCGTGTTTCTGTTAAGGAATGGAGAGGGAGGGATAAGGTTAAAGAGCTCCTCAGAGCATTCCCCGTAAAACATTCGGTAAAAGGCGCTAAGAGAGGCGATGTCACATCGAAGTTGTAGAGGCTCGAGGGTGTTAGTTGCCTCTACATCGCCAATTATTCTAATAGCGCGACGCTGCAATCTGTCCAGAGCATCGAGGAGGTACTGAGCGGAGCCGGAGTGCGAGCAATATTCCAAGCAAGACCTAACCTGAGTTTTATACAACAGGCATAGTTGGTCCGGCGCAAAATACCTACGCACCTTGTTCTGGACACCGATTTTCCGTGAGGCAGCAGTTATAACGAAATCGAGATTTTCAAAAAAGGGATCATATATGCATTTAAGTTTCAGAACTGCACAGCCTTGTCACGTGTGTATGACAATGCTGTACAAAACGTTATTTAATACAAGAAAATAAATATAATAATCAAGTTAAATTGTTTTATTGTTTATCCTAATTCTCGGGACAAACTTTTATATTTTTATAAGAAAATATATCTTGTAATAAATTAAAGTTTATTTTCCTCTTTTAAGGCATTATAATATAAGCTTGTTTTTAAAAAACTTTTTTTAAACTAATTACTTAAATAATACGAAATATTTTAATGACTACCGAGTTCTTTATTGTTAGTTGTATCTACAAATTAATTTATATAATATACATATAATTATTTAGTAATAAACAAATATGAAATGAATATTTTCTTGTGGTCAACGCACTTTAGTGCATTGAAACCATTCGCTAGATTGTAGTAAAAAAATAAATTAAAGTTTATTTTCTTTTATTAGGACATTAAAATAAAAGCTTGTTTTTAAAAATCTTTTGTGATAGCGGCCATCTTGTTTTAGTTTTTTTCATGATGTACTGTATTTTACGAACTTTCATTTGATACCCCATATACAGACCCATATTGTGGGGATTGTACATAAAAATAATCTGTCAATTTGTGACGGCGGCCATCTTGTATTAGACTGTCTTCCAGAATATACTATATTCTACAATTCATTCTACAGTTCAAGCTCTTTCATTTGACACCTAAATTGGGGAAGGTCGCACAAAAGAAATTGATGGGGTTGCGTATGGATATTATCTAGGCTGGGCTCAAAGTACTCATCAAGAAAAATCATATAGGACCAAAGTACTCGTCAATACGAATCAAACAAGCCCAAACTCGATGGGGTTGCGTCGTTTTATTTCGGAGTTCCTTTGGCCACATTCCAACTCCAGCATCAGACCCTGGTTACCATATAGGACCAAAGTACTCGTCAACGGAGTTCCTATGGCTACCTTCCAGCTCCAGCATCAGTCCCTGGTTACCATGTAGGACCAAAGTACTCGTCAATACGAATCAAACAAACCCAAACTTGATGGGGTTGTGTCGTTTTATTGCGGAGTTCCTATGGCCAGCTTCCAGTTCCAGTATCAGACCCTGGTTACCACATAGGACCAAAGTACTCGTCAATACGAATCAAACAAGCCCAAACTCGATGGGATTGTGTCGTTTTATTGCGGAGTTCCTTTGGCTATCTTCTAGCTCCAGCATCAGACCCTGGTTACCATGTAGGACCAAAGTACTCGTCAATACGAATCAAACGAGCCCAAACTTGATGGGGTTGTGTCGTTTTATTGCGGAGTTCCTATGGCTACCTTCCAGCTCCAGCATCAGACCCTGGTTACCACATAGGTCCAAAGTACTCGTCAATACGAATCAAACGAGCCCAAACTTGATGGGGTTGAGTCGTTTTATTGCAGAGTTCCTATGGCCACCTTCCAGTTCCAGCATCAGACCCTGGTTACCATATAGGACCAAAGTGCTCATCAATACAATTCAAACGAGCCCAAACTCGATGGGGTTGCGTTGTTTGATTGCGGAGTTCCTATAGCCACCTTCCAGTTCCAGGATCAGACCCTGGTTACCATATAGGACCAAAGTGCTCGTCAATACAATTCAAACGAGCCCAAACTAAATGGGGTTGCGTTGTTTGATTGCGGAGTTCCTTTGGCCACCTTCCAGCTCCAGCATCAGCCCCTGGTTACCACATAGGACCAAAGTACTCGTCAATACGAATCAAACGAGCCCAAACTCGATGGGATTGTGCCGTTTTATTGCGGAGTTCCTATGGCCAGCTTCCAGTTCCAGTATCAGACCCTGGTTACCGCATAGGACCAAAGTACTCGTCAATACGAATCAAACGAGCCCAAACTCGATGGGGTTGAATTGTTTGATTGCGGAGTTCCTATGGGCACCTTCCAGTTCCAGCATCAGACCCTGGTTACCATATAGGATCAAAGTATTCGTCAATACGAATCAAACAAGCCCAAACTCGATGGGGTTGCGTTGTTTGATTGCGGAGTTCCTATGGCCACCTTCCAGATCCAGCATCAGACCCTGGTTACCATATAGGATCAAAGTACTCGTCAATACGAATCAAACGAGCCTAAACTCGATGGGGTTGCATTGTTTGATTGCGGAGTTCCTATGGCAACCTTCCAGATCCACCATCAGTCCCTGGTTACCATATAGGATCAAAGTTCTCGTCAATACGAATCAAACGAGCTCAAACTCGATGGGACTATGTCGTTTTATTGCGGAGTTCCTATGGCCACCTTTCAGCTCCAACATCAGATCAGCTCCATGTCGTCATCATAATATATTTATACATATGCATGCAAAATTTCAGCTTAGTCGGAAACCGGGAAGTGAGTCAAATTTAACTCGCAAGATTAGACCCGAACATGCAAAAGATAAATAAAAGCTTGTAAAAAGGTTGAAGGTTTTTCGTACGGCAGCCACAAATAATAAAATTGTTAGTTATCAACTTCTCCGATTACTCCGTAGGACTTCGCGTCGTATACATACACAAATAATTACGTAACCGGGAGCTAGCTCAAAGCGACGTGCTCTCACTTCGAGTCTTGATTGCACACTGAATTTCGAAGCGCCGCGCCCGAGCCAAGTATTTGTAAGAAAATCGATAAATGTATGTTAAAAAATTCATATAAAAATCAATGTACGATAATAAAAAAAAATACCAAGGTGTCAGTGTTATGCTTACCTTTGTTCTATATATTTGTTAAACTAAAATATAATAGGGTTAATTAATGAAGCTAAAAATCACGAACGGTATGTGGGTGTAACCTAAATTTTAAGTAAAATGGATGCTATTTTTTAACGAAATGGTATGTAAATTTGAAAAATGGTGACGGTGATTGTGTAAACACATAATTTAAGAATTTAAATTTTTTTTTTCCCCGGTCAGTTAACTGGAACGTTAACGTAAAATATCAAAAACGCCAACGGCCTTTTTGCTATTTTTCGCGCCATGGGCCCTTAATACAGTGCTTAGTTTTTTCCTCCATTTTATTCCATAATTATTCAACTTTATTCTGCCTTTTTGAGCAGCAACCATTTCGAAATTAGGACAATTTTCGTAGGTTCGCAATGCTGTAGGTACCCTTCACGGCCTTTCATTAAATACCCGTATTGCTGGGTGTGAAAAGGAA
This sequence comes from Schoenobius gigantellus, assembly GCA_963935595.1. Taxonomy (NCBI): domain Eukaryota; kingdom Metazoa; phylum Arthropoda; class Insecta; order Lepidoptera; family Crambidae; genus Schoenobius; species Schoenobius gigantellus. The sequence continues at coordinate 43,717,767 of OZ012544.1, read as the reverse complement.
CTTTTATCCTCCTTTTTTGAGAGGCAGCCATGTTGAATTTACGTCAATGTTGCTCGTTCATAGTGCTCTATTGATCAAGGCCTTTCATTTGATACCGATATTGCTGGGTTTGGAAACGAACTTTTATCCTTTTTTTTGAGCAGCGGCCATATTGAATTTTGTGCGATTTTCCTAGGTTCATGGTGCTCTACTCTTTACGGTCTTTCATGTAATGCCTGTATTGGTAGGTTTGGAAACTAACTCTAATCCACCTTTTTTGAGCGGTGACCATGTCGAAATTACGTCAATATTGCTAGGTTCATAGTAAATATTGCTCATCAAGGCCTTGCATTTGATACCCATATTGCTGGGTTTGGAAACGAACTTTTATCCGCCTTTTTAGAGCGGCGGCTATGTTGAATTTCCATCAATGTTGCTAGATTCCTAGTGCTCTACTTTTCAAGGCCTTTCATTTTATACCCATATTGCTGGGCTGGGAAACGAACTTTAATCCGTTTTTTTTAACAACGGCCATGATGAATTTAGCGCGATTTTCTAAAGTTCAAAGTGCTCTACTGAGCAAGCCTTCATTCGATACCCATATTGCTGGGTTTCGAAATGAACTTTTATCCGTTTTTTTGAGCGGCGGCCATGTTGAATTTATGTCAATATTGCTAGGTTCATAGTGCTCTACTCATCTCGGCCTTTCATTTGATACCTATATTGCTGGGTTTGGAAACTAACTTTGTAGTGCTTTTTCTTGCTAAATTGTAGAAATATAGGGAAATCTTAAAGTTGAAAGAAAAAAAACAAACTTATTCCTTTAGTCCGATACAAAATGAAAAGCTTTATTCTGGTAGGTACATGGTTGTAATTCACTTATGCATAATGTTACTGGAGTTAACAAAATTCCCTCAATGCAAAGCACTTAACTAAATGTTTAATTAATACAAGCCAAGGGCAGGATGGTTCAGGTTTGTTTGATCAATCTCGGCAGGTAAAAATCAGGTACAAATTGGGTACAAAACTACAAAATGAGGGGCAATAAAGTACACGAACAAATAGTTATAGGTTTCAATTTTTTTTTTTAAATTAGTAGCTTTCCCCGGAGCGGTTGTTAGTAGAGCGTACCTTCGATGCTAAGTTTCCGCGATCACGGGTCAGAGATATAAATGATTCCAGTTCCTTAGATTATTCTCTCTATATATGTACAATTCCACAGAATTCCTCCTTGTGTTAGGTTATTAGGTAGGTTAGTTGCAGCGGAGCCCTACGGCCTCCGGGAACTGCCCTGGAGATTCATAGCACAGTGTTATGTTAAAAATATAATTAAATATGCCTATAATCTTAGGGTGAGTGGGTCTAACACTGAGTTCTGAAGGAATCCCAGTCAATACATTTGAATTTCATGTAATAAACATTGCAAGTTAATTCCAAACATAATTTTCAATGAATTGTCAAAGTTTCTTATTGGTTAGTTAATAAAAAGGACATATGGAGGGGAGAGCACCTATTTTGTGTATAATTACTGCTATTAAGAAAAAGAAAACAGCTTAATTTGTGAGTTATTTGCCAAAGTATGATGTGAAACTCAATATAGTGAAAATCTAGAATTTAACATGAAATTCACAAGTGTTACTCAATATATGCATTAATCCCACTAAAATGCCGCTTACTATCAGGTTTTTTTAATGAAATAGGGGATGAAAAAGGCGAATTTTGGAAATGTAATATGTTTGATTTAATAATCAATATACCCACTAATAAAAATAAAATTAACAAAATCTGTTTTAAATCATGAAATATAATAAGTTAATTAGATACCTTAGTGTGGGCGGAGTATTATCTATCGATATAATTTATTTATTCAACTAATTCAATGAATCGCGCGCCGGCGATTATAAATATGATTGAGCTTTTACTCTTCAAGCTGAAAACAAAAAGAACTGATTTTTGTAGTCTCGCTTTTCAAATTCAATTCACACGGAAAACGGGAGAAATACCTATTAATTTTATTCGCAGAAATTAAGATAATGTAGAAATTTAGATTTCGATTTAGAATTAAATCAATAACAAATTAGGTACTTCGGTCGATGTCTCACAGACTACTCATAACATAGACGCGTTCTAAAAACCAACGCTCCACCTGCGCACAGATTTGCGTTTATGTGGAAGCGACGGAGCCGAGGTCCGTTTGCTGAATGTTAAGCGCCGCATTGGCGACGGAACCTCTCCTAAAACCAAATTCATTTCATAACACTCGTAAGACTCTTAACTTGCTTCAAGATGTGTCAAGTCAACATACGGATCTTTCGAAATTCTACAATATGCAATAAGTATTTCCAGCTAAAGTTATAAGTTTGGTTGAAAAACAAAACGTAATGAAAAATTAACCATAAACAAATTGTGAATGCTTTCCAAATTCTATTCGACGAGACCATAATTATATGATCTGTGGCTTTAAGTGTATTTCATTATGATATGTCTCTAGAAATGATCAAAACAAACGGTCTAAATGTCAAATGCCGAATTTTGAGAAAATCAACCCACCTAAAGGTAAGCACGGGATTTTGGGCGAAAAAAAACTATCTTTGTAAATAAGGCCAGGATAAACGCGAGATTTATTTTGTTTATGCAAAAATTGAATAATGACCAAAGATAATTGCAAATGTCACTGACGTTACGTGAAACGACGTTGACGTTGACACTTGACGTTGATATTGTGAAATTAATTGACAAAGTTGTTGTAATTATGATTTTAGTTGTGCAATTTGTGTTAAAACTACAGTGAAACCAAAGTGTTTTTGCAAAATTAGTGTTTTATGAAATTTTAAGAAAAAACGGTGTTACAACTTTTATCCGATTTTTTTGAGCGGCGGCCATGTTGAATCTAGGGCAATTTTCCTAGGTTCATAATGCTCTACTCTTCAAGACCTTTCATTTGATACCTATATTGCTAGGTTTGGAAACGAATTTTTATATATATATATATATATTCTTTATTGTACACACATTTTTCAGATAGAAACATATTATACAACAAACATGTACAAGGGCGAGCTTATCTTTTGAAGAGATCTCTTCCAGCCAACCCTAGCGGAAGTGAAAATTAAGTAGATGCGGGACGAGGTGTACATTTATAAAACCTTACTACTATTATAAGTAACATACACAAACACACACACACACACAGGTATATATACATCACTATAACAAATTCGAGAGCAGATGAGCTTTTAGCTGCTTCTTAAACGACACTATGCAAGTGTTTTTACGGATATCAACCGGCAGAGCATTCCACAGTTGAGCAGCATGCACTGTAAAGGATTTGTGGAAGAACTTTGAGTGATATTTAGGGATATTAAGTGGTTTTGGTATAACACAGGAACGCTTAGGACGGGGATCGGGAGGGAGAAGGTGAAATCGGGACCGCAAATAATGAGGGATCTCAGGATAGTTAAGTATTTTGAATGTGAGGTTAAGGATGTGCATATCTCTGCGTTGACGGATAGGGAGCCACTGAAGTTTGGAACGAAAGTCTGAAACATGATCATATTTACGCAATGAAAATATGAAACGGATCGCTAGATTTTGAAGGCGTTCCAGTTTATTGAGTAAATCTTCAGTGGCGTCCAAGTAACAGACATCAGCATAGTCGAGAAGAGGGAGCAAAAGTGACTGAGCAAGCATAACTTTAGTTTGGAATGGCAAAAAATACTGTAGCCGCTTGAGGGAATGATAAGTAAAATGCATACGACGACTTAAATCATTAATATGAGCTGACCACGATAGCGTTTTGTCCATGATTATGCCTAAATCTTTAGCTTTTGTAGAAAAAGGAATATGGACACCATTAAATAGGACCTTAGGAAGCACATCAAGGTCAAGCTTTCCATATAACCGGTTACTACCAATTATCATAGCCTGCGACTTGCTTGGGTTGACTAGAAGTCCAAATGAATCCGCCCAAGTTTTGATATTGCAGAGATCGTTATTGATTAATTCCAACGTAGAAACAATATTTGCTAAATCAGAGTGTCTATAAATTTGCAAATCATCTGCATACAGGTGATAGGGAGACGTGATGGTTTTAGTGAGTTCGTTTATAAAAACAGAGAATAACAATGGGGATAGTACACCGCCTTGCGGAACACCAGCTGTAAGTTCAGACCAGTCAGAACATTGATCATCGTGTTTGATGCACTGCTGGCGACCGCGAAGATAATTGTCGAACCAAGCGATGGCAGGAGGTGATATGTTAATTGAGCGCAGGATGGCCAAAAGGATGTCATGGTCTACAGCATTAAAAGCGTTGCTAAAATCTAATAGCGTGATGATTGTAAACTCCTTGTTATCCATTGCTTTACGGATATCATCAGTAACATTCAGGAGTGCCGTAACAGTGCTGTGAGAGGGCCGAAAACCTGATTGAAATTCCGAAATTAAATTGTTTCGGTACAAATACGATAGCAGCTGCTTATGCACAACGCCTTCAAGTACTTTAGACAGAAAAGGAAGAATGGAAATAGGACGGAAATGTGAACAAGTGGTGGGATTTGGTGACTTAGGAAGAGGAATTCCATTAGCGCGCTTCCAAGCATTTGGAAAGACGTAATTCTTCAAAGAGAAATTTACCAAATGAGTAATAATAGGAACTACGTCTTCCAAAATTGGCACTATCATGTCACGGCCAATGCAGTCGGTACCTACAGCTTTGGAAGTGGAGGAAAGGATACTCTTCTTAACCATACTCTCCGTAACCTCGCGAAAATGGAATGGATCACAGTCAGGTGGGGTTACATTTGTGAGAAATCTGAGCGTGGATGATTTAGTACTATCTGTTAACGGAGAGGACGAGCTAGAAAAATGCGTGTTAAGAGTGTTGAGATTTGGTAAATCTTTCACATCAGGAGTCTTACCCACACCAAGTGATCTTAGAAACCTCCAAATTTGTGAGGATGAAGCATTTTCAATAGAGGAATGTATATAGCGGCGTTTGGCATCCCTACACAACCTGTTGCAGCGATTACGCAGCTCTTTATAGAGACGAAGATTCTGCTCATTTGGTAGGCGTTTCAAGACTGACTTAGCCTTGTCCCTGCGGTGCATAATCTTTTTTATGTCATCTGTAAGCCATGGAGCAGGTTGACGCTTCACTCGTACAGGTCTAATGGGAGCATGTTTATCGTAAAGGCTTAGCAAGGCGTCGTTAAAATATTTTAACTTCTCATTGAGATTAGTCGAGTCAAAGAGATAAGACAGGTCAGCACTACGAAAATCATCCCTCAAGCTATCAATATTAATGCCTCTAAAATTACGCTGAAAGATAATTTTAGACTTACTTTTAGGTGATCGGACTGAATAGGACAAATATAAAAGATCGTGATATGAAAAGGGGGCCGTTAACTGACCATAAGATAAAGCCAATTCAGGTTTTGACAGGATTTGTAAGTCTAAAAGAGATGGAGTACAATTAGGTGAATGATGGGTGGGAGACAAAGGCAGCAACTCAAAGTTGACAGAGGATATAAGGGACTTAAGTTTACTAGATCTGATGTTGTTTTTAAGCAAGCGAGTATTAAAATCACCCATCAATATTACATGACTGTAAGAAGAACTGAGGGATTCCAGCGTGGATTTAAAAGATTTAAAATAATTTACTTTGTCATTGGGGCTATAAACCACACCTAGCAAAATATTAGTATGGTGAGTACGTACTTCTAAGAAGAGATATTCAAGTGAACCAGTATACTCACTATTAGATTTATCAACGACTGAGCAAGGGATGTTGTCACGCATATAAATGCAAACACCCCCACCACCCGCTCCAATCCTATCATTTCGGTATAGCTTATAGCCACAAAGTGAGCAAATTGACGTGGGTAAAGACGGCTTTAGCCAGGATTCGGAAACTAGAATTCCGTCGACTATGCCACTGTTGAAGGATGTAATCATGTCATTAATGTGAGCAGCAACACTTTGAGCATTAATATGCACGAGATTGAGATAGGAGGTTCTTCCGCCAAATACCCTCTCTAGGTTGACATCCAAGGACACAGGATCATTACAAGAAGAAGCAGAATCATAACTACAAGCACTCTCGAATTCGTCGGAACTAATAGAACAGAACTCATCATCAGTTACAGACATAAATATATGCTTAAAAAAAAAAAATATATATATATAACAAAAATACAAGCTCTACAAAATCCACCTACAAGAGTTGGCCGAGCAATAAAACACCACAAGATAACATAAAACTGTGCGACTGTGTCACACACACTGACAAGTTAACGTAAATGAAATAACAGTGATAACTAAAGTCTAAGCTGTATGGACAAATACACTTGTCCATCACAGTATAACGCATATTAAAAAAAAAAAAAAAAAAAAAAAAGAACACGTCAGTGTCATTAATGTTTTGACAAAAAACAACAATCAATCAGTGTCAGTGTAATGTAAAATATTGCAAATGCCTACAATTGTTCTAACAATAATTTAACAACAGTGAAATGATTGTTTACTATATTCACAACAACCAAAGGGAACAAATATTTGTTCGTACCTATATAGATAGTTACATTATAGATAAGTTACGAACGAGAGTAATGCACAAAATGCCCCAATTATATCGGCACTGTGGGGAACGAAGACTGAAGACTGCGCAGTTCTTCCATGGTTGCAATTTTCTTTTTACTATTGTCTGACAGCAAAATTACGATAGCACCATCCGTTGACCAACAATTTCGTATGCCAAAGTGTTTTCGAGCAGCCGTAAGAATGAGTTGACGGGTCTTCGTGAGAAACTCTGAGACAGAGGTTCCGCAGCCCTTGAGCCGCGATTTTGCATTCCAAACAGAAGAACGTACCTTGATGTTAGTGAATCTCACCAGCACAGGCCGCGGACGATCGCCTCTAACACCACCAAGACGATGACAGGCGTCAATACTATGTGCATCTATATTAGGCACCATCATTTTCTGAGTTATCACCTCCAGAATTTTGGCATCAACAGCTTCCTTAGGTTCTTCTGGAAGGCCATGAAATAGGAGCACCTTGCGTCGCATATGTGTCTCCATTTTATCAAGCCCAGCATTGAGAAATTCTATTTGCAATCGGAGTGTTTGAAAAGCAGTTATTACAAAGGCTTTAAATTGCTGATATTCGGTAGATAAAGCCTTCACAGTTGGTTGCTGTGTTACAGGAATGGTACATGCTGCTTGTTGTTGCTGAAGTGCCCGTTCAAAGTGCTCCATTCTGTCGTTGAACATTAATTCCAAGCTTTGTATGTTTTGATTCATCTGTGCAGAGTCCATAGTGAATTGTCGAAGAATGAAGACAGCTATATCAAAGTAGTGTAGTGTGAAACTTATTATTGCCAACACTTGCAGGTAAAGAACTAATACATTTATACAAATTCTATCGAAAATATACACAAAATACAATTATTTGCAAAATTATTACAAGGAGCGAAAATTTAGTAGTATTCACACTTGGAAGGTACCCGCAAAAAAAGCGCCTTTATCCACCTTTTTTGAGCGGCGGCCATGTTGAATTTATGTCAGTATTGCTACGTTCATAATGCTCTACTCATCAAGGCCTTTCATTAGATACCCATATTGCTGGGTTTGGAAACGAACTTTCATCCATTTTTGAGTAGCGGCCATGTTGAATTTATGCAATTTTCCAAAGTTCATAATGCTCTACTCTTTTTGAGGCCCATATTGCTACTTTTGGAAACGAACTTTTATCCACCTTTTTTGAGCAGCGGCTATTTTAAATTTATGTCAGTGTTGTTAGGTCCATAGTGCTCTACTCATCAAGGCCTTTCATTTGACACCCATATTGCTGGGTTTGAAAACAAACTTTTATCCTTTTTTTTGAGCGGCGGCCATGTTGATTTAGGTAGATTTTCCTAGGTACCTAATGCTCTAATCATTAACGCCTTTCATTTGATACCCATATTGCTGGGTTTGGAAACGAACTTTTATCCTTTTTTTTGAGCGGCGGCCATGTTGAATTTATGTCAATATTGCTAGGTTCATAGTGCTCTACTCATCTCGGCCTTTCATTTGATACCTATATTGCTGGGTTTGGAAACTAAATTTATCCGATTTTTTTGAGCGGCGGCCATGTTGAATTTAGGGCAATTTTCCTAGGTTCATAATGCTCTACTCTTCAAGACCTTTCATTTGATACCTATATTGCTAGGTTTGGAAACGAACTTTTATCCGCTTTTTTGAGCGGCAGCTATGTTGAATTTACGTCAATGTTGCCAGGTTCATGTGCTCTACTCATCAAGGCCTTTCATTTGATATCAATATTGATGGGTTTGGAAACGAATTTTTATCGGCAGTCATGTCGAATTAGGTCAACGTGGCTAGGTTCAATGTGTTTTAGGTCTTTCGTTCAATATCCATGTTCCTTGGGTGGATCCAAAAAAATGTGATCCGTCATTTTAGACATAAGTATCAAGAGTCCCGTACTCCCTCTACGTGTAACCCAGAATCATTGCAGCCAGATATTTTTTTAAATTATCAATATAAATCAATTACTTTTAATAGTTTTAAATGGATGAAAGAGTTTGATTCCTTAGTCAAAATGTAAAAACATATACCTAACACCTTTCAAAATACCTTGAAAAGGGTATCTTCACTTTTCAACATTTCAAATATTTCAAAAATTGTACAGATTTTGTGAAAATTGGTTAAGAATTAAATCAACCTACAAATAGGTATATTTGTGACGTGATATTGTCATAAAAATGCTTTATACATTGGTTGTATGGTTTGATCCTTTTGCCTTACCACCACGGTAATACATGAGAAAAAGACGAATTAAACTTCTAAACTTCTTGGTTGGCGAAATCCTTATGGGCACAGCCATTAACAGAAAAGATTCAATTTTTCTTTGCACTATGTGACAGACTTGTCAAAATAATTTCACGTGCGCCAACGTGCGCCATGTTGATTTTCTACATAAGCATTGTTCGAAAATTTTATATGGTATTTTTTCACTAAAAATAAAAAGTAAATTTAAACAAATGAAATAAGGCCTAAATGTTCTTCCGGAAAATTCTAAGCATTGTGGTGTAAGCCATATCAAATTCTGTCCAGTAGTTTCGGAGATCTTTCCGGACAAACAAACACACAAACAAACGAATAAACAAACAAACAAACAATTTTTTTTAAACTATTCTATTGTGTTCTGCTAATGATTTTAAGGCGACCTGTGTATTTTTTTTCTTTATATTTCGCAATTACAGATTATTGTACCCCTACGATTTTATTATATAAGAGATAAGTAGGGATGTTAAGAATAATAAGGGATATTTTCAAAGCGTATAGACATATTGGGTCGATCTATATAAAATTATAATGAATGATGAATGACAAACTTATTTAGAGCTAAGCCGAAGTTGAAATTAATGAAGTAGAAATCGAATCCCAAACCTTCAGATCAGTAACTAATGATCTTAATCACTAGAACATGGAGGTGGCAGCGTGTCAGCTATTAAGTACCAGATAACGTAGGAACCCATTACTAACTGGGTCTTAAAAGAATCCATGTAATTATTTCTGTACCGTCAGCAAGACGTCGTAGAGACGGACGCAAGCGTGGAACACTTGGGCGTCCGCCATCTTGTCGTGCATATCTCGGCTTTCCACGGACGTGTAGTATCTGTGGGCGGTGTCGATCCGGCTGCTGGCGCTGGCATTGCGAGGCAGGTCCTGTTGCAGGGTTAACAATTAGTTCTAAAATAAAGCAATACGGGTAAAATTGCACAGTGGGCAGGCACTCCCGTTTCGTAACCAGCTTCGAACGGGGATTATCTATCCCATTTCGAAGCTAGCTACCAAATCTTGGTACGAAATGGGACTAAACCCTAAAGATTATACGTTATATGTCGTTAGTTCCAAATAGTTGTTTGGCGCAATTAAGCTAAATTCGTATTTGTGTAATTATGCGTATAATGTCATTGTGCGAGGAGTCGTTTTACTTCATTTGGTGTTTCTAAAATTGTGTCATTATATTTATATAGTATGATGATGATGATGATGATCTCTTTATACTTTAGACCAAAGTAGACTTAACTTATTGTTAATAGCTGCGCATCAACATCCAATTTGAAAATCTTCATCAATTCAATTCAATTCAGTCTGAGACTTCATGAAAATTGGTTCAGAATAAAGTAAACTTAGGTATTTTATATTAAAATTTGTGACAACTTTTTCTTTAAATGCTAAATGAATTGATAAATAAATCAATTCAATATTTTTAAGGAATTACATCCATATTTAATTTAACACCATTGTTAGAATGCATTATCACAAATAGGGACAGCAATAATTATTGTTGCAGAAGTAAAATATGCTCAAGTATTTATGTCTATACCTATCCTAATAAGGCAATAGGCAATAGCTATAACAGAGCTGCTATCTATAGTAGTTTTATAAAGAGAAAAGCTTTACATTTTTTGATGTATTTTTGTTTAATATGAATAAACTCCTAAAATACTGAACTTCACCAAAAGAATGCTTTATTATCACTGAGAGATATAGAAAAAAGAATTTTTCATCCCCCTATCCCGGAAAGAGTATTTTTGCTATTCGATATCTGACTGCCAAAGCCGTTTTAGAATCCTTCGCTTGCTCGGTCATCAAAGTTGAGCACGCGGTTAAAAAGCAACTTTGCACTCATGTATAACCAATAACTATTATTCTTTTTCCTACGGGAAAATATAGAATTTCACCACCACCAAATAACGTGGGCGAAGCTACGAGCTGACAGCTAGCTATCTATACAGAAGAACTAGCTTTCCGCTCGCAGCTTCGCCCGCGTTATCTTCGTTTTTCCCGTAGGAAAATACTCTATAGCCTATGTTACTCACTGATATGATGATAAAACGTATGATCATCATAATCATCAACAGCTCATATACGTCCCCACCGAGGGGCTCGAGCCTACCCTAAACTAGGGCGATTAGGCCTTAGTCGACCACGCTGTCCAAGTGCGGGTTGGTCGACTTTACACACAACCTGTAAAGAAATTCTTTCCTCACAGGTGTGTGCAGGTTTCCTCACGATGTTTTCTTTCACTGTAAAAGCGTCGAATAAACCTACATAATATGAATTCAAAATTTGAAAACACATTGGTACGTGGCGGGGTTCGAACCGCTACCTCCCGATTGGAAGGCGACAGCCTTACGCACTCCATCGACGCTAATTGTAAAAAACGTATGATAAAAGAAAACAAAACAGACTTAACTATAAATAATGAGTAATCCAATAGGAACCTTAGAATGACAAACCTTCGCGATGTCAATCAGCTTCATGATCAGCGCCGAGTATATATGTCTGCTGATGGCATCCGTGCGACGAAATCTATAGTTGTCCACCTCCCTGTGTAAGTTCGACAGCTTTAAGTAGGTGCATAAATATTAGTACATGGTTTGCCGAAGCTGGGGGTCTAGAGAAAGTATTCAAAAACGATTGCGTAAATGTGTGAGATAATAATTCCACATCACGGACCATTCTCATACATTACCGCTCGTTACAGAGTGTTTAAAGTAAGCGAAACGAACGTTAATTAACGTTACGCGAATGCTGACAAGTGCCAACCGTTTCAGTACGAAACCATATCGAAATTGGTCATCGTCTCTGAGATAACGAATGCTAATTCCTAGCCAACGTAACAGGATTGTAGCGATCGCTGTGTCGAATTGTTCTTCTATAAGAAAACAAAATATTGGTTATCTACTCCAAACATAATAACGGCCACCATTTATGTTATTTGTATTCTAATAAATGGTAAAATTAATGATATTAAATTTAATATTTTCATTTCATTTTTATTGAAAAACGAGTTATTTTTAGTAGTAAGTATACACACAATTCGCTTATTTATCGATTGTTGCGAATCAATACATTGCCTACACTTTACATATTTGACGACTTTTTGATAACTTTGATCAATTTGCCATGTGATTTAGCGATGGCATGTGTCAGTTCCATATATTTTGTTAGTTTCTAACTTCGTTATCGATTAGAATTGTTACTTTGTCTCGGCTCCCTGGTCAGTGTAGAATTATTAAATTAACCCCTTCCGTGGTCAAGTGGTTGGACCATTCTATATTGATGTGTAGGTCCGTAGTCTATTCCTGTGGCGACAGAAGAAGATTGTTTGGTTAGTTGGTGGCAAGTGGCAGGTTTCTGAGCCCGCCACAGCAATGTTTATAGTATTTTTGTGCTCCGACAATCAGTGGTAATATAGCTAGATCTTCATTGTTTAATCTAGGTACAGCTTGCTTCTATCTTGGGCCTTATCTTCGCTTATCATTATGTGAGATAAAGTCCTAGAGCCTCTTTGTTTATAAAAAAAATGCGCGCATCATTGACACAACAAGCGAACGCGCGCATCTCGAGAGATTCGACATAGACAATGACATCCATGAAGGTATCCCCTAATCTTTCCTATTTGTATATTAGGTTTAGGCGTAATTTTTGGGAAGGTCATTATTCATTGTTAATAAGTAGGTTTTTTTAGTTTATTTAAAACTCCACAGACTCGTGGTCCGTGCCTTTGGAATTCTTGGGTACAATATTATTTGGGTACAATAATATTACAATATTATAATAAGTAGATTTATAGCCTTTTACTAATGCTTATGTTTATCAGTACGCACTGATCACATGAGTGCACACTCACAAAAAGAATAAAAAAAACAAGTTTAATAAACCAAATAGAATGAACTATACTATATTACGTATTGATTTTTTATTCTATCTACACCGACGTGTACATTACTGACAGACAATAACTGTATGAGATCCACGTAGATGTTATACATAAATATTTTATTTATCAAAGCAGAAACAGCTTGTCTGTGGTTCGACCGCTGAAAATTTCATGAAAATATCCGAGTCTAGTGCTGGCTATAAATCTTTCAGCGTTGCGGTCTGCAGTCGATACAGCCGGGCTTTATCTAGTCTGTGGTCGAAGTAACGGTTAAGCAATTTACTATACATCGTGGTTTTCCTCCGCTGCATCACCCGTTATTTGATTTTTCCCGCGGTAATACCATATCATTCTAGATCATTAAGCGGAAGCTTAGAAAAAAGCTCAGTTGAAAATATGTTATATAGTTTTATCGTGATAGTAAAGAAAAACAAGAAAACAGGCAATTCGTCATTATGGGTTTTTTAAAACTTCATTAGCTTATTAGCCTGAAAACAAGTTCACAAATATAACGAAGCTCCAATTTCGAAAAAGTATAACTAATTCCAATTCCACACAAACTTTTATCCCATATTTCACCCCCTTATGGGTAGAATTTTCACAAATTAATATGTTCTTGGTGCACGCCAATATCATAATGGCTATTGTGTGCTATCCAATGGTTTGAGCTGCGCGTCGACAGATCTTTCATTCACTTAAATTTAATTTTGTTATTTTAAAGTAAAACTTTTTTTACATCGACTCAAATTGTTCCTCCATCTATCGCATGTATCACAACTTCATATCGGTCAGGATTGGTCTATGCGTTAGATCGTCGACTTTAAGTCTGTGTGTCAGTGGTTCGTTTTTTAATTATTCGTTTTTTATTACTTTTTGTTATTTTATTAATAACATTTTTTATTTATAATTTTATTTTCTGTCGGTTACAGTTAATTATCTCCGAATCTACTAGACCGATTAAGTTGAAATTTGGTACACATATCAATTTCTATGACCCAAACGCAGAGGTGTGACGTGAATAGATGAAATCTGTATATGGAAGGTCATTATTGAGGGGAAAGTAGGAAATTAAAAATGTTATTTTGAAAACTGCATCATGTGACATCAAATGAAAGGTCTTCACGCGAGTTCAACTCGCACTTGCCCGGTTTTTTATCAACATCGCGCCCGATAAAAAAATTTTTTCCTTATTGATTTTATTCATTTTTTTTAAATATCTCTTTGAAATCCCAATAAAAATCACAGGCCTTTTTAGGCGACGTGCGAGCGGTACAAATAACCACGAGGTCGCTTGAGGGTTGATTTACCTTTTCACAATGTACTTGATGACGAATGACATTGTTCTGTTCAGGTAGATCTGGTTTTCCTTCTTCAGGTCGAACAGCAACTCGTCCTCGAACCCCACGTCCTGGAGAGCTTCTACAATCGCCTTCGCAAGCTTTCGCTGGTCTTGGAATAACTACGAGTATTACAAAAACCTACCATTAATCAAAATGCAAATATATCCGCTTGGTATTTTTCAAAGTATTAGGTAGTCTGTTAGATCATGATCCACGTTTTGGGGCGTCTGTGGTGCTGTAAACTTGGTACCGGCCTTCTAATCGGGACGTCCGGGGTTCGATCCTGCCATGAACCAATGTGCTTTTCTCTTTTCGAATGTCATATGTACATTTGTCCGACGCTCCTACGGTGAAGTAAAACATCGTGAGGCAATCTGTATCTATGCAACATCTGCAAAGAAATTGAAAGGTCTATGTGAAGTCGAGCAATCCATACTGGGCCAGGGTGGTTGACTAAGGCCTAAACACCCTTTTTCCGGGGAGAAATGCGTTACCGCACCGCACCCGCCGTTGGCTAGACGACGGGCGCTAATGGTTGACTAAGACCTAAACACCCTAACTTAGGGGACATATTTGGGAAGATATACGAGCTATGATGATGATGATAATTAGATATAATCATCTCTGAGGAGGGGAGACTGAGAAGAAGAGGAGACTGTACTCAGTCATCTGCGCCTCAAACTCACTTGTATCTGCCGCAAAAAAGCGGTGTTTGTATTGTAAACCTTGTTGTGGCTTAATGTTCGATCCACACTTACAAGCGCACCAGCTGGAGGCCCTCACATCCTGGAGTGTGAATCCGGAATAATGGTAAAACAGGTAGTGTATTTACTGGATGCTGTGACCCTGTCAGTAGATGTCACAAATTGGCAACGTTGATTTTTATGTCTGAACTTATAAGAACCACCATACTCCAGCTAAGCTAGTACTCGCATAATCATCATGCAGGCAATGTACTTGTGAGCCATCTTTTGTTTATTTTTAGTACATTAATAAGAAGAGCCAATAAAAATTACTTTAAACAACATTAGTGCGATTAAAAACAAGGGAGATGTGATCGCGTTGTCTTCTCAATCGACTTTCGCGCTACCATGAGATGAAAGGAAGCGGTGACATATCTTCTTTATCTTCTTCTTATATATAAAAATGAAACGCTGTGTGTTTGTCTCGCTAAACCTCAAAAACGGCTCGACAGATTCATATGAAATTTTCAATGTGTGTTAGAATAGGTGCAAGGAAGGTTTATACGTAATTTAATTGGACCCGGTAGGTGGCGCTGTAATAGGGCAGGACAACGTCCGCCGGGCCCACTAGTATATCTATATAAATAAAAATGGATCTTCGAAATGTATGTACAACTATAACTTCAAAACGACTGCACCAAATTGGTTAGTTTTTATTTTGTTGTGTTCGTAATTGTCAGGTCAAGGTTTGTATAAAAGAAAATATTTTAAAAAATATGCAGAAAGTAAAATTATGAATTTCAAAATGTTCACATAAAAAGTGAGGAAATTGACAGATTAACATTCAGGTTATTAAATTTGAAATCTATGGTTTCTTACATTATTGTACTGTCAAAAGGTTTTTAGTATACCCGAGCGAGACCATGGCGGGCAGCTAGTTTTAAATATAATACTGTACCTCTAATTTGTCTTTGAATTTGGGCTTTATTTATTTAATTTTTACTATATTGTTACACTATGGCTTTTTTGGCTGCAATAAAACGATTTTTTTTAATTCCATCATCCATTACACTGTAAGCATGCTTAATTTTATAAATAGCCCAGGGGCTGATTCTCGCACAATTTACAAAAAGTTCGAATTCGAGATTTTTCTAGCGGTAATCAGAGCCAATCAGAGTACTGGACGTGTCGAGTTCCGCCATTTCCTTATGGAAAGTCGCTTGTATTGTTTCAACTTTTCGAGTACTCGGGAGTAATCGAGAATGGTGTTTATTTATTTTTCTTTTTTTTATTGATTATTCTACTGTTTATTGTTTAAATTACTTTTAATTACATTCTATATTTCTTGTAGAATTTAGCTTGGCATTTCGTTTGTCTAAATAAACGCTTAAAACTATTGTTTATGCCAATAAAAATAAATTAATTGAAGGTTTATTTATCTAAAATAAATAATTATTTAATAAAATTATAAAAGTGAAAAATCGATCTACTTGAGATAGTCAAGCGGATAAGCCTCGACAAATGGCGGACAGCGACATGTCTAGTGTTCTCATTGGCTGAGCTGTGGCTACCGCTCGAGAAAAAAATTACATTCGAACTTTTTTCGAATCCGTGTTCTCCCACTATTCGTAAAGAAGTTCAAATTCGAGGTTAATCTCGAGCAGTTAACACAGTTCCGTCAATCAGAACAGAGGAAATGTCCAACTCCGACATTTTTTGATGGCACGTCGTTTGAATAGTCTCGGGAGTAGTCGAGACGTCAATTAAGCCTGCAGATGCCTTAAGCCTGCAGATGTCAATTCGTTAGCTCGTATTTAATTTCATGTTATTTTGTTACATTTTCGAGTAATTATTGCTATTAAATGTATTTTTGAAAGAAGATTTGTGTTAGAATTTAGTTCTTATATTTGTGAATTGGTGCCTGGTGTAATTTTTATGTATTTAGACGACAAATATCAGACGACGTTATCACCGACTGTCAAATTATTTGAAACGTTGGATTCAAAATAAATTCACGAAGAATATTGACCCACTTGTATAACAACAAAATTATACAAACCATATTTAATTGGAATTGCATGAAAACAAGAAAATTTTATAAAGCAACCGCAATTCGACTCCATCAAGAAATTCCTTCGGCAGTGACGGCATCTTCGGTGATTAACGGATCACCGCTACATAAACCGGGGGAGTATTGACAAATTTTGTGTTTTTATATCCAGGCAGTCCGTAGTACCTATATAACTCATGCCTAACCCTAAATGACTGTCCAACTTATAGCACAAAATAAAAATTCTTATCCAGATTCACACACTAGTTGTATTTCACTTTAAATGAAATTCATTGGAAATTTAGTTTACTTAAGTTAATACAGTGGCTTCACCTAAAGTCTAATTAAGTACAAGTTATTCATAATATCTTGATTATGTATATGAAATAAGATCAATAATTATTGATAAGCCCAATGAGTGACACACTGAAAGTGTGTCATTTCTTAATTTTGATTCTTGACTTTTTCTGTGCATAAGAAATAAAACATAATTGTATACCAATTTCATATTTATATGCCAATATTTATTTAAGTAAATGCATTTTGATCTGACTACCAAAGCAGAGAGATTGCAGTTCAATTATTACCTACATCTATATTAATTAAGTTATAAAATAAAATTGACAATTTAACTTGTTATTCCAATGTGATGCATTAATTAGTATTTTTATTTCACTTAAACTAAGGCTATTTCTTAATCATTTATGCTTAAACATTAATTGAAGCTTAATCATTTAGCGCTTCTTGATCTCTCACTGCAACTGTGTCCTGCAGTTGACCTTTATAGTTCCTTCAAAGTTCTGCTCTGTTGGAACACTGGGATCTAATGCTCACTGGAAGGTCTGCGTGGTGGTGGCGTTGTGCGTCGGGTCGTTACGTTCCCTAAAATATGGTTGAGCGAAGCGATGGCTGATTCATGCGTCAACCTGTGAACAGGTGCTGCCAACGGGGACCGGTCATTGATCCATGTGTTTCTTTATTGTTTATTGAGTAAATAGTACTATTTTTTGTTTTTATTTTTCTCATGGTTGTATGGCGCAGTTGTTTGTGACAAATAGGGAGGCGCTTAGTAGTTTCTTAAATTGTAAATAGTGTCAAATTAGTTGTATTTCATAGTGACATCGTTAAAGTATAAACTATTTTTTTTTCCTCTCGTTTTATTCGCTATATGTAAATTCTAGTATCTTTTTTTTTTTCTCTTTTAACTTTGCTCCTTATTGAAAATGTTCTCTTTCTCTTTCAAATACCTATTTCTTTTCAGTTTTCTATGAAACCTTGGATTCTCATTTTGTTTGCCAGTTTATACTCTCTATTAAAAAGGATTTTGACTTTTTTAGATTGCATTTGGAACCTGAGAAATCAAAATGTTGACACGTAAGGCTGCTGCCCAAAACACTGAGGTAAAACTCAGGCAAGCCGTTAATGAAATCAAGATATTGAAGGATACTCGTGATCAACTGCTTCATGAACGTGAGGAGAGTGAGGAGGAGATTAAAAAAATTATTGACAGGAATACAGTGCTCAAAAATAAACTCACTGTGTTGGATATAAAGTATCAGGAAGTGCTTGAGGAGCGTCACCAATTACTAGACAATGTCAACAGTCTTGTTCAATGTCATGATTTGTATGAAACAGCTCTGAATAAGATCACAGAACTAGAATGTGAATTGAGTGATGCAAGCCAAAAAATTATTCAACTCGAACAATTAAAGCGGGACATGGAAAACACACACACACATAGTTTATATGAGGAACTTATGCAATCTCCTAGTTGCCAAAATCTTGCACAGCCCTTTTCAACTGCAACAGAGAACCTTTTGCCAAATCATTTCCAAAGTAAAAATAAACTTCGGAAATAGCGGAAAATTTGTAGCCGGTTCCCAAAAAGGGAGATCGTTCTGATCCGGCTAACTATCGTCCTATAGCCGTCACTTCCATTTTGTGTAAAATCATGGAGAGGATCCTTAATACACAGCTGATCCGTTACCTGGAAGGTCACTCGTTACTTAATGACCGACAGTATGGGTTTCGTCCTAAACGGTCAACAGGTGACCTTCTAGCGTTCCTTTTGCACAAATGGGGTGAATCTATCGATAAGCGCGGCGAATCGGTGGCTATTAGTCTCGACATCGCCAAAGCTTTTGATAGAGTCTGGCACAAGGCTCTTCTTTCCAAGCTTCCGGCATACGGATTACCCGCGCAGTTCTGTACGTGGATTGCCAGCTTCCTCCACGAGCGTAGAATTCGCGTTGTCGTTGACGGCTGCGCTTCGCGGTTCGTGGCAGTGAACGCTGGAGTTCCGCAAGGCTCCGTTCTATCCCCCACATTGTTTCTTCTGCATATCAATGATATGCTTTCCTTGGGAGCTATACATTGCTATGCAGACGACAGTACAGTGCATGGGGGATATCACGGAGCCTCGGGGGCTGCTCGTGGTGATATTGGTAGGGAAAGGCAGAATCTTATCATTGAGCTCAACAGGACGCTGGACCTCGTCTCCGAATGGGGCTCCAACAATCTTGTTGAGTTCAATGCTAAGAAAACACAGGTGTGCGTGTTCTCGGCGAAAAGGTCGCCCTTCCTCCCCCTTCCTTCTCTTCAGGGCACAACCCTTCACACACAGAGCAACATCACCTTGCTCGGAATGAACATTCGCTGCGATCTGAACCCCAGAGACTACATCGAATCCGTTATAACTACTGCCTCACGGAAACTCGGTGTCCTGAACAAGGTGCGTAGGTATTTTGCGCCGGACCAACTATGCTTGTTGTATAAAACTCAGGTTAGGTCTTGCGTGGAATATTGCTCGCACCTTTGGGACGGCTCCGCTCAGTACCTCCTCGATGCTCTGGACAGATTGCAGCGTCGCGCTATTCGCATAATTGGCGATGTAGAGGCAACTAACACCCTCGAGCCTCTACAACTTCGTCGTGACATCGCCTCTCTTAGCGCCTTTTACCGAATGTTCCATGGGGAATGCTCTGAGGAGCTCTTTAACCTTATCCCTCCCTCTCCATTCCTTAACAGAAACACGCGTAAGGGCCTTCGGAGTCATCCGTACACTGTGTCCTCCTTTTCACACCGTACCAAGAAATTCCAAGATTCCTTCTTCTGTCGTTCATCCCACACTTGGAATTCTCTACCTGCGCACGTGTTTCCTCCATCCTACAACATGGGTTCCTTCAAAAGAGGCGTGAAAAAGCATCTTTTGGGCCGGCAAGGGGCGGGCAGGTAGGAGAGTGGATGTCGTCCCTACTCTATCTGTCAACTCATTTGGGCCTCTTTCACCGCTTAACATCAGGCGGGAGGAGGTCATTTGCCGGGCCATCCATAAATAAATAAATAAAAATTGATTAAAAAAAATCAATACCTTATTAAAAAGAATAACGCATTTAAATCTAACATTAAGTTGCGAAAAGAGCGTGCTTGTCTATTTGAATCATTAGAAATTTTTGATAAAAAACTGAAAGAGAGCAGAAGTAAGTATGACAGGGACATAAAAGAACTAAATAATAACATTAGTAAATTACAAAGTTCATTGGCAAATATGACAGAAAACTATAATAGTGCTCAAAACCAAATCAAGGAGCACATCAAATCAGTGACAGAGTTAGCCTCACTCTGCCAATTTAATGAAGACCGTTATCAATCCCTTCTGGATAAGCAGTCTATAGATAATGGTCATAATAATTTAACATTGGATAGTAACATAATTCATAATATTGATAGTATAGAATATGTACCCAGTCACACATCTTCTGCGCTCAATGTGGTTTGCCAGTCACTAGTGGCTGACAAGACAAGGCCATCTGTATCTAAATGTATTGTTTTTTGTGATGAAATAGGCAAAGATATGGGTCACTTATTATCCAACCAATTGGGACTAAGTGTTATAAATCACTGTATGCCTGGCTCTAGTTATGAAGATGTGATTGCTAAAATTTGTAATTATAAGTTTAACAACGAAGATAATCTTATAATACTTATGGGTAATAGGGGTAACTTAAGCAAATTTGAATTAAAAACTTTTTATTCAAAGTTGGAATATTTGGATGTAAATAAAATAATTATGTACACATTTCCTTACCACCATAAATTGTCTGAATATGAGAATGACATGAGATATAAATTTAATTTGACTCTAGACATATTGACATGTTATTCTAATAAATTTCATATTATTGACATAAACAAGTTGACATGCATTTCTAATAAGTCATACTTGACAAAAGATAGATTAAATCTATCAACATATTCAAAAAAACAATTAGCTGTATCGCTAAGCTTTTATTTTTCTAATTTAGCCAAAAACTTGGCTATTAATTCTCACATTGACAATGCTTCTATTGAGCAACATACTCAATGTAATGTTTTGGAACAAGTTCCAAGTAATTTAAATTAAATAATAAGACAATAGAGGTAGCCTCTTGCCGGGTATTGACCAAAGGAAAGCCTAAGTATTTGCGGATTGTTCATCAAAATATTCAAGGCTTTTCTGGGAAAGATTTAGAAATTAGCCTATATTTAGATTATGAAAAGATTGATGTATTTTGTGTCACTGAGCATTGGCTCAAAAATTATGAATTGTCAACAAGTTTAGATAACTATAAAATTGGGAGTTCATTCACTAGAAAAAGTGCTATTAGAGGCGGATCCCTTATAATTTTACATAATGACATACAGTTTAAGGAACGAAAAGACATAGTTTCTCTTTCAGTCGAACGAATAATTGAGTTATCATGCGTGGAACTTGATAATTTCATTGTAATATGTGTATACAGGCCCCCCTCTGGAAACTATTCAGAGTTTGAGTCTGCTATGGAAGACGCACTAAGAATAGTATCTAGGAAAACTAAAAAAATTGTTGTCTGTGGTGATTTTAATATAAATATTTTAGTGGAATCACAATTATGTAGTAGATTTATTAACTTATTTAAATCATTTAATCTGAATCATGTTTTTCAAGAGCCAACCCGAATTACAGCTACATCTGCTACTTGTTTAGACAACATTTTCTGTAACTGTGATGTACAAGATAAATTTATTATTAATTGTATAAACTCTGACCATAGTGGGCAATTAGCTTCGTTTGAACACCATCATGTTTGTTCTGAACGTGAGATTACTTGTAGACCCATAACAAAACGCGGTATAGAAAAATTTAAAAGAAATGTTGTTAATCAAATTACAGATTCATCAACCGAGAGGAGCAACGCGAATAATCTTTATAATAATTTATTTAATGTAGTTAAAGATGAATGTAACAACATATTTAAAAAAAAAGTAATTAAAATCAAACATGAGAGAAAGAAATTTAGTGATTGGGCGACGCCAGGCATATACAAAAGCCGTAGGAAATTATTTGAACTTTATGCTTTAAAAGTAAACTCCAGTGATCCCGCTTTCATAGATTATGTAAGAAATTATTCTAAAACATTTAAGAAAGTGTGCATGTCTGCAAAAGCGATGTACATAAGTAATAAAATTAGCTTATCTAAAAACAAAGTAAAGACCACCTGGAACATCATTAACCAGGAAACAGGGAAACCCAAAAGCCGTGTAAATTCTTTCTCACTAGAAGTTAATAATAAAGCAATAAAATCGGATATTGCAGTTGCAAATGCGTTTGAAGATTTCTTCTACCACATACCTATAGAAACTACAAGTAGTCTCAACTCGTGCCCCAATGCGGCTGTAGCCCTCTTAGAACAAAGTGTAGAGAAGTGCAGCATAGGCTTCAACTTTGGTCACATTGACGCCGACACTATTCTAAAAACATTCCGCATGATCAGTACCAAAAAAACTGAAGATCTTTGGGGTATTTCGACCCACTTAATCAAATCTATTATAAAAGAACTTGCTCCGCAACTAGCGTTCATTTTCAACAAATGTATTGATGAAGGTATCTTTCCTGATCTAATGAAATATAGCAAGTTAATACCTTTATTTAAATCTGGAAATAAAAATGATCCTGCAAATTATAGACCAATTTCGATTCTACCAGCACTTAGCAAAATATTTGAAAAAATTATTTCTAATCAGCTGTCAGATTATTTCACAATCAATAAAATCCTACATATGAACCAATTTGGCTTTACTAAGGGTCGTTGCACTACAGAGGCTGGAGTTGCACTTCTCAAACACATTTTTGCCGCCTGGGAGTGTAAACAGGATGTGATCGGTATATTTTGTGACCTGTCAAAGGCTTTTGACTGCGTTGATCATCAGACTCTTCTAAATAAGCTCAAGCATTATGGTGTGTCTGAAGAGGCAATTAAGCTTATTGAGTCTTATTTGTCCAATAGGGTCCAAAAAGTTGTAATTAACAGAACTGAGTCTTCTGGTGCACCTATCATTATGGGTGTGCCTCAAGGATCAATACTGGGACCTCTGCTCTTCTTAATTTATATTAATGACCTCCCACACTTCACCAATAATCTGTGCGATACAGTACTATTTGCAGATGACACTTCTTTAATATTTAAGATTGACAGAGGAAACGGAAATACTGACGTTGTAAATAGTACTCTTTCTAAAGTATTGCATTGGTTCACTGTGAATAATTTATCATTAAACTCGAGTAAAACTAAATGTATTAAGTTTTCATTGCCAAATGTTAGGAAAGTGGATAATATTGTGGAAATGAATAATCATACTGTTGAATTCGTCGATTTTACTAAATTTTTGGGTATAACACTAGATTCGACTTTGCAGTGGGATCCACATATTGCGTCTTTAGCAAAAAGACTCAGTTCTGCGGCATATGCTGTAAAAAAAATGAGACAACTTACTGATGTTGAAACGGCAAGACTGATTTACTTTAGTTATTTTCACAGTGTCATGTCATATGGGCTATTACTGTGGGGATCAGCCGCTAGTATAGAAAGTATTTTTGTACTTCAAAAAAGAGCCGTGCGGGCTATTTATAATTTACGAACAAGGGATTCTCTACGTGATTTATTTAAAGAAATTAATATATTGACTTTAGCAGGACAGTATATTTATGAAAATTTGATTTATGTTTATAAAAATTATAACACATTCGATACCAATTTTAAATTTCATAACTTAAATACAAGAAATAAAAATAAACTTGCCGTTCCAACGTACAGGCTCCAAAAAACTAGAGGCTCATTTATGGGGAAATGTATATCTTTTTACAATAAAGTTCCACAGAGTGTTACTGACTTACCTTTTCATAAGTTTAAAGCGCATGTAAAAAAGACTCTAATGAGTAAAGGATATTATAAAGTCAATGATTATCTGAATGATGTCAATGCTTGGTCTTAATTGTAGACTTAATTTATAGATTTAAATGTATAATGTACACTGACACATCTAATCTTGTAATGGAAGTTGAACACAATCTTTACTTTTGAGTTCTGCTTCCAATTGACGACTCTGTAACAATACAGGGAGAAAAAAATAGCCCTTGCTGGTTTTCTTGCTGGTTCTTTCCAGTACAAGGTCTCCCGCCGTAGACTTGTGAACCAATGGCGTAGCTTCTTTGACGTTCAAAAGTGATTGTAAAATCCCAATTGAATAAAGGATATTGAATTTGAATTTGAATTTTAGAAATATGGTTTTCAGTGGGTGTTCATATTTTTGGTTACATATTGATTATAGATTTTAACATAGCATTTCGCTTGTTTAAATAAACGCTTAAAATAATATTTTTTCAAATTGCTATTATTTTTTTGAAGGTTTATTTCTCTAACACAAATAATAATTTCATAGAAAGATAAAGAAGAAAAAAAAAACTTATCCTACTACTCGAAACAAGTCAAGCGAGATTTCTTCAAAAATTTGCGGAGCTCGACATGTCCAGTTTTTTGATTGGCTGAGCTGTGACTAGCACTCGAGAAAAAAATCGAATTTGAGTTTTTTTCGAATCCCTGTGAATCAGCCCCAGGTCGTGCCCAGGTCACGAAATTTCGACTTTGTGGCATTCGAGCTCTGCGGTACAAACTTCGTAGATCCATGGCGTAACGAGAGAGCCTACAAAAAGCCTGCGCAAATCTTACAAATCGTGTCCGTATCCGTCCGCGGGACGGGTTAACAGGCCGTGAAGCTCCAAACGGAAAACAGATACGCCTGCTCATATTTCCAACGGGAGTTAACCCACGCTTGAGGAGAGTGTAGCAGCAATCTTAGCATTAGCACCCGTGTTATATCCCACTATAATGGGCAAAAATGTACCACGCACTTATGGCATATACGACCAAATTCACAAACTTTGTCTTAGCTTAGGACAACCTATAATACTAGCGATCAGCCCTGACTTCGCACGTATGTTTTTATATTTGCGACTAATCAATTTCATTGATTGATGAAAGTGTGATGACTGGGTGTCTAGAACCTGCCTAATCGTTTTTTTTCAGCTTTTAGTACCTACGTACATTATCTATTTTTTAACTTTCTTTTCAATAAAACCGTTACCTAAACTGTAGTCATAGCTGAGACCGTGGAAGATCTGGCAATGCTCGAAAACTTAAAATGAGCATGGAATAGAGCTAGACGAAAATCATGTAAATTCCCATGTAATACTCATGTGAAGGCTCTACACTGAATGTTGTTAACGAATATGTTCTTCTGGGGCAAAAAGTCCAGCTCGGTAAGCCCAACTTCCAGAAAGGGGTAAATCGATGAATCCACTCGGCTGGGCAACGGGAAATTTCGAAGCATATTTTTGGCCCATCTATCGCAGTGTTTCAAGACGATCAATTCATTCCTGTTGCCATTGATGACGTACGGAACTGAGACGTGGCCGCTTACAATGGGTTATGAAACCCATTGTAAGCGGCCACGTCTCAGTTCCGTCCGTCTCAGTTCCGTCCGTCTCAGTCCGTCCAGTTCCACTCAAAAGGCTCAAGGTCACTCAAGTAGAGAGGGCTATGCTCGGGGTTTGTCAACATAATCGCATCAGAAATATTGAGATCCGTAGAAGAACTAGAGTCACCGACATAGCCGAATGATTTGCAAACCTTCAGTGGCAGTGGGCAAGACACATAGCACGCAGGACATTGAATTGTTGGTAGGTCCCCACAAGGCGGATCGACGATCTGGTAAAGGTCACGGGTAGTCGCTGAACCGATCGGTTTGGGGATCCCTGGGAGAGGCGAATGTCAAATAGTGGGTATTTCTTGAATGAAATTACGATGAAAATTATATCTAACTTTGTTGTTTGATATGTGAATTTTAACCGTAATTCTAAGAGAATTAGTGCACCTGCAAAATGAGTCGAGAGACGTCAACTGTCAGGCCTTTACAATGATCGCTTAGAGCAGGGGTCTCCAAACTTTGAAGCCTCAGGGCCATAAAGTTTACTTAAGTATGATCCATTGGGCCAAAACAGTTTTAATTTTTCTGCCCTTAACTATATTCCTAGACTATTCGCAGAGTGCGCGACCTAAGCAAACACGCTTTTTTTGCATTTCAAATACTTAAAGCTATCGCGGGCCGGACTGATGGTATTGGCGGGCCGGATTTGGCCCGCGGGCCGTAGTTTGGAGACCCCTGTCGTAGAGCAAAGTTCAAAAGAAATTTAAACAGTGACACTGATTTAGAGAGTAGCCTTTCTAATTGCAGTCCGATTTTAAGAAAGAAATAGGCAATTTTAGCTTTTTACGCGGTATTGCTGTATCACTGACGATAATTATCACCCTTAAGAGGCCTATCACAAAATCGCACCGCGCGGTACCAAACAAACTGGCTTAGTCGACGCGGCAAAATATATAGAAGTTTTACTTTATTCATAAAACATTATAGTATCAATTTATAAACATACAAATAATACAATAGATTAACCAGCCGTTAAAAACATTTTGGCATAAAAATTACGTTTAAAGGACGGAGAACTTCGTAGATAATCTAACTTGTTTCGACGCCTTTTCGTTTTCTTTACTTTGATTGAAGTAATATAACGAAAATATATTATGATGATATTATTACAATTTATTATTTGACGATGATGATGATGATAAGAAAAAAAACTAAAATCACTTTATCATTATTGTAGAAGAAAATATGAACTAGTTTTATCAAGCAATATATTATTTATTGCGACCATTTAAATCTTTGTTTTTTTCTTTTGTACTCACAATGTAATTTAGCCTTTTAGAATCTGTCCATATGATAATCTGTCGTTTTAAAAATCTGTCCTCATGCAAATATGGGACAACTTTAACGAAGAAGAAAACTTTGATTTGCGTGTTTTCTTTAATAGGCCTCTTAACGCCACGATAAACGCGAACCAATTAAAATTACCTCCCCATTCCGACACTCGGTTTTCAGTGCGCCAGCTGAGAGGAGCAAAAAGATGGCGAGCATCCTTCCAACGTCCACTAGCTGAATACTTCCATTAGTCCTGTTTCAGTGAATATTAAGCCCGCATTGAGAACCAGCCAAATGCGAGCGCCGGTGTAGTACAAGTGCCACTTCTTTACGAGCCAACGCGCGAAAACTATTGAATGAAATGCAATATTTATTTTATGTTGCCGTTCGGTTTTACGGTTTAAGGTTTTGAATTATTCTCGAAACGCGGAATAGGCCAGGCGGAATATTACTTGGCATTCACACATCCTGCGTGTTGTTTTAATCTTACGATAACTTACTTACCTAATTATCGATTAACGCATTTTAATCTATGGGTGTGGGTTCACATTCTGCCACTCACACCAGCTTTTGTTCGCATATCGTCGGCGAGCTGTGAAAAGCTTACAATATAATTTAATTGAGTCGCAAATTCGCTGAGTCGCAAATTCAGTGAAAAACTCTTTTAGTTGTCTTTTTATGAGAAAACCTCGTAATACATGTGTACATAAAACAAAACTCGGATTCGGTAAAAATGAAAATTCACCGAAAGTTTAACTTGGCTTCCTAGAAAAATTTTCACTATACGGTTTTTTCATCTCCTGTGAAATTCGGAGTAATGCATATGCGAGGTTTTCACAGACCGGCTACGATATACAGCATGTAACGGAACACCAACATAATATTTGACGGTATGTTTAAACCGCGGCCTTGATCTAGTGGTTGAGACCACCGAGTGTTGATCGGGAGGTCTGGGGTTCGATTCCCCACGTGGGCAGAAGATTTTCTGTTCGTTTTGGTTGGTGGCGGGGCTTCTGAGCCAGACTGGTTAGCTACAACCAACTTACCTAAGTTTGTTTTCATAATAACAATGTATCTCAGGGTACATTGTTATTATGACAACAAACTTAGGTACAGGTTCCTCAGGGAAGCATTTTGGGGCCCACCTTATGACAACAAACTTAGGTACAGGTTCCTCAGGGAAGCATTTTGGGGCCCACCTTATGACAACAAACTTAGGTACAGGTTCCTCAGGGAAGCATTTTGGGGCCCACCTTATGACAACAAACTTAGGTACAGGTTCCTCAGGGAAGCGTTTTGGGGCCCACCTTATTTTTGGTATATATTGACCAACTTTGTCGCCTAGCACTAGACGGTAGTAGTGTTTTTACTTACGCGGATGATACAGCTCTATTGGTTTGCGGCGATAGCTGGGTTTCCGCAAGGCAAAAAGTAATAATTGCTCTGGAAAAGGTAACCCGGTGGCTCTCAGAAAATACCTTAACACTAAACCTAGACAAAACGCAGATAGTCCGCTTCGATATCTCTAGGGCAGCTAAATCCGACCCTCCTTCTGATGACATTAAAATACATTCTTGTCAAGTTAATTCAGCACCTTCCTGCACCTGCAAATTTCTTAATGTAGTGAAGAGTGTTAAATATTTGGGTGTCTATCTGGATAGTAGACTGGATTGGAATATACACATCGAGGCTCTGATTTCCAGAGTGCGGAGGCTTATTTTCATTTTTAAAAATTTACGCAATTCAATAGATCGTAAAACCCTTTTTACAGTCTATCTTGGACTATGCCAATCGCTGGTGACTGTATTTCCGTATGGAGTGGAGCCAGTAAAACCACATTTTTAAAATTGGAACGTGCTCAACGTGCAGTACTAAAAGTATTAACTAGAAAAAAACGTAAATATTCCACAGCGTTACTATACTCCGAGTGTGAAGTTCTGACTGTCAGACAATTAGCTATACTACGGATGTTGCTTCGTATTTATCCCATGGAGTATCCGAACCTAGATCAGACACGATCTAGGAGATGTGTAAGTCTTGCTGGTCCTCAAGTTATATGCCGTACTGCGTGGGCAAAGCGACAGTTCAATGCACTCAGTACGAAACTATATAAAAATATTAATAAAAAAAGGACTATCCTTATACTGTCTAAATTCGAAGCCAAACATAGCATTCAGCAGCTACTTCAAAAACTTTCATACCAGGAAACGGAAAGCCTGAAATAAATTATTTATTTCATATTTTTTATATGATATTTAATATAATCTGATAGGATCGTAGCTCCGTACTCTTAAATATACTAACTTACACACATCATAAACACACACACGTACACTCATAATCACACACAATTTCATAGTATTGGTGAAGTTAGATTTAATAAATATAGTACCTAAGTTGTAAGTGTTAGTAATAGGATATGAATGTTATCTTTGGAACTTGTAGAGGAATCACTAGCTCCCAAGATACAGGGATTTCCTAGTTTGGGAGTTAGGAGTACACTCTGTACTGCATATTTAACACTGTTGTTGTGAAAGTGTATATAATATTATGTAAGTATTTTGTAAACTGTCGGTGTTGTCTAAATAAATTTTATTATTATTATTATCCTTTATTTTAAACAGTTCTTAAATATAAATTTTTGTATAACATAAATATAAAAGATATAAATATTATAAAAAAACCTACACTTAGCGGGTCCATCGGCAGCGAGACAATACCCAAACTACCGGTGGTTAGGGCTGCAGGGTAAGGAACCTCCTGACAATTCGTGCCGTGCCAAGGATTATTATTATTATTATATTATTATCTATCATTGTTGTGTCCCGACAATTAGAGGTAAGATAGCCAGTTCCTCAGTTGTTGAGAAGTCCAGGTGAATCTCGCTTCCACCTTTGGCCTTATCGTCACTTGCCATTAGGTGGAATGAAGGCCAAGAGCTTCCTTCTTGTATATAAAAGAAATGTAACCATCATAAGTGGAAATTCTGTACTAAGAACCTCGGCGTTAATCAAGCTAATTCTATGCAAACTTAATAAATATTTTTTTGATTCTAAGTGATGACAGCCTTACTATATTGTACCTAATTTCAAGTTTTAGTTTTAGTTTCAATAAGTTTTAGCTTTCAGTTTAAAGTATCAGGCTTCCAGATCTTAGGCAAGCACCTAGGGCAATCTAATGTGTAACCTATATGCACTTTAAATATTAGTTCAGTGTTCAATTACACCCGGTAGACAATTAAAAACAATTTATTTATTTATTTAGGCAACCCAACAGCGTACATTTACATAATATTTACATTATTACATTAGTTAATTACAATAAGGCCAAAAAAGGATTACACAAATTACATGATGATTACAAGCCAAAATGCTAAGCTTGCTAATGTGATAAAATGATGTATACCTATAAGAAAAAATTTACATGAAATTGAACTTGAGAAATATATTTATTATTGCATTACTATCTCTAAGATTACTATTAATGCTCAATACCTACTGTGTATTAAATACCAACTGTGTGGCTTATTGTACATATTTCTCTCTCTCTCTGTCTGTGTGTGTGTGTGTGTGTGTGTGTGTGGGTGTGTGTGAGTATGTTAATTCAATTAATTATTATAGAATTTAACTTGGAATTATTCTATGCAATTTCTTTATCTGCTGCTTGAATGCTATTTTTGACAGGTGAAAAGGGTCAAGGTCAGAGTAATACTTGTTTTAAATTCGTGCAGCACGACAAATAATTGAATTCTGAGTACGTGTAACAAAGGCGTATGTTTTTTTCTATACGAAGACGGTGCCATCAGCGAGACACCGGCGAGCGACACTGGGGAGAAAATTCAAGCGTAGGTACGCTTGAATTTTCTCCCCAGTGTCGCTCGTATTCAAAAATCTTCTCCAGAAGAGCAGGCAAGAAACTTAGAAGGTCTTGAAGGCAGTCTTAAGACTGTCAGTACTTTAAGGACGGCACAGTGGATATTGGGTCAACAAAGCATAAATGTGTAGTCGCAGGTGTTCATAAACTGCTCGTATGGTCTGATTTTTTAAAACTTTCCGTTAAGCTAAAGCTTTACGGCCTACTAGAATTCCTAGATCTCAAAAATGTTAATGTAAACTTTTTGTTCCAAGTTCCATTTTTTTCCAAATTTATCAACAAAAGTGTGTACATTGTGAATGTTATTATCTCATTGACTTCCTGATAAGTCTGTATTAGGCAGTCTATATTAGGCACAGTCAGTTAAAATTGCAACTCATTTAGCATGGTGCCAAAGAAATCCATGCAAATCTGGAAAGCAATCGAAAATCCGTCCGGTTCGTGTCAACTTACCTGAATGTGTAGGGTGTCCAAATATTTGTTTAAAGAAGTTAGTAATATTTGTTTTAAGAAAGTTATAACATGCAAGTATGAAAGAAAGATATAATGAACATAAACTTTGCTTATGTTCCTCTTTGACATATATTATATTACCAAATAGCCGAATGATTTTTTGGACAGAACTTTGCTAACGTGGCGTTAATATGAGGGTGGATTAAAAATGTTCGCGGCCTCACACATGAATACTCATTGTTATCAAGTTGTCAACGTACAAAATTGTATTTCGGTAGCGTTTGTTGTTTTTAAATTATAACAAGATAATTGAGTGAGTGAAAAGTGTAACATTTGTAACAGGAATTAGTGCTTGGGGAGTGGCAATCTCGTCCCTGTTTTTTATACAATAATGTTAACAAATGAGCAGGCTGCCCACCTGATGGTAACTAGCTACTGTTGCCTATATTGTAAATTTGCAAAGATATCAAGTCACAATACTAACTAACTCTTTAAACTCAATCCATATTAATAAATAAACCAAAACAATAAAAAACTTCACCTCACATTTTTTGGTAACATTTGGAAGATAACTTTATTCGCAAGTAATAAACACGAAATTTGTAAAGATTTCTAAATTGAATGTTGGTACGTAGTTATTAACAATAAGTAAATAAATAGTGATCAATAAACTTGATTTTTTTGTTCGAGTTGGATAAGTGCTGAATGTTCATGGCGCCAACACGGAATATCGAAGGGGCAGTTTCGAATCCTGCACGAGGTATGTTTTTCTCTTGGATTTAATTTTTTTTTTTCTAATGCCCTGTCAATGCGCAACGTGTGGTGACAATATACCTGCAGGAGCAACAAATCACTTTGCGCCGTAACTGTTCCGACTCACGAGCGTCGCCGTCGTCGCCTGATTGGAACGAGCTGCCGTAGAAGTTCTGCTGCAGTTCGTTCCAATCACGTATTTTGTATTTTTTTCCACATTTTGGTTTTGAAATTGCGGATCGCAGAAATGATGTGAGGCCGCTACCAAGCTAAGTTGACAGATGATCATGTAAAGGCAGAAGGAAGGAGCTCCTTAAGGAACACTTTAAAACGTAGATAACGGCATGCATTAGATGAGATGAGGCATTGGGCGGACACATGCTTATAGCAAGAGCGCTTATAAAGAATAGGTAGGTATCTGAAAGTTTTGTTGAGATAAAATTGTTATTTATACAAAGACAATAAAGTTAGCAAACAAGCAAACTGTCAAATACCTATGTCAAAGTAATAAGTAAGAAACACATAGTAAAAAATATTATTATTCTATTGGAAGCATCGCCATGAACTCTGTGTTGGATGTAATGCTTGTGGCATTAATTCAATTGTACATTGTAGGGATATTATTTTTACTGTGCAATAAAGGTTTATTTAATAACTAGCTGTGCCCGCGAACTACGTTTCGCCATCAAAATACTTAACACAGTGTTTAGTTTTTTCCTCCATTTTATTCCATAATGATTCAACTTTATTCTGCCTTTCTTGAGCATCGGCCATTTCGAAATTAGGACAATTTTCGTAGGTTCGTAATGCTCTTTTTCTAACAGTCCACAAAATTAAATACATTACATATTACTATAAACACTAAGTATAATTATTGTTTTAGAGACATTATTGATATTAATAAATTCTTCTTCAGTAGAAAGAACTACACAGTTGCAAGAATAATCTTTATCGTATTCATGTTTCGAATTAAAATAAACAATTGTTAATAAATTAGAACTGTATACGAATAAAGTTTAGATTTTATAATGGGTATTGATAACACCAACAAAATATATTTTTTGGATATGACAACTTGGCCAATTTTGACTGGTCGTACCATTGATATACTACCAAACGTAGATAGAGCGCTTCATACAAAAACGCGCTTGAAATCTGTCACCTAATCGACTATACATTTGTACTCGCCGATATATACTTAAATATGGACGCCCGAATGAAAATTACCATAAAGAAAGTACCGTATATTTAACCTTATTCTGCATTATTACGGCAACTATTTTAAGTACAACCGTGGGAAGTTACATCATTTCATACCTAGCCACAGAGCAAATGACGTTTTAGTAATTGCTACAAGAAAATATCAAATTTATACTCTCAAACATAATGCTTGAAATTGCTTATCGCGTTGTCGCTCCAACGCATGAATGAGATAGCACATCGTAATACGATGCCCGTGCGAGCGAGACGATTGTGATGTACTGACACTGACGCGAAGCGACATGTTTATGATTAAAATAATTGTTTTTTAATGGTTTTTACGTATAAATCGAATATTTGAATACATGATAAGATAATGAGTTTACTTACGCAAAATATGAAATCTTGTCTTTTTTCTGCCGTTTCTGGCTATTGTTACCATAATTTTTAAATGCGCACTTCGGTATGTTTACGTGCCGACAGCTAATCACTCACTATGGAAAGGAACTGCACGAGTCGCGATTGAGCAGTTCTTCACCGGCCTACTTTTCGATCGTTCATGCGTTATCTACGTTTGGTAGTAAATCAATGGGTCGTACAGTAAGCTCCTTGTCAAGCTATACTGTTTGACCTTTGAACCGTTCTTATGTCGCTCGTAATACTGGCGGTTTTCGTAGAGTTAATGTATAGCATGAATGGGGGGGTTACTGTACAAATACGTTTTCCGTATTCGATATCCGATCACGGAATACAGACACGGAGTTTCGTGAACGTAGCGCAGACGTTCGTTTCTTCTCATTCGGGATTTTTACCATTCTACCTAAACGTACGTACAGATCGTGTTCCGTTCGTAATAACAACGAACGTGTGCGGCAGTCAATGAGTATTTTGTATAGATTTGATGCATTCGGATGCCCGCATTCAGAAAACGAATGCGAAAAAACGTATTTTGCGATTAGCCTTAAAATGTATTGAGACTTCCGTTTTTGTAACGTGTACTGTGCGATATAGTGTTGCTGGCATAGTCGTAGTTCGGTTAGCAAACTCGCCTTGATGACTAACATCCAACACACAAACTTGGAGTTATCGTTAGTTAGTTCACGATCGTTGCATTATCACGGTCTCGAAGGACACTAAACACAGGTAACATCTAACATCGAACATCCAATAGGCCCCGAAGCGGTTCTCAAACTTTTTTGGTGACGGAACCCTTTTGGAAAGCGAAATATTTGACGGAACCCTAAAATAAAACAATAGTTTTTAAAAGTGTATTCTTTATTAATAAGCATAATAAAAGTACGACCAGAGAGGGTGTTTTGATTTTTCTAAATTATTGCGGAACCTTTATAGGGGTATTGTGGAGCCCCAGGGTTCGGCGGAACACACTTAGAGCATGGCTGCTCTAGGTACCCTTCAGGGCCTACTTTCATTTAATACCCCTATTGCTGGGTTTGAAAAGCAACTGTTATCAGTCTTTTTTGAGCGGCGGCCATGTTGAATTTACGTCAATGTTGCTACGTTCATAGTGCTCTACTGATCAAGGCCTTTCATTTGATACCCATATTGCTGGGCTTAGAAACGAACTTTTATCAGTTTTTTTTTGAGCAGCGGCCATATTGAATTTTGTGCTATTTTCTTAGGTCCATAGTGCTCTACTCATCAGGGCCTTTCATTTGATACCTATATTGCTAGGTTTGGAAACGAACTTTTATCCACCTTTTTTGAGCGGTGGCCATGTCGAATTTATGTCAATATTGCTAGGTCCATAGTGCTCTACTCTTGAAGACCTTTCATTTGATACCTATATTGCTAGATTAGAAAACGAACTTTTATCCACCTTTATTGAGTGGCGGCCATGTTGAATTTATTTGTGTTGCTAGGTTCATAGTGCTCTACTCATCAAGGCCTTTCATTTGAGACCCATATTGCTGGGTTTGGAAATGAACTATTATCCATTTTTTGAACGGCGGCCATGTTGAATTTATAGCATTTTTCCTAAGTTCATAATGCTCTACTCTTTTAGGCTTTTCATTTGATACCCATATTGCTAGGTTTGGAAACGAACTTTTATCCTTTTTTTTTGAGCGGCGGCCATGTTGAATTTAGGTCGATTTTGCCAGGTTCCTAATGCTCTACTCTTCAAGGCCTTTTATTTGATTCCCATATCGCTAGGTTTGGAAACGAACTTTTATCTATCTTTTTTGAGCGGCGGCCATGTTGAATTTATGTCAATGTTGCTAGGTTCATAGTGCTCTACTTATCAAAGCCTTTTATTTGATACCCATATTGCTAGGTTTGAAAACGAACTTTTATCCATTTTTTGAGCGGCGGCCATGTTTAATTTAGGGCAATTTTCCTTAGTTCATAATGCTCTACTCTTTTAGGCCTTTCAGTTGATACCCATATTGCTAGGTTTGGAAACGAACTATTATTCTTCTTTTTAGAGCGGCGGCTATGTTGAATTTATGTCAATGTTGCTAGGTTCATAGTGTTCTACTCATCAGGACCTTTCATTTGATACCCATATTGCTGGGTTTCAAAACGAACTTTTATCCTTTTTTTTTGAGCGGCGGCCATGTTGAATTTAGGTCGATTTTCCTAGGTACCTAATGCTCAACTCTTCAAAGCCTTTCATTTGATACCCATATTGCTAGGCTTGGAAACTAACTTTTATCCACCTTTTTTAAGCGGCGGCCATGTCGAATTTATGTCAATATTGCTAGGTCCATAGTGCTCTACTCTTGAAGACCTTTCATTTGATACCTATATTGCTAGATTAGAAAACGAACTTTTATCCACCTTTATTGAGTGGCGGCCATGTTGAATTTATTTGTGTTGCTAGGTTCATAGTGCTCTACTCATCAATGCCTTTCATTTGATACCCATATTGCTAGGTTTGGAAACTAACTTTTATCCACCTTTTTTGAGCGGCGGCCATTTTGAATTTATGTCAATGTTGCTAGGTTCATAGTGCTCTACTCATCAATGCCTTTCATTTGATACCCATATTGCTGTGTTTGGAAACGAACTTTTATCCATTTTATTTGAGCGGCGGCCATGTAAAATTTAGGGCGATTTTCTTATGTTCATAGTGCTCTACTCATCAAGGCCTTTCATTTGATATGCATATCGCTGGGTTTGGAAATGAACTTTATCGGCAGTCATGTCAAATTAAGTCAACGTGGCTAGGTTCAATATGTTCTACTCTTTAGGTTCTTCGTTCGATATCCATGTTCCTTGGGTGGATCCAAAAAAATGTGATCCGTCATTTTAGACATTAATTTAGGATCAAGAGTCCCGTCCCGTCCCTCTGCACGTAACCCAGAACATTGCAGTCAGATATTTTTTTTAATTATCAATATTAATCTATTACTTTTAATAGTTTTAAATGGATGAAAGTGTTTGATTCCTTAGTCCTTTTTTTTTTTTTTTTTTTGGGAGGGGGGAAAATGCATTTACGCATTCCTCGTGGTCGAGCCAAACCACGAGGATATGTGGGACTCCCTAGGCCGTACACGGCCCGGGCCTACCCACTAAAAACCCCCCCAGCAGCTCCTCCGTCGGTCACAAGACAGAGGGAAGGGGACAACAGCCAGGCCTTATTCCCGCTGACCCCCTGCCCGTGACATGTCCGTTGCCGGACTCTCCGCCTAGCTCTGCTGCTTTGTGGAGCGGCGCAGAATTGCGCCGTTCAACACCCCGCAACTGGTTTTTTACTGTGGTTGTCTTCCACGCGGCCCGACGCTCAGTGCGCCGGGCCCCCGGCCCGCTCAGTGCGGGTAACGGGTTGCCCGACGGCAGATCCCACTCGATCCACCGCCGCGCGGGTGAGCCGAAGCTCGGGGAAATCCCCAACGGGCGCGAAGCGCCATGGCGAGAAACTCGCCTCGTCCCTACTACCACCAGAGGTAGCCGCCGGGATCGGCTTCCAGCGAGAGCCACATCTCTTCTTATCATAAGAAGAGGGGACTTCGCCCTTCCCCGCATGAAGCGGGTGGCCACACAAAGTGGCCCGCCGGGTTGAACCCGGCCATCCCACGCCCCATATGGGGGTCCTCTCGTCAGACTATTAGCCCGCGGCAGAGAATCTGCCGGGTTGCACAAGGAGGTTGTCTGACATCGCACCCCTTGATTCCTTAGTTCTAATGTAAAAACATATAACACCTTTCAAAATACCTTGAAAAGAGTATCTTCATTTTTCAACATTTCAAATATTTCAAAAATTGTACCGATTTTGTGAAAATTAGTCAAGAATTAAACCAATCTACAAATTTTATGGTCACTCGATAAGTATTATCATAAAAAATGCTTTATACATTGGTTGTATGGCTTGATCTTTTTGCCTTACCACCACGGTACGACATAAGAAAAAGACAATTTGGTTGGCGAAATCCAGTTGGGCACAGCCATTAACAGAAAATATTAAATTTTATTTGTACTATGTGAAACACTTCATTCCTGCCTTTCAATTTTCGAAATCCAATTACTTAAGATCAGGCTGTATGGCGTAGTTCCATTGCCTTTCCTTCGTGGAAGAAAATACCTTCTCTCTGTACCTACTATGTGACAGACTTGTCAAAATAATTTCACGTGCGCCATGTTGTTTTTCTACCTAAAGCCAATTCGAAAATTTTATATGGTATTTTTTCACTAAAAATAAAAAGTGAATTTAAAGAAACGAAATTATGCCTAAATGTTCTTCCGGAAAATTCTAAGCATTGTGGTGTAAGCCATATTAAATTCTGTCCAGTAGTTTCGGAGATCTTTCCGGACAAACAGACAAACAAACAAACAAACAAACAAACAAACAAACAAACAAACCAACAAACAAACAATTTTTTTTAAACTATTCTATCGTGTTCTGCTAATGATTTTAAGGCGACCTGTGTATTTTTTTTCTTAATATTTCGCAATTACAGATTTTTGTACCCCTACGATTTTATTATATATAGAGAAGAGAAGAGATAAATAGTAAATAGCTTACGTGCTCTTATGGCCAATTTCAATAACCTTGGCTTAGTTAAGACAATCCTAAGAAGAATGCTGTCACTTCTTGTCTTTAATGAAAAGAATATGACAGCATGCCACCTAAGATCGTCTTAAGCTAAAACAAGGTTATCGCAATTGGACATTAGACTCTCAATTCTGTAGCCCGTACAAGTACCGCAGTGTACGTGGCCAACTTGTGACATAAGATGTCAAGTCACAGTACCCATTAATTTCACTGCCTGTCTTACCTTTCAAACAGGAGCATAGCAATTGCGGAAATAGGTAAGATAGAGTTACCCATGGTGACGATTCAATACAGAGTCTGCTGATGAAAATAAGATCCTAATTAGACTGTTGTATGCTATCACTTTAAATGCAAATTATGTACTATTTAGAAAAAACATCACTTTACATTCAACATGGCGGACGCTCCAAGATGGCGGATGAAATCGCACGACCGAAATGTCATTTACTAACGCTTAAGAAAACTTATTATCAATTTCACTTATCGATACACAGGGAAACGTTGACGCAATCTTCTGGGTTGTACGTGAAATGTATTTGTTACATTTTATCGGTCCGATACGATACGAGGTTCCCGGCGGTGCCCGGATGGCCGGGAACGAGTCCCGATTCAATTTCCGCGGACATTTCGCCGCCACATTCTGCGGACACGTCGTAAAGGCCGGGTGCGGTTATGGCGGACATATTTTATCAATCAATCGCTCGCGTCTCCAAGGCTATGGAAATAAATATTAAGCACATAGCGCGCGCGGTAAATAAGTTTTTGGGAATTACGTTCTTTAGGGGTGACCAGAGACAGACTCTATCTTATATTTTGCAGCCAATCATCGGTGCTTGCTGTGTTCCGGTTTGAGGAGTAAAACAGACAGTGAATACTGGGTGTTGTGAACAAGTTGACGCGTTTATCACTGGGCCACCGAGCTCTTACCAGTTCCGTCGAAATTTTGACCGTTTCGATTTTTTTATTTATTTATTTAATCTTTATTGCACTTAAAACTGTACAAAGCGCGGACTTAATGCAACAAGGCATTCTCTACCAGTCAACCGAACGGAAAGTTAAAAAAAAAGTATTTGGCGCAAAAAGATGTAACAATATATATGCGTTATTAGATAAAATAACCTATTCCTGAATAAGTATTTACAATACATACATATAAATAATATATATACCGGGTGTAACGGAATACCGAAATAATATTTTAAGGTTGTTGATTTACAAAAAAATGTTTAATGACTATTCTTTGTATTTTTGTTATATGTCTACTTTCGATTTAATACGCTTAACTGTTAAGCGTATTAAATCGAACGTAGGCGTATAATAAAAATACAAAGAATAGCCATAAAACATTTTTTTTTGTTAATCAACAACCTTAAATATTATTTCGGTATTCCGTTACACCCGGTATATATAAATAATATATATACACTCATTTGCAAAAAAAACGGGCGGTTTTGATTTTCATTCATCTTTAAAAAGATACAATACAAAAAAGGTTTCAATCGTTTGTACACGTTACTGGCCGGTTTTAAAAATGCAGTGGTATTTAAAAAGTACGTTCTAAATTCAAATTTTCATTTGATGCTCATTTTTAGAGAAAACCTCTTTTTATCCTACATTTTTAGCGCGAAGTTCCAGAAGTTAACATCGACTTTCATAACTTTTATTAAATTTTCATCGATTAATTTTATATCCTTGACTGTCAAAGCTTTATTTATTGCTGTTTGGCTGTATCAAAAATGGTAGATAAAGTGGTAAAAGCTACCAAAATTATCGCGCTGCTTGAAGAGGGTTGCAGCCAATGCTTCGTGGCTAGGAGGCTAAATGTTAGTCGCTCGACGGTCCAAAGGACCTGGCAGCGATATCAGGAGACTGGTTCCGTCGAGAAGTTCTGGAAGAAAACCATGTACCCAACCACGGGATGATCGTTTTCTTGTGAGTCGCGCATTGAGAAACCGCAAATCTTCGTATGTGGATCTTAAGAACAACCTCCAAGAAGTAAGAAATGTGCATATTAGTCTATGGACGGTCAGGAGGAGGCTTCTCGCTACCAATATACGCAGTCACCGCCCGGCCCGCGGCCCCAAATTACTCCGTGAGCACCGAGTTCACAGGCTTAGGTTCGCTAGAAATTGTGAATCATGGACTCGAGAAGATTGGAAAAGGGTTTTGTTGTCTCTGATGGAGCCAGGATATCTCTGTTCGGTGAAGATCGACGTCGGCGAGTGCTAAGAAGACAAGGACAACGTTTTGCAGAGGCATGTTTCGAAGAAATCACACCTTATGGTGGGGGCTCTGTTATGTTTTGGGCAGGAATAAATTCAATGGATCGTACAGAGTTAGTCTTCATTGAAAACGGCTCACTGACTGGGCATCGATACATAACGGAAGTTCTAATTCCTCATGCACAACCCGCATTGGCCGCTCTAGGTGAAGACTCGATTTTTATGGACGACAATGCTCGCGCCCACCGATCTCGCGATGTTAAAGCGTATGTGCAAGAGGTCGGCATTCGTCGTTTGGATTGGCCAGCTCGAAGTCCCGACCTCAATCCCATAGAGCATGTCTGGGACGTTCTGAAACGGCGTGTGAGATCAGTACAACCAGCTCCGCAGACCATCAGAGAGCTGAAGAATGTGATTACTGCGGAGTGGGAACGTATTCCGCAAGCAAGTATCCGGGATATACTCGCTAGCATGCCCAGACGAATTAAAGCTGTGATTTTAGCTAGAGGGGGGTCACACTCGATACTAAACATTTATCTGCTTTTACTTTATTAAAGAAAAACAAACAAAAAAACATTTTTATTTTTACTTCATGAGCATATGCACTACTAGCGAACATACACTACTAGTGAGGTTTAGCATTATTTCCCATAAATTGTATCAAATTTTTATGAAATACTGATGAAAACGATTATTTTCTTATTAATTTACCAAATTGTGAGGATAAAACTACCTATAATTATCAAACAAAGCAATATTAACATTTGAAATGGTTCCTTGCTTAGGTGCCCGTTTTTTTTGCAAATGAGTTTATATACATTTTTATTATTTTTTTGGCAAATAAGTCTTTATTGTTCACCATTAATAACTTCGTATCAACATCCAATTTAGACATCTTGGAAATTGATTAAAAATAAAGCAAACTTACAAATGTTATATTTATGACTTTGCATTTTTTTCGGAATGCAAAATAAATTGAAATATTAATAAATCAATACAATAAAAATTTCGTTTCGGGCGGGAATCAAACCTGCGTCTTCAACATACCGTGTTGACGCCTTAACCGCTGGGCCACCTAACTCTTACTAGTCCTGACGAAATTTCAACTATATTAATCTGTAAAGAAAATGCTAATTCACAAATATAAAAATTGTTTAGCAGTTAACGTGTGAAAGCATCAGATACATTTCCGTGATTGGAACAGTTACTCAAATCAAATACATTGAATCGAGTAACCGTCCCAATCACTCTGATCGGTATTTATTTATAGTTTTATAAAATCAAAATGATGTATGTGAAAAACTAGTACTTACTGTAATGTTGGCAATTGCGACGAGGCGACAAAAAATTAGACTGGTTTTTTGCCTGTTCTTCTCAAAAGGCTCTCCCAATTTCCGTTCAGCAGGCGGAGCACGAGCTGCCAAGACGGGACTTGAGTCACCATTATCTCACAATTTCAGTGACATAATCTCTATGTCTTAAAGAGTAGTACCGCGCGTCTTTAGTGTGACTGACGTGACAAAACTTTCTTGAAGCTCGTCAAGGGACACGTGTGACTGAGTTTTATCACAAATTTCTTGGCGTGCCTGTGCTTCAACTGCTGTGGTTGTAGCAAGAATACTTTGGAAGATGTAGCAGCAGTCGGAGAGCAAGAAATTTGTGATAAAACTTAGTCACACGTGTCCCTTGACGACCGTCAAGAAATTTTTATCAAGTCAGTTACGCTAAGTACGCGCCCGCCGTCGTGCTACTCT
The DNA here is from genome assembly GCA_963935595.1 of Schoenobius gigantellus. Taxonomy (NCBI): domain Eukaryota; kingdom Metazoa; phylum Arthropoda; class Insecta; order Lepidoptera; family Crambidae; genus Schoenobius; species Schoenobius gigantellus. Next base: position 43,675,595 of record OZ012544.1, on the reverse strand, counting down.
TTAAGACATAGAGATTATCTTACTCAAATTGTGACATAATGCGTGACTCAAATCTAGTCTTGGCAGCCCGTGCTCCGCCTGCAGGCAGTAGAGTCAACTTCTTTCGATTATGTTTAACATCAATAAGCACCTATATCGGTTTACATTGATTAAAGTTCTTTGAATTTGAATTTCAATATACCTCCACTGAGCAATGACTATCTTGATTGATCTGAATACAAAGTTAGCTCTGCAGATGAAGCCTACTCTAGAAAGCCACTTTATCTGTCGCCAACTTTATGAGCTCACGATAATATTTCAGACCGCAGTCGCAACTTTTAAATTAACACTTAAGCCGCAACAATTTAGCGACAGAGACTATTTTTGTGTTCTGTTATTTGAATTCGAACTGTAAATTGTTGTGTGTGGAATGGATAAATGTGGCGTAAAACTAAGTTTGTGGGTCGTGTATCGTGCAGGAAAGTGATAAGTTGAAAACTGAATTTGTCAGTACAAGGAAATTTCACCTCGGGAAGGATTTAAACCTGAATCTTCAAAATGCCGTGTTGATACAATGACCATAATCACGAGGTACTTATACAATAAAATTAATTATCTTAATATTATGTGAGAGCTTCGTTAATAGTACAACGTGTCATCATGCAGTTTAGAAATCTACAAATTTCTTAAAAATAGTTTAGGAAAAGGAATGAAGCAAGCATACCAACTTAATACAATACCAACTTAATATTTGACTTTGCATTTCCTTTAAAGTTGTTAAATAAATTGAAAAATCATCGATCAACATAAGAAAAAGAGTTTTGTAATGTTAAGTAACTACCAGTCTTTGCTCGGTCTCGCTGTGTCTATCGCGCCATAATATTAAGGCGCATAGTGCTCCCAATGACCTTGCGTCGATCGTCCCGCACTGATTACATAGGAGTGAGTGAGTGAGAGTGAGGGGAATATTCAAGCAAACCTTTACGCGTAAGATGAATTATTTAAATAAAAAAATAATAAAGGCGAATAAGAAAAATCTAAAAAGACCATCCCCTAGAATATTGTTCACTTTATTTATTGAAATCGAAAGTATGTGATTTAACCTAATATTTACGAAGCGATTAGGTTTATAGTTTTAAAATCGAGGCATGTTTGGGTCACATTTTAACCAAGTTTTAATTAATTTATCAAAAAATTAAAAAGACCATCCTCTAAAGAATGCGTTGAATAATAACATATCTTTTTCAAAGATTTTTTTATTCAATATTTATGAAGAGAACCGGTTTTTTCTGCAGTGATTTTTTATGATTGACGTTACGCGCCTTAAGAGGAAATCGTTAGGGGCGTTCTTCCATACAAACGTAGTCCCATGTTTCCTTCGTGAATAATAATAATAATAATAATAACTTTATTACTCGCCATAGTCTTACATAAATTATAAAGGTAAGCAATTAATTTAACTTAATAGTTTTTATGACATATTTACATTGCTTTATAACCTATGCTTCCCAGTAATAAGAGTTAAGGTGATTAAAAAAGTTATCAAAAACAGCTGGCTCACCAAAGGCATAAAACGATGTTGCATAAAAAAAAGGCAACTTTATCTTAATTATAGATTTAAACTGACTAATAAAAGACAACACAGAAAGAGATACCAATCATACTCTAAAATTTTAAAAAAATGTATTCTACAGGCACAAAAAAATATAAACACAACATATATAGTAAAATCAAAAAATAAATGTAGAACTACATGGGACATAATTAAAAATAGTGTACAGAGTGCTGAGCTGACTCCATGGCCTAAAAAATTTAAAGTAAATAATAAGTGTATTAATAATATGACTGAGATCTGCGAAGAGCTTAATAAACATTTTATAAACTTGACAAGCGGAAACGTTCCTACTAATAATGCGAATGACATTCCAAACAATTCCAAGACTATATTTTTGACACCATTGATTGAAAAAGACGTATATAATATTATAAAAAAATTAAAAAACACACATTCTACTGGTTATGATGGCCTTAGAACAGATATATTAAAAAAAAGTGCCCCATTCATAACTGCGCCATTGACATATATTATTAATCTGTCTTTTTCAGAAGGTCATTTTCCATCTAAATTGAAATTTACAATAGTAAAACCATTACACAAAAAAGGAAGCCATGACAATGCTGAAAATTATAGACCTATTGCTTTAATACCAGTATTGTCGAAAATTTTTGAGCGGGCAATGGCCGATAAACTAAATTCATTTGTCAGTTCATGTAAATTATTAAAATCAGAACAATACGGATTCAGAAAAAGCTCATCTACTACTCTTGCTTGCTTTCAACTTATCAAACAAATAACACAATCTCTTGATTCAAAAATACACACTCTAGCAATATTCTTGGATATGAGTAAAGCGTTCGACTATGTATCTCACGATTTGATGCTAATCAAACTAAATAGATATGGAATAAGAGGAGCAGCCTTACAGTGGATAGATAGTTATCTAAAAGACCGACAGCAACGTGTAGAAGTATCTGCCACTAAGAACAATCTAAAGAAAACCTATCATTCTCAATACACATACAATAGATGCGGTGTGCCGCAAGGTAGCATAATGGCTCCGTTACTATTCTTATTCTTTATTAATGATTTGCCGGATATTATAGATCAGCCATGTATATTATTCGCCGATGATGTGACTTTGCTGATTAAATCTGATAATATTAATAAGATCAAGGATATTGCTAATTACAATTTCGGACAAGTACTTAAGTGGTTGAAAAATAACAATTTAAATATAAACATAGATAAAACGAAATTCATTAAATTTAAAACCAAAAATAATAGTGAATCTAAACTTGGCATACAATTTAATAATGAAAAAATTAAAGAAGTAAATCAGACAAAATTTTTGGGTTTAACAATTGACCAACACTGTGACTGGAAAACACATATAGACAATCTAGTAAACTATAGTCTACTAAATTAGACCGATTTGTATTTGCCTTAAAAAGAATAAGCCAAGTAGCATCAAGAGAAGCAGCAATCATAGCATATCACGGATATGTATCTTCCTCGTTGCGCTATGGTCTAGTATTGTGGGGTAACTCTGTTGAAATGCCTCGAGCATTTATAATACAAAAGAAATGTGTGAGGTCTATGTGTGGTGCAAGTAATTTGGATAGCTGTAAGCCTTTATTTCAAATGCTAAATATCTTGCCACTCCCATGCTTGTATATAGCAGAAATATGTATTTTTGTAAAAAAACACTTGCAGTTGTTCTTACTAAATAGTGACCAACATTACAGAGGACGTAGAGTAAACGATTTGTTTGTTCCTTCTCAGAGATTGAAAATATTTTCTAATAACTGTTACTGCATGGCAATACGGGTATATAATAAACTACCTAATGATATAAAAGATCTGACGTATACAAAATTTCACAGAGCACTTTTAACATTCTTAAAGAACAAAATGTACTATTCAGTTAAGGAATACTTGAATGACATATCTTAGATTTATGTTGACATTGTTTCTGATCATGTCCTGTTTTAATTGTTGACATTGTTGTAATTACATAATTTGGTTTTGACATTCTCTGATAATATTGATATAATTTCTTATTGCTGACATTTCTCATGTATTTCTCCATTTAAATTTTCATTGACATAAAAATTTATAATTGTATTTGCACACTGAAGTGACTACCAGTAGAATATGTGGAATTATATCTTAAGAACACCAATTGTTACAATATTCTGGCAAATAAAATATTATTATTATTATTATTATTAGAAAGTTGACTATGGTGGGCTGGCACCTGAAATAGGACGAATCCTGAAACATAGGCGCAGCCCCCCACCCCATTACAAGTACAAAAACACAGGTTAAATCAATTCTTAGTACAATAGAATACCTAGGTCCTCTTTTCCACTTAAGTGTGAGTGTAAATGTGTGCATGGGTGTATGTGTATGTGTGTGTGTGTGTATGTTTGTGTGTGTGTGGGGGGGGGGGTAAGTGTATCCCTGCGTGAGTGAGTATGTGCCTCTGTGAGTGTGCTCTCGTGTGTGTATGTGACACACAGAGAGAGTATATGTGTGTATGGGTATGTGTATTTTTTAGAATGAATTTTTATTTTAACTTAAAAATGTTTTCTGTTTCATCATAATTAAGGCTAGCCAAAATACGTTTGAGTACTGTTTTTATGCCATTTTTGTTTAATTTTATTATATTGTTTTTGTCATTAATATACCGGTACAAGAATGGGCTCATATAAGGTATTTGACGTCTTGCAAACATTGTGTTAAAGTCTGGAACTGGAGTACGGCAACGCCGTTTGCCTTTGGGTAACTCATTTGGTTTTATATGTTTATGGTACCGAAGAACCGAATTGAAAATAAACAATTATCTAACAGTTAGCAGTTGTGTTTCCTCGTACAGCTTTTTTGTTGGATACCTTCTAGGCTTAAAGCACATGACCTTAATCACTGCCCGTTGTGCTCTTTCCAATATCAAGAGAAAGGAAGCCGCAGCACCACCCCAAACGGTGACACAGTAAGTCAAGAGAGATTGGCAAAGAGCAAAGTAGATTTTAGTTATAAGTTCAGGGTCAGAGGCATCTCTAAGGTTCCTAAAAACAGGAAGGAGTTTCCTGATTCTTTTGCTTAGTGCCACTATTTGCGGTTGCCAGTTTAGGTTCTTGTCAACAATTATTCCCAGATATTTATGGTTGTCAGTTTGTATTAGGATTTCACAATTACATTCACTTTCCGAGTCACAATAAGCAGAATGCGCTTTGATTATGAAATCATTAGGCGGATTTGAAGCACCAGAGATTCTAAAGCAAATATATTTTGTTTTTTGAATATTAATGGTAAGGAGATTATCGTCTAACCACTTAATGATCTTCTTGAGCCCATTCTCTGCAGATTTTTCAACTAATGGCCATGTTTTGTTTTTGAAAATTAATGCCGTATCATCGGCAAAGGACAAAACACTTCCATTGTCAACTGTCATGCTACAGAGGTCATTGACGTAAGCCAAGAAAAGAGTGGGACCAAGAGTACTTCCCTGAGGGATTCCATAAGTAGTTGGTGAATTAGTGCTACAGAAATTACCCACTCTAATCAGCTGGCTCCTATCCGTCAAATAGTCGGTTAGCCATTCCAATGGAGGTCCACGTATTCCCATATTCTTAAGTTTAGACAAGAGTAGCGGTATGGAGACAGTATCAAACGCTTTTTAAGATCTAAAAATATACCAACACATCTATCCCCTATATCTAATGATTTTGTAACTAATTCTGTCAATTTTGCCACAGCATCTTCAGTGTTTCTGCCTGATCGAAAACCGTATTGGGTATCAGCTAATACATCTCTACATTCAAAATATTTTATTAATCTGTTGTTAAAAGCCTTTTCAATAATTTTACTTATTGTACTTAGCAACGATATTGGTCTGTAGTTCGATACTGAATCCACCCCGCCACCCTTGTAAATGGGGATGACAACAGCTTTTTTAAAAATGGTTGGAAAAGTTCCAGTTGAAAAGCTCAAATTACATAAGTGTGCAATCATAGTACACAAAACGGCGTGTGAGTTTTTAAGAACCTTAGTCGGGATACAATCGATTCCTGGTGCACTGTTGCTTTTAAGATTGAGAATAATTTTGTCGATTTCTATATAATCTGTGGGAAAAAGGCTCATGGAGCTGTAACTTTTGGAAGAAACTGTTTTTAGTGCTAATTCGGAGGGATTCGTTTTCGTTCTCATCAGTATATCCGAAGCTAGATTTTCACCAATGGTTGTAAAATATCGGTTAACAATATCAAGAGAACCTTGTGGTGATGCTATCAATTTCAGCAGAGGTGAAGCATTTACGCATTGGTTTTTGATGTTGCATAGCTCCTTAACAGTTTCCCATGTGGCTTTATTGTTTTTATAGTTTCTGTTAAATTTATCTTTATAATAATTATTTTTCAGAGCTTTGGCAGTTTGGTTACATGCGTTTCGATATTTGATGTATTGGTTTTTAATTTCAATGTTGTTAGGGTTCATTTTTGTTTTTTTATGCAGTTTGTCTCTAGTTTTAAAGCATTTAATAATATTGGGAGTTATCCAAGGTTTTAGTGGTCGTTTTCTTTTGCTTAGGGTTATTATTGACGTGTGTTTTATGATAATTTCCTGCAATATTTCAGTCAACGTTAATGCGGCTTTATTGGAATCTTCAATAGATAAGAATGGTTTCCAGTCATACGATTTGATCGCTTCCTCTATGGCCTCATATCCTATTCTAGTTCTCGTGAAGGATTCACAAATAGGTGATGCTGACGCAAGAGAACTCGAAAGAGACAAAAATATAGGATCATGGTCAGTTATGTCGGTTTTTAGGACAAAACATTGACAGTTTGCGACTATTTTGCACATAAAATGGTCTAGGCATGTACGTCTGTGAGTCGGAGTATCAATAACATTATGTAGACCATGTGATCCTATAATTTCCAAGTACTCTCTGACAATTGCACAGTTGGTATCTAAGGTGTCGATGTTTATGTCTCCTGTAAGAATTATATTACGTGTTTTAGTAGTGGTCAAAAGTGTATCCAAAGAGTCTAAGAATATGTGTGGATTTTTGAAGGCATAGGGACGGTAGATTCCGAATAATGGCACTAGTTGCTCTCTTTTTTCAATTAAATCAATTCCCACTATAAGCATGTTTCTGTGTTTTCCTTTTTTTATTAAGTTAATTATTAAAGCAGATTTAAACCTTCAAAAACCTAATAATTTTTTGCTGTATTCAAACGTCTAAAGAACAAAATATTGAACGTGATTATATGAAAAAAGCAAAAAAAAAGTCTTGCTTTAATTTTTAACGCAAAGAGTAATTAAATCGGTCAAGTTTTCGCGGAGAAAACAGGAAACTACGAAACGTATATTTTGTGTGCTTTTCATAGGTATTTTCGGTCCCAGCTGCAGTTGTCCCTATCGCGCTCAGTTCGACACACAGCGCGACAGCAATACATTTTACAAATACCTATTTTTGAATTCTCTCGACCTAAGTGTTTCCTCTTAAGATTATTACTAAGATTTTTTTATTCATTGATATATTAGGAAGTTACCTATATTACCAAGATTTTTTTTGCTTGTTAGTTAAGTCAGGGCTACGTCACTCGCGCAATGCGACGAAAAAAGTGCCTACTGCTGCGTAGCTCGCCGGCGATCTGTTCGACAGAGTGTTGCCGCATGCGAGATAACGCGCACGTACTCGTATATACGATTCATTGTACAAGTAACTCCGCAGTAGAGTCCCCGCAGACGACAGACTTTATAGTCGGCCGATAGTTTAGTCGGGTTGGGTTGCTAGTGCGCACACTGGGCCAACAAAACAGTTGGGTTGGACGTGACTGCGCAGACCAGCCAACAAGTAGTGGGCCGATTGATTACATTGACTAGAGTTGGTGAAGAGATCAGTCGTGTGGGATGTTGCCTAGAACTATTCTTCTCGCTTTATGCTTGAAAAAAAGAAGGGAAAGGATGAAGAAGAGAAATCGATAGTACTGGGTGCATCCCATCCACAGTAATAGATTATTGCAAGGAAAGTTTTACACAACTGCTTCACAGACTTTTCTCATAGTGTTTTTCTTCAGATTAACTTTGGAGTACTTATTTAAGATTTTTTTTATAGAGCGCGGGTCTTTTTTCAATTTCTTGAATTAAATTTTCTCTGATTAAAAATTAAATCTTCATACAAATTAAGAAGCCTACCAAATTATCAGCCGATAAAAAGTCTTCAGTCTGCGGGGACTTTATGCTATCGCTTGAAGACATGATGACGCTGACGAGGTGTTCACGGGAATGTCGATTCTCCGTGCGCGCCGTAGAGTACGTTTATTCTTGCAGCGACTTTTGTCTGTCTGTTATGGCTGTTATTAGCACGGCGATTCAAGCGTTTCTTTTTGAGTGATCTGTTACGTAGTAACTATTATCTAATCTGTGGTTTATTGTTGACAGGCGTGATCACGACGCAATGTGGTCGCAGGCGCCGCGCTAAGCACCGTCCCCGATGGGCAAGACCTCCGGCGGCCGCCCTGACGCAGGCGTGCGTGCGCAGCGGTACAGCAACAGGAGGTACAGTATGACCAGCTTTAGGCTTAAAGCATGCTCTGTTCGCCTCTAACGATAAGGTTGTTGACAGCTGGATAGGGCAACTTGCGATACCCTGATCTTTTGCGCGCACTGCAGTACAGCAACAGGAGGTACGGTATGACCAGCCTATAGGCTTAAAGCATGTTCCGATTTCCACTAAAGATAAGGCTATTGGCAGCTGGATATGGCAACTTGCAATACCCTGACCTTTTGCGTGCGCTGAGGTACTGCAACTGGAGGTACGATATGACCAGCCTATAGGCTTAAAGCATGCTCTGTTTGGCCCTAACGATAGGGTTGTTGAGAGCTAGACAGGACAACTTGCAATACCCTGACGCACGCTTGCGCGCGCTGCGATACAACAACAAGAAGTACGGTATAACCACCCCAAAGCTGTAAGCATTCTTTGTTTGAACTAACAGGTTTAATTGTAAGATCTCAGGAGGAGTTTCTACGGGTTTCAAACAGTAGATCTCACAAAGAAAAGCGAGGTTCTTTTTGCCTAGAGGAGGCAGAAGTGAAAGCGCAACGTGCAGGTTATGATGTGTTTCGGGGTAAGCCAGAACGTGCATCTACATCTTTAGATAGTAGGCAGGAACAGACGCAGGCGGTCTTGAACCGGTAAGAAGATTGAACAGGTGTCGGAACAGCTGCCCGAAGATACGACCCTGTTACTCTTCAAAGCGTAACACAGCAACGCAAGCACTGCTGCTTGGCGGTAGGAATAGGTAACATAGGGGTAATCGTCTACTATTACCCCTATATTATATATACCCCTATGGCTCAAGTACAAAGTCAGTAGGTGTATATTGGGCATTCTAAAACAGTTTTCATCAAAACACCGCAAACGAACGCAGTGAGATTTGAGCTACGCTTCGCTGCGCTCTAGCTCCGCTACGCTCCGCAAATCTCACTGCGTTCGTTTACGGTGATTTGATGAAAACAGTTTGAAATTGCCCAATATACATTATACAGGGTTAAATTATTCATACCATTAAATTGTAATTTTTGATAAATAAAGAGTTATGCGAGTATATTGAATCACCATATTTGTTTTCATTAATAAAACGCAGAAATTTTTGTTAAAAATATTTTTTTATTATAAAGCAAGTAACAAATATCATCATAGCTAAACTAGAACAATACTTTAAATACAAATTTTCATTCAAGTACAATTTACTGAAGTCATAAATTACATGTGCTTAAGTACCACTTTTTTATGAATAAAACATTCCTTAGAGCGCACTCTTTTTTATGAGTTATACAATTGAAGTTAGCTCCACCTTTAGCATAACTATTGCGCAATGTTGCAAAATTAGGACAACCTTTGCCTTCAACATTTATCAAAAAGCAGTCAGAACACAAATCTTTAATCCATTTTTGCTTTTCAACACCTTTCATTATTATGGTTTGGTCCTTTAAAATTGGAATAATTAATCTCTTAAATTCTCTGAAATCTATATTGCCTTGACTCCAGTATATTCCTCTGTTGCGTTCAATCCAATTGACTGCTCTTTTTTCTTCGGCAGATAATTTTAGATACGAATATGGAGGTTTTATTAAAAAGACTTGCGTAAACTCTTTTGTGGCTAACGCAAATTCCTTAATAATAAAATTATTTTTGCAGTCTTTGAATCCTTGAACATCAACAAAAAGTATCGAACTCTTATCAGCACTCATTGTTTCGTTGTATTCCACTGTTTAACATAAAGTTGAAGTTTGTTCTTTCAAATACCTTTTGATTGCACTTTATTTAGTTAAGATATTTTCTTCACAATATTGCTCAGAGGTTTGTACTCAAAAATGCAGTCATTTAAAATCAAGCAATATGCTGCTGTCTGATCCGGGATTTCTTGGTCTGTTTCAATCTCCACTCTGACATCGATTGATCCCTTTATCATTTCTTGTTGGTGAGAACAATCAATAACAAATAATGGGGCAACGTCTCTGAATTCCTTCAAGCTCATCAACGGCTCTGGTCGCCGTCCATGATAAGACTGTTGAAATCTTGCATATTGTTCGTATAATAAATTAAATTTATCCTCTGAGAAACTGACATTCAATCCTTCATAAGGGTAATACGATGAATTTAAATATACTTTTACATCTCGTACATTGCAGTGATCGAACTCTGCCATTGACATTTCCGCATTGTGTTTGCGATTGGTTTGCAAGGCTATAATAACGAATCTTGGTTTCTCTATCTGTGACGAAGTTTTGATAGACCAAGTGTGTTTACGTGTCTTCGGTAATAATGGATATTCATACAAATCCCAATTTCGAAATGCTAGTGTAATAGGCCTGTCCTTTTCTAGATGTTTCAACAAATTGATTCTTTCACGATCTGATACTTTAACGTGCGGAACTCGCCAAACAACTTTGCTAATAGTTATATCTTCGACCACCTCTCCGACATTTAATTTCAAAGCATTGAGATTCGTATTGCTTCTTAATAGCACCAATTCATGTTTGGAGTTAATTATAACTTTTTCATAATCTTCTGCAAAACCTAAAATTTTCTTCAACGGCACAGAAGCCGAAAAAATTCCTCCGTTAAGATTGTTTGTACCAGAAGTTGACCATCCCCATACACGTGAGCATTTAGATTCATTATCATTTAACGAGAGGTACGATTTTATTGTTGTAGTTATGCCAGCATTTTTTATTTTGTCTATTTCTATTCCGTTTAACTCATATCGAATATCTTGAAATAAATATAGTATTGGATTGTTGATAAAATACACATTTGATATTTTTTCTTTAGTCGAACTATTATAAACATTGGCTTTACCCTCAATATACAAAGTGCTGAGTGAGGGTAACAGACATAGATCTTGTTGATTAATAGGTATTCTTATTTCATCATTCTTGTTGAAACTTGTTACGTACGGTTTATAAGAATGATATTCGAAACTTTCAATACTATTGTCGTATGATGTTGATTGTGATATATTTAAAATATTCATTTTAACAAGCCAATCAACTTCAAAAATTCCTTATTGTTTTTGGTGAGCTTCTTTTTTATGTGAAGCGGTGTGCTTTTATGAGGTGATCTTCTAGTACTAACTTGAATGCAAGCTGTGTCATGATTTTTATTGAAATTTATCATTTTTACGAAAATGTAGATACAGTTGTACTTCTTCGTCTCGTAAATTGATTTGTTTATTCTCGGCGTCTAATAATTGTATAGTTATTGCACTTATAGAACTTTTATTTACAGGAAAATATATTAGATTTTTCGGCACTTCAATGATCCGATAACCAGGTGGTACGTTAGGAACAAACTCGTGAATAATATGACTTGCAGATCCGTTCACGAATGACCCACTAACTACGTCGCATTCGATGCGCACAATGGTTGTTGGCAATATACTGACAGGATACAGAGATTCGGTCCTTTTTAATGCCTTTATTGTTTCTCCACCAAAACCTAAAATCCTTCCAAGTGAGTCACTTTTGTTGAAATGAACATCTTTAGTACAAAAAATTGTAGTTTTTAAAGTATTATTATTACAAGTTAATTTTAACATTGCATTTCTAATGTATGTCTTTAAATAATCACAGATATCTTGAAGTTCATAAGCTCCTTCAGGTATTTCGATTACTTCGTTATCGTCATAGTAGAATTTATTATTTCTTTTATCTATGTTGGGTATAGAATTAAATGTTGAAAAATACAACAATCCACACTCATAGTATCCACTTAATTCCAAAGTAGGTGAGTAGTTTGTTATCAGAGAGGATCCTTTTCCAGTTATAGACACAGTGAAAGACATTTTACTACTGATAAAGAATTTTATTTCAAGCTTTATATAAATGTGTTTTCCAATACTCCTTTAAAAATTTTATACAAAGGTGGCCGCAATTAACAGAGTCAAATGTTTGATATTGCTCATAGTTATAATTTAAAGAAACATTTCTTAAGTAATCAAGTAGTTCTAACGGAGGTTTCAGATTACCAAAACTATCAAAATATTCAGCATACTTATTTTCTTTCACGTAGGCTACCCAATGTGTTCCAATGTTATTTGAAGTATCTAAATTTATAATACCGCATTCTATCTTCCTAGGTTTTGAGGGCAACGTATCCCTCATGAAAACACCACGAAAAAATGGAATATCACTAGCATGTTCTAATATATCCCAATTAGTTAATGCCCGCCTAGGTAGCCGCTTTATTAGTTTTTTGAGGGTTTCAAATATAGACCTGCACCCTTTTTATAAGGTCTAATATATAATCCTTTTCCGAGAGCAACCGCCTCCATCATCTTATTATGTCGTTCCGATTCTTGAAGAGCTTTTTGAGCTGCTTTTGAATCATTAACCGCTTTTGCTATGCCAGCTGCTCCACCAGCCAGTGAACCTAAAGCTGATAATCCCGCGAAAATAGGAATTAACGGTAACAGTCCTCCACATTTTGGAATAGGAATACAACGAGGTAAACTCATTTTATTTTTATTTCTAAATAGTTTTTTTGCAGCGGCGACCGCATATTTAATAGTAGAATTTGTGTCTTTAGATTTTATTTTTTTTAATTTAGATTTGAGTTTTTTCACAGCCGTCATAAACGACCGAGCACCTGCACCAGCTCTTAATTTGGCCTTCATAGCATTTTTTACTATCCATGATGCAATTTTTTCTTTCTTTCCAGCGTCTTTTGATTTCAATCTTCTTTGAGCCATATTTAATAGATCTAGATCAGCTTTGTGCCTTACGTTAGCGTCGTTGTTTATGTAAGCAATATCGTGGTGCATACAAGCGTTATCCAATTTATTAATTCCTCGCTGACCCTTAAGTAATCGTTTCTGAAGCTTTGTGCCGGGTCCGCAATATTGGTAGCCCGGTAAATGTAACTCAAACGGAATCTTATTTATTAAGCTGTTTATGATACCACTTCCTTTCTTCATTGATAAACAAAAAGTGAATCAATAAAGATATCTTGAGCTATTTTATATCATAAAACCAATTTATTCTTATCAACCCAACTATTTTCGCTATTACTTAATCCTAACCATTTTACAAACAATTTGTTTCCTTTTCTTTTTATAACCTTTTCAATGAGGTATAGGTCTGGAAACTTAGTTTTTTGTAACTCGTATGCATAAAATGAGCCGAGGATTCTTTGATTGCGTCTGTCCTCTATTTGATAAGTTGTTGGGTTAGTGTGATTAACTTTTACTATACGAAATATTTCGGTGGACCAGTTTGGCGTATAGCCTTTGTAAAAATCTGCTTTATATCTACTTATGCGAACATAATCACCAACACGAAATGTATATCCCCGACTTGTTTTATTCTTTTGAGAATTCATAATATAACCTTTGACTATAAGCTCATTTACTTTGTTAACTTCCACAGGCTTAAATTTTGTTATTCTATGCAAAGTGTTATTGTAGTGTTCTACAACGTCCTTTAAAATATTTTTATACCATTGGTAATTTCCGTTCAAACTAAATAGTTTGTAAAGGTGAGATTTAATTGTTCTTATAACTCTTTCTACTATAGATGCTTTTTTAATAGAATATGTTGAATAATGATTAATATTATACTTTTTCATTAATTGTTTAAAATTATCATTGTAGAATTCTGTGCCTAAATCAGTTTGTAAATTTTTAGGTTTTCGTAATGATGTAGTTAAAATACTTTGCATTGCATCTGTAACATAATTTTTCGCTTTTGATTTTAAAGGTCTGATCCATACATATTTTGATAAAGTGTCAATTACGATAAGAATATATTTATACCCTTTATTAAACTGTGAATATTTTTGCAAATCTATGAGGTCGGCTTGCCATAAATCATCTATTCCTTTTATGATCGTACATCGCCGGGAAAAATTCCTTCTTGCTGCTTTGTGAAGCTCATTCACTATGTCTTGTTTGCTCATTATTATCTGGTTTCTCTTGAAGCATGTGATCAATTTCTGTCCTTGTGTAAAACAAGGTGGCTAGCTTATTAAGTATTGAACTTTCAAAATCATTTAAACGAATATTTACATCACTTAAAATATTAGTTCTTAGTTCGTGTGTCTTTTCATCCACGTAAGCTTTATTGGCGGCTTCGTCATCATTGCCTGGCGATATAAGCCCTTTTAATCTTGATGATTTTAAATCATATTCACCTGTTTCTGACTTCACTAATGTATCGTTGAGATTTCCAATATATTCCTCTAATCGTAAACGTTTATGAACGTGATGACCAAATTTATCTACATTCATTTCCGTATCTATGCGGTGTTTGCTGTATAACTACTGATCAGTTTTTTAAAATTAGGTTCCTTATATTTGGTGTTTTTAATGATGCCTGCTTCGTACAGCTCTTCTATAATCGCAATAATTTCATTATCTAAGCCGGTATTGCCAGCATCACGAGATGCAAACAGTAATTTCAATCGATCTACTAATTCATTTGGATCATCCCAATAAACGTAATCTATATCTTTCTTTACACTTTTTAAAAGATTTATTCCTTTTCCTACCGTAAGACTTTCTGTGCTGTCATACTTATTTCTAGAGAACTTAAACAGTGGTTTAATAATATGCATGTACTTAAACCCTTTGTTACTATTAATTGGCTTGCGTGGATCACAATTACGCCTATGTGCATTCGTTTCTATTAGAAGCTCTTTATAATTTTGCAAATCTTCATCTGTGATAACATCCAAATTTGGTGTCTTTTCAAATAGTAATTCTTTTAATCCAAGAGTTTTGTTTAAACTTCGATTTCCAATTTTTATAATTTTTCCGTCGTCGAAAACACGTGTTTGGCCGAGCATAAGTTTTCCTCGTTCATTTTTTATTCCAAAAGGGATATTTGCGTCGGGTGAAGCACACCACGATAAACTATTAAGTGAAACATTTGGTGATGATTGAAAGGACTTAAAGGAAGCATCACTCATATTATTGTTGTCAGAAGGTGATACGACAAGGGTTTTTTCGGAATTAAATTTTTTATAGAACAGGACAGATATTATAATCTAATTTTAACGTTTCCTTTTGTTTGAGGAACTTCATAGCAACTTGTCCGTTTTGATTCGTGGCTTTTAACAAAATGGATATAACACTTTGCGTTCGTAATAATAAGAGAACTAGCAGTATATTTACTTGTAAGTGCACTTACTCCACCATATAGACTAAGCATTCGACGGCGGTAACAATAGCAAAGAGTAGAAGAATTTGGATACTGTTACCACTCATTATATTAAGTTTTTGGACGTGTCTAGAACACACAATGTTAAAGCATCGAGAAGAATGGAGAGAGAAGAAAGAGCTCTCACCCCTCTCGAATCGTGCAATAAAAAATGATATGAGTAAGGAATCGATGCTTAAAAATAAACATTGTTTAATTACTTGCATCCCTACTTTAACAAAGTAATACACTGCGTTCTTTAATAAATAAAACTATATTTTTAATTTTATTACCATTATTTTAAACTATGTATTTGAATTCTAATAAATTTTATCTTAGATTTATTTATAGAGGTAATTCTGAATGAATGTTTTTCAAAATATTTGATTACATTATAGAGGTGTTAAAATAAAAACAAATATTTTCATACAAGTCTTTTTATTTTTAAATAATATTTATTGAAAACAATACAAGACTTAAACTAACATAACTATTTAAAATAACATAAGTCTTAGTTAGTAACATTTATAAGCATTACTATAATTTTTCAGAAGAATAATGTTGTTGAAATAATGTATCTCCGTGAGTGTACACGTAACTAAAGATATTAGGTACGCATCTAGCACATTAGAGAATTTTAATATACATCTACAAATGTTTTAGGTCAGCAATAGTTATTTAAAAACTATAACTGTAACCACATATTTTCTTAGAGATATTAGTTATAATATTTTCTGCTTGATCCATTATTGGATCAATATGCTCGGTTACCACATATTGTGTTTTTATTAATGGATCATTGCTGGTTGATTCCAGATCTAATATTTCTAATTTAATTAATCGCCGCCCTTTAGTAGGTATTGTTTTAATTAAATAAGAAGGTTCGTTCCCCTTCGTATTCTGCAGTAACTTGCTTCTCCTCTTCATGGGCTTCTTTTTATTAAAAAGACTTTTAACCACCTTGGCATGCAGCGGTGAATCTTTAGCATTCCAATGTGGAAATTCTTCAGAGAAGCCCTCCAACATATCTTGCGCATTTTGCTCAAAGCAAGGAGGATAATCTTCTGTTGCCTCCTTGCTTATGAGTAGCGACTGCGAGATTTCTTGGGTATTCTGAAATTTAATTTATTATGCAACAAAAATAATTTCACATCGAAGAAATGATTGATATAGTGGCGGAGGTAGAAGAGTATATCTAGGATCCACAAGGAGGCTGACTATCTTATACGGAACCGATAGAATATGAGAATCACGATAACAGCATCACAACCATAAGGTTTTAACAACAACATTATCTTCCAACTAAATCAAATATACAAATAAACATTAACTAGTGATCTAACCACTACACAAGAAAAGAGTTTGAAGAAAAATAATTTATACGACTTACCATGATGTATTTGGGTGACCGTAGTTGTCACTTGATTAATTATGTGTGAAACAAATTTTAAAAACATTCGACTTTAATAGCTATTTATAGTGTAAATATAATGCTGACATAACAACAAAGCATTCGCACGGAATCGCAATTGGACAAATTACTAATGAACTATAAGTTGGAATACCTAAATCAGCAATAACATGTCCCAACCAGTTTCGAATTGTTCATTGCGTGTGCTATTTTATTAATAGTTTTATATTTTATGGATTATGAAATAAAAAAAAACATGGTAGCTGGTTTATAACGTTATATATTTTCATCGTTACAATACAACATTAAGTATTTGATTAAAACTAGGTAATTAATTTACCTATTTACCATTAAAAAACAATGTATAATACTATTAAACAAATAACTGATGGATAACAATATTAAAATTAAATAACTTTACAATATAAAGTGCCGTGTCGGTACATACTATACAATTTCATGTATGTTTTTATTCTATTAACTTATTCATTACTTAAGCCATATAATAAATAAATAAATAGATGATGGGGTAACATATTTCTCAACTTACAATTTGATTCATGATTACCATTAAAATAATAATAAACTATACAATACGGTGCTTCTAAAGAAAAACTAATGATATTAAACTAAACTATCCCAGTGACCCCATGATAAAGTAGAAATTTTGTTTTTTAATATGATACGTTTATCGTCATTACCTGACAAAGCTATTTTGTTCTGTTCTTGAGTAAATATTTCGTGCTTAAGAGATTTAAATATGATATTTTTTTTCTTCAAAAATGTATTTTCATTTAATACCTTGTAATAATCTTTATATTGTACATCTTTTAATACTTGCTTCTGTATGCCTTTTGCTTTTTTTAATTCATCTTCTGCCGTTTTAATACAGTATAACTTGGACCTTAATCCTACAAACTTCGAAATCAAACTTCCTCCTAGCTCATCTTTAAAGAGACCTGGCACCTTTTTGTTCCAACTAGGAATGTCGTATACGTTATTTACAGAATAATTACTAGTGTCGAAATAGGGAAGAAAATTTGATTTTAAATCAGCATAAAAATCTTTACTTTCTATTGAATACAAAAAACTATCAGTATCCGTATAACAAAGTTTTAACTTTTCCTTATAAAAAGGCTTCATAATAGAATAATGAAAATCAAACATGTGACTCTTAGATATTTCCAAAACGGAAAAACCAATGTATATAGGTTTATCCAAAGTGATTGTTTCAGGCTTCATTTGAATGGCTACCAAGTTTTCAGTGAAAATTGTAACACTGTGAAAATTTGGTCGAGCTATCATTTGCTCTGCACAGAAACTTTTCTTTGTTTTGTTACTATCATCATTCCACTTATTGACTAATTTCACATTAACCCTCTTTTCTGTGTCTTCTAACGTCTTGCCAAATATACTGTTGTTAAGAAGTTTGAAGAAATCTTGTTCAAATGTAGATTTAGCTTTTTTTCGTAATTCAGTATTCATGTCAATATACTGCTTTAAATAAGGACTCTGATTAAATTGAATAACTCTATGTATTTTTTTTAACAACAAACCATGTTTTATACATGTTTGCAGATGAGCAAAATGTATGACATAGAAATATTTATCGTATAAATTTGGAATCAATTTTGAAGTTTTAGAACCTGGCGGAGTAAATTTTTGAGCACAGAATGGAAAATCGTTATGATCATTATGCAAATGTTCGGGGTATTCTAAATCTACTTCTAGTATATAACCAGTGTCTCCGTTAGTTGGCACATTTATAAAATCTATTCCAGCGATTTCCAAGTCATTCAATAACTTAAAATTGGAATGAGGCAAATAAGCACACATTGCATATCCATAGAGATTATTACAATCGATATAAATTAGAAAGTTATTACTTTTTCTTGGATCGTAAGTTTTTAAATACTTGTTATTGGCTTTTGAATACCTTGTCGAACATAAACATATTCCACCGCGAATACCTTTTTGAATCATTCTTATTATTTCCAGGTCGTGTATTAATTCTAATTTAACATCTGTTTTTAATAGCATGGCATCAAAACTGAGACTCGGTGCTGTAACATAAAAGGCTGGATCTAATTTATAATTCATCTTACATGTCTGGCGAAAACTTTCAAAAACGTCAGCTAATAAAAGAACATCTGACTTAAGATACAAGTCTGTGTATTCACCGAGATTCGATAATTCAAACGTTTGCCAGACTTTTTTTGCATGATCATAATCTACTTTAGATATATTACTATTGCGTAATTTGCTGAAAAAGAACTCCTGAGGCGGAAGTACTTTTTCTTCGTATGAACTCCAAGTAGTCATGTATTCATATGGATACACCCCTTTTCGTTTTATTAAAGCAAAATGCTCACGAGAAGGAAAATAACGCCGCAGATGTTTAAAGTCGTCATTTTTTAAGTTTGCGACAAGTTTCTCTAGACTTGTGCCTAAAAATTTAAAAGAATCAACAAATCGAACAGGTATGATATCTTTATCATTAATTTGAAAAAAAATTGTAAAAGATATGTAGTTTTCCTTATTTTTTGCTATTACTTGTATTTTTCCTGATAGTTTTCCCAACTGTCGTATAAAAAGATGACTGTCATAACCCGCTAAATTATGAAAAAATATAGGAACAAACTTAGGCAAACAATATCTAATATTGCAATAAGAATGAGCTGCACCACGATACCGTCCTGTAAGATGGCAATGATCTTTAACTTTATCGTCAAACAATATTTTATCACAAAGAAAACAATTTGTAGCCCGAGCAAAGTTCGCTTTGTCTTCATTTGTTAAACAAATAGCCACTGGCGACTGCAAAACGTTATAAATATCGGTTATATCCAATAATAGACTTTCTAAAAACTTTTCTACATAGGCTGGACCTCGATAAGATACATATTTATTACGCGACTTATCATAAGAACACACAACGTAATAAGCAAATGCTGATGGTACGTGTTTTTGCAATATCTTTGTACAGCCTGATCCAGAATCGAGTTCAGTTGGTTTTAATAATGATTCAAAATCTGCGTATAAGACGAAGGGCATGTCATGCATTCGCTCGTAATGATTAAATTGAATTCGTGTTCCATCACCGGGTAATATTGTCGATACACCACCACAAACATGAGCTTTCAGTTTATCATTACTATCAAAGAATATCATACAATCCTCGCATAAATATATTTTAGAATGATGTTTAGTTAATTGAAGACGGAGTAATTTAGATAAATCTTTAATAAGACAGTAATGGGTGCGTTTTCTGTTTTCCAGGAAAAGCATATTAATGTGATGATCTTTGCGAATCTCGCTTTTGTATAAAGGTCCAACAATGTTACCATTCTTTTGAATGCCGTAAATATTAATACTTATGCGAGGATTATTCTTTTCAAAAACTTTGATGTCCGCAAACCCAACTGGAAAAATCTTATTTTTGATATTGAGTACATTTTTAAAGTGTGGGTAAGCTGACGTTCGATGTGCGTTTCTGTTTATAGGAAATAGTGCTGCCATGACACACCATAAAAAACAATAATTATCAGAATTTTGAATGTTGATACATGCTCGTTTACATTTTATGGACTTTGGTAATTCTATAAAACTGGAGCCTCTTAACGGGTTATATTTGTTTATATTTACTTCTAGATATAGGCTTTGTAAATAGGCCCACCCACTATCTCTTTCTTCAAATTCTTCAATTTTTTTACAAATTAAGTGAATAATTTTTGAAAACATATCTTCAAAATTGAAGTTTTGATGCAAGATGAAGTTTTCCGTTGCAAATGACTTGATTGAAATCGAATCATACTTACTAAGCAGAAAGAATTGACAGAAAAGTTCAAAATTAGCTTTAACATTAGTGTGAGCTTGAATTTTCGCTATGAGCAATAGGCGTACGCGAGAGCGCAAGTGCCATAAAAACTCGGCGGGCGGGCGAACACGCGCACTATCATGACCCTCATCTTGATATCGAACACGGTACGATGCTATACGATTACGAAAAGCGCTATGAACTTTTTCAACCCCCTCACTATCAACAACCGAACTGTTGTTCTTATGTAAAATACTTTTCAAATGTGCAGAGAAAACTTTGTTATTTACGGATACGTCACAAACTGAACAGAAAGTAGACCTCGACATTATGATTTGGACAGTACAAATTCTCAAAGTTAAAGTAATAAAGGCTTAAGTATGTAAGTACCTAATCTTTGAGTTTGCTAACGATAAACAATAAGTAAACCAGCTAAAACATAATTTACGCAGAGAGAAACAAAAGAGAACCTATTTTTTAACTTTATCTTTATAAAATATCCCCTCTGTGGTAAACTTTGCCTTAGCTAATTTTACAAATTTTTTTAATGCGTAAAATTCTGGAGATTCTGCTTCGCCTTGCAAGCGTACCCAAACGATAGCGCGCTCGCACCGGTCAAGGCCGCTGAGATTAGATACCTCCTTCTGGTTGTAGAGGCGTAGCTCCACTAGCAAGTCGCCGTCGAGCTGTGCAGTCCGACGCGTTACACCACCAGGTACTCGGCGTGTCAGGATACTGGTGGTCTTGTTTGGCAGGTTTGGCGGCCGCGAAACCTCGCTGTCCGACTCTGAGTCGAACAACCACTCAGAAGTATTGGACGACGATGTATTCTTCACTTCTGCACTCTTCGCCTTCGATAGGCACTTTATCGCCTTGCTTCTCTTCTTTGGACTAGGGAGATAGAAAAAGGATACACGATTATTGTACACATTAAACACTTGAAATTTAGATATATGTAAATATAGCAATAAAAGTACCTGATGTCTTCGTCGTCGGTATCAAAGAAAAGGTCAGATTCACAGCTCTTCTTGGCTGACCTTTTGTTTTGCTTGCTATCCGACCTGAAAATAGTAAATGTCATATTAGTATTAAGAGTGGTTACAAGAAAACGAGTTGAAGATTCACATCTTCAATTCATAAGATAAAAAAAATATCATCATCATCAGTCAATCAGCATGCCACTGCTGGGCTTGATGGTCCCTCGTGAAGACAGCACTTGGAGAGGTCACGTCATATACAGCCTGGTCCAACGGCTCAATTTGTTGAAGCATGAAGATGATCAACCACTTATAGACAATTAAAGAATAGATATAAAGTATAGCAATAAAGTATAAAAACTTACGAACATTTTTCAGCTGTCTTGGTCTTGAGATTTTTTGATGAGGAGGTACTGAAGCACTGTTAGTGGTCAGAGATAGCACTGGAGTGTATTGTGACTACAGTTTTTCCGGATTTTATATAAGAAAAGTGCAATGCAAGTAATAATTTTACTGAGGTTCTCAACCTATACCTTATCTTTATAATCATTTTTATTTAACATAACTAATCTAAAAAAGAATGCTCATTAATTTTTATATTGTTAAATAAGTAAGTAATATTATAAAATATTATATATATAATCATAAAATTATTAATTTCCGTCCAAATCATATCCACACAAAATATTTATAAGAAAACAAATATGCATTCACGGATATGATGTCTATACGTTATCGAGAATCCTAATGCATTCACTTCCACTTCCATGGTCAGTGTTCGTTTTTCAAACACTAAAGAACTGACACTTTATTTAGAGAAAATATTTTTTTTTCGTGATTTTTTTATCACACCGCGCGTTTTAGGCAAAGGAGACGCGAAGCGCTCTGGGTACTATGGTACCCGGGACGTGTGAGTGGAGCAGTTCTCAGGTCTGCAACAAAATTTTTGATCCGCAGTTGCGTATGATCCAAAAACGGTCCGATCATCGGCTGAACTTCGTCAGCTATATAAAAAAAAAGTACTTACGTAGCAAGAAAGAAACAAAACGACGAACTGACGCAATTACGTGTATTGGATTTTTATTTTCGAGGTAGTAGTAGATCGTTATTCAGCATCACAACATCTAAGAGAAGATTATAGTTTGGTAGTTTACTTTCAAAAAGTCGGTTCCATACTCGAAATATAAAACTTAATAACGTTTTGCACCTCTGACTTTCATGATATTTAGCAAAATTTGATATTTACCCATAATTCTACCAATGTGCAATATGACGCGGAAATAATCAGCAAATTAATTGTTTGTCGTTTATTTCCACAAACTTGCAATACAATACTGTGCATATACAGCAAAATAGTTGGTAACCGTTTAATTCTGCTGATGCAGAAATCTCGTGTAAGGCTGCATGCTCCAATTTTTTTTTCATTTCGGGTTTATTATATTTATTTAAATTATACATGTACATACATATTTACAATTACTAACGAATATTATCTCCAAATTAAAAAGTCTTCTTTATAATAACGGATGCGATTTCTAATTTTCATTTTTCGATACTACTATTTAAAACAGATAAACAATAGGTATATCGTTCTATTAGGCGAACCGAATGTATTTATAGCATAACGATATTGATACGACATGAGGACAGAACCATAGAAGTTTATGAAAATTATTGTAATAATACATAGGTGGTATTCATCGGCAGCATCTCATACACGTTCCCACCGCACTACCCTATTTAATTAGGATGTTAAGACCTTAGTCAGCCAAGGTAGGTAGTTAAAATGTTCTTAATATTTTTTATATTTTCATTTTTTAAATTATTGGAATATTTATTTTCTATTTTTTATTCGTGTGATGACTGGAACACATCTTTCAGGGATTAGCCCGCCCTTTTAAATATTTTGTAAAAATCACCAATTTTATACTTTGTTTTATAATAAAGAATATATTTAATTGAAGTAATTTAATAAACAAATAAAAGTATTAACGTGTGAAAGAAGCCTTATTATTTGAGTAAGCACTCGTAACTGGATATATGAATAATGTGCAATAAATGTATTGCTGATAAATGAATTTCGTGGGAATGCTTTGAAACTGTATGGCAGGCAGAGTGTAGAACGGTACTTATCCGAGAGTTGAGTCCTGAAGCTACGAAACCTCAACCTGTTTAATTTCTGTTGTTATTGCACTGCTACCTAGTTGAATGCCTGAATATTCTGAGATAGAAAACCTTGAAAATGTGTCTAGTAAATCGCAATCAATCAAAAGTATACTGTTTACAGTCAAACAACACAACACAATAGAAACATTATGAAATGAAAAGAAATAAAAAATCTTCTTTTCCATTTAACCCTATATAATGTATATTGGGCAATCTTAAACTGTTTTCATCAAATCACCGTAAACGAACGCAGTGAGATTTGCGGAGCTAGAGCGCAGCGAAGCGTAGCTCAAATCTCACTGCGTTCGTTTGCGGTGTTTTGATGAAAACTGTTTTAGAATGCCCAATATACACCTACTAAAGTCTCCCACTGGTTTACTTGGCGAAACGTATTTACAGGATGAACACTAGGTTCATACTGTAACGTAATGTAATTTTACCACTCACAAAAAACCTTAACTGAAATGTATGTAAAAAAACGTACGACAATCGGAGAACGTAACAAATTGCACGAATGAATATGTATGAGAGCGAAACAATCGACTGCTGCGATCGGCTTATACTGTCGAGCAAAAATATGGAGTCACGCGCAGAAGCTTTCGATACAGTCCCGAAAAAAATATTCGAATGGAATTTTTGTCTCAATTATGATGTTTTAGCGGAAATTCTCTTTCAATGCTGCGTGTATTGCGAATGAAATAGCCACGGCAAGGCATAAATTTGTGTATTTTCATAACTACAAAATTACATATACTTATTAACATAGTGATGTAATCATACAAAGCAACTCATTCTCAAATTACTGTCGTATTTAGAAACATTTTCATTTCTTTTGTTTCGACAAACACAGTACTTAAGTACTTTATGTATCATGATCGTTATTACGTTTTGATCACTAAAACTTAGTTTTAATATTTTATCAGAGTTCATTATAGTTTGTACTCTATTTTAAATGTAATATTATTCATTTTTCAAAAGACCCTCTAAGATTTTTAAGCCGTTCGATCCTGCAGTCCTTGAATCCAGCGGCTTCCCGCGACCTTCTCAGATCGTTGGTCCACCTTGTGGGCGGTCTACTAACACTACCTACGTCACCGTGCGGGTACGTGACCTTCACTCAAGGATCTTACCGCCCCAGTGGTCGTCAGTCCTGCGAGCAATGTATCTTACCATTACGACGTAAAGCTCGTAATTCTTTGGTTTTGTAGATAACTTAAGTTCTACGGATCTCATCATTTATGGTTCAATCCCGAGATTAGCCCATTATATTGCCTTTTGAGTGACTTTGAGCCTTCTTATGTGGTCTATTGTAATAACCTCAAAAAAAAATTCAGCATAAAATTGAAAACAATGAATTTTTAGAGTGACCGCTTTCTCATCTCGCCAGTGCACTGTCCACAATACATCGGTGACAAACCGACCGCAAGCGAACGCCGGCGCCGTTACATCTGATTTATCTTTATTGAAAATCAGCGGAGATACCACCATCAATTGGGTTTGCCTTGTCGCCAATCCGCGCTACATGTTTTTCCAAATTTATTGAATTGTTCGTTTTAGGCTGACGCATCAATATGTTGTTATTGTTCACGTAAAACACTGAAATAAACAGACTCGATGAATATGTTTTCATATAACACAAAGACGTAAAACAGCAATGGCTTTGGATCGATTCTCCTGCACTAATCACCTGTGTGCGGGAGACATAGCATGACAGGAATTTGTCCACACGCGCGCGTAAGATGAAACACTTGGCCGGGTTTTTTATATATTTATTTCAAGAATATAAAAAAAACCGGCCAAGCCCGAGTTGCATTCTCGCACCGAGGGTTCCGTACAAACTTCTATAACTTCCTAACTATGTATATATTACCGGTTTTCAGATTTTTTCCTTAATATATGCTATAAGACCTTACTTCTTGCCAAATATCATGATTCTAGGTCAACGGCAGGTACTATTTTGATTCCCTTGAGAGTGTAGAAATATAGTACGTGCTTTGTGGCATATATACGGCTGTATCTTTTTTCGTTACATAGAAGTTTCATTATTTCATAGCTTCAAGGGACTGTAGTCCTGAGTATACGGTTTTAATTTCAACTCGATACCTTCACGCGTCGCTGAGGATCGCTGAGGAAAGGGTCTTGACAGACAGACGGACAGACGGACGGACAATAAAGTGATCTAAGGTTTCCGTTTTTTCCTTTTGAGGTTCAGAACCCTAAAAATAATAAAAACTAAATAACAGCTAATATTTCAATAACTAAGATAACCAGGGCATTAAATATTGCTTATTTTATTCACTGTAAAAGAAACTATGTTTTAACTCAAAATTCTTCATGCGATTTATGAAGTTGAAATATTTTTTTAAAATTTCATCTCTTCACTTGTTCACACGTCTAAAAATTCACCTATAAGCATGTGTATGAGCTTCTGAAGTCATCCTATACTTTTATAAATTTTTTTGAAAACGAACAAAAATGTGGGATTTAATATTAAACTTTTTAATCTTCTATTATTATTTTACTCTATTCCACACGGGGTGAAAACAAAAAGATTGTTAGAAACTTGTTCGTACAAAATAAACTAAATATCATTATGATGAAGAAAATACTGTTTAATCATAATGGTGTAAGAACATCTTAGTTTCTTAGTCAACAAACTTACAAACAAACAAACAAGAATGTGGGTTCATTAAAAAGTGGGAAAAAAGTTTTGTAGCAGAAAATAGTTATTACATGAGTGCAAAGTTGCTTTTTAACCGCGTGCTCATCTTTGACGACCGAGCAAGCGAAGGATTCAATAATTAGAATCCTAAGCGTTAGCGAGGGAATCAAAAAAGCACAAGGTGAAAAATCTTTGCACTCGAGTGCAACACGTAACTTTTCATCCCCCCTCAGCGAGGAAATAACTAAATGCAAGATACTTTTACTTGAGTTTAGGTATATATTTACTACAATATTATGATAGGTAAGTATTGCAGAAAATCATTTATATTATGTATAACAAATACGAGTAATAAGTTTTTTTTATTGTTATAAAGTTTCTTATTTATAACAATACGACGTTAAAACGAAATGGCGCGCGCAAAGCAATTTAAAAACAAAAGTACACCAAAGAGGTTCCGAGACTACAGAGTCTGAGTTTTTAACAAATTTAAAAAAAGTTGTATGATAAATTCGGCACCATGGAGATGGAAGTAAATAGGTTTAATTGTGTTTTGAAATCACATACCTAGTGCACGCGATATTCTAAATTCAAATTTACTTTAACCTCAAGCGGATAAAAACGGCTTTGGCGGTCAGATATCGAATAGCAAAAATATTATTTCCGAGATGGGGGGATGAAAAATATATTTTAAGAAGTTTTGTACAATATTTTCAAGGATGTATTTTCTTTTGATTTTTTTTCTCGAGCAATTTCCTATGATTGAGAATACTAGGCACTCTAATACAATGAACTTCTGCAACCAAAGACACCTTGTTAAACCGAAATATGTATAGTATACACATTGATAGGTTGAAGTGTATATTTCTGTATTATTTATAAATAGCATTTAAGGTAGCAAATTATGTTTGTTTTTCGATTAATAATCAATTATTTCTCGGTTCTTATCAAAAAACATTAGTTTTGCAGCATAAAATCCCGCAGAAGGCAGGAATTACCAAAAAAAACTTATCCGGTGCTGGTTACGCCACTGGAATGGTCTGTGATAGGGTGAACAGCTTCGATTTATTGCGACTGTATTTTGTACATTCCGTGATCAAACCCCATAAACATCCAGCAATACTGGCTGCGGCATCTGTAAGTTTCACTTTAACCGACTTCCAGTTAAAACTTTTCGTCTGCATTATTTTTTATCGATGCAACCTCTCGGCCCGCCATCGGCAAGCAAGCGATGGGAAAAAACATTTTTGAGGCTTACAGTAGTTATCAGTTAACCGGGTAAGTTTTAGCGCTGCTAAACAGTCATTGAGTGTAACGTTAATTATTATATTAAGTGCTTTAACGGTTTCAATATTTGGTAATCTTTTCGTGTGATAAGTTTCTGTAATAGTTTGTCGTGGACTTCAAGAACTGCTCTCGGGATAAAAAGGTTCGTGTCTGACAGAATAATGAATTAATAAATAGGCAAGTAATCCGAAAGATCCAATTTTGATCTCTTCTTTAACACTCCCATTTAAAAAATTAAGTAAGTTATTAAAATGAAAATGAGCAATAAAAATATTCCAAATATTTTATATATATTCTTTATGACTTAAAAAAACACTTTCCTCTGTCTTTTATCTGCTATTTATTCATTGATAATTCTGGTGCTCAGTAAGTCATTGTATTTATTTATTTTTTATTTATTTAAAAATTTTGTACACATAAAACTAGACAGCACAAACAACACATAAGACACAATGTACAAAGGATCTGCTTATTTCATAAATGAAATTTCTTCCAGCAGACCCGCAAAAGGAGAAATTGTAATGTAATAATATTTGCGTGTACAGCAGAAAACGATCAAATATTTAAAAAAATTAAAAAGTAATAAATAACAAAATAGATTTTAAAAAAAATACCAAACAGCTATAAACATACATACTATAATTAAGACAAGGACAGATACCCTTATACGCCGCTTGAATGAGCAATGGTTTGACAATCGCGTATATCATGTGGAAGCGAATTCCAAAGTCTAACTGAATGAGCCATAAATGAATTGGAAAGGAAAGTGGAATTACAGACAGGGACACTAAAAAGGGACTTGAGGTGGGATCTGCAGAGAGCCTTAGACAAGTTTGAAAAGGAAAAAGACTCGAAGATATGAAGGATACATAGGATTGAATAGGACATTGTAGTGTGTGCGGCTAATAATTGCTAAAATCAAGCAACGTTGGTCGTGTTCTGAAGTATCACCTGCAAATAATATTATCTCATGCTTGTCTTGTATATAATAATCAAGCAATTGATAATTATATTATTAATAGTAGAAAAGGACCAAGAATTGAACCTTGTTGAACTCCCACCTTAATCGAGGACCCCTGAGAGCTTTTCCTATTGATATCTACTTTCTGAATCTTCTCACTAAGATAGCGGACGAGAAGATCCAGAGCAGAGAGATGATAACTTAGCATTCCATGGAAAGATCCAGAGCAGAGAGAGACGATAACTTAGCATTCCATGGATTCACTGTGAGGCAGAGTGCAGAGAAAAGAGCTAAGAGCAGTACCTGGGGCTTACGACCCAGGTTCAGGCTTAAGTAGCTACTTTACAATGCATCAACATTCACCTTCACCACCTCGGCTCCTCTCTCTGCCTAACCATATTTGATACGATTCCGTAAATTCCACCTTTATTACGCGTTTTAATATTGAGCTCACGGACGTTCTCGATAAGCCTAGATCTTTCAGCAATGTGTATAAGGATTTTGCCGGAATACCTCTCGCACCTAAACACCGAAATGTGTATTGTAATAGGTGTGATAGATGATATTGAAAAATTTGTTTGTAACGATTTATCACCGATTGCTTTCCCTTAATCATATCGTTTCTCATCTTCTTCAAACCGTTTCGAACGTGATCGTTGCGTCTATTTGTCGATAAGACAACACGATAAGAAGTTAACACGAGAAGCCAATGAAATTATCGCAAATAGTCATCGCTCGAACAAAAATAATGGTGAAATATTTTGTGAGCATTATTGGAGCATTACTGCATGTGTGTTTAACGGCCGTCCGTTATAATTTAGTCCGCGGTCAACAATTTGTTGGTAAAATAAACTGCACAATCCGGGAATTAGATAAAATCGTTATTTGTTTACGCTACGGAGCTGTTAGGAGCGGAATGGACTTGCCACCTAATTATAGAACGGGAAACAATAGGAACTATATAAAGGGAAAATGAACACTGAGGAACTTACAATTAAGTTCATGACCTATGCTTTACTATGATATTTATGATCAGTGAAATCATGGGTTCTCGTTCACTGATTGAAGTCCTGTAATTGCCATTTTGCCTATTGTCTTTGTATGTGTGTTTGTTTGACTTACTAAAAAAATACTCAACAACATATTTATGATCACGTATTCATCACATGTACTTACCGACACACCACATTCGGTTTAACTTTTCTTTCGAATAGAGTTTTATATATCTGTGGCAAAATTTAAATTGAACTAAATTAACGAATTGACGAAAATAGTCCATGAACTTTGCATTTTCTTTAAAATGCTAAATAAATTGAGAAATGTATACAAAAAAAAATTGCTTAGAGGAGAGGAGAATCAATCAAAAATGTTGCTAAATCGGGAAAAATATATATAAGGTACGAAACTAGAAAGCGTTTAAGTCTTTTAAGGCGAAACGTAGTTCGCGGGCACAGCTATGTATACATATTTTTGTAACTTTGACCGTATCGATCATTTTGTACTCGAGTGTAGTAAAAGCAAAAAAAAATAATTTGGTAGGTCCTAAGCGCCAGTCGTCAGACCGCTCTCCTCATCAATCTAGTCTAGAGCATTGATAAGTGGAAAAAATAAATGGTGGGGCGTAGCATAACCTGAGTGAATATGTAAATGGCATTTATAATGATATGAGTGGTTGACTGTAGATAGTTTCACGTCACGCACCCTACGGTTGAAAAATTAAATCCGCCATTTTGTGGTGACGGCCATCTTGGATTTACAGCGACACCGAACATGCATAATAGTGTGTACCAAATTTCAGATCAATCAATCAACAGGAAATGGTTAATATTTTAATTACTTTTGACCTGACAACAACAAACGAGGTAAGCTAAAAAAACCGTTTAAAGAGGTATGTGCTCGATGCCATTTCTAATGGGTTACAAATTGGTACCTCAGAGGTGCCGTCCGCTGCGATCATGTCATGTTTATCTGAAAGGTGTCAGTCTGCTACGCATACAATTGTACATCTGACCGATATTCCCGAAATACCACTGAATCATCGGCTATCACACGCAACGGAATTCTCTTCGCTGTCACAGTTGTTTTTCCATCTATCATTCCCTTAAAACCGCGTGACAGTATAAGTATTATTATTGGAACGAGAACAAACCTATAAATTTGAAACATGTATGATACCCATAAAAATTGACTCAAGCTATATTGAAATAAAAAACCGGTTAAGTGCGAGCTGGACTCGCGCACGTAGTGTTCCGTACACAATTATCAAAGTATGGAAGTTCTTAACTACATATTTCGGTTTTCAGATTTATTCCGTAAGGCGCATAGTAAGGTCAATCATAAAAAAATAATGCAGAAAAACCCGGTTCTCTTCATAAATATTGAATTAAAAAATCTTAAAAAAAGATTTGTTATTATTCAACGCATTCTTTAGAGGATAGTCTTTTTAATTTTTGGATAAATTAATTAAAACTTGGTTAAAATGTGACCCAAACATGCCTCGATTTTAAAACTTTAAACCTAATCGCGTCGTAAACATTAGGTTAAATCCATGTTAAATCATATACTTTCGATTTCAATAAATAAAGTGAACAATATTCTAGCGAATGGTCTTTTTAGATTTTTCTTATTCGCCTTTATTGCAAGTTGAATTTGACCCAGTTTCCAATTAAGCTGAAATTTTCAGCTCAATTGGAAACTGGGAAGTGGGGACAATGCAATATTATGATGATATGGAGCTGATCTAATGCTGGAGTTGGAAGGTGGCCATAGGAACTCCGCAATAAAACGACGCAACCCCATCGAGTTCGGGCTCCTTTGATTCATATTGACGAGTACTAGAAGCTTTATGTTTAAGTATTTTTTTAAGTAGTTAATTTATCTTGTTCACTACTAACAGAAACAAAGAGACAAAGAGTCGAGTATTTGACATAAATATAGTACGATATTGACTGATTGAATAGTTTTTTAATTTACTGATTTAAACATGTTTCACCCAACTTTTAGAAATGTCTGAATTTAAATTAAAAGAACTATACTTTACCAACCAATTTTAAAATTAGTTCAAATTTTATAAATATCTGTCTGTGTGCGAAATGGAGAAACAAGATGATACTATGTAATTTATGTAATGTCTATGCCTATTCACCCATGTTATCTATACTTAATATCATAAAACTGAAGAGTTTGTTTGTTTGTTTAGTTGAACGCGCTAATCTCAGGAACTACTGATTCAAATTGAAAAATTATTTTTGCGTTGGATAGTCCATTTATCGAGGAAGGCTATAGGTTATATTACAAAACGCTACAACTAAAAGGAGCTGAGCATCAATGAAAAATGTTGTAAAAACGGGAAAAAATATATATGGCGAAAAGTAGTTCGCGGGCACAGCTAATGATAAATAAAATATTATTATCATTAAATAACGTAATAATGGCGTAATGCTACGGAAATGAGCTACAGTCAGCCGTGTTATGAATTTCAGAAGTTTTTTTATTTTATGTGTCTTTCACATTTGTATTTTTGTAAGAACCATGAATTTTATGCCTTCAATGGGTATATAAATTTAAGAAAACCAATTAACAAATACTCATACCAGTTCGAAATCAGGTCGAGCTGAACGGAATAAAACATTTTCTATTTGAAAAACGTCAAGAAATTTTCAATAAACAAATAGTTCCTTTCAAATGTTAATACATTAGGTCAGAATTTTTGGAGTCAGTCCAAACAATGTTTAATTTCAAATGAATAAACGTAAAACACCGTCCGTTATGTTGACAGAGACAAACAGCTCTATTATTTGCATGTTTTACGGAAAATTTTATATATCTGTAACAGAAGAGTGGGATAAGGGCATACTTAATTTAATTATAAATGTCTGTTAACTGTGAAATTTTACGAATCAGGGATGATTTTGTAAAAATTTGTAACGTCATAGTTGGAGCAGTCTTGACACAATTGTCGAATGAATCAACCAATTTTATTGCCAAAGAATTTAATTCCGCTTTTCTTCATTAAATTATCCGGTTTGATAACAATTGCCGATCAACCGATGAGTTACAAAATCACCGCCGAGATTTTCATGAGGACGAATTTTTTTAAACTCGAAATTAAGAACCTCCGTTCAATATAAACATGGGTTTTGGATTTTTGTGTTTAGTTTAGACAGAAACAAAAGACAAAATGACATAAGTAACAAAACACGATCGTAAATCTCGAGACTTCGTTTATACTAACCTTTTCGGTACATACATCTCACTGTGTAGACTGTTGTCACATTTACTACAAACCTTAGTGGTTTTTTAATGCTATATCATTAACAGTTAGCATTTTTTACCGACGAAAAAACGGAGGAGGTACTCAATTCGACGCGAATATTTTTTTAAATGTATAATTACGCATAACTTTTTACAGAGAATTCCGATTTTGATGATTCTTTTTTTATTGGAAAGGGTATAATACCCCGAGGGTGGTCCCATATAAATTTGAAAAAAACAATTCCAACCCTAAAGGTACAAAAACGGGGGATGATTGATGATTCACCCACTGATTGTAATGTTTGAACACAAATACCTTTTTACATGGTAGTCTAATTTTGATAATTCTTTAAATTAATAACTAAAGTAAGGGTAGGTAAATATTTAAAAAAAATTAAGTATGAAGTAATTAATAGGTGAAAGTCACAAAAAAATAAAAACTTTTTAACAAAAAATTTAACCGCCGAAAAAACTAAAAAGCAAAAACACTGAAAAGTTAAAAATAATATAAGAATAGGTACAGACAACATCACACTTCTATATTGAAGTCGGTGCTAAACGATGATCTCCTAGAAAGTGTTAAAATTTGTCACCGATTTCAATATAGAAGTGTGATGTTGTCTGTACCTATTCTTATATTATTTTTAACTTTTCAGTGATTTTGCTTTTTAGTTTTTTCGGCGGTTCAATTTTTTGTTAAAAAGTTTTATTATTAATAGGACCGAGTGTTTAACTCTTTTTCAAGGTGATCACTCGTTTAATTTTAATCTTTGGAAATTTTATTAGTTGGGTATCCTGGCTTTACATACTATACGCCAATTTCGCATTTCAACAGATCAGCAGAGTGGCGCAGTGGAAGCGTGCTGGGCCCATAACCCAGAGGTCCGTGGATCGAAACCACGCTCTGCTAACAGGATTGAAAAATGAGTTTCTTTTTATTTTTACTCAAAAATGCATGCAATGTGGTCATTATTTTGAGAACCTTGTTTGAGCAAAGTCGACCTTGCCGTTAACTTTTCATAATTGTCATTTGAAATAAATTTCTAGTTAATTAATATATTTTTTATTTAAATTACTTGCTGGTTTTATTTAGATTAGGTACTTGCATTTTTGAGTAAAGCACTATACAAGCCTTGGCCCACAATTACTGCTTCGCTGGTCACGCTATGATTGCCTCGAGCTAGCCTAGCTACGCTCTAGGCCTTCCAGCTCGGCCATCATTGCAGCCCTTGCTGTCCTCACTGTAAAGGCCTCGACCTACGGTCTCGGCCTTTATCTCAGCTCGTCCATCAAGTGCTGCACGCTGACCGCGCTGTGTCGACCTGGAGCTGCGCTACGCTGCGCTGTCGGCCATCATCAGCGCGACCAGCAAAGTAGTCATTATAGACCGCGGCAGTAATGTACTATTATAAGCTACTAGCTGTACCCGGCATGCGTTGCAGTGCCACGTAAATCCCTTTTTTTGCTAAGAACCCTCACGGGTGTCCCCATAACACCCTACCAAAGTTTCATTACATTCTAATGAATGGTTTCGGAACGCATAGAGGACAAACAAACATAGTAATACATTGATTTTTATTTATATAGATTCTATTTCTGTACATTATTTACTATGGTAATTTTTGATTATTTTTCATGGCGTTATATTTTTTTAAATCTCTACTGTCTTTCTACGAATTTTCGCCAAGAAACAAACGCAATAACAAATGGAAGTACCTGAGCGTTTGCATAACATGAAAAATAAGGTGTTTTTTCACAAAAATCTGTTTATTTTTTCGTAAATTTTTAAACAATTTTTTTAATTCTCAATAAAGCACACCCTTTATCTGTCTTTTACTGTGTTAAATTCTACTTACTATACATGACATTAACTGCCTAATGATAATCCCTCATAGTAGATTAGAAAAAATTAAAATACTTACTTTAAAAAGTAGGTATGTTCACCTAGGTTGTTATTTTAATATCTGCATATTATAACGACATGCACTTTAACTACGTAAGTAGATCCACTAGTACTAAAGTCATCCTCATCAGTCATTTAAGCGGATAATTTTTAAATGTTTTTATTTAGCTTGCTCTGTTTGTTTGGGTCAAAACTTGTAAGTTTAATTTAACCAACTTGCCAGTGCTCGATTGAGTTGAAATTTGGTACTTAAACGAATTACAAATAGAATTGAGCCATATCATGTCGAATATTCACCAAAATATGATAAGAAAATCAACTTGTTAAAAGATTGACGATTTGCATAAGACAAGAAGGATCACATTTTAAGCATTTAATAAATAATTGACAAAAGATAGGTGCTCAGTTGACTTCGGTGGTTTTTAATTTGATTAAAATGTTTAATAAAACGTTATACCTTTCTTTTTAGATACTATGTTACTTAAGAAGACTTATTATTTTTTGTCCATTCTTTCGATTGGCATCATAAAAATACTGGTGATTTTTTTTTCACATTTAAGTCGGTTTCGGATTCCCTGATGAAGCAAGTAATTTTTAGAAAATATTTGAATGCAGTATTAATAACTTTTAACAATAACATAAAGTCTTCTTTTAGCAAAATATCCTAACAACGATATTTAAGGTACTTTCCCTTCATGTCCCATAGTCTTGGGACGCCCTGTATATACCTGTGTGTGTGTGTGTGTGTGTTTGTTAATGTTACTTATAATAGTAGTAAGGTAAATTTATAAATTTACACCGCGTCCCGCATCCACTTAATTTTACACTTCCGCTAGGGTTGGCTGGAAGAGATCTCTTCAAGAGATAAGCTCGCCCTTGTACATGTTTGTTGTCTAATATGTTTCTATTTGAAAAATGTGTGTACAATAAAGAATATATAACGTAGTAACATTACATTTATATTTTTAAATCAGTGCTAAATTTTTAGACTTTCTAGGAGATTTTGCTTTGGCACCGACTTCAATATTTATTTATTTACTAGCCGTGCCCGCGAACTACGTTTCGCCATCAAAATGCTTAACACCGTGTTTAGTTTTTTCCTCCATTTTATTCCATAATGATTCAACTTTATTCTGCCTTTCTTGAGCAGCGGCCATTTCGAAATTAGGACAATCTTCGTAGGTTCGTAATGCTCTAGGTACTCTTCAGGGCCTTTCATTTGATACCCATATTGCTGGGTTTGGAAATGATTTTTTATCCGTTATTTTTGAGCGGCGGCCGTATTGAATTTTGTGCGATTTTCCTAGGTTCATAATGCTCTACTCTTTAAGGCCTTTCATGTAATTTTTGAGCGGTGGCGATGTCGAATTTACGTCAATATCGCTAGGTTCATACTCTACTTATCAAATCCTTTCATTTGATACCCATATTGCTGGATTTGGAAACGAACTTTTATCCGCCTTTATAGAGTGGCGGCTATGTTG
The DNA here is from genome assembly GCA_963935595.1 of Schoenobius gigantellus. NCBI lineage: Eukaryota > Metazoa > Arthropoda > Insecta > Lepidoptera > Crambidae > Schoenobius > Schoenobius gigantellus. Next base: position 43,639,423 of record OZ012544.1, on the reverse strand, counting down.
AATTTCCATCAATGTTGCTAGATTTCTAGTGCTCCACTTTTCAAGGCCTTTCATTTAATACCCATATTGCTGGGCTTGGAAACGAACTTTTATCCCTTTTTTTAACAACGGCCTTGGTGGATTTATGGCAATGTTGTGTGTGTGGCTGGCTGCCATCTTAGGGCTGCCACGAGTATCGCGCGCTATTAACGCGCTCAAACGACTTGACCTACCGCTGGACCAGTGGTCCTTCATATTGCTCCACCTCATCCTCAATAAGCTTCCCATGGAGATGAAAAGGCGATTTGAACAAAGGTACGAGGGCAATAGTGCCTCGTACCTCCCCCCCTTTTCTGATCTCCTCAGATTTTTGGAGGATGAGTGTCAGATGACCGACCACTTGGATCTGGCTCCTATACCGGGATCGAGTACAAGCCGCTATGAAGCGACAGTATACTGCAGTGCGGCAGAACTCTCCACACGGGGAGAGGCAGCTGCCTTGCAAGTGTTGCAAGCGGGATGGCCATCGTGTGCAGGCCGGTCCCAAATTTGTTGGCCTACGCAATGAGGGGCGTAGGAATATGGCCAAGCAGCGGAATTGGTGCTACCGCTGCCTGGGGGTTCATATGGCATCAGCTTGCCCCCAACTTTCTTTGAGAATGCCAACACTCCAGATTTACTGTCTGTTTTGGAAGTGCAATACAGATCTGTCCAGGACACGTTCACCTATCGATTGGAGCTGCCAAGCCCCAAAGTCTGTTGACCCAAATGGCTGGATTAGTCCCGTAGTGTTTTGGATGAAGTGCTTCCTACAGGAACTTTGGTCAGCCGAAGTGTCGTGGGATGAGCCCCTCTCGGGCCGTTTGCTGCGAGATTGGGAGTCCTTCATGTCGTCTCTCCTCGACATTAACCGTGTTAGTATCCCTAGACATATACTGCCTAAGGGACGGTTTACGGCCAGCCTTCATGGCTTTTGTGACGCGTCTGAGAGTGGATACGCAGCCGTCGTATATATCCGGACGGTCGATGATAAAGGAGCTGTTAAGCTCCACTTGCTAATTGCTAAGAGTAAGGTTGCTCCACTTCGGACTCGATTAACGATTCCGAAGTTAGAATTGTCTGGAGCTACTCTTCTGGTTCGTTTGATGAACCACGTTGTTGACACCCTGGGACGTAGTGTGGACTTTGAGTCGCTCTTTGCTTGGTCCGACAGTCAGGTTGTCCTGTGTTGGATTAAGAACTCCGTCCACTCCCTGGAAGTATTTGTGGCCAATCGGGTATCCCAAATACAGGCCTCGAAGGCCACGTTGATTTAGCGCCACGTGCCAGGTGAAATAAACCCTGCTGACTGTGCATCACGTGGCAGCGAAGCCCCTCAGCTTATTGACCACACTCTGTGGTGGGATCCCGAATGGTTGTTACAGCCGTCTTGGCCTTCCACACCAGCTGTGGTGAAGGCACCAAATCCGGGCTTGTGTGTTCACGCTGTCGAGACTATGGCGGTTCCAGAACGGGAATTTTATTAGACCGCTACAGTTCTCTGGACAAGTTGCTCGGCGTGACCGCTTGGATAAGAAGATTTATTCGAAATTGTCGCCAGCCTCAGGACAAAGATTTGTGTCCGGTCCTCTATCCGCAGGAGCGCTAAGATGCTCTTTTGCATTGGGTGTGAATGACCCAGTCTAGAGCGTTTGAACCGGAACTAAAGATTCTCCGTACCGGGACGTCCAAATTAAACGGACCCTTGGTGTGTTTGACTCCCTTTCTGAATGATAAGTGATTGTTGCATGTAGGAGGCCGATTGAGGCACGCTTACTTGCCTTATAGATCACGTCATCCCCTGTTGCTCTCCAAGGAAGGACAATTGGTGCGATTGTTGATTGATCGCCATGTGAAGAATGCTCATGCCGGATGTAATGCATTGACCGCGCTCCTCCAACGGGAGTTTTGGATTTTGTCAGCGCGAAGAATAATCTGATCTGTTATTTTTCGATGTCTGCTCTGCTATCGTTTACGCCCCGAGACGATGCAGCTCCAAATGGGTGATTTGCCTGCAGATCGTGTGAACGAATCGATGACCTTCTTAGGAGTTGGAACTGATTTTGCGGGACCATTCACTATAAAAACGTCGCGACTCCGTAATGCTAAGACTGAAAAGGCTTACTTGTGTGTGATTGTTTGTTTGGCCACTAAAGCCGTTCATCTGGAGGTGGTGAGTGCACTCACCATGGACGCTTTCTTAGCTGCGTTAGGCAGATTTGTCTCCCGCCGGGGACTGCCATCTCTAATTTGGTCCGATTGTGGGACGAACTTCAAGGGCACTGATAGACATATAAGAGAAGTTCGTGAATTTTTAGATAAAAATAATATAGAGATCGGATCCACACTCTCGGTGTTTTATAAGATTGAGGCGGGTCTCAACTCGCGTCCGTTATGTCCGTTGTCTACCGACGCGAATGATTTGCAGGCCCTCACGCCGGGCCTTTTCTTGATAGGCAGACCACTTAACGCTCTGCCCGAGTATCCTTACAGAGATATCAATCCAGGACGCCTTTCGCGGTTTGAGTTGCTCCAGCAGCTTACCCAGAGCTTCTGGCGCTGCTGGCACCTTGAATACTTTCACATTTTGCAACAGCGCGTTAAGTAGTCAGATAAGACAAACCCACCGAGGGTTGGAGGCCTCGTGTTAGTGAAGGACCCAAACCTGCCACCCCTAAGTTGGCGTCGCGGACGCATTGTCCAACTTACTCTAGGGTCTGATGGTGTAATCGGGGAATGGCTAACACCAATCCCGATTGTGTCCCTACGGAGGTAGAAGTATCTGGAGGGGTTTTAGCCGAGTCTGGGGTCTTCTACCCGAGTCCGGCATATCCTTGGGGTGGCCCCGTCAGTCGGCCCCTTGTTGAATCCTTGAGAAGGATTTCCCCTCTTAAAAAAAAAGGGTCTGATGGTGTGCCCAGGTTTGCCGAGGTTCTAGTTGGGGATTCTGTTTTGAAGCGCGCGGTCGCTACTCTTTCTCGCCTCCCCTTAGACTGATTTGGCGGACAGTCCAGGACTGGTCGGAGCGGGGGGATGTTTACGCTCGAGGAAGAGCGAGTGGCAACACTGCTTTAGTCTGTGCACATGCGGTGTGGCGGCCGGCCGCTGTGATATGTCAGTCAAGTCGAATTTGTAATGTCATTGAACTAGTTACCGAGTAGATCTCGAGTAATTGTGTTTTGCGCGGCGCACCTAATTATTATGGTTGCGAAAGTCCGCTTTTGATCGTTCTCCGAAATAGTTATTGTCGCGAATGTCCGCTGATTGATTGAGCTAGTTAGTGGTGGTGGCCTAATAGGCACCTGTGATCTGGTCGTGGTTCGGTGGATTGACAGCAGCCCTTCAGGAGCCGCGACTTACTTCGAGCTAGCTCAGGATGTCCACCGGCTACATACGGAGACCGAACCGGATTAGGGGTAAGCACTATTATCTTGTATTGTAGTCAATCTTTAAAATCAGCATAAAACAATAGGCGAAACGCCGAATTGGTTGCGTCGACTTTAGGCGCCATCAGCTACGAGTATGTTTCGCCGATTCTGTAATGTGAGAAGGTGGTGTTTTTCACAGATATCGTTGTAATCATTAGAGCGATATTTTTCCTTAGTGCGGTAGATATTTCACAAACTTGCGCTGAACTCGTTCAATGCGAAATATAAAAATGTAATGTTGTCTGTAATATAAAAAAGTAATATATTATTATTATTATCTGTATACCTTATATATTTCTTATCTTTTAAGTGTTTTTGAAGTCGGTTTGACTTTTTGTAAATATGATTTTTATTTATATCTTTTAGGTGAATTTAATACAAGCTCACTAAAGTAACTTGAAAGAATACAACTAAGGGTCAATACGTGCCTATTGTATTTAAAAAACTTACCTCTGAACTCATAAAATCAAAGATTTTATCATCATCAGTTCGGCTCATAACTATCAGACGCAAATAGCTGAATAGCTTCAGAAAAAACATTAACATGTCGGACGTACTTATAAAATTTAAGGGTTACCGTCGATTCCCTTGGTACCCCATCACCAGATCCTGACTTTGGTGACAATGGGAGCACCACAGGAGTATAATCTATCGAATACAAAAAGTATTCTGAAAATCGTTTTACAATTGGCGGAGTAACATAGACACAAATAACTTCACTATACAGTAGTATTATATTATCTGTGACTACCTATATGATCTTTTTGGTTATTTCCATAGCATATAACATAGCATCAGCAAATCATAATAGTGTACAATAACTATGAGTACTTACAAAAAACATCATGTTTTTTCTAACGGCTAAGTTGGCGAACAAACAAACAGTCTACCCATCCGATGGTAAGCGGCTATAGTCGCCTACAGGACATGTGGCCCCTGCAAGGTTTACAAATATACAACCCCTATATAAGAAACCAATGTTGCCAACTTGTGACATAAGATGTCAAGTCACAGCACCCAGTGATTTCTCTGTCGGCCTTACCCTTCAAACTGGAACACAGCAATACAAGGATTGCTGCTTGCCGGCAGAAATAGATAAAATATAAGTTATTTACTATCTTAATATATATTATATGAAACTAGCTTTCCGCTCGCGACTTCGCCCGCGTTATTTTTGTTTTCCTGTGGGATTTTTTTGTCCCGTAGGAAAATTACCCTATGTCCTTCTCCTGGTCTCGAATTATCTCTATACCAACTTTCATCAAAATCGGTTCAGTAGTTTCGAAGCCTATTCAATACAAACAAACAAACAATCAAATCTTTCCTCTTTATAATCTACTTCACCTATTAATTAAAATTCTCGTGTCACAGTGTTTGTTACCAAACACCTCCGAAACGGCTTGACCGATCTTTATGATTTTTTTTTGTGTATGTTCGGTAGGTTTGAGAATAGGTCGTAAACTATTTTTTTATTATGGCGAAACGTAGTTCGCCGGCACAGCTAGTTTTAAATAAAAAAAAATCACAAACAGACACTCGATGTACTCGTAAACACGTCCTGATGATGGCGTTTCCGCCGGTAGAGGACACTACTATTTCTTTTTCTTGTCCCTCACAATGCAGTTACCTACAATTAAAAAATACCAAAGCCGCGAACGACTACATTTCCATATCGTTATTTTACTCTTTGGACCGCACTGCGGCACTGACAGTTTCAATTATAAATTCAACATTCAATAAATTTACAATTTGTATTTTTTCTATTGCAATTAAGTTGGCAAACAAGCAAACTGTTCACCTGATGGTAAGTAGTAACAGTCACCTATAATACACGTGGCTCCTGTGAGATTCATAGTAAAACTGCAACCCCCACAAGAGCGGTGTACGTTGCCAACTTGTGACATCAGATGTAAAGTCACGGTACCCAGTAATTTCATTGCCATATCTTACCCTTCAAACCGGAACACACCAATGCAAGCACTGCTGCTTTGCGGCAGAAATATCTAAGACGGAGGTGCCCAAGCAGACGACCCTGGTACAGTCTCCCTCCGGTAAAATTGTGGGTCCGTGATATTATTGTATGATATCTGGGGTCTTATTCTAATAGCGTTAACGCATTTGTGGCGTGTCAGTGACGTTTCAATAGCATCGCTTTATGAGACAGTTATTCTTGATTAACCGCTTACTACCAAAAGGAAATTGTACTACGTATAAATTGCACCAGGAAATGTGTATGAAAGCGACAAAAGCAGTTTTATTAAAAACGCAATCAAGACACTATAACGACGTTAAGATTAGCGGAATTAGGCCCCTGAACGATGAATGAGATCGAGCTTGAATATGATTTTAAAAGATTTTACATCTCTCATGTTCGGTAAGTAGGTCCTTATTACCCCCAAATGGGGCTTGTAGGTGATCAATTAGCGCTCTAGGGTAATAATGTAGCTAGAAAAGCCCTAGGGCTGTAAGTAATTTATTGCCAGTATGATGGTTAGATGTACGCGAACTCTTTGAAATAGTGAAGTGTTTTTTTTAATCACTTACCGCCCTAGGGCTTTCCAAGCTACATTATAATTGATGCCTTACAGCCCTTAGCTACTAATCTACTATTGCTAAAATATTATATGTAGGTAACTACCGCTGAAAACGGGTTAAGAATGCATAAGTGAAATATGCATTCGCATTTATTATTATGTCCAGTCATTACTGATAAATGGGCTCAAGTTAACTCAAAGAGCAATGGAGAGGTCTATGTTCAGGGTTTCTCTACGTGATCGCATCAGAAACGATGAGATCCGTAGAAGAACTAGAGTAAGCGACATTATCCAAAGAATTGCAAACCTTGACTGGCTATGGGCAGGACACATCGCTCGTTGGACTGACGGCCGTTGGAGCGTTGGTAGGCCCTCCACAAGGTGGACCGACGATCTAGAAAGGTCGCGGGATGCTGTTAAATACGGGGGGCGCGGCAGGCTTATTGCAAATCTTTAGAGACAGTCGCAATTGTAAAATTATTGCATAGAAATCACAAATTCGTATTATAGAACGTTAGATTGCGCTACGAAAGCATTTTAGTTCGTCTGTCGCTCGCATGTGGCGCTCGACTGACGAACTAAAAACTGTCAACGCTTGGACACAGCGACCGATTGTTAAATTTGGTTGTTGATTTTGTTGTTTAATTAGCAACCTATTGCTCTCATAATAAGCCTGCCGGACTGATCAGTTTGGAGATCCCTCGGCTAAAATGACGACTGATGAGTGTTGTTTCTCGTGCAGGGAGTCGGGCATCTCGTGGGGCCGTCGGTGGCGGGCGGGAGGCGCGGGCGCGGGCGCGCGGGCCGCGGGCGTGGCCGCCGGCGCGGGCGCAGGCGCGGGCGCGTGGCGGCGGCGCGAGCGCGCCGCGCAGCCGCGCAGGCCCATGGAGATCCTCACCAGCATCTACGCGCTGCTCTCTGGCGGGGTAAGCTACATTATTGATTATACGCGGTGTTTCAAAATTACCAATGTAATAATCAATTCTTTATCGAAAACTCATTATTAAAATGTGTTTACACGTAATGTCATTCAACCGAAAATTTTCATGTGAATCATAGACATGATGATAATACTATGATTTACATGAAAATTTTGAGTTGAATGACATTACGTCCTTGCTCATATCATTACGTCCCCACCGAGGGGCACGTGCCTACCCTAACAAGTTATCTTAGGGCGATTAGGCCTTAGTCACACCACGCTGGCCCAGTGCGGATTGGTTGACTGCACATACACCTTTGAATTACTTCGCAAGTGTATGCAGGTTTCCTCACGATGTTTTCCTTCGCCGTAGGAGCGTCAGATAAATGTAAATATGAAATTCGTGAAACGAAAAACACATTGGTACCTAGTACCTACATGGCAAGATCCATCGCAGGCCTTCCGATTCTACTCGGGGCACAGTCCAAAGCCGAGACCACAGCGCCGTGTACGTGTAAACACATTTTAATAATGAGTTTTCGATAAATTGATTATTACATTACATATTATATTTATTGGTTATTTTGAAACACCGTGTATATGCCAGATTATTGTTTACCAGAGGGAGACTTGAGACACTGAGGTAATTTGGACGCGACGATTTTCCGTAACTTCCCGAACGCTGCCCATCCGAGCTGATTCGACGAGAGATCTCATTCTCAAAGTTTCTCAAGACAAAAGTCTTCGACCAGTGTGTGTTACCAGTGATGACTTACGAAAGCGAGACGTGGCCATTCACTATGGGTCTCGTCCGAAGGCTCAAGGTCGCTCGGTGGGTGGGACACATAGCGAGGGGAACCGATGGCCATTGGAGCAGAACGGTTCTTAAATGGCGACCACGTACCGGACCGGATCAGTAGGTAGGCCCCCAACCAGGTGGACCGCCGATCCGGCAAAGGTTGCGGGAAGCCGCTGGATGCGGGCAGCACAGGACCGATCGTTGTGGAGATCCATGGGGGAGGCCTATGCTCAGCAGTGGGCGTCGTGTGGCTGAGATGATGATGATGATGAAGAAGGAGACTCTGTACCAGGGTCGCCTACTTGGGTACCTTCGTCTTGCCTATTTCTGCCGTAAAGCTGCAGTGCTTGCATTGCTGTGTTTCGGCTCGAAGGGTAAGATGCCAGTGAAATTAGTGGGTACCGTGACTTTACATCTTATCGTCATAAGTTGGCAACGTACACTGTTATTCTTGTGGGGATTGCAGACTGTTACCACTTACCATCATATGGGCAGTATACTTACTTGCCAACTTAGTTGTTTAAAAAATAACAAAATATGCCTATTTGATTTTTGTACATACGACATAATATATAGCTCTTGGCCTTCATCTCACCTGATGATAAGTGAAGATAACGCTGACGGTAGAAGCGAGCTTCTTTCTACCGTATAGAACTGGACTCCTCAAAGGCTGAGGAATTGGGTATCTTACCTCTTTACCTGATTTTTTCCGCAATTAAAAAAATAAACACAAAACTATTAGATCTTCTAATTGTTAAAAGCAACAGAGTTATTCGAGGATAGCTCCAAAAACATTACAAGATTATGTGACAAAATTATTTGCTCATCTCCAACGTCTTAACAGGAATACGTCACAGTTCAAGTACACATGTATATAAAATAAACACGCTTGCTTTTCAATATATTCACATCAATATACCAATAATAATTATTATATTCAAGCTAAATTTAAATTATATAATATTGCGATAAGCAAAATTTTTATATTTTTCCCAGAGGCTGCATAAACTTTATATTGCAAGCAGAGAGCGGTAATGAGATCCCATCTACGTAATTAAAATCTCATTAAAGCGCTTGCTTTTAAGATAGTTATCGACAAGATCATTTGGTTAAATGTATTACACATTACCTATCTAAGTATTTAGGTTATCTAGGATGGTGGCTTATTCCTTGAGCACTCACGAAATAGGTTATGGTACTTAAGTTTACCTGCATAGATTCTTGTTCATGTCTCTCTGCCGGCGAACTTCGTGAGCAGGTTCAGTAATGTCTATAGGTATAATTATTTACCTGGACTGTACGGTAGAAAATTATTAGTATAACCCCTGTCAGATGGGTCAAAATAATAACTGTGCTTAGAAAAAGTATATTAAAAATAAATAGGTGCATAAATATAGGAATTTGTTACGAATAGGATGTCGTGTTGTTTTTTGATTTTCTACAAATTGTGTCTGCTATCATATAATATCTTAACCACCGATTGGGTTGGCTGGCAGAGATCTGTCTAATAGATAAGACCTAACTGTATTTTTTATATATGTGTTTGGAAAAAAAAGTTACTTATTAGTAAGTAGGTACCTATAGGTATAAATCATTTTTGCAATTTATACTGTCCTTTCTGTATTCCTAATATTTCCAAGTATTTGTATACAGAACGTAGCTTAGGTATACAAATTCATTAAACATTTCTATCATATTGTTTTCTGCGATCATAATACGTGGATCATATAACTAATATGCAAAAATGAGCAACGACAGGACTTGTTATGTAGATAAACCAGTGAGACATAAATATTGAGAAAATATTCTAATTAAACATTAATTATCAAAATGAATACTCCTAATACAGGATATAAAAGATAGGTAAGTTATTAGGATAAGAAGATACTTAATCAATGAACCTTAATTATTCCTCCAAGACAAAAATATTTGTTCGCTTTTCACGCGAACAAAGGAAACCATTTACTTGAACCACCCCTCGAGAGATGGCGCTCGCAGCGACAATGCTTTATATTCTATCTCTTTCTCTCGTACAGCAAGGTGTGAACCCCAAGATCGATTCCGTGGCGTTTCGTCTGCACTGCGGCGCGACCACCGCGGCGCTCCTAGCAGCCAGCGCCGCGCTAACAACGCGCCATCTAGTCGGCAATCCTATAGACTGCATTCACACGAGGTACGCGTCACCTTGCTTAACCTTGCTTTGACAGTTGACACGTAGTAACATTGCGCGTTGATAGATGGCGCTGTTTACGAGTTCTGACACGATAGCTAAACTATTTTCGTTTTGGGTCACTGTTTCTTGGAAACAGTAGAAATAGGTGTTCTTTGGATATTAAAATTACGGGTTACGCGTAAGTTTGTTTCTGGCATAGGTCATTTGATTTGTAGTAATCAGATGTATCGATTGTTGTTGTTAATGGCCAGTGGTATGGTGGGTCCGTTCCGCAGTGTTTATTTTACATCAATTTTTGTTGAAACCATAATATTGGTACAGCTTTTAAAGTTCTTAATAAGCTTGTTTTTGGCATTCTTAGGTCATTTGATTTAAATTAAATCAGATGGAGATATGATGATTTGATATAATAATTGTTAATTTTACTTTGATTTTATTTAAACAATAATATCAAAAAGGAGGCGGTTCTCAGTTCGGTTGGTGTTTTTTATGTATTTAGGTATGTAAACTTATTACACCGAGAGTTCTAATTCGATTTACCTACTTAATTCTTTTTTTTGTCCGATGCGAAATGGTTGCCATTTGTAGACCAAAGAATTGCAAACCTTATGTGGCAGTGGGCTGGACACAGCCCGCAGGATGGGCGGCCGTTGGGGCGTGGAGTTCCCGGAGTGGCGACCGCGTAGTGGGAGACGCAGCTTTGGTGATCCTCATGAAGCCGCTAGATATGCGAGGCTTAGGACCGATCTGCGTGTTCGGTTAAAGACAGATTCTGGTTTGGGCAAATTCTTGATACGGCAGACTCTTTATCTACGCTAAGCCGAATTCAAGTTCAAATTCAAAAATCTTTATTCAACATAGGCCTTTACAGGCACTTATTGACGTCAAAACACAGCAAAACAATCTAATTTAAAGAAATCATATTAACCTTGTATGTACATACATCCTGAATATATTCAAGATGCCTGCAAATACAAGTAGGAATGAAAAAAAAAAGTTGACTACACCTGTTCGGAAATTGGGAATAATCCGACCGATCGGGTTGGAGATCCTGGGGGAGGCCTAAGTCCAACAGTGGTCGTCTCTTGGCTAAAATGATGACGATGAGTTTCTTTTTGATTGCTGGTCATCATCATAATCATCACAGCTCATATACGTCCCCACCGAGGGGCACGAGCCTACCCTAACAAGTTATGTTAGGGCGATTAGGCCTTAGTCAAACCACGCTGGCCCAGTGCGGATTGGTTGACTTCACATACACCTTTGAATTACTTCGCAAGTGTATGCAGGTTTCCTCACGATGTTTTCCTTCGCCGTAGGAGCGTCAGATAAATGTAAATATGAAATTCGTGAAACGAAAAACACATTGGTACATGGCAGGATAGATCGCCTTCCGATTCTACTCGGGGCACAGTCCAGTGCCGAGATCACAGCGCCACTGACGGTCCAATAGCGATGACGATTGCCGGTGAAAAGGCTGTGAACTATCATATCTGGCTGACATTCCTGTTTCCTCTCAGGGACATCCCCGAGGACGTGTTAAACACGTACTGCTGGATCCATTCGACGTTCACGGTGGCGGGCGAGGCCGGTGCGTACCCAGGCGTCCGGGGCGCGGGCAACTCGCCGCGCCGATACGGGAAATACTATCAATGGGTCGCCTTCACTCTCTTCTTCCAGGTTAGTGGGTAGACTAGTCCATCGATTATGGGTTCGTCAGCTGATCTCAACACAGACAACTACAGATCAATTGCAGGTCTAATTACGCCAGCAGCAGGTGTTTATTACAGAATTTTGCAACTGAATTTTAAAACATGTATCCTCAAGCGATTAACATGACATTTTGCATTCACGTTAAATTTTAATGACAATGTATGGTAAGTTAAGTGACGTCATCCTAAATCTAATATGGCGGGCCATTACCATATTTGTATACGACCGCGCGAATGGCCTTTTTGTTACGCGCTTTAGAAATGAACTCACGGAAACTCTCGATGAGCCTAGATCTTTTGACAAGTTAGGATAGATAGGTATATAAGATTTTACCGAAATACCTCCTGTGCTTACTTTTAACGCATATACGAGTAACCTCAAATTCAAAAATCTTTATTCAACATATGCCTTTACGCGCACTTATTGACGTCGAAACAAAGCAAAAAATTCCAATTTAAAGATAGAAACATTGAAAAATAAATAAATAAATTAAAAAAAAATGAAAAATAAATAAAGAAAAAACTCTTTTCATTGATTTTATTAATTTTTCAATTTATTTAGCATTTATAAATGCTAAATAAATTAAAACGCAAAGTTCTATATAAAAAAAATCCTGAATATAATCAAGATGTTTATAAATACAAGTAGCGGTCAACCTCCAATCAGCTACTTATGTGTCCTTCTCATCACTCTAGCATTATGCATTCCTCTTTTTTTGTTCAGGCCATACTACTTTGGAACGCTCTCCCTCTTAAAATTAAAAGTTCTACTTCCTTAGCCTGGAAGTTTCAAAAACCAAGCTCGTAAATTTATTTATCTTCAACTAAATAGTCGCATGGTTGATCTCATAGGCATTACAATGACTAATATTCACTTATTTATTGTTGATTTAATATACATATATATTAGTTTATTTAATTATTGTCAAATGAACAAAATAGCTATTTTTGGCATCTCATTTGTAAAATAGTATCTATTTTTCCCATGGCACGGTGATTTCGATGTGTAGCAAGCGCTTTAATAACCGATTGTAGAGTAATATGTCGGTGACCCTATCGCCTACTCATAGCGGTGCGATGGTGATAGCAACGGACTCGATATCGTTTTAATTTCACGAGTTTGCTACGATAGACGACGAAATCACGAGATGACGTCATAAACGAGGGCTATTACGATAGCTGGTGAGTTAGGTGGCAGGGCTACTAGTCTGAATGTGCTAATAGAAATTAAACAACAATCTATTAATTAACACATCGCAAGCACATACACATCTATATATTCATATTCTATTCTGTTATCTTTTGTTCCGTGTCATCGGCCAAATTGGTAATACCAGAGCCGTAAAAAAAATAAAAGAAATGTTCATATTGATACCATAGAGTTCTACTTGATCACATTCCGTGATGCTTCTATATGACACGTTGTGAGGTCGTCTGGACTATTTTGACCAACTTCTGACCTGCTTCAATAAAATGTGCCACTCTGTTCTCTACGTTGTCCGAAATTGTTTTACTTTTCATTAAAATTATAGATGAAACACTTATCGGTAGGCAAAGCTATACTAATATTATAAAGAGGAAAGATTTGTATTTTTGTATTGAATAGGCTCCGAAAATACTGGACTGATTTGAAAAATTCTTTCACTAATAGAATGCTGCAATATCACTGAGTAACATAAGCTATAGAATATTTTCCTACGAGAAAATATGGAATTCCCACGGGAAAAAACGAAGATAACGCGGGCGAAGCTACGAGCGGAAAGCTAGTAAAAATATATAACTCTTAATGATTATGGGTATCGATAGTCAATATATTGCGTCCAAGCTTAAAGAGCTATGCATGAAACTGTTAAATCGTAGAATTAATTCGAATATTATAATTCACCTGCACTTAATTAACTGCAGTTAAGTTAGTTAAAAAATTATTGAAGCTAACACAACTAGTAAAGCATCGAAAAATTATGAAAAGAAATTAATTTTTTCGTACATTTTGTATAAAGCAACTTTTTTCATGATAACTCGAGAACGGATTGATTGATTTTGATGATTTTTTTTTTGCTCGTCTTAGTTGGTCTTGAGCAATTTCCGAAATCAAACAAAAAAATCTTACACAGCGCCATCTCTGATACATGACACGGACAAAAATGTCGTTTGCTGGTTCCAGTTATGCTAGTAGATGGTGTCATGTGCATTATTCTTTGTGAGTGTCATTTTGATTTAAGTTAAATATATTGCAGTAACTCATTTTGAGTTTTAATTTAATCCTTTCAAAACTGAATTTAATTCAGCTAATAAAGGGCTCTGAGGCGGTACGAAGTTCGCTGGGTCAGCTAGTAAGTAATAGGTGGATGAGAATCAACAACAACCTCTTCTCTTCACTGGACCTGCTAACGGATTATCGCACTATAGAATATTGCGGACAAATCGCCAAACGATGACATGACTGATAGCTCGTACGGCAATGAAATTTGATCCATTACGCCGTTAGTAGAGATAATAATTCGAACATTAGCCGCTTACAGCACTCAACTAATTGTCTCCACTGATACAGTGATGGCGGGCATAGTATAAGCAAGAACGTAGGCTGTGTTTGTACTGACGCAGCGAGCGCAGTTCTGCCCCCGTACTATTACCCCCATAACGCGATATGATGAAAGTGGTTTATCGCGGTGAATGATCGTGGTACAGGGGCAGTACTTCAATTTCCTCACACAGGTATTTCTATCTATACTAATATTATAAATAGGAAAGATTTGTATTTTTGTATGTTTGTATTGAATAGGCTCCGAAACTACTGGACCGATTTGAAAAACTCTTTCAATAATAGAATGCTACAATATCACTGAGTAACATAGGCTATAGAATCTTTTTCTACGGGAGAATATGGAATTCCCACGGGAAAAAACGAAGATAAAATTAATAAAAATATGTAGGTATATGAAACTAAATCTTTAATTATGATTGAGGTGTATGTACGATACATATAAGGACTCAATAACTCATTTTTAAATATTATAGCATGTTCTTGGTTAATTTGATTTTTGCGTTTTGTTTAACGTCAATAAGCCTGATAATAAGATCTATTATAGAATAAAGATTTTTGATATTAATTTTGAGTGCTGCCTGTCTCAACCTGCAAAAAGAAGGAGAAAATAAAACCTTAAATTATGCCATTAGAGTCGATTTCCCTTTAAAAGAAAAATATGAGAAAACGTACTCGAATGAAAAAAATACGCGTAGCTTACAAAAAAAAGCAGTTGATGTGCTCTTATTACAATAACATATATAAAAGAGTTGTGGAATTTTAAAGTGTAGTTGATATGTTCCGTACTGCTTTCTGCTTTCTTTGTAAGCTACGCGTATTTTTTTCATTCGAGTACGTTTTTCTCATAATGCTCCGCAAGTAACGCATACTTAACTTTAAGGTAAACTGGCATAATCTTACAGTATTTAGAATATAATAGAATGTTGGAAAATTTACGCTTATATGGCGAAGTTCGTTTTCAACACTGTTTTGCCTCACTGCTTTTGCTTAAACTATGCAATGGTAGTGGGACGGATCATGGCCTCTTAGCGTAGCGGGCGGCGTTTATTGGCCTCCTATTATACATCACGCCATGGATTTATAGCTCTGCCGCTTTGAAGTGGTGCGTTTAATCTCATTCCCTTTGCCTATAAGTTAATAGACTTGGCCTTAGAGCAAAGAAATCATGAATACTTTGCTGTCATGCGGGCTTTACATTATTTTTGTCCAGGTTTTGATTTATATTTATAAATATTTCAATAAAGCCATATTAATTGAATGTCGTATGTATACCTACTCATTTCCTTTGACTAAGTCTATCATCATTTGCTTAATTACATGCACTCCAAGATCTACAATACTTGGTATGAAACGATTGACGTTTAATTGACTAAAATAATTTAATACTAATGCATAGTGGATACAATGGATTTCAAAATTGAAATTCATTTATTTGTAAAGATAAGATTGGCTTAAAAACTTCGTTTACCAAAAAAAAGTAAAATAACTTTAATTTACACAGATTAGGTCTTGGCCTTCATCTCACCTAATAATATGTGACGATAAGACCTAAGGTGGAAGCGAGCTTCACCTGGACTCCTCAACAACTGAGGAACTGGCTGTCTTACCTCTAACTGTCGGAACACAACAATGTTATTTAAAAACATGGTTAAATAATAAAAAATATTTTAATGAAAAGTCTACATATTTCATACTTGATGTAAAATTTCTCGAAAAAATAATATTTCATAGATTTCATAACATTTACTTGGCCACTACACTATCGTAGCGTAACTCGTAACGGAATGCTACATAGCATTATGATTACGGGACTGCTACTAAGCACCTACGAACCTCTAACTGCTACACTATGCTACGAAGGATGTGGCGGGACATCTACAGTTCGTAGCACCTACGAACCTCTAACTGCTACACTATGCTACGAACGATGTGGCGGGACATCTACAGTTCGTAGCACCTACGAACCTCTAACTGCTACACCATGCTACGAACGATGTGGCGGGACATCTATAGTTCGTAGCACCTACGAACCTCTAACTGCTACACTATGCTACGAACGATGTGGCGGTACATCTACAGTTCGTAGCACCTACGATCCTCTAACTGCTACACTATGCTACGAAAGTTATGGCTTAGGGCCTTATTCATATTAGCAGGCGAAGTTACTAGCTTGTAAAGTGTTTTGTTTCTGTCACTCATATGAAAAATGACAAAGATAAAACATATTATAATTATAGCTAGCGAGGATTTATAAAACGATTAAGATTAAGATCGTTCGAGTTTTGTACCTTACATTTAACACTATCTATTTGGCATCAATTTATAGCGTTCCTATTAATTGCACATCAGAAGTCATAAGAGAACTTAACCAGTGGCAGTAATACAAACTGTTTACGCAAAAAAATGTTTTTTTTTTTTAAATTTGACTACTTCTGTCGACTAAAAATATCAAACGTGAGGATATAATCTTTCCGGATTCAGGAAAACACGCTGTTATATAAAAATATCAAACAAACTACGCATTGCAATGGAATATACTCATTGGCGAGAACAAAAAAACTGCAACTAATGGAAAAGTATATATTTTTTAATTTTTACTAATACTAATCTACCTATTATTAATTTTTAAGCTAAATGAGACAAAAGTATCAGAGAATCGTGAAAATATATCCATACGAAGAAGTCTACAAATGAAGAAGGTATATCTGAGAACCGTAAGTTTAGTTGGAAATTTTCATCTAATATACAACAAGTGTCACAGTGTTTGTAACCGAACTCCTCCGAAACGGCTTGACCGATGTTAATGAAATTTTTTGGGTATATTCAGTAAGTCTAAGAATAGGTCGTAAACTATATTTATAACCTAAGTGATAAGGGTGCTTTTTTGTTTCGAAGTTCGCGAACTTGCCTTCTTTAATAATTGTATTAGCAAAAGCTTCTTTATTAGAACTCAATGATGTTATTTTTCAAATACCTTAAAGAATCGCAAGGAAAATCGGCATAAACTGCGACGTCATCGTACACGTCCGCCCTAAGATACGCGTAGAAAAATGTGTTTTACAAGTAAGAGATGGCATGCAATTTTTAATAGTCACTTATTTTTAAGGTTCCGCACCTCAAAAGGAAAAACAGAACCCTTCGTTGGCCGTCTGTTAGTACCCTTTTTCCCAAAAACGCATGGAGATATGAAACTGAGATTTATATCAAACATCCGGGTCTATAGTCCCTTTCAGTATAAAAAAAATCAACCTTGTGAATCAATGCGATCTAAAGATATGACCGTTTATGTCACATATTTTATGTCACATATTTTATGTCACATATTTTGCGACTTCACAAGGGAATCAAACCTATAGGGTCCTTCCGGTTGACCAAGTATCATGAAATTTGGCAAGAAGCAATATCTTACTGTACTTCTTAAGAAAAAAAAATTGACGGGTTGCACTCCGGGAGTGCCGGCAGAAGTGAAAACTTAAGTATTAACGTTGTGCGTTTTGGATATTTTGGAATGGTTATGGAATAATTTTGCACGAATTGCTTTAATTATCAGAATAAAAGTACTATCTATTATGTGGTAGAATACAATATTTATTTATTGCGCTATCGTACACAAACATGACAATTTATATTACATTAAAAAGTTTATCCCTCAGAAAAATCAACTTCCTGTTGTAACGTTGTGCGTACATAATTATATAACTAGTAATAATGAATCAAAATATTTACAATTAAATTAAATATGATCAAAACAGACATTAATATACTACTTATAAACGTAATTTTATAACAAATAAATAATATTTAATTTATACTAACTTACCTAATTAATATTTACAACAAAATCAAATAAAAGCACAATTTAGATTTTTCCTAACAAAGTAAATAAATTGATTAAAACTGTCTTAAGTGACGTGTGACTTCCAGTACTTTTGCCAGCCGCTATTGTTCTCGGCCGGCTTACGTGGACCCCTCACCGCACCTCGACAGTCCCTGCGGCCATTTCAATTTTAATTGGTCTTACGCATTTTCGATCAGTGTCACGTGATCCTGACGCGAGTTTATCATTTTTTACCCATTACAAAAAAGTGAACAACGCCGCTAAAGAAGTTCTCACTTCAAAAATATAGAAAACCTAAAATATGTAAGTAGTTAGAAACTTACTTACTAGTTCAACTCGCACTTGTCCTTTATTCTTATTTTTTATTTTTATTTATTTATTTCTCAAAAAAAAAGGATTACTTTTAAAAATGTTGATCTAAGCATCCTATAAACCATATTTTACCAACCATTCAGTTCTCACTCTCGCCGCTTAGTACCCATTTACTGTATTAATAATTTTCATAGATACATTATTATATCTTACAAAGCACAATTTCAAATCTGTGCCAAAAAATGTGTTTTGTACGTGAACGCTTACAGAAATAATTTATTGCAATAACATCGATTCTTCACAGGTTTTTAAGGTTTCTAATATGCTATGATGTGTTATCAATAACATGACAGTGTGTGTGACAATTCTATGCATATTCTCTATTGTCCTTTGATTTTAAACGCACTTACGTAGAACGGTGCAATTCACGCGAGGCGCAGTGCAGAGCTCCCATAAATAAGCCGCAAATGACCAAAGGATTGCCGAGGCTTCCGCGTGATTGCCTGGCACTAGTTAGCTCAGCCGGCTTCATTTGCTAGAACCGTTTATCTACTAGGTATTCTATGAATTAAGTGAAAACCCGAACCTCCCTAATATTTGTTTCAGCAGTAATACTGCTATTTATTAAAATCTAAACATAACAAAACGTTTTCAATAGGTCCCAATATGTTAAATTATATTAGAAGGCACTCTTATTATATACATAAATAAAACTTACATTGTAATGTGCATTTATATTCATAGTAATGTATTCATAAATCTAAGTTAAGCATCGAAGGTAATTTTGTTTTTTACTTTAGTTCTAATAGTAGCAGAGACTTGTAAATTACTGTATTGCGATGTACGAAGTTTCTTATGTACTAAATATTGTAGTCGATAGACTTCTTAAAAAATAAAATATTCTACTCTTAAATGATTCAAATTTTTTCGAATCAATTTTGTATTACGCATGGCGGGGAGTCATTTGTATGTTGAAAAATAATATTTTCAAACAATTCAATTAGAAATTCTATTATTAACTCCTGAGTTATCATAATAACAGGCGCCAACCAATTCATAAGTTTAATAGTTGTAATGGGATTCATAATTAGCAACAAACTCAAATTATGAGTTGAAAAATTTTTGAATTTCTTACCTTAGGAGGAGCAAATATCTCCTAGACGACCTCTTAAAGACATAATTCTCTCGAGAGCTCACCTTTGTACATTTATTTATTTAATAAAACAAGGTTCACCTAGAACTACAGTGTTTATCCAATCTAAAATACACATACATAAACTTAGAACCTTAACACTATAGATAATAATTTTTTTATAAAAGTGATTAAATCTAAAATACAGTCAATCAATCAATCAAATTCTTTAGATTTTTTTCTACGGGATGGCTAGGCAGGTGAAGTTATAATAACTTATTTCAGTTTTGACATAGATATCGCGTGCACATCGAATCTATGTCAAAACTAGAAATAAATAATTATAAAGAACGACTTTTCTAATAATTACATATTTTATGTTCTATGGATGGGGTGGACTTTGAGTATAACTGGAAATCGGTCACGTTGTCTTTATATTATTCTCAAATGGTCCAAAGATGAGACTACAGATCTCCATATACATCGGATACCCAGGGGTCCGCGGACCACAGACTGAGAAACGCTGCTCTCTCAGCGAACCATAGTAAAACCCTTAAATCCGCAAGGCTAACATCATCACATCTTATACTTAAGTCAATCTTCACAATACGAATGACATATCCGCCTTTAGCAACAAATGCATCACAACAGCTCTCGCATACGTTCCCACCGAGGGGCTTGAGCCTACCCTAAGTTAGGGTGTTTAGGCCTTATTAAACCACGCTGGCCCAGTGCGGATTGGTCGATTGTTCATTGATTGATCATTGCAACAAATATATGATATTTTCGAATTCCGAATGTCTTCACCTGACTACATTGGCTGATCAGAAACAGGTATTACGCGCCAATGACGTCACAGCCGGTCCAGCACCTGTACGCGGTAACCGTGTTAACGTCCGTCTGTCGCCGCGCGGATTTTAATTTATTATCTCCAAACAAACGGCTTCGTATGTGACCCAAGTGAGAAACGGTAGCGAGATCTACTTATATTTAAATAATATTGTTTTGTTCTCGAAAAACTTAATGAATAAAACGGACATTTAAATAAATATATACAGTATTAAGTACTTGATACGGCTAGCATATCTATAGTATAACATACACGGCCCATAAAAATAAATAGTTGGTCAGTAACCCTTCTGATCAAAAACTTTAATTGTCTCCTAACGCCTAACAGCACGCGATACGTCTCAAACTGAAAAATGTTATTATAAATATTATATAAATGTATTCAAAATAAAATGTCATATTGAATTCAAAATAAAATGTAATAATTTTTTTCATTTATTGTTCAAATAATAAAAATAAACATATTGATGAAAAAAAACACCGCTACAAAAGCCTTTTTGTCTTTAACTGTGACGGGGAGTACAAGTTCATTTTGTTTTTTAAATTGGCATGCCAAGTATATTTAATTTATTCTAATTTGCATGACTTACATATTTCTATTCTTAACTTTAATACAAAATTGTTTTTTAATAACTGGCTTAACATTTTTTGTTAATATAATTCTGGACGAAGTCGTCATTTATTTCGTTTAGCAAATTTGCCAATAAACATTTCCAATTTCTGCTGCCGTAGAAATTTTTATATTTGGGTGCTATACATTTTTGTGATGTAAGTTTCTTAAATTAAAAATTTCTTAGATTTAAAATAAATAATATATTTTGCACCCGTGGAGACCCGGGCCCCTAATCAGGTGGTCTGTACGGACGCCCGCGACTCGCAGCCGCGCCGTTAGGTTTTGCCGCGCTCGGCACCTACGGCTTTTGTTTTTGTTTTTGAAATCAACTTTTTAGGATTAAGGGTATCACAGCTACATTTCTGAGAAGCTATTGAAACAAACTAAAAACTTATCTATGTTTGAAAGCATTCCGATACTTATTTTATTAGTTATCGGAGATCAAAGCGGCCATTGTTACGTTCAAAAAATAGAAATAATAAAATGCTCGTAATTCATTTAATTATGAATCCTTATCTAATTAACTGTTATATGTTTATTCCTTATTAAATAAGCTATCCATACGTAGTTTTTATTTTATTGTAGGCACAATAATTTATTTTTTTGCAATTTTTTAATTGTGAGGTTGCGCGCGCGCCCGGATTGCGTAATGCATTACGTCACAGAAGGAATTTTTTATTTTTTTCTTTTTTCATTAATAATATTTCCCAAAACTATTGTATATCAAAATAATCTTGAAGATTACAACTATAACAATATATATGGTTATTTATTGTTTTATAGTGTTGTATGTTTAAAAAAAATTTTTGAAAAAAAAAATGTTTTCTTTGGGTCTTGCGCAACCTACCGAACATTTTCGCCCTTTATTAATTTAATTATGAATCCTTATCTAATTAACTATTATAAGTTCATTCCTTATTAAATTAGCTATCCATACGTATTTTTTATTTTATTGTAGACACTATAATTTATTTTATGCAATTTTTTAATTCTAAGTGCGCGCGCTTTGAAGGGTTACGCAATTCATTACGTCATTTTTTTTTTTCATTAAAAATATTTCCAAAACTATTGTATATCAAAAAAATCTTTAAACATAGGGCTATAATAATATGTATGGTTATTTATAGTTTTATTGTGTTGTTTTACTTAAATTATATGTTGAAAATAAATTGGCGTCTTGTTCTACCGCGGAGCAATTTACCGCGGATTTATAAACTAAATATACAATGAAATACAATTGTTTATGCTAATTATTACTGGAAATACTGTAAACAAAAGAAATAATATCACTTTACATACCTTTTACGATAAAAAAACAGCGATTTCAACCAATTTATTCCTAACTGACGTTCACTAACGTTGTAACCCAGTGACACAAAATGAGTGAACGCTTTGACGTTTCTAAACTTTTTATTTTCAAAAAGTTAAAGTTATGGTTAACGAGTATTTGGTACCATTTCAAAGAGCATTTAGTAGTCTATATGCCAAAAAAAACAGCAGGCCAAATAAAGCCTTACTTGTGACACAATAACGTAAAAAGTCGGCCGAGAAATTCCGTCATCATATGATGTCGCGGGCATCAAGGCCTTTTTTTCGTGTCATCATATGAGTACGCCTGGGTCTCGACGGGTAAATTAAAAATTTCTTAAATATTAAAATTGTAATTCATAGAGCTTTACAGACACTTGTTGACTTTAAACAATCAACAGCAATCGAGTCAACCAAAAATGCTATTTAAATCTTATTAACCCGCGAGGAGGCGCTACCGGGTAAAAAAGTGTGGTTGTAATGTCGATACTTCTTCAACAAGTCGCCACCGCCACCGGCTTTCGGTGGTCTAGATACCTCTCGAGAGGGAATGCAGCTAAACGCACGTGAAGTGTCGATCTGTTTGCCCGCGCGGCGCGACCAGGATGGACATCTAAAGTGAGTTATGGGTGCTTCTTACCCGGTAGCGAGCTTTTGTGTTACACTTTTTTTACAGTGGTGTAATTTTGTGACTAGTGTTTTTTATAATATTTAACGCCAAAAATGTCAAGTTTACGCTTTTGAACAACGAATTAATATTAGAAGAATTAGAAGCGGAGTAAGAATCTTCGTGTTCTGAGCCCGGAGATATAGAAAATATCACTATTCACGGGACTTATTCTGAAGAAGATGCCGATCCTGTCGATCATTAATAACGCCAATTATCACCGCTTGATCAACCACTGGGTGTGCGGAATTGGCGAAATTTTCAGATATCTCATGATTATTTAGAAGTTAGTACTTATAATTTTTTTGTATTTTTTTTGTTGATTATTTGTACCGAAAGTTTGATATGATTTTATTTTGTCCGTTTTATTGTCAGACAGCTTTTTTGTTGTTTTTTGTAATATTTAGTGCCTGTTCATAGTGATTTTATAAAAATGTTTTACTTAATATGAGAAAAGACTTGTTTTTTATATGTGATACAAAAATTTACATAATTTTTAAGTACAAAATGTCATAGACTTTAATATTTGTAAATAAATGTATTTTTGCAGAAAAGATTTGTTTTATTCGAAGAAAATAAAGGTAATTTAAAGGTAAATTTATAATTTTTGCAATAATTAATATACATATACATTTACACGACATGTTGTAAGTGGGTGTTTTTAACCCGGTAGCGACTCTTTGTGTTCGTTTTTTTGATGCGCCTCCCGCCGAGTTAACAAAGATAGACAATTAAACCTCAAACATTATTAAGATGTATGCAAATACAAGTAAAATGAAAAAGAAAACCTTGACTATGCTGCACACCAGTTCGAAAATTGGAAGAGCCTTTGAGCTCGAGAAGTACAGACAAGATACTCGGAAGTTCTAATTTTTCGTCTCTTCTTTTAAATTGCCAACATTAGAGTTATAGTATTTCACAGACATGATAATTTAATATAATGCCTATAGAAGCGATCAAATATATTCATCCAATAATTACAAATATATTAGAGGTGTTTCAAATATATTAGAGGTGTGAAAAAGCATCTTTTAGGCCGGCAAGGGGCGGGCAGGTAGGATAGTGGATGTCGTCCCTACTCTATCTGTCAACTCATTTGGGCCTCTTTCACCGCTTAACATCAGGCGGGAGGTCATTTGCCGGGCCTTACAAAAAAAAAAAAAACAAAATATACTTAGGAACGTCAATTGTTCTGACGACCATGGCGAAATTTAGATGGTTTTCTGACATAATCTATACTTCTATAATAATATTATGAAGTACTTACTTACTAATATTATAAAGCTGAAGAGTTTGTTTGTTTGTTTGGTTGAACGCACTAATCTCAGGAACTACTGAATATAATTGAAAATTTATTTTTGTGCTGGATAGTACATTTATCGAGCTATATAACATCACGCTATAACTAATAGGAGCTGAGCATCAAAGAAAAATATTTGAAAAAAAATATGGCGAAACGTAGTTCGCGGGCACAGCTAGTGACGGATAAAAACTGTCGTTATATTTTGTTAGCGGATATCTTTTTCTATTAGAAATCTGCCTAATACCTGCAAAGCCAAAATTTGTAATTTATCTGACAGATAACTTCCTACTAATGAGTAATAGGGACGTTTTTGGCAACTAGAGAACCTGGCCAAACTAGAATTGAAAATTTATAAATACAATTAAAATGCCGGTTAGCAAGGAGTGAAACTGACCCTTAGAACAAAGTCAAACTACAATTTAAAGTTTTAATCACCACAAAAAATACGTTTCAAACTTGCATCACCCCTTTAGGTAGCTATGTGTGTTGTAGACCGTACCGGACCGGTGTAGTCGAAACCGCGGTCCCGCAATCGATTAATCAGTCGGATGAATTTCCTGGCTTTATCAATGGACCAAAAAAATGCGGTGTAGTTTTATTCAAGTAGATATTAAAATGGATTAATTCTGATAATATTAAAGTCAATACAAGTTTAACATACAACAATTGATACCGGATATACAGGCTGTCCCAAAAAGTATGGTAAAGCTGAAGCCCAGAGATAGAGCACCCCTCGACAGACCCGAATAACCCCTATGTATGCTCTACGATTTTTGTAGTTTTCGAGTTATGATTTGTTTAAGGTTTTTTTAATAATTTTTGACAAAAGTAATTTAATGATTTTGTAGCTCTATCCTGTGACAATTACATAAACTACTAAATTGAAATTAGTTGTACAGCCTGAGCTGTAGAACTAATTTCAATTCAACTCACGCGTAACAGACAAACACCTCCTTTCGCATTCATAAGTACTTTGAAACTTCCTCTTTCATCAATGTACTTATATTTATTTCGTTTCCTTTTAAACTCACAAGATTATATATTTATACATACTATTCATTTTAGCAACATAAGGAACACGAAAACCGGTTACAACTTAGACCACCTCGGTTAGATTTTACAATGTCCCCGCGCGTTTCAGTTTACGACTGCGCGTGCGCAAGTAGGCCGCCACGCGCATCAGTGTGCGCGTTGTGCGATCCACGCTTTCTTGACGATTCAGAGGACATTACATTACACACATAAATTTGTTTCATCGAAATGACCTTTCCCAAAAGTATGGGTAGCCAAAAACACTTGAAACGTTGTATTATGTGTTTAGTTTGATTCAAAATATTTATTATAGCTGTGCCCGCGACTTCGTCCGCGTGGAATAGTAACTTTTGTTAAAGTTGATAAAAAGTATGCTTAGTAAGCCTATGTTATACCTTATATAATTAGCTATCTATTAGTGAAAGTCCCGTCAAAATCGATCTAGCCGTTCCGGAGATTAGCGGGAACAAACAGACAGACAGACAAAAAAAATTAAATTGTGTTTTTGTTATTGGTACCCGATAAACATTCATACCCATTTAGTAAAAACTTGTTATTTTGACATTACAAACAGACACTTCAATTTTATTTATTTGCATAGATATGGGGCTCATCTTCTTAAGGTGCCATCTGCTACGAAGGCTTGACAATTATTATTATCATGATACATTCCACCTTCGATACAGCAGCACTGAACGAGCAGCGATCGAGTGCTCTGTTGAAACCACCTGGAGCAGATTTTTCAGCCACGACATTCTTCTTCCCCTGACCGAGGGAAGACCTTTCTGGAGGGACATTCTGTACCAGGGTCGCCTGCTTGGGTACCTCCATCTTCTCTATTTTTGCCCCAAAGCAGCAGTGCTTGCGTTACTGTGTTCCGGTTTGAAGGATAAGATATGGCAGTGAAATAACTGGGTACCGTGCTTTTACATCTTATGTCACAAGTTGGCAACGTACAATGTGGTTCTTGTGGGGATTGCAGTTTTGCTGCGAATCTCACAGGAGCCACATGTGTTTATGAGTGACTGTTACCACTTACCATCAGGTGGGTAGTTTGCTTGTTTGCCAACTTTATTGTATAAAAAAAACACTTGCCTTGGCACTGATACCGTGAATAACAATATCCAAACTGCACAACTCTCTATCGATATTGATTGTATTTACAAACTTTTATTTACTTTCACCTGTCCCGATGTCTGAAATGAAACCTTGCAAATTAAATATTTTGACCCACTTCCCGGTTTCCGATTGAGCTGAAATTTTGCATACACATTATGTATATCGTGTGACAATGCAATGTTATAATGCCATAAGAACTTCGCAATAAACCGACACAACCCCACCGAGTTTGTGCTCGTTTGATTTGTATTGACAAGTACTAAAAGCTTGTATTTAAAAAAGTATTTTTTAATAATTTAACTTGTTGCTATATGAAACATACTTCTGACGTCCTAAATGGCAAGCTGAGAAACGTGATGGATGACCCAGAGATTCTTCGTACCCTCTGACCATAGTAAATCGTGCTCAGTCATACTGTTCCATCGCCGTAACGACAAATACTGCCTTTGCCCGTGGCTCTCTTGTCCTAGACAGCGCCACAAGTGTCCATGACCGGTGTTACATCTGCCCAAACCAGAATCTGTCCTAAACAGAATAACCCGCCAGCCCCTCGGTTTCCTCTCTTAAATATACGGCTACTCAGCTGCCCGTAGCAGAGGAAAGCTTATTTGAAGGCGGCGCTTTTCACCATGTCATAGGAGTGTCATGCGATTATGCAGTATTTTATAAGCAAACCTTACATAAGGGATCACCACTGCATCCTGGTACACCTGCCGCTGAACGGCCGCGGACTGCAGTTGCTAGTAGGATATTTTCAAGCAGATCCATGATCCGCCACCAATGACCCCATAAGGTAGGCTTGAGCTGTAGGCAGATCAAGCCTACCTTGTGGGGTTAAAAGTGAACAATTCAATCAATAAAAAATTGTCTGGGCTGGGAATTGAACCTGCATCTTCAACATACCGTGTTGAGGGTTTACCCACTGGGCCACCGAGCTCTTACCAGTGGGCCTAAACAAAAGCCACACGCTTACTTATTACTCTGCGACAGTCATTCCGCAGGAAAAAATAATTGTATGGAAATGACATTAGCCTGTGACAACCTCACGCTATTTCTTCCGCAGCTAATGTCATCTCCATACATTTTTTCTGCGGATCGACTGCAGATAAATAAGCTTGTGGCCTTATTCTAAGGGGATGGTCTGACTAAATTTCTGTATCAATCTTTTTTGTAGTTTATTATCTTATGTGTTGTAAATTTAGCACAATGAAATCTCACCTGGATATACAGAAATCTGAATCATTTTAGATATCATATTTCTCTTCATAAATGTTGAATCGATTTAGTCATTTATCGTTTTAGTAAAACCAAAACCACTTATGTAAATTATGTATTAAAATAGCTAACAAAATTCCATTTCAAGAAATTTTCACAATAAAAATACGAACTCCCAAAACAACAAATCTTCAAACAATGACTTACATAAACCATCTTACCAAAAGCGTTACAAGAGTACGCTCTTGGTAAGATGATCTATAAACGTACCAAGTACATACCTTATACGTACCAAGAGCAGTGTCTCTGTTTCAATATTGTTTTAACCTTGCTATAAGCGATCATTGTAGGGCTACTCTTGAACCAAATCCGATCGATCGGCATTGAAATTGTGAGTTACCGTACGCTTATTTTTGCGCATTGGCTTCAAATTGACCCCGTATTGTGCGAATTTTGGGTGAACCAAACTCAGTATTAATTAATTTTCTCAAGACATGGATCCAATTTGGCGCTAGTGTTGTTACTCAAGCGTACGAAAAATCACAATGCCAATGACGATTCATCGAAATTGGTTCAAGAGCAACTCTACAGGTGTTGCAAGCGTCCTTAGGCTATGATGATCGCATACCATCATGCGACGAATTCTGATTACGTGTTGAAATAAATTTCATTTGTTTATATCATTCATAGGTACTCTATCTGATGACATGTAAACAAGTCCTACATACTACAAAAGTATCAACATTATCATCACAGCTTATATACGTCCCCACCGAGGGGCTCGAGCCTACCTTACGTCAGGGTGTTAAGGCCTTAGTCAACCACGCTGGCCCAGTTGGATGGTCGACTTCACATACACCTTTGAATTGTGTCGCAGATGTTGCATTTGCATACAGGTTGCCTTACGATATTTTCCTTCACCGTAGGAGCGTTGGACAAATGTACATATTAAATTCGCAAAATAAAAGACACGGTGGTGCATGGCTGGATTGAACCCTGGACCTCCCCCGATTAAAATCCAAAGTCCACAGCGCCAGCAACGCTCAAAAAGTATGAATAAGTAAATGAGTGAAATTTGGCTGGTGTACATTTAAGGCGAGGCTGGGACACAATAGTACATTGTTACCCCAGGGGTGAAAGTAACTTATTTAGTCCCGAGACGGTTAGTCCCTATAGTTCGAGGGACTCATTATAGTTCGAGGTACAGAAATTAAAATTAAGTAAGAACGATAAGAAATGTAAAAATATATTAAAAAATTACTTCATAAATTTAAATAAATAAAGAGGATATATAATATATATGTTAAGATGTAATGTAAAGATATAATATATAGTAGTATTTAATAAAGTTTAAGATTGTGCGATGAACGGCTCAAGCCGCCTACACATAAACCCATTGTACGGGTTTTCAGTAGGCAGGTTATAGATTTAAGTTATGTAAAAATTTTTGTTTTTGGATAAATAAATAAAAAAAAGGGACTAAATAAGTCTTTAACCCGAGGTAAACACTGTGCTTTTCATTACGAATACAAGGAAAGTAGAAATAAAAACATGAATCAGCTAAAGAATATGAGTGAATTTTATTTTAATAAATCAAGAACTTCTGCTTTTGCCTCTTCTCTAATGAAATCTCTGCTATACGGAAGAATAAACAAAACTCGAAAAACAAATGAAGATCGGATTGCTTATTTTGTTTTTTTTTCTGTAGCCGGCCAGGCCAGCTATTCAGGCATTATTTTGCATTTTCATCAAAGAAAAAATGGTAAATATTTTGTCCAAATCTAAGTTATTTTAAAGAAATGGTTAAAAGTAAATTGTAATAAAGTCATTTAATAGTACATTGTTACCCTAGGGGTGAAAGTAACTGGGGTGCGATGTCAGACAACCTCCTTGTGGTGCACCCTGGGCAACCCGGCAGATTCTCTGCCGCGGGCTAATAGTCTGACGAGAGAACCCCCATAGAGGGGGGGTGTGGGATGGCCGAGTTTAACCCGGCGGGCCACTTCGTGTGGCCACCCGCTTCATGCGGAGAAGGGCGAAGTCCCCTCTTCTTATTTTAAGAAGAGGTGTGGCTTTCACCGGAGCCTGATATTTGCGGCTACCTTTGGAGGTAGCAGGGTAGAGGCGACGTTTTTCGCCATGGCGCTTCACGCCTGTCGGGGATTCTCCCGAGCTTCGGCTCACCCGCGCGGCGGTGGATCCAGTGGGATCTGCCGTCGGGCAACCCGTTTCCCGCATTGAGCGGGCCGGGGGTCCGGCGCATTGAGCGTCGGGCCGCGTGGAAGACAACCACAATAAAAAATTACCCCAACCCCAAGGTGGCGTCTCCGTGCCGAGGGGGTGCGTGGCTGGTGAGAGACCAGTCCCAAGCGGGCAAAGGGAGTGCATCCCAAAATGCAGTCATAATGGAACTCGGCAAGAACGACAAAAGTCCCCAGGGGGTATCAGTCCCCCCCGTAGGACCGCGCGAGGCGGCTGCGGGCAGCCAGGCATATCTGGGGCTGGCTAACCCGAGTTCCACCCTTCCTAAAGAATGCGAACCCGTTAAGAGCGGGCCACCACCGGTATCCGGGCCGGCTGGTGGAAATTCCATCCATGTGACCGAGGCGGCAGGAGAGTTCCAACCCCCGACGGCGGTTCCCGGGTCGTCGAGGGGTAAAAATGCGACCGGACGAAAAGGAGGGAGAAGAAGGGTAGGGATATCTGACTTGATACAACGCGCCGGATATTTTTCCTATCTCTGGGGAATCGGACTGTTTGTCCGAAACCTCATCTATGATGAGTACCGACAGCGGAACTAACACCCACTCCGCTCGTCGGAAGAGGGGCCGTGAAGATGTAGGAGACAGCGACGATCCTTCTTTTGAAGATGTTCCGCTGACTTCCCTTCGAACATCGAATCCCAAAGGGAAGAGAGGAAGAGGCCGCCCACCAACCACTGGTGAGTACGTGGGGCTGGCCAAAGCAAAGGCGGAGTACCTTAGACAGGAGCGCCTGGAACTACAACTGCAGGCGGAGAGGGAACTCTTGGCTATGCCAATGGAGCCCCGGAGCACACGACGCACAGCTCCCGCACCAACACCGACGTCAGTTGTGCTATCCCCTCTGGAGGAGAGCGGAAGCGACGACCCTACGCTCACTGTCACCGAGCGTATGGGTCGGGCAATTGAAGTTATTATCTTCGTTGCGGAAAGGTCCTCTAATTTAAAAGGGACCTTTGTCAACAAGCTGAAGAAGGCGGCAGCGAGCTTTCGGGAAGACGCGAGGACGCTAGCGGCGCGCACTGTCTCGGACGAGACGGAGCGCCTGCTGCAGGCGAACCGCCGTTTAGAAGCCGACCTCAAGGCCCAGAAGGCCAGGATCGCCGAACTAGAGGCGAAGATGAGAGACCTTCAGGGGAGGAGTCTACCACCACATCCCCCCTCAACGAACCCGGACGAGACACTAGCTCTTCATAACATCGAAGAGCTAGAAAACAGGTTGATGGGGCGCATGGTTGCGCGACTCAATGCCAGGCTCGAGGGGTTAGAGCCTAGGCTGAACCCCGAGCCGCGCCTACGCCCCTCCCTGAACCACGAGAGACGAGCCGAGAAAAACATCTCTCCCGCGGCCGTCCTAACGACAAATGCACCCGCTGCGCTCACAGCTCGCAAGCACGCTACGAAAAGCGCTCCCTCTGCGCTCGCGGCTTCTCCGAGCAGGCGCAAACCGCCTCGAAGGAGGAAACCTGCTGTGGAAAATACCGTAGCGAGGGAGCCATGCATACTTCCAGCGGCCCCTTCCGACACGGAGGAGGCCTCTACCATGGTGGTGAAGCGCGGCCGGCGGAAGCGACAGAGAGGGGATGGCATACCAGCAGCCACCACAATGCCGAAGCAGCCTCCTCCTCGCAAGAAGAAGAAGGCTTCTCCTTGGCAGCCTAAACTGCGTTCGCAGAAAACGGCGGCAGTAGCTGTCACTGCAGCCAGGTGCCGAGGAGAAAGGCCATTCATATGCCGGGGTGATTGAGGCCGCCAGAGCCAAGGTAAACCTCGCGGAGCTGAACATAGAGGGTGTCCAGTTCTGTAGGTCTTTGACTGGGGCGGCCGTAATCCTCGTCACGGGGGACGAGAAAGACGCAAGCGCGGTCAACCTAGCCGTCGCCCTTAAAAGGGTAGTCGACCCGACTGTCGCGCGGGTCACGGTTCCCACCAAGATGGTGGAGATGTTGGTTTCCGGACTAGACGAATCCGTCCAACCGGAAGAGCTAAAAGAGGCACTCGCAAAGACCGGCGAGTGCCAAGTTGAGGAGGTCCGGGTGGGGGAGATCCACCAGGGCCGCTACACCATGAGCACGGCGTGGATGTGCTGCCCGGTGGAAGCGGCCAAGAAGATAGCCTCCGCCAAGAGGTTGCTGGTGGGATGGTCCGCCGCTAAGGTGAAGCTCCTCCAGCCCCGTGAAATGAGGTGCTTCAGGTGCTTCGAGTCGGGGCACCTGAGAGTAGATTGCAGGGTGGAGGTGGACCGGAGCGCACTCTGCTACCGGTGCGGGGATGCAGGGCACAGGGTGTCGACGTGCTCGTCGAAGCCTAAATGCCCATTATGTACGGCGGCTGGGAAACCGGCGGACCACCGCCTTGGGGGTAAGACCTGCTCTGCCCCCAAGGCAAAAATCAATAGGAGAAGGAGGAGGGCAGCGCCAAATAGGCCACCCGAAACCTCCCGAGGGACGGAGATGGAGGTGACCGAGGACGTAGTCGGGGCCCCCATCATACAAGAGGAGGCGGCCGCGGGAGGGGATCCCCGCGATAAAAGTGGTAACCAACCCCAGGGCACCTAGTGCTGGGATATTTCGAGGTGAAGAGTGGCGCACAACACCAGCGCCGCTGACAAAGCAGCTGAGCTACACGCCCTAGGCGTACGGAGAAGCTGCGGGGGGTTTTTAGTGGGTAGGACCGGGCCGAGTTCGGCCTGGGGAGTCCCACATATCCTCGTGGTTTGGCTCGACCACGAGGAATGCGTAAAAGCATTTTCCCCCTTCCAAAAAAAAAAGGGGTGAAAGTAACTTATTTAGTCCCGAGACGGGGTTTGGCGCCCGAGCGTAGAGATAGTCTATAGTTCTAGGGACTAAATAAGTCTTTAACCCGAGGTAAACACTGTGCTTTTCATTACGAATACAAGGAAAGTAAAAATAAAAACATGAATCAGCTAATGAACATATGAGTGAATTTTATTTCAATAAAATATTTCAATAAATCAACAACATCTGCTTTTGCCTCTTCTCTTATAACCAAAACTCCAAAAAACAAATGAAGATCGGATTGCCGCTTTCCCGCTTATTTTGTATTTTTTTTTTGTGGCCGGCCAGCTAGTCGACCATTATTTTTCATTTTCATCATTGAAAAAATCGAAAATATTTTGCTCAAATCTATGTTATTTAAAAAAATGTTGAAAGTAAATTATAATAAAGTCATTTAAAAAATATAAACTCAAACTCAAACTCAAAAATCTTTATTCAATATAGACCTTTACAGGCACTTATTGACGTCAAAATAAAAACATAAAAATCTTCAACCAAGAATCTAATTAACTAAATTATTTAATCCTTGTATGTACACACACCCCATATATTATTTAAATATTTAACATTATGTTATTTCAATGTCGAACATGGTTCAATAAAAATAGAACTGGTTTCTTTTTAAAATTTGACAGCAGCTGTCAGTTGAAAGTGATTCTCCCTAGGGCTGAAAAGTATTACTTTCAACCCGCTCCACAGGCAACTTCAGACCTACTTTCAGAGTATGAGTAATGAAAAATATTTTTTTTACATACGACAGGGAACCTCTTAGCCTTCATCTCACCTGATGGTTAGTGACGATAAGGCCGAAGGTGAAAGCGAGCTTCACCTGGACTCCTCAACAACTGAGGAACTGGCTATCTTACCTCTAGTTGTCGGAACACAACAATACTATAAACATTGTTACTATGGCGACGAACTTAGGTAAGACGGTGGTACTATCCAGTTGGGCTCAGAAGCTCTACCACCAACCAAACCGAGCAGAAAAATGTCTGCCCCCGTGGGGAATCGAACCCCGGACCTCCCGGTCAACACCCGGTGGTCTCAACCACTAGACCACGGAAATAATGTACTTTTGCAATTTTCTAGATAAAAAAATTCACGTCTATTGGTTAAACTTTTATGTCATTTATTATTGTATTTTCTGTTTCGAAGCTGTTTTAAAATATTGAACACAGAGATCTTTGGATTTATTTTTCTGTCTAGTGAAATATTGTTATTCATGTTTCTGTCTTTAAGAATGCTTAGACAAAATGTTCAAAAATGTCATTTAAGATTTTTAGAACTGTATGTTTAATATCTGTGGCGGTATAGCACAGACGTATAAAGGAAAGCAGACTTAACATAATTTTACTCACACATTTGTCATAAGTAATGTATATCGTTTTCACTTTCACTTCAAAGTGACATGATATATCGCTACTTCTCTTTTTCGTCTATGGCGATACTAACGCACACATAAAGTTCGAAGCCGTGGCAGACGCCATGTTTAGATTTGTCAAAATAAGAGACAAATGGCGTCGTGACTTTGTGTTATAATGTTTTGTTTTGTGATTAAAGATAAAAATAACATGCGAATGGGACAAGAACAATGGTAAAGTGCTGTGCCCCGAAGTGTTCCAAGGCATCATATAATCAAAATCCAGAAATTACAATAAAATTAAATTAATATTGTTTTCATCCCCCCATCTTGGAAAGAGTATTTTTGCTATTCGATATCTGACCGCCAAAGTCGTTTTTATCCGCTTGAGGTTAAAGTAAATTTGAATTTAGAACATCGCGTGCACTAGGTATGTGATTTCAAAACATCATTAAACCTATTTACTTCCATCTCCATAGTGCCGAATTTATCATACAACTTTTTTTAAATTTGTTAAAAACTCAGACTCTGAACCTCCTTGGTGTACTTTTGTTTTGAATTTGCTTTGCGCGCGCCATTTTGTTTTGACGTCGTATTGTTATAAATAAGAAACTTGAAAACAAGTAAAAAAAACGTATTATTTGTTATACATAATATAAATATTTTTCTGTAATACTTACTTACCTATCATAATGTTGTAGTAAATATGTACCTAAACTGAAATAAAAAGTAGTAAGTAGCTGGTAAACCGCTAAAGCTCAGGATTCTAATTTTAGAATCCTTCGCTTGCTTGGTCATCAAAGTTGAGCACGCGGTTAAAAAGCAGCTTTGCACTCATGTATAACAAATAACTATTGTGTGTGAGTAATGTTTTCATGTGGTAAAGTTGCCACGCATTTTTGAACGATACGTTTAGTCTGCTTCCTTTTATACGTCAGTGCGATATGTCTGTGTATATATATATATGTGTGCGGTCAGTCGAAATCGTTCGAAAACGGGTAGCGCCTTAACAAAAAAAATATGTTTCATTTGATTGTGTTAATAAGGCATTTTTGTGTAATTGTTTTTGACATACACCATTCAGAATACCATCTGCTACCCATATTAAAAGTCAGCCAAATCAATTTAACGCCAAAATACGTCCATCTCTGATCTTTGACGTCCGAGACACATTTCATTTCTTCGCGTCAAAGCTGTCACCCGGCCGAGCCGACGTCACTCAGCGCTGAAACTGGCGTGACCAATTGTATTCTTTTGACTCCATTGAACGTGACATGCATAGTTGTCATGTCACAGACACGAAGTTGCAACAACCAGTATATACCATTATATGTTTCAAACGATAGTCATACAGATAAACGTTTAGACATCGTGTCATTTTTAGTTTCCGCACAAACCCAACGATCCTTTATAGAGAAAGTTTGTTTGAAAATGAGCTGGTTCGATTCTGGGGTCGTTTAATTTTTCTTTTTCAAATCCACGTAATTAGTTTTTATTTCACCACAATTGATGACATAATTATAGTAAAAAAATGGTTTATTTCCAATTTAGTACATACAAATATAATAGGATTGATCTAACTTCCACCTGTCCAGTGGAAGAAGAAATGGTTATTACTCAAACAAATGTATGACCAAACGGAAATTACAATTTAGATACGAACATGCATTTATTTTAATATTACATAATGAAAATATTACAATTAGTAATAAAAGCTTAATTGGTTTCATTATATATATTAACTGCCTAAAATAAATAATCCAACTGGTGGTGAAAACCTCATGAAAAAGTAGTTTTTGAGATTATAGCGAATTAACAGACAGACGTGTAGAATTTATCACATAACATGTTTCGATATGATATGTTCAGATAAAATTGAATCAGGTATTACTGGCTACACACATTCTCGTATGGACATCTTCTTATACATATATATCAACATGAATTGCCGTGCGTTAGTCTCGCTAAAACTCAAAAACAGCTTTACGGAACGGTGCAATTCTCAAATGTTTATCTGTCATTTGTCAAAGCGATACGAAGTTCATCGGATCTTGTACAACTATTTGCACTATAAATTCTTATGCGATGGTACACTGCACAGAATATGATAAATCACACCGCATTATCTTCGGAAACATTAAACCTATAAAAATCCATTCCACGTCGAAATCGATGTTTATCGCAGCGCTTTACAATCCGGCAGGCGGCTCGTGTTGTCTGAGAAAATAATCTAAAAATCATAGAAGATTGACGGGCGGGACGCGAACCCGCGCCCGCTCCGGCTCCATCGTTGGAGCCAATCCAAGGGCTCCGCTCGACCGCAAAATCAAAGTTGGAGGTGCGAACCATCTCTTATTCGAGGCATAAAAATCGTGACTAACTCCCGCTGATTATAACACGTTTCATCGGCTGACCTATTAACGGGGAATTATGGTGCGTGCGGTGCACGGGCGAACTTGCTTATAAATAGAATGCACAGATTCGTTACGTTCCCGTAAGGCGGTTTTCAGCGGCGGTCAGTCGCGTCAGAGCCGCCGCGCCGCGCCGCCCGCCTTCGCGCCGCTGCGCCCGCCCGGAACTTTGCGATATTCTTTCAACTTCCAGCGCCAGTTGACCGCGGGCGCACCACGTGACGGTGCCACAAGTTTCCGAAGTGTTCGACATCCGCTAATCGCCGCGTACCCGTGTTTCGAAAATAAACCGGTTGGATCCGAAACCGGAGCACCTTGAAGGTTAATGACAAAATAAAAGCGTGCATTAAATTATGTGTCTGAGCAGGCGCATTCCCGCCCCTGGATTCCTGCGGTTTGTTCTGATGGACACGTGAGTTTGACGCGGTGCTGTCTGTCACAACACTGGTTCTGATCACAGATAACACACAACTTTACTCATAAAACACACACACAATTACATAACACACACGAAAAGAATCGCTTCAGTGTGATTTTTGGAAAATCACTGAAAATATATTTGTTTATTGTGAAAATTGGTAAAAAGAATTCTAAATTATTCTTTTTAGCAAGTTCTTTTTTATAGGAAGCGTTTTTTGTAGTGGAAAAATATTGCGATCATTTTGCAGCAATTTCAAAATACAATAATAGATATTAATAAAATTACACCAGGATAGTTTGTAATATTATAAATAGAGTTGATATCATTACAATTGCACTCCTTATGGAAATTAGTTATAATTAAGTAGGTATTTAATTCTAATATTTACAGAAAAGTGACGTGAGAATTGTTTTATAAGCCCCCGGTATAAATAATGAGTATTCGTAGTTATTTTGCTGACGAAAAGAAAATCTATAAAATAAATTAATAAGGAGAAAATCTTTTGTAATGCTTCAAACTTTTATGCTTAATTTATAGATATGAATTAAAACCCTTTGCGCTTAAGAGGCAGTTATTATTCTTCTAATGAAATGAAGTTTAGTTTACTGACCGTATTAAAAATAGGAAATGACAAAGGTTTGTCAAATATCATAATATTAAGTTCACTACTTTTCAAAACAATTTTAACTAGTTAAATTAAGAATCGACAATGACGTTTATTCCTCACAATATAACCTTATTATTTTTTTTCCATTAGTTTAAATAAACGATTTAATGACAAAAAACATTATCGTGAACTTAAACCGTTTTCGATGAGCTTTTTTTAAGGTAGTTATTGCTAACAGAGAAGACCACCAGTAACTATTTGTTACTGCTGTGCCCTGCTTTATGAACTTTGATTCAATAAAAACATACACAGCTATTTTCCTATAAACAATTCACAAATACAGCATCACAAAAAGTGGCATATTTTACAATTTACAACCACCTTAACACGGACAAATGGAGACATTATACAAAGGTTCGAGTACTTTATGTTAAGCGAAATGTCTTCCAACATTCTTGATACAAATAAAAATGGAAACGGCACAAGTAAACAAAACAAATGAAATGTAACGATACATTTTACAAACAGAATGATATACATACATAATAACCGTTCCCGCGGTTGAAAACACCTGAGGGGCAAACGCACTATTTACAACTTTTTAACAAAATCAGAAACGTTTCCGTTCCCACAAATTTTTTGACAACACCTTGGCAGCTGTCAGATGTCAAATTATATAGGAACTTACCGATTTGGTTTTGGCTAACGTTCGTAAAATGCGATTGCCTTGGTATTGATGTAGAGTTTTGGATGTGCAATTTCCCATGGGAGTAAAAGCTTTTCTGTTTGGTTTGGTTAGTGATAGGGCTTCTGCGCACTTCTGGCTAGCTATCACCCTTGTACTTAAGTATCTGCTAAAAATGAAAATGCTAATAGTTGCTGTGTTCCGACAATTAGTTGTTAGATAGTCAATAGTGATGTTGACATGTATCGCAAATATATATAAAAATGAAATCGGAAAATCATATTGTAGGTGTATATATGCGTAATAAATTAATTAAAAATAATTAAATTTGTTTGAAATAATGCCCAGTGTCACGTGACTGTAAACGCCAATCGGAGCGCGTTACGTCACGGTGTGAGAAAAACCCCAAGATAATGGGCGCTTTTCACATAAGCACGGATTTGCAACATTTTTAATATCAACGTATTATATAATACTGTATATAAGCACAAAAAAGTGATAGTGGTTATTTGAAACCAAGGAACCCACTTAAGTTGTCAAGGTGTCGTGTTTGATCTACGCCTTTGACTGACAGTAGTTTGTTTATAACCACATTGTGACGTCATTGTGACAGGTTGGAGCGTTTAGGCGCGAAATTAAAAGAATGAACAAGTAAATTTGTTTTTTATTTTAAAATACATTATTTTTTTCGTTATTATCACGTTCGTCGACATCCCTGGAGTTGTTGAGAAGTCTAAGTGAAGCCTTATTGTTACCAACTACCATAAATAAGGCCCAAGTGCTTCCTCGTATTTATTATACAATAGTGACGATAAGCGGAAATGAAGCGAGATTCACCTGGACACCTCAACAACTGAGGAACTGGCTATCTTACCCCTAATTGTAGGAACACAACAGTGTTATCATGGCGACGAACTTAGGTAAGGCGGTGGTAGTTAGCCAGGCGGGCTCAGAAGCCCTATCACCTAGCACCGACCAAACCAAGGGGAAAACTTCTGCACCCATGGGGATTCATATCCCGGACGTTATGTCATATTCATATTCATATCCATATCGCTATCGTTATGTCATATTCATATCGCTATCGCTATCGCTATTGACACATTTGAACAATAGTTTTAATATCACAGGTGATATTCGAACTATTGTTCTAATGTCAAGATAGCGATAGCGAGTGATCGCTATGAGTTAGGCGGTAGACCCCCTGGGTTGTTGATTATCAGCATGTTATCAGCATTGTTATTAATAACAGCATCAGCAACAATCA
Source organism: Schoenobius gigantellus (assembly GCA_963935595.1). Classification (NCBI taxonomy): domain Eukaryota; kingdom Metazoa; phylum Arthropoda; class Insecta; order Lepidoptera; family Crambidae; genus Schoenobius; species Schoenobius gigantellus. Next base: position 43,600,094 of record OZ012544.1, on the reverse strand, counting down.
ATGCCGATTTTTAATGCAAGACGTAGCTCTATTCTATATATATTTTAATAAAACCAAAGTTGTGTTTGTGAAATAATATATTATTACTAGCTTTTGCCCGCGGCTTCGCCCGCGTTAAATTCGGGGTAACACCGAAGATTTCAAAAAAAAATAAGGCAGGTATTTTTCGTTGGTAACAAAGAGTCTGTGTACCGATTTTTAGCTTCCTACCTTGAAAACTGCAAAAAGTCCCGTATAAAATTTCACCCCCTCTTTAAGGGGTTGGGGGCAGATTTCCAAAAAAAATTATGCACGATTTTTTTGTTAGTCACAAATAGTTCGCATACCAATTTTTAGCTTTCTACCTTGAAAATTGCGGAATGCTCCATACAAACTTCCACCCCCCATTTTAGAGAAGTGGGGGAAGAAAGAGACAAAAAGTAGCCCATGTCACTCTCCATCCGTTCAACTATCTTCACTTAAAAAATCACTTCAATCCGTCGCTCCGTTTTGCCGTGAAAGACGAACAAACAAACACACACACACACTTTCCGTTTTATAATATTAGTATGGAAGTATGGATTATGTTGGCAGTTTAAAAGAGGAGAGAGAAAAAATTGGACCTTTCGAGTTTCTTGCCTGTCATAAAGCTGGATGTTAGTGAATTATTGTGTGACGTGCGTAGTGTAATAATACCAAATCAATAATACCTAAACCATACTCAAACTCACAAAGCCTCCCAAAGTATTACTCGTTTTTTTTTCAAAGCATAATATCACGTTTACTTATAATTTTATATAGGATATTAAAGCGAAACTTTTTTTACATCGCCTCAATTTTTTTTGTCTATCTATCGCATGACGTGGCATTGCACAACACTATGAGATCTTTAATTTCACTACTTCATATATGTCACGATTGGTATAAGCGTTAAATCAACTTTAAATCAGCATGGCAGTGGTTCGATCCTGGTGTAGAACACCTATTTCTTGTATTTTTATTATTTTGTTTTTCAATTACTTTCGTTTTTTTATTAATTAGTATTTTAATTATAATTTTCTTTTCAGAAGAAAAAGATTAAGGTTAAGATTAAAAATGGGGTTTTAATACCCTTAATCGAATAATTTACCGAAATTTATCAGGTAAATGCTTACGATCCTAAAAAAAGTTTCACTTGCATCGTAGTTTCATAAAACCACACAATGATTTTAATATCGGCATCATCATCCGTTGATACGGTAAAAATCTGCAGTAATAACCCGGCCTCAATCAATACTGGATGATCTATGACAAATATAAAGTAACTACGGTTCATTAGTTGGCTATAATATATGTATGTGTAATCATTAAATTACCTAAGCACAGTAGACAAGTATAATATTGGTACAATGGCGGCGTGCTTTCTGTTCTAAAATAAAATCATCTTAAAAAAGGGCCTCCATCGCCCCTTAGATGATCAAGTATGCTTATCTAAGAATTTACGTGCTCGTGAAGCGTTTTGTCCGTAGTATCGAGGACACTTGTCACGTTACAGATGCTTGTTTTAGACTTCAGACATAGTATAATTTGCATATAAATATAAGCAATTTTACATAAACAATTTTATTTGTCTTGCAGTTTCTTTTTAATTGCACAATATTTGTAGCCTAGAATTGAGGAAGTCAGACATAATATAATTAAATATAATTTACATGTAAATTTATTTGTCTTACAGTTTCTTTTTAATTGCACTATATTCATAGCCTAGAATTGAGGACTTCAGATATAATATAATTTATATATAAATATAAGCAAACTTATACTAATTTATCTGCGGCACGGTTCGCTTATGAATTCTCGATATGTGTACGTTAGAAAACATACGTAACTACAAAAGACGTAACTAACATATATTATAATAATTATGTAGCGTTCGATAGCTTGTAGAGGCAGCCTCTTCATATTCCGTTGGGCAAATACAGAATAACATCAACAACTTTTGACGCTACATTTAAAGATTATCCAAAAAAGTATTAAAGCATATTTAATGTTTTTATAGGTCTTTTAGCTTAACCTCTGACAGATTCTTGTCGTTATAAACCCAATGATTCAAAGTGTCATCATTGGCCAGAACATTTTGCCGAAATGTGACATGTCAGATACGAGAATTCACACGGTCAACTTTTACCCTCCACTAACCCAAGGCCCTACTCAACCAATCGTGGTTATACGGGCCGAAACAGCGGGAGATGTGCGCGGAACCTGCGTAATCGCACTCTAGCCGCGCACACTTCTTGACTCCCTACAAGTTATTTAAATCTTTCTCCTGTTTGTCCCAGTGTCCAATTCACACGGTCAGTACAGGAAAGCTAAGTCAGCTTAAGTATTACGGGCGTTTGCCCATCAAGTATCGCTAAATATTGTATTACAAGCCTTGAGACAAGCCGAAAAAATCTCATGTCATAAAGAACAATATCGAATTATTTCGAGCGATGCTTCGCCCTTCCACGTAAACATATTGCAGAGCGAGCGATAAAAATCTCTGTTAACGTTCTCTGTGCCGGCGCGGTGACGAGTGAACACCTCTTTTGTTATGCTCCATCTTTCGCATTGCCATGGTATTATTTAGGTTTGTTTCACATAGGCCACAACAGTAAACAGGACAGTGTGCAACATTTCTTAAAAATTGTGGTTGATACCATCTATTGATAACACTTGCACGATAACTCAGATACGTTCTGATAACATTCCCAACAATTTTGGCTTCTATTCTATATGTACCATAAAGCTTTTGACTTATTCTATGTAGATTACCATAAAGCCGCTTGTCTGTAAATTTTACATTGTTTTTCCAATCATAATATTATAAGTTAAAAATTTTAAAATAACAACATAGATTATAATGACACCGACTTACAACTATGATATACAATTGTAAAACACCTGCAAACTTGCAGTATTAGATAGCTTACATCATTAATTACAACGTTTGTTTTATGAGTTTTAAGATAACTCAATAAATTGAATAAAAATCAATTTTCAAGTTTTTATATTAGCACTGTCGTGACATTGATAAGTCTATGTTTAATTTATAAACGACACTACACTCGCGTGCTGTTTATATAGCCGAAGTTTCGCTACGTGTATGCGTACCCTTACAACCGGCCCACCGCGTGTATATTTTTTAATTTTCTATTTTGACAGGTTCCAAAATTGAATAATCTCTGACGTACGATCACGAGTGCTGCCATTGCGAAACGTGCGGCGTACTGAGAACGCCACGTCAAATCACCGAAACGACGCTTTTCTGACAATCGACTTTGAGCCTTAGCTCGTGCGCATTGGAGTGAAAATTCAATTGTGGAATTTCACGATTTTAGGTAAGGTGATATGTTATTGATCGTACGCTGGTAGTTCATCTAGAGGCGTTTGGACAGTGTTGACCCATATTGCGCGTAAAAAGGTCGATTACAATGCGCGTGCGCCGGTCTGGATCACAATCGCGCCCTGCTCATTACCCGTACGCTCTTGAGTCGAGATTCACATAACCTTCGGAGTTACTTTACCCATTATATATTTTCCAATGTACGTGCACAATTTTCATACAAAAACAAAATTTAAACAAACGTGTACAGTCAAAGAGTTTAATTTGTGACCCACCTAAGGTTGAGTACCGTAAAACAACATGGCACCATAAGACCTACGAATTTTGCTATGACGCCTTTATATACACTGCTGATTGACACAACACTAGGCGTCATTTGACATGTCTATTGGAGTTTTCAATATAAATGCATTATCAGTGTCTAGCAATATGTCAACGAAAAGGGTCGGGGATTGGTTTCTTGGCCGTACAAGGGCGAGCTTGTAGAAAGTGAGAAAATTAAGTAGATGCAGGACAAAGTGTATAATTACAGTTTAGCATACTATGGATATAAGGGCCCTTTTACATTGCGTCTTTTTCCAGCGATACAGTCGCGATGTAGCATTGATACAGTCGCAAATCGTCTACCTTTACACACACGCGCTACTCAAAGAAGCGTACATCCGCGCTGCAGTTGCGATTCAGTAGCTAGCCGCATAGACTGTAGTGATACAATCGCGATGCAAACGTGATACAGCATCGATGTAAACGCGATACAGGATCAATACAAACGCAACGATGCAAAACATTCAGTATTTCGTCGAGTCACAGCGCGATGAGTTCGCTTGAAATAGTTTTAATCACGCTAACTGTATTATATTATTACTTTTAAAGAAGAAACGTAAACGCAAACTACGGAATTATTGGGTGCATCCATTTATAAGTGAAAGAACGATGTGTGGACATTATGAGTCAACATTAAAATATTGACAAGCCACAGTAAAAAGTTCTTTAATTGTTATCGGATGTCATATATCAATTATCAAGAACTTCCCATCTACCCCCGCGTCTGAATCGATACAAACATTAGGGTGCATCTCTACTCACGCGCGGCTGCTTCGATGCAAACGCAACGCAGCCGCGCTACAAATGCGCGTTTCCATCGATACAAACGCGCGTATGAATCGATACAGATACTTGTTGATCGCGGTATCGCGATGCAATCGCGCGACTGTCATACGGGCGTTTGTATCGTTGCAAAAAGTCGCAATGTAAAAGGGTCCTAAGTGGTGTAACCACGAGAAATGAGTTGTCAATAGGACGCCGTTGAATTCAAGGGTGTAACTTTGTGTACTATGTTATAATGACAATGGCGCCCTCTAACGCACAGTTGTTGAATCAAGAAAAGATCTTTTTTAGCACTCAATGCATTTACATAAAAGGAAAGTTCTGGCATTGTTAACCCAATGTTGAATTTTTTGTTATTTGTGACTTCTATAGACTTTTTTTATCGAGAGCACAAAAATATTATTATCAAATAATTTATAAAAGTTTGTGCCATGGGCACAAGGTTTTAGAAGCATGTGGCATTCTTATAGTGGAAGTTTGACTGATATGTGTGTATTATTGCAACGTTATTCCAGTTGTAAGTGTTTGTATACATATATTAATGTTTCCAAAAATAATAAAAATAGCATGTCTTCTTTGAAAAACTACAGAAAATTCAATTCGTGCACAATTCAAAAATGCAGCTCTGCAGAAAACAAATTCCAACTGCTGTAATAAAAGCAACATGAATTGCAAACGTCCTATCTTCATATATCGATTAATCTGATACCCCGATAGCCGTGACAGGGGGCCATTCTTTTTGGCTGGTTTTTCGACATCTGTCAGCGTGGAAAACAAATGCATGGATACGAGCTTAGAATTTCCGGGTCAGCAGTGGTGACTAACATATCGTCGGTTTACTCGTTTACTGCATGACCAAGAGAAACAGCGAAAAAAATATATATTCTCTAGATTGCTACGCGCCGTTTTGCCGTGGTCAAATCATGATAGGTGACCGAAAATATTTATCATAAACTCCTCCGTGCTCCGGATGGCGCGTTAATCATTGGGCTTTGGTTTTGTCGGTTATTCATCCTATTGCCTAATTGAATGTGGAACCGAAAGTGAAAACTTTTTTTTTCTCGGGGGGAAATGCGTATCCCACCGTACCGTTGGCTAGATGGCGAGCGTGTGTAGGGCTCTCGAGGCGGAATGCCAGGCCTACCCACTAAAACCCCCCGTGTTCTCCCTGCCCTTGTGGGCGCGCTAGGTAAGGTCCACACTGCGACTCCACTACCCACGCGCCCGGGCAAGCCCGACTAACCGGTCGGACTATCGCCAAGGGGGGATTGCCCGAGAACACACGGGCAATCCCCAGACGGGGACTTACGACGGCGTACACGGGGCCAACCATTGAAAACCTAGGCCTTCACCATGACCGCTTATCACAAGGTTGAAACAATGATGAAACAGAGACACCGCTCTTGCTGCTTATAGCGCCATCCCGCTCTCAGTGTGGTTTTAATATTGTTTTCAGCGATCTTGGTTAGAGGGCTGCGCTTGGGCAGACACTTGTGCACTGTCTCCTGCGCAAACAGCAAGTCTATGTTTGTTCAAAGAGACAGTGTCATATAGCGTGTTCGTGTTCGTATAGCGTAGAATCAAGTACTCAAAAGAAGGACTTAATACCCGAGGGATTCTCTGCCAGTCAATTTCGTAAAATGTGGGGCTAATTGTTGGCGGTGTACGGATTGGGAAAAAAATAAAAACTAAACAACTCTTATTACAACTAAACCAGTAAAACATATATGTACCTATACAAAATAATAATAAAATAAAAGCTAACTACGCAAATAGGTATATAAATCCATCATATAAATGGATCTAAATATATAACATAATAATATGCGTATCATGTTGTTATAATATCTTTTTAAGAAATTCTAGAAAATGTCTTCGTACCCACTGCATGTTTTAATGATGCCTTACTACGAGTCAAGCCATTCAAACTTATAGTCACCTCCTGTTAAATTTTCCAACACACTACCTGCACGCCTATTACCGATGATCTCATGGTTTTCAAATGATATCATGATGAAATCGTAGCGCAAAATATGTCATAAGATTTTCAGTCAGATTTTTGATCACTCGTTCATTATATCATGATGACATCATTGAAATTATGCCATAGTGATGATATCATTGGAGATCGGTAATACTAAATAAAGCATTTCATGGCTTCTTTTTCGTGCTAATAAAGTGTTGAAAGTTTTTTACTTTGTTTTTAAAACTATTTATATTAATAAATAGTTTTAAAAACAAAGTAAATAAATGTTTTATTTTTATAAAAAAGATGTATAGTGTTAGCGTTGTGGAGGTTTTTTTATTAATAAAAAAATCATATTTGGTAGGCTAAACGTTTTTTCATTATGCGTAAAACTAACCAGTTACAACAGGGGTCTTATCGCACTATTGACGAACGTTTTAAGCATAACGAAATCGTTACCGTTTCCATGTATTTTGACATCTGACAGCTGTCAAAGTGTTGTCAAAATGTATTGGCAACATAATGCTAGATGACATATGAAAGAAAAAATTATTGCTTTAATAGAAGCTCATTCTAATTCTAAAAATCGGTTTCCGAATAACTATAAAAACAACCAAGATATAAGGCGTTAAAGATTTTTTCATCTCCCCATCTCGGAAAGAGTATTTTTGCTATTCGATATCTGACCGCCAAAGCCGTTTTTATCCGCTTGAGGTTAAAGTAAATTTGAATTAAGAACATCGCGTGCAACTAGTTATGTGATTTCAAAACATCATTAAACCTATTTACTTCCATCTCCATGGTGCCGAATTTATCATACAACTTTTTTAAATTTGTTAATAACTCAGACTCTGAACTGAACCTCCTTGGTGTACTTTTGTTTTTGATTTGCTTTCCGCGCGCCATTTTCTTTTGACGTCGTATTATTGTAAGAAACTTGAAAATAAGTAAAATAAACGTATTATTTGTTATACATAATATAAATATTTTTCTGTAATACTTCCCTATCATAATGTTGAAGTGAATATGTACCTAAACTAAAATAAAAGTGTATGTTTTATTTTGCATTTAGCCATTTCCTCGCTGAGGGGGGATGAAAAGTTACGTGTTGCACTCGAGTGCAAAGATTTTTCACCTTGTGCTCCTTTGATTCCCTCGCTAACGCTCAGGATTCTAAATTTTGAATCACTCGCCGCGCTCGTGATTCAATTTTAGAACCCTTCTCTTGCTCGGTCATCAAAGTTGAGCACGCGGTTAAAAAGCAACTTTGCACTCATGTACAACAAATAACTATTCTCCATCTCTTTCTAGCAAAACGGCAATTTACATGAAGTTTATAATATGGCCGTAATCAACAATGACGTCACGGTTGATGTCGGATTTCTCTGTCTAATCGTTTCCAAATTAACAGCTTAAAATACTTGTATCTAATGCATTTCTAACTCGATTTTAATTCTAATTTCACATGATTACATATTCTTCTACGGTATTTTAATATATAAAGACGTGATGTGAAAATTTGAATTCAGTCATCATTCCAATTGGAATAGAATGATTTCTTATTTGGTTAAAACGTTTAAATAGTGCGATTTTTCCTCTGTAGCGATAGAGGTTCCGCCCGCAGCCTCACCAAAGTTATTTTGTTCACGTATTTAATATTTTATTTGGGAATTTAAAAATATTTTCTTGAAATAAAAATAATGTTTTAGACTGTTTCGTTTAGACTGTGAAGCTTTCAATAAAAGTTCAGTTGAATACGTTTATTAGTTTTGGTGTGATCAACCAAGACAAAATACTTCCCTTATTACCGTGTTAATTTGCTGTATCTTAATGAAGTTATATATTTTTTTATTTAAAAGAAACTTGGTTTTGCTTATAACGTGACCGATTGCAAAAATATATCAAAGAAATTGTATAAAATAATACTTCTTTAAAGGACTTCTCTATGGTTCTTTTAATGATTACTTTTTGAAATAACTCACTAAATCTGTTATTTATTTTTAAATGAACTAGGTAAATATACACGGTTATTTTTTATCACCCTGGAAAATTTAAGGGACGCTTCACGACATGTTATTAGAATGATTTAAATATAAATAAAAAAAATAACCCCCCTCCTTAATTTTATATTAATTTTTTTTTAATACAAAAAATACAAAAAGTTGAGAGCAGCATTTTTAGTTTTTTTTTTTTTTTTTAATTTTAAATTTTTTGATTTCATTTTTTTTATTTTTTATATAATATTGGGTGTGTCCTGAAGCGTCCCTAAAATTTTCCAGGGTGATAAAAAAATAACCGTGTATAGTGACGTAACCTAACGTGTCACTTTTTATGACTACGTTCACCGGGACACTTCACGACATGTTTATTGTTGGATGTCACGAATCAAAACCCGAACTATCATTTTGAGAGTTTACAGCGTCCCTCGTAATTAGTTTACAGCATTTATTTTCATTATAAACTATTAAGTGTCCCCCTCATTATGAACTATAATGTGTTCCTTGTGTATCCATGCGGACACCTATAAAAAGTTTCCCGGGACACGTCATTAAGCCGTAAAGGTTATTTAGATTCTCCGTTACGCCGCCATTTCGCTTTGACCGTCGACAAAATGGCGGTTATCTTTGCCTTTTCTGACTCCCGCGCTTTCTCGGTGTCGTTAGCAATTGATGGAGTGATCACTGATCACTGATTGGCGCGAAAGTTGCTTGTGCGAAAGAACCTACAATACTTTAGTTCTGCGCTGTGGCAATGCAGCATTTTTAAATGCAATAATTTTGACAGTATACATACGTGGCCAACCGCTTACTACTTTAACTGGTGTGTGGCATTGTTAATAGCATTAGACGTATTTTGATAATAGCTTTAGGCGTTATTTTGACGCATTCGTCAACGCGTGTTACGACGAAGGCGTTAACACTAATATTAACGGGAACATCTCTCACTGAATTAGTGTATAGAATTTCAGGAAACTAGTCATAATATAATGGTTATTTCATGTAGTACGGTGGGTCTGAGGTCGTAGGCTATTTGTTATGTCCTAGGTGATAAGCGAAACGTAGTTTGCGGGCACAGCTAGTAATATATGTCGTGGCCATATCGTAAAATTGACCATTTCATGAAGTGGCCGACCATTTCATGAGTTGGCCAACTAAAACTGACCATATCGTTTAAACGTCAACGTTTAATGATATGTTCATCCACGTTTGGCCATATGGTTAATGTAGTGTGTTCATGATATCCAAGGTTTAATAAAAAATCCAAATAAGCATGAAACAAGCTTGCAGCGTACAAGCAAGCATGCAACATGCAGTTTGATGCTTCACTAGCTCCGCTGTATGTGGCCACGATGTCTTACCTAACCTTACTTATAGATTTATAGATTTTAGTTTTATCCTACAAGTTTTTTATATTTTTTTAAGGCTCGAGGAAGGTTCTTATGGGGAGAAAACATAAAAACTGCGTGGAAAATAGTAAAAACAAAACTTTTATTTTCCTATACAAATCACAAATTAAATAACTTTTAATAGAACGAAGTCTGCCCGCGAAGCTAGAATACTGAATAAATACCGAATTACTATGTTTTGACAAGCACTGCAAGAAGTGCATTAGCTGATAAAGTCTTGAACCGAAAACCCTTTAAATTTTATACTGCTGACATAGATTTATGTAGGCTATCAGCTTTGTCATTTACCCAGCCAACAACTTGGCATGCCTATTTATAGAATATTCACCATAAACGCTGCTTTACGATACCAACACGTATAATTTTCAAAGCGTATATAGCTATTTCTGTATTATTCCATTGATAAATAATAATTATTCTGGAAAAAAAATCATATTCAGTAGTTGATTAATGTCATCGGTTCAATCATCATCATCATTTTAGCCAAAAGATGCCCGTGTTGTACATAGGCCTCCCCAAGGGACCTCTAAGCCGATTGGTCCTGCGGCCTCCCGCATACAGCAGCTTCCCGCTACCTTCACCAGATCATCAATCCACCTTGTGGAGGGCCTACCAACGCTGCGTCTCCCTGTACGCAGTCGCCACTCGAGGACCTTTCTGCCCTAACAGCCTTCCGTGCCGTATGTGTCCTGTTCACTTCCACTTAATGCTTGCAATTCCTCGGGCTATAACGACGACTTAAGTTCTTCTACGGAACTCATCATTTCTGATGCGATCGCGTAGAGCAACCCCGAGCATAGCCCTCTCCATTGCCCTTTGAGTAATGTTGAGCCTTCTTATGAGACCCATTGCAAGCGGCCACGTCTCAGTTCCGTACGTCTTCACTGGCAACACGCACGAATTGAAGACTTTCGTCACAGATTGTTTAATACTTACGACGGACGCTACTTTCGTCTTGTGACACTGCGGTAGATAGGGCGAATGCTGCGTAGCTTCCCAAACTTTTGAGTATAAAGACAAAAAATATGCATAAAATCGTCAACTAAGCAAGCGTATTAAGAAAATTACAAAGTGTGAAGCCGGTTTTAAAAATGAAATTAAAAGTCGAGCAAAGCAATTTTTCCAGCCAGCTGACCTGGAATAAGCAGATCAGACGTAAATCAGAGGAGTCTGTTCATTGGCACTATCGGCACATTTGCTGGGTCTGGGCGATGTCTTTTGTAACGTTTTAATTAGTTTAGTTCAACTAAAATGGTCTCATCGCGGTAATTAACGTTGAGCTCGAACTACCCGTTTAAACCTTGTGCAAGCGTTATTCTGTAATAGAAATGAGCAACCCGTTAGTTAAATCATAACCTAACTTTATCATCCTATATTCTATTAAGTAACTTAATTCTAATTTAAATAATTCAAATATAAAAGTTCTCTTCGAATTAAATGTATTAAAAATAAAATAATCAAACAAACAAAATGTTACTTTATGTTATTTCAAGACTCACTCCAAAAACTTTACGTGTTGAGGTTTTTGTGACTAACGCGTTGTCTTTGCCCCATGAATATATCTTTTTGGCGAGATATAGTTTCTTCATTCTTTGTTGTATAAGAACTAGTTTGCTTTTGTTATTGTAATAGCGGAAATAAGTTTATCAACTCTAAGCTCCATTGCAGCGCTTCGATTTCCGGACAAATGCTCATTCAACTAGAGTATCAAAGATCTTCATTACGGAGCTAGAACAGTTTCCTTTAGTTTATTCTGCAGTATTGATATTGTCAATGCATAAAGATACAAAAATACAAGTATACAAGTCTCAAACAACAACTATAGAAGTACACAAGTTTGGTTAATGACGGACAAAGACTTCGGGGAGACAACCAGTCGAATGGTCGGACGCTTAAGAGGATAGCATATAGGCCGTTTTTTCATACAAACGTAGGCCCCTGTTTCCTTCCTGAATAATGGCAAAAGTAGCTCTTTTTTTCTTCAAAAAAGTCTACGGCCACTAAAAGTATGCTCCTATGTTTTCCTTTATTTATTATGTTAATTAATAAAGCAGATTTAAACCCACAAAACTCTAAATAACTGGCCAGATTTTCTGAGCAAATAAACTTGATGAGGTTATATGAAGAAAAACGAAACATAGAAACACAGTCAAAGCCTTTCTTTAATTTTTAATGCAAAAAGTTATTAAATCAGTCTAGTTTTAGAGGAGAAAACAGGGGACTACGAAACGTCTATTTTGTGTACTTTTCATAGCGTATCTTTGGTTCGAGCTGCAGTTTTCCCTGTCGCGCTCAGCTTATTCGTTCGAACACACAGCGCGACAGCAATACATTTTACAAATACCCATTTTTGAATTCTGTCGACATTTGTAGTTCCTATTAGGGTTGGTTGGTGGAATGCCTATGGTATTAAGTCCTCCTTTATGCACATTGTACATGAATAATTAATGAAAATTTCAATATTGCTCAGGAAGTTGGTAGGCAGTGGGTGAGACTTAATAAGTGGATTAGACTAAAATAGTGACTTACTCGTAATATAGACGAGACCTATACTTGAATGTGATACAAGATGAATAAATGGAATTAAAAAAAAATCTTATTTATTTATTTACTATAGGTACACAAACAGATGGGTTACCTACTCAATGTCAGCACGCAAAATATCACCATCATGACAAAATTATCATATCTAGCAAAGTGATTAACTATACCTAGATAGCAATCCAAACATAGTGTACACAGCATGTTTATAGACTTATTGTATATAACAAATAAAGCTAATATTTAAATGTCAAGGCTGGATTTTTCAGTCGTAACTTTTATCTGTCGAATATGATAGTTTGACATATTTCATCATTCTTTCTCAGTATTGCTGGCATTTTCCCAACAACCTGGCACCCTGTCTTATTATCATAAACTGTCTATAATAATTGTTGTTCAAGAATAAAATATCGGACCATTAAAAGTCAGTTCTAATTAAAAAATGTGTTGATTTAAAATAGCACTATAAAACGTCTGGTCTATGGCGGCTTTAACCATGGACTATTTAACTAAACCCGAGCTTAAGCATAAGCTTCTGGAGCACTAACCATAAATCCTTCACGATCTAATCTTTGCCCATAAAATCTATTGATAGAAAAAAATATGTCACTATTGACGAACAGTCAGTATATCAAATGCGTTTCATAAATAATGATGAACTTAAATTTTATTACGATATCGTTTTATGGACTACATCTTGAAACTAAAAATACTATACTTTTTTGTATCTATTGGACCGATAGCACAAACATCATCATAGTTATAGAATGGTTGGTATTACATGTATGTGCATGAGCAACATAATTTATTTAACATTTTGCTATCAACCAATATTATTAAGTTTTGAACTGAAATTGATCTTAAGACTCGTTTTATGAAATTGATCATGAAAATAGTAGAGACTTTGTTCGAACTTTCATGTTAGCCGCAAAATAATACATATTGATTTGTATTCGATCAAAACCATTGAGTATTCGATCTCGGAACATTTAGAATATAGGCGAGCATGGATTTTGCAAAAACCAATTTTTGTGGATTATTACCAAAATTGTGTCATAAAAATAACTGAAAGCTTATTTTACAGTCGGTCAGCTTGATATTAATGTCAAATTTCTTATAGATTAAGCGAATTAGACATGTTACTCTGGACATTACAATATTCTATGTATACTACTTCTAGACGTTTCCCGCAATAAAAAGTGAAACTTTGTAAAGATACGTGGCACACTGCACGTCACGTACACTGTGCCACTCGACTGCACTATCCCGACTGGCGTATATTTAGCGATGTGTTATTTTAAGTTGGATCAATTGTTAGACATCTCAAAGGTGGGGTCGCACTTTGTCACGGTTCACGGAGTTCACGATACGAGGAGACGATACACAGGAATCTTGTGAACAATAGCTATTTTCATATGATTTCGAGCCGTGGTGCTCGCGAATACGTTTCGCAATTATTATTGTGAAAATAATTCTAGGAGAGGGCCACCTTTTTCACCTAGGAGTATAAAAAAAGCCTAGGATCTATTCTCAGACAAACCATGCAAATTACCATACACAAAAATTTCATAAGACTCAAGCCGTTTCGGAAGAGTTCGATAACAAACACTGAGACAAACACACACGAGATTTTGATAAATTACATGAACAGACGAGTATCGAATTGAGATCACTAAAACGTCCTTAGTCCAATCACAAATTTAAAATGTTTATAATCAATAAAAGAAAAAATTCACGATTAAAATTTTCGAACCTGCTGCGCTTTCAACATTACTTACTATTGCTGCTATATGTTAGCGCTATAACCACGACAAGGCCGCCGTGAATTTATATATGAAATTATAATAATAATTAAAAACAAAAATAAATGTTTTAATAACATGTTGTTGTTTGTTATGTTGACTTTTTGTAGTTTGCGTGCGTTGCAACGTAGAACTCCTTATGTTTCATTTTCCATCGTCAAAAAATCGGTCACCAAAATAGTTGGCCGTGTGCGTTCGCGCTTAACTTGGGCCTATTATTCAGACCATCAAACTGAGTAACTTTCACTATGAGACCAATAGTACATTCGAAATAATGTGTCTTCGTTCTACACATGCCAATCTACAATGTGTTTAGTACAACGTTATCAAGCCGCGCAACCTATGGGTAGGTTTTACTAAAAATTCAGAATTGTAAAATTTAATTTAAAATCCCCTATACAAATAGTTGGGTCTGTGAAACTTTACAATTTCAAATGTTCAATTGACGCTATAACTATAATATGGTTACTAGCTGAGCCCGCGAGTTACGTTTTGCAATAAAAATTGTCCAAAAAAGTCCCTTATCACCTAGGGGTATAATAAATAGTTTACGACCTATTTTCACACCTACCGAATATACACAAAAAATTTAATAAAAACGGTCAAGCCGTTTCAGAGTAGTTGAGAATTTTATACATTACTATAGTTTACTATCCCGTAGGAAAATAATTTTGTAGCCTATTATATAGCATATTTACTTTACGCAGCTTCGCCCGCTTTGTTTTTGTTATCCCGTGGGAATTTTTTATTTTCAGTAAGAAAAATAATTTTGTAGCCTATGTTACTCAAGGATAATGTAGCATTCTAATGGTGAAAGATTTTTTTAAATCGGTCCAGTAGTTTCAGAGCCTATTTAAAACAAACATACAAAAACACAAATCTTTCCTCTTTATAATATGTGTTAATATGTATTAGAAGTATAGATGAGTAGGTTTCGACTTGACACAACCTTGTATATTTACGGGGTTATTAGGGTAAGAAAGGTCGTTGTACCTACCTACTTTTAATATTTTATATTTTCGCCAAAGTCAAAGTTACAAATAAACAACTTTGACTTTGGCTAAAATATAAAATACTTAAACAAAAATATGTAAGCGGTAAATCACGCCACCATCATCTTTCTCCCCGGACTGTGCTCGCGGCGTGGGGTCTCTTATTTCTTGGCTGCCTGTAATCGGGCACTTCCGCCTTTTGATTTAGAGCCTGCCTGATTTTCCAGTTATAGCATTTTAGCTTAGACACTGTTACAGCTAGCATTTATCTGCCGTATGCAAAATAATAATCCATAAGCAAGGGATTGTATCTGGCTTTCAAAATGTTACAAATATAATTAATACGTAAAAATAATTTATTCCGTTTTTAAATGTAAGATTGACGCCAACATCACAAAATAATACAAACATTTAAAGCTTTTTACGTTAAAAACGAAAAACGTAAAGGGTAAATGTAATCTGATAGTAAGAATAACACATTTTTATTCATTCAAAATTTTATTTTGCTTAGAATTACAAAAACTAGGATAATATACATACACAACGGAAAAAAGGCAGCTTTTCCGTAGGTGATCTCTACCAAACAACTTGCATAAGAGTGGGCTATGAAGCATTGGGAACACTGAGTTAAATGTACAACTCCAAATATTCTAAGCCAAACACATGTATTGATCATGTCCTGACATGACTAAACACAAATTAGAACTAACTAGTCACAAACCACACTGGATATTCGACAATCGTACCGCATGACGATATCTGGCCGGTATCTGCTAAAACGCAGATATCCTTAAATATAAAAGTCGAGTGACGCCACAGCAAGCCTGCTTTATCCTAACTGGAATTAAATTCACACAGACCTAACTATAAATAGAAGTGCCTCACTAAATTACACTTCAACATTTAGATCTAATGGCTTCTGTTCCTGCAACAGAATAGCTGCCGAGGTTCGCTGCCGCGAGTCTGGGTCTTGAATCAAACACATTTTCGACTCGTCCTATAAAAATTTGCATAAGGTTAGCGAGAAGCGAAGCCGGCTTAATTAAGTCTAGTGGGCAGTAAGTTGGAGTTATTGCGCATTAAATTTGGTAATTTGAAACAGTCAGTGGGAAGAAGTGTCATGACACCGATGCCGTTTTGAAATTGCATTTTTTTTCTGGATAAAACTGTATCATTGTTGTTTTGTTAAGTTTTTCTTGCTCGGAACTATACATTACTTTTTGTTCGGTTGTTAAGTAGTACAAATTAACTATTTTTTTAAACTCTATCTCAAACAGTAGGAAATAGGTAAGAAAATATGATCTATTCTAATAGACTTTTTATGAAGGGCAATTTTATTAGTTCTCTGCTACTCACCGCCGTGGTGCTAATAAAATTGCCATACAAACTCCTCGATTCGGATTTCGATTCGATTTTCGATTCTCCTGCGTGCTAGCCCCACTGGACGCTTCCCTGGGTTTGTCTGGACTTCCTTCATTGTATTTTGTGGGCTGGACACACTGACGGATTGGCTGGAAGAAATGTCTATATCAGGCAATTCCATCTTTACGTATACGTAGGTACATCAACTTATTTTTTCTGTAAAATTTATTCGCAATAAAAAATGTATTATTTTTTATTCATCAGTTTTTGTTCTTCAATATGTTTGTTCCTTTATTCTTTTCGAATTTAACGATTGCTTTATCAAATCGATCGATACGACTATTTATTCGTATTTATAGTTGAATATTAGAAGTTCAAATAATAAGCCGGTTTAATAAAAATATTACAGAGTCTACTAAGCCGTCTATATTACTTCGGAAACGGAGGGAAATGATAAAAAACGCGATAATGTCACAATCATATCGTTCCGCGATGATGCTTCGATTTTATGTGTATGCAAATCCCCCGATTGTCGGTCTCTCTGTTTGTATTTACGAAGAATTATAGCTTCTGCGCAGACATTAGCCCTAAGATTTGTTCTTAAATGTTCATCCGAAGCGAATCGTTAAATATATTTGGGGTCATCAGTATCGAGTTAGAAATGTACTAGTTTTAGTGGAGTATTAACGAGTATTAATAATAAGGGTTCAATTTAAAGTTATATGTCTATTCACCACAGAATCAAATTCTACTAGACGTTATATTTTGAATTATCAAACTTAAGTCATTTCATATACAGTATTTTGAATTATCAAACTTGAGTCATTTCAAATACAGTTTTCATGTAGGTACATTGACATATTAAAATGTTATGTTTAATTTTATCCCAAAACATTAAACATACATGTGATCGCCGTTTAAACAAAATCGTGCAACTTTGGATCAAAACGATCTATCATAACGAAATAAACTCAATATTAAAAATGTATAAGTACAGTAAACTCCTTCTCAAGCTATACTGTTTGACCTTTGGACTGTTCTTATGTCGCTCGTAATAGTGGCGATTTACGAAGTGTACATTTATTTGTGTCATGTGCGTTAACATAACGAAAAAATTAAGTCATTTTTATAGGTAAAAAACTGATTCTTTTTCATGAATGTTGATAGAAATTGTAAAGTTACTCAATAAAACTTTTTTATCGAGCTTTTTAATGTGTTGAATCATACTACATAGTATTAACTACCTAATGATAATATCTAATGGTAGAGAACAAAAATTATATAGTGCCATAATAAATGTTGGAAACTTAATTTTATAAAATATGTTTTGTCGATATTTAGCATACTTTTCCTCGTTTTAATATATGAACATAACGTAGGCTCTATAAAGTGACCAAATTCTGGTACAGTCAACCGTTCACTAAGCTATACAAAACTGTCAAATGTCTCTAATTGATTTCAAGCCTAAAACTGTTCAACGTTAAGTTCAAAGTTGATTGAAAATAATCATTTTGGGGTAGCCGGACGTGCTTTTGACTGTACAACTGTTTCGCGACATCGCTTTGCAAGTCGAGTCTCAGTACACGTCGCTGATAACTGTGGCCTGGAAATAAAAAAGGTGGGAGAAGGTTCTTTTACTCTAAACACAATTAATTGATGTTAAATCAATAAATCTAACTTATATATCCTTACATATTATAAAACAAAAACAAAGTCCCCCGCCGCGTCTGTCTGTCTGTTCGCGATAAACACAAAAATTACTGCACCGATTTTCAAGCGGTTTTCACCACTCGATAGCGTGATTCTCGATGAAGGTTTTAGTATATAATTTGTAAAGTTTTTGTATTTATTTCTGTGTACATTAACGATATTTGTTGAAGATGTCGGGCAAAAATAAATTAAGGCGAAACGTAGTTCGCGGGCACAGCTAGTTAAACCTATAAAGATAAACATCTTATATCACACACTATCAACATACCAGCGCGGTTTAATCAATTTCTTAGGAAATTAAACCGCTTTGAGACTTGAAGTAGCACCCTTAAAGCGATTCGGGTCACACTCGAGAGTCGATAGCGCGAGTGTCGATGCCGGCGATAGCGTGGTCGCACCCTCGTCACGTCCCATCAGCCCTTGGGCCGGTATCCTCGGGCCACGGAAATCGAAAGGTCGTTTAGACGTAGAGTTGCAACGATGTCGTGGGGCGTGACCTGGTCGCCCGTCTGGAGGATGACAAGCGAGTTTTAAAATGGTGAGGGCCCTAGGCGAAGACCTAGATTATTTTTACCCCTGGGTCTGCCTTCCGGAGTTTGTTCGAGGAATTGGGTCTTCATAATACAGATACCCTCGTAAATATTTGTTCAATGCTATCTATCGATGTAATGTGTCAACATAAAAATGAATATATTTATCGTTATCCTGACCTGCAGGCCTATTATGGCTCTTTCACCATATGACATGGTATAAATTTTGAGATAAAGTAGTCATGAAATGCTTCATTTGGTATTGCCGATCTCCAATGATATCATCACCATGGCATAATTTCAATGATGTCATAATGAAGGAGTGATAAAAAATCTGACCGACAATCCTATTTTTCTTTCTGCACTATGATTTCATAATGAATCATTTGACCATGAGATCGGTAATAGGCCCGCTGATCGAATCTATTAACTTGTTCGATACTATCGATATAAACATGGATTCTGTTATCGCTAATGTCTTAGCAGCTCTAGTCCCACCAGCGCGCCCTTGGGCCGCTATTCCCGAGCCGCGGAAATTGGAAGGTCGTCTCGTCTGCACTCACGCCGCGCTCGATACAGGAAAAATGGCGATGACATCGTTCATGTTATTATCTTGTGTAACGTTTCCTGTGACGGATGCCGAGTAACGAATTTGCCGGTCGCTTTTCAAGTAGCGAGGTGGCATCGATTCCTAACATTAAACAAGCTTGTTATTTAGGCTACCTTCATTTAGGATGATAAAGTACCTATAATAGGTTTGAAAACGGTATGTTGATAATGTGTGATATAAGATGTTTATTTTTAACGGCCTTATTAATAAATATTTTACTGCTTGGATCATCCTCGGATTAGTTAATGAAATGAAATGAAAAAACTTTATTCAGTGTTTGACACACAACACTTAAACATGATACGCTAATGATAAAAACACTAAATAGGTCTCCGCTCAGTATTACGTCTTGACACCCAAGAAGTGTCAAGACACTGGTTTTCTGCGGAAGCCTTCAAAGAGCGCGCACCTCTGTTCAAACAGATTATAGAACAATTACTTAGAATTAAGAATATTTAACACAATGTACACAATTATTGAAAATAACTAGTTAAAATATTTTTTTCTAAATGACAGTTACTCCATGTTTTGTCTTGTTTTGACATATGACAGTCGAATATGACATGTGCGGAAACAAGACAAAACACGGAGTAAATAATCCGAGGATGATCCAAGGAGTAAAATTCTTATTTCAGGCCGTTAAGGTTTAATATTATTTAAGTAAGATTTATTGATTTGACATCAATTAATTGTTTCGAGTAAAAGAACCTCCTCCCACCTTTTTTTATTTCCAGGCCACAGTTATCAGCGATGTGTACTAAGACGCGACTTGCAAAGCGATGTCGCGAAACAGTTGTAGAGTCAAAAGCACGCCAGGCTACCACAAAATGATTATTTTCAATCAACTTTGAACTTATCGTTGAACAGTTTTAGGCTTGCAATCAATTAGAGAAATTTGACAGTTTTGTATAGCTTAACGTGCTGTTGACTGTACCAGAACTTGGTTAGTTTATAGAGCCTTTGTTATGTTCATATATTAAAATGAGGAAAATGCTAAATATCAACGAAAAATATTTAAAAAAATTACGTTTTCAACATGTATTATAGCACTTTAAAACTTTTGACGACACGGTTAGCGCAGAGGTCGAGCGATCGCCTACTGCGCAACGGATCGCGGGTTCGATTTCCCGTACGGGACAACTATTTTGTATCTCCTACAGAAATTTGTTCCGGTCTGGGCGTATGTGCATGTGATATCCTATGTTTGTAACTGCACCTACGATACCATACGATTGCACATACGAGAAAACCCTAGTGTGCGGCGATGTTTAAAAAAATGTTTTTAACCGACTTCGAAAAAGGAGGAGGAACGACCGTATCTATTTTTTTATGTATGTTCACCGATTATTCCGCCATTTGTGGGCCGATTTTCAAAATTCTTTTTGTAGTCAAAATAGTATGGTTCCATTGTCACCAGGTCATGATCTGATGATGGGATCTCAGGGAAATCAAGAGAAACCCTTAAATTTCACAGGAACAACCAACGTGTTTCATGGTTTTCCTGAAGATATTCAAGTATTTGCATCTGGTAGCCATCATATCATGTTACTGAGCTGATTATGGAAAGTATCTGGTAGATGAAGAGCTTTGAAATCATTATTTCAGTACTGTTTAGAGCGAAAGACATTTTAAGTTATTCTGGTGTTTGCCTAGCTTTTTGAGACAGTTATTGATGGTTCACCGATTAGCTAACTAAAACATTTGTCACTATCAATTGACTTATCTAGAAATTGTAGTACGTAGGTATTCCAGTACAAAAAGCGTATAAGTGACAAAAGTAGCTTTATCGAAAGACATGATAGCAACGTTAAGATAAGCAGAATTAGGCCCCAGGTTTCGTGTGAGCTGTCGCGCGTGTTTGCTACATACGTAAAATTACATTCCGATGTTAATGTAACCAGCGTCCGTTTGTTTGTGATTTCCATTAGATATTAAAGCAATAAAGCGATCAAATGAGCGGTTTTACGCACTCGATCACAATATTTGATACAGCGCCACATCAAAGGAGGTTTCTTCATAAAATTTTATAGACCGCGCGCTCTGACGACGCCGTCAGTTTTTCGTTGCGTATTCCTAATTATCTTCGGACGATGCGGCGAGATCAAAGGGAACGGGGGACACGTGGATTCAGGAGCCGAATTACAAAGGCGATTCAAGTGAAAACACATACAGGCTGTACACTCAGCATTATTAGTATCTTAGTATATATCTGAATTTTCCTAAAGAACCACATTGCAAAACATTATCACAATAGTCTAACGAAAACACATTGCAAAATAGGACTTTTCATAATAGAAAAGGAACTTAAGTTAATTTTATTGAAAAAGCTAAAGTTAGGTATAGGGATGGTTAATTTTAATATAATGGCGGACTCTGCTAGAGCACTTGATTAGTAGTTCTTTTACTGGGTATCACATACATTCCTTATTATCCCCAAATATGTTGTTATATACACTGTTCTTTTTCTCTCTTACTGCCTCCAGTTTGCCTGGCGAAGGTAAAAATTATGGATTTGGCTGAAAATCAGTGTTGCCTTGTACTCATCAGGGCATTAACACTGGGTTAAGTACCTTTTAAACTGCAGCACACACTTGAAATTCATTTCGTGTAAAATATGTATTTTTTTTGTGAATAGAATTTGAAAGAGTCAATTGTTTTGTAATGTTATGTGTTTGTGTGTTGTTTGTTTCAATAAATGTATATATCTATCTACATTTCCAAAGAAAAGAAGTGTTTGAAAATATCAAAATTAAATTAAATTAAATATAAATAGCATATAAACCTTATATTTGCTACTATGTTTCTATGTATAATGTTTCAAGTTCCTGATGTAGCGATAAAATTTCTTTGTTTGTTAATGAAACATTTTTGGTTTGTACTCGTATGTCTATGTGTGTTTATTTTGTGAATATTGTGCTCAGTATATTGTTTTATCGCAATTATATAATATGTTATTAAAAGTGACGTGTGTGGCTTTTACTGATTCTAATTTAAGTTCCCCAAAATTGCTTTTTTGTCAGAATATTTTGAAAAAACTTTGGAAACATGCAGTTCGTGTTTTTTATTATTAACAAATACAAATTTTTGTATCTTATTATTTCGAAAACACCTTTGTAGACTATTTTAAAACTTTGATGCTACTGATTATCAGAAAAAAAACATAGATTATTGTGAAAATTAGAAAAATCTTTTTGACGCTGACTGTACTAGCCAATTTCAGTTTTCACGAGGAGCTAACGAAATGTATAAAATCATATACGCTTTATTGCCATCCTAGGAAATCAATAGAATTCCCTAAAATCGACACCAGAAATACATAAAATAACAATTATCTTAAAGACTTCTTTTATATATTTCTAGAAAATATCGGAAATGGTCTTCACTCAGCATAACGTTGCAGAATCTGCAACGCTGATCTTATTTGCTGATGATTTAGCGCTGATGTAGCGATCGACCAATCGGAGCGCATAAACTGACTTCAGAATGTTCGATGGCGTGATAATGTAGCTCAGAAGAATATTTAGTTATTCTTCTGAGTAATGGAGCGTTCTGATTGGTCGAAAGCAACTGTTCGGCTTCGTTCGGCTGTGGTTTATTAGTAGAATTGAGGGGCTGAAAGGTGTTAAAAACAACTGGTGGGAGCTTGTCTTAGACCGCAAAGAATGGAAAGCTTTTGCCCAACAGTGGGTTATATTAATATAGGCTAAATAAGATAAGATACTAAATATTGTACGTCTTTGCAAAGACTACCTACTCGTACTTACCAACGACACAAAAGTTGCTGCATCATTCACAATTCGCACTCCATTAGAATATCCACGACACATTAGTCCGTTTCGGACGTAATATCCGTAAATTGTTCGCACGAAAAAGGCCGAGTATTACATTCGCACTATTTAGTAATAGTTCGAATGGACAGCTGGAAATTAAACCTTATTGCGCGGCAATAGAAGCTTTCTGACAGCACTTTCCGGAATACTCTGAAACAATTAGCGCGGGAGCTTATACATTGTACCAGAAATGGCCGTCAGTCCGATTACCTCCTCCCTGTGTATTTATAGTTCAAGCTTATTAGCATAGAATGGACTTTAGAATCGCTTCTATTTCTACAATCAAGACATTTAGCTTTAGCAGTTATTTCTGTGTCTGAATTGTGATTACTACGTTATTATCTTACT
This sequence comes from Schoenobius gigantellus, assembly GCA_963935595.1. Classification (NCBI taxonomy): domain Eukaryota; kingdom Metazoa; phylum Arthropoda; class Insecta; order Lepidoptera; family Crambidae; genus Schoenobius; species Schoenobius gigantellus. The sequence continues at coordinate 43,576,547 of OZ012544.1, read as the reverse complement.
ATATTTTCAGCACAGAAGATCCTCAGGGGTCAGTGTAGGGTACGCAAGGGACTCCCATTATAAGATTACGGGGCATAGACAATTGGCAATCGCTTCAAAATGAAACGATATCTAAATTCGTCATCGTCTCTGTGATAGCGGGGTTCTGTCGAAGTGTGTACTGTCGGATAATTCCTATCGAATATTATCTTGGCTAAACAATGAGCTGTCGAGCTATGAGAAATGAATGAATCAATAAAGGAAAATATTCGTGTCGGGCGGGAATCGAACCTGCGTCTCCAACGCTTTAACCACTGAGCCAACGAGCTCTTACCAGCCTCGACAAAATTTCAACTATATTGATCTCTTCTGCACTTATTTAGCGAAAATAAACTTTATTCACTGTTAACAACTACGAATCAACTTCCAATTTAGAAATCTTTTTACAGATTTCATGAAAATTGGTCAAAATAAAGCATACTTACAAAATTTCATTTTTTTGACTTGTCAAAACTCTTGAAATTCGATCCGCGAATCGGCCTAACATACAACTTTACCTTAACAAACTTCTCGATTAAGACAGATATTGCAAACCGAATCCAATGTCGAATTGATGAGCCGCGTTTGAAAAAAACAAGCCCACCGCCAGACTCGGACAACGGCGCAATCATTTAGGCCCGTAAATCGAATCAACAAATCGATAGTTTATATCTTCTATCCGAGTAGCACTGATCGACCATCGAACGATACGCGTTGTGCGTAGCGTAGTGTGGGGTGAGTCAGTAGGTTAAAAATTTTGTTTCAGAGTGTACACTCAGTATTAGGATTTAGTACCTATCGGTCCTATTAATAAAAATGTTACTCCTTGGATCATCTTCAGTTTAGTTATTCCGTGTTTTGTCTTATTTAGACATATGACAGCCGACATGTGCGGAAACAAGAACAAACACGGAGTAACTAGGTAATCCGAGGATGATCCAAGGGGTAAAATTTTCATTAATAAGGGCGTATGTGTATAGTTTCTGCTTGAGCTTTAGTCTAAAAGATGATTTGATGGTTCAAAAGAGTAAAAAAATTGAATACTTAATCGAAAAATGGTTTTTTAAATTACCTATTATTTTATCACTATCCAATATTTCGTGCAATTTGGTTACATTGACGGATACAGACGGATGCAGAAGACCCAGGAATTTCATAATTTCGACTCAACTTTTAGCGGCACAAGGCGCGTTAACTTTATTTCGTATTTTGTCTACTTGTGATTTTAACCATAGCTCCGAAACTTGTCAGAATGCAGAATTAAATCTATATGCGACGATTCCGGTGTACTTTTAAAACTGTTCATGTGCAGTTAACGCTGTGGATATGGCATTAACGCAAATAAATAAATCACTTTTCGCTCGATATCGCAATTGCACCTACTGAATACATGACATTAACTATGCTAAAAATTATATCAAGCGCTTTATTATTCCAGTACGTAGCGAGCACGCGTGTATTTATTTATAAACTGAACTCGGAATTATGTCTGAGTTTGTTTATTTTGGTGTATTGAGAGGGCAGGCAACTTTATCAAGCCCACGGCGCGCAGACTCATGCCGGTATTGCCGGTATATGGATAACGTCGATTCTGGAGACGATTAACTTGCTATTGATATTAGCAGAATGCCATCGTTTTTAGCATGCTATCTCAGAATAACGACTCACTTACTTTTCACATTAGCTTATGACAGTCGTTTTGATCGCGCTTTCTTAGAATAATATGCGTTATTATTCTAAGCATGCTATTTTGTAAACAACGTGAGTTAGTTAGGTCGCTATATATAGCAACGTCGATTCTGAAGACTTGCTATTGACATTGGCATAGTCGTTTTAGCATGCTATTTTGTGAATAACTAAGTTAAGTCGTAGACACTTATCTGTATATCGACAATGTCAAATTGCTGGACACGGCGGAATTCACAAAATTCCAGGATTCAGATTTCCCCCCATCTGGTAGCCCTATGTGTAGTGGATGATTTGTGGGTTCAGAGCTTTACTTTGTGCCTTACAAATACACCATACAAATAAAAAAAGGATGTAAAATTATTCTTTTAATGGCCTACATCCGCTCAGTTCCTCGAAGCATGAGATGAATGACGGCGGCTGGTCGTTAGTTGAATGAAGACAGATTTAACACTGCCGTGGTAAACACGTATCTTCGACGACATAATTCGACGCCATTATTTTAATAGATACGTTGTGTTTTTTTTTACGTTATTCATCGAAAGCATCAGTTGTTTAATTTGGGTTTTTTAATATGTTTATTCAGACATGCTCACACGCACGAACAAACGAAATTTATTATATATATCTTCCCGGTCCCACGACACATCGAGGAAGGGGAGAATACTGCTCGGTAGAGAAGGCCAGACGGCGGAGGGTAAAGGCGACAAAGAGAGCAACTAGCGGACAATCCTTGCGTTATTGAGCAATACCCCACGTTGGAGCCTCGATATCAATGGTTCGTCACGCAGTCCTAATCCCTTCAGATCGACGAGAAGAGTAAATGGGACGTAACTGTAGATTGTGTTTACAACTGGTGTAATCTCAGTGGAGGCCACTTACCACGTGTCGGTAACCTCGTGTACCAGGTTCAGATATTTAATCTTTTTGTCTGTTACGGCCTTCACGAGATAGCTCGGTACTTTTCAAAAAAGATAGTGACGTCCACCAAAGACACACACGATTCCGCCCGGTCCATCAGCACAATATCAGGCTTGTTGGCGGGAACTGTCCTGCCCGTAATGATACTCCGGTCCCAGTACAATCGAGCGCAGTCATTAACGAGCGAGTAATACGGCACCTCTTCACCTTTGAGGCCATATTTTGAAGCTATCTTGAGATGAAGTATTTTGGCTATTTGGCTGTGTCTGTGCAAATATTCGTATTGGCCCGTACGGGACAACTGGAGCATGCCTACTTCTACTATTCTCCGAGTTGGAGACAGAATCGACATACTTCCTTTGTCCTAACTATCCTTTAGGATACACTTTCGGTAATTACGAATTCTAACGACCGGTCCTTTATTGACCGGACAAACCAGGCAGGTCAGTTCACGCAGGTCTTCATACAGTAGACACTCCCACAGAACGGGTGAACGCCCTCCTCTTCATTGTCACAATCATACATACTCCTGTCGCTAAGCTTCATCTGATATAGCCTTTTATACTGTAGCCGAAGAGCAACTGGGACATTTCAGTGAATAGGACTCTAAGAAACATAAAAAACCGGCCAAGTGCGAGTCAACTCGCCCGTGAAGGGTTCCGTACGATTTATGACGTATTAAAAAACTACTTACTAGATCTCGTTCAAACTGATTTTCGGTGGAAGTTTACATGGTAATGTACATCATATATTTTTTTTAGTTTTATCATTCGCTTATTTTAGAAGTTACAGGGGGGGACACACATTTTAATACTTTGGAAGTGTCTCTCGCGCAAACTACCAACCTGTAAACAACCTGTTACTTAATGAAGGGAAAACAAAATGTATAAAATTTGTTTTACCCAATGTAAAAGAAGTTCACACCACTGTAAAAATAAAGGATATACGAGTAGGTGTTGACCTCATGGACACCACAGTATTTCTTGGGATCACACTTGATTCTAAGCTGCAATGGGGCCCACATATAGATAAATTGTCAAAGAGACTTAGTTCTGCAGCTCACGCTGTATGGAAAATACGTCAGTTGACTGATGTTGATACAGCAAGACTTGTATATTTTTCTTACTTTCATAGTTTGATGTCATATGGCATATGGCATTTGTTGTGGGGAAATGCTGCCGACATTCAGATTGTTTTTGTGCTCAAGAAAAGGGCTATTCGAGCCATCTATAACCTTAAAATTAGAGATTCTTTGCGAGAAAAGTTTAAAGAAATTGGTATTATGACAGTAGCGTCGCAATATATTTATGAGAATCTAATATATGTTCGTAAAAATATTTATTTGTTTTGTAAAAATAGTGATATTCATTTAGTTAATACTAGACAAAGGAATATGTTAGCTTTACCAAATACCAGGCTCCAAAAAATCAATAATTCTTTTAGAGGCCTGTGTATACAATAAAATCCCAAGTTGTATACAAGAACTCAGCTTAAACAAATTTAAAGTTGCAATCAAAGATGTACTTATTAAAAAAGCATATTATAAAGTGTCTGATTACATGACGGACAAAAAAGCTTAGGTTTGAACTCTCATTTCTAATATTTAACAATGTACTGCGTTTTGTTTCAAAGAAATAGCTCTCAGAAATAGCTTATATAATGTGAATTAACACATCTATTCTTGTAATGGAAGTTGAGCTCAAACTTTTGCTTTGAGGTCAGCTTCCAATTGACGACTCTGTAACAAACCAAAATTGTAAATGGCGATTTAAAAGAGGAGATAAAAAATTTTGACCTTTCGAGTTTCTTGCCTGTTCTTCTCGAGAAGGCTCTCCCAATTTCCGAACAGGTGTAGTCAACTTTTTTTTTCATTCCCACTTGTATTTGCAGACATCTTGAGTATATTCAGGATGTATGCACATACAAGGTTAATATGGTTTCATTAAATTAGATTGTTTTGCTTTGTTTTGACGTCACAAAGTGTCTGTAAAGGCCTATGTTGAATAGAGATTTTTGGTTTGAATTTTTTGAATTTGAATTTGAAACTATTCGGTTTAGAAAAAAATTATATTAGAAACTTCAATATAATTTTTGAAGACCTATCCATAGATACCCCACACGTATGGGTATGATAAAAAAAATTGGGTTTCAGTTCTATTGATTGAATTGATTTTGATTTTTCCATATAAAACGCCGACTTCATTTGCAAGAACCTTATATTAGAAATATTACACTGAAATCGAAACACGATAGTAACATTAGCATTATGAGAATAGCGATCCTGATATGACGTTGTACAATATATACACCGCCGTGAAATATTGCAGCATTTGCAGCCCAATATGTTTGTACAATAAAATAGATGATATTTACTCGGCGGTCGCAGAAACGGTCCAGACGCATCCGTAGTCAATATTGATTTACGTAATAAACACTGAATAGTAATCGTTATGCTTAATGGCCGTATAAGAGGCATATGAAACTCGTTTTTGATGCACTCACTTTAAGGAGCCATTACACTAAATTCAGGAATCCTAATTCGGACTTCATAAACACCGGGTCGGTGACGCTGTGAACTCGGAACTGGTCTTCTTATCAGGAGGTTCGATCCTGCCATGTACCAATGTGTTTTTCGATTTTCGAATTTCATTAATGGGCACCTACATTTGTCGGATGCTCCTGCGGTGAAGGAAAACGTTTTGAGGCAGCCTGCATGTACACCTGCGAAAAAATTCAAAGGTCCAATCCGCACTGAGCCAGCGTGGTTGACTAAGGCCTAAACACCCTAACTTAAGGTAGGCTTGAGCCTCTCAGTGGATGAAATATGAAAGCAAGAAAGAAGCCGAAATGATATTAAAAAAAATATTAAATGAACCATGGGCGCTTGACTTAGATATGGAAATCAATACTTTTCGAGTTAATCGACTTAAGGCAAAAATTTTCATGTGACGACCATAGTCCAGCTGACTATGGAATTAACACAAAACAAATGTAAACACTGAACGAAGAAACAAGGTACGCTGATGTAGGGCTGTCGATACTTCGGATAAAAATAATTTATTTAGTTTTTATTAAAAAAAAGTGGCTTGATTAGCTCGAATATATTTCCTACAGAATCTCCACTTCTGGTGAATACATGTCCTTAAATACATATAAATTTAGGATGGTTACAGTCTTAATTAGCCTATCAGGTCACTTCTGACGTCCTCATTAGTAATCCTGAGTTCAGGGTAACGTAATAAGTCTTCTGGAAGCCGTCCTGGATCGTCGGAATCCCATATATGGCAAAAATGTTCGCTCTAGCTAGACATACAGGCGCTAATGAGGTCGTGAACGTGTTCTCTCGAGTTCCCATGACGTTTCCAGGCAAAAACACGACCTTCAGTTTCCCAAGAAGACGAGTAACTACCATCCGTGGGTGATTCTATTGGTAATATTGCCCATTTAAAATTATTATTTATAAAAAATTAAAATTATTTATTATAAATTATTATTTATAAATTATTAAAATTATTATTATTAATTATTTATTCGATAGACGGTATTACACATCAAAACGGTAGATTTGTCAATTTAAATTAGTCACATCGAAAATACGAGCAAAGCCGTAGGCGAAAAAGAATATTGTGCCTACCAAAGGGAGACTCTGTACCAGTCGTCTGCATGGGTAGGTACCTCCGACTTACCTATTACTGCCGCAAAGCAGCAGTGCTTGCATTGGTTTGAACGGTACGATATGGCAGTGAAATTACTGGGTACCGTGACCTTACATCTTATGTCACAAGTTGGCAACGTACACTGTGGTACTTGTGGGGGTTGCAGATTTGCTGTGAATCTCGCAAAAACCACATGTACTATACTGTTACTACAAAACGCATCAAAAGGCAGTAGGTATACTTGTTTGCCAACTAAGTTGAATAAAAAAACCTGTGTGACAATCAAAGGCGTTTTCTTCTAAGACACGGCTTGGAGACTTTCTGCAAAATTAATGATAAACTCTATTCTTGCACTTGTAAACTCTCTAAACTTTCCTTATAGCACTAAGAAAACGCACGCGCGCCTTAGTAAACATCCAAGCTTAAGTTAGTTAATAGGAATATGCGCCATGATATATTCTTTACTTAAAACTTGGCCATCGCCTGGGATGTGAGCGGCAACGCTCAGTGATTATTCAAAGGATTGCTGCTTCCGTGGCGTCCGCCGCCCTGGGAATACTATCGCTACGGATAAGAAAGGTCTATTTAAGACAAAACGTTGTCTCTGAAACTAGGGGGTAATACGCTCTGAAACTATTCAGTAAGCTTATCGCGTCGGGTGTGACGAAAAGGAATAGTTCAGTTCATATTTTAAGTATAAAAGTTGAAACTTAGTATTTTTAAAAAGTAGAGAAAATATGCGACATATGAAATTCGTAAGGAAATAATCCCACGTGTCTTATTGTATTGCACCAATTAATAATTTAATATAATAATGATGACATTCACAATTCATAATATAAAATAATACTATTTGAATCGTAATATCGACATAGGTCTATTGTAATGTAATAATAAATTGTTTACCAAAGTATATTTAAACAGTCAATATACAATCAACCGTTTACTTCTGAGGTGAATACTCTGCTTTTCATCTCTCATGTGAGAAAATTAAAATAGGTATACAAGTTTGTTGTATAATAATGTTTCATAAAAATATCAAAAAGTGTTAGTATAAACAAGTTATAAAATTTTAATATAACATTGAGCATGCAAGGAGCCTTGGTCGATTTTCTTCTTTTTACATCCCATGGGATATAAATTCGATTTACATTGCATGTGTTGAGCTTGGGCACACTTTTGGAACATTTAATTTAATTTATGAAAAAGTTAATAATAAGTCCTTTGCTTTTTATGGGTGAAACTTAGTAGATATTTTAACCTTTATTATGAACACCAATTCCAGCTCTCTTAATAGCTATTGGGAAAGTTAAAATAGGGTTCCAAATTAAATAATTTCAAAGGCAAAACCCTATCTTCTTCTCGAAAGACACATCTACATCTATGCCAATATTTAGCGGCTTTTATTTTATTAATAAAGATATTTTTTTATTTATACGATTCTATATACTCACTTATAAGCAATGCTTTCATTCGGGTTTAACTCACGTTGTTTTAGTCAAATTCGGCAGTATTGAAACCACACTATTAATATTTCACACCGCTTCTCAGCGTTTCTGATTTAAATTTCCCTCACAATAGGGACTTGGTGCTTACTACAGTATTATTCTACTTAACACACCCGTCAAATGAGATTACGCTGGAAGCTAAGGCGGAGATTGTGTGCATACAACTATTTATTTCACCGTCATAATAATGCAAACCTATGTGTCCTTAGAGTGGATTATTTTTCATTAGCTTTGATAATTTTAGAAAAGTCTAGTTACGCTATATAACAAAATGGACAAAAATTCCACACGGTTATACTGCTCAATATAACCATTTGCATATACGAACAAAATTCGGTATCATTTGTCCATCTCGTTTTACCTACTCATATTTTATTCAATTTTAAAGTAACGTCGTCAGCAATAAAATTAAACATACGAAAGAAAAAACGAAAAAATCACACTTTGAAATACTCCTAAGCATAATATAGTAGTTATATGAGAAAAAAATAGAGATTTTATGACTTTGGTATCAAATTCAGCATCGGTGGCGCTGTAGACTTGGCACTGGCCTTCTAATCGGAAGGTCCCGGGTCCGATACTGCCATGTACTAATATGTTTTACGTTTTTTTAATTCGCAGAACTAAAAGAAAAATAAGAAATTTTCTTAATTCGCTATTGCTAAACCGAAGATTGATTTTTCATCTGATAGCATTACATCGCTTACGTCTGCTATGCGAGTTCGGCGATATGACGTAAAACGGGTATTAACCCAGTTGGCGCCATTTCAGAGTTCACTTGGAAAAGTGTTACTCTTTTTTTTGTTTCATACAGATTACTTCCGATCGGTCGAGTAGCCAGCTAGGCAAGTCACAAGTAGATTTTATATTTGTCACTTTGCATTCTCTTTAGAAAAGCTGAATAAATCAATACAGAAATAAAAATTACCTCGGGCAGAATTCGAACCTGCGTCTTTAACGTACCGTGTTGACGTCATGACCGCTAAACCAGCGAGGACTTGTCCAGCCTGCATGGAATTTGAACTGCCTTGATCTCTTCTTACGTTGTTAAGCCAATATGAACTTTACTCACTGTACGTATTAGCATTCAGTTTAGAAAATTTATTAAGAATATAGCAAACTTACAAACTGTGACTACATTTGCTAAATCTAAATAATCTAATATATTAAAATCTCGTATCACAGTGTTTGTTATTGACCTCCTCCTAAACATCATAACAACTCATAACCTCCTAAACGGCTTGACCTATTTTATTTAAGAAAATTTTAGTAGTATTTTTTTAGTACTATATTTGGTAGGTCTGGGAATAAGTCGTAAGCTTTTTCTATAACCCTAGGTGGCCCTATTTTCTACCTAAACAATAACGGCTGCTGTCGTATGGACGTCATCTTCGTCTTCAAAAATGGATCCTACAAGATTTTGACATGTTTATATTCGATAGGTTCTTTCTATAAGCAAATCACGACAATCTCTACATTTTCACTTATACGTTAATGTATGTATATTACTTTATCTAACATATTAATTTTAAATATACATACAGTTTGTCACGCATAACTTCGCCAGTCCACCAACGTCACAGCCGATTAGCATGAGCTGGTATTAGTCATAACAGTTCCAAAATTGAACACCGGCAAACTCATGCGTGTGGGGCGGGTTCAAAATGAGTCTGCAAGAAAAGCGAATCGTGATCTTGTGATCTTTCGAGCGTGCGCGCATCGGACTCGATACATCAGCGATCGATACAATCGATTTGGCACGCGATCAGACAGCGTTCATCATCTCGCTGTCAGCCCGGCTTTGTGGGTGCACTGAACTTGCATCGTGTTTACGCTCGTTTGAGCTGCACCCTGTTTCGGTGGCTGATCGACTCGATTTGATTAATGATACCTACCTACTCGTATGTATTGCTCTGTATGGAACGGTAATAAGCAGAACAGATTGACCACATATCGATATTTCGTACTAGGTATTCAGTCAAATCAAATCCAAATAATCCTTATTCAAATATTACATGATAAAAAGCTCATTAGATACTCACTAAAAAGCTCTTTAAATTGTTCAACTTTTTTTGACCTAACTACCATTCAGGGTGTCTTTTAGCTGATAAGAAAATGGACGCAAGAAACGTGTCAACTTTACTAGAAGGGTCGACATTTACAAATAACTCATGTCAATGTTCAATGTTATTATTATTTGTATATAATACATTTTTTAAGTGGTACAACAGATTAACTCCAAAATACTAACATCATTCACCAACATAATGTACACCATTAATAACAATAACATGCAATTCTTAAACAGATTGAAATGAACTAAGTGCAATTACAATTATAGGCGATGACAGCATGAAATACTAACAAATTGCATAAAAAAGAACAAATTACATTAACTATTAGTAATTAGTAGAATATTCCATTAGATTTAATTTCGAAAATATTGAAAATAATAATATAAATTGAGATACATGCATATTATATTCGTTAGTTCCTGTCATTTTATGTTATTGTATAATAATATATTAGCTGTGCCCGCGAACAACGTTTCACTGCAATAAAGCTCACTGTAGTTTTCTCATTTTTTGGGTGGGGATTTCAATTTCACCTAAGCTCCTATGTGCACATTTACAGTTTTCATTTTTTTTTCTTAACATGTGCTATATGACCTTGCTTCTTGCCAAATTTCATGAGTCAAGATCAACGGGATGATTCCCTTGTGAAATCGCAAATTATGCTACTGTCATATATTTAACAATACTGTCATATATTTAACAATACTGTCTTATATTTAACAATACTGTCATATATTTAACAATACTGTCATATATTTAATAATAATAAGTATTTGATACAAATTTCAGTTTGATATCTCTTCGCGTTCCCGAGAAAAGGGGTCTTGACTGATGGACAAAAAAAGTTATCCTATGGGGGCTCCGTTTTTTATTTTATTTTATAAGGTGCACAGAACAGTTTACAATCATAACATTACATATTTACACATTTTTTTCAGTTCTGCATCTAAACAGTAAGCCAAAATATGTGCACACAGCAGCTTACAGTAAAAAGTGGAATATACTCGCAATTTCGTACAGCACTTCATCAACTTAAGGCTTGGTTGCAGCATCTTACTTCAATTATATTTGCCAAGTGCTATTATTACATTAAAATTAGATTTATTTTAACAAAACTAGTACTATGACGCAACCCACCCTGTGTTTACACACATTAGCATATTTTAAAACCTTTACAAAGCAAAGTAGAGAGTTGATACAACACATTGTTTAAAATAAGTAAGAGGGTTAAATATGTCAATATCACTATTTAATTGATATATCATTATATATGTGACACATTCTAGACATGGAATTAAAATAGGAAGTGTTATTTTTAAAAGTTTGTAAGGCAAACGGCTTGGGAGCACCTTGTAATGCGTGTTGATGTTTATGGACACAAGAAGTGTTGGCGAATCTAAATAAGAATAAAGAGTCTTGTATAATACTATTAGGTCACACACGTATTGCTTTCGTCGAGTTTCTAGGGCCTTCAAAACAAAATGTTTACATCTCTGGATATAACGAGATAGATATTTGAGTAATGTACGTAACTCTAAAATAGTAGAAGACACGGTCATTTTCAAACCAATTACAATCCGAACTGCGTTTTCTTTCTGTCGGTTGACACGTCGGACGTCTCAAGAACAGAATATGATCAATAGTGTTGCCTTAGAATTATTCTAAAAGTGTTGCGTATTGTCGCGGAATTGCTACGGCTTCGTCTTACAAGCGGAGGCGGAAAAACAACTGCCATTGATACTGCCGTAAGCCGCTTAGGAGTGTAGTGTGTTGTTGTTTACGAGAAAACAGCGCTGCTCATTGATGAAACAGATAAACACTTTATTTGTATCATCTACTTACATCACACACAAGTCGCTTTTAAACTAAACTTTTACAAGTTGTTTAGACAATACCCTATCAAGCCGATACCTACCCATGTACACATAGTCATCGTCATTGAATTGGGAGAGTTATTGGGAGATATCAAAATTAATTTTATAATTTCGAATTTTCAATGACGCCATTACTTTTATCATTCCGTTATCATTAAGGTAGCGGAAAAGGAGAATTTATTCTAAGCCCAGCGAAATACTTGAAAGTCCCGGGATGAGTTGAGTCATGAGCATCGTCAACTGCGTGCAATGCGCACAGATTCCGACATTTCCGGTGAATTCATCGCATCCGGGAAATCCGAAGCGTTCTTTATTAATAACTAACTTGTTGTTCGCGACTTCGTTTTTTTTTTTTTGTTGCAGAAAGTTGGCAAACAAGCAAACTGCCCACCTGATGGTAAGTGGTAACAGTCACCTATAATACATGTGGCTCTTGTGAGATTCGCAGCAAAACTGCAACCCCCACAAGAACCACAGTGTACGTTGCCAACTTGTGACACCAGATGTAAAGTCACGGTACCCAGTAATTTCACTGCCATATCTTACCCTTCAAACCGGAACACAGCAATGCAAGCACTGCTGCTTTGCGGCAGAAATAGGTAAGACGGAGGTACCTAAGCAGACGACCCTGGTACAGAGTCTCCCTCCAGTGGACGTTTGCTTTGTATTCAGCAATATCGTGACTTTGACTATCGTTCATTATGATTTGGTGTAAAAAGTAGCATTTGTCCTCCTTGAGGACTTATAGTTGTTGAGTTAACATAGCCATATTAAAGTTATAATTATGGCGTCATAGAAAATTCGATATTGTAAAATAATTTTAAAATCCCCCATACAAATAGTGAGGCATTTTAAAAGAATGTAGATATGGGAACAAAAAAATAAATTTTATAATTTCGAATTTTCAAAGACGCCATATCTTTTATATGACTATGTTAACATGGGTAGGTTTTGGCTTCATAGGTTATTGTCAAAACACCATGTATAGACAGAGAGAGTTACAGCTCATTTCTATGTTTTTTTACCGGAGGAAGGCTCTGTACCCGGATCGTCTGCTGGGTACATCCTTCTTACCTATTTCTGCCGCAAAGCAGTAGTGCTTGCAATGCTGTGCTCCGGTTTGAAGGGTAAGATATGGCAGTGAAATATATAGAGTAGTCAAGATGATCAAACCCAGAAATGGTTTTGTAATTTTCATAGTTTCATTTTTCGTAATGTTACCAGTTGTAAACGAAAGGTAGCTGAGAACATCAGATTTAAACGTTCTCAAACCGATTTACCTGTTACACCTTAAACCGTTAAAAACGAAGAAACAAAATGAATCATTAGTTCGAATTACACGGAACTTTAACGAGAAACGGTGAGCTGGTGTGTTGCTGGAAGCAACTGTTTGTTTTACGTATCTCCTTTGATGAGCAAAAATTATCGTGAGTTGGCGAATGGCCCGAGGAACAAAAGAAGGTCAAACAACGCTTGAAAAAGGAGCCATCTGTTTGAAGGGTGCTCGGAATTGTTGTTAGTGTTGTTGTAACGGAACAGAGTATGGCATGGGCTGGATCGATTGGGATCGATCGATTTATTTTGTCTAAAATATTTAAACAAAAAAATCGATAGTCATCCTCCTGTCATAACATTGAAACTGTTTCACAGGTTTGATGGCGACGGTCTGTTTTCTGAACTTTATCTATTTATGTGTCTTCATTTAAATATTGGGAGGTAAAAGTGATACTACTTTCTTGCATATATACCTATTCATGTTAACTATAAAATGGTTATGAAATGAAAAGGAATTACATTTGTTTTGTATACACTTGAAATTGACAAAATCAATTCATTGAAATAAATATAAAAATAAAAATCTCTTTTCGAATAAATTACAAAGATTAAAAATAATTACAAATAAGTTACATATTTCGCTCAAGTCTTAATGTATAGAAAAAATGGGACAACAGTATTTGTGTAATATTTGTGTAACAGTAACACAGTTTTTTTTAAACGTCGCCCCACACTACGATTTTCTCCTGTGTCGCGGGTGCAGTTACAAACATAGAATATCACATGCACATACGCCCAGACCAGAATAAATTTGTGTAGGCCATACAAAATATTTGTCCCGTACGGGAATTGAACCCGCGCGCGCGACCCGTTGTGCAGTAGGTGATCACTCTACCTCTGCGCTAACCGTGTCGTCAACAGTATATTTGTGTTGTAATATTTGTGTAACAGTATTGTATATTTACTTCTAACAAACATGGGACATTCAATAATGAACTATTGCATGCCTGGTGCTTCGTACTGCGACATACTAAAAAAAGTGATCGAATGTGAATTTAACCAGCCTACTACATTGTTGTTATTTATTGCAAATAGAGGTAATATGAACAAAAAAGTCCTGACTCATTATTTAAATAAATTAAATAATTTAAATGTACAAAAAATTATTTTGTTCACATTACCTTATTACAACAACTTGTCACAAGAGGAAAATAGTGTAAGATATAAATTGAATTTAAAGTTAAGTACGTTATGTCATAATAATAAATTTCATTTAATTGACATCAATAATTATGTAAATAGATTGTATTTGACTAAAGATAATAGATATTGTCTATCAAATTATTATAAGAGACGAATAGCAAAATCGCTATCATATTATTTTTATATCTCAGCCAAGAACTTGGCTACAAAAATTGCTCCTATTGAGCAACGTAGAAGTAGGATGACTGTCAGTAATATTACTGATGTATTAGATAGTAAGTCTTTAAATTAGGTATTGAGACAATAGAGAAATCCTCTTGCATAATGTTAAATAAAGAACAAAATGAAAATTGTTTATTAGATAATGTACTGGAAGACCCATTTGAATATAATAAACATGTAAATTTTATCAACCTGGTGCACCAGAACATGCAAGGAATGATGGGCAAAGATCTGGAAGTTGAGTTATTCATGAACAGTAGTAAAGTAGACATTTTTTGTATAACCGAACATTGGCTTAAATGCTACCAGTTCATGTTTAATTTTAGCAACCACCAGGTTGGCAGTTCGTTCAGTCGAGAAAATGCAATTCGCGGTGGCTCATTAATCATATTAATTAAAAAGCTTAAATATAAAGATCGTAAAGATATTGTGAACCTCTCAGTTGAACGAACAATAGAAATTGCCTGTGTAGAGTTGGACCAGATTATTGTAGTGAGCGTATACAGGCCTCCTTCGGGATTGTATGACCACTTTGAAAATATAATGGATGAAGTTTTAAATAAAGTCTGTAAGCAAGGCAAACAAATATTAGTCTGTGGAGATTTTAATATTAACTTATTAGAAAACTCTAGTTTATGTATGAGAATTAAAAATTTGTTTCAGTCATATAATCTTAAAAACTTATTTCTGGAGCCAACACGAATTACTGAGTTTTCTGCCACATGCATTGATAATATTTATACTGACATAGAACCATTAGCACAAAATGTTTTTAATAACTTAGAATCTGACCACTCTGGTCAATTTGTTACTATACCTTACAAATGTAAGCTTATGGCGAAAAAGAATATCACTGTTGTACCAAAGACTGCTGGCCGCTTGGAGCGTTTCAATAATAATCTTGGTATTAATTTAGAGTATATTGATTATGACGAAGACCCAAATAAATTGTATGAAAACTTTTTTAACACATTTTGTTGTGAATTTAAAAATATCTTTGTTCCAAAAACCATCTCAGTCAATGGTAGATTAGCTTTTAGTGAATGGGCCACACCAGGTATTCACAAAAGTAGAATAAAACTTTATGAACTTTACAATGAGCGTTCAGTAGATACTAGTGATCAATTTAAATTGTATGTAAAAACTTATTCCAAAGTATTTAAAAAAGTTTGTAAATTTGCAAAGTCCAATTATTTAAGCTCTAAAATAAAAAATAGTAGTGACAAAATTAAAACGACATGGAACATTATTAATAATGAAACCGGAAGAGTAAAAACTAATAACAACAATTTTTGTTTAAATATTGAAAATAAGAAAGTTACAGTAGATATTGAGGTAGCTACAGAATTTGAAAAATTCTTTACTGACATTCCAGTCTCAATCACAAAATCTTTGGATTCCTCCCCCACTGTAGCCGAATCTATTCTAAAAGATCATGTTAAAACTTGTGATGATAAATTTAAATTTGCCCATATTTGTGCAAATGATTTAATAAAGTCATTTAAAACGCTGAATAAAAAGAAAACCGTGGATCTGTGGGGCAACTCTGTAGATGTTTCCCAATCTGTAATAGAAACAATAGCTCCAATACTTGCTAGTATTTTTAATGATTGCATTGACTGTGGTGTGTTTCCTGATCTAATGAAACTGAGTAAAATTATTCCATTACACAAATCTGGTAGCACATCAGACCCCAATAATTTTAGACCTATCTCTGTGCTACCTACTTTTAGCAAAATCTTTGAAAAAATAATGTTGGAACAAATGCAAAGCTTTTTTAACAGAAATAATCTTCCACACTGTAAACAATTTGGTTTTAGAAAGGGTCGCTCAACAACTGATGCTGGTGTTGAGTTAATACAAAATATATATGAGGCCTGGGAGGACTCACATGATGCGCTGGGCGTTTTTTGTGACTTGTCCAAGGCGTTTGATTGCGTTCATCATGACACCCTGATCAGGAAATTACACTACTATGGATTTCGCGACACTGTTCTGGATCTACTCGTCTCCTATTTGACTGAGAGGATTCAGAAAGTAGACGTCAACGGGGAGAGGTCCCAGGGCGCCTCGGTTAAAATGGGAGTTCCGCAGGGTTCAATTCTTGGTCCTTTTCTATTTTTAATATATATAAATGACTTGCCTGCTTTTGTACAAGACAGGCATGAGATTGTATTATTTGCAGATGATACTTCACTTATGTTTAAAATTAAAAGACGATTGCAAATTTATGATGATGTAAATAGTTCTATCTCAAGAATAGTTTACTGGTTTAATGCGAATAACTTGTGCCTCAATGAAGGGAAAACTAAATGTATAAAATTTGTTTTACCCAATGTTAAAGAGGTTCACACCACTGTTAACATAAAGCATAAAAATGTGGACCTTGTGGATACCGTAGTATTTCTTGGTATTACTTTAGATTCAAAGCTTCAGTGGGGCCCACATATTGATAAATTGTCGAAGAGACTTAGTTCTGCAGCCTACGCTGTATGGAAAATACGTCAGCTGACTGATGTTGATACAGCAAGACTTGTATACTTTGCCTATTTTCATAGTGTGATGTCGTATGGCATTTTGCTGTGGGGAAATGCTGCCGACATTCAGACTGTTTTTGTGCTGCAAAAAAGGGCTATTCGTGCTATTTATAACCTTAAAATAAGAGACTTTGAGAGAAAAATTTAAAGAAATTGGTATTATGACCGTCGCGTCGCAATATATTTACGAGAATATAGTATATGTTCATAAAAATATACATTCGTTTTGTAAAAACAGTGATATTCATTCAGTAAATACTAGGCAAAAGAATATGTTAGCGTTACCAAATACTAGGCTTAAAAAAATTAATAATTCTTTCAAAGGCCTTTGTGTACGTTTCTACAATAAAATCCCAAATAATATTAAAGCACTTAACTTGAATAAATTTAAAGTCACTATCAAGGGCGCACTTATGAAAAAAGCATATTATAAAGTGTCTGATTATATGACAGATAAAACTGCTTGGGATTGACAAAAAATGTGATAATTGACCACAGATCTAAATCTGTGTAATTGACGTTCAAAGGGTGTTAACACTTTGTGATAATGGGATAAATTTCATTCGAGTAACTGTTCCACTCACACCGACAGGCATTTCTATATTATTAAAAAAAATGTTTGTGAAATATTATTATTTATTGTAATGTTGGCATTTTAAAGTTGACAAATAGTAAGTTGACAAATAGTATTTATTGTAATGTTGGCATTTTAAAAGAGGAGACAAAAAAAATACAAGACCTTCCGAGTTTCTTGCCTGTTCTTCTCGAGAAGGCTCTCCCAATTTCCGAACAGGTGTAGAGTCAATTTTTTTTTTTTGTATTTGTACACATCTTAATAATGGTTGGGGTGTGTGTACATACAAGGATTAAATAATTTAGTTAATTAGATTCTTGGTTGAAGATTTTTATGTTTTTTTTTGACGTCAATAAGTGCCTGTAAAGGTCTATATTGAATAAAGATTTTTGAGTTTGAGTTTATATTTATGTAACAGTAGTTGTGTATTTGTGTAAGCAATAAAATAACAGATTCTGCGATATGAAGGCGCATTTTTGTGGTGTTTTTGTAAGCAGGATCAATATTTTTGTGAAGACGGTTTTCCGTTTAACCGGTAACCAAAACCTTATCCGCAACCCATTCCGGTTTGTAGTCGACTATCTATACCGGTTTAAAAATTTAACCGGTTTCCGAACCCTGTCAACTACAGCGTTATGGAGTCATTGGCTCATTCGTACCGTGTTCTATTGAGACTTGGTGCCAGACAACATTGATCACCCGGCGATGCATGCAACCGCAGACAACAGAAGAGTCAATTCGGGCTGGCTCCCAAACAGTATCGCCCTCAACTCGCTACCATGATGTAGTGACGCGGACACGATGTATCGATAAACCTAGAATTTCTAAATAAACGAGACAGCTATATGTAGCGGAAGAGTCAATTCGAGCTGGCTCCCAAATAGTATCGCCCTCAACTCGCTGCCATGATGTAGTAATGCGGACACGACGTATCGATGAAACTAGGATTTCTAAAATAAACGAGTCAGCTGTATGTGGAGATGAAAATTTTTTAAAATTAGGATCGCAAAATACAAACCGAGCATTTCATATTGTCCTTAATTGCTTTTTCAAGGAACGCATTTTGTATTTTATTTGAAATACTTTTCAAAATATGTCAGAATAATGCTTGTGCATAAAAATGTTTTCTTTTTCTACGTGCGCTTTTCATTGTAATTTAATTTTCGCCTCACCAGCTCGGAAAAGCTTTCTTTATTCTTTGAGATCTGCGTGGAAAAGTCTAGTTCAATCGCTAGCGTAGAAAAGTGATTTGAAATTCGAACATTTGAATATGAACTAAGAAATCTGGGAATATGAATTCAAACTTTGTGGTCAAAAACTTTTTCATTAAAAAAAGAATCTGCACGCTAAAAATGATTGTCACTTTTTTCCTTGACATGTGCTTTAAGGTTCGCTTCTTGCCTTTCATGATTCTAAGTCAAGGTAAAATATTCTACAGATTTTGATTCCGGACAAGCTTCGAAATCGAATTATAAATCAAAATGAATCAGATTTTTAGGTTAGTTGAAGTAACACTTTATTTCGTTAGAGCAAGACACATAGTCCATTTCGTCCACACGTAGTCTATACAATTATTAAAATAATAATTATTGCAATCAATCTAAGAACGTTATTATAGCCACGTAGTAAAGAACAAGAAATCTCGAAATTATAAAGCATGTCAAAAACACAACGAACTAACAAGCGACAGCGCGTGAGTAGTCAATTGACGTATGTTTTAATTTCATTTTCGTTGTAAATTGTGAAAGAAGTTATAAAAAAACATAATTTATACAAATAAATAAATGTCCATACCTACATAAAATCGACTTCATTTGGTTTTGTTTCTGAAAGTACTATATTTGTTGAGTGTTATAAAATATGCATATAATTATGACGTAAATCAAATCTATGTTGGTCAAGGGGTGATTTTTCGACATTGTCCTTTCATCCAAATCCATTCAGTAGTTTTTGCGTAAAAGAGTAACAAATATCCATTCATCCATTCTTATAAACTTACGCGTTTATAATATTAGTAAGGATTGGTAGGGATCTATTCGAAACATTCTACTGTCCAAGAAAAAAAAGATACTTATCCGTTCAGTCATCACGTTTAAGATTGGGGATGTCATAAACACGTTACTAGGTACCATTTAATTTCCGGGAAACTGGAATCGCATCGCATGATAAATCTATCACGCTTCGGGCCAAAGCGGCTACTTTTCTGAGCCATCTGTACTGATTGTATTTTCTTGTTAATAGAATGTGACAATATTATTTGCTTTATATTTATTGCTTTCATGTTGTAGCGTCGGTGGCGCTTTGGACTCGGCACTTGCCTTCCAATCGGGAGGTCCGGGGTTCGAGACCACCGCATGTACCAATGTGTTACTTCGTTTTACGACTTTCATAATATGTACGTATATTTATCTGACTCTTACGGTGAAGGAAAACATCGTGAGGCAACCTACATACATCTGCGAAGAAATTCAAAGATGTATGTGAAGTCGACCAATCCGCTCTGGGCTGACTGATTGACTAACTAAGGCCTTAACACCCTGACTTAAGGTAGGTTCGAGCCTCTCGGTGGGGACGTATATGAGCTGTTATGATGATGGTGACTCGACTATGTAGATACCTAAATGGATGAAAATAATTACCAATAACCAACAGAGACCCCTGAACATTAACCTATAGAGGCCTCTAAATAATAACAATAGATCCCTCCATAAAACTCCATTACTAATTCTTCCGATTGCCGAAAATGTCGAGAGTTATGTCACGATGACTCTTGTGCCCTTGTAGTATTGTAACATCTTATTTCTGAGTAGTGATTTTATAGTTGGTGTTTAGTTAATATGTCTGAGTTTTTATAGAGACCGTTAAGGCTAAATCATACATTTTGAATTCGTGACGCTTGAAAAAGAGGCAGAGCAATCATTTAATCCAAATTTATTTTAATCCAATAATTTAATTGCTCACATGAGGCAATTTTTGCAAACTAACGTGAGTCCATTCGTGTCCATACACAAACCCATGTCACTCTATCGTATTGTCGACACCGCATCGCAACCCTGTTACGCCAAATGAATCTCCTCGGGCCGAGAGTCGACAACTTCTGTATCAGCCGGATGGCGTTCGTTTCTTTAATGTCCCGAGACCACTGGCATTTTTATGAGCGCTTAAATGTATTATCCTTACCTCGGCCCGTAATGTACGTGGCCTTTTGATCCGGCTTCATAGCTCAGGAAGACGTCCCGCCATTGTTTGTGGTAAATTGGCATTTTCGGATGAATGCCGTCCGGTCGCCATATTTTTAGTTGCCGGCTGTCTGGCTTTTCTCCTTCGCTTTTAATGATATTCTAGTTCCACCGATCGCCATTGTAATAAAGCCAATAGATAGCTGATAAATAAATGTCTGATAGATTTTCCGGTACCAATTTATTTTTTTACATAAATCTCGGCAATTTATAGCTTAATTCGCGTCATTATGCGTGTCCGAAAAAACTAATGTGTTATGTGCATCTTTTACTATTTACTCTGTAAAGAAATTTCAAACTGTTTTTGGGTTGAGTGATTTTTTAAGTAAATTGTTTGATGTTTCTAATTAATCGCTTCGTTTTATCATTTCCATTAGTGTGGGGGATTAGGTTTCCGCCATTTCCGTTATCTATCATAATAAATTAAAAATGTTAGACTGGGCTCTATCTATATCTATAAGTAGGTATAAGGCGTGTATTCAGGGTGTTTTTTAGTCACGAGCCATATTTTGTGTGCTTGTTCAGACAAAAAAGGCAGCTGTTCGATACATCTGGGTTCAGTGGATGTTAAACATTTGTATGAAACAGGTGTTTTTTTTTCACGATTTCAAGATTGATCCCATAGTAAAAGTTGTTCAGATTGCTTGCCTGAACAAGCACACAAAATTTGGCTCCTGACGAAAAAAATATTTTTTATCACCCTGGAAAATTTAAGGGAAAATTTGTATAAAATTTATTGGGTGAGTTATTTTTTATAAATATATAAATTATTCTATTACCGTATCCTAGGATACAAAATGATTTAAATAAACAAATATAATAAAATCTAAAATAACCAAATAGTGCAATATTTTTAAAGATTAATAATGGTCCTGAATAATAATGTGTCCTAAAGCGTCCCTTAAATTTTTCGCGGTGATAAAAAGTAATCCTGTTTAGTATTGTTGCTTCGTTGTTTGTGTTTTGTGTTAATAAAATTAAATACGAAAAAAAAATCACATCGGAAAGAATGTTCAACGTACGGCGTTGAACACAGATGGCCACAGATTTTATAACACAGCATAAAGCTGTGCTAGCATTTTTTAAGAAAATGCAAGGCCACAAAAATAAAATTTGTTAGTTTGCAGGGGCAGTCTCTGGTAAGATAAAATATGGCGGGGAGGTACAAAGTATGTAGACTAGTAAACTTTAAAAAAGTCACCAAGTGCAAGTTGGACTCGAGCACTCAGGGTTTCGTATAAACTTCCTGCATTGCACAGGTCACCGCCAGTCATCGATGCTCCTAATGCCCAGGAGCATCGCCGACCTTCCCATTTTGGGGAGGCGAGAGGGACTCGCCGTAAGCGAGCAGACGCTGACGAGGTCATAGAAGTGTCCGAAACGGTTCCCATGGCCTTGTCCGGCGTCCCTCCCCTGTGTATCCTCTTCGTCTGATGACGAGGAGGATGCGGCGGCGTTGGGCGTCCTCGTGCCAAGGCGTATTTGAGGAGGCACTCTGTCCCCAGTGGCCGCGGAGAGCCCGACATAACCTCGCGTTTTCCCAAGCGCGAGGTATGCGTAACGCATTTCCCACCGTAAAAAAAGGGTTTCGTACAAACTTGTGTAAGTATATAAATTCTTTACAACATATTTTATACGGTTTTAAGATTAGATTGTCCTTAACATGTGCTGTATGACCTTGATTCTTGCCAAATTCATGGTTCTAGGTCAACGGGCAGTGATGTCCATGTGATATGTAGGATCTGTATGAAATGTAGGATAGGTAGATATAATTTAGGTAATGCGCAATCACCGTAGATATAACAGTAAATTAGTCGACTAAAATAATAATACATAAGATCAAAAAGAAAACAAAGTATAATAAAGGCACGGATCACGAGTCTTTGTTGTTTAAAATTATTAATAAAAAATCCGGACCTCCGAATCAATATTGGGTGATTTCAGTCACTACATCAAGTGGTCGGTTGAAAGTAAGTACGTATTAAAACGTACAATGTCATTTTATTAAAAAAACGATGAAAGAGGAAGTCTATCCCACCTTGACCCGACACAAGATATAAATATGACTGCACCCGCGTCTCACCGATCACAGTGTTTGTATCCAAATTAAAATTCGTTGGAACGCCGAAATAAAACGACCCGAATACACCCACTTCAAGCGACGAGCTTACGAATACCGCCGGTGCAGATTTTGTGAATGAGCGAATACTATATTAAAGGTGTGAGTCAGCTTGGCAACGCTGCCAGCGTGGCTGATCTGCAGACGGTACGCTATCATTTACTTGTCTTGTGTATTGTATGTCTTTTGAAAGCATTCATCCGTCTCATTTGCCTCTCACCGCAATTTGTGGCATAAAATACGTTTTTATTTTTTTATTACTATCGTTGGCAGACGAGCAAGTGGCTCATCTGATGGTAAGTGGTAACCACCGCTCAAAGACATCTGCAATGCCAGGGGTATAGCTCAGTTACTGTGTACCTGGGGAGAAGTGCTCTTTTTAAATCTCCTTTGAAGTTGGACATATCGTAGCGCTTAGAAAACGAAGCGGGTGTGAGTTCGTTCCAGAATCTGCACGTACGTGAAAGAAATGGACGCTGAATCCGAACCGTACCAGACTAGTTCGGTTCTAGGCTGTACGCATAACCTCTCCTGCGGTGGCGAGTGGTGTGAAGGTAATAAAATGACGAAGGCACCATCGCAAGCAGTACCTCAGAGCACTCTGCGTTAACAGTCGATTCATCATCACACATTACATTCATTCATCGCAGCGTTTCTTTTTTACAGCACAGGGCCTTCAGAGCCTTCACCCTGAGTACAACTTTTTGCTGTAACTACCTTAGATCGTGACGTTTATGTGAAACAGCCGGCCCGTTCAAGACCTTAATTAAACTATCAGAGCGAGTTACAACCGAACAACCATGGAACTTGATGATCGAAAAGTGCTCAGACGCTTATTACTGTCAAACTCATTATGATTGGATAATTTTGGGGCCATAATCTATTACTGGAAAGAGAAAGCAATAAACAATTCATGTGAAAGAGGGAGCGGTAAACGATATTATTGGGTACTGCAATGCATCCAAAACCTGATCCTACGAGAGTCCCTTTTTTCCTTTTGAGAAAAATACAAAACTGACAACCCTATTCCGAATATATCTCAGTCGTTGTAACTGTGAAAATGCCCGAAAAATCTGCCCGTCGTTAATCCATTGTCCTCCGCCGTAAATTACAGATGATTTAAATACACTTCTTATAGTTTGAGTGTCTTTTAATAGAGTCCGCCCAATCCGGTGTCTTCTTAATCATTCCTTTGTTATTCGTTCAGTGCGATAGTGCCGTGCTGTCGCAAGTGGCAGTATTTTTCGAACTATTCATTATTTTACTTTTATTTTTAGGAATAGTGAACTTTATACAATCAATCTTCATTCAATATTCAAAAATTTAACTAACTTAAAATCTAATTTTAAAATGTAATATACTAATTATACAATGTATTATTAAAACCTTGTATGTATATACACCCCGACCATACAGGTAAAAAGTTAAATAGTTGACTACACCGTTTCGGAAATTGGGAGAGCCTCCCCGAGACTACAGGAGAACAGGTAAGACACTGGGAAGGTCAACTTTTTTGTTTCACTTTTCCCATGCGCTTGAGCTTGCTTGAGCAATAAGCTTGAGCGGCTGCAGAACCTGGCAATTCGGTTTATTTTCGGACTTCGAAAATTTGATCGAATTTCACAATTCCGCTCTGACTTAAAGTGGTTACCGATACGAGAGCGCCGTAACATACACATTTTGACAGCACTTTTTAAGGTTATAAAAGACCCTAACGCCCCGAGCTACCTCAAATCACGTTTTCGAATATTGCCTCCACCATCTCGTTCTGTGCGCTCTTGCTATGGTGATATGCTCGAACTCCCCCACGCCAATACCAACTTCCTTCTCCATTCTTTCTGCTTTCGAGCTGCCCAAATGTGGAATCATCTCCCGACAGTTGTTCAACAAAGCCCATCTGTGCCATCATTTAAACGCAGACTCAAGCAGCACTTTCTTTCTCAACTCTCCACTTCAGTGTTATAACGAATGTGTACAGCCTCATCATCTTAAGTAAAAGTATATATATAATTTTATATATTGGTATAATTTATGTATTTTTATGTATATACGTGTGTTGTATTTGTGGTTTATATATTATTTTATTTGAGTTATTTTAAAGTGAGAGTAAATATGTAGTGTATGCGCTTGTGTGTTTCCCACAAAACAATATATCCTTCATACTCACAGGTTGGCTGGAAGAAATCTCTATGAGAGATAAGTCCACCTTTGTGGACATTGTCTATTATAATTTTATAGTATAAGTTACTATGCGCAATAAAGAGTATTAATAATAATGCGCTACTGCTGGGCACACGGATGTTTCCTGGAACGAGGTAGAATTGGGCTAATATATCACGCTGGCCTGGTTAGTGTAAGCTATTGTATCGAGTGTCCTATCCCTTCGAAGAAGTCTAAATGCGGTTAAGTCCCATAGTCGACTATTACGACACCCACGGGATGAAACGGGTGGCAACAACACGTGTATTCTAAAGCGGCACCGCAAAGAAGATTTTTGTATGCACATTTTAGGGTTACGTGACTAAAAGGGAAAAACGAAACCCATCTATAGGAACATTTCGCTGTCCGATTGTCCGTCTATCTGTCGAGACCCCATTTTCTTAGAAATGCGTGAGATATCAAACTAAAATTTATATAAAATGCGCGCGTGTACGGTCCCTTTCAGCTGTGAAAATATCATAGTTTTAATTCAACACGATCAAAATATATGAACGTTTATGTCGCAAACTTTACGATTGCACAAGGGAATCCAAACTTCTTGGTGACCTAGAATTATAAAATCTGGCACGAAGCAAGGTCACACATGTTAAAAAAATATTTGAAAACCGTAAATATGTTGTTAGGAGCTTAAACAATTGGATAAGATTGAACCCTAGGTGCTCGAATCGACATTGTGAAATTAATTTTGAAATCCCGCATACAAATACTTAGTTGGATTATTCCACTTTTAGCTCCTGGGCGATATCACCCAGGTGATCAAATTCTACATTTTTGTGTACTTAAAATCACCCGTCACCAAATCACCTAGGTGAACAATTTCCACATGATTTTAATCTACTTATTTTGTTTCTTTAAAGGGTTTGTAAAAAATGTATGGCGAATATTAAAATCTCCGCCAAGTCGAGCGCGAAGCAAACACTGCCGTACCATCCTTTACTGGAACCATTTCGCCGCATTTTCAGGCCCCTATTTGAGAACCGCTGGATAAGACCAGAACGCAGAAATTTTCGTCATCCAGTAAGCTATAATCACATACTTAAAATCCAAAATTTTAAGTCTGTAGGCTGAAATTTGGTACAGAGTTAGGGTTTAATGGCCACATAAAGGGGAAACTATAAAAACTAGGATAATCGAAAATCTGGAGTACCTCGTGACCCTGATTAGAAAACACAAGAGCCCAACCAAACCATCAGAGATATTGACATACCGCCTTTACAAAAAATATTCAACTTGGTGGGCCGCTTCCAATAAAGAAAAGAAAAAAGAAAGATTTGTAATAATAAAAAAACTACCCCTAAAAAGAAAAAAATTGTGTCAAATAAGAAAATCGAATAAAATAAATCAATAAGCTCACGTTTCTACAAAAAGAAGTGAAATCCCACCAAAAACATTCTGTAAAAAACTAGCCAAGCCTCGATGGAGCTGCTTGTTTATCTTTAAAAAGTAATGAAATCTAGACAAAGTCGTGCCAAGTCTAAGGTTCCTTACTGCGATTTCTTTATTATTATAGTTAATGTTGTGTGACTTGGTCGTTGAACATTCTTTATACGTTAGTGGGTACAAGTCAACGGCCAAGTCACATAACATTAACTATAATAATAAAGAAATCGCAGTAAGGAACCTTAGACTTGGCACGACTTTGCCTAGATTAGTTTAACAATTTTGAATTTTCAATTACGCCATTAAATTTATATGACTGGGTAGGGGTAGGTTTTGGCTTTATAGCCTATCAAGCCAAACACCTTGTATACAAGCGTGTGAATTATGCAATTTTTTTTTCGCTTGTGTGTTTAAGCCTCAGAACAATCACTACAGCATATTCTTCTGAGGTTTAAGCAATCACTTTGTCTTTGTCATTTGTCTAAAATTGACAGAAACAGAAAATTACATCCACAAAATTCACATAAAAAAGCAATTTTAATTCGTACTTGCAGCCCCAAAACACACCCCTAAAAGTGCATAACTATATGCTATGTGTGCAGCAACAAGAGTTTTGTGACTAAATGTGTGAAGATGAGATACATAAGATTAAAATTTCACGCCCGCACACTAACTGCGTCTTGGCGTGTCCTGAGAAACTATAAATCACAAAATAAACTTCGCCAAGTAGGTAGTTGGCGAAATGCATCCCCGGAATAGAGGGACTGAGCGCCGTAGAACGCAGGAAAATCTAGACTTGAGCTGCTTTAATTTGCTGATGACGAAACTTAAGCTCACCACATGCGGAACGTGTTTTTTCCCGAACGGAGAGTGACGGGAAATTTCCCACTGATGGGCTCAAGCCTACCCTAAGATAGGGTGATTAGGCCTTAGTCGACCACGCTGGCCCAGTGGGGATGGTTGACTTCACATACACCATTGAATGTCTTCACAGATGTGTATGCAGGTTACCTCACGATGTTTTACCTCACGACCTCAGATCTCATGATTATGTGGAGGGCCAATGCCGAGTCCACAGCGCCACTGACCAGCTGAAACTCATTAAAATCCTTTTTAACCGACTTCAAAAAAGGAGGAGGTTCTCAATTCGATGCGTATGTTTTTTTTGTGTGTATGTTACGCGATTACGCCGCCAATTGTGGACCGATTTTCAATATTATTTTTCTATTCGATAGAGTATACTTCAAGGGTGGTCCCATGGTTACCAAAGTTAATACCTGATGATGGAATCCCATAAAAATCGAGGAAAACCCTTAAATTTTTAGGTGTGTCCAACGTGTTTTGTGTGTATGTTACGCGATTACTCCGCCAATTGTGGACCGATTTTCAAAATACTTTCTGTATTCGATATACTCTATACTTCTGGGGTGAACCTAAGATCACCAAAGTTAGGATCTGATGATGGGATCTCATGAAAATAGGAGAAGACCCTAATTTAATACCAGCTGGCATTATATTAGGGTTTCTTTCACTAAGATTTCATTCACTAAAAAGTTAAAAATAAAAAAAAATTACAAAAAATTAAAACCGACTTCAAAAACACTGAAAAGTTAAAAATAATATAAAAATAGGTACATACAACATCACACTTCTATATTGAAGTCGGCGACAAATTTTGAGACTTTCTGATCATCGTTTGGCACCGACTTCAATATTTTTGTAAAATATTTTTTTTATCCATCTAATCTTAATAATGGTTATTCAAACTTGTTTATACGAGTAGCATGGATACATACATATCGCCTCAATAGGTTGTGATATACTTAGGTGTTATAAAATTGTCGATTGCATAGTTAAGGTTGTGCTTAAAGGAAAAAAGATAGGTAAAATCTATCATTGTTCGTCTACTTACAAACGAAAAGGAGAGGTGAATAAGACATACTGGGATATAATTTTAATGTTTTAACTTTACTTTTACGTAATTTTAATTTTACGTAACGTCATTTAGAAACAGGTTGGTAGTGTGCAACACATCCTCTATTTCATCTATCACATTGTCTCATTAGATGAATAATCTACAAACCATAAAGCAGGCAGATTACAATATCCCCCGGCGCGTAATATAGGAAAAAATTACTTCCAAACAGAATCTATATTGCTCTAATAAATTACAGTGGCCATCGCTGAGGTGCACGTGGGCCATTTGTCAAAATTAAACGGTCAAGAATCGTCCGTAGTAAATGGCGCGTTATATTTACGACACCGCACATCAAAGAGCCTTCCGGTTTGATCGTTTGAAAAACGTATCATAGACTAAACGATTGCGTTTTGTTACGCCTACGAACGAGAGACGCGGAGATCTTAATCCCGTTTAAAAAAGCTAATCTCAAACGCGTTCGCAACGGTGTTCGCTGTCATTTTTGAATTAACGATTAAACGGGTGCCATGTTTAAACGATCGTTTGACAGGCGAAGGAATAATGGCGGGAACAAGCTCGGTATAAGTTTTATTGGGAGGGAATTTGGGTTTATTATTTTTCTGGTGAACTCTTTAAAAATAAGTTATGCACGCGCGTTAATCATTTCTATTTTGATTTTTTTCTATATCACATTAGAACCGCCAACACTGCAATAGAAAGGAGAGTACCTATATCCTACTAATATTATAAATGTGAAAGTGTGGATGTTTGGATGTTTAGATGTTTGGATGTTTGGATATTTGTTACTCAATCAAGCAAAAACGGCTGAACGGATTTGAATGAAATTTGGCATGCATGTAGCCTTTGTTAAGGAAAAGAATATAGGCTACCTTTTATCCCGATTCCTTAAGTAGTTCTCGAGGGAAAATTTATAATTGTTTACGAGCTAAGCCGCGGGCAGACAGCTTTGAAGTATGCATGTCACCTATGCTATGGAAAAGGACATGCACTTTATATTCCTTAATGATCTCTCAAATAGTTCCCGTGTGAAGATTAAAAATTGTTAACGAGCGAAGCTTTAGACCCAATTCAGAAGTCCATGCAGACGAAGTCGCGGGCAGAAGCTAGTAAAATATAATTTATGAATCATTGTTGTAATAGCAATTCTAATATAACGCACTATTATGTATTTTTGAGATTTCTTTTTCGACTGTATTGATCGCTTAACAGCTAATAACTACTTATATATGTGTCGATAAATTAACTCACACCGCCATCTGTTCTGTTAGAAACTTATGGAACTTACAAATCATTGTCCTATAACAAACATTAAAAGATCATTTAATTCGCAATAAAAAATATTGATATCAATAATCCCAATTATCCGGGACAAACATCGTGACGTGAGATTTTTATATATAAAAACTGGCCAAGTGCGTGTCGGGCCACGCGCAGTGTAGGGTTCTGTAGTTGCAAATGCCAACTTTGAGTTCACACTCACACCTCACAACACGTTGCCACAGATTACTAAATACGTTGCTATTAAATTAGGCATTATTATTAAAGCTGCAATAATTTTATATTTCCTTAACTTCACGTGGTTCGTAAATTTATATTCAGTACTAATTTTCAATGAAATTTTACTTTTCCGAGTACAAAGTAAGTTAGTCGTCTATAACTTTTTAGTTTGTACTTAGTACTCAACTTTGATAGTTTTCCTTTAAACTTCGTTATAAATACTACTGTTGTAATTTTTTTCACGTGTCCATATAATAACCATTTACCACTTAACAAAAATTTGCAAATATTTCAGAAACGGATCCCTAAATCGAAAAATGGTGTTCTAAACCTTACATTATTTTTTAAAGACCTATTCAACAATATCCCACACGATGGGTTAGTAGAAATTTTTTTTTATCCCACTATACTTGTTTGGGCGCTACCCTAAAAATATTTTTTAATGTTTTTTTCCATCACTTTTGTGGCATGATTAATATAAATACCCATACCAAATTACAGCTGTCTAGTACTAATAGTCTCTGAGTAAAAGCGCGGAGAGACAGACAGACATGGCGAAACTATACCTATGGGTTCCTTGTTTACTACGGAATCCTAAAAAGGTCTATAATAGCAGATTGAATAACCTACCCCGGATATCAATTCCTGTGTTTTTATGTCATCGTAACCATCTAAATAAGTAAAATTTGAACAACACTTGAATAATATTTGAGGGTTGTCATTCAAAACGATATGTTTTTCCGTAGAATTCTGGATCATTTAATCCGACGCCGGGTCTTCTCCCCAAGCGCGACAGATATCGATGGAGGTGTGTCAGATTCACACAATGAACGCAAAAAAAACGCTTATTGGGTGCATTAACATCCTGAGGTAAGCTTTAGCTTGAAATACATGTACAGTCACCTCCAATTATAATGTCGAGCCATAAACTCGAGCTCATTTCTTTTTATTAAATTAAAATAAATATAAAAATCTCACATCACGATGTTTGTTCGGGATAAACTCCGAAACTGCGTAACCGATTTTAATGAAATTTAGCTTACCGTATGTTATTTTATTTTTATCTCGATTATTGACCTCAATAGTTATTATGGAGAATTGTATGGTCTTCAATTATTTGTTAGTTCCACAAGTTTTTCACAGATGGCGGTGTGAGTGAATTTGTCGACACAACACTTTGTCTAGGTTGGGTAAGCATCCACTAGATGGCGTTGTTTCGATTTCTTTATGTGTATATGTTAAAGATATCATAATCGAATTTTTTTAAGTAAGTAGTTTTTGCTTGATATAAATGTTTGGCTGTGCGAAGCCGAAACGAGTCGCTAGTTAAATATAATCCTTCGCAGGCAATATTTCACTAACCACGAACGTATATATTGAATGTACATTTAACAGTTGCAGTTAACAGTAACAATTATTTAATTTCTATCATCATTATAAGGCTCATATACGTCCCCACCTAGGGGCTCGAGCCTACCCTAAGTTAGGGTGTTTAGTCAACCACGCTGGCCCAGTGCGGATTGGTCGACTTCACCTACACCTTTGAATTTCTTCGCAGATGTATGCAGGTTGCCTCATGATGTTTTCCTTCACCGTAGGAGCGTCAGACAAATATACATAACAAATTTAAAAAACGAAAAACACATTGGTACTGTAACACCGTTTTTTCTTAAAATTTCATAAAACACTAATTTTGCAAAAACACTTTGCTTTCACTGTAGTTTTAACGCAAATTTCCCAACTAAAATCGTAATTACAATAACTTTGTCAAGGAATTTCACAATGTCAATGTCAAGTGTCAACGTCAACGTCGTTTCACGTCACGTCAGTGACATTTGCAATTATCTTTGGTCATTATTCAATTTTTGCATAAACAAAATAAATCTCGCGTTTATCCTGGCCTTATTTACAAAGATAGTTTTTTTTCGCCCAAAATCCCGTGCTTCCATTTAGGTGGGTTGATTTTCTCAAAATTCGGAATTTGACATTTAGACCGTTTGTTTCGATCATTTCTATAGACATATTTTAATGAAATACACTTAAGCTTATAGATCATATAATTATAGTTTCGTCGAATAGAATTTGGGAAGCATTCACAGTTTGTTTATGGTTAATTTTTTCATTACGTTTCGTTTTTCAACCAAGCTTATAACTTGGGCTGGAAATACTTATAGCATATTGTAGAATTCCGATAGATCCGTACGTTGACTTGACACATCATGACACACATGCTATGAAATGAATTTGGTCTTAGGGAAGGTTCCGTCGCCAATACGACGCTTAACATTCGGTGAACGGACCTCGATTCTAGTATGCGCGTAGATGGAACGCGCCCATTTTTCACCTTAGTCTTTGAACGCGTCTATCGTCTATGTTATGATTTGTCTGTGAGACATCGACTGAAGAAATTTGTTATTGATTCGAAGATCATAAAGTATTTAAATTAATTTCAGCGAAGAAAATCCATAGGTATTTCTCTCGTTTTCCGTGTGAATTTAATTTGAAAAGAATTTACAAAATTCAGTTCTTTTTGTTTTCAGCTTGAAGAGTAAAGCTAAGAAAAAAATACTATATTTACTCGCCGGCACGCGATTTATTAAATTAAATGGATTTATTGTCTCAATAAGTGCAAAAAATCAATAAGGTATCTAATTAACTTATTATATTTCATGATTTAAAACAGATTTTGTTAATTTTATTTTTATTTGTGGGTAAATTGATTATTAAATCAAACATGTTACATTTCCAAAATTCGCCTTTTCCATCCCCTATTTCATTAAAAAAACCTGATAGTGAGCGGCATCTTAGTGGGATTAAGGCATATATTGAGTAACACTTGCGAATTTCCTGTTAAATTCCAAATTTTTACAATATTAAGTTTCACATCCTTCTTTGGCAAATAACTCACAAATTAAGCTGTTTTCTTTTTATTAATAGCAGTAATTATACACAAAATAGGTGCTCTCCCCTCCATATGTCCTTTTTATTAACTAACCAATAAGACAATTTGTCAATTTATTAAAAATTATGTTTTAGAATTCATTTGCTATGTTTATTACATGAAGTGCAAATGTATTGACTGGGATTCCTTCAGAACTCAGTGTTAGACCCACTGACCC
Source organism: Schoenobius gigantellus (assembly GCA_963935595.1). NCBI lineage: Eukaryota > Metazoa > Arthropoda > Insecta > Lepidoptera > Crambidae > Schoenobius > Schoenobius gigantellus. The sequence continues at coordinate 43,543,485 of OZ012544.1, read as the reverse complement.
TAAGATCATAGGCATATCTAATTCTATTTTTAACCTAACACTGTGCTATGAATCTCCAGGGCAGTTACCGGAGGCCGTAGGGCTCCGCTGCTTGACCTTACAGCTAGAAACCATAACGAACTAACCTAACACAAGGAGGAATTCTGTGGAATTGTACATATATAGAGAGAATAATCTAAGGAATTGGAATATTATATCTCTGACCCGTGATCGCGGAAACTTAGCATCTAGCAGAAGGTACGCTCTACTAACAACAGCTCCGGGGAAGGCTACTAATTTCTTTTAAAAAAAAGAAACCTATAACTATTTGTTCGTGTAATTTATTGCCCCTCATTTTGTAGTTTTGTACCCAATTTGTGCCTGATTTTTACCTGCCGAGATTGATCAAACAGACCTGAACCATCCTGCCCTTGGCTTGTATTAATTAAACATTATGTTAAGTGCTTTGCATTGAGGGATTTTGTGTACTTCAGTAACATATGCATATGTGTATTATAATTATGTACCTACAACAATAAAGCTTTTCATTTTGTATCGGACTAAAGGGATAAGTTTGTTTTTTTTTCTTTCAACTTTAAGATTTCCCTATATTTCTACAATTTAGCAAGCAAAAAGCACGACAATTTGGCGCCCGAATATACAGCAGGTTTTGTGGTATTATATGGCCCATTATTCTGGTCAAATGCTCAGATAGTGTTGATCCATCTCGGTATGTATCTTTAATAATTTTCTTTTTTTTAACGTTGTGTGTTAGTTAAGCTAAAACTCAAAAACGGCTCGACCGATTCTTACGAAATGTTATGTGTATTTGAATAGGTCCAGGGAAGGTTTAAAAGTACAACTGGACCCAGTAGGTGGCGCCGTAATCGGACAGGAGAACGTCTGCCGGTCTCACTAGTTAACTACACTTTAGTTATAAGATAAATAACAAGAATTCTATGCAGGTTTGGTTCAGATAGGTATAAATAAAAACAAATTTTAGTTACATTTGCAAAGGTGAATATATTTTAAGATTTTTTGTTCATAGTTTGAGTATATAACATAAATAATATTGTAAAATTAACTTCTCATATAGAATAGAGCGTAGCGTAGTATATTTTTACAAAAATGGAGCAAAGACCAATTAGTTTTAATTTACTTAACAAAGATGAACTAGAATATGAGGTGAAGATCAGGGGTTCGAAACCAGCTGACACGGTGATGGCTCTGAGAGCACAGATCCGTACTCTCAATAAAGATCTGCCTTCTGATGAAATACTGACTTGTGATCTTGATGTCAATATTGAATTAAAAGTAATTCAAAAGAAATTAGATGATCTTGAGAAACTTATCACAAGTACTTCAAGTAAACCGTCATCACTTAAGGTGTTAAATAGAATTCAAACTCTTGCACACCACTTATTCCACAGAATTGGTCGCTTGTCTTTATCGGAGTATGATGATAATAATCTTACTTCTTTAATTACTTCTCTGAATAATAGATTAGATAGCATTCTTGTTAAAATAGATAATATTTGTCATAATTTTAAAAGTAGCTTGGCACCTGAACAACCTATTGAGCACTCCACTGCAACTACACACAACACAGCTAATGATTGCTCCGTGCATAAACTAAATTTACGCTTCAATGGCAAGACATGCATTAAAGCTTTCTTACAACGCCTCGAGGAATTATGCTTGTCTCGTGGCCTTTCAGATTCAAAGCTTTTCTGTTCTGCGGCTGAACTTTTTACTGATGAAGCGCTGTGCTGGTATCGAGGAGTAAAGTCGGACGTTCACAATTGGTCTGAGCTGAAGACCTTGCTTCTCGAGGAATATCTTCCATCTGATTATGACCATCGCTTGATGCAGGAAATTAGAAGTCGTACTCAGGGCCCCGATGAAAGCATTGTGAATTATCTCAGCATTATGCAAAATTATTTTTCTCGATTATCAAAACCAATCTCTGATGATGATAAATTGAACATTATCATGTTTAATATAAGACCTTTTTATACTACTCAGCTTGCTCTAGCCCCAGTGGAATCTTGGACTGATTTAAAGAAAAAATGTAGGTTATTAGAAGGTGCAAAGGAGCGATCGGTGCATTTCAGTGAACCTCCTAGGGTCACCACTTCTTCTCTGGCTCCCGATTTGTGTTACAAAAATACTAGTGGTAATAGTAGTAGCAAGGCTCCACCAAAAGTCTCTTCAATTCAGCCAGTGAATAATACACAAAATAATCTTTTTTGTGTCCGCTGTCGTAAAAATGGCCACAGCTTGAGGTATTGCAAGGCGCCTTGGGTACTTATTTGTTATCGTTGTGGAGAAAAGGGGTTCAATGCAAATAATTGTCCAAAGTGCACTTCTTCAAAACCTTCAACCGCAGAGATTCCAAAAAACGCCAAGCAGTGAACCGATGGCATAAGACAGTATATTTTTATAATAAACATTGTAATTCTGAACAATCAAGGCAGAAATACAATGAATTCTATAATAATGTAAATAAAGCTAGTAACATACATACGCATAAAGGTAAGGTTACATCGGTTCACGCTACTACTAACGCCACCTATAATGATACCAGAGCTTATCTGAAGATTAATATTTTTGGCTTGGAATTCAGAGGATTACTGGATTCAGGATCACAGATCTCCATTGTGGGAGGGCAAGCATACAAATATTTTAAAGATTTCGCTACTTTACATAAGTCTGAGGACTTTGACTTTATAAAAACTGCAAATGGTTCTACTTCACGAGTAACTGGGTATTTATTTTTACCAGTATCGATAGAGAATAAAACTCGTGTTATTAAATTTTACGTCGTCCCTGGAGTTGCTACAGAGTTGTTATTTGGCTTAAATTTCTGGAAGGAATTTAATATTGCGCCAGATATTTTATCATTGTTAGAGGATAGCGGACATTTATATAAAAATAATAATCAGGTGTACACAGTTATGTCAGGCAGCCGTGCTTTACATGATTTTGAAACTTTATCTAAGCTTGAGCGTAGGCTGGTCAATGACGTCATAAAGCAATTTGATGACATTTCCGCAGAAAAGATAGGCCTAGGTAGGACACACTTAGTGAGCCATAAAATTGATACCGGTGACCACCCACCTATTAAACAACGGTATTATGTAGTCTCACCCGCTAAACTGGCAGAATTAAATAAACACCTAGACCAAATGCTGAAGGATGATGTTGTGGAGCCTAGCGGCAGTGCATGGAACAACCCCGTTACTTTGGCGGTTAAATCAGATGGGTCATCACGTTTCTGCTTGGACAGCCGAAAACTTAACGCCATATCAAAGCATGACGCTTACCCTATGCCTTATATTAGCCATATTCTAGACCAGCTCAAAAACGCTAAGTACTTATCTTCTATTGACCTTAAGTCTTCATATTATCAAGTTCCTTTGGACTCTATTGAGTCCAGAGAGAAAACTGCTTTTACTATTCCCTGCAGAGGCTTGTTTCACTTTAAGGTCATGTGCTTTGGACTTACTGCAGCTCCAGCTACGCAGCAGCGGTTGATGGACCGCCTCTTTGGGCCCGAGTTTGACAATAAGGTGTTCGTATATGTTGATGATTTAATTTTACTTACTCCTGAAGGCCCAACGGCCTTCCAGGATCACCTCCAGCTCCTACGTAGGGTAAAGGAGAGACTTAAACTAGCCAACCTTACTGTCAACATGGGTAAATGCCAGTTCTTCAGGAGACAGCTGAAATTCTTGGGTCATGTGGTTGACGAATATGGTCTGCGCACGGATCCTGACAAAATTAAGGCTATAGTAGACTTTCCTATTCCCACCTGCAGGAAAGACGTCAAACGTTTCTTGGGAACTGCATCTTATTATAGGCGTTTCATAAAAAATTTTAGTCATAGAGCTGGTCCCCTTAATGCTCTTACTTCTACCCGTAAGAGCGCGCCCCCTTTCAAATGGACGACCGAGGCAGACGAGGCGTTCAACGACCTAAAACTCGCACTGTCTACTTCTCCGGTTCTGGTATGTCCTGACTTCTCGAAAGATTTTGCTGTCCACTGTGACGCTTCTGATTTCGGGTTAGGAGGTACCTTAACCCAGGTTGTAGATGGACAAGAACATCCTGTTGCGTACTGTAGCCGTTCACTAACACCCGCTGAACGTAACTATTCCGCTACAGAGCGAGAGGCATTGGCCGTGGTACATGTCGTTGAACACTTCCGCCCTTACCTTGAAGGTGGTCGACAATTTAAAATTATTACCGATCATGCTAGTCTAAAGTGGTTTTTAAACCTTAAGAATCCGACAGGACGACTAGCGCGTTGGGGGTGTAGGCTATCGCCTTATAATTTCATTATTGAGCATCGTAGTGGATCTCAAAACGTCGTACCGGATGCACTATCACGTTCTGTACCAGTGGCAGCCGTAGACGCATTTACTTCCAGCGATGCTTGGTATAACAATATATTAAAACGTTGCACGGATAGGCCGCGCGCGTGTCCTAATTTTCAAATTATTGATGGTAGGCTTTTTAGATTTACAAAAAGCACTAACAAACTCTGTGGTGACTACCAGTGGAAAGAGGTTGTACCAAAGGAGCTTAGGGAGGATATTATTAAAAGTAACCATTCTGAACCAATTGCTGCGCACTTAGGCGTCGCAAAAACATATAAAAGATTAAAATTACGGTATTTTTGGCCCGGTATGCATAAAGATACCGAGGAATTTATTAAAAATTGTGCCACTTGCAACTCATATAAACATAGCTCACTAGCGCCACCTGGCTTTATGGGGGAACCCAAGGTCTGCTGTCGACCATTCCAGTGCATCAGCATTGATCTGGTTGGTCCACTGCCGATGTCTCGACAGCAAAACACCTTTTTACTAGTAGTTGTGTGTTGTTTTACAAAATATTGTTTATTATTTCCTATACGGCGTGCAACGGGCAAAGTTATAGCGCAAAGGTTAGAAGACCATGTATTTCTGGTTCACGGAATACCACAGACTGTGATGTCTGATAATGGCTCGCAATTTATAAGTCATGAGGTTCAGGCATTATATGAAAAATACAATATTCCGCAAGTACATTTGGGTCCAGTATATTGTCCACAAGTTAATACGGTGGAACGTTATAACCGCACAATAATCACTGCAGTTTCCTCGTTTGTGGAGAACGATCATAGAACGTGGGATATTAACATACATAAAATACAATTTGCCATGAACACCTCAGTAAATGAGTCTACTTCTTATACTCCTTTCATGCTAGTACACGGTAGGGAAGCTGTAACTGATGGTAGTATTTACCGTGATTTTGTAGATCTCCAAGAGTTGGTTGTGGTACCACGCGATACTCATGCGTCTAATAGTGGCCACCTCGGTGATATTTTCATCAAAGTCCGAGAGTCATTGCGTAAGGCCCATGAAAGGAATATAAAATACTATAACAACAAACGCAGAGATATATCATTTAATGTCGGTGATTTTGTGTGGAAACGTACGTACAAGCAGAGTTCTGCTAATAAATATTTTACTGCTAAACTTGCCCCTAAATATGAACGTTGTAAAATTATACGTAAGCTTTCTCGCCTCGTCTATGAGCTCGAAGACGAGAACGGAAAATACATAGGAAAGTGGCACATAAAAGATTTTAAAAATTTAGATACTTCGAGTGACTAAATTACATACCTAGTAACATAATACCTACTTAATTTTCATTTTTATACTCTTATGAAAATAGCCATATTCTTATAAGCATTTAAACTATTTATGCACCGCGGGTGCGGCGGTCACAGAATACCCACCCCGCCATTCTTCCTGGCGTCTCGTAGAACCCGAGTGTAGGATAACGGGCCATATAACATCTGGCGGCGTTTTTGCATGTGTCTGTCCCTGTCGTTTTTTATTGATTTGCCTTGATACTTAAGTTTCCATATACCTAACATCTTCAAAATTGATATTACCATTACATAAGTACATTAAGATCTAAAACACAAATATTGTACGTGTCTTAGTTCATGATAATAAATAAATAAATATATCATTACTACCATTACATATATAAAATGGATATTACTTCTTTAGTATCTGATACCAGAATTAAAGAACAAGTATGTACTTAGTATAACTGTTATGTGGTTAGATAGATGCATTTAGCACAAGATCACAAATATAAACGTGTCTTGTTCATTATTTTTTATATGTATTCTACTCTAATCAACAAAATTAATTTTGAATTCCTCACAGGAGCGGTTTGCAACTCTAGAAATAAGCCTTTGCTATATTCTTATAATGGAGGAAGTTACATCTAGCTGGAAACATAGGAAAATCAATATCGACGATCAGGGGCAACGACACATGCGACTCATTTTTTATTATTTCCTTTTTTATTGTTTTTTTTTACTTATTATTTGACGATTAGAGTCAAAATGTCTGTAATAGCGACATCTACCGGTGGTTGTTGACATTACATGCTATACTCTGTTAGTGTCAAGATATACTTATTTAACAACGCCATCTCGGCGTCAGTCCTGACACTACAGTTTTTTCTTTATTACTTACTTATATTTGATGGGCATAGGATATAATGCCTTTTACCTATTTATCACAGCCATATAGGTGCTAGCAGAAGTGGTTTCGCTAGATTTTGCCACCTTATGGGTGAATATTTTTTTTAAAACCATGTAGGTGCTAGCAGCAGTAGTTTCGCGCTAGATTTTGTCACCTTATTGGTGAATGTTGTTTTTTATTACAATCTTTAACATACCATATTAATGGATTTACGTAGATTTAAGGTACATGCATGTTAAATATTCTTTATTTACACACGTTTATATTTAAAGCTTTATTTTTTATATAATACAAATAAATAAACTTATAAAAAAAATAACGTTAGGCGTAATTGGGTACAGAGTTTATCACGAATGAATAGTTTTTAAGTACCTAATTGATTCTATTTATGATAATTCTGTTTGATTGGTTAGGGTTTTGAGGCTGACGGGGCGTCAGACGAATTCCCTACTTGAATTCTATCGTGGTTGGGGGGATACTGTAACACCGTTTTTTCTTAAAATTTCATAAAACACTAATTTTGCAAAAACACTTTGCTTTCACTGTAGTTTTAACGCAAATTTCCCAACTAAAATCGTAATTACAATAACTTTGTCAAGGAATTTCACAATGTCAATGTCAAGTGTCAACGTCAACGTCGTTTCACGTCACGTCAGTGACATTTGCAATTATCTTTGGTCATTATTCAATTTTTGCATAAACAAAATAAATCTCGCGTTTATCCTGGCCTTATTTACAAAGATAGTTTTTTTTCGCCCAAAATCCCGTGCTTCCATTTAGGTGGGTTGATTTTCTCAAAATTCGGAATTTGACATTTAGACCGTTTGTTTCGATCATTTCTATAGACATATTTTAATGAAATACACTTAAGCTTATAGATCATATAATTATAGTTTCGTCGAATAGAATTTGGGAAGCATTCACAGTTTGTTTATGGTTAATTTTTTCATTACGTTTCGTTTTTCAACCAAGCTTATAACTTGGGCTGGAAATACTTATAGCATATTGTAGAATTCCGATAGATCCGTACGTTGACTTGACACATCATGACACACATGCTATGAAATGAATTTGGTCTTAGGGAAGGTTCCGTCGCCAATACGACGCTTAACATTCGGTGAACGGACCTCGATTCTAGTATGCGCGTAGATGGAACGCGCCCATTTTTCACCTTAGTCTTTGAACGCGTCTATCGTCTATGTTATGATTTGTCTGTGAGACATCGACTGAAGAAATTTGTTATTGATTCGAAGATCATAAAGTATTTAAATTAATTTCAGCGAAGAAAATCCATAGGTATTTCTCTCGTTTTCCGTGTGAATTTAATTTGAAAAGAATTTACAAAATTCAGTTCTTTTTGTTTTCAGCTTGAAGAGTAAAGCTAAGAAAAAAATACTATATTTACTCGCCGGCACGCGATTTATTAAATTAAATGGATTTATTGTCTCAATAAGTGCAAAAAATCAATAAGGTATCTAATTAACTTATTATATTTCATGATTTAAAACAGATTTTGTTAATTTTATTTTTATTTGTGGGTAAATTGATTATTAAATCAAACATGTTACATTTCCAAAATTCGCCTTTTCCATCCCCTATTTCATTAAAAAAACCTGATAGTGAGCGGCATCTTAGTGGGATTAAGGCATATATTGAGTAACACTTGCGAATTTCCTGTTAAATTCCAAATTTTTACAATATTAAGTTTCACATCCTTCTTTGGCAAATAACTCACAAATTAAGCTGTTTTCTTTTTATTAATAGCAGTAATTATACACAAAATAGGTGCTCTCCCCTCCATATGTCCTTTTTATTAACTAACCAATAAGACAATTTGTCAATTTATTAAAAATTATGTTTTAGAATTCATTTGCTATGTTTATTACATGAAGTGCAAATGTATTGACTGGGATTCCTTCAGAACTCAGTGTTAGACCCACTGACCCTAAGATCATAGGCATATCTAATTCTATTTTTAACCTAACACTGTGCTATGAATCTCCAGGGCAGTTACCGGAGGCCGTAGGGCTCCGCTGCTTGACCTTACAGCTAGAAACCATAACGAACTAACCTAACACAAGGAGGAATTCTGTGGAATTGTACATATATAGAGAGAATAATCTAAGGAATTGGAATATTATATCTCTGACCCGTGATCGCGGAAACTTAGCATCTAGCAGAAGGTACGCTCTACTAACAACAGCTCCGGGGAAGGCTACTAATTTCTTTTAAAAAAAAGAAACCTATAACTATTTGTTCGTGTAATTTATTGCCCCTCATTTTGTAGTTTTGTACCCAATTTGTGCCTGATTTTTACCTGCCGAGATTGATCAAACAGACCTGAACCATCCTGCCCTTGGCTTGTATTAATTAAACATTATGTTAAGTGCTTTGCATTGAGGGATTTTGTGTACTTCAGTAACATATGCATATGTGTATTATAATTATGTACCTACAACAATAAAGCTTTTCATTTTGTATCGGACTAAAGGGATAAGTTTGTTTTTTTTTCTTTCAACTTTAAGATTTCCCTATATTTCTACAATTTAGCAAGGAAAATCACTACAGTACATAGCGGTAAACCAATCTCCAACCAAGTATGTATGTAAATACAAGTAAATGAAAAAAAATTACTCTACACCTGATCGGAAATAAGAAACGGCTTGACCGATCTTTATAAATTTTTTTGTGTATGTTCAGTAGATCTGAGAATAGGTCATAAACTATTTTTTATATTAAGGCGAAACGTAGTTCGCTGGCACAGCTAGTAATCAATAAATCAATCAATCACAGATAGAATATTGAAACCGAATCGAACCAAACTAGACTTAACTAGGTGTTATTAATAGCTACGTATCCACATACAATGTTATCTTTATCTGTATCTATTCAAAAACATACGGTTTAGACGCTGACTGTACGGGCTTATCGCATTGCATGACAAAGGAGGTCGACAGTCATTTACCGTCGAGCTCTTCAGGAGGTGAATGTATTTCCAAAGGCTGCATTTGTTGGACTAATAAGGTGTTAAGATATGCTGTTCATACGTATTGACAACCTTTCGTTGGAGATTTTTTGTAAACATAAAAAGATAAACATAAACTTTAGTACAAATTTGCTCAGTTTTAGACACGTTTTAACTACGACCTCTCCTTCAGAAATGCCTAATTTCAATAATAACTTACATTCTATATGTACAAATTAATTTGAGCTAGAATTTACAAAAGGCCGTTTACACATTGACCGTTTAGCTGCTAAATAGCCGACTATATTAACGCTGTAAAAGGTCGCAGTGTGTAAACGACTATACCTTTTATTTCTTCTAGTCGAGCCCGTTTATTCAGTTTCTTCAAAACATCTTCCTTAGTGCCTTTAGTAATTTCTCATCTCTGTTCAAAATCAATATATTCCCTATTCAAATATGACTTGACAAGCTGTTTTGAGTCGCCTATATTTTTTTCTAGCACCGATTTAGGACGTCTTTTAGCTAATAAGAATAATAGATGCAAGAAACTTATCAGTTTTATTTATGAACTTATGTTTTGATTAACAAACCCATGGTTTTATTCAGTTTTATTAGAAGTATTGACATTTACCGTCAATTATGTCGTTAGTATGCATAATGCAGTCATTTTCTTACATCATATTAACGAGTAATGTCCACAACTTAACACCAAGTATTGGCATCACTCAAAATATGATCACTATCTTTTTAGGTAATAATGTTTTCTCCAGTCTTTTTTTACGCGCTATAACTGATGAAAATCGAATCAGCAACGATTTGTGGAACTTTGTTGTAAAAAATTATATATTTCCCCATAAGCGAACCCAGTCTAAAATCCTTCTCCATCTATTCATCGCCATAATCACTGCAGCGCATCAACAAACACGTTAAATTTTGTAATCAGGAACCTAAGTAAAACGCGAAATAGGTTCTAATGTGTTTTTGAAATTCATTTTGAAGCGTTCTTTTGACATTTTGATAAACATTTTGCTAGCTATTTAATGTAATAAAAGTTCAAAGCTTACATAGTTAAAAGTCCTCGAGCAAATCTTTTCTCATAATTACCGCAGCCTCCACAACTCGCAGTAATTCACTACATGCGTCCCGCAACTTCGAAGGCAGCCGTTCCGTTGATTCCCATCACCTGTTGCCGCCATTGTTGTAATGTGACTGGAGCACGTGCAATTATTAACCGGAATTAGCACAACGTTTCTGGCGTTCCATAATTGAAGTTGGAGCTGACAATGTCTGTGACCTTCGTGTTCGCCTCTTATCGAACATTAACGTACAAATCGTTATTTAAAACCATTCTTTAAAAAACATTATCGTTTTATGAATCATCCGCTATTTCTTCGTTTTTTTTTTATCTTAACACTGACAAAGTAATACGATCTTAATACATAACACCTTGCTTCGGCTAGAAATTAAATAACTTATCTGTAACTGTTACACAGAGTCGTTAGCAAGTAATTTATTTAGTATTCTATGATAATAAACCATTTAAAACATACACAAAACACCATACAACAAAACACTATCCATACCCGCTGAAATACAAAGCTTTATAAAGAATGTACAGAACCAAAACAGACTGTGTAATTAACAATATTTCCGTAATAAATAAACATGAAGCCGTTATAGAATGATCTTACGTTGCTAAAACTTTATTATTATTATATATATAATGAAACACATTGTCCACACATCACTCAACCGATACAGCAGAACAGACCGAAAGAACCCTGAAAACTGACCGCTGAATTAGCATCTGAATACTTTCGGTGCTCCGTGTTCGTGACAACCATGACACAGTTCGCATTGCCCTTAGAACTAATTCTAAAACCGGTGCCTCCCCGGACGCAGCGATGAAATCCTGGCTCGTCGAGGACAACGATGAAGCGTAGGAAACATGACACAGATCACATCGCTGCTGAAGTTCATAAAGATACCGAAGAAGCTACACCGCAGGCGGGAATGACGGATTAGGGATCAAACGCCGCCTACCAAGTGCCTTACGACAACGACCGAGTAAATGGTGAAACAACACTGGTGCTTCATACAATAATACGTTAGAGTAAACGGAATAATGTTAGTGGACGGAACGGGCCAGTCGAAGCAGCTCGAGCGTTCACCATAATGTTAGACGTTTTCCGCGGGTTAAAGAATCTGATTAAAGTGAACTATGTACACATCGACTCGCCGGTTTTCCGCCTGCACTACTCAATAACGGTCATCCTGCTGATTTCGTTCAGCCTGATCGTGACCACGAGGCAGTACGTGGGCAACCCGATCGACTGCATCCACACGAAAGACATTCCCGAGGACGTTCTGAACACTTACTGCTGGATCCACTCCACGTACACGCTGAAGAGCTTCTTCGACAAGAAGGTGGGCGTCGAGGTGCCGTACCCCGGCATCGGGAACAGCCGCGAGAAGGGGAAGGAAGATATGAGCGACAGGAAGTTCTACAAGTACTACCAATGGGTGTGCTTTTGCCTATTTTTTCAGGTGAGTCCCGTTTTATTTTTCATAAGTTTTAAATATTAACGGTCTTATAAACCTTCAATAGCTATGACGCTCTTATAATATGTTTTATCTTTGTAATTTTTCACATGAGGAACAGAATCAAAACACTTTATAAGCTAGTTGTAGCTTCGCCTGCTGTTATGAATAAAACCGTAATTGATTACACAGTTTAATCTTATGCCATTGCTGATAAATATCATAATTGATATGACATCAATAGCATTCCGTAAAAACTAATAAGGGGATTGTAGAACTGTAATTTTCATACAAAAAGCGAAAACGTTTTCCATCGCGTGAATATAGTCCAATTTTTAATAATTTTCGGAAAAGCTACGTATATCGAAAAACTGGGTCTATACATTTTTATTGTAAAGAGATTTGCTATAACTTACAAGCATCTCAAATCTCGTATCTATATTTTTGGCTTAAAAACTTCCTCGAGTATTTTTATTCTTTAAATTAAAACTGAACCCAGCTATTTAAGAAAAACAAAATGTGCAGACCTTGATTATGGTTTACTGTGTTAATGCATTGAGACCAAAATTGATTTATTTTGTAAAACCTTAGAAGATGAAAATGTTATCGCCCTAAATATTATTAAAAAGGTTTTGCACGATACAAGTGGAAGGCAGCGACATGAAACACAAAATTTTTGAAAATAACTATTTGCGTCGCGTATCGACACTTCACAATCCACTTAACGGAATAATAATTTCTTTTACCTCTTATAGCCATAAATTCGATTAATTTTTTTTACGTTAAGTCGACTCTGTAAAGTTTGTCAATTTCGCCAATACCGAGTAGCGAAAACTTTTTTAATAATAAAATTTAGCGGTTAAAATCATTCTTAACCGGTTGAGCTACCTGTGGACAAAGCAAAGCATACAGTATAAAATTTTAATACCGACTTGAAATTATGGTTGAATAATTTGCTTGAGCAAAAGCACTTTAAGACAAAATGCTGGCAGTGTTTTTAACAGATCATTTTCCATTTTAGTTACGTGTTTTAAGTTTCATTGGTTTCAAGTTATAGGTACTCTTATAATGTTTGAAGACTACACTCAGTTTATTTTTGGCTTCTTTTAATTCCTATAAGAAACCACAGCCCGACCGCAGCTGAACCGTTACATTCGACCAATCGGAGAGCGCATTAGATTTTCTAGTGTTCGACGACGTGATAATGAGGCGATCAGAGGTGCAATATTGTAACTCGTCGAATAATCGGTAATCGTAATCGAACCCGATGACTCGTTAATAAAAAATGGAATTCTGTAACTTCTCGATTTCGACTGGATCGTTATCGTAATCAATGAACAAAGGATAAAGACAGTAAGCTTATATTTTTTGAACTTTATACCTACTGCTTTCCTCATCTAATTATGATAAATAAAAATATTGAGAATTCACTAAAACTTCTGTTGTAAACCATCCACCATCAACCTCATCGCTGTACAATCTTATTCAACACAATCCCACTCCTGGGAATCATGCCCAGCATCAGCCCACTGCTGCGAATCATGCCCAGCACCAGCCTACTGCTAGGAATCTTGCCGAGCACCAACCCACTACTCGGAATCTTGACCAGCACCAACCCACTGCTGGGTAGCAGGCCCAGCGAAATCTCACTACTGGGAATCATGCCTAGCATCATCCCACTGTCGAAAATCATGTACAGCACCAGGCCACTGCTAGGAATTTTACCCATGACCAGCTGGTCATGGGCAAGATGAGTAACGTTTTTGCTGCTGTTTAGCACAATCCCACTGCTGGGAATCATGTCCAGCAACAGCTCATTGCTGGCCAATCTTGTCCAGCACAATCCCACTGCTGGAAATCATGTCCAGCCCCAGCCCACTGCTGGGGATCTTGCCCAACACCAGCCCACTGCTTGACAATCTTGCCCAGCACCATCCTACAGATGGGAATCGTGTCCAGCATCAGCACACTGCTGGGAACTCTTGCCCAGGTCCAGCCCCATTGATGGACACACTCATCCAGCACCGCCCCTGAGCTGGACACTGTCGCCCAGTACTATATTATGGCGTAAATAATAAAAGAAAAACAAACAAAATACTAAATCGTATTAAATACAAACAAATGAGATACTTCAGCAGTCACCACTTTCATTTCACGATTATATAAATTCCATCAAATATTATTTCGTATGGAGAATTGTTCATCGTCGGCTATGTTCACCGATTGACTCGACGAACATGCCGATACCACTCGGTCGACGTTACAAAACAGCAATTTGTAGTATTCGATTATCGGTTTCAATTGAACAAAGCTCTCAAATTTATGCGATTGTGGATTGCCGATGAGTAACAAAATCGTACCTCTGATTGGTGGAAAGCAACGGTTTAGTTGTGGCTTATTAGTGCAACTGGCCCTCTGGATGCACATTTGTGAATCATTAGAAGTGAACCTTGAATGCCAAATTATTTTTTATTGTTCCTAATTTGAAAGATTTTTATCACTCGAATTCACTGTCATTGAAAACAAATTCTATATTAGATACCGTTTCACGCAGACTAAATAAAAACCGGTACGCAATAATAGTAGTTTATGAAATATTCACATAATAGGGGGTCTTAAAACACTAGTGTGTGTTTAAAATTCGAGGCTTGCCGAGAATTTTAATAGTACCACACGAGTGTTTTAAGACCTAATTATGTGCAATTTCATACACTACTTTATCTACACTCATGCAATCAGTGGTTACCTAAATTAAATAAAAGACACAAAATTAAAACAAAATCAAACTCATTTATTCTAATAATTATTTGCATTTTGAACAGTGCAATTGTGAAACTAATACAGAAATCTAAAACTACATACATTTATATTATTTAAACATTTTTTAAGTAAAATTAAACTTTTCTTTAACCAATAACAGCAAAATAATGAATGAAAAATTCAGAGAAATGGCGCCAACACCACCGTACTGGTTTTGTATGGCGAACCTGTATTATAATGTAATTTGTAAAAGGCCAAGGGCTTTAAGTTATGCCTTTAAAATATTAGTGTTGAGTTTTTAATATTAGAATTAGAACATGAGTGTAGATAAATAATTTTATCTACACTTATGTTCTAATTCTAATATTAAGAACTCAACACTAATATTTTTAAGGCATACTTAAAGCATACTTAAAGCCCTTGGCCTTTTACAAATTACATTATAATACAGGTTAGCCATACAAAACCAGTACTTTAATGTAACTCGAATTCCAATAAAATACAGTTTGATTGACGAAGCCCGACCAAGGAGGTTTTGTCACAAGTTTCTTTTGTGCCAGTACATTGTCTATGGCGGCGCGTGCAACAGCGCATGCGCGGTAGAATGTTGGTGTTGGCGCCATTTCTCTGAATTTTTCATTCATTATTTTGCTGTTATTGGTTAAATAAAAGTTTAATTTTACTTAAAAAATGTCTAAATAATATAAATGTATGTAGTTTTAGATTTCTGTATTAGTTTCACAATTGCACTGTTCAAAATGCAAATAATTATTAGAATAAATGAGTTTGATTTTGTTTTAATTTTGTGTCTTTTATTTAATTTAGGTAACCACTGATTGCATGAGTGTAGATAAAGTAGTGTATGAAATTGCACATAATTAGGTCTTAAAACACTCGTGTGGTACTATTAAAATTCTCGGCAAGCCTCGAATTTTAAACACACACTAGTATTTTAAGACCCCCTATTATGTGACTATTTCATAAACTACTATTAAAAAACCGGCGATTAATCGAACGCAAAACGGAATGTTTATACGTTACGTATATTTTACCAGTAGAAATCAAAAACAAATGGGTAGATAGGACCACTCGCTGTAGAATTTACGGAATGAATATTCAAAAATAGTGAATTTGGAAATTCGTTCTCGAATCTTACGTCTTCGAATGCGAATTCGAATGCTATTGTTTCAAAAATGCGATCCCTGTTCGCCAGACTTTCTATCTTATTTCTTCATTAAGCAATCACAAGTTTGGACTAAATCTTTTTACATTTAACCGACAACGGCAGTTCATTGAAATCATTTTTCAAGTTGTGTTATTTTTGTAACTCCCAACTCCTAAAAGCGTTTCGCGAGCGGGGAGTGATAAACATTGTTTTATGTCATAAACGATTACTTCGACCGACTATAACATATTTTATAAATATTTCTCAACTCGTCTCCGGATGTCCAACATTATACATCGGCACTACTTTTTTATATTAATCTACAACTTCAAAGGCGTTTTTTGATGTGTCGTGAAAATTTTATATGCCTTAATTTTTACGCGCTTTATCTGATAATTACTGACATTTTTATTAAATTTATGATAGTAAAAATATTTGAATAATAAGAAAAGTGGATTAAGCTAATGGATTCGCTGTGTTTGTCATGTCTCAATCTGTGTTTCTATATTTGCGTAGATGTAATTTCGTTAGTGATAGCTTCTGAGCCCGTGTGGCTAGCACAACCATCTTACCTAAAGTCGCCATTACAACGATGACTACTACTGACTTGGTACTAACTACGCACGCCAATGTTACACCGCCTGCCCTCCCTCAATCGCATGCTACAAGGGAATATCTGTAATTAGTTCCACACCAACATGCAAATACTTAGATGCAACGCGTTTCGCCAATCCACGTAGCATCTTTAGGATGTTGTCGTCTTCGTTGCGCTCCAACGACAACATTACTGGAGGAAGAGCTCGGTGGCGCAGTGATTAGAATGCTATAATTTCGATATTCAAAACAAAGCGACCATGGTTGGACCAAAACTTTGTGATCTCGAGTTCCTCCGTGCTACCCGTTGTCACCGTTTCTACCCACCAATCCTTATTTGGCAGTGGTGGCAGTTAAACAACTGAGGAACTGTACGTCAGTTGTTAAGGAGCCCAAAGTCCAGAGCCCAGAGTCACAAGTTGGCAACGTACACTGTGGCCCTCGTGGGGGATGCAGTTTTGCTGCGAATCTCACAAGAGCCACATGTATTATAGGTGACTGTTACCACTTACCATCAGATGGGCAGTTTGCTTGTTTGACAACTTAGTAGGAATAAAAAAAGGGCTACGCTGATTGGGCCGCTTACTTAGGCATACTGTTTAACTCTAGTCCGCCATTGGTAAACCACTAGTTCTAATACTCGGATTCACCTACGTATTCTTTGACGAAGCCCCGCACTGTACCTTTGTAAAGAGTCCTTTAGATTCAACCATTTTGTTACGCATCCATCGATCTAAACATGACTTTATTTGTTTACAATAGCTTCTAAGGTGTTTACGTGGAACAGTAAACGCGCGAAAAAATACGGAGCCAGGTGAACGGGTGTCGCAACACTAGTAAAAACAATACAGTAGTTTAGAAAATCAATGTTGAGTCTAACCGTAAAGACGTAAGGATCAAAATTCAGTGGCATCATATTCTCAATCGCCAGGCAAAGAGATAAACAATCGTAGCAAAGATACAACAGATTCTATTAATAGCAGACAGGCCGTCGTTCAGACATTTTTATTATGTACGCATAGTAAACCGGCCCTAACTGACGGAGCGTTAAAAGCGGAGACTATAGGACTAGCCTCGATTCAAGGTGGAACTATGTCTGTATGCAATGACGTTGGTGGCAATATTGTTGTGCTCTGACAAAATGGGTAAAATAGTTAGGTATTGGCCAGCTATCACTCAGAAAAAACTAAACAACAAATTCATGAGCCCTAAAAGATTGTAGTAGTACCTACAGTAGTTATGAGGACAGTGGGCCTCATTGGTATATATATGTTGGTCTCTATATAGCCTTCGAATTCTGGCCCTTGCTTCGGTTACTCCAGAGGTACGAGCAAGAAGACTGTCGATATATCCAAGGGTCGTAACCAACACAACTTTAGCAAGGTGTGTGACAGGGCGACATTATCGCCGAAACTGTTAACAGTACCATTGGAGGATGTGTTTAAGCTTTGAGATTGGGGAGGACACTTACATTAACAGCGAGTACATGACTCACCTTCGTTTGGCTGATGATATTATAGTCATGGCTGAGACCATGGTAGAAATTAATAGCTAGGAAAGCTAAATGGACCAACAAGGGCAGAGAAATCCCCGTTGTATATCAAAGGAATATGAAGTAGAATCACTAGAAATTGTTCGAAAAGGGAACTTAGCCAAAAAAAGAACTCTATACAGGGTAGGAACTCTATTCTTTTTAGAGTTCCCATTCTGTATAGAGCTACAGAATATCATTTTTAGTCATGTGACCTAAAATATGGTGCAACGTAAAATGATAAGAATGGACAAGAACGTCGAAAAGGTACACGTATTGTATCGCCTGCTAGATAAAAAGATAGTTAATTTAACTATCGAACAGTGAATTCTTCGTGTATCTATTTAAAACTCACACCGAGCAAGCCGGATATGCTGGATCTCATTCACAACCTTTTAGCTGTCATGCATGGCCTTGACTGAATCAAATACAGTAAGCACCGTCTGATTTTGTCAATATCGTAAACTCCACAGCGCTATAAATGCTATAACAGCCCCTAATTAAAATCGCTCAAGGGAAATTGACGACTATTGACGTTTGATGAGGAATGCCCAATTATTAGGGAATCAAAAGGATAACTTTCGTGGTTTAATTTTCGATTCTGCAGCTTTGACCATAACGTCATGAACATAATAAGCAGGCATAAAACTTACTATTACACAACGGAAAGATATCAATGACATGTGACGTAACTTATTTTCGAGTAACTATTTTGGGCACAATAATTGGCCTCGGCGTCGATAAGACTCAATATGGAATAAACCATTTTGATTTTGTGACAATTAATAATAAACTATAAATAGATTATGGTACTATAAATCAAAAACAAAAAAAATGCATCCGAATCCTATCCAACATCGATATTACGTGTAGCTGCAAACCGTACTTTAAGAAATATAATATTTTAACTTTAACTTCACTATACATATTCGAACTGTGCAAATTTGTTAAAAAATACCAAAATTTTTTTACAAAAATAGGCGAGGTACAGAGACGGTATCCTTCGAGATACGCAAATAATTTAATACTTCCACCATCAAGATTGAAAATGCATAGCTCGAGTCCATATGTTATGGCAATTAAAATATTTAACAAACTTCCTCACAATTTGAAAAACGAAACTGACGATAAAAAGTTTTTTAGAACTCTTAAACAATTGTTGACAGAAAAAGCATACTATAGTCTAAATATCTACTTAAATGATAAACTATGACAAACATTGCCATTTATTTTATTTTATTTTGTTTAATTTAATTGCTCACTTATAAAATTTGACATTTTTTTAGTACCATTGACATCAAAACAAAGTAAAATAATTTATAAATTATTAATAATGATACCTATTAAATATATTTACATAAATGATAAACTATGACATTGACATTTATTTAATTTAATTGCTTTCTATAAAATTTAACATTCTATTAGTACCATTGACATCAAAACAAAGTAAAATAGTTTATAAATTATTAATAATGATACCTATTAAATATTTTTTGACCAAATACTTATATTAAATAAATAACATATAGACATTACAAATACATTCTTATGATATAATAAATTACTAACACTAAAACTAAGAAATTAATTAAAGATAGCCTACGTGACTTGTACCTAATTCACACTGAAAGGGAAAAATACAAGAACATTTTGTTTAGATTATGAAAAAATCTACCCTCTCCTCAGCTCATCATTTATATTGCTGTGCCCATCAGGGTCCATAATTGTGCCTATACTATAACTACTTAAGAACCCATGTAAAAATTATGGTATGTAATAAAACATTTGAATTTGAATTTGAATTTGAAAACTTGTCTTTCCAATTACTTATAACCAGTGTACACATTTGCGCTTGACTTAATAACAGTTTTGTGTTACATTCATCAATTTAAAATCGGTTTTCTTTTCAAAAACTAAATTTACATCATCATCATCACAGCTCATATACGTCCCCACCGAGGGGCACGAGCCTACCCTATACCTAGTTAATAGTTATGTTAGGGCGATTAGGCCTTAGTCAAACCACGCTGGCCCAGTGCGGATTGGTTGACTTCACATACACCTTTAAATTACTTCGCAGGTGTATGCAAGTTTCCTCACGATGTTTTCCTTCACCGTAGGAGCGTCAGATAAATGTACATATGAAATTCGTGAAACCAAAATCACATTGGTACATGGTAGGATCGATCGCGGGTCTTCGATATTACAAGGCATACCTACAGCTTGGCAAAATAGAGTTGAGATAAAATGAGGGCGCCACTAGTACAGTTTCGCATAAAAATACGAAATTAAAGACACAATTTCAAAAGAAATAAGTAAATTTTAAATAACATTTGGAAAATTAAGTAACGACAGTCTCATTAATACACTATCTAGTTGTGAAACAAGTTTTACTACGGAAATTACTTTTTAGTTCCATCTGTCAGCGCATCCAACTCTTTTTTGCCTAGCTGTACATTATTCACATTAGATACCTACCTACTATAGGAACCTTGGTCAAATCCTTAAGTAACTTGATTTATTTGCAAAAACAACACATCCAAGTTTCAAATTCAGCACCAGTATCATCACAAGCCATATTATTTATATCGTCTAAATGTTTTTGAGGAATTATATTAAATACATATGAAACTTTAGTAAGATTTTAAGGTAAAAATTTCTTTGTGTCTACATCCACACTAGATTTCGAAGAGTTACAGACATAAATTCCTCTGAAAAACCTCATCAATTTTCTTTTCAGTGCGATTTCCTGTACGCCATTATGCGGTACCTAGGCTACGGATGTGGTAAAATTTAATGCAAAAAAGGAAGCTGTTTGCGTCAACGCCCAGCTAAAACAGCTTTACTCAGATTACTACTGGTAGACGGGTTTTTTATTTAGTGCAAATGAGCATTAAGAATTATTAGTAAAATCAAATATAATTTAGTAAGGGAGTTAAATAGAAAATCAATATAAAATTTCACACGTACCAAAATAGATCGCGCGAAGAAACTTCTGAATCGATTTCAACAAAAATAAAATTATTAGTTATCAGCAAAATTTACAAAAAAAAATGGAATTACATCACAATAACCCGTTCGATCAACATTCTTAGCAATGGAATATAACAGTTATTTTTAAAGGCGAAATTACGCGGCGTGCGTTATCGCAATCAGCTGTTTAGGTCATTCACACGTCACGCTCTACTCGGCCAACCCGCGCGGTGCGTAGACTACCCACACTATGCGTTTGTAATGAGAATAATTCATTTTTAAAATCTCTCTGTTAATGTTGATTTAATAATTAAAAAGTAAAAATGACTGAAATTTATTAATTGGCATGTTTGGAGCAAACTACTTGCAGGGTGTGCATAATTTCTGTTACACGTGTACTTATAATTTAAACATCGAACACTAAGCTGCATATAGATTGTCTGCATGTGCAATGGGAGGTTCGATTCCACAGCTGCCAACTGAATCGCCTTATCTCATTTCAAGCGTGACATTTGCATTCAGTGCAAGAAAGCCTTGAGCTATGTTTCGTTTTGACTGTTCTCTAACCAAATATAAATAAAAACACAATAATCTTGATAAGGCGTTTATTTTACAAATGTAGATCGGATTTATTCTTATCTATTCTGAAGTTATTAAAGTTTATTTTTGTTTGAGGTAATATGATTCAATAAATGTAATGTATGTCACTGATATATTAAAGCTAAGAATAAAACGTATAACAAATATTTAACAGCTATGAAAGTACTCAATATTCTTGAAACCTGAAAAATCCAAATGTTACAGTATCCACATCCTCTTGATAGTAACATTAGGCATCTAAATAGCACATATGCAAAGCCTAAAGAGGAGATTTTTTCAAACTTACTTGCCAAGCCGCAGGACGAGCGAGTATTTCGCATATCTTCGAAGCTGCGGCAGTCTTGGCAGAGGGATCATTTGGTTTTTTTATCGCGCCCGCTCGCCCGGAAGAGATGCAAATTGCGACATTATAATAAGGCACCCCCAACGACGTTAGGTCGTGTTTCGCGTGCCACTACTCGGTTAATCCGATAACTCGTCCACTTTATCCCGATTTCCGCACATGTTCACCTGAGCTTTCGTGTTTATGTGAAGAGTTAGAGGTTGAGGTGCTTTGTCAGATGTAAAATGTCCTTTTGCTTTATTATGCTTCTTATAAAGTATCATCAATATCAAAACTCTATGATCTATTTTCATACGTGATTACGTCCCGCAGGGAGCCGATTTTGATGATTGTAACTGAAGTCATGACAGTTATTAAAATGCAATATGCTGCGCTCATGGTCTACTCGACGCCATATTGTTAAATAGAAAAAAAAAATAATGACTTACCCACTATACTATTACCGTGCCACTATGTATGTTATGTAGAATAATATAAAATACCTATGTATTTTTTAATCATTGTTACCGATGCGCTGCAAACTCTTTTTATAATTATTGATTTTTGTACTCATTTCTTTATCTTTTAAATGTAATTATGTATTACTAAGTTTTTTTTATAATTTAATCGTTTAATGTTCATTAGCTCGCTTATTCCTTTAAAACATTGAGAGACGGACGAATTACATTATTTGCAACTTATCCACTTAAATTATTTTTAGGTTTCTAGTTCAAATACCCATTTTGAATTAAAAAGATTGCTAGTAATGATTCTCACTAACGTTTTCAATACGTACTAGTAAAAACCCGTGATAAAGTGAAATGAAAATAATACTAACTGCAAAGGATAAAATAAACTAAATTTCAAAATCCAAAAACACATCTGCATAAAAAATGAACTAAAAACCAAAGCTAAAAAGAAAAAACACTGCCTTTTGTACAAATACGCTATTGACAGTATTCTTTCAGTACTAATTTTTGACAAGAATGATGCCAGTTCGAAAGAGAAAGCTTTTCTGTACATTTTAAGAACACTTACATCACGTGTTTTTATAGCGCACGTGTTTAATATTTAATTCATTATTTAAGATAAGCCTTCTTTAATTATAATTTTGTATATTTGTTCTACGATGTCAATAAGTGTCGCAAAGTTTGAACAAAGATTTTCGATTCCGACTTTGAGATCTAAAACCGAAACTTCAATATAATATATCTGAACCGTTCAGCCAATACAGAAGCGATTACAAGCTAATCTAACACCAAACCGCTTGACGCATTCGCACACGCGCTCGCTAAGCGTAGCGCATCCCGCGCGCATTGGAGACGCGCCTTAACAATAATCATCAGAGTAAAAATATACATCGTCCGCATATACAGGATGATTAGCGTTCGCCCGCCGGTCGCCGGCCTAGCCGACCCCATTTCCACCACCACGGGGTGGGGGTCGTTCCTCGGACGACCCAAGACTGAGCTAAATGCCGCTTAAACTATCAGTTGACACTCCAACGCAACGGCCCGGAAATTTGCGAATGTTAATGTTTTTCTTGCTGTGGGTTCAGAGTGTTTCTTTGTTTGTTCAGTTTTAAGACATTCAATTGGACAGCCTTCGATATTTAAGCCAGTTCAATATAATAGGAGATAGCTAACATAGCTGTTATTTAAGGCGCTATGTCGAAAATATTTTTAAGGTACTGTCATAGGTCACTGAGAGATCTTACAGATCTGAAAGTCAAATATGTGTTTCTTTATATCTTTAGATAGACAAGACAAGAACCAGAAACGCGATTTATAGATTTTGCCTCGATACCGTTTATTTTTTAAATTACCTCTTAAAAATAACAAAATTCAGGATTACTCGTAAACGGTGTTAAGTATTCATTAAAAAGTTCCATAAATAAGTAGACATCATCAGTATCCAAATCGTATAGAAGCATTTTTCTAATCATTATATTTTTTTATAAAATAATTTGTATTTTGTCGCTTACGTCGACAATTTCTAAACGACCAGATTGCATACGGACGCAACGCATTCACGACTTTGACGACATAGATATAAAGACTAGCTACTTGATCACGGGGGGCATGCCCTGCACTTTTATTGACCTCTTTGGATCTTTTGTGCAACCACTTCTTTTTGGGCTTTTGCTATCACTACATTAAGGTTATTGTCTTTATTGATATCAAATCCTAAAGAGGGTCTTTTGATTTCTGTTCTAATAAAACATTACTTACTTTAATTAAATCGTTATTATCTCACTGACACGATATCTCAAAGTGACTTATTCTCCTGCAAGCTAAAAATTGCAGTGACACAAGAGGTATTCAATACTCTCTTTCTCTTTGCAGGCCCTACAGATCTCTGTGCTAATCAGACATCATGTTTACTGCTCCATTTAAATCTAAATTATCTCACTGACAAGCAAAAGTAGTCAGCACAAAAATGCTCACACAGTAATAAATAAAACTAAATAAGACAAAACACGCGTCACTGGAAGCCAATTACTGTGTCATCTTTCTTCGCACTCTAAATATGTTTAGAGCCGGGACTTATTTATGTATCGGTGTCCAGTTTACATTAATCACAACTCTAAGCTGCTCTCTTCCAGCTAAATCGTCCCACGATTGTTGAACGCTGATTTATACAGTGAAATAAAATATTAGCCGGCGAAATTACTTTTCAACGGGCGGCGGCCGCTGAGCGTTTTAAACGACAAGTGACGAGGTTATAATAGATAAAGATTTACCCGTTGCGAGACCTTTTCTTAGGATTTTATTTTTAAGAGTTATTAAGTAGCTTTTGCTACACAGTTCAACGTGCGCGTGTCTTGAGCAATACGAAGTTCTCTTGGTGTTGGATAAAACAAAAATTTGTCGATTTACATTTAATTCCATTTCATTAAATTGTTTACTTTTTTTCGCTATATACTTAATACACACGATGATACTACGCCTTTCCTTGGGAACTTTTTGAAGTTCAGGATAAAAAGCCTATGGATTTCTTTCTTTCCCTCCTGTTTCCTTCATTCCGCTCTCACTATACGGAATTTCAGTTAAATTGATTCAACGGCTTAGGCGTTAAATAAAGCACAGAATTTCTATACGATCTGGGTGTCAAGGACTCCTTAATTCATGCTGTCCTATAGATACTCGCTACTTAGTAACTTGCATTTTATACGTTAATTCATCTAAATAATATACTAAACATGATAATGAAATTAAATAAAATTTATTGGTTATGGAGTTGAAAGGTTCAGAATAATTGAATCACTAAATATTATAACCAAATGGGCGCCACTCAGCATCTGCTGCAACCTGGAAGGTTACAGCGCTGCAGGTCTATTAGGGATCTTTCATCGTATGACATGGTATAAATTTTGAGATAACGAAGTCATGAAATGCTTCATTTGGTATTACCGATCTTTAATGAAACCATCACTATGGCATAATTTCAGTAATGTCATCATGATAATAATGAACGAATGATCAAAACTCTGACCGAAAGTCTTATTTTTCGTTTTGCAATATGATGTCATAATGATATCATTTGAAAACCATGAGATCGGTAATAGGCCTGCTGGTCTTCCGTAGCGCCAATCAAGAGTGCAGTGCGTGCCAACCGTCAAACCTCAAGCTGATTAAATCTCAACTACTTGAAGTGCGTGAGCAGTTCAACAAAGATAAGTTATATGGGCATAATGGGTGTAATAGTTATCTAAACAAATTTTGTGGAAAGAATAATAAAATAAATATCATTATAAATAAATAACAATAATAATAAACACCATAAGACGACTACCTACCGATATGTGCTTATAGCCGTGTGCGTTCGTAGCCCTTGACATTTCTAGAAAAATATCCTAAGGCAAGGCAGAGGCCCATGAGACAGGCGGAGTCAAGTGTGAAGACGCGTGACCGCACATAACGAGCCGCGTCCAACGACTCCAATCACGGCAGAGTGCCTCCTTCCCCTCTGCGTGGCGGACTAATTTAAAAATATTATCTAGCTATTTATAAAGTGTTTTTTTGATTGATTAGTGCCGTATTCGTAAATCGTTTTTGGATTTAGAACTCGTGTCGTTTACCCGTGTATCGGTAATACAACAATTATTATGAAATATGTAATATTTTTTGTAAATTGACATATGTTTTTGTAAATTTCGACACTAGCTGAAGAAATAATAAATTAATACAAGAAAAAATTTCAAAACCCGACCGGTTAAAATTTATTGATTGTTTTAAAAAAATGCAGAGTCACAATTTTAAAAAATGTTTATAGGTAGGTTAGGTTTCCCGATAAAGCACTTTCTTGCGCCCATACATTAAGTCTACGGCCGATGTCCAACAGTTGGTCTATATTAGCTGAAATGTAGATAACTCTACTTAACGGTTACCTATTGAAACGCATAACGTTTTTCGTCATAAACTAAAAATGAATAATGTCAAGACATAGTCATCACTTGCCATAAGTCTTTAAATCATAACGCATAATATTATAAGGCCGAAATATGTAAGGCATAATTTGAATAAGCATCAGTAACAAAAGGCATAATTTATTATTTTATGATTTTTAATGTTATGCTTTTCGACAATTCTGCATTATAATGTTTATGCCTATTGATATGTTATGCCAAATATTAATTTGCTTTTTGATTTTTATGCCATATGGCATATGATGTATACCAATCGAACTTATGACAAACAACATTATGCATTTCAAAGTGCCACCCACAATTAAATATACCTGCTACATTACATGTAAGTAAGCAACAAAAAAACTTGCGTAAGAATTGATAACTTACATAAAAATCCATTCGGTTTTGGCTCCGTGAGGCAAGAGCCTTCTGCCCACTCACGATTAATAAAAAGTGTCTCGCTACTTTTTAATTTGTGTGAATCGCTGCAGACTTCAGTGCAGATAGGCCACTTCTTTAGCGTAAAGCCACGATCAGATAGCTGCTTTGTTCTCAATTTGCTGCGTACGGGCCCCGCGGGATCCTGTCCTAATCCTGGCTAGTGCTTCCATGTATTATGTGCGCGATATATTTATTGCGGTCGAACATCGCACAGAATACGCAACTAACTATAACCTATAATTTATTTATTAATTGTCTGTGCCTCGTAGCTATATCCATGTAGGCATTGATCGTGTCGGAGCTCATGGAAAAGTCTGAAGTACTAAATACTGATTTTTAAAATGCGTTTAATAAATTGTTGACTCGTTTTTAAATACGAATAAATTACAATGAAACCCACTAGCCACGGAGGCGTTTGACAGTTATCATTCCAGTCCCAAGGAACACGTCTCGTTCCTCTTTTCCTCATAATTATTGGCATTTCCTTTAGGCTTACTCTTGAAGTAATTTCGATCGATCGAAATTGGGATTATGATTTTTCGTGCATCTGAGTAGCACCAAATTGAACCCGTATCTTGAGAAAACTAAATAAACACTGAGATGGGTTCACTCAAAATTTGGCGCCAATGTGGCAACTCTGGCGTACGAAAAATTACAATCTTATCGACCGGAATCGATTCAAGGGTAAGCTAAATAACTAGAGGCTCATTTATAGGGAAATGTATAAATTTTAAGGTTCCGTAGCCAAATGGCAAAAAGCGGAACCCTTATAGAATCGTCATATCTGTCTGTCTGTCTGTCCGTCCGTATGTCACAGCCACTTTTCTCCGCAACTATAAGAACTACACTGTTGAAACTTGGTAAGTAGGTGTATTCTGTGAACCGCATTAAGATTTTCACACAAAAATAGAAAAAAGCAATAAATTTTGGGGATTACCCATACATAGAACTGAAACTCAAAATTTTTTTTTTAAATCAAACCCATACGTGTGGGGTATCTATGGATAGGTCTTCAAAAATCATATTGAGGTCTCTTACTTATATCATTTTTTTCTAAGCTGAATAGTTTGCGTGAGAGACACGTCCAAAGTGGTAAAATGTGTGTCCCACCCCCTGTAACTTCTAAATTAAGAGAATGATAAAACTAAAAAAAAATATATGATGTACATTACCATGCAAACTTCCACCGAAAATTGGTTTGAACGAGATCTAGTAAGTAGTTTTTTTTAATACGTCATAAATCCTACGGAACCCTTCATGGGCGAGACCAACTCGCGCTTGGCCGGTTTTTATAAAGTCAACAATTACTTTATTGATGCCAATGCCTGGTTTTAATTTGTAGATATTTACTCGCTATATAATGTAAAAAATGTTTGACATTATATAGCGAGTTGATTGTGTAAACAAAAAAGTGTTAGGTGACGGCATATTTTTTTGTAAATGCCGGTTTTACTATTGATAAAGTAAAGCTGATTAGTTTCTTGAGCCCTTTCTCCTTATCAGCTAAAAGATATCCTGAATGGGTAGTAGGTAAAAATTTAAACGATTCAAGTCATATTTGAATAAAGAACATTTAATAACTAATCCGTAAAAAATAGAGTGAATTTCACCCGATAGCGTTTGAGAACCACCCGAGTGAAACCGAGAGTACCGATCTATTTACTTTAGTACTATTATTAAAGTTTATTCTGTGCTATTACTCTGCTCGTAATTCTGAGCACTTTCGTGCAAGTTGAGTTAACTAAAGAGTAATTTTTGACTGACAGAATTGATTTACTCGCGGCGGCCCCCCAAAATGACAGTTGATTTTTTTGTGATCTGTAGCTAGCTGATTTGGTTTTTAAGTCAAAGTTAAAGTTTGCAAATGATAAGTTAAGCTTTATGCGGTTGTAAAATAAAGCAAGTTTGCGTTGCAAAGCACAAGAACTTTTCGTTTTTAACTGACAGGATCCGTATGAAAACTCCTGAATTACGAAAATCACTCGCTAGCTTTTCAAAACCAGTTAAACTTCTCTTTCTCGCAATATCTATTCTTTTCTTTTTTACGAAGTGAAAACCTCGCGAGGTTTCGAAGTTTTTAGTTTTATAATTAGTTTTGTTAAGATCACTTTTATTTTTTTAAGGATTAGTTATTACGTATAAAAAAGAATATTTTGATTTGAAAAAGGTACTACCCCCTTAGGCTAAATAGACTCGGAGCTATATACACTTCGGCCTCCGAGATTCGCCCCAACAACGCTTCCCAGAGGCAGAGCGCATTGTAGTATTTCGTCAATTACAAGTAAGATAGCGATTTGTTTTTGAGGAGGGCTTCCATTTCAGCCGTATCGTCACTTCCGAGTTTCTTGCCTGTTCATGTCGGAAAGGCTCACCTTATTTCCAAACAGATTGTAGATTTAATTTTAACTGCGTTTGGTGTCAATAAGAGCCGGAAACGTCTAGTATCCAAGGTTTTAGTCACCAGACAAATTATGTGTGCTTGTGGATCAAACAGAACAACTTATACTATAAACCAATCTTAAAATCGCAAAAAATTTGTTCACTATATCTAGGTTCAGTGAATGTTGCACATTATGTTCAAAGTTTGATCGTCCGAACATAGTACCCAAAGGAGGATGCCCGATTTTGCCCCACTATCAAGGTCGATGACCAAATAAATCGGTATTTCTAATTGAATATATTTTATCAAAACATGATTTTTCAGTGCAATATAAAGATGCCGACATGCTGCACCGTTAGGTAGATGTTTTTGGGTCTCGAGCTTTAGAACGGACGAAGAATCAGCAGTCGCTCACCAGCACTGGTTCGGATAACACCTATCACTTCGCCGCGCCGAAGCTCGAATAGTATTTCCGTGTTAATTTATTATGTTTAATATACACACCTTCTGCTATAACTTCCGCCTCTCATTCAAATCAACACAACACATTGAAAATGCTGCAAATCTGTAGTTAGGTGGAACACGCCTATAAGTCGCAGTTCCCTTCGTTGCTTGTTACGTTGCGTTCTTTGCGATTTTTGTTACACATTTGATCGCATATTATTGATAATACTGGATATCAATGGGTATAATTTGATAGTATTATTAGGTATAACTGATTTTTGATGATAGATAGTTCAGCATAACTAGTTTGACGTCTTGCAACTTATAGGTCGCATAGGTTTGGTTAAGAGTAATTTTATGAATATCTAAGAAACTGCAGCTTTAATTAAAAAAACAATAGGTACTTGTTTTCTATTCAAGGCCGAAAAACGTTTAAAATGAAACTAGGGTTGTTTCTGTTCATGAAAATTATACAAAAGTGGGCATCATTCTTTGTTTCGCGAATAAAATTCGCCTTGTATATTAAAAGAACAAAGATTTTTGAATTTAAATTTACTATTGGACGAGCTAAAAACCAAGTGCTTTCAACAGCTTAATTTTATTGGCTCCTTATACGTGACTACAAAATCACCACTAAAAATCACCAACAAAGAACAGAGATTTTGAATTTGAATTTACCATTGGGCGATAAGACCAAGAGCTTTCACCAGCTTAATTTTATTGGCTCCTAATAATGCACATACCTACATTTTACTTTGCGTATGTTTACTTAATCGCATAAATATATTACTGACGTAACTGTCAAAACATCTCGTCAGAACATCGACGGCGTGTACGCACGTGCCATCTTCTTTGCTGTATACACAAACATTAATTAAAAAACACACATTGTGATTTGGCTATACGTCCATACATGATAAGAATGAACATGACACGGTGCAGTTCCATTACAAGAAATTATTTTATTTAAGCCAGAAAATGCTAGTTACTGCCCTCTTGATCTGGTTGGTCACAAGTGCGACTACTACTAGGTCCCAAGTTCGATTCCCGGATCAGTTAAGTTTATTTAATTTTTAGGGTTACGAACCTAAAAAGGAACGGAACCCTTATAGAATTAGGTACATTATTTTCTAAACTGAACCGTAGAACCAAATATTATATTTTTATTTCATTGTTAATCGTCAAACATAAATATAATTACAATTAAGTCGTTATGCCTTATATCTATGTCGTTGCACTCAAGGCGCCGAACATTTTGCACTAATGTTATATATTTTTTTTTATACAACTAAGTTGTAAACAAGCATTCTGCCTACCTGATGGTAAGTGGTAACAGTCACCTATAATACATGTGGCTCCTGTGAGAATCGCAGCAAAACTGCAACCCCCACAAGAACCTCGGTGTACGTTGCCAACTTGTGGGATAAGATGTAAAGTCAGTGCCCAGTAATTTCACTGCCATATCTTACCCTTTAAAACCGGAACACAGCAATGCAAGCACTGCTGCTTTGCAGCAGAAATAGGTACGACGTACGGCATAGCACATGTGGCGCTGTCTTACGCACAGTTATTGAAAAAAAATAAAGATCTTCAAGCACACGATACATTTACAGAACGAAAGTTTGTCATTGATATCTCAATTTTGAATTTTTCGGCATTTATGACTTGTCAAAACTAGATCGCACGATACTATGAAATCGAGTTGGTCAAAGGTGCATTAAATTACAAGAAATTCTATTTTTTCAGATCAAGGAACTCTTAGCTTTGTACAGACTTTTTCATGTTCTTTAAGATTTTTAATAACATTGCTATATCTATTTGGGAATTAAGTCCGGAATACCTTAAGCATAAATATTTGAGACCTCAATTTCTGACATAATGGCGGAAACACGATAGGAGCTCTTACCAAAATCACCGAGAATACAAACAAACTCGCTGGGCGGATTATTTTCTAACCTAAAAATGAGCATTCATTTCGAAAGCGGCGATTTGTTACCATATAATTAATATTATTAGATATTTACTAAAATGAACTTCGTTTTTGGGGGCCTATTTATGCTTATGTAGCAGTACTTATTGTATTTATTGTCCGATATATGTGTATAATATATAAAAATCTCTTTAAGCTACCTCTTCTAGCGAATTTTACTACAAACACCAACGATCCTAAGTAGTATGCTGTCACTACTTGTCTTTAATAAAAAATAATGTGACAGCTGCCCTTAAGATTATCCTAAGACAGGGTTAGTGAAATTGAGCTAAGCTAAGACGTGGTTGGTTCAATTGCCCTAAGCTAAGACAGGGTTGGTGAAATTGCTCTAAACTAAGACAGGATTGGCGAAATTCCGGGGAGGCGGCGTGCGTATCCCGTATTAGCTCTATACAAAAAACGTTAAAATTGTATCTTCAGCAAATCCAGAGTTAAATTTCGATGATCTAGAGTTAAATTTCAATGAGCCAGAGTTCTTTTTTTAAATAGCACGATAGGTAGCTACAATTACTAATTAAATGGAATTTAGTAGCACGTCAACTGAGTAATGTACCCTTAGTTCGCTTGGGTTGTAGTTGAAAATTAGCGATGTGCTAATGCAGACCTTACACACGTTACAATCATAGCTTGTGGTGTTGTATGGCGGACAGGTACTCGTAGTTTTTTATTGTCTTGTTCTACATTTTTGTCATAGCTGAGTTTTTGAATAATTGTATTTTTTTTCTTAAATTTTGCTTCTCTATACTTTTTTGTATATATTTGTTATGTGTGTGTGTCTGTGGAACAAATAAAGTTCTATCTATCTATCTAGATAGGATATTGAAACGGCTCATTAATAAATGCGTACGCGATAATTATAAATGAGTTGAGTACAAAAATTCAGCACCTAATTAGAATGAAAAGAGCATACTATTGCAACGCAGAATGAGTAAAAACTAGTTGTTTACGCGGGAAATCTCCAACCAGGCACCGATGAACATAAGGGTATTTACACACGATGCTAAAACAAAATTATGTACCTAGCTAGATCAAGCAAAGTCACGGGTGAATTTGCGCGGATGTGACGGTTCGCAGCAGTATTTGCTAATGCCCGGCTTCTTATATGCGATTTTCAAAAACGATTCGTTTTTGCCCAGCTTTCCTCATGGACCAAGGGAGAGTTAAATGTTGACGTTTATTCCATGGAAAATATGTCAAAATATAACAGTCTGCAAACATATTTACTAGGAAAGTGTGTAGTAAACTCGACGTAAACAATGACATGCGCCTTGCCTTGTTGAAGACAATCCCACAATTTAACGTTTTTATTGAGGCCTAACAGCAGCACCCTTCCCATTAACTCAGTAGTAAGTATAATGAAGGTACAAATAAAATAATTTTTTGTTAATATAAATAAGGCTTTTTTTTATTTACAAAAATATTTTTTACAGGGTTCGTGGAATTGTTTTAATTATGAAAGTGATCCATGGCTGCAAAAAGTTTAAGCAGCCATGCAGTAAACCAACATGCGCACCCCGCTTGCACCATGTTCAAGCAACCTAATATTAAACTTTACGCGAACGTTTCATACGTGGTCAGCAGCGTAAACAAGGCGGTGTTAGCACGGGGCTTATAATTACACTAATCGGTTCAAAACCCTTCCCCGGGCGCACACAGCAACCGCCCGTTTTAGTGCAAAGTGCTCTGCGGCCTTCTTTTAGATAGAATAATGCTTGAAACAAACTATTGTGTCGTGTTGTGTTGTGACGCGTCAGAAGCGTTCGGTTTCATACATTTTATATGGCTAGAGACACATTAGCGCCACGACACAACACACTGTAATAATGTGTTTCTAGCCATATTAAATGTATGCAACCGATACGCTTCTGACGCGTCACAACACAACACGACACAATAGTTTGTTTCTGCCTTAAGTCTGGGAGTATTTCGAGCGTTGATCGCTTTTTTATTGCCAGGATTCCCGTTCAAATCTATACTTTGAAGAACAATGTCAATAGCTGCGGTGTGAGGTTAACACTTTCTCTGTTTCCACCTACCTAGGTACATGAGATTTTCAAACATGCCGTTCCCGATATGAAATGTATTGTATCTGGGTAACAGAAGGCTTCCTTCTCGAGAAGGCTCTCCCAACTTCCAAACAGGTGTGTAGTCAACTTTTTTTCAATTTACTTTAACTTATATTTGCATACATTTTATAATGGATGGGTGTGTACTTGTATGTACAAGGATTAAATAATTAGTTAATTAAATTCTTGGTTGAAGATTTTTAATATTTTGTTTGACGTCAATAAGTGCCTGTAAAGGTATTTATTGAATAAAGATTTTTGAGTTTGAGTTTGATCCGATGGTGCAGAGCGTCGGTGGCGCTGTGGACTCAACATTTGCCTTCCAATCGGGAGGTCCGGGGTTCGAGACTGCCATGTACCAATGTGTTTTTCGTTTCTCGAATGTCGTTACATTTGTCTGACGTTCCTACGGAGAGGGAAAACATCGTGAGGCAACCTGCATACATCTGCGAAGAAATTCAAAGATGTATGTGAAGTCGACTAATCCGCACTGGGCCAGCGTGGTTGACTATCCTAAACACCCTAACTTAGGGTAGGCTCGAGCCCATCGGTGGGGACGTATATGAGCTATTATGATGAACATCCGATGCAAAACTGTTGAGTATTGAAATAGATCACTGGTAACACCAGAGGAAGTCTCAGTACCACAGTTGTCTCTGCCGCCAAGCAGCAACGTAGTAAAATTACAGGTTACTGTGACGTACATTGATGTCCTAGGTAGGGTTGTAGGCTGTAGCATTGCAAATCATACAAAAGCCTACACAATAGGTGACTTTAGTCACTTACTATCAGGTGGGCAGGACTTGTCCATGTACCGTGTCAGTAAATTCATTTATTCACTAGGTTCATCAACGATAGTTACAACGATACATAAGACTACTCGTAAGTATAAAATACAGATAATACTCAGTTGAACACTATCTTAATGCACAATCCGTTATAGATGCACACAGTATGCATTTGTATACGCTACAGCCCATCTTTCACTCCCAAAATACTCCCTCAAAAGCAGAAAACAAGGACACGTATCCCGGAAGAAGCATATCATATGCAATGGACGGACCAGTCGTGATAAAATATTTTTTTAATTTTAATTAAACTGCAAAACGTCACCTCTACGTTATGATTCGATATGCAGAACTATATTTAAGTAGTGTTATTTTAATGTATCTAAATAAATTACGCATGTAGCAATTTTAATTAGCGAAAACATAATTTTATGCTATGTAACTTCATACTTAATCCTGTACACTATAACTAAACTAAGTAAAGACATTAGATATCAAAATTTTGCATTTAATTCAACTTCCTCACTACACCCTGCCGCTGAGTTTGCGTACAATAAAATTATTAATAAGACGCCACAATAAAGCCAATACCCGGCTATACAGCTTCTATAAACAATGTTTACAGAGTTCCCGCTCGGCGCCTGCGCATGCGGTTTCCCAAATCCTTTACATCGTTGCAATTGAGTTGCATCTTACAGAGGCTATCTTTAAACTTGTTTGCTGCTTCCTGTTATAATTCACTGGTTATTGCCTTCAATAATAAGGAATAACGAGAACCAGTCTATTGATTTTGCTGTTATTAAAACACAACGCTTGATAAACGGAGATGTGTTTATTTGATTTTCATTGAAAATGATTTGTTTCTGTTGGTACATACCTAACCGAATTGAAAGTGCAAGCACAAGTAGATATAATAGTATGGTGCAAGTCTGAAAAAGTTTGGAATCCTTAATAGGTCTTTATATAGGCAGGGGCAACGAGGTAAAGATGTATTTAGATGTTTTGTACGAAACTTCATTCCCATACAGGGAGGGAGATTTATTCTCTTTGTCACTAATGGTTCTGTAATGAGATAGAAATGATCGCATAAGCACTCGACACCATTCTTGGGGCCCCCCTAACGCATCTCCTAGGAATTAACTGGTTCCAGCAGACGTTGGACCCTATGACTATTACTTTGTGCTTTCTTCGAAATATTTCACGTTATTTAGAGTATATACTCTTAAGATTACTACGATCACTTTGTTTATTATCATAGAGCGTCCCGTGTCGTTGTCGGTGACAAATCGAAGTGTTTTTGTGATATTCAAATATGGCAGCACAGGTGCGAGCATTATGCGATCATCGATCACTTTGTTATGTTTAAATATTTCTATTTTTTTTTTATGTTTTTGTGCTTACAAATTAGAAATTACAACTAAATTCAAAACTTAATAAGAAATAGGTAGTTTTAGTTTTCGATAAAAAACAATAAAATATTTATTAATACTTTTTGTTGGTTTTCTTCAAAATCGAAACGCTAATGAGTTGAAATCAAATGCAGACAACGCTGAACTGATATGATTCAAAAATAGAACTCATAGTTCGTTACTGCATACAATTAGCATTTGGTACATAGTTTAAATTTAGCAGAAATATCGCGTTGTTTGAAACGATCATATATATTTTTTAGTTATGCACTAATAGATTATTGCCTTGGTAGCGACCACATATGCTAATTGTGTCGTCACAACAGAAATATAATTGATATAGTTACATATTATATTGACTATCAGAGGTTAATGACTTGCCTAGTATAACATCAACTGTTATAAGGTGAAATAAATACAAATATTCAATGGCCGCTCTTTTTTCAGCTCAATCATCAAGTCACCATTAAGTCTGAAAATCATCAGCTCCGAATACTTTGATTGAAAAGAATTTCAGACAAGAATAACATATTTAATAATTTTGTTTCAATTCTATACCTTGAATGAAATGAATGCAACTTTTTTATTGACAAGAATACTAAGTATTTATTTCCGTCTCGCCTATTCAAGAGTGGTCAAATCAAAGCGAGCTTCACATGCGCTTGGTTACAGAATTTGCGAGGTATTGTCGAATCTACACTTACCTGCAATAAAATCGACCCACCTTTACGCTTTGGTTCAGAGTTCAACAAATCAAATTTTACCATCAATAGATAATATTTTTAACCCTGCTTATTAAACAAGAGCCTAAGCTTAAATTAGACCAGTTTTTACTGTGACAGATTTAGATTTATTGATTTTACAAACTGAAAACCAAATTTGTTAAATTTTTTTTGGAAATTCTGCTGAATTTAAAGGGACAGTAAATCTGTCAATCAATTTTTGATTAAACATTGATTTAATTAACTTTTAACACTCTGCACAGTCACAGAGATTGCGTGTAACGGAAAAATGAGAAATAGTGTTTTCCGAAGAAATGAAGTAAACTTTCAAATTGTAATTACAGTTTTTGTTTGTCTTATCTTATTTTTCAAATAACGATATTTCCAAATCGACACCTATGAGGTGGGTCGATTTCATTGCAGGTAAGTGTATTTTTTTATACGACCAAGTTGCCATATTAAACAGGCAATTCTTTGCCCTATCGAAGAATTCAAATCGAACAAAATTCCATCTATCCAGTCTCAACCACTAACCTAGCGTACCTACTAAATTACAATAAAAGTTTTAAAAAGCTAAACATATCCTATAATCACGAAGCCAGTTCCATTGCTAATCGGCCGCCCTGATTGGGCGGCATTCATCATTTGAATTTGACGCGCTGCTTCGTATCGGCACGTGCCCATGATTTATAGTCTGTGGACGGCGCGTTATTTCGACTTGCACACTGCAATACACACTGTCTTGACACGGGTTCGGCATGTCCGACAAATAGTTGACTGCTCTTACAAGAGCAAATGTCATATAGGTGCAATAGTTTATCATCGCTTATATTAGTCCTAGCTATACGTCCAATTTTGCTATAGAGGTTAAATGGTTACATGTTGTGTGGGAATCCTCCCCAGATAATGACATCACGAAACCAGAGTGCCTAGTGCGAGTTTTATCGAGCTCTACTCGATCGTACGCATCGAACGCGTTAACACGAATTTGTATGGAATTAGAGCAGCGCCATCTAGTAGCTGCTATGGAATGAGACAGCTTCATCTAGTGACTACTAGATGGCACTGCTCTAATTCCATACAAATTCGCGTTTACGCGTTCGATGCGTGTGATCGAGTAAAGCTCGATAAAACGTGCACTCCACACACTGATAAGATAACATATCGCACTCTTAGTAAGATAACGACCGAATTCAACATTTTGTCAAAACGAGATACAGTAAGATAACCGTTTCCGTGACGAATTAAGGTGTATTTCGTCACAAAAGTGGTTATATTTCTCTTTTTCGCTATATTGTTGTAGAGCTTGCTTTTTTAAGTCGATATCACCGTAACTCCTTTTGTCAAAATTTTGAATT
This sequence comes from Schoenobius gigantellus, assembly GCA_963935595.1. Lineage (NCBI taxonomy): Eukaryota > Metazoa > Arthropoda > Insecta > Lepidoptera > Crambidae > Schoenobius > Schoenobius gigantellus. Next base: position 43,505,486 of record OZ012544.1, on the reverse strand, counting down.
CGGTCGTTATCTTACTAAGAGTGCGATATGTCATTCCCGTACTATGCTCATTACCGAAATAAACGCGTATACTTTGTTTAAAGGCTCAGCTATAAAGTCACGTGTTCAATTATATAAATTGTTTATTATTTTCTCCACGTGTATGCGTCACGTGCGGTGACGAAAACAAACACGTTTGTTTACTACAATACACTGTAGTACCGCCTACTCCCCGCTCTATAATATATGCTGCATATATATTATTATTTATTATACCCCATCCATTTGTTCGTCGCGTCAATACGTTGCTCTACTTGTTAAAGCGAAGCTAACACAGAAGCTCATTTTCATATCGATTTAATGGTAAGATAAGATTTAAAGTTTACCAGAGGGTGAGACGTTACTAAAGTCCTCAAGCAGCGGTGCTATTGCATCGATGTATTCCAGCTTGAAGATAAAGACAGGCAGTGAAATTACTGGGTACTGTGACATGACATCTTATCACAAGATATCACAAGTTCGTACAGGTCACAGGTTGGCCAGGTCTTACATCACCAAGTGTACTATGAGCAAGTCTAGTCACTCACCATCAGGTTGGCAAACTGCTTGTTTGCCATCTTTATTTTATTAAAGACCTGCGGTCCTAAAATGGCCGCATGGGCAGAATCATAATATGATAATGATCATTTTGGTAATCATAAAATGGCCAATATGTTGGTGACTCGTATTATGAATCGAGTGCAATTCTTGTTATGAAATTCTTTGAATTGACGGCTTTGTACAAATATTTGTAAAATGGTCCACAAATTAGGAATTGCTTAAGTTTTAATCAGGACCTTTATACGAATATACATGCTATTAAATAGAATAATTGCATAAGACGAATTGCACTCTATTCCCAATACGAATCGCCAACATGTTGACCAATTTATGAATACCAAAATGAATCATATCATTATCATATCATGATTCTGCTGAAACGACCTTTTTAGGTGTGCAGTAACCAACCAAAGGCCAGTACCAAGACCAGTTGGTCTTAACAATTAGTATGTGAATTAAACCGCAAGGCTTTAATGCAAGGGATTTTTCCTTCCTTTCAGTTTTCCATCACATCAGCAACTCTCGCCGAATAGTGAGGGTGCTGTAGATTTTATTATCTGTGGTGAATGGTGGAGGCATTCCGTATAACTTAATTCGGAATATATATCGCAGCTTAAAAGATTACAACACTAATAAATCGATGCTAAGTTAGGGCCTGAAAACTTGGCAGTGCCTATAGTCCTACACTCCTGTGGCGACTACGCTTAACGGTTTTCCGGATATGTGAACTCAATTTCGTTTGTTATCAAACACTTCCGAAACGGCTTGAGCGATTTTTGTGTTTTATGTATTTTGTGGGTAAGTCTGAGAATTAAAAAAAATAGGTTGTAGCTTATTTTATACCCCTAGGTGATAAGAGTGGACCTCTCCAGAATTTTTTTGGACAATTATTATTTATGAGAATTTATATATATATTTATGAGAAATTTATTATTATGGAGAAGCGTAGTTCGCGGGCACAAACCATATAATAATTATGGCGTTATTGAAAATTCAAAATTGTAAAATAAATTTTCGAATTCCCTATAGGTTATAATACACATTTTTTTCAGACTCAACTATTTGTATATTATGGGATTTCAAAATAAATTTTACAATTCTGATTTCTTTAATAACACCATTAAGTTTAATTCGACAATATGTTTGCATGGGTAAGTTGCGACTCGACAGGGTATGTACCAAACACATAGTATCGTTAGTAAGATTATTTGGGAAATTCTCGAAAACTCTACACCTGATAACTGTGGCTGTGACTATGAATAGACTTTTCTGAAAGGCTGCCGTTGTAATCGAAGCCGCTGGGTGCCGGCATCAATAAAATGTCGAGTTTCGTTCGCGCCGGTATACATACAATACACTGAAACCGAACGGTTTTATTGTATTGACATTTATGCTGCGTTGTATTCGCGAGGTGTGACACAATTGGGATGATGACTGAATTCAAATTTTTACGTCTCGTCATTAAATATTAAAATACCGTAGAAAAAGACGCAGTCCTGTGAAATTAGAATTAAAATCGGCTTAGAAATACCTTAGATACAAGCATTTTAAGTTGTTAATTTGAAAGCGATTAGACAGAGAGATCCGACATCAACTGTGACGTCATTGTTTAGTACGGCCATATTGACTCCTTGTAAATTGCCGTTTTGCTAGAAAGAGATGGAGAAAAATCTTTAATACCTTATATCTCGGTTGTTTTTATAGTTATTCGAAAACCGATTTTTTCTTTATGTTCATTATATGAATGAGCTTCTATTAAAGCAAAAAAAAATTTTTAGTCATCTAGCCAATTGTTATTTTTGGTTAAACGTATTGTAGAGCGAGAGAGTCGCAAAGATCGGTGTCTGCAAAATCCACTGCTCTAACAAAAGTACCTACATTCAAATATGTCTAGAAGCACATTCTGACGTCAAAAAATAAACAGAATTTCTGATTTCTAGGGGGAGATTCCGTACAAGTCATCTGCTCGGGTCCCTCCCTTATCTTTTTCTGCTGAAAGCCGCGGTACTTTTTTAGGGTTCCGTAGCCAAATGGCAAAAAACTGAACCCTTATAGATTTGTCATGTCTGTCTGTCTGTCTGTCCGTTCGTATGTCACAGCCACTTTTCTCCGAAACTATAAGAACTACACTATTGAAACTTGGTAAGTAGATGTATTCTGTGAACCGCATTAAGATTTTCACATAAAAATAGAAAAAAGCAATAAATTTTGGGGGTTCCCCATACATAGAACTGAAACTCAAAAATTTTTTTTTCATCAAACCCATACGTATGTCAACCCATATTTTTGTGTCATTGGATAAGTATCTATGGATAAGTTTTCAAAAATCATATTGAGATTTCTAATATCATTTTTTTCTAAACTGAATAGTTTGCGCGAGAGACACGTCTAAAGTGGTAAAATGTGTGTCCCCCCTGTAACTTCTAAAATAAGAGAATGATAAAACTAAAAAATATATATGATGTACATTACCATGCAAACTTCCACCGAAAATTGGTTTGAACGAGATCTAGTAAGTAGTTTTTTTAATACGTCATAAATCCTACGGTACCCTTCATGGGCGAGTCCGACTCGCGCTTGGCCGGTTTTTTCTAGTTGTTTCACATTGGTGGTGTGTGCAATCGCAGGAAGGAATGCAGAGGGAGCAAGACTGCGACGTGATATATTCTTTCTCCCTCTTCTTTATAGAGGATCAATGAGTGTTGGGTTGTTCGCTAATTGATGAGGACGGGATGTAGGGAGAGGGATTTCCCTCTCCCTACTAAGGGGAGCTGGAAAAAGGAACTTTAGTTTTGTGCTTATGTGTGTATATGTTTCTTGTGTGATTGAGTGTGTTTTAGTCGGGAATCTGTGTATGTGTGTGTTAGCTTAGGTGATTTTTGTGTCATGTGTGTGATTATTTATGTGTGATAATGAGCGGGGTGGTATGTGACACATGCAGATTAATGTATGTTTTTTTTTTTATACAACTAAGTTGCCAAACAAGCATAGGTACTGCCCACCTAATGGTAAGTGGTAACAGTCACCTAAAGTACTTGTGATCCTTGTAGGATTCGCAGAAAATCTGCAACCCCTTTTTTTAAGATGAAAAATGCTGTATGCATACCTCAGCATGATGAGAGGTCAAGCTGAGGCTTTATGCGGGACTCTCCTATAAACCGATGTACCCACTAAAACCATCTGCGTTCGCAGCGCCCGCATGTTGGTATTGGCCGTACGGGGAATTTCGTAGTCGTTCGCGGGTATCCGCGGTCGGCTTCCAGAGCCTAACTTCCCTTATTCATGGTAGGAAATATCACACGAATACACTTGACTCTTCCTCTTCATCGCTCTGTTGTCTGCGCTATTTCGCCCCGATGCATCGGGGTGTGCAGATATTAGCCCCATTCTAATATCTGCACACCCCTGCTATGACGAGCGGAGCGCGTCAAATTTGCAACCCCTATAAGAACCACTGTGCACGTTGCCAACATGTGACATAAAATGTAAAATCACGGTACCCAGTAATTTCACCGCCATATAGGTACCCTTCAAATCGTAACACAGCAATACAAGCACAAGCAATGTATTTGTTATCGATAGTTACCGGGTGAATATATTTGTGTATTATGCGTCGCTGTGTTCCGGTTAGAAGGGTAAGACAATTGAAATTACTGGATACAGTCACTTATGGTATCTTAAGTCACAAGTTGGCAATGTAGAGTCAGCAACACATCAAGCTTTACATGTGCATTACGAAAGCTGTCGCTATTACCAGCGACAAATAGAGAGTCTAAAATCAAAATCAAAATCAAAATATTTTATTCAACTTGGATTTTACAATCTCTTTTGAAAGTCAAGGAAGCTACGCCAATGGTTCACAAGTCTACGGCGGGAGACCTTGTACTGGAAAGAACCAGCAAGAAAACCAGCAAGGGCTATTTTTTCCTCCCTGTATTGTTACAGAGTCGTCAATTGAAAGCTGACCTCAAGGCAAAAATTTGAGCTCAACTTCCATAACAAATGTATATTTGTCAGTTCTCTTCTTAGTACAACGTTACCAATACTACTTAATGAATAGTTATACACAACAACACGATTATTTACATTATTATCATTAATAATTTCTTCAAATTAACACCAGGCTTTGGCATCTTGTAAATAATCGTTGACTTTATAATATCCTTTACTCATCAGAGTCTTTTTTACATGCGCTTTAAACTTATCAAAAGGCAAGTCAGTTACATTTTGTGGGACTTTGTTGTAAAAAGTTATACATTTCCCCATAAATGAGCTTCTAGTTTTTTTGGAGCCTGTACGTTGGAACGGCAAGTTTATTTTTATTTCTTGTGTTTAAATGGTGAAGTTGGAAATTGGTTTCAAATATATTATAATTTTTATAGACATAAATCAAATTTTCATAAATGTACTGTCCTGCTAAAGTCAATATGTTAATTTCTCTAAATAAATCTCTAAGAGAGTCTCTTGCTCTTAAATTATAAATAGCGCGAACCGCTCTTTTTTGAAGTACAAAAATACTTTCTATACTAGCAGCTGATCCCCACAGAAGTATTCCATATGACATGATGCTATGAAAATAACTAAAGTAAATTAATCTTGCCGTTTCAACATCAGTAAGTTGTCTTATTTTTTTTACTGCATATGCTGCAGAACTAAGTCTGTTTGCCAAGGACTCAATATGTGGATCCCACTGCAATCTAGAATCTAGAGTAATACCCAAAAATTTTGTAGAATTGACGAATTCAACAATTTGGTTGTTCATTTGCACAATAGTATCAACTTTTCTTACATTTGGCAATGAGAATTTAATACATTTAGTTTTACTTGAATTTAATGATAAATTATTTATGGTGAACCAATGCAATACTTTAGTGAGAGTACTATTTACAACGTCAGTATTTCCATTTCCTCTGTCAACCTTAAATATTAAAGAAGTATCATCTGCAAATAGCACCGTATGGCACAAACTATTAGTGAAGTGTGGGAGGTCGTTAATGTAAATTAAGAAAAGCAAAGGTCCCAATATCGAGCCCTGAGGCACACCCATAATTATGGGTGCACCAGCAGACTTAGATTTGTTAATGACAACTTTCTGGACTCTACTGGACAAATAAGACTCAATAAGTCTAATTGCTTCTTCAGAGACACCATAATATTTGAGTTTATTTAAAAGAGTCTGGTGACCAACGCAGTCAAAAGCCTTCGATAGGTCACAAAATATACCAATCACATCCTGTTTACGCTCCCAAGCAGCAAAAATGTGTTTAAGAAGGGCAACTCCAGCATCTGTAGTGCAACGACCTTTAGTAAAACCAAACTGATTCATATGTAATATGTTGTTACTTGAAAAATAACCTGTTAGCTGATTAGACATAATTTTTTCAAATATTTTACTAAGAGCTGGTAAAATTGAAATTGGTCGATAATTTGAAGGATCGTTTTTATTTCCCGATTTAAATAAAGGTATTAATTTGCTATTCTTCATAAGGTCAGGGAAGATACCTTCATCAATACATTTATTGAATATAAACGCGAGTTGGGGAGCAAGTTCCTTTATCACAGATTTGATCATGTTGGTCGAAATACCCCAAAGGTCTTCAGTGTTTTTTGTACTGATCATGCGGAATGTTTTCAAGATAGTGTCGGCGTCAATGTGACAGAATGTGAAGCCATTGTTGCACTTTTCTATACTCTGTGACAAGAGGGCCACAGCTGCATCGGGGCACGAGTTGAGACTACTTGTAGTTTCTATGGGTATATGGGAGAAAAAGTCTTCGAATACATTGGCAACTGCAATGTCGGAATTAACTGTAATATTATTGACTTCCAGTGAAATCGAATTTACTGAGCTTTTAGATTTCCCGGTTTCCTGGTTAATGATATTCCAGGTGGTCTTTACTTTATTTTTTGATAAGCTAATTTTGTTGGTTATATACATAGCTTTTGCGGACATGCACACTTTCTTAAATGTTTTGGAATAGTTTCTAACAAAATTTATGAAATTAGGATCATTTGAGGTTGCTTTTAAAGCATATAGTTCAAATAGTTTCCTACGACTTTTATATATGCCTGGCGTAGCCCAGTCACTAAATTTCTTTCTTCCGTTATTGACCTTAATTACTTTTTCCTTAAATATACTATTACATTCATCTTTAACTATATGAAAAAAATTATTATACAGATTATTAGCGTTGTTCCCCTCGAGCAAATTACTAGTTTGATAAATAATATTTCTTTTGAGTTTCTCCATACCGCGTTTGGTTATAGGCCTACAAGTAATCTCACGTATAGAACAAACATGATGGTGCTCGAATGAAGCTAGTTGCCCGCTATGGTCAGAGTTAATACAATTAATAATTAACTTCTCTTGTACTTTACAGTTACAGAAGATGTTGTCTAAACAAGTTGCAGATGTAACTGTAATGCGGGTAGGTTCGTGAAATACATAATCCATATTAAATGATTTAAATAAGTTAATAAATCTACTAGATAGTTGTGATTTCTCTAAGATATTTATATTAAAAGTCTCAAGTTCAGCGTTAAATATAGCGTGTTGCTGTGTGTACATTGGGATTCGTAAACATTGGAGATTTGTACCACATGTGCCATAACATAACTTAGTTGTATAAAAAATCTGAAGAGATCGTATTGAGCCTTTTATGTGCATACTTCCCACCATCATCAAGATGTCTGCAACAATCACTGTCCTCAAATACAAAGACTAAACACCACACACCAGGATCAGATACCTACATTATGTGAGAAAGATTTTTTGGATGATAGTATCTTGCTTTATGATACAAGGTCTGAAAGTGTAGTTTCTCCTGGCGAAGCTCATTTCCGCCTTCGGCACTATTGTCACTTCCCGTCAGATGAGATCAAGGATATTTATGCTTCCCGGCATGAATTAAAAAATGTTTTTAAAACTAAGTAATTTTCAGGACGTCCGAGCCAAATCTATTTCTCGTTAATATTTTTTTATTATCAATTTCTTCGCTTCCCTCGTAATGATAGCGTTCTCTAAGGAGCGTTCTAATGCTAAAAAATAGAAATAGCAAATGATTGGTTAACTCTTTTCAAGTATTTGTAAAACACCTTTCAATTCCAGCACCATAATCTTACCATAATAGATGTTAAAAAGTTAAACATATCAAAAGAATTCTATTCATATTCCGCGCCATTTCAATCTGCGCCAAAGCAATGCATGAATCACTTTAACAGGGGGCTCCTTGCAGACCACAAATGCATTTATCAGAGCAGATAAGCTCTGGCATGCTCCAAAGTTTCAAAGACGGCCAGAAGGCTATATACAGAGACACGAGCAAAAAAATGTGATCACTCTTTAATGGACTTTCTCTTTTATTCGGAAACTACACCAGGGGGTTTACTGTCTAAGAAAAATCTATTACGATCGCCTTGAAATTACTAATCAATGCGTCATGCGTCACTATATCTGATAAAAATATCAATAGATGCACTTTGACTGCCAAAATTGAAAGCGAATATGAACAGTTTTGTTATATCTTAGAAATAGTTTTGAGTTCTTGTGTTCCTCACATCATAGATCCCTTCGTTCTACCTTTAATGGTCTCCTCAAATGCCTCTCCCACAAATCTGATATCATACACTCTTCTTTTCTAGTCCAGTCAATCTTGTTAGGGAATGCTCTCCCACTTGACGTCAGAAAGTCATCAAGCAAACTGAGTTTTAAAAACAAATTACGAAGGCTGTACCGCGAGAATCTTTGTAACACCTGTTGATTAGGAATACGCAGATTATCTTCGAAATATCGTTTAGAATCAATTTTCGTTTTATGGTTTTGTATATTAATAGTAGGCAAGTATATATCAATTTATTTTATTAATAATATTTATGTATTAGTATTTTAAGTATATACCATTATCCAGTAGGTATTATTTCACTATTATAAGTACTACATCTACTTCTTTTTCTCTGCACCACCCAAAGGTTGACTGGAAGATAATGCCTTTGGCATTAAGTCCGCCTCTGTACATAATTGTACTGGAAGACTAAATAAAAATAAAAAATAGATTTTGTCACACAATCAAGGGGCAGATAGTAATAACCATTTATTAAAAGAAAAGGATTAAAGGAATGACATTAGACAAACTACTGGCTGTAGACACGCCGTCAGGTGAGTTGTATATTTGTTTGCCAACTTTATTGTAATAATAAACGATGTAGCAAAGCCAACTTTATTGTAATAATAAACGATGTATGAAGGCATTATTTTAATGCGTTCAGTAACGCGTATTCCGAAGTGAACAAACACCAAAATTAATGAAGGTCATCAGGGACAGAAGAAAGAATAGGACAAGACATAGATGATTCGAAATCAGATTTTAAAAATGTTCAATGAATATAGAGATTTTAAAAAAAACAGGGAAGCTCTCGACCTTTATCTCACCTGCAGGCGTAGCACGGGCTGCTAAGAAATTTGTGATAAGACCCAATGACACGTATCCCTTGAGGAGCGTCAAGAATTTTTTATCACGTCAGTCACTAAGGCTGCGTTCCGAAAATCAATAAGAGTCACTATTAGCGCCATTGATTTACTACCAAACGTAGATAGAGCGCTTCATACAAAAACGCGCTTGAAATCTGTCACCTAATCGACTATACATTTGTACTCGCTGATATATACTTGAATATGCACGCCCAAGTGAAAATTACCATAAAGAAAGTACGTATATATCGAATTCAACCTTATTCTGCATTATTACGGCAAATATTTGAGTACAACTGTGGCAAGTTACATCATTTCATACTTAGCCACAGATCAAACGACGTTTTAGTAATTGCTACAAGAAAAAGCTAAATCACTCACTATGGAAAGGAACTGCACGAGTCGCGATTGAGCAGTTCTTCACCGGCCCACTTTTCGATCGTTCATGCGTTATCTACGTTTGGTAGTAAATCAATGATTAGCGCGCTCAAACGCGTCCCGAAATGTTGTGCGCGCTTATGTTAGCCGGCATGAAGAGCCACATGACGCTATCGTTAACGTCATACGCCATCGTGAACTTACGGCGCTAATGCTCTGGAGTGAAATCACTCTAAGCGAACTGTCAGTCTGACGTTTGATAATTGTGTTTTCGGTTCAAAATGATTGTAACTGTTCTGGATGAGCAGCGGGGAAACAATGTTGTAATTAAAATCTACAAAACAAAAAATACTGAGAAGCAATCAAAAGCAAAATGACCTACTCAAACCAAATTTTTAACTCGACATTTGGTTTGACAAATTGATACGGACCGGAATCGTAAGAATGCTGATAGCGGTGTTAGCATTTTTAGTGTTCTTTTTAATTTGAACCAGGCGATTATAATTGTTAGCACTGTGCGTGCTGTTATCGGACCGCAGCATAAATGCGCGCCGCCGTGCTACACTTTAAGACATATGAATTATGTCACTGAAATTGTGAGATAACGCGTGACTCAAGTCCCGTCTTGGCAGCCCGTGCTACGCCTGCTGGTGGTAAGTGACGGTAAGACCAACGATATAGGCGAGCTACATACACCTGGACTCTATAACTGACAAACTGGCTATCTTACCTCTCATTGGCGGAACACACGGAACGGAACATTGTTATTATGGGGACAAACTTGGGTAAGGCGGTGGTAGCTAGCCAGGCAGGCTCGGAAACCCTACCAACCACCAAACCGAGCAGTGAAATTTCTGCCCCTACGGGGAATTGATCCACTCCACTAAACCACGGAGGCGGAGCGGAATTCGATATCGCTCGTGTAGGTAGGTAGGCCTTTAGTATTCTATTCAAAGCTCTAATTAAATTGCCATGCTAACCTGTCGTGGACTGTACTTATTATCGCTCGGCAGTGTACATCTGGTGGACCCGTTTCCGCGGCTGCATCTGTTCTCTTTAAAAATATATCACCGCTCCTGCCGTGATGTGCAGCGTAAATATTTACGTCTGGCCGTCGATGGCTGACGAAGACGTGGCTCGCTTGGCGTTTTTATGCGGTTGCGCGATTATAATGTATTATCGACCCAATTAATTGATTTGGAAAATCTTTCGTTGTCTTCGTGGAACGAGTGTAGAGGTTTTCTTTCTCTTCTATTTGTAAATTTGGTCACTTGCTATCCACGTAGGTAGTCTTTGAGAATGTATTCCTAACAAGATGACATTAATGGGGGTAAACAGAAATAGGACGTTTTATCGAGTACTATTTGAATGAAGATTATTGTGATTTGTTATTATTTTTTTATTTATTTATGGTTGATAAACATAACTATACATCTAAGGCTTATGTTTTTATTTTTTTCCCAGGTTAATCGTCGAGTTTTTGGTCATTGTTTGATGCTTATTACTGTGTTATTTTTTATATAAATCTATATAGAAAAAGTTTCGTCTCGGGCGGGGTTTCGTGCTCGCGTATTCATCATACTCCTTTTTTTTGCACCGTACCCACCGTTAGCTAGACGGCGAGCGTGTGTGGGGCTCTCCCAGCAGAGTGCCACCCCTACCCACTAAAACCTCCCGCCCTGGTGTTCTCCCTGCCCTTATGGGCACGTATGGTAAGGTCCACACTGCGACACCACTACCAACGTTTTCAGCCACCAAACTCTCACCAGCCCCGTCTAAATCTTTAACTGTATCAGTTTTGGTTTAAATGTTATTTAAGACTTAATTTTGGCTGTATTGTATTTCTGTCACTTTCACACGCGTGTTTGATTAATTTTATTTTAGTCGTATTACCAAATTTTAATTGAAAATTAATTGAATCAATTTTAAAATCCTCTCCAAATACAACATTGTAATTGAAATACAACAGCCCATTTTAGGGCAGGCCGTTTACGAAATCCACTCTCTTTTACGGGGGTTGCTTATTCATCATAATCATCATCACAGCTCATATCATATACGTCCCCACCGAAGGGCTCAAGCCTAACCTAAATTAGGGTATTTGGGCTCAGTCAACCACTCTGGCCCAGTGCTGATTGGTCGACATACACTTTTGAATTTCTTCGCAGATGTATACAAGTTGCCGCGTGCTGTTTTGCTTCACCGTAGGAGCAACGGACAAATATACATATGAAATTCGAAAATCACACATTGGTACATGGCAGGATTGAACCCCGGACCTCCCGATTACAATTCCAGTGCCGATTCCAAAGCACCACCAACACTCTTTAGTACATTTAATTAATTTTTAGAATAAATATCTAAAATTTAATAGGTTATAAAGCTCTCGTAGAAACTTACCTACAAAATCGTCAACATAGCAGTTTATTTATATGGTGTAATTTAGGATTTTATTACACAGTTAACAAGCCTTTAACGCGACGAATTCAGTAGTATCGTGAGTTAGGTTATCGCATTTGTTATATCAGTAGGGATATAATTTTAAATCATATGCTTCGACAGAGGGATGCGCTCCAGTGGTCCAGTGTACCCCGAGAATATTAGTCTGCGCATAAATATGTTGTAACCTGCGCTCTAAGATCTGTGGGTTACCTTAACGTCCAGGGTAAACCCCCCAAGGGGTGTAAAGACCTGCAGGCCTATTATGGATCTTTCATCGTATGAAATGGTATACATTTTGAGATAACGAAATCATGCTTCATTCGGTATTACAGATCTCTAATTACAATGGCATAATTTCAATGGTGTCTTCATGATGTAATGAACGAATGATCAAAAATCTGACCAAAAATGTTACGTATTTTTCGTTTTGCACTATGATTTCATAATGATATCATTTGAAAACTATGTCGTTTTGCACTATGATTTCATAATGATATCATTTGAAAACTATGAGATCGGTAATAGATCTGCTGGCCTATAGTTGACCGGGCCCTCCCAGTGTAATTCGGATAAATTGAGTCCCTTAGTCCCTGGATCCCCGACTAAGGACAAGATGGACGTCGAGATGGTTAAGTGGGTGTATGTAACCCCACACTCCATGTGTGTCTAATCGATAGGTACAGTGCGCAACAACATTTCACCTCGTTAAAAACGGTTTAAACATGTTCTACGTGTTAATGAGGGTTGAAATAGCTTCAGGTGTAAACCAAAACGTTTGTGATAAACACGTTTTGTGATAGACCGATTAACAGATAGACAGGGTCACTTTCATTACTACTAGTTCACTAACAAAACTCTCGCTGTAGAAACTCAAAATTCTGTGCACCTACAGTCAGGATTTAAATGTTTAGCAGGTTGATGATAATTTGTATTTAGTCGTGCACTACCGGTTTTGACTGTTTCTATAAAATAAATCAAAATATATTCATCCTGTTAAACATTTCATGGATTTATTGTTGAACTGCATTTTCACGATATTTCAGCCATGGCCGAAACAAATGTTGCCTCGGAAATAATTTATGCCTCGTTTTGTTGAGGGCTCCGGTGGCCGTGAGAAGGCACGCATCGCGACAATGTGTCGCGAGAAGGCGCTTGGTCCAAATGCAACAAGAAATAAATAAAAAAACTCATCAATTAACTCGTACCCATTAAATATTATTCGCGAAGAACAAATATTAATTATCCTGTTCCAACTGCCTCCGTGGTTAAGACCACTTAGAGTTGATCTGGAGCTTCAGGGATCGATTCCCTATGAGGGCAGAAGTTCTTCTGCTTAATTTGAACGGTTGTAGGGCTTCTGAGCTCGTAGCTACCAATCTTAAGTTGTTGCCATTAAAATAATCTTATAATATTGTTATGTTTTGACAATTAGAAGTAAGATAGCCAGTTACCACAGTTGTTGAGGAGTTCAAGTTAAGCTCGATTCCATCTTCAGCGTTTTCTTAACTTTAAAGTAATTTGGCGTACGTAAAATAACGTTATTGTGTTTTTTATTTTGGAAAAGGCATAAGAAATTTATAAGCACCTTTGTAACGATGGTCTTTGTGGACGCTAAATTATGCATTCAGATAATTATTCAGCCATTATTCTTTCCACCACAATATACGCTCCCGTTTATAACTCGAGTCCATGCGGTGTGTTCCCTTGCCAACTGATTCAGCCACGATCTTGGACCGCGGGCTAACAATAGCTGTAATTAACTACAAAGCAATATATAACAAACTAATGTTAAGTCTTATTTGTGACTTTGCACTTTGTATAAAAAATGCTGTATAAATTATGAAATGAATTACAACAAGAATTGTTTTTACCTCAGGCGGGGCTCGAACCTCGAAGTGTCGGTGGCGCTGTGGACTTGGCACTTGCCTTCCAATCAGGAAGTCCGGGGTTCCAGACCGCTATGCACCAATGTGTTTTTCGTTTTTCTAATTTCATGTGTACATTTGTCTGACGCTCGTACGGTGAAGGAAAACATCGTGAGGAAACCTGCATACATCTGCGAAGAAATTGAAAGGTGTATATGACTGTGATGTACTGGGCCAGCGTGGTTGACTAAGGCCTAAATATCCTAACTTAGGGTAGGCTCGAGCCCCTCGGTGGGCTTCTAACCTTTCTTTTCTTCTAGCCCTTCAATATACCGCGTTGACGCACTAACTATAAACGGCTGGTTGCATTTCCTATCTATCTGGATACAAGCGATATAATTTGGTTGTTATAGGCTAGGTATTTTTATCTCCATACAAACCTTCACCATGGTACCCAGGATAAGTGACCAAAACTTTGTGATCTCGAGTTACTCCGTGCTTCGAAAGGCACGTTAAGCCGTTAGTTCCGGGTGCTTCTGCAACCTTTTCTACCCACCAATCCGCATTGAACCAGTTCGGTGGTGTTATAGCCCTAGCCCTCCTCATGTATTTTTTCCATGTAGAAAACTCGGTCCCAGCAGTGAAACGTAATAGGGTGTAATGATTGATGATTATTTTTAAGTTTACTTTATTAGTTAGGAACATGCCGGATACCGACCCAGTAGCTTAAGCTAGCTAGGACTGCCTTTGTCTTTAGATTTTAGAATCGTTTGTCACCCCAGATTGGCGACTATCAGGTTGGGGCCACGGAGGAAACCATCTCGTTAAAATAAAAAAATAAAAAAACGTTATTCAAATATGATTTTATAAAAAGTTGTCTTGAATCGTCCAAATTAAAACTTACGACCAATTCAGGCCCCTATTTCACCACCTGAGTGGTGCGAAAACTATATTGCTGTAGCTTATCAAGTCATATTTTTTGAAAAAGGTCTTATTGATTTTAACGGGATGGGTTTCTGTGTGAAATAAGGTATGTCACATATTTACATCCTGCTTAAGAGGATTGTGAAGCTGTAAATTTTCATACAAAAAGCGATAACGCTTTTCTCCCTCTTTACATTGTCTAATCTACTAATTTTTGGAAGTGTTGTAAATATAATGAAGATCTAGGTTTGTAAGTTTTTGTTTTGAAGTAATATTGTTCACAATACAAATTATTAGCATCTAAATATCCATATTTAGACTTAAAAACTACCTCTAGCATTTTTATCTTTTTGACTAAATTATACTGTATTACAAAAAAAGCAAAACGTACAAATATAGATTAAGGTACTATACTAAATCTAATGAGACCAAAAGTGTCGAATTTCGTAAAAGTTTAGGGGGTAAAACAGTTATCGCCCGAAACAATATTTCAATAAGAAATGCAGGCACTTGCCTCGGACTTTTAACTATATGCGGTGTGCAACAAACTACTGTTTTGAAAGTGCCTACTCAAGCCATGAATTGGCACTTCACAGTCCTTTTAAGTCAATTCTTATTATCTAACCGACTAAAATCGAATTTCACAAAAGTTTTATGAAGCGGTTAAAGTTAACTAACAATCGTTTTTGACACTTATCGTATGAGTAAAATGTTAAAAACGGTTGTTAGTTAACTATAACCGCCTGTTTAAATGTTGGTGAAATTGGACCTAAAGCTACTATGGTTAATGGTTATAACTGGATGTAAAAGTCTGGCAAACGAAGAACAGGAGCTCTACCATGATCGCTTATAGCAAGGTTAAAACAATATTGAAACAGAGACACCGCTTTTGCCGCGTATAGCGCCATTTCGCTCTCAGTGCGGTTTTAATATTGTTTTGTGCGATCATGGTTGGGGGTCTGGTCCATAAATTAATATTTGCAGGATACGTGTCCGGCGAGGAGCTGCCGCCGCTGCCAACACCGCGCTCGGCATTCAATACTAATTCACGTTCAGTATTTGTGGCTAGATGCTGATGTTGTCGGCGCTGGATGCGGCGCGGTTTATTAATTATGCTATGAATTCCTAGAAAGCGCCAAGTTTGATAAAAAATAGATGCCGCATATGCCTACAGAGTTATTAAATTTATACTGTGCGATTTTTGTAGAAACGTATTTAATTCATCATAATTAATAAAAAACTAATGGCGGCGCTAGTAGAGTGACTGTGCCCCCTTAATAGCAAAAAACAAATTTATGTTGCTACTAGGATTGGGACCGGTACTCTAAAATAGAGTATTGTTTTCACAAACGTATAAAGGGAATATTGTTTTCTTTTTCGGTGTAGATGTGTTTATAGTCTACAAATACCAACAGAGTACGCCACAATACATTATGTAGGACGTAACATAGACAAAGGAGAGACGAAAGAAAGAAAGCTACCATAAACCTAATTAAAAACAACCTGATATATTTGCAATCAAGATAAACATATACATAATTATGCTTATTTTGATTGCAAATATACTGTAACTATCTTTAGAAAAGACATTTAATTATTCCAAAAAATGTATTTATAGAGATAAATAAGTAAAAAATTAATAAGTACCTACTCTGTTTTCACGCTGTGTACTTTATGTTTGTTCTACCTAAACGAAGAAATACTTTGGTCTCAAAAAAGTGACAACCATAGTTGAAAACATCACTTTGCCTACTCTCTGAGCTACATACGTAAATATGATTATTTGCTACCAAGATGAAATACTCGTATATTCTAGAAAACGCAACCACATTGTCGACGCAAGCAAGTCCAGTTAATTCCCCCGCCCGCCTTATCCGAGTGTCGCGGTGGGCAGAAAAGTGCTGGGGCAAGGCGGCCATTATCTTCGCGGCTGAGCAGCTCCGCTTGTGCACTTGTTGCCTCTCACGATATCAATTTAACTTTTCCACACACATGTACCTACATACATGTACATAGTCTTCACTCACCACCAGTAGATTAGGGTTGCCATAGCAGCCTAAGTACTGACCGGGACATTAGCAGAAAGGGACTAAAAAAACATAACTTTATTCCTTTATTTTTCCTAAGAAATCAGCTTAAAGTTATATTTGCAATGTAGATTTCATATGAAACACTAATACTCGTATTATACTTTTCAGATCTCTTCACCTTATTTAGGTGGACTGGTTTGCCCATAACATAGGTATGAAATTCTAAACAAAACATTTTTTAATTGACCTTGCATTGAATTATACTTTCGACCATGTCTGCGTGAAGGCGATTAAGTTCTTTAGCTGTGAAGCTAGTAAAGAAAATATGGCGTTACGACTAGGGATGGCGTATAAGTATTGTCATATCAAAATTAAAGTCTGTTTCCTTTCGGCGCGCACCGCCCGCCGCCTGTCTGCGTCGTGCACTTATTACAACATGTAATAAAATATCGGGAAATTTTCTAGATTAACTGGGACGACCGGGACAGAAGTTTCAAACCGGTGATATATCTCGGTGTACCGAGACGGATGGCAACCCTACAATAGATGCAATCGATAAAATCCTTTTCTACATTTATCGCTCGATAGATTCGTTTGAAGCTGGTTTCGTGTGGAAATTATTCTGTAAGCATTGACAAGTTCATTACGTCCGAGACCCAAGCCTAATCTAAGCGTATTTTACGCCGCTTATTTTCATTCGCATCGTTATTTTATTGATTTTTCAATTGCTAGTAACGTTTTCAAAGAAAATGCAAAGTCACAAATAGATTTGTAAGTTTGCTTTATTCTTCAACAATTTTCACAAAATCTAAATTGAATGTTAATCCGTTGTTATTAACAATGAGCAACATCTGTTTTGGCCGTTTTTCATTAAGTATTCTATACTCCTCCTAACATTAATGAAAACGATGTGTATTTTAAAGAAAAACCATCTTGTACCACAGGGAAACGTGTGCGTGATTTGGTAAAGATGTGTGATTTCATAAAGAATATTTACAAGGTTAATATGACAATAGATGCAAAAACGCCACATATCAGATAACAGTAGTAATTTGAAGTGAGTAAATTGTCATCTAAATTGAAAAAAATATTTGTCAAACAAACTAAATAACAAAAAAATGTAAACAAAATATACATAAAGTACACCGGGCAGAGGACAAAATAGAGGAGAAACTAACACAGACATCGCATTTCGCTCTTGTCCCATAATTGATATTTTCAAAATAAAAAGTATTAAAAAGACTAATGTATAAAAAACTATAACTTCCGAGAAACCTGACGAAATGAGCTTAAAATGTTTTTTTGTTTGAATCCTTTATCTTTTGTAGTTTAGGGAAAAAATTAATTTCAAAAGTGTAGTACTTACTTTTGAAGTCAGTGTAGTTTATGGATTATATTAATCATAATGTTGTATATGTTTATTTACTGATTTTATTATGAATTACATGAATGTTATTTGTGTTGTAACCCGTCAAATATTAGCTTTTAAGTTAATTTTCGTCTACGCACAAGTTGTCTAGTAGAGATTGCCGCTTTGGCCTTTTGTTTATACTTGATAATGTAAATTTTTATTTTATAAACAACTAGCTGTACCCGGCATGCGTTGCAATGCCACGTAAATCTTTTTTTTTTTGCTAGGAACCCTCACGGATGTCCCCATAACACCCTACCAAAGTTTCATTACAATCTGATGAATGGTTTCGGAACGCGTAGAGGACGAACAAACATAGTAATACATTGATTTTTATTTATATATGTAGATAAGGATTTTCATTCATTTATTTATTTAAGAGTTAAGTAATAAAATTTTCTCAAAGTGTTTACGCGAAGTTCGTGTGGATTGAGTGTTCTTTTTAAAAACTTTATCCAATCTCTACTAAATTGTTGGCTTGCTGTAAATGTGACCAAAATTGCGACGGCTCGAGAAAGAAAGTTATAGTTAATGAACTAGATGATTGAATCCACACACCTGAAGAAAAAGTCTTTAATGCTACCCGATTTTTTTTATACAACAAACTTGGCATACAAACATACTGCCCACTTGATGGTAAGTGGTAACAGTCACCTATAGTGCATGTGGCTCACGTAAACTTCGCAGCTAATCTGCAACCCCCACAAGAACTACGGTGTACGTTGCCAACTTGTGACATAAGATGTAAAGACACCCAGTAATTTCACTGCCATATCTTACACTTCAAACCAGAACATAGCAGTCCAAGTGCAGCAGTGCAACACAAAGTTATTATGTTTAATTATTATACAACTTCTTCAGATAACTAATAATTTATAGATTAACAGTAGAGGTTTAAAGATGTTTTTTTGGAATAACTACCGAAATATTTTTTTAAAGCTCTACAACATTTGCCATCAGCACCTATGTCTATATCTGTGTGGTTTTAAATTTTATATGAGAATCAAGGTTTGTAAAAGCTTCTCACTAAATTTCAATTCATTTGAAGGCTGCATTGGATATTTATAACTATTTATTTGGATCACTCAATCCACACGCGCGCTTTCAGAGTGATCTTTTAAATCACCGCTTTAAACTTAATAATCAAGGAATAATTCATTGGCATATTGTAATTCTACCTCTGTGAGAAGGGGGGAACACAAAAATGTTCGCCCGTTATACAAATCGTGCCATACAAAAAATGTTATGGGTCCAAACATACGTGGGCGTTGTAAAAGGCGACGCCGCCAACATGTCGTGTTTGTTGTTTAATAGAAATCGTAAAACGAAACGCAGAATCGACGTTTTCGCTCCATTCCCTACTTCCTTCATTCTGGTGACTGCCTGATGTAGCGTAGAGCTGGAGCATAACTTATCAGTGTAAGAGTTTTATGACGCGTAGACATCGCTATCACAGAAAAACACTTGAGAAGAAATTGTAATTCCAATATATAAAAATCTCATGTCGCAGTGTTTGCTATCAAACTCCTCCGACACATAGCGACCATACAGTTTCAAATTGCAAGGTATGCAACAAAACAGAAAGATGGACATATCTTCGTGTAAATAATCCGTGAGAATTTAATTGATTTATTATAATAAAAATCTCGCGTCACAGTTTTTTGATATCGAACTCCTCCGAAACGGCTTGACTGATTTTTGAGAGGTCTGAGAATAGATCGTAGGCTATGTTCTATTCCCATAAGTGATAAGGGTGCCCGGCTCCAGATTTTATTGGACAAATTATCGAAACGTAGTTCCCCGCGAACTACGGTATACAGCTAGCATTATATAGAAAAATCTACTTAAAAAGATTCATTATTTATTTCCCATTATGATATTTTCGAACAGGTAGTGTAGAGAAATATTTATTTTTTAAACATTTTACTTGTATTGCATACATCTTAGTTGTGGTTGGAATGTATATATGCATACAAAGATTAAATAGATGATGATCTTATCTAATTAGAGTCTTGGTAAATATGATACTTGTTTGACATAAATAAGAGCCTGAAAGGTCTATCTTTTTCTTCTCCATAAATATTAAAATCTTATACATAATAATTATCTTCGTTTTATATATAAAAATGAATAGCTGTTGTTAGTCTCACTAAAAAAACTCAAAAACAGCTCGACTGATTCCTACGAAATTATCTGTTGTGTGTTTGAATAGGTCCAGGGAGGGTTTAAATGTACAATTGGACCCAATGTAGGTGGCGCTGTAATCGGGCAGGACAACGTCTGCCAGGCCCACTAGTATCGTATTAAAATTTTTGAGTTTAAGTGGGGTTGTCGTATTTTTAGAGCTCGTATCTCAAAAGGAAAAGGCGAAACCCTTTTAGGATCACTTCGTTGTCCGTCTTGTCTGTCTGTAAAGACCCTTGTCTCAGGAACTCATAGACATATCAATCTGAAATTCATATCGAAAAACTATTGAGAATTATAGTTGAAAATGTTCAATGCCTATGTTGATGGCGCTTAGTACTCTGTCTATGATATTTGAATGTAAATAAGGGGAGTTAAAAAAATCAAAAGCGAATATGAAAAATGTAAAACAATCACTACCTTAAACATATCACTTGTGCATGGTTTAACTGAAATTCAGCATTGGGTTTCACGCTAAAAATTGAGGCATGTTCGAGTTACTTTCGGATCCTCTCTTTCCGGATCTGGTTTATAGCCGCCTCCGTGGTCTAGTGGCTGAGACCACCGGGTGGTTATCGGGAGCTCCGGGGTTCGATTCCCCATGGGGGCAGAAATTTTTCTGCTCGGTTTGGTTGGTGGTAGGGCTTCTGAGCCCGCCTGGCTAGCTACCACCGCCTTACCGAAGTTTGTCGCCATTACAATGGTAATAGCATTTATGTTCCGACAATAAGAGGTAAGATAGCCAGTTCCTCAATTGTTAGGGAGTCCAGGGGCCCAACCATGATCGCTTATAACAAGGTTAAAACAATATTGAAACAGAGACACCGCTCTTGCTGCGTATAGCGCCATCCCGCTCTCATTTCAATTTTGAGTGGTCATGGTTAGGGGCAGGTGAAGTTCGCTTCCACATTTGGCCTTATCCTCACTTACCATCAGATGAGTTGAATGCCATGAGCTTCCCTGTCGTATGTGAAAAAAAATCAGAGATCGCGCACAGAGAGTTTTATACAAACTTATCTAAGTATATCACTTCGTTTCTACATATTTACTTATGATTCTAGGTCAACAGGAAGTGCCCTTTAGGTTTGTTTTCCCTGTAAAATCGCAAAATATGCGAAAATTATAATAATGATTTCGTAAAAAATATTTCAGTTTCATTATAATTTTATGTTACTTAATATCAACAGCTTTTAACAATACTTTCCAAAGCACTAATATGATCAAATTAAAACAATGGAACCAACAGGTTACCTATTATATGAATGACAATTTAAGTTTAACAACATTCTAAAACTCAAATATTAAAACTTTAACGAAACGTGTTTTATACGATCGCCTGTTGTTCAATTGAACGCTGTTCAATTGATAATTTTCATTTGCACCCACATCATTCACACACCTCTCGTTTCCTGGGGTGCGCTAACGAAAACACATTTTACTGCATCCGAGCATCGCCAAACTGAATATTTGATGACTACACGTATCGCTACGACGCCGACCTGTGCTACGGAGCACTCACTTACTGCAATATGTAATTTAGCGACTATCAAGTCCGTAAACCAGTATTTCGAAGCCGCCGCTGCGGGTAGAGGTGGTTAATATAGCGCGCTATCTTCGCATAGTGCACATCGCGCGCTATGTAAAAATGTAGGTAACAGCTATTGTAGCGCTATAACGCTATGAATGAACATATCGCTATCTGAGATCGCACGCGACAAACTGGTAGGTTACTATTATTATTTGTTCCTGCCGTATGCTACATTATCGCGTACGATCGATTATCGTCCAACTAGCTACATGGGCCAGCTCCACTCATTAGTTCCAACGCCTTGGCGCCTTGGTCCCAAGGCTGGTACCAACTACCAACGCTGGCCCCAACGTTGGAGCCAATACCTAATAATTTTCTAAATACACACGTTGAACAAGTGGCGTTGGGGCCAACATTGGGACTGACGTGTGGAGCCGACGACGCTACGTAGCATGCTACGAGACGTAACGTGCTACGGGCCCCGTCACGCTTCCTAAAATATAGCACGCTATTTAATAGCACAGCATATTTCATAGCATGCGAGAAATGTATAGCTTATAGTGTATAGTGCCCTAGTACTTATAACCGTTTTGAACAACTCTGGTTGCGGGCACATATTCCTCCGCCTCACGAGACTATAAAACATCGGCGACAGATTTAGAGTAGACTTTCAACGCCGTGAGAACGGAAATAGATATATTATGTACATTTAAGAGGCTTACTTAAATAATATATATCACATTGTTTGTACTAAATATTCGACTGTGTCTGTGTATCAGATATGCGTTAGCGAACCATAATGTACTTACCTAAATGCAGGCCGGGCCGTGCATGGGACTCTCCATTTAACCCTACTGCCTATAACACGTTTCGAATTAATTCACTCAATGCGACAATATGTAAACATTGGCGTTTGTATTAGTTTCTGACAAGGAATGGAACCAGCTAAATAAGCAGACCAACCTTAGGGTGGAAGAGTAGCCTTCTATCCATGAGCGGTGGTGAATATTACCCTTTACCTTGCTGTCTGCTTTTACAACTTAACTTTTTCGAAAAAGAAGGCACAAGTATTTCCTGTCGCCTGCCATCATTTCTTACGACATTTGACAGTAATTTTATTTTCACTGATGCACTCTTTGTGCTTTCACTCGTATAGTCTCATAGGGTTCTTAACCGACACGACCAGCACAGGCCATGCCTTACGAAACACGATGTTTCACATTTTCGGTCAATCATCAGAGACCACAGTAAATATTGCTCAACTTTTGTAATCGCACGCGGAGCGCATATGTTACTGCGTCACACTCCTGAAGCCTTCAAGATGGACACTAAAGTTACAATCAATATGCTATCAAGAACGAATACTCACACTTTCTCCTATCCTTTCTATACAGGCTCTTCAATCTATCGCCACACCTCGATACAGTGAGGCAAACCGCTTAATGCCAACGTTGAAAGTTGCAATATAGTTTACACCCATAAACCTTTACGATAATGTCTGCGCTAGATGAATTTACACACCTCCGAATGCAACTGCATTCGAAGCTCTATTTCCATGCGATAGAACTGTCTGCGGCGTTCTTTTATAGCTCCCGAAAAAGTTTCGGCGTTCAAATGTCTGGATCGACAAGTTATTGACAAATTTTATTGTTCCAATAAAAGCTTGCCACGTGTCTATGCTCTCGATTCAGTTTAGGCGGTGTTCTTATTGAAATAAGATGATGAAACTCAATCTCGTGGACGGATTTAGCAGCCGAGCTTAAAAGCAATGCGGTTCCTCAAGTTTTAAGACTGAACGATAAAGTGTGCCAGCTCATCCCTTCGGGATAAAATTTTGATGGTTCGTTTGGTTTATTTGCAGATTGATTATATTCTCATTAAATATAGGACTCCGTATTTTGTCTTGTTTCCGCACATGTCGGCTGTCACATGTCAAAATAAGACAAAACACGGAGTAACTAATCCGAGGATGATCCATGGAGTAACATTTTTATTAATAAGGCTGTAAAAGTCTCCAATATAAAATAAGCCGATACGGGTTCCAAAATGGATGTATAATATAAAAAAAATATCATCATCATCAACACAGCTCATATACGTCCTCACCGAGTGGCTCGAGCCTACCCTAAGTTAGGATATTTAGGATTAGGATATTTAGGATATTTAGTCAACCACGCTGGCCCAGTGCGGACTGATCGACTTCACATACACATTTGAATTTCTTCGCAGTTGTATGCCGATTGCCCCACAATATTTCCCTTCGCCGTAAGTTCGTCGGATAAATGACATATTATGAAATTTTTACTATATTAAGATAATTTAGTATTGTTTGAATGTACTGTAATATGGTGTGTGTGTGTGTTTGAGTGCAAATAAACTTTTATCTATCTATCTAAAAACAAAAAAAAACACACTGATACATGACAGGATCGAACCCCGGGTCTCCCGATTAGAGACGAATCCACAGCGCCATCGACGCTCATACAGCTACGTATGAATAACTAATAGTTACGGATCTGAAAAAAAGACGGACGGAGCGTTGTTGAATCACGAGTGAAGCATGCAAATGACAGCATATTTTACATCTTGTTCGTAGAAAATTTTTTTTACAGAAAATAAAACCGACTTCAAAAACACTAAAAACTTAAAAATAATATAAGAATAGGTACAGACAACATCACACTTCTATATTGAAGTCGGCGCCAAACGATGATCTCCTAGAAAGTGTTAAAATTTGTCACCGACTTCAATATAGAAGTGTGATGTTGTCTGTACCTATTCTTATATTATTTTTAAGTTTTTAGTGTTTTTGAAGTCGGTTTTATTTTTTATAAATTTTTTTTTTATTTTTTACATTTTAGTGAATGAAATCTTAAAGAAACCCTAATTTAATACCAGCTCACCTAGTGTTTTCCTCTATTTTCTATGGGATCCCATCATCAGATCCTGACTTTGGTGACCATGGGACCCACCCACCCTTGCAGTATACTCTATCGAACACAAAAAGAATTTTGGAAATCGGTTTAAAAATGACGGAGTTATGAGATAACAAACATAAAAAAAATACAACCGAATTGATAACCTCCTCCTTTTTTGAAGTCGGTTAAAAAATGACAGCTTTTGCTGGTACATTTGTGTGATTGTAGGTCGTGTAGAAACACATGAAATTGTCTTACTTTGCATGCTTCACATATTTTGTTTAAGGCCACACTACGTCCGTATTTTTTGTAGGTCCATGGTTACGTTATAACTATTAGTTATTCTGTGTTAAAGCTTCTGAGCCCACCTGTCTAGCCACCCCCCTCTTACTTAAGCTTGCCACTGTAATGACATGTCAATAACACTGAAAGTGCAACAATCAAGGGTTATGAGTGGGTGCCATACCACAATAGCCTCAGTTGTTGAGGAGTCCAGGTGGAGAATGATGTGAGCGTCGGCGTAGCCTAATTTTAGTTCTGCAACCGCCTGAGGGAGTGAAAGGCATGGTGCATGCTAGTTTTAGGATTTATAAATGTAGTAACCCAAATAAATATTTTTGATTTTGATACTTAGATAAGTTAGCACGTAACCCTTTGTGCACGAGTTCAGCTCGCACTTGACCGCTCTATTCGATGATCCAAAAGTAACTGGAGCATGCCTCAATTATTTGCGTGAAACCCAATGCTGAATTTCAGATACTTAAGCCGTGCACTTTTTTTTTCAATAAATAAACAAATCAAATAAATAAATAATATTTTAGGTGGTGACTGTTTTACAATTTTTATATTCGCTTTTGATTTTTTTATCTCCCCTTATTTACACTGAAATATCGTAGGCAGTACTAAGCTCGCTTTCACTTTCGGCATTATAATCACTTACCTGTGCGCTGCGCCATCGTAGGACACATTCCGTCTTATTACGAAATATGGTCTACACAAGAGAAAGCGCACTAGGTTTAAACCAAGACTAACTTTAGACCAGGTTTTGTAATATGACCGATTTTGTTACCTAAACGACACCACCCTCACAGGAAACCGTAGTTGCTGTGTCCGGTAGCGGTAATCGGACACAGTCGCCGGGCTATGGATTACTGACAGCAATTCGTTGCTTTTCTTCCATCAGTTTCATGATGGACATTGATGGAAAACCATAATTTTGCTTGTTGTGTTAATTAAACATCAACGCAGACGTCGCGTCGATTAACGAATATGTACAGGAATATCAGTGACGTCAATTCAAATGGTTACGTCAGACCTGGATTCTGAATACATCCAGATACCCTGCAGACCAAACACGTTTTGATCGACGACGGTTATGTGGCGAAGCTTTGGACACTTTTGTGTCCAATTGACACAAAATGTGTCTACGTCTACGCAAGAGTGGCTGATTTCATATTGTTTATATGAAAATAAAATATTCACTGGTAGCTGGTTTCCCACACACGACACACGTTTGCGCAGCGCCTAAAAGAAATGAAGACCAAAAGCTTTTGTGTGTATTTTTAGGGTTCCGTAGTAAGCAAGGAACCCTTATAGTTTCGCCATATTTGTCTGGCTGTCTGTGTGTCTGTCCGCGCTTTTACTCAGAGACTATTAGTACTAGCAAGCTGTAATTTGGTATGGGTACGTATATTAATCATGCAAAAAAAGTGGTAGAAAAAAACATTGAAAAAAAAAATTTTTTGGGTTGCTCCCATACTAGTAAAGTGGAAGTATTTTTTTTCTCTACTAACCCATCGTGTCGAGTATTGTTTAATAGGTCTTTAAAAAATAATGTAATGTTCAGAACACCATTTTTCGATTTAGGGATCCGTTTCTGAAATATTTGGTTTTAAAGTGCAAATTTTTGTTAGAGGTAAGTGTCCCCCCCCCCCCCTCTATCTGGTAAACGGTTATATTTGGACACGTGAAAAAATTACAACAGTAGTATATATAACGAAGTTTAAAGGAAAACTATCAGAATTGAGTACTAAGTACAAACTAAAAAGTTATAGACGACTACTAATTAGTACTGAATATAAATTTACGAACCAAGTGAAGTTAAGGAAATATAAAATCATTGCAGCCTTAATAATAATAAAAATGCCTAATTTAATAGCAACGTATTCAGTAATCTGTGGCAACCTATTGTGAGGTGTGAGTGTGAACTCAAAGTTGGCATTGCAACTACGCTACGCAACCCTACACTGCGCGTGGCCCGACACGCACTTGCCCGGTTTCTTTGTGATAGTTTGCCTTGCGGGTCCCTCAGATGTGTATGTTCCTATTACCCCGAAAGGCACAGACGGTGCGTTAGAACATTCTTCAGCTGAAAAAGGGAACCCATTCGGTCTTATTACAAAACGGCGTGGTCTAAGCTTAGTCTTGGCTTAAACCTCGTTGTAATACTTGTGTTAATAGCAGTAGATAGAAACAGCGTCAGATATGAAGACTAAGCTTAGAAAATGTTTTGTAACTAGACGCATTAAGTTTTATTTGGAACCCTTGATAGCCCCTGTTGATTGCAATTGCTTAATTTTTTGTTCTTTACTGACCTTGCAGGCGATGCTGTTCTACGCGCCCCGATGGCTGTGGAAGTCCTGGGAGGGCGGCAAGATCCGCGCGCTGATGATGGACCTGGACGTGGGCGTGTGCACGGAGATCGAGAAGAAGACCAAGAAGAAGCTCATCCTGGACTACCTGTGGGAGAACCTGCGCTACCACAATTGGTGGGCGTACCGGTACTACCTCTGCGAGGGGCTTGCCTTTGTCAATGTTATAGGTAATTTGATTTAGTCCAATCTTAGGGTAATTTTACAGCGGCCAATCTTATTTGCGCAGAAAATATGGTACACAAGTGTCTACAGAAACACATGCACTCTGCACGCATAAACCTATGGGAAGGTTAACTGATACGACTAGACCGAGATCAGGCTCCTCTTCACGGCTGACCAGCTGTACTTGCTATACAAAACTCTAGTACGGTCCGGTATAGAATATTGCTCGCAACTCTGTGGCGGCTCCGCCAAGCACTTACTCAATGCTTTGGATAGGTTGCAGCGGCGTGCAGCACCCGCCATTGGCGATGAAGAGGTGACCAAGAACCTCGAACCTCTGCAATTGCGTCGCGGTGTTACGTCACTAAGCGCGATCTAACGTCTTTACCACAGCGAATGTTCTGAGGAGCTTTTTTCCCTCATCCCACCTTCTCCTTTCCTTTTATGAACTATATCACTTGTCTGCGTGGTCGCCTAAGAAGTTTGGTAACTCATTTCTATGTCGCACAAATAAAAAATGGAACTTTCTGCCAGCACACGTGATCACTCCTTCTTACACTCCCGGATCCTTTAATAGAAGCACCTTCCAGGTAGGCTAATGCAGCGTGTATTTCCTCTCGTGCACTAGCTGTCCTCGCATTCTGACTTCACTTCCACACACCATCAGGCGTGATGGAGTCATTTGCTAGGTCCACTATAAAAATGACAAGGCCCACTGGTTGTGCTTTCCGAAACACGGAGAACCTCAAGAGTCAAAACGTTTTCCATTTTTGGTCACCCATCAGGATCCTGATCACAGCGATCGTTGCTTGACATTAGCAATAATAATGACCAACGCACATGCCACTGCGGCACCTATATCCTATTTTTTTATATCGTCCACTCCACGAGTATAACGAAGTAATAATAGATAATCAACATTTTGTACAATTCCTAAATTGGCATATCAGTCTCACGACTAATTCACTTCGCCCCGCTATTAACTTTTCAAACATTTCCTCAATGAACTTTGATCTGTCACCTGTCTGGAACGGTGTCACGTGACTCGATAAAATTCCAATAGCCTCCTCAGATATAAATCTGATCTCAGAACAATCTCAGAACAATATTAGTTATTGTTCTGAGAATCTGATCGACGGAACACTATGACGCGACAGTGATCACGGATTATACGACCCCTATTTTTTATTAACAAGGTTATTTTTTATTAAGGAGCCGTGAGCTTGTTCACACATGCAAACTGAACAGCTTTTACTATGGAACCACTCTTCGCGAAAAAAATTCTGCGGTCAGAATTCACCGGAAGGAGACTCTGTACCAGGGTCGCCTGCTTGCGTACCTCCGCCTTACCTATTTCTGTCGCAAATCATCAGTGCTTGCATTGCTGTGTTCCGGGCTGAAGGGTAAGATATGGCAGTGAGATTACTGGGTACCGTGACGTTACATCTTATGGCACAAGTTGGGAACGTACACTGTGGTTCTTGAAGGGGTTGCAGATTTGCTGCGAATTTTACCATCAGGTGGGCAGTATGTTTGTTTGCCAACGTAGTTGTATAAAAAAGTATTTAGTACATCTGAGTTAATTTTTTTCGCGATTTCATGATTGGCCACATAGTTCAAATAGCTCGGTTTGCTTGTCTGAACAAGCAGAAAAAATATGGCTTATATCTAAGTATATTGCAAACATAGTCTGTATCACAAATTAATTAATTTAATATGAGTTCGACATTTACACTTAATTAGGTAAAGAATTTCGTTGAAATGCCGGTACCAAGTATGAACATACATTATGACATAGACAATCAAGCAGCTGCATATTCGAATTCAATCCATAACATCACATTGCCTCACGTCAGGCACCAATTCACCGAACTATTTTTACAAACTCCTCCCGCGTATAATGCAAAACCTATTTGGGAATGCCCAGGTCGTCTGCAGTTCATGACGGCGGCTTGAATAGATCATGCGGATTTGCGAGTTTCGGCTATTTTTACATTGGCTGTTCTTTTATTTCCCTTTAATTTTTAATAGATATAGCAACAGCGCATTTAGCTCCAGCCGACCAGATAGATAAGCTGTGGCACGTTTTTGTCCTCTTTTTCTTACTTTTGTTTATATGTATATCTATATCACAGGCTATGACGAAAATCAAAATACCTAATACTGATTTTCGTCGTAATATTCTATGGATTTTTAACGGCAATGAAACCGAAATCAACAAGAATCGAACGCAGGCGACGCTCGATTCAAAATGGCAGAAGGTAGTGTGAAGGTTTTTACCAAAACT
The DNA here is from genome assembly GCA_963935595.1 of Schoenobius gigantellus. Lineage (NCBI taxonomy): Eukaryota > Metazoa > Arthropoda > Insecta > Lepidoptera > Crambidae > Schoenobius > Schoenobius gigantellus. The sequence continues at coordinate 43,475,657 of OZ012544.1, read as the reverse complement.
CGTAGAAATTATAGTCGAAGGATAATTATGAATTCAGGAAGATTGACAAACTAGTAACGAATAATTCAGGATGATTGGAAATCGTAAGAATTTAGTAACACAAACGGCTATTCTAGCTTTTAATTGTTCTAAAATCTCCTAGACTATCACCAAAAAATTGCTCAATAATTTCTATAAAATATTAATGTTCTGATTGAAATTATCCTTCGATATACTAGTACCTACATACCAATTACCATACTTTAACACCACATGGAATTCTTTAGACTGTGAAGTGTGACAAACAAAATATAAACAATCTTTCCTTGTCTTTTTACATTATTGATTTACCTAATTCATTTCATTTCATTAATAACTGTTTTTTATGAAGCGCCGCTTAAAGCGCTGTTACCTCAACTTTTATCATCTGTAATTTGACATTTAGGTAATCCAGAACCCTCATAAGTAAGGGTGTAGTTTATATGATATTTTAAGTACTATGTAAATAATTCAAAAGTCCAAGACTAAATCAAAAAATGTGGACGAACCTTATAAAATAGTGCAATGCGGCGAAAAATGTAAACACTTGTGCTCTCTCGGCGTATTTGGCACCAGTTCCGCAAATACCTTGTGATACAAATGCAAAGCTGCTGGCTTAAAAAGGCTGAAACGCCACAGACAATACATTACTGTACTTTTAACAGTATCTGACAAGTGAACGCTTGTTAATTTACAGCCGAAAGTAAAGCTCACCTATTTTATGACTAATTTACAGCTTATACAGATAATAAATAGTAAATAAACTGTCACATAAACCAACATTTCAGTTTTAATATCAGACATATAAACAATAACGTGATGGATATGATTTTAAGGGATTTATAATGTGACACGGAATCGTCGGCGCGAGCGGTCGGGCCATTTTGTGTTATGTGTAGGTACACAATAAAACGGCGTGGCAGTTAAGGTTTTATGTCCGTTTTAATCTGAACCTTTATGATTTACAGTACAGGCTAGTTCGATATTCAGGGCAGGGGCCGCGACAGATGGCTCTCTGATATTCCACGAAACGTCTTGTTAGGAGTGTGTGGAGCCGCGAAGTAAAGTGAAAATAAATTAGGTTAAAAGTTTTTAATACCTAAAAATTTTAGCAAACTTAAAAGATGATAATGAGAAACTACGGAATTTAGCTGCAACCACTAACAATATCTTACATATATTTTTTTTTTAGTTTGCAGCCATCACTATTTATAATCATTTTTTTCTCTTAATTTGAGGCAAACAAACAGACAATAATAGTTTTACTTACAAACAATGTTTGATACACAAAAATTGTGTCATTGTCAGGCCTGCTGTGCGAGCATGGACTTGTCGATCGACATTTATATCGATAGACAAAAGCATCTGTCCTTTTCACACATTGATTTACTACCAAACGTTTGGTAGTAAATCAATGTTTTCACAGCTTAAGAATATCTGTCAAATTAATCTATTTTTAACCGACTTCAAAAAAGCAGGAGGTTATCAATTCGGTTGTTTTTTTTATGTTTGTTACCTCATTAAATTAGGGTTTCTTTCACTAAAAAGATTTCATTCACTAAAAAGTAAAAAATAAGAACCGACTTTAAAAACACTAAAAACTTAAAAATAATATAAGAATAGGTACAGACAACATCACACTTCTATATTAAAGTCGGTGACAAATTTTAACACTTTCTCGGAGATCATCGTTTGGCGCCGACTTCAATATAGAAGTGTGATGTTGTCTGTACCTATTGTTATATAATTTTTATTTAAGTTTTCAGTGTTTTTGAAGTCGGTTTTTATTTTTTGTAAAAAAAAAATTGTCGAGTATGTCAATCTTAAATGCATTGTTAACACAGAACACAGAAAGAGGTTAGAAAGGCAATCATGCACCGTTTGTACGGGAACCGCTGTCGCCAGTTTTGCTCCCACTTCTTTTCCTTGCACCGCCCATGCAAAGTCGCGCGAAATCGGGCTGAACCAATCACAACGCTCACTGGGCTCCTCATTCACAGAAATTCACTGTCGTCAAGAGCCGCGTGTACAAATAACATTATTTTAGTGATTGACATCAATGAATAGTTATCGATATTAAATATTGCCAGCTATTTAACCATTTGAAATATTTAGAAAACCAAAAAATAATTATTAAGTACTTTCATTATACGTTTATAATTAATAATATTCAAGTAATTTTTTGTTTCTATGAAACAAAATTATAGCTTTTTAGCTCAAAAATGTTGTAGGTTAGACGTAAATTAAAAGAAAAACTATAATACTATAATGCAAATGTTCTATTTAGAAATAAGTATTTTTTTTAATTTTTTTTCCTGGGTGTTGATGCATTTGAGCTATTACTTGACAGTACATTGAACTGAAAATAATTACGAATTTATTAATTGACTATTACATTTTAAATTTATTTTTATGTTGTCGTTATTTTTACCTGTAAGATTTTTTTGGGACTGTCTTTTATTATCAAAGAGGTTGATGTTATTGAATCCAAAATGTCCTAGAATAAATCAAGTACCTTATATGTAATGTATTTTCTTAAAACTTTACGATACTTATTTTACATAATATTCATAAACATAGCTTTACCTGTCTCATCCGTTTTGTTAAATCATTATCGTTTAGGTTATTTCTCGCTTCTGTAAGACTACGTTTTTGTGATTTACCATTGTTTAATTTCTCTTTGATTAACGACGAAGTAGAACTTCTCGCATCATTTATCTTAAACATAAAAAAGTTGGCTTACTGATATTGCAATCATTATTTGATATCATTAAAAAATTATAATACATACTGCAGAATACAAATACACGACTTTTTCATGTGGTATTACACTGCTTTTTAAATACTTGTTCCCAGATTTTTTTATATCAAAATCATTTTCACTAAAATATTTTGAGCAAGTGGTGCTTGACTTAGTAGGAATCCATTCTTCTCTACCTGTTGCGTCAATCCACTTTTTACGTATATCCGGATCTTTAGGAAAACTAAAATAATATGTCCAAAAACAGTTATTAAAAGGGTATAATTGATAGTAAAATATATTTCAAAAAAATAAATCAATACAAAAACCACCAACAGCCTCGTGAACAAATGTTCGTGCTTATCACACAAACTACATAACTTAGGAATAAGAACAAGACTAACACAAACATTTGTTCCCGCCAGGATTTGAACCTGGACTGCTTGATGTAAAGCTCCGTTACTGACCACTTTACCACGGCAGCGCGGCGTCCTAACGGCGTGTCTAGTATTCATGATATAACAAGCTGGCCACCTACCTATGCTAAAATAGTCATATAAATATTATGGTGATATTAAAAATTCTTAGTTGTAAAATTAGTTTAGAATTTGTCCATAATTTTTTTACTAATCGAACTAATTGTATCGTGAAAATTGAAATTAATTTTACAATTTTTATCTTTGATTACATCGCCGTACTTATATGAATAGGATGTTAGAAAGGGTAGGTGTTAGCTTCGCCAAACATTCTGTATTCGAAAAGTAATAATTATTATTATGGCATTTTAAGTGACAAATAATATGTTATTTTTACTTAATAGAAATATTTTAAAATATACATTTATCGATAAAATGTAATGCGTGCGTTTTTTGATTAGCACGGCACTATCCCTTGTACTGCGACTACTGCGTTAATGCTCATTAAGCCAAATGCGTCACAACCGAAAGCAGTGTACTACATTACGCGCTCTAAGTAATATGGCAAAAATCGCGTGCGTACATTGCCGGTAATGTATATTTTTTAGAAAAATATTATGTAACTTATCGTTATGATCAGTTTTGGTGGATTTTGACATTATGATCTATGGAATATGGTCATTATGATCAATTTACTACTTACCGATGAAAAGAAATTCCTTCTTTAGCTACACTTGATACCTGACTTCTTGTTTTACAAGTAATTATAGCACAAGAAGGCATTTTTTTATATTTATAGCGCCGCGCTTCACGATACACTCACTGTTGTTGTCCGTCAGTGATTAAACAACGCGTTCGCGTTGCGGGGCCGCAAGTATGAGCATTTAGTCATAGTTGTGGCTACGCGTGCCCCGCCTACATAGCCCTTCTAACCTCTTTCTGTGTTCTGTGATTGTTAAACTGTATTTTAGCTGTCAAATTTTGTTTATCGAGAGTTCCATGCTCGCACCCCTGCGCCTATAGCCAAAGTATCATTCGCGTTTATTTCGATCGAAAGGCAATGTATGAGAATGACTCGAGGTGTGAAATCATTTCCATACACTTTGTTCTTCTTACTCCGTTATCGTTTATTGAATTGTTCCTTTGTCTAGGCCTCTTGCGCCATTATCAATAAATAAACTAAAATAAAAAAAAATACAAAAATACCTATTAATAAGATACTAAAATATTGATAGAAAAGAAAACAATGAATTGACACAGAACTAATAAATTGATTGAACTTAACTACACATAACTTTTAAAACAATAAAAAGAGGTTTCATGCTAATTTTACAATGTATAAATTATAACAGTAATAACTTTGTCTAGGCCTCCTGCGCCTTTACAATAATATACTAAAAGAATATTGATAGAAAAGACAACAATGAATTGACACAAAACTAATAAATTGATTCAACTTAACTACACATAACTTTTAAAACAATAAAAAGTGGATTCATGCTAATTTTACAATGTACTATAAATTATATATCAGTTATAAAATTCTATACTTTACTCTAGCATTTTTTACTGTAAATACGTTATATTGTAGGTCCATGGTTATAATATGCAACATTTTTAAACCGACTTAGAAAAAAGAGGGAGATTCTCAATTCGACGCGTATGTTTTTTTTTTTTTGTGTGTGTTACCTCGTAACTCCGTCATTTGTTAACCGATTTTCAAAATTCTTCATTATTCGTAAGAGAACCTAGTGTCACCAAGTCAGGATTTGGTGTTGAGATCCCAGAAAAATCGAGGCTCTTTATGTTTTCGATTCTTAATGGTACTTCTCTTTATGTTTACGATTCACCGATTGCTTGAGCACGCAAGGTCAGAAAAATATGTAGAGAATTTTTTTTCTTTCGCACAGTACAAAAAAAACTTTCGCACAAATTTCAAGTCAATGCAAGTGGCCGCTGCACGCCGGTTTACTGGCCCCACGGAAGGAACAGCACGCCGAGCAAATTTCAGTCGCACTGTACGCGCCAGTTTTTGTTATTGGAAACGCAGCGGCGAGCACCGCACGCAAACAGATTGAGGCATCCATACTAATATTATAAATGGGAATGTGTGTGTGTGTGTTTGTTTGTCCGTCTTTCACGGTAAAACAGAGCGACGGATTGAAGTGATTTTTCAAGTGGAGATAGTTGAACGGATGGAGAGTGACATAGGCTACTTTTTGTCTCTCTCTAACCCCCCCCCCCCTTCCCTAAAATGGGGGGTGGAAGTTTGTATGGAGCATTTCGCAATTTTCAAGGTAGAAAGCTAAAAATTGGTATGCAAACTATTTGTGACTACTAAAAAAATCGTGCATCATTTTTTTTTTTGGAAATCTGCCCACAACCCCTTAAAAGAGGTGGTGAATATATGGGACTTTTTGCAGTTTTCAAGGTAAGAGGCTAAAAATCGGTACACAGACTCTTTGTTACCAACGAAAAATACCTGCCATATTTTTTTTTAAATCTTCGGTGTTACCCCGAATTTAACGCGAGCGAAGCCGCGGGCAAAAGCTAGTAACATATACGCGACGGCCGAGCCATTGTTTTACCTCCTTTACTCCTTATTCGTACAGTGAGTCTACTTATGACCTACACAATCGATATTCCAATAGAAATAATATAAGTTTTATTTTTCAATACGATCGTGTTCGATTCCCAAACTGAGTACAAGTTTTTTTTTATTCATGTATGCAGTTTTTCTTGTCACGAAAATCGATGACATGGTTCCTAAGAACAAATCTTTGTATGACTTATTACAGCCTTGCCCATACTGACCAATCTAAATCATCATCGGCATGCCGCAGAACACGCAGAACACGGCAAATATTTAATATTCTTTACTAACATAGCTTATAAGTTCTATTACACTAACCAAATTGTTATATATATTATGTATGGTAGTTTGTAAGGTATATATCTATGGGCCTAAGTTGCCTGATAATAAATAAATAAATAAAATAAAAGTGACAGCCTGTATACATACACGAAAACATTGCATGTTCAAATTTTTATATAGAACTATGCATTTTCTTTAAAAATGCAAAATAAATTAAAAAAAGACTAAATCGATAAGGAAAAAAACATCGCCTCGGGCGCGGATCGAACCCGTGTCCCCAACATACCGTGAATATTCCCCTCACACTCACTCACTCACTCCTATGTAATCAGTGCGGGACGATCTACGCAAGGTCATTGGGAGCACTATGCGCCTGTATGGACGTTTAGTCTCAAAGCCTCTCACAGGCTCCGGGTGAATGTTAGTTTTTAAGTTTTGTGTACTTCCCCCCATTCCCCATACTTGAGTAGCTCAGTAGCTTTATTTTTAGTATTAAAACGACCAGCGAATGAGGAAATTACGTCATTCAATGAAAAATACGTGAGTAATACTTTATCTAAAAATCTTTTGGAGCCTGTCAGGCTACACGTCCATAGTTGTGTTATAAAAATATTTGTGCTTACAAATATTTTTATAACACAACTACTTTGTTCTCTTTTTAGATTTTCTTGTAAACTTTGACTTATTTATGTTGGAATAGTAAAAAAATAAAAGGGAGTATGGTAAATATTTATTTTTTATAATTTCTACTTGATTTTACGGCTGAAAACGTAGTTGTACTTAAAATTACCCAAAATGTGCCCTTATATTTTTCTACAATTGTTATAAAAAAGTGGCTTATATATTCACGTATTTTTACTATAACTAAACCATACTTTAAGTTAAATATAGTATTCAAGCTATTTAAAATAATTTTGTTAAAAAAAACACTAGTTAATATAGGAGCCTGTGAGACTACACGTCCAGGATAGTGTTATGAAAAAATGACGTCCATACTTAAAGGTTAACGCATTGACCACTTCGATCGACCACCGAACTCGGCGTGGGCCAGATAGAAAGGGCGCGGGGCGCGCCATTGGTGCACCGCTTCTATCTGTTTTGTGCCCGTCCGTTTTCATACAATTTGTATGAAAGATTATTTGAGAAGATTCCAGGTGGCGCACTACGGTTGCAAAGACGGGCGCGCCGGTGGGCGCACTGCTGGCGCGCAGCCGCGTACCTCAGTCTATAGTGAGTTTTGCGCGGGACCGGAAGTTTCTTCTCCTTCTTCTTCTCCTTTGCAAATTGGCGAGTTGCACCAGGGCTAACATGTCTTCGTCGTCAGAGGAAGACATGTTGTCCGATCAAAATCAAACTCTTTAATGGCACCAACGAACTCTGCTGCGAGTGCGCCACGGGGTGCGTCCGATGCGCGCCGCGCCGCCTCTGTAGGTATGTCTTGCGCCTTACCAGTGGGCCTAGACAAAAGACAAACGCTTATTTTTCCGCAGTCGTTCGCAGAAAAAATGTATGGACGTGACATGACTTGCGGAAAAAACAGCGTAAGGCTGTCATAAGCTAATACCATTTCCATACATTTCCTCTGCTGAAAATAAGCATGTGGCTTTTGTTTAGGCCCACAGCCCCAACGGAATCTTTAACAGTACTTATTGATCTCTTTGAACTTTTTGAAACCAAAGTAGTCTTTCTTCACTGTTAGTTCAACTACATATCAATTATTTTCAATTTAGTTAGGTTTTTAAAAGAAAATTAAACGTTATATACTTACAATAAAAATTTGTCAGTCTGCTTTATTCTTAACCAAAAGGTGTTTTAACCATAAGCTTAAGCAGAAAGTAAAGGAAAACAATAGGTATATTTTCTCAATATGTTAATGAATTTCTCGAATAGATTATTTTTCCATTCTTGAATTTAGAAAGTAAATTTCGAATTAAATTAGATATAACTAAAATAATCTGATATCGTGACTTTCTTAGTTAAAGCATTACTGAATCTTCACTGTAGGTATAGAGTGCCAAAGTAAATACAGCATATACCGACACGTCGCCTCCGGTATTTCATCGTAATAGGCTTGATGTAGGCTTATTGCACAAACAAGACAATACGCCCTAATATCAGCCATCAAGGGAGGAAAGGGGGAACACTTCACACGTCAGAAATAATTCCATCTTTTCATAATGTAAGGGTGACAAAAACAAACACAAGAAAGTCAAAAAAATGTGCGTAGTTTTGAGGCTATTTATATGTTATTCGTTGGCTAATTTATTGATAGATGCTTTGGAATTGTCCTGGAAACGCATTTTTGAATCATTCGAAGTGAATGAATCAATGGATAACCAAATGAAATTCTGACCATTTGAAATTCTGACGTTTTGAAAATCTGACCAACTGAAAAGTTTGCACGTGTGGGCACGTTACTTCCACCGTTCCCAATTTTAAAGATTTTTCAATCACTCAAATTCAGTGTAGTCATTAAAAACAAGTTCTATCATATATCAGTGTCACGCAGAAAAATAAAAACCGGTACGCAATAACTCATTAATTTTGAATCGCAAGTAATACGAACGTGTATACTTGTGTAATGTCTTTTAGTAGAAATCAAAATCGAGTGGGCAGGACCACTCGTTGCAGGATTCACGGAATGAATGTTCAAAAATAGTGAATTTGGAAATTCATATTCGAATCGTACGATTTCGATTGTGAATTTGAGTTCTATTGTTTCTAATGCATCTCATGGCCTTGAGAAATAATCGCTCAATATTTTACGTACGATATTTTGTAAGTTTAGTGAAGATATTCATATCCAGCTTTTGCCCGCGGCTTCGTCCCAGCAATTTGAGATAGCTTATTTTTTATCAAATCTGCTTATATCCTTCCCCATAACTCAAACTATCTCCATACCAAATTTTATCTAAATCGGTTCATTGATTTTTGATTCCCCTATGCAAACTTTCACCCCCATTTTTACCCCCTAAAAGGATGATAACAACTATTCTATGTCCTTTCCCGGCTCTCAAACTATCTCTATACCAAAGTTCATCTAAATCGGTTGAGCAGTTTAAGCGTAGAGGACAGAACACACTTTCCCAACCAAGAAGCTTCAATGCACTGTTGGACATAGAGATCTACCCCAGGGGTCTTCAACTAAACCAATTGGTCCTGCACTGATCGCTTCCAACCGCTTCCCGTAATCTCCAGATCGCCACTCCACCTATTTGGGCCGACCAACTCTCTGCCGCTAGGTACTCGAAGACCCTTGCCCCAACGACTGTCAATTCTGCGAGCGATGTACCCTACCCACTCTATCTATTCACAATTCTCGAGGCTACGTTGTGACCATAGTTCTTTTACGGATTTCACTGTTTCTGATTCGATAACTTTTTATTCGACTAAGTTAATCAGGCTGCTTACCTGAAGTGGCTTCAGTCGCTTTACATATGATTCGTGTAACATTTGCAATGCCCGTTGCAAACTTGTGATATAATATGTCCAGTCACAGTACAAAGTAATTTTACTGCCTATTTTACCCTTCAAACTGGAGAAATCCAAGCACCGCTGCTTGGCAGCAGAAGTAGGTAAGATACAGATATCGGCGCAGTCGCCGCTGATACTGATCCTCCCTCTGGTAAATTAAATGACAATCCTAGAAAAATACTTATAAGATTGGTATACACAGTTATAATTTTGCGAAAAATTATTAATCTTGTTATTTTTAGCAAGCAGCTTTATTATTATTAATAGTAAAACTACCCCCTAAGCACTGATATGTTCACTTTTCTACTCAATCGCCGTGGCTAGCAGTAAATGTACAAGATGTGCTAGTGTTTCGCTCCGTCACCAATATAGGTACTCGAACAGCGACAGACTGTTAGTCGAGAACTGCCTACGGCACTATTTATCATCATTTATTTGTTTATTTATTTTAGACCACCAACAAGTTTACACTAAAACACAATAAAGACTTACATTACAAGTGCAAACTTAATTATAGGCAGCAACCACATGGTACAAAAAATAACAACTTTAGAATCAAAAAAATCAAAACAAAGAAAAATATATATATCAAAAATGTAAAAGTAAATATTGGACGTTAATAATTAAATCGCATCCCACTGGCATCCTTTGCAATCAACCAAACGTAGCATCGTCAGTGCACTGGAATCGACGCCATGCTCTATCGGTAATTGAGAACTTTATGTAATTTAAGTAAGGACCAAATTAAAGCAATTGCTTAATCGTGTTTTACATGTAATGTAGATTTAAATTTAGACAGCGAATCGAAATAAATGTCAATATTACAAGATTTCGAGAGTGAATTGTATTGTTTAAATAATCTATTCAGTGGCGAATACAAACCTAAGTTTGTTCTGGAGCATTTCGTTGCGAACAAATTAAAACTAGATATTCTAGGAATTTTTATTGGTACACACAAATTAACTCTAGCAAGTAAGTCAGGTGAGTCCAGTAATCCATTAACTAATTTATATAAAAAAGTATTATCCAAAAAAGCGCGACGATCCCTGAGGGATTTAATTTTAAAATGAGACAATTTATCATTATAATGCGGAAGTTTTTTTGCAACATTATATTGAAATGAGAGATGCCAATGAAATCTTTTTTGGACACGTTCTAACTTCTTGATGTAAACATCATAGTGTGGATTCCACACTACACTGCAGTACTCCAGGCCACTACGAACTAGTGCATTGTACAAAATTATTTTAGTTTTGGCGTTTTTGAAGTCTCTGCAATTTCTCAAAACAAACCCAAGCATTTTGAAGCCTTTCTGAACGATATCATCGATATGTTTATTAAAGCGCAGTTTTGTATCTAGAATCACCCCTAGATCACGGCAATAATTAGAACTTGAAAGTATATCTTGGTCAATAGTGTATTTACTGGTTAAAGTTGACTTATTGCGAGTGTAATGGACCACGAAACATTTTTTTGGATTAAGAGACATGCCGTTAATACTGCACCATCTTAGTAAACTGTCTAAATCTTTCTGAAGGAGATCTACATCGCCAGGTTCATTGATTTGCCTTGACATTTTAAGATCATCGGCAAAAATATAGCATTTTGAGTTCCTAAAGCACAAATGTACGTCATTAATAAAAATATTGAAAAAAGTGGTCCAAGAATTGATCCCTGGGGGACTCCAGACACCACGTCGACATATTCCGAAGAGTACCCGTCCACTACTACCAATGACTTTCGATTTTTTAGATAGGATCCACACCATTCCAATAGCTTTCCGGTTATCCCAATAGCGGATAGTTTTCAAAGTAATACATCATGATTTACCCTATCGAATGCCTTACTGAAATCAGTATAAATAACGTCAACTGGCTGTCTTTTATCTAAGGAATTAATTAAGTCTTCCAAGAAAGTAGCTAAATTTGTGGCCGTTGACCTTGCCTTAACAAAGCCGTGCTGATGCGGGGAAATTATTTGTCTAAAATGCCACAATATTACAGGATACAGAAGTGATTCAAAAACCTTGGCAAAAGTAGGAAGAATGGAAATTGGTCTATAGTTGTCAATTTTACCAGAATTTCCGGTTTTATGTTTATCATCACTGCTACCCTAAGTTAGGGTGTTTAAGCCTTAGTCAATCACGCTGGCCCAGTGCGGATTGATCGACTTAACATACACCTTTCAATTTCTTCACAGAAGTAAGCAGGTTGCCCCACGATGTTTTCCTTCACCGTAGCAGTGTCGGACAAATGTGCATATGAAATTCGAAAAATGAATACAAACAAATGAACACTTTGATGAAAAATCAATAACAAATAAATAAATACATGGCAGAACCCCAGAACCGCATCGAACCCCAGACATCCCGATTCGAAGGCTAGTGTCGAGCCCGCAGCGCCACTGAAGCTCTTCAAAACACGCTATTATAATTAATTCTGGTATATTCACTTTTCCACTCAATCAAGCCAGCATTACCAGCAGTACATGTATAGGTACAAGATACGCTAGACTTTCGAGTCGATCATGGAGGCATATTCTTTAATATGCACTAGCGTTTTTGCAATTTGGAACGTATATTGTTTATAAGTGTCGTTCAGTAATCCGCTATTAATAATCAACTTACCATTTTTGTTTCAGGACAAATGTTCCTCATGAATCGGTTCTTCGACGGAGAGTTCATGACCTTCGGGCTGGACGTAATCAAATACATGGAGTCCGATCAGGAGAATCGCGTAGACCCCATGATTTACATATTTCCCAGGTTGGTATACTGTATTGTCTTGTCATCTATATTAAATACTAGCTGTGCCCGCAAACTACGTTTCGCCCTAAAAGACGTCAACGCGTTCTTAGTTTCGTATCTTGTATATTTTTCCCGTTTCAGCAACATTTTTCATTGATTCTCCTCTCTTATTGGTCGTAGCGTGATATTACATAGCCTAAAGCCTTCCTCGATAAATCGACTATCTAACACAAAAATGTTTTTTTAATTCGGACCAGTAGTTCCAGAGATTAGCGCGTTCAACCAAACAAGCAAACAATCAAACAAATTCTTCAGCGTTATAGTATTTATTAAATATACAAGGTATAACACACATAACGCACACTCATTGGCCTCTGAATCGATTTCAATAAAAATAATAATTACGAAAAAAAAAATGTTATCACTGTCACCCGTTTGATAGATAATACAAGGTCATTATAGTTATTTTTAAAGGCGGCACTATATCAGTTCAGTTGTTTAAGCCATTCACACGTCACGCTCTACTCTAACGTCCCACGCGGTGTATATATTACGGGTAATGCTATAAGATTCAGTAAACTAAGGATTACCCAGGTAAAACTAGTATTACCCAAGACTTTCGGGTAAAGTCAGAATATTAAATCAAACTTAATTAATAGGTACCTATGCGACGTTTATCCATACACACCTAGGTTTAACCAACACTGGCTTGAACGGGAGTGCAGAGGGCGCAGCCCCCTTACTCGGGGAGATCGGAGGGCGGAAGACCCCCGCAAGTTAAAAACTTATAGGATAAAACTGAAATCTGTAGGTTAGGTTAGATTAGACATTGTGACTATAAATTGCATGCTGCATGTTTGTTTGCACGCTGCAGGCTTGTCTGCATGCTTGCTACGGACTTTACCCAAAAGGGTAATACAAGTTTTAGCCGGGTTAATGTAAGTTTACTTCATCTTTTGGCATTACCCGTAATTAAAGACTGCCCATGCTGTAAAGTGAAAAATACGTTTTAAAACTATCTTTGTTTAGTGGTTTAAAAAGTTAAAATGGCGGAAATTGATTCATTGCATATTTGTAACAAACTACTTTCAATATGTGCGTTATTTCTGTGACATATAGCTCGATTTCTACACTAACATATGTACAGTGTTATTTTTTGACCCTCCGCCAAAATTGGATATAAGATAAAGAATGTTGTATAAAAGGTCTAGGTTAAAAATGTTGTTTAAATCCACATAATTATATATGCCCACTTTTTAAATCATAAATTTCTAGGCGCGTACGCTCATCATGGCCCTGCACAGCCAGGAAAGTATAAACAAAAATGTTTGTTATTTCCTAAATTATTTGTATTAACGCTATAGAATGACAGAAAAAAAATTGGCGGGGGTCAAAAAATAACCATGTATATTAACTGTGTAGAGTAAATAAATATGATGTCGCTTTATTAAAAGTTATTATGCTACATTTGTTCATTTTTTCATTACAGAATGGTAAAGTGCACGTTGTTCAACAAGTTCGGCTCATCAGGCGAGGTGGAGAGGCACGACGCCCTCTGCATCCTGCCGCTGAACGTTGTCAACGAGAAGATCTACGTGTTCCTCTGGTTCTGGTTCGTCATCCTCGGATTCCTGACGTTCGTCACGCTGCTGTATCGGCTCGTTATCATCTTCTCCCCGCGCATGCGGGTCTACATGATGCGCATGAGATTCAGGCTTGTCAGGCGAGACAACGTCGACACCATAGTGCGGAGAAGCAAAATGGGCGACTGGTATCTACTCTACATTCTCGGAGAGAACCTAGACTCTGTCATATTCAGGGATATAATGAACGAGTTCGCGAACAAACTGAACCACAATTACCAGCACCATATACATGGTATGCCGGATGCGTGACCTCCGATTCCCGGGTGGGTGTTCCACACATGACTGACGTCGTTGCAGCGTGATATGGACCCGCCCGTCTAAGGTGCACTCGTGATCGATGCTATCATAGAGTCAGCACTAAGCAGGAGGTGTGGACCCAGTCCGCTGCCCTGAGGAACTCTCACCTATTGGACAATACTAAAAAGTGTAACAAAGACTTCTTATATGAAACTATCCGTAATTGTAAGGATCATGTAACAGTGCAATTCTAAACACGCAATAATAGTTTGTACTTAATCTTTAAGAAAGTGATCTCAGGATGAATCCTATCGAAGGCCTTTTGAAAAGTCAACGATGACGGCTAACCGACTAGAATATGTAGCATTCAACTTTTAGAAGTATTTTTACTAATTGTTTCGCTGCTGGTAGTGATTAAAATGGCTTCTCTTTTTCTATTCTAGCTAATAAAGGAATAATTAAGCACAGAAATAGCACACAATTCAACGTTTTTACACGATGTTTCACCACTTTACCAAATATTTGACAGAACAATAATCTATATTCTAGACTATATCTAATTAAATTTACAGTAGGTAAGTAAGTACATTATAAATCCTTCCTATAAACAAATCGTATGTCCTTTAAGCTGGACCACTTATACTTTTGCGTGCCAAAAGACATATTACATTATATTATGAAGTGTCTACCGTGTAATGTTATAGTTTTATGTTAATTTTAATATCTTTGGAATGATCAACACTGTTTCGCTTATTTGAGTGGAATCGAATCTGATGACGATAATTCTTGTTATCGTTTATTTATAACAAGATTAATATAAAATGTATAGAAAAATTATCGATTGTATAGTAATTATCCTTGGTATGACCTAACCACTTGTTAAATTAACTTTCCAGAATCTGGGTTCTAGATGAACTTAGTTGTGCCTAATTCGTTACCTCGTGTTAGACGATGAGATTGTTGGAAACTTGTTGTGTTCGTATGGATATAGGTAGTAGATAATGTGTAAAAAGAAAATTCTTGAGTCAAAGAAGATGCGTTGCGAGATGGGAAAGAATCGAGTGGAACTCACAATGTCTTGGTTATGCGAGTAGCTATAACACTGCCATTTAATACTGTATATTGTACACCAGAATTAGTGATCTTCGATTTAAACATTGTTCACTATTTAAATAAGATACGTAAGACTGCAAAGCAAGAAGGGGCTTCTAGAACTAGTATTTCGGTAAATAATGTAATAAACAATTGAAACAATATCCTCTTGTGTTTTCTTTCCGAGATCTACTTTGCTTAAGTTGTCCATCTTCAAGCTTCAAAACAGTACATAAGTTGTATATCAGGTAATATACCAGGTGCAACTGAACGCCTAAATAATATTTAAGGGGTATATAAGATTGACGCTAAGTGCATGCCTAAGATCTGGAAACCTAATACTTTCCGAGTTAATCGACTTTAAACTGAGAGAAAAAACATTCAAGTGACAACCATAGTGCAGCTGACTATATAATTAACACAAAAGAAATGTAAAAACTGAATGAACAAACAGGGTACGCTAATGTAGGGCTCGCGACACTTAGGAACAAAAAACAATTTATTTAGTTTCCATGGAAAAAGTAGGTTGATTGGTCCCAATATTTCTCCTACAGAATCTCCACTTAAATATAACCCTTAAATATTCTTTCCGTCTTCTGTTACATCCTGTATGCAAAGTTAGAAACTCGAAGTGAAAACTTGTTCAAAAACTTGTTTGACTCAAGAACGTAATCATTGTAAGTAAAGAGGTTGTTCGGTTGTAAAAATAAATGAGCTGTAGCACATAGGTACGGTGATGATTTTGCCGATATCAATGATAAACTAAACGGACATGTTCCTAAGCTTAGTTTTAGAAAATTATGAACTTACCGAAACATTTGATGATATCAATAGCTACATTTAATATTTAGCAATCTTACTTCATGACAAAAGGAAAGTCAATAACGTGCCAAAGATGCAAGCTTCAAATAGGTACCATGAAGAAGTAATCGTGAAACAAAATCTATTAAACTATACGAAATGATTTTGCATTTTGATTTTTGACCGTGCTATAATCATAATGATGCGGTAACACTGTGTTGGAACTTGGAACCAATAGGGTAGGGATGATGACTGATTTCTAATTTTTACGTATCGTCATAAAATATTAAAATACCGTAGAAAAAGATGCAATCATGTGAAATTAGAATTAAAATCGGCTTAGAAATACATTAGATACAAGCATTTTAAGCTGTTAATTTGGAAGCGATTAAGACAGAGAGATCCGACATCATCCGTGACGTCATTGTTGAGTGCGGCCATATAAACTCCATGTAAATTGCCGTTTTGCTAGAAAGAGACGGAGAAAAATCTTTAATACCTTATATGGTTGTTTTAATAGTTATACGAAAACCGATTTTTTCTTTCTGTTTATTATATGAATGAGCTTCTTTAAAAGGAATATTTTTTTTCCTTCATCTAGCTAGCCTATTACGTTACGTTACGTTACGTAGGTTATATTCCTAAATAAAATGTGATAAACAACGCCCGACACCTATATGAAAGCGTTGCAAGAATAACTCGTCGGTTTTGATAAAGTATTGAGATAGATGGAAGAGCGAATGGATGAAAATAAGTATGAGATGCATAAAACCAGCAACTCAAGAGCAATAAAATCCTAAATACCTTTGCTCACGTCACAGAAGATATATCTAATAGTACTCCATACTCACGTTACAAACGAATAGTATTATTTTCTACCGATAAACTTGTGAACTTACATTTTATAAAAATATTTTAAATAGGTACCTATATGAAAAATAGACATAATAAAACTCTGGACATATTTTGTAATCAGAATTCTAAATCTAAGTATTTTAATTAAATTTCAAAATAACTACTCGTATGCTCATTGAATCAGTAAAAGATTCTGAATAAAAAATATATATGGAATGACCAAACCCCCAAACAGTTTCTTTATGATATTTGTATAAGTATTGCATTAATTTTCATTTGCATATTGGCAATTTCAGTCTGCAAAAATAGTACTGCGCTCGCCTCATGATGGAAGTAGGTTTACTTCACAACGGCCAAACAATCGTGGACTTACACCACACAATATGTTGTTTTTATAATATTAGATATTAAGCAAAGTACAGACAGTAATGTCTGAGATATCTGTAAAGATGTCTAACGGAGGCCGAAATTTTCGTCTAGTCTCACTAGTAATAATATAATAATAATAATATTTTTTTATTGCACTAAATAGGTACAGTACAGTGTTGTAAATACATAATTTCCATTGTGCATAGGCAAATTGAGTCAATTCAATTTACAGGGGTTCTCAAACTAGGTAGTGCCTGTATCTTGGGCAACCATTTACTGCTTACTTGGTCTTGCGACCCGAATTCCCAATACTTACTGAAAGAAACAGCACATAAAAAGTTATACCTAACGAAGACTAATCAAAAAATTAAACTAAAGAAAAATAAAATAATAATTAAATTTGAATTTAAATAAAAAATTAAAAGAGACGACAAAAAACCCTATTGCATGTGTTAGTAATAATTAATAGCACTACAGTAATAATTAATAACACTACAAACTTAGAAACATCGACTGAGAAGAGATTCGGTTTCAATATATGAATTAGTAAGCAACCATTTAGTTAAAATCTTCTTTGCTTCTGAGACTGAACAGTTCAATAACAGTTCAATTGAAACCATTGATTGAACTACTGGGAAAAAGATCTCACTAGATCAATGAACTGGTTTATATTTTTAATAAAGGTACGTTTAAATGTTGCTTTTAGGTGACAAGGCACGCTCATTTTTACTATTGATTTACGATTTTGACCTGCCGAGATACGTCGTAAAAGTTATGATGAGCCAATTTTATTATTTCCATAATTTAAATTAGAACTAATGCGCAGTGCACGTGCTTTTTATTTCCATAATAATCGTATCTTTCATTGCTTCTATAAAAAAATATTTACGGTTTTTCTATTAATACCATTCTTTCTTGCCCACATAAGTAGATAGATAGATAAACACTTTATTTACGACTTCAACATCACACACATACATCTTAGAATTAAACTTATATTAACAATTAAAAATCAACAACAACAATACAAACAATTTGTAACCCTATGAGTCCAAATACATATGTACCTATCGAATCACACGGTTTGTGCTGCCGAAGTGCAAAAAGGGTGATGGCTCAGCGATAGTTTTTGTCCACATCGCAGGACATGGACAAAACGCTGATATTCTGCCACAACCCGAGGGCTTTGTGCTCGCAATATTAAAGAAATGTCTTATGAAATAAAAGAGAAAAAAAAAGAAATTATTTAAGAGTTGATAACCTACTTCAATTTGACCTAGGGCAGATGACCCGGTTTTGGCCATTTTAAGAGATTTGTCCACTTTGATGCCTTCATAATCTATAGTTTTTGTTAAGGACATACTTAATTGTTTCAAAAAGTAATCAAAAATATGTTGTTCTTTCTAAGCAAAACATTTTTTTTAGATATTTAAATACCTACATACATAACAAATTTAAAAAGAAAAAAATGACACTTTGTGCCACTTGTGGCCAAATTTACCCCATTTATGGCCACATTCCGTGCCAATTCTGGCCATCAAAAATAAAACACAAATATATTTATTTATTTAATCTTTATCGTACATAAAACAAAAGATGTACAAAAGGCGGACTTAATGCCTGAGGCATTCTCTACCAGTCAACCAGTAAAAATGTGGGAGAAATTGTAGACGGTGTACGAATTAAAGTCGAAAACGACATAAGTAGGTATATTTAAATTAGGATGAAATAAGTAAACATACATATAATAGAATATAAATATTAAAAAATATATAAAACTACATATTTTATATGCTAACATTATGTCGAAATACTGTCAAATAAAACTAAACAGATTCCAAAAAGAGTCTTCGTATCTGACGTTTGAATGATGCCTTACTACAGGCCGATCTATAGTTATATATTCATAATATTCTAGAATTTATTATTCAGTTACTAAAAATAACAGTCAATGTCAGTCATTTTTTATCAATGTAGAAATACCTACTAAATTTCAACTTACAAATTAAAGAGATCAACATTGAGGTAAGTGCCTACCAATCTTTGATATTAGTTTTGTTTTGCAATTTTTTTATTTATTTAATTAAAAGTTGAAAAGAACTTTAGTTGTAGTGATTATAGTTCTACTTAACCTATAACAATATCTCTTAACATCTAAGAATATTCTGATATTTTTTCTAAATATCTTTGGAATTAGTTTGACTCATCACATCGTACTAACATCTTTACCTTTGTAATAGTTTTATACTTTGTAATAATTTTCTTTTCACATCATCTGCTTTCTTTTTCTTCGAAAGCCTGAACATTTTGTTTTTCTTAAAATAGCGAAAACTATCAGAACACACATTAAAAAGTCAATAACAAAAATATGTGGCCACAATTGGGGTTCCTATGTGCACCACTTTTGGCCAGCGGTGTGGCCAAAGATGGTGAATCTTATAATTTAGGTACCATTAGTGGCCACCTACGCATAACCTTGCTTTTTAAAAGCGTGGCGGTAAAATAACTTTACTTCTATTGAGACAATATGTTTCTTATGTAATATTAACATAAACATCCAAAAAATAAATAAAGATTCCGAAAATTACAACTGATTACTCACCCGCTCGCCCTATTGTTTGCGCTAAGATTAATCAAAAATTCACGTCCGTCTACAAAAATGGCGTATTACGTCAAAGTGAAATTAGACACATTCCCAACTTTCACCGGTAAAAGTGTTGCTATATTTCAATATTTTAAAAACCGTATAGCATAAAGTAATACAACTGTCTATGCCTTAATTACATCGCTCTGAAGTCCAAAATGGCCAAAAAGGGGTCGGTGGCCAAAACCGGAGCATCTGCCCTACTTCAACTTCTTTATATTCTTCAATGTTTATTTACACCACTTACATTCACTATTACAATAAAATTACTTAATCTAGGCGTAACAAACACTTTCCCCAGTGGGTAATTCCCTAGCCGGGTATGGGGTTTTTACCCAAGTCCTACGGCATATCTAAGGGACAGCCTTATCAACTTCAGTCCCTTGCGAATCGTAAAGAGATTTTCCCGCCCTAAAAGGCGTAACCAACACTTACTCTTGATTTAAGCCTGATGCTCTTTTACTTGCGTTAACAGTAGATAGACTGCGTCAGATTTAAACCAGGATTAAGCTTAGACCATGTTTTGTAGTAGGTACATATGACCATTAAAGATGAAACAGATTTTGCTAGTTATTACCTTCATTTGTACTTTTGTTTTCATATTCATTGCAATTGGGTGCAAGTACACCGTCCCACCACCACCCATGGCCATTCCAACCTCGCGGTTATTATGGCCGAAACACGGCAGATATGCGCGCGGAACCTGCATATGCACTCTGCCGCGCGGAATCCTTAACTCCCTACAAATTCTTTAGTCTCTTGCCTGCCTGTGACGCGTCCTCTCCCCTTAATAGGGATAACGCTCACAGTAACAGCTCCGGTACGAGTCCCTCACCTCATCCGATGCTTCTCCTTCCCAACCTGCTCCGCCTCTTGTGCCATTGGTGCGCGAATTCCCGCAGCCGTGCGAAGTTCGCTTCCGAGCTTACCAGTTCCGCACAATGAATAGGTCCGTCTTCGCAGCGTATCCCATCCATCATTCTTGCACGTAGGTCCACATACAGTGGACACTCCCACAAGTCGTGGAAAGCATCCTCCTTGTCATTCCCGCAATCACACATAGGTACCGCTTTCAACCAATTTCACGTCACACAGCCTTTTATTAAAACATCCATGACCTATGAGCAACTGGGACGTTTCATAGCCCGGCACGACCCAGTGTGAGCTGGTGCCCTAGATAAATGCCACACGCTAATTTTTCCGCAGTCGTTCCTCAGAAAAAATGTATGGAGATGACATTAGCTGCGGAAAAAATAGCGTGAGGTTGTCGTAAGCTAATGTCATTTCCATACATTTTTTTGCGGAACGACTGCGGGAAATTTAGCGTGTGGCATTTGTCTAGGGCCTCTGGGTCTAACCGAAACATTCGGAAAGAATCGATACCGCTCCATTCCTTTCGTCTTTGCATCCCATCTCTCTTGCCTCCAAATGGCGCGCTTCCTTCTGCCAAGCTCGGGTTTTGGCAGCGTCCGACGTGCCTCTTCAAGTAAACCCGCACTCTTCACTTCCAAATCAGCGGGCAGGACTCCAGCCAACACTGGCAAAGCGGCCGTGCTTCCAGATCTGTACGCCTCGGTCAGGAACAAAGCGGCGCGCTGTGTTCTAAGTACTGCGCTACGGCAGCAGTATAGCCCAATCCGGTGATTCCAGACGGCGGCAGCGTAGGTAAGAGTGGCGACGAACGCGCTCCGATATATTATAAGCAAGCCGATCCCCGATCCCCAAGAGGAAGCAGACACCCGAGTCACCCTACCGAAACACCTCGCAGCCTTTTCCCCAATATTCCGGGCATGCTGTGCAAAGGACGGGCTGGAGTCAAGAGTTACACAGAGCACAGTAGTAGCCATGACGGTTCTGATCGATGCACCACGCAATTTGATGTCCGGGGTTCGCTTGATTTTTCCCTTCAATATCTTGGCAGCCGATTTAGAGGACGAAAATTCAAGCTGGTTCCGGATACCCCAATCATCAATAAGATACAAGTACTGCAGATAACTTAGCCTCAATGCGCTCTCTGGTCTGCTTCGATCAGAATCGTCACGTCATCCGCGTGCGCTACCTCAGAGACACCCGTCGGGAACGGCAGACGCAGCATGTCGTCCAAGAGAACGTTCCAAAGTGAAGGCCCCAGGACAGAGGCCTGTGGACATCCCATGGTAGAAACCACAAAATCTGCCTGCCGACGAAAAAGCCTACTTTACGCTCAGCAAAATAGTTCGTCAGCATGTGGTATATGTTGGGTGGGCACCCCCCTCTCTTCGCCTTTACCAACATCATTACCAACCAGTCGTTGTCGAAGGCCCCGAGATATTCAGAAATACTGCCTGGCAGTATACAGCCGTGCCGTTGGAGACCGTCTGAAGGACAGTCTGCAAAGCCGACACAGTGGAGCGACCGCGGCTAAATCCATGTTGTGACAGGCTGATGTTTGCCGTCAATCCTAGAGCGCTGAAAAGCAGCACTCTTTTTAATAATTTACCGAAAAACGGGCAACAACGTTAACGGCCTATAGGCCTTTGGATTGGATAGTGGCTTACCATTACCTTTCAGAATTACTACCAGTCTGCCAACCTTCCATACATCAGAAAAAACACCTTCCTCAACACACTCGGCATACACCTGATAAAACTCCACCGAGGCAGCCGCCCAAACATTCTTAACGATCTTCGTACTGATGCCGTCGATCCCCGGTGCTGTGTTGGGCAATGCCCCAACTTATCGGCTCAGCTGCTCAACACCTGGAGGAGGCGCCTCCCGCCCTAAAGGGCACGCCAACGCCAAAACCCGTACTTGCCGGTGTATACTTTGAGCCCCACGTTGGGCGTCAGTGGCATTTTGAGGATTTTTTTAAAGCGTGTACGATAAAATTTGACAGCCGACAGTTCATGACCATGAGTATATTTTTTCATAAATTTGTGATATGCTTGAGGGTTTGTTCTTTTTTTTTTCAAAAAATAACCCTCGATACAGCACTGGCGCCCAACATGGGGCTCAAAATACACGATTGCTTACCGACACCAGTAAAAAATCAATCACTGAATTAAAACAACACTTACAAAAATCAAAATCGTATATTTAACTTCAAATTAATCTTACAATATTGAAAAATATCATCTTCCCATCCATCGTTCAGCTAAGCGCAGAGCAGCAGATGTCAATAAATAATACAATACTAGTATAGACTACACAATCGTGTAGTTATTTTGCGACTTTGCCCCCTCTGTTACTTATACCACGTAATACGCATACATTCAAATTATCGATTTAGTCACTACAGATCAACACCTTGAACAAAATATTGTAATATTCATAAAACTAAGCTAGCTATACACGCTCCAGTTTCCCTAATTGTGTCTACACAACTGTGTAGATTTACACGGTTATACATAAATATATTGCAGTTTCAATCAAAACATTAACTACACACGCTCCTGTTTACCTAAGTGTATATACACAACTGTATAGATTTACATGATTATACACAGTATGATTCGCGTAAAATAAGTACTGACGATAATACGTCCCTACCCTATTCCCCTTGAATTGAGAACGATATTTTGTTTTAGTTTCATTAAAGTGCGTTGTATCATATATCACTTTTCAGGAAATCGTATATCGTATTTGGTATCACCGGCTGTCTGTATTTTAATGTGAATTGGGTACGGGCTTACGCAGTCTACGAATATAGATCGTGTTAGCCTGTAAGTAGCCGTATAATTGTTTAAGACACACGAGGTACGCCTGAGTAAACACACCTATACAATCTACCTGTAAACCCTGACAGGTATATCGAAGCGTGTACAGCTGCTTAACAAGACACCAGAAAATCAACATATTCTATTAATATAACTTTCGTCAATAATATATACAAACAAATTATATTACTTAATTCATGTTATGAACCTCTCTGTACAACCTACAACATTAAAATAAGTCCAACTTACTCTTACGTGTGTATACTACCGACATTAACACTTTTTTTAATTTTGACTGAATTAGTTTTGCAGAAACGTGTAAGATGCAAGCACTTTTATATTTCTCTTTCAGATAAGGAAATCTTTATGAATGAAAATTTATGTTTGTGCTAGAAATTGACAGTTGAATGGCGTTAATTGTAGATAAAATACGCTGTGATACAAATATGTTTTGGACACATTTCCTTAGTACTAAATATAAATGCGAACAGTACATCACTTACTTGCTAGTGGTTACACTATTTTAACATAAACAATTTTATTATATAGGGGTGACTGCTTTTGACTGAATTATTTTGTACTAGTGATTTCCTAGGTTAGTATACGGTTGAAAATCTGTGATTTCTGCAAAAAACTCGAGA
Source organism: Schoenobius gigantellus (assembly GCA_963935595.1). Taxonomy (NCBI): domain Eukaryota; kingdom Metazoa; phylum Arthropoda; class Insecta; order Lepidoptera; family Crambidae; genus Schoenobius; species Schoenobius gigantellus. Next base: position 43,451,408 of record OZ012544.1, on the reverse strand, counting down.
TTACTCCATTCATAACAATATTAGTAAAACTAAGATAAAAAGTTACAACAACCAGTTACATGGAAAACCACATTGAAACCACCGCTTGGATCGCAACTATTATTTAATTAACAGCCCATTGTCCAGTTACATGGAAAACCACATTGAAACCACCGCTTGGATCGCAACTATTATTTAATTAACAGCCCATTGTCACCCCACACAATGTCTTTTGTCCAAACTAACACTAAACCGCATTGTATACACAAAAATAATGTGAACTAAAATTATTATAATCAATCAAGTAGGAACCTTTTCGTTATACAGTTAGCGACACATCACATCATAACTCAATACGATGGCATTTCAGTAATCGACTTCGAACTTGTGTTCTAACATTCACAAGTTCAAAATCGAACAGTGAATCGATTATAAGACAGAAAACGAAAACTTGGCGTTGCGAAATGCTTAAAATTGTCGATTTCAATCGAACAGTGATGTCAAATCTATTCGATGTTCGAATCGTATCGACGCGATATGAAATCGCAACTCTGATATGCCGTTAACTGCACTTACATCTTTATACTATTGAAGATTTATGCTAGCTTCGTTTTAATTGTTTCAATTGAGACGACACATTGCAAAAATTCATGGCTTATTTACAAATTTATGACACAACACTAAAACGAAGTATATGCGTTTGTGATAATAGGCACCCAATGGACACTAGATCCGATAATACTAAATACTATTCAGCCGCACTATATTCGTATATATAAAATATATACATATATATATATATATACACGGTTATTTTTTTATCACCCTGGTTATTTTAAGGGTGGCTTCAGGACACGGTAGAAGAATTATTTAACCTTTAATAATAAAATTTACTCACCTGTTTAATTAGATATTTATTATCTAAAATATCCAAAAAATACTGCACTGGTATGGACGCTGAGTGAAGTTGTAGGCAAAACATTGAATGAACGCGAACTGGCAACAACGTCGCCGATTTAAAGTCATCACTGAGTTGATCACAATTTCCCCTTCCTACTTTACGGGCTTACTTAGGACCGGCAAAACAAAGTTTTTAAAGAAAACAAACAGTACTAGTTAGGTATTACGGTTATTAGGTTGTTTTGGCGTAGTTAAAAAATTGGAATCAACTTTAAATACTTACCTACCTAAGAAACAATTTAAATCAACTTTAGTTCTAATAACAAAAGAGTTCTAAATTTAAAGGAAGTCCTCTAACTCATACATAGTCGTGCACGTTTAAAACTATACATGACCACAACAACATATCACTTTGGTTAGTGTTTAACATGAAGCAAATATAAAGAGGAGGTGCCCTATCGCGTTTTCCGTATGAAATCAAGTGAAGCCGGAAATCGGGGTGCGGGGAGGGTGCGCGACGCCACTGTCACCTTGTAGCGACTAGAATTACTAAAATGCCAGGACTATTGACGTTAACATAAAAGTTCCGCTATACATTACTAGGTGGCAGTAAAAGATACATTCGTAGGAGAAAGATAATTATGTTAAAAGATATACGTTTTCGTTAGTATTTTTACTCGCCATTAGAGGGCCTTTTGTGCTTTATCGGGACATTGACAGAAGCGTCCATGTGGCGTCGAACATTCTAGAAGCAATACGTCAAGTAATAAATTAATAATGCTTGTTTAATGTACTTACACATGGAAAGAGAATTTTTTTTTCGTTCACTTTGTTTCTGTCGTCTGTGTAACTTTTGCACGATAGAATACAACATTTCATTTTGTATTTAGGTAATTTAAAACTAAAATATAAGAAGAGCGTACGACGTACTAATCCGACAGATAAAAAGATCGACTGATGTCAGCGCCTCTGGCGTTAAGTAGCTAAAACTAAAAATGCGTGACGTCAGGACTCTGGTGATAGGAGCTGGACCTAGATGCTTATAACATCTCCTCTTTGTATTTGCTTCATGGTGTTTAACGTCTCGAAATGCAGTTTTCGCTTCCAAGTCTTACGTTTGTGGGTTCACTTTCTTACACCAAACACTTAATTTCACTTCACAAGTAAAAGTCTACGGTCTACCGGAGTAAGGTCTGTGTATTCGCGAGATGTGTTAACTTGAAACTAAAATTCCGAATGCGCCCGATTGCCGCGCGTCAGGCGCGGGCGCGACATCGCGATACGTTCACACGCGCCGGGGTCAAAGGGAACTAAAGCCGGCCGGCTCGTGCCGACAAGCGACAGCAAACAACAAAACGCCGCCGCCGGCGCTCGGCGCCGGCGCCGACTGTCTCTGTCTTTCACTATTGTAGTGTCTAGTGCAATAATAACTCTTATTTCAAACGAGTTGTAGATTGATCTTGCTTGAATTAATAATGCGACGTTGCCGCATTTTCCTAAGCCCGTAGTAGTAAATGCTTTATTCATTCATAATCTTACCTTATCTTGTAGTAAACAAGAACAATGTCTATAATTTAATATTATTGGCGGATAAAATTTAAAAAATATAACCACTTGGTTTTTTTATTGATATGAGTCGTCTAGCGTCTACCGAGCTGCCTCTAAAATTTTCCAGTATGATAAAAAAATAACCGTGTATTATGTGTGTTAGACAAAACTCATTGAACAATTAGGTATTTTCTTTTTGTCAAATATATGAGAGATTCAATAAAGTATTGTTATGTTAGAATAAAACACGAAAATATAGATTACATTTAAATTTTCGGATATAAAGTTGTATCACAAATAACTCAGTATAATTATATTCAATAAAGTACAGAAGAGCTAATGATAAAGTTGAGTAAAAGTTAATATTTTATTTTTATATAAAAAATAATAATAAAAATATTTTAAATATACTCTATGCTTACAAATATTTATAACAACAAAGTCTCGAATTAATAAGATATATTGGAAAGAGGAAGAAATTGGGACCGTTTATTACTTTCGTAAATTTGAACGAATTATTGCTGTCTATTTAAGTTGATTTATTTTCATCAATTTATTTAGTTTCAGTCTAATACACAATATCTAGCCATTATCTATTATTTATTGCTATTTAATCACATTATACATACTATAAATACATAAAAATATCATGCGATACTGGACATATAAAAAAAGTATCATAAATATTAATTTATTACTTATATTTATCAGGTCATTATATTTATTGGTGAATAGATGGGTAGTCGCTGACATATAATATAACGTCAATGTGCTAAATGTCATTCCGTACCAGTACAAAACTTTTTATCGATAATTTTAGTTCACAAATCTCTTAACATAATTTCATTGTTAATGTTAGATTCGATTACGAATATCCGATGGAATCGATAGGAATGCTAAATATATTCGAGAAAACTTAAATAAAAAAAAGGCAATACAATACAACAATATCAACCTATTATTCCATACAATACCTTTTATATATCGATTTCAGACTCTTCTGACAATTGCACGGCCTTGAGACGACCTCGTTGAGCCGTGTACACAGTATTGCTAGATCGAAAAATCTACCATTTTGATAGCTTTACCGTATCAATAGTAACATTGTAAACAATACAATAGTTTTATAAAAGACACACACTACAACACTGTATTCTACAATCGAAGAAAAATATTAATACAATGATTATGTAAATTTGCGATGCTTTAAACAACTATAATATATTTGATTAAAAATTGTGATACTGATTGACAAACAAGTCTTACAATGTTAAAATTATGAAATGATATTGGCAAGTCATGACAATGAAATGATGAGATATTCTAAACATTTATCACTTTCAGCATAACGTGTAAAACAATCTTTAAACTTAACAAAGTGTCACATTGAAATTACTTCCAAGTCCCAAATATGGGATAACTACAAAAAATGAACACAGCACATTGGAATTTTGTCACAACTTGTCACTGTCGTAGAAAAAACTGACATTTAAATAGAACCTCAACAAGAAAATTTCGTGCATTCATTCATAACATTCGGCAAGATACAATTTTAAAATTCGGAAATCACGATTCCTTTTTTACCTTAACGTCCGTCACTTTACTAATATACAGACAATCAGTTCATTTCCCATATAATATATGTTTGAGTCATCACTACGCTAAAAAAACCCCAATGCACCAAGACATTAATGTTTTTGTTTGTTGATAAAAAATATTTACTAAATCGTACCAGCAAACGGGTTTATTTACTATGTCTTAATTGACGAAATACATCAAATTTTTAACATTTCTATCGAGATAACAGCAACAACATACAAATACTTACGATGACACGACAACACGCAACGAGACAAACACAAACTATAAGGCGACACATCAGCAGTCCATAAATTGTCTTATCAGTTCAACTTTAAAAACTACCAAACAGTGTTGCCAGTTCAAAAATACTATTAAAGTATATATAAGGCTTATTCATATTGTGCTATTAGTTGATACATAACTTAAATTTAAAATGATATGCTTTAATTGATTGTATATTCACGTCTTAATAAAATTGAGTCCAGACGATAAATAATAAGAAAATTGGCACAGCATCAACTCTGAGAAATATATTGGGTGCCTAACATTATTAATCTGTTACATAAACATAACCTTACTGATAATTATTTAAAAACTCGTCAAAAACTGAGTCAAATACGACACAACAATATTCAGGTCCCATCATCTAACCGTAGCGTTGTGATGCTGAGTATAGAATTCCTTACAATATAACAAGTTATACATACAACCACTAAATCGAGGAGAATCAAGATATTGTAAAGGCAGTGTCTCTGTTGATTCGTCTACGAGATTTCTCGTTTAATATTCGACCTTATGGCAAATACTTAAAGACTACACTCCGATGGCTATTTATCTACAGTATATTGTCAACCTATAACTAGAAAATATGCTTTAAAAGGCATCGTCAAATCAAATCTATACACATCTTTTGTAGTGCGACCACAACCGAACGCCGCTCGATCCTCCTAACCTAAATGAGTCATCGTTGAATTCAATTCATTTTTACGCACGCGTTAGCACTGATATACAGACTAATTATTATATTTCCAAAGTGACTTAAAACCGTAATAGTCTATGCACCTAAAAAAGTCGTATTGTAAACTGCAACTAGTAACTACATCAAAATATAAATAAGGCCACGAATGAAAAATAGTTTGAATATATATGAACAATTCGATATTGACGTACGTATGTGACGTATATTGCACTTGGCACTTAACTATGATGTAATGTGATAAGTCTGATTTGTGATACGAGACTTATGATAGTGATGAGATTCGTTTAATTGTATCTGTATAATTCTGGTGAAGTTGGTCACACAACATTCTGACACATTGAATGGAGTCCCTTGTTGTAAACCTATGCTAGTAATAATACTTGACCCAAAGTATTGTAAATCTATAATAGGTCTTAATTGTGATAAGTTCTACAAGAAAAAAGATAATAAGATTATTGTGACCATATTAACTCTTTTTCTCTGTTTCTCAACTCTCTCACAATCAATGAGATTATAGTCACAATCTTTCAGACTTTGACGCTGAGACTGATGAGTCTGATGACTCATCACATCAGTCTCAGCGTCAAAGAATTAGGTCTCATCATGAGACCTAATTCCTTGCAGTTAAGTAAAACCACGTTTTCGATGATATGTCCATCACATTGATAAAAACATTGAATAAAATCGATTTTTTGAAATAGTAGGTTAAAGTGGTAATGAGAATAGGGCCATATTTTTCGTTCGTAGCCTACTATGATGCACCTCAAGATGAGTCTATATCGAAGATGGAGCGAAGATTCTTGTTTCAAGTTACACTGTTATCGACTATTTTTTCTTGTTTCCTATATGCTAGTTCGAGGTCCTTATATCTCCACCGCCATCAAGACGAGTCTAGTCTGTGATGAGGCTAGAGTCATACTCTGATATGATTTCAGTGTTATGTGATGAGTTTGAAATAGTTTCATGGAATCATTGGTGACAAAGGTGGGGTATTACTGTGAGCATCTCCCGTCACCTTGACAGGTCTTGTCTGTGGTGAAGTTTAGAGTCTTACTTTAAAAGGTCTCCACTGTAATTTGATATGTTTACATTGAAGACAGTGACCGACAGTTCCGTATAGGTATGTGATACAGGTGGGTTTTTTACTGGAAGATTTCACCACCATCATGTTCACAGATTATTTATTTTGATTTATTTGTTTTGATAGGTAACCAGTGTTGTGTGATTAATTCCATTCCACTGAAGACAATAGCAGGCAGTTCCGTGGTGTGGTAAGAGTAGGATCTTACTGTAAGCATATTCCGTGTCATTTTGACAAGTCATTCTTTGATGAGCCTTCAGTGTTGCGTGATGACTTTACATTGGAAACAGTGGTGGCAGGCAGTTCCGTGGTGTGATAAATGCATGGCCTTACTGTGAACGGGCGGCGTCAGGCGGTCACAGTGGCGATGGAGGTGGTAGCGCGTTGTCACGCACGACCAGCCGGCTTCTCGCCCAAGCGTTTGGCTAGCTCGGAGATCAGCTCCCTGCAAGAAGCAATTTAATGGCTATTATAAATATAAAACATTAAGCTATGGTTTTTTTACAAAATAGGCGGTAATACAACGCACCAGCATACGACTATTTAATTTTACAGCAATTTGACAAACGAGCGACTATCTCCACCTAATGATAAGTGGCCACAGGCACCTTATAAATTGTATATGTTTTGATTCCCCTAAAATTCTCCAATATACAACCCTCATAAGAACCACAGTGTGCGTTACGTTGCCAACTTGTGACATAAGATGTACAATAACAGTACGCACTAATTTTACCGTCTCCCTTTTTCTTCAAACCAGTACACAGCTACACCTGGGCCAAACTTCTCTATATTAGTGGGTTTATAAACTGTGTTTACGCTCGAGGAAGAGCGAGTGGCAACACAGCATTATAGTCTGTGGCGGCCGGCCGCATGTAAGATGTCAGTCAGTCGAGTCGAATACGGAATGACATTGTTAGAGGTTATGTCCGGGCATCAATAAAACATAATATAATTTAAGATATAACAAATAGTATAGTATAACGCGGCGCACCAAGTGATTGTTGGTGCGAGGTTCCGCAAAGTTTTAGTGTCGGGGAATAGTGGCAAGGTTTTATCGTCGCGAAGTGAGTGATGGTGGCCTAATAGGCCTATGTAGTGCTCCGGTCTCCATCGTTGGATTGACACCAACCCTTCGGGAGCCGCGGCTTCCTTCGAGCTAGCTCAGGAAGTCCACCGGCTACATACGGAGACCAATTGGAATAGGGGTAAGCCACAATGTTTTCTACGAGCTGGTAGTAGGTTATAAGAATCAGCAATATAAGTCGGTGAAACGCCGACGTGGTGGAGTCTACTTTGGGCACCACCAAACTGTGTACAAGGGGGTTCATCGACTGTGTATGAGCGGGTTCATTACCTGTGCACGAGCAAGTTCATTGCCTTTAGTAAGTGTTTAAACGGGCCCATCACCTGTGTATGAGCGAATCCATAACCCGTGTACAGGCGGGTCCATTACCTCTGTACGATCGGATCGGTGTACGGTCTAATATACTTGTTTATGAGCAGGTATATTATATGTGTAAGTGGGTCCATTATCTATGTATGAGGGTACATTACCTGAGAGTGAGCGGATCCAACATTTGTATATGAGCGGATTTTCTTGTATACGATAAGGCACATTACTGGAGTACGAGCGAGCCCATTACATGTGTATGATTTGGTAGTAAGCTAAGCTCCTTGTCTAGCTATACTGTTTGACGTTTCGACCGTTCTTATGTCGCTCGTAACAGTGGCGGATTTCGTAGTGTACATGTAAAGCTTAAATGGGAGCTTAGTGTACATTGCCTGCGTATGGGCGAGTGCATAGCCTGTATAATGCTTGCATATGAGGTGTCTGCTACCTGTTTATTTGCGGGCCCATAACCCATATATGAACGTAGTTAAGGTGCTACATCGAAAATTAATCAAACAATGGGAGGCGTGGTCTATACGTAAACGCGGGGCGCCCCCCGTGCTCAAGTAGCTAGTCTTTATATCTATGTCATCAAAGTCGTGAATGCGCTGCGCCCGCATGCAATCAGGTCGCTTAGAAATTATCGACGTAAGTGACAAAATACAAATCATTTTATTAAAAACTAACTATAACGATTAGAAAAAATTGCTGCGGTACCATTCTGGATACTGATGATGTCTACTTATGTAAGGAACTTTTTAATGTATACCTAATACCGTTTACTAGTAATCCTGAAATTTCTTATTTTTAAGAGGTAATTTAAAAAATAAAATGTATCGAGGCAATATTTTTAAATCGCGTTTCCGTTTCTTGTCGTGTCTAGCTAAAGATATAAAGAAACACATATCTGAGTTTCAGATCTGTGAGATCTCTCAGTGACCTATGACTATTACATTAAAGATAACCAATATTTTCGATATAGCGCCTTAAGAGGATTGTGAAGGTTTACATTTTCATACAAAAAGCGATAACGTTTTTCTCCCTCTTTACATAATCCAATTTTTATAATGTTTGGAAATGTTGTAAATATAAAAAAGATCTAGGTTTGTACGTTTTGATTTTGAAGTAATATTGCTCAGAATATAAATTATTAGCATTTAAATATCCATATTTTAGACTTAAAAACTACCTCGAGCATTTTTATCTTTTTTGACTAAATCATAGCAAAACGTACAAACATAGATTAAAGTATGCTGAATCTAAAGAGACCAAAAGTGTCTAATTTCGTAAAGGTAAAACAGTTATCGCCCGAAAAAATATTTCAATAAGAAATGTAGGTAAGCACTTGCCGCGGACTTTCAACTCTGAGCGGTGTGCGATAAACTGAATGTTTGAAAGTGCATACTCGAGCCATGGATTGGCACCTCACAGTCCTCTTAAGATGTGCCACTACGCACCATCCAGCCATCGTTCAACTCGCGCGCCGATTAATTATTATTATGATCACTATTATTATTATTATCATTATAAAATTATAATATGTATGTGTCTATGACATAACCTTTATATTACCTCCTCATTGTAAAAAATATATATGTGACAATCATTGTCAAAATAATACATTCATATACGTTCAATTCAGTGGTTTAATTTATAAAACCCTGAAATAGAATTATACGTTATGAACATGGTGCCGAAACATTTTTCAGTTATTTCGCTCAATTCTCTATAAAATTACAGTTGTTAGTACTTCAAATTTATATTTTGCAAAAATATTGTCGTGCATTATTCATTTGTCCGCGCTTCACAAGTTCGGCCGGCTTGAGCTGTGTCATCTGTCATGTAAGAAAATTGTAATATAGAAAATTATATTCTTAAATAAAATATTGAAAACAGCGACTACTTATGCGGTTGAGAATAGCTACGTGAATAATTATTGTTGGCGAAGCGACTCTATAAAGTACGTATTTCAATTTGTTACAAAATGGCAGAACAAGACAAGAAGAAATTGATGTCGGCTAAAGGTCAGTGCAAAGCTTCCATTACTCGACTAGAAAGATATTTTGCGGACAAAAAATATGAATATACAGCGGACGATGTAATTGTCAGAAGAAAAAATTTAATTGAGACTTACAACAAATATCAAGAGCTATCTTTGGAGTTGCATTTACTAGGTGAATCAACCGATATAGAGGAGGAGGAAACTGAGGTGCGTTATTATAATTTAATGGCTACATTTGAACGCTTACTGAAGTCTCCGTCTCACGGTGATCATTCTAAATCATCATATAATACAGCAAAGTTGCCTACGCTTGATATCCCGATCTTCGACGGTAAGGAAATAGCAGGCTATAAGCCATTCATGGAGATGTTCCGTACTATTGTGCATGAAGATACGAGAATATCGGCTATACAAAAGCTTTGTTTTTTAAAGAAATATCTCAAAGGAGAGCCGTTACAAATTATAGACAATTTACCTATTATCGGTGAATCATACCAGTCGGCGTTAAAACTATTAGAGAAACGGTATGATAATCCGTCATTATTAATCAATAGTCACGTGTCCAGTCTTCTCGATCTTCCAAGCCTACAGCGGGGCACCGCACAGCAACTGCGTGACTTGGTTGTCAAGATACGACAGCATGTGATAGCGTTGGAAAACCTAAAGCAACCAGTCGGTCAATGGGATGCAATATTGTCATGTATTATTATGCGCAAACTAGATTTTATGACACTTCGACTGTTTCATTCTGAGCGCGATACTTCTTCGATCGTCACAATTGAAGAGCTACTAAGCTATTTGGAAAAGCGAGCTGCTTCGTTGGAGGCAAGTCCCAGTTCCCTCGATAAGTGTCAAGGAAAAGGTAAAACTGCTGTCAACTTATCGGCGTCTGACAAAGTTGTCAACAATAAGTCAACATGCATACTATGCTCGCAAGATCATCGATTATTTAAATGTCCTAATTTTATTTCATTCACCCCTGACAAGCGAATTTCATTTGTAGATAAAAATAATTTGTGTAAAATATGTCTAAACTCTCACTCTCAAAAATGTAAATATAAGTTTATTTGTACAGTTTGTAATTCGAAGTCGCATAATACATTGTTGCACATGAATAATGAATCCGTGAAAAAGGAAGGTGAATCTGACAACCTGGTGAGTATGCATAGTACGCAACCAATAAGCCAAAGCCCCTTGCTCCCAACTGTTAAGGTGATGGTCCATGGAGCAAACAACATGAAATGTATTGCTAGGGCTCTTATAGACTGTGGTAGCCAGACCTCATTCTGCACCACAGCACTCGCCAATCAGTTAGGGCTGCAACGTTTTCATTTATATAAAAGCATCAGTACTCTAGGTGACGTATCTGACAATTATACTGATAAGGCCGTTAATTTATCGATTGAGTCATTAATCAATGAATACAAGTTAAACATTACTTGTTCAGTTATTGACAAAATTACTACAAAGCTACCGCAAAGGCCTATTGATTTGAATATTTTTAAAATACCACCTAATGTGTTATTAGCAGATAATGAATTTCAAACTCCTGGAGAGATTTCCTTATTACCGGCATGCAATGTTTTCTTTAAAATTATGTTAGATGGTAAAATTGAAGGTGGCCCAACGGATCCCATATTATTAAATACACAGCTGGGATACATTGTCTCATCTACCAACCAATTGGCCATAAAAAACTCGCTGACAATGCACATCGGTAATTCTGAGCCTGCAATTGAACGCTGTATTAAACAGTTCTGGGAAGCTGAAAGGGTCCCAGAAATATATCAAGAAACATTGCCAGAGTTTGAATTTAGCGAAAAAATATTTAATGAATCGGTCACGTTACAAAATAACGAATTTTCAGTCAAAATTCCTCTTAAAGTTGATTTAAGCGAAATAAATCCATCCAATTCATATGCGATTGCCTTACAAAGATTATATAGTATAGAACGAAGATTTAAAAAGGATCCTGTTTACTATGACCTATATAAAAAATTCATTCATGAATACATAGATTTAAAACATGCTAAAGTAATTGATATCGACACCTGTAATAAAAACGATAAGCCGTTATTTTTCTTGCCGCATCACGCAGTTTTACGCCCAGAAAGACAAACAAACAAACTGAGAGTTGTCTTTGATGGGAGTGTAAAAACGAAAAACGGTACAAGTCTCAATGAATATATGTGTAATGGTCCTGTTGTGCAACGGTCTCTTTTTGACATTTTGTTACTTTTTCGCACTTTCAAATATGTTATTCAGTGTGATATTAGGCACATGTACAGGATGATTAAAATACACGAAGATCACAGATGCCTTCAAAACATACTGTGGCGCGAGGATGGAGTCATGAACATACTCCAGCTACAAACGGTTACATATGGGCTAAAAAGTTCAGCCTACTTGGCAACCAGATGCCTTATAGAGCTAGCAAATCGAAATAAAGATAAGTTTCCTTTAGCAAGTAACGCAATTATAAATAATTCATATGTTGATGATATTCAATGCGGACATGATTCAATTCAGGGCATCATTCAATTAAAAAATGAACTCATATCTATAAGTAAGCTAGCAAACTTTAAGCTTCATAAATGGATGTCCAATTGTCCGGTAGTTGATAATTGTCTTAGCGATATTCCTAATGAATGTTTAGGAATGAGCTCAAAAAATTTAGATCACGATGAGTCTATTTTTAAAATATTAGGCCTATCATATAACGCAAAGGAAGATGTCTTTCAGATTCGTGGTTATGTTTTAAATCCAAGGCCTGAAGTAGCGACTAAGAGAAACGTACTCTCCTCAATTAGTAGGCTGTTTGATCCTATGGGTTTGGTAGGCCCTATAACAACTAAAGCCAAACTAATTTTGCAAGAAATATGGGAACACAAGTTAGATTGGGATATCCCTTTACCCGATAATTTGATGCACGTCTGGGATAGTTTTTATAATAGCGTAACTAATATGCCTACTTTTAATATTCCTCGTTATTTAGAAATGCAAACTTCAAATGAAACAGAACTAATTGGTTTTTGCGATGCTTCAGCTGAAGCTTATGGCTGTTGCGTTTACATCAAAGTGAAATGCGACGATCAGGTTCATATTCACCTACTTTGCTCAAAATCACGTATCAATTCAATAAATTCTAAACTCACAATCCCTAAGTTAGAGCTTAACGGTGCACTTTTGTTAGCGAAGGTTATTAGTAGTGTAGCTGCAACATTGAATATAAAAGCAATAAATGTATTCAGTGACTCTAAAATTGTTTTAGGGTGGCTTGAATCATCGCCTATTAAAGTTCCTCCATACATAGGTAATCGTGTGAAGGAAATTAAAAATCTTACACCAACTGCGTCCTGGCATTTTACACCTGGGTTATTCAATCCCGCAGATATACTTTCCAGAGGAGCAGATCCAAGAGATATTAATGATAATTCTCTTTGGAAACATGGCCCAGATTTTTTAATAAGCTGCAATACTTATAACTTTTACTTGTCCGAGATAGAACGCCCTGTTCTATTGCCAGATCGTTTCGAAAATATCAACTTGTCTGTGATAGATAAGCCTATAGACCCATTTTATGAAAAATTTTCAAGCCTCTTTAAAATGATGCGCGTAATAGCATATGTCATGCGATTTGTTAAAGGGTGTAAACGACTTACAATTAAATATAATGAATTTTCTGTTATGGAGCTAAGGGACGCAATGACTGTGATTATAAAAGCAATTCAAAGTCATTATTTTGCCGAAGACATTAAATGTTTGATAAGTGAAAAGGATATTAAAAGTTCGCTTAAGTCATTTAATCCTTTTTTAGATTCCAATAATATTCTTCGTGTGGGAGGTAGATTGCAGAACGCAAAACTAGATTTTACAACTAAACACCCCATTATATTACCTAAATGTTGTCATGTCACTAAACTTATAATACGGCAAGAGCATTTGTTACTGTTGCATGGTGGGTTGAAGCTCGTATTAAGTCACCTTTCGCAAAAATTCTATATTATTAATGCTGTTAGGGAAGTTAAAAATATTATACACAAGTGTGTAGTTTGTTGCAGGCATAAAGCTGAAGTTTCAAAACAGCTTATGGGCTCTCTGCCTAAAGATCGTGTTAACCCTTCCCGTGTGTTCGAAAAGGTGGGACTGGATTATTGCGGTCCATTCGAGATCAAGCAAAGCTCAAAACGTAATAGCATAATTACAAAAGGATATATTTCTTTATTCGTTTGCTTTGCTTCTAAAGCCTTACATCTGGAAGTAGTATCTGACATGTCAACCGACGCATTTATATCAGCATTAAAAAGATTTGTTGCTCGTAGAGGTATTCCTACCGACATATATTGTGACAATGCTACAACATTTAGAAGCGCTAATAAACAGTTAAAAGACTTGTTCAAATTACAAGATAGTAAAGAATTTAATGATGCTATTTATGGCTATACGCTACAAAAACAAATACAATTTCATTTCATTCCAACTTATAGCCCAAACCACGGCGGTCTTTGGGAAGCTGCCGTGAAGTCTTTGAAATTTCATTTAAAAAGAGTTTCTTCTTGTAAAGTGTTCACATACGAACAATTTATTACGATTATTGCTGAAATAGAGTCCATTCTTAATTCGCGACCGTTGATGTCAATCTCTAATCAAGATTCTTCGGATTTTTCATGTCTCACTCCCGGTCATTTGATTATTGGTAATGCTCTTACTTCGATTCCTCAAAATGATTTATCGGACACTCCTGTAAACAGATTACGCTTTTGGAAATGTTGTGAAAAAATAAGGCAACATTTTTGGAAGGTATGGTCCAAAGACTATTTGTGTTCTCTTAATGAACGAACCAAATGGAAGAAGTTAATGCCTAATCTCAAAGAGGGAGCTATCGTTCTCTTAAAAAATCCAAATACCCTACCTCTTCAATGGCCGTTGGGGAGGATTACCAAAATATTTCCTGGTAATGACAATTGTGTTCGAGTAGTAGAAGTTCAAACATCAAATAAGAAAGTTCATTGTCGAGCTATTTCAAAAATTGTAGTTTTACCTGTTGAATAAAGGTAAATCAATTCGTTGACACTCTTAAAATGATTTTGTTTAGTTCTAAGTATTGTAATTTACGTATGCTAGTTTAAGATAATGATTTAGGTTAAAAAGTGAGAATGTCAATTTATTGAGTTATTTTTTCTATAGAAAATGTATACTTTTAGTTAATTATGGTTGCATTAACGTTATTGTGGGTTTTTGCGCGCCCCCAATTTATGTCTATGACATAACCTTTATATTACCTCCTCATTGTAAAAAATATATATGTGACAATCATTGTCAAAATAATACATTCATATACGTTCAATTCAGTGGTTTAATTTATAAAATCCTGAAATAGAATTATACGTTATGAACAGTATGTATAAAAGTGGTAAATGCACACAGGCACGCACACTAACGCACACACACACACACACACACAAACACACACACACACACGCACGCACACATACATTAGTTTAGTTTTATTTTGCAAAATGAGCGGATTTTTTTCATTTCTCTTTTTACAGTCATGTAAGGATAAACAAGACAATAATAAGCAGATGTGTCAACCCTGAGAGTGGAGGCCTGATGTCCTAACATACAGACTTGTCTAGTTTAGGCATCAGTCTCCCACAAAATAAATTGTATTGTATACACTAATATGCCTTCCTTTTATGTACTGTAATTTTGTGGTGAGAAATAAATAACTTTATTATTATTATTACTATCGCACCTGTATATGAGCGGGTCCATGTTCCTCGCCAGCATGTACAGCAGCCACCAGTCGCCGAGGTCGGTGCGCCGCGACACCACCACCGCCGTCTCCATGGCCAGCGAGCGGGACCGCGCGTGCAGGAGGCGCGGCCGCACCGACGGCACGAAGATTATCACCAGTCTGCGAGACGGAAAGCTCTCCGATGAGTTTCGCTTTTGAATTTCCTTTTCATTGTTATCTTATTTTATTCAGTGCACTGACAGCTGATGCCGAATAAAATGTATATATTGTACTATCGAGGTCTCTCGTGCCTTACCACTTTGTAGAAATATTCGTTCGAAAGCGGATCGCATCGGACACGCCCACACGACCCATACCTATCCCTGATTGGCTACGTATTTTTACTACGATATACTAAGGCCAATCATAGACAGACATGACACGCCCACACGACTCATATCTATCCCTGATTAGCTACGTATTTTTACTACGATTTACTATGGCCAATCATAGACAGACATCTGATTTCATTGAAATCGCTCTTGGTGTGAGTCTGCTTTACGCTTTACTATTGGTGAATGAATGGAGCGGGGCGTGGTCTGACGCGATTGTCATCGTGCAGTGTGTAAGCGACTTTCGACGTAGGACTGGTAAGGTGCCAACGTCCTCTATAGAACATGTCTAACTTAGGTGTCATACTGAAATAAAGTTACAAAGAACACGAGTGGGAAAGAACAATATTAATGGCCAATTTCACTAACGAAGACAATCTTAAGTGGCCACGTTGTCATATTATTTTCATGAAAGACAAGAAGTGACAGCGTACTACTTAGGATTGTCCTGAGCAGGTTAGTGAAATTAGCCGTAAGGATCGATTTTTCGATCGTTAGTAATAGCAACGTATTACTAATAGGAAAGTAAAACCGACCCTAGTGTATGAGCCATAACGATCCTTTATGAGGTGTACCTACTAATACTTTGATATTACTAACGATCGAAAAACCGACCCTAAGAGGTGTGTCTAAGTATGTATGTGTGGGAAAATGTACGTGCCTTTGTGTATGTGTGTGTGCATGTCACAGCCATAAAATAACCTATGTCATTATCATACCAGCCATAATAGGCTAGATGAATGAAAAAAAAATATTGCTCTAATATAAGCTCTTTCATATAATAAACAGAAAGAAAAAATCGGTTTTCGAAAAACTATAAAAACAACCGAGATATAAGGTATTAAAGATTTTTCTCCATCTCTTTCTAGCAAAACTACAATTTACATGGAGTTTATATGGCCGTACTCAACAATGATTATGTCACGGTTGATGTCGGATCTCTGTCTAATCGCTTCCAAATTAACAGCTTAAATTGCTTGTATCTGATGTATTTCTATGCCGATTTTAATTCTAATTTCACATAATTGCATCTTTTTCTACGATATTTTAATATGTTATGACGAGACGTGAAAATTAGAATTCAGTCATCATCCCAATTCGGCCACGAATAGCCGTAAGGCTTCCACAATAGCGAAGTGGGACTGGAATTTGCCCAGCAGATTGGGACGCCTCTCACTACGCTGGTGAATACGTGTGTTAGGAGAGAAATTAGGAGATTGCTTTGGCCTGATCACCAGTTACCATCAAGTGAGATGAAGGTTAAGAGCTTATCTGCTGTGTGTAAAAAAAATCCCATATCCACCGATGCCGCTTTGAGAATGTTTCTTTCATCATCATCATTTCAGCCAAGAGACTGTTGGACAAAAGCCTCCCCAGGAATCTCCAACCGATCGGTCCTGCGCCTCTCGCATCCAGCGGCTTCCCGCGACCTTCACCAGATCGTCGGTCCACCTTGTGGTGGGCCTACCAACACTGCGTCTCCCGGTACGCGGCCGCCACTCGAGGACTTTTCCGCCCCAACGGCCGTCAGTCCTGCGAGCGATGTGTCCTGCCTACTGCCGCTTAAGGTTTGCAGTTTTTTGGGCTATGTCGGTAACGCTAGTTGTTCTACAGATCTCATGATTTCTTATATGATCGCGTAGAGAAACGTAGTCCTCTCCATTGCCCTTTCAGTGACCTTGAGCCTTCTAATAAGACCCATTGTAAGCAGCCACGTCTCAGTTCCGTACGTGATCACTGGCAACACGCACGAATTAAAGACTTTCGTCTTCTAGCACTGCGGTAGATTGGCCGAGAATATGCTGCGTAGCTTCCCAAACGATGCCCAGCCATATGATTTCCCGTTTTACCTCTTTCTGGAAGTTGGACTTACCGAGCTGAACGATTTGCCCCCGGGTAAACATATTCGTCAACAACTTCCAGTGTAGAGCCACCAACATTCACAGGAGTGGGTACTACATGGGAATTCGAATGTCTCTTTACACAAATTCAGGACGTGCTCGGGTTCCAACTGCGTAACGCGTTCACAAACATTATTTTTTATGGAGGTAATTTCAAATACTTATCACTAGTAACCGAATCCACAGATAGCATATTGAAATCGACCGGCTTGTGGAATTGTTATTGGCGTTAGACATAAATAGCTTTGTAGTGAGCTCCGCAGGTGCTGCCACTGTTTGTAGGCGTTATTATTAACGCGTTCGAAAGCGCGTTAACGCGTTAACACTTGCATTAACGCAGGGGGAAAACGTGCACAACAAATAGTTGCTATTGTTACGCAACACCACTGTTTATTCCGGCACGAGGAATATTCCGTCAGCTGAGCATTCAATTATACTTTATCTCACAGCAACGTTTATTGTTATTGCGGGACAATATTTAGTTAAGATAACACTCAGTACCATAGCTCTATGATCCAGAGCGTACGAATGTGCGACATCCCTACTAATCTACTTATCTATCTAAATGTACTTACCTAAATACTTCTTCGTTGCCCTTAATTTAATTTTAAAAAATCTTCCTAGGTGCCTACTCTTGAAATGACCTATCAACGTAGTCCTACTAATATTATAAATGTGAAAGTGTGGATGTTTGGATGTTTAGATGTTTGTATGTTTGTTACTCAATCACGCAAAAACGTCTGAACGGATTTGGATGAAATTTAGCATGCATGTAGCCTTTGACATGGAAAAGAACACAGGCTACCTTTTATCCCGATTTCTTAAGTAGTTCCCGAGGGAAAATTTAAAATTGTTAACGATTCCACGAGACCCAATTCTGAAGTCCACGCAGACGAAGTCGCGGGCAGAAGCTAGTAGAACATAAACTATTTTGTTAAACACTCGAAACCGATTGTTTCACCGACTCATTCCTGGTTCTGGCAGAATGATCAGCGCCAGTCAGCTGCGGCAATATGCTGAGCCAGGTGTATGTACAACGTACATATAAGGTTTAAATAATACATAGCTTATCTTAATTTGTTACGTTTTTAAATTATTCTTGTAATTTTTTTGACGTCAATAAGTGTCTGTAAAAGTCTATATTAAATGAAGATTTTTGAGTTTGAGTTATCTGGGTTGAAGTGACGATGATGATGTCTCACCTTTTTTTCGGGTGGAAATGCGTTTATTTCACCCTTCCCGCCGTTGGCTAGACGACGAGCGTGTGTGGGGCTCTCCCGGCAGAGCCGGGCCTACTCACTAAAACTCCCCGGTGTTCTCCCTGCCCTTATGGGCGCGTGTGGTACGCTGCACACTACGACACCACTACCAACGCGCCCGGGCAAGCCCGTCCAATTGGTCGGGTTCTCGCTAAGGTGGGAATGATGACTCACCTGTAAATGACGAGCAGCGACAGCACCACCGCCAGTATGATGTACCAGAACCACAGGAATATGTACGTCTTCTCGTTGACGATGTTCAGCGGCAGGATGCAGAGGCTGTCGTGTGTCTGGATGCTGCCGGACGCGCCGAACTTGTGAAACGTGCACTTGGTGATGCGCGGGAACACGTAGATCATCGGGTCGTATCTGGAATGCGAGACGGGAGATTCTTAATGGTGAGTGTGGACGAGCCGACCTTCAGAAAAGTTGCTCTATTTTTTTAATGGCCACTATTAGTATGCTCCTATGATTTCCTTTTTTTATTACGTTAATTATTAAAAGAGATATAAATCTTTAAAATCCTAAAAAAATTGCCTAATTTGCTGCTTTATTCAAACATCCCACATTTCAACTTTATTTATTTTTTTTTGCAAAAAGTATGTAGTATTCGATCTACTCGTAGTTCAAGCGGAGAAAACAGAGGCGGCTTACGAAACATATATTTTGTGTTATTTTCATAAGCATTTTCAGTCCGAGCTGCAGTTGTCCCTATCGCGCTCAGTCCAGTTGTTTGGGCACACAGCGCGAAAGCAATGCATTTTACTAATACAAGGTGATGAAGGCAAAAGTGATGTCATAATGTGAACTGTTTTACTATGTTGTTAGAAATGAAAAATAATTAACTCTGTTTTCATAAGAAGGATTTTTGGACATGTAAAATTGGTGACATTAAGATGAAACATGATATCGCTCAAATTACCACCTAGTGAGTTCTCTACAGCATTTGTTTTGGCTCCAAATTGGCGATTTCTTTTTCAATGTTATAGCTTTCAAGACTTGCAAGGTTTGTGGTTTGTTGTGGTAAACGCGCGATTTCAAAACACCCGAAAAAACAAGTCTGGCACCGTTAGATCTGGTGAACTGGACGACCAATTCAAATCTCCAAAATCCCATTTTGGAGATCACTCGGCTCGGAAATTGGTGTCTCAAAATCTCGTGGGCGGCTGTTCGTTTTGCTGCAACCAACAATGCTCCATGGCTTACAACAACTTATTATGTATTCTTCTCATTCATTCATTCATTTCAGCCAAGAGACACCCACTGTTGGACATAGGCCTCCCCCAAGGATCTCCAAACCGATCGGTCCTGCGCCTCCCGCATCCAGCGGCTTCCCGCGACCTTCACCAGATCGTCGGTCCACCTTGTGGGGGCCTCCCAACGCTGCGTCTCCCGGTACGCGGCCGCCACTCGAGGACCTTCCCGCCCCAACGGCCGTCAGTCCTGCGAGCTATGTGGTCTACTATAGCACATTCACATTATGACATACTTTTGCGCCACCTTGTACCTATTTTTAAATTCTCTCGACCTTAGTGATTCCTCTTACCAGTGACATCGATCCCCTTACAAACGGTGCATTGAGGTATTTCTATCGCTTGGGGTTTTAGGACACAGACGTTAGGATAAAGCTATTTGTGAGATTTTTTGGTAATTTCAATTATTTAAATGTGCAATTTGAATGTTAATTATATGTTCTATTATTTCAATGATTAGTCGTTGAACGTACAAACTATTTGGTCGGTTCTATAACCAGTCTAATGTTATCTTAATCCTTTAAAGGTCTAACCTGCATTACACTAACAAACAATCAACATATCAAAGTTAAATGATAATCAAGAAACTCGCCGTGTCCTTGTGTAGATAATTGCGTTAGTTTAAAACGGATTGCTACTTTCAGACGTTCCAGGTCCGTATTTACATTACCGCTACTTGTACATACTTGTGGCAAAACATATTATGACAACTTCAAACGGTTCGTTCCGCTAATTTATATTTACCTTGAAGTACGCTAACAAAGGATCTGAGATTATTCAATTAAATGACCCACCCGAGCAATTCATTATGCATAAATGCTGTTGTAAAATTAACTTTTCCGATATTTTGACACAGTCATATTTGTTTACTGTGCCTTTGGTCAGTCAGTCCAGTCAGAGTGCCTAGTGCGAGTTTTATCGAGCTCTATTCGATCGTACGCATCGAACGCGTTAACGCGAATTTGCATAGAATTAGAGCAGCGCCATCTAGTAGCTGCTATGGAATGAGACAGCTTCATCTAGTGACTACTAGATGGCGCTGCTCTAATTCCATACAAATTCGCGTTTACGCGTTCGATGCGTGTGATCGAGTAAAGCTCGATAAAACTCGCACTCCGCACACAGGTCAGTGTCCATAGTTCCCAACCGCTTAACATAAGGTTGTGCTTGTTTATCACAACATTTAACTATGCGGCGATTACACACACAAAACATTCGCACTTCCTCCAACAAACAGTACCTTAAGAGGAAATCCTAAGGTTCATTTCTCCATACAAACGTAGTCCCCTGTTTTCTTTCTGGATAGTGGCACTAGTTGCTCTATTTTTTCCAATAAAATCAATAGCCGCTATAAGCATGTTCCTTTGTTTTCCTTTTTTTATTAAGTTATTTATTAAATAATTTTAAACATCCAATACCCTAAAAAATCGACCTAATTTTCTGTGTATTCAAACGTCCGGCAAACAAATTGAACAAGATTATATGAAAAAAGCAAAACATAAAAACACAGAAAAAGCCTAGCGTTAATTTTTTACATAAAAAGTAATTGAATCGGTCAACTTTTTGCGGAGAAAACAGGGGACTACGAAACGTATATTTTGTGTACTTTTCATAGGTAGGTATTTTCGGTCCGAGCTACAGTTGCCCCTATCGCGCTCAGTTCAGTTGTTCGGACACACAGCGCGACAGCAATACATTTTACAAATACCTATTTTTGAATTCTGTCCACCTTGATGTTTCCTCTTAAGTCTGTGCAAACATGATCACCTCAGTTATAGCAAATTATGTACATATTTTTCTTTTTTCTACGCGAGCATATTTTTCTTGGTTTCTTTTTCGGGAGAAAGCAAGAGTCTTTATTGAGATTAGCCGCCGTAATAGAATATCAATAGGGACGAATACATTAGGAGTAAGTGTACAAAAATATAGAAACACACCTCTCCTCCTGCGGCACCTCGCTGTAGCCGAGCACCCGGGTGCCGTACGAGAAGAACTCGCCGTTGAAGAAGCTGTCCATCATCCACAGCTGCACCACTATGTTCACCAGGCACAGCAGCTCGCAGCCCCAGTACCGCAGCGCGTACAGCTTGTGCATCTGCAACCAGACGAGAACACGTTTATTTAACACGCAGACGGAGGCTGTGTTGAGTCGCCTGCTTGGAGACATCTGTCATATCAATTTCTACGGCAAAGCAGCGATTCTTTTATAGCTCTGTTCCGATTTAAACTATAGGGTGAAATTTATCTTAAAATAAAAATATTAAATAAAAACCTAAAAGAAAAAACAAACTAGGTTATATACAATTCTAGTAGTTAAGAGGACTGTGAAGTGCCAATTCATGGCTGGAGTATGCACTTTCAAAAATGCAGTTTGTTGCACACCGCTTAGAGTTGAAAGTCCGAGGCAAGTGCCTACATTTCTTATTGAAATATTGTTTTGGGCGATAACTGTTTTACCCCCCTAAACCTTTACGAAATTCGACACTTTTGATCTCATTAGATTCAGTATGCCTTAATCTATGTTTGTACGTTTTGCTTTTTTGTAATTCAGTATAATTTACTCAAAAAAGATAAAAATGCTAGAGGTAGTTTTAAGTCTAAAATATGGATATTTAGATGCTAATAATTGATATTCTGAGCAATATAACTTTAAAATCAAACGTATATCATAAACGTACCTAGATAATCATTATATCTACAGCATTTCCTAAAATTATGAAAATTGGACTATGTAAAGAGGGAGAAAAGCGTTATCGCTTTTTGTATGAAAATTTACAGCTTCACAATCCTCTTAAGCTCAAATATTCCCAATAATTTAGTGACACTCACAAAATTCAAACGAATCGATTGATATGAAAATCATCAGAATCGGTCCACGTGTTTAGCTAATATAGTGCCACAAACAAACATGACTGATGAACACGTTACCTTCCTCTGCGTTATTCAGTCGGATAAAAGAAGATATACGAGTACTCATAGTCTGTAATTGTGTTTCTGCGTTTTGTGCGAACTTACAATAAAAGCTTTTCTATTTATTGAAAAAAGATTTCCACCTATATCCTAAAATAATCCAAAGGAACCTATTTTTTTTTAATAAGGCCATCGGAATATTTGTCCACTGAAACTGGTCCAGTTTTTGCGATAAGTAAGTCTAACTGTATCCGATTAATTGATCGATGTCTTCAATTTCTGTTACGAGCGATCGAAATCTCATTACGTGATTCTACGCGAGCTTTCTCTCAGAATTCAGACGCTAATTTATTTTTTGTGTCATATCTTATGAAAAGAATTGTCTTTTTGTGATCTTCTTTCATTCGATTTCGTTCGGAATACTCGAAAGCAAGGATGAAGAGTATTGGTCGCACTTTTTTAACGTTATTTACTTATATTAGTGATGTCTAACCAGATGGACTCAGGGGCCTTAATTATAGCCAAACAAAACGAAAACATTTTCATGGGGATCACAAGACCACAACTATCTCTCCGCGGGGAGTAAAACCTAGACTCTGCAAATCCACAAAGTGAACTCAGACACTAGACTACGCATGTGTATATAATTATGTAGAATGCATAATTATCCACGAAAAAACTGAAATCGCGCACATTGAAAAATTATCAATAGAGATAATATCACATTAACCCTTATTTATTTCCCACTACTATGCGCGGATTTAAATCCGTTAACGCACGGACCACAGATAACACATAACATACTTTACGTTAATATAATCAACGTACTGTGGGAACTACAACTATCCCCTTTAATAAGCAGAGACTCGCATTAAATACTCGCCCCAGAGATCGTAATGACAGAGCCTGTATAAATAATTTACGACCATATTTTGAATTCCGACGCATTTCTCGATGCAAGTACAGTCGGCCACAACAGTGGGTACGTATGATAAGACTATGAAAAATAGAACTCGTCAGTTACCTAAATGGGTGCGATTTGTACCAAATTACACATCCTTATTGTTTTATACATATCATTTTCGACCTTAGTCTCGATAATAATAAGGCTGAATAATAATAGAGTATCAATAAGGCCAACGATACGAGAGAGACACTCAGTACAAGAGTCGTCTGCGCGGATATCTCTATCATAATATCTTTAAAAAAAAAAGTAAAATTACTGGCTACTGTGACTTGACATCCTTGTGGGACTATGGGGGTTGCAAATCTTCAATGGAAAACAAAAGCTTATTATTACAAACAGTTCACCGCGATAAACAGCTTTACCGTGTCGTGTTTTGGTAGTCATGCCACGGGACTAAAAGTTGTTCTTCTTATTGCAACTAAGTTGGCAAACAAGTAAACTGCCCACCTGGTGTTAAGTGGTAAGTCACCTATCATACATAATGTGGCTCCTGTGAGATTCGCAACAAAACTGCAACCCCACAAGAACCGCCAGTGTACGTTGCCAACTTATGACATCAGATGTAAAGTCACGGTACCCAGTAATCTCACTGCCATGTCATATCTTGACTTAATTTAGTCCATTTCAACCCCTCAAAGACACAGGTTTGCGCGTTCACCGCAAAGAAAATGCCATTTGTCGTATCTTCCCGCTTTCAGGGCATTACCCTAACTGCCTCAGCCAATATTGGGATCCTTGGTGTCGACATATCGAGCGAAGTCCAGTTCCGTGGCCACTTAGAGGGTAAAGCTAAATTAGCTTCTAAGAAGCTTGGTGTGCTCAATAGATCGAGTAAGTATTTCACTCCGGCGCACCGCCTTCAGCTTTACAAGGCGCAGGTTCGGCCTCATATGGAATACTGTTCTCATCTTTGGGCAGGGGCACCCCAATACCAACTTCTCCCACTGGACCGCATTCAACGGAGAGCGACTCGAATCGTCGACTGCCAGGAAATATCAAATCGGCTTGATACCTTGGCGCTGCGTAGAGATGTCGCTTCGCTATGCATCTTCTATCGTATTTATTACGGGGAATGCTCCGAGGAATTGTTCGGACTTATACCTGCCGCCTCTTTCCGCCATCGTTCCACGCGGCAAAAAATCCATGCCCATCACTTAGATGGTTGGCAGTCCACAATTATGCGTTTCTCCCGAAGTTTCCTGCCTCACACAGTCAAACTTTGGAACGAATTGTCGCCTGCGGTATTTCCGGACCGATACGACCTTCAAACTTTCAAAAAAAGAGCATATTCCCACCTCAAAGGCCGGCAACGCACTTGTAACTCCTCTGGGGTTGCGGGTGTCCATGGGCGACGGTAATCACTTACCTTCAGGTGATACGTCTACTCGCTTGCCCCCTATCCCACAAAAAAAAATCTTACCCCTCAAACCGGAACACAGAAAAGCAAACACTGCTGCTTTGCGGCAGATATAGGTAAGACGGAGGTACTCAAGTAGACGACCCTGGTACAGAGGCGCATTCTGTACATCGCAACACTGTCGACGACTGTCCAGTGATGACGGGTGAAAGTTTTTAATAGCACGAGAGTTATCCCGCCATGGGCCTTATTTTAAACCGCTCGTCTGGCGTCCAGTGTCGACTGCGCTCGATTTTTGTAGATTTTCTTTCGTTTTTGTTGAAAACAATTCTGCCCAAGTGTCATTTCAACTCATTTAATATTTATTTATCATACACCAAGAAAAAAAATGTACAAAAGGCAGACTTAATGCTTGAGGCATTTTTATCCGTCAACCAGTAAAAATGAGGAGAAGATTGTAGACGGTGCGCGAGTCAAAAAAAGGCGCAGAATTCTAATCTTCGTATTCTAAAGTTTTTATCAATAAATTCTGTACAGTACATACATTATGTACCATGTCGGGCGCAAAGTAGGATAACCTTAGATCTAAAAAAATGGGTTGAGTTGAATTCTACTGAAACTCTATCGACACACGATTATAACGTTAAGATTAGCGGAATCGCTCAGGTGGGTTGTCTGTCGTTTACACGCCAAATTAAAAAATAACCACCGCGGATATAGCGCCTTTACGTGCAACGCGCGTGACGCTACGCATCGCCGTCGCATGCCAAAATGCAGCATTCAAGTTTTAACGCTCAGTGAATGGATGGGTACGCACACGAAGGGTGCCTGCGCAGGTGTACCCCGGGGTTGCTAAACACGCATCTGTCGAGCGGCGCCTGATCGCCCCCTAGCACGACGCCATTGTCCGGAGCACGGGAGCATGCCCCGAGTCACGTAAGCGTACATCCCGAACAGCTAATCTATCACCAGTATAGACTGCTCCCGAAATTACTTACGGCACAGATAATTTAACGGTTCGGGACATCGATCACCCGTAAAATAAATGCTGTGTAGTCCCCAAAAATACAACACAAATGAAAGGGATGAATCACTATTTAATTAAAATAATCGTTGAATGATTTACTAAAGTCCTGCGTAATTTTATTTTATAACCTTAGGCCACCACTGACATTACTTGGCACGAAATCAAATAAAAGGGTTTTTCCCAAAAGTCCACGACTATATTGTTCTTCTTTTCCCACCGGGTCCATGAAATTTTAAAATATATTTTAAAATTTTCATATAGCAATTCCAATTATTTTTGTGTAAGAGGAGATGATTTACAATGACTATACCAAAACTGTGATTTTTTAATGCTTAATTCTATTTTAGTGTTAGTGTTAGATGAGATGATTTACAGTAGTTATTTTATAACTGATGTTTTAAGTCTAGTCCAAAGACAGTCTGACAAAATAAAGATTCCTTGTTCATCTAGTCACTTCCTTTTATTTCATACTAAATAATATTAAATTCTATCCTTATACCCCGCTGTTGTACTGTTGATTGTACCAAATATTCTCATGGACCCGCTGGGAAAGAAAATGCTTTAATGTTTTTCATGTCGTGGACCCCTTGGCAATTAAAGTATGAACTTACATTTTTTGAAAACAATTGAGCTGTGGACCTTTGGGAAAACCCCAAATTAAAAAGGTACATATAAACTTTTGTTGTCATACAATTATAATACAATGAAAACTATTTAAATTGAAGACTTCATAAAACACATATACCTATTTATAATTATAACTAAACAAGGATTAATGTTTACATTATTGTTTTTATTTGTTAAATAAAGGCTGAATTTCAACAAATATTTTAATTATTTGAATGAAAACATAGACATATAGAAAGGCTAGTTTCTACCGAAGTACAAAATATACAAATCCACATACGAGTACATGTATGTACATTAAAAAAAGTTTTCAGTTCTCTAAATGTTGGTGTTTTAAATTCTAAAAGATAAAGTGCAGATATTTTGATAATTTTTTAAATTTCAATATGTATGTCTACCCCTTAACCCCATTATCCTCTTTTAGATGTAATCCTCTAGTAGATGTGACCACGCCAAATGCATTATAAATCATAAAAACACTTAAAAAATTACCCATCGCGCGTTAATCAGACAACCTTCAAATCGGCCAAATTTAGAAAACCCTAGTCACTTCCGCCCAACGCATTAGCTTATCAAACTATAGATGGTCAGCATATGGCGTGTGGTTGTAACCATCACAGTATACTTATACATTGACGAATACTAACAAGCGGTTACTTGTGATAAAAATATCGAGTTGAGAGCATCTCGTTCATATCTGTAGGTACAGGAGTTTGATTTTAGACTTTTTGCTTAGACTTTTCATAAGTTTAAAGCGCATGTAAAAAAGACTTATGAGTAAAGGATATTATAAAGTCAACGATTATTTGAATGATGCCAATGCCTGGTGTTAATTTTTCAGATAATGAATCGTGTTGTTATGTATAACCATTTGTATAAACAAATATTATTATTTTTGGTAATAAGTAGTAAGAAGATAACTGACACATCTAATCTTGTAATGGAAGCTGAGCTCAAACTTCTGCTGTGAGGTCAGCTTCTAATTGACGACTCTGTAACAATACAGGGAGAAAAAAATAGCCCTTGCTGGTTTTCTTGCTGGTTCTTTCCAGTACAAGGTATCCCGCTCCCGTAGACTTGTGAACCAATGGCGTAGCTGCTTTGACGTTCAAAAGAGATTGTAAGAGTCCAATTTGAATAAAAGATATTGAATTTGAATTTGAATTTATTGGTGGTCGCGATTAAATCTATCGCTGTAAGAACAATATCAAAACGCGATCTTGTGCTCCGATAACTATAGGAATAACAACCAAAAAGTAATCCTGTAGATAAAATATTGCTGACTCAAAAGATTTATTGGAACAATCATCATTAAGATTTTCACCGTATTGAGCCACTCGGACTTTTACCTCCAATCTTTACTTATTACCAGATGGGAAGCGTCCAAAAGCTTCCCTCTTCCGGCGAGAACAGCAGTTACACCAAACTCCTTTCGGTTTTTACGAAGATGACAGATGGGGCAGTTACCCATATATCTGAATCAGCATTGTCGGTATCTTATCAGTAAACTATACTGCGGCGTACTTAGATGTCATGGCAACAAGGCTCTTCACTGTGTCGAGCATCGTCGCGTCATTATAATTTATTATCGTTATATGTCGCTTAGTTATATTATATGGCAGACATAACGACCACCCGGCGAGTACAGAAACCGTCCACAGACGATACAGCCATTACAAAACCCATCACTCAGATAACGGACATGAGACCTTACTTCTTGCTGATAAGATAAACATTCGCCGTGCTAATGTTTATAATTATCGCGATCTTGTTTGCAAACGATACCAAGGAGTCGTCGCGTTACAGACATACATACTTTCAAACAATGCTCTATAGATGCTCGGATTGAACGGCAGATTGAAACTAAAGATAATGGTTACACTCTTCAGGAATGCACAGGCAACAAGTGGGTATTTAATATTTATGTCTTTTATTGTATGTCAAAGCAGGGTTTGGGTCGGAGCAATCTGATAATATATGTATGTCTTAAACATTTTTATGACTTGGTATTTTGCAGCAAGGTGGACTATTACGCCTATTCCGTATATAAAGGAAAAAATCTAGAAACTGAAAATTATTGATAAATTATATCAATAACCTAATAATATTACACGAAGCACTTTGAAGTTCTTTTGACCCCTTCACAACTCTCAAAAACTCAAAACTCAAAAATCTTTATTCAATATAGACCTTTACAGGCACTTATTGACGTCAAAAAAAACATAAAAATCTTCAACCAAGAATCTAATTAACTAAATTATTTAATCCTTGTATGTACACACACCCCAACCATTATTAAGATGTGTGCAAATACAAGTCAAATGAAAAAAAAATTGACTCTACACCTGTTCGGAAATTGGGAGAGCCTTCTCGAGAAGAACAGGCAAGAAACTCGGAAGGTCTTGTATTTTTTTTGTCTCCTCTTTTAAAATGCCAACATTACAATATTATATTTCACAAACATTTTTTTAATAATATAGAAATGCCTGTCGGTATGAGTGGAACAGTTACTCGAATGAAATTTATCCTATTATCACAAAGTGTTAACACCCTTTGAACGTCAATTATCACATTTTTTGTCAATCCCAAGCAGTTTTATCTGGCATATAATCAGACACTTTATAATATGCTTTTTTCATAAGTGCGCCCTTGATAGTGACTTTAAATTTATTCAAGTTAAGTGCTTTAATATTATTTGGGATTTTATTGTAGAAACGTACACAAAGGCCTTTGAAAGAATTATTAATTTTTTTAAGCCGAGTATTTGGTAACGCTAACATATTCTTTTGCCTAGTATTTACTGAATGAATATCACTGTTTTTACGAAACGAATGTATATTTTTATGAACATATACTATATTCTCGTAAATATATTGCGACGCGACGGTCATAATACCAATTTCTTTAAATTTTTCTCTCAAAGTGTCTCTTATTTTAAGGTTATAAATAGCACGAATAGTCCTTTTTTGCAGCACAAAAACAGTCTGAATGTCGGCAGCATTTCCCCACAGCAAAATGCCATACGACATCACACTATGAAAATAGGCAAAGTATACAAGTCTTGCTGTATCAACATCAGTCAGCTGACGTATTTTCCATACAGCGTAGGCTGCAGAACTAAGTCTCTTCGACAATTTATCAATATGTGGGCCCCACTGAAGTTTTGAACCTAAAGTAATACCAAGAAATACTACGGTATCCACAAGGTCCACATTTTTATGCTTTATGTTAACAGTGGTGTGAACCTCTTTAACATTGGGTAAAACAAATTTTATACATTTAGTTTTCCCTTCATTGAGGCACAAGTTATTCGCATTAAACCAGTAAACTATTCTTGAGATAGAACTATTTACATCGTCATAAATTTGCAATCGTCTTTTAATTTTAAACATAAGTGAAGTATCATCTGCAAATAATACAATCTCATATCTGTCTTGTACAAAAGCAGGCAAGTCATTTATATATATTAAAAATAGAAAAGGACCAAGAATTGAACCCTGCGGAACTCCCACTTTAACCGAGGCGCCCTGGGACCTCTCCCCGTTGACGTCTACTTTCTGAATCCTCTCAGTCAAATAGGAGACGAGTAGATCCAGAACAGTGTCGCGGAATCCATAGTAGTGTAATTTCCTGATCAGGGTGTCACGATGAACGCAATCAAACGCCTTGGACAAGTCACAAAAAACGCCCAGCGCATCATGTGAGTCCTCCCAGGCCTCATATATATTTTGTATTAACTCAACACCAGCATCAGTTGTTGAGCGACCCTTTCTAAAACCAAATTGTTTACAGTCTAGAAGATTTTTTCTGTTAAAAAAGCTTTGCATTTGTTCTAACATTATTTTTTCAAAGATTTTGCTAAAAATAGGTAGCACAGAGATAGGTCTAAAATTATTGGGGTCTGATGTGCTACCAGATTTGTGTAATGGAATAATTTTACTCAGTTTCATTAGATCAGGAAACACACCACAGTCAATGCAATCATTAAAAATACTAGCAAGTATTGGAGCTATTGTTTCTATTACAGATTGGGAAACATCTACAGAGTTACCCCACAGATCCACGGTTTTCTTTTTATTCAGCATTTTAAATGACTTTATTAAATCATTTGCACAAATATGGGCAAATTTAAATTTATCATCACAAGTTTTAACATAATATTTTAGAATAGATTCGGCTACAGTGGGGGAGGAATCCAAAGATTTTGTGATTGAAACTGGAATCTCAGTAAAGAATTTTTCAAATTCTGTAGCTACCTCAATATCTACTGTCACTTTCTTATTTTCAATATTTAAACAAAAATTGTTGTTATTAGTTTTTACTCTTCCGGTTTCATTATTAATAATGTTCCATGTCGTTTTAATTTTGTCACTACTATTTTTTATTTTAGAGCTTAAATAATTGGACTTTGCAAATTTACAAACTTTTTTAAATACTTTGGAATAAGTTTTTACATACAATTTAAATTGATCACTAGTATTTAATGAACGCTCATTGTAAAGTTCATAAAGTTTTATTCTGCTTTTGTGAATACCTGGTGTGGCCCATTCACTAAAAGCTAATCTACCATTGACTGATATGGTTTTTGGAACAAAGATATTTTTAAATTCACAACAAAATGTGTTAAAAAAGTTTTCATACAATTTATTTGGGTCTTCGTCATAATCAATATACTTTAAATTAATACCAAGATTATTATTGAAACGCTCCAAGCGGCCAGCAGTCTTTGGTACAACAGTAATATTCTTTTTCGCCATAAGCTTACATTTGTAAGGTATAGTAAGAAATTGACCAGAGTGGTCAGATTCTAAGTTATTAAAAACATTTTGTGCGAATGGTTCTATGTCAGTATAAATATTATCAATGCATGTGGCAGAAAACTCAGTAATTCATGTTGGCTCCAGAAATAAGTTTTTAAGATTATATGACTGAAACAAATTTTTAATTCTCATACATAAACTAGAGTTTTCTAATAAGTTAATATTAAAATCTCCACAGACTAATATTTGTTTGCCTTGCTTACAGACTTTATTTAAAACTTCATCCATTATATTTTCAAAGTGGTCATACAATCCCGAAGGAGTCCTGTATACGCTCACTTCAATAATCTGGTCCAACTCTACGCAGGCAATTTCTATTGTTCGTTCAACTGAGAGGTTCACAATATCTTTACGATCTTTATATTTAAGCTTTTTGTTTAATATGATTAATGAGCCACCGCGAATTGCATTTTCTCGACTAAAAGAACTACCAACCTGGTGGTTTGCTAAAATTAAACATGAACTGGTAGCTTTTAAGCCAATGTTCGGTTATACAAAAAATGTCTACTTTACTACTGTTCATGAATAACTCAACTTCCAGATCTTTACCCATCATACCTTGCATGTTCTGGTGCACCAGGTTGATAAAATTTACATGTTTATTATATTCAAATGGGTCTTCCAGTACATTATCTAATAAACAATTTTCATTTTGTTCTTTATTTAACATTATGCAAGAGGATTTCTCTATTGTCTCAATACCTAATTTAAAGACTTACTAACTAATACATCAGTAATATTACTGACAGTCATCCTACTTCTACGTTGCTCAATAGGAGCAATTTTTGTAGCCAAGTTCTTGGCTGAGATATAAAAATAATATGATAGCGATTTTGCTATTCGTCTCTTATAATAATTTGATAGACAATATCTATTATCTTTAGTCAAATACAATCTATTTACATAATTATTGATGTCAATTAAATGAAATTTATTACTATGATATAAGGTACTTAACTTTAAATTCAATTTATATCTTACACTATTTTCCTCTTGTGACAAGTTGTTGTAATAAGGTAATGTGAACAAAATAATTTTTTGTACATTTAAATTATTTAATTTATTTAAATAATGAGTCAGGACTTTTTTGTTCATATTACCTCTATTTGCAATAAATAACAACAATGTAGTAGGCTGGTTAAATTCACATTCGATCACTTTTTTTAGTATGTCGCAGTACGAAGCACCAGGCATGCAATAGTTCATTATTGAATGTCCCATGTTTGTTAGAAGTTGGCCCATACCTATGCCAATGTCATCACTAAACATAACAATATTGTCACTTGTGACCACTGAAGTCTGTAGTAACTGTGCATAGTCAGCTGCTGGTGGCTGAGATACCATGTTGAGAGCAGGACACGCATGATCAGGCACAACATTATAAATTATTTGGCTATCCAATGTTAAGCTATCATTAGTGGAACTTAAGGAGTGTTTGTCCAGTAAGGCTTGATATCTAAATCTATCTAAATCTATTTAACCTACATACATATACCAGGTCACAGCTGAAAATCAGCGTTTTGCTTGCCTACCATAAGCAAATATACTCGTAACGCTGAGTTGTCTGTCGCCTAATTTCGCCTGCTGTGGCACACACACACACACCAGCCGCTTTGCGTTTGTTACACGATCGTGTTAAGTCGTTGTCTGTGTATATGTTGTTGTTTATGTTTTTGTGATGTATATATATTTTATATATGTTTCCTTTATTTTTGCTTAATGTTGTCTTTATCACTTCTATGTGATTTGTGCGTGTGTTCTGTAGCAGAAAAATAAAGTTTTTATTATTATTATACATTAATTTTGGCACATTTATTAAAGCTCTTTAGCTTGTATAGAATCCAGAATTTCATAAATGTAGCTCAATGATTTTACCAATAAACCAAATTTTAGAA
The DNA here is from genome assembly GCA_963935595.1 of Schoenobius gigantellus. NCBI lineage: Eukaryota > Metazoa > Arthropoda > Insecta > Lepidoptera > Crambidae > Schoenobius > Schoenobius gigantellus. The sequence goes on along the minus strand of OZ012544.1, from coordinate 43,417,797 downwards.
ATTGTTGTAAGCTAGCCAATTCCAATCCTAAGCTAGAATTACATCCCAAGTGAAATAAATGCATTGTGTAAGTAAATAATTGTCTGTAAGAGCCTTTGCACACGAATTCACAAGATGCATGCGCTTGTATTGCTACAAACGCGCAGGTAACGCGATTGATACACGCTGGGAACACGCGTTTGCCGCGATACTAACGCGCAGATGCCTTTTTTAATTGTAAGCACAGCATTATACGATGGCCTCACTCAAGACAACACTGGTCACGCTAGCCTTCGTGTTGTTTTTAAATCGACGACATAGTAGAAAAAAAAAACAATAAGAAAATCCTAGGCAAAATATTGGGTACATCCATTTGCAAATTAAAGAAGATTGTGTGGCTATTACAAAACAACATTTGAACATTTTGTGAAACGCACTTCTCCCCCGCACCCCTTCCTCCGCGGCCTCTGTTCGAAGCGCGTTACACGCGCGTTTGTATCTATACAAGCGCGCGTATGAAGCGCGTTCGACTTGCGTTTGTATCGATCTAAACGCATATAATCTGCTACTACGCGCTGATATTGGGCAGAGAACGTGCTGATCAAAAACGGGCGTTGTCGGCGCATTAGAAAAACGTCGTGTGCAAAGGCCCTTACTTATTAATCTGAACTAGGCACCCATATAGATATCAATTCTTTTGTTGGCGAAGTCAACAACAACGCATATTCTATATATTTTTTATGTTTTTGATGGGATAGAGAATTTCGAGAATCGGTTTACAGTCGGCGGAGAAATCGGTGCATATACAAAAAAAATAGATACATTCGAACATACAACCTACTCCTCGTAATGAAGTCGCAAATTAAGCAGTACCCTCCAATAACGTTTCTATTTGCCTATACTTAATTGTACAGCCAGCAACAAGTCAAGATTTACATTGCGAAATTCGTCGCTATTACGAGCGATATAGGAGCGATCTCAGGGTCATAGGAGCGGTAACATGTAAAGTCTGACGTGTTGCTATGTGTACACGAATAAAAAGATCAAATAGTTTTAAAGCTGAAATGTGGAAAGACATCTTACGACAAAACACTGCGACCAGCAAGAGCTACAATCACATCCGACTGACATACACATCAGACTAACTAAACGTTTCTGTTGGAGAATAGTACTTATTACAACGACTTTTAGATGTTTACCTTGATGTGCTGTCGTCCATACAGATGAAACGGACGCAGCGCATTCACCGCTAGCGGAGACAAAGGTGACTCGCGCATAATCAGCGGGTATTGTTGCATCGTAATCGCTGTGACTGACACACATACACCGCGCAATTGCCGAGGTGCATCGTCATTACATTCCACGCGCATGTTCAATATGCAGTCACGTGATTGTGACGAAAAACTCAATTTCTAACCTTGAAGAATAAATAAATCAATACAAGAACACATTTCACCTCGAGCAAGATTCGAACCAGCGTCTTCAACGAACCACGTTAAAGCCACTGAACACTTATTATGGCCAATATAGGAGAATTCTAAGAAGTATGCTATCACTTCTTGAGAGGGTTGGTAAATTAAAAGTCGCAATGTAAAAGGGCCTTAAGAATGAGGTCGATCTTGAGACGCTGTTTTTGATAGATATGCCACACATTAAATATCAAAACTCAGAACAATGTCAAAACTGCATCTTAAGATCGATGTCAACTTTGAGATGCTTCTGTAATACGAGCCCTTAGGACAGGGAGGACTTGTCCAAACCAAGCGAAGTTTCAACGGTATTCATTCACCTTTCTTTACTTCGTTAAAATAAATTAGATTTTACTCACCTGAGTGTCAGAACTGCATCTTAAGATCGATGTCAACTTTGAGATGCTTCTGTAATACGAGCCCTTAGGACAGGGAGGACTTGTCCAATCCAAGCGAAGTTTCAACGGTATTCATTCACCTTTCTTTACTTCGTTAAACTAAATTAGATTTTACTCACCTGAGTGTCAGAACTGCATCTTAAGATCGATGTCAACTTTGAGATGCATCCATAATACCAGCCCTTAGGACAGGGAGGACTTGTCCAATCCAAGCGGAGTTTCAACGGTATTCATTCACCTTTCTTTACTTCGTTAAGCTAAATTAGATTTTACTCACCTGAGTGTCAGAACTGCATCTTAAGATCGATGTCAACTTTGAGATGCATCCATAATACCAGCCCTTAGGACAGGGAGGACTTGTCCAAACCAAGCGAAGTTTCAACGGTATTCACCTTTCTTTACTTTGTAAAACCAAATTCGACTTTACTCACTATTAAGAACTGCGTACCAACATTAAATGTTGAAATCTTTACAGACTTCGTGTAAAACTGGTTAAGAATAAATTAACTTACGAATATTTTATTTACAATTTAGGAAGTGGCCGAAGTCGACCGGAGGGTTGTGCAATTATAGTACTTATATTCAAACAATTTCTTGAAAAAATAAATAAAAAGAGATTAATACAGTTGAAATTACGCCAGGTTGGAAGTCCCCGATGACCCATTTTGGAAATCTAAATGATAAAACCATCTAGTTATAAAAAAGGTGGTACAAAGCATTGTCGCACATTAGAAAATATTGACACAACGTCTATAAATAAAACATAAGATGTGCGTAATCGTATTGAAATACATGTGATTAGAGCTATCCAAGGTCTTATAGTTTTGTGTTTAGTTTTGTGTTTAACTACATTATAGTTGCTGACTCGTATGTACTTGTTTTATTCCAACTTACTCAATAGATAATTTGTACGTAATCAAGATAACTACGATCCATATTATGACAAGAGCTCCAGATCTATACTAATGCTATAAAGAGATAGTTTGTGAGGTTGTTTGTAGCAAGTAATCGCTAAAACTACTAAACCGATTTCAAAAAAATTTCACCAGTAGAAAGCTACATCATTCATCATCATAGGCTATATTTGATTGTGATTCTAACAAAACAGACAGAAAAGAAGCAGAATCGCAGGTTTGTGTTTTTAATATGAACAAAGAAATAAATAAGATAACTACGAACGAGCGACTCGTGCAAAAAGATAGACATAATGCTACACAATAGCAAAAGCTAGAAAGCTAGGTCAGTGAACCGCCATCTCAAACGTCTAATTATAAGCCATACAACTGATCATGTGTTACAACTATCATCAGTCTGCTATCGATGTAAAAACTTTGAACAAAAAACATCGTAAAAAAATGTTATGTATCAATTGAAAGATTAAGTATATTAATTAAAGCAGTTTCTATGCCATTATTCGTTACTATGAGATAAACTTAAATCAACAATAATTGTAATTGTAATATTGTGGTTTGTAAAATACCAAGTCAACAATTATTATCGAAAATTATCGTCAATTTCATAAAGACCATTTAGAACAATGTCGGTTCGAAAGTTAAATCTTATTTTATTCATCATCACAGCCCATATACGTCCCCACCGAGGGGCTCGAGCCTACCCTATATTAGGGTGATTAGGCCTTAGTCAACCACGCTGGCCCAGTGCGGATTGGTCGACTTCACATACATCATTGAATTTCTTCGCAGATGTATGCAGGTTGCCTCACGATGTTTTCCTTCACCGTAGGAGCGTCAGACAAATGTACATATGAAATTCGAAACGAAAAACACATTGGTACATGGCGGGTCTCGAACCCCGACCCCCCGATTGGAAGGCAAGTGCCGAGTCCACTGCGCCACCGACGCTCTCAGTCCACTGCGCCACCGACGCTCTCATTTATTTTATTGGTAAACTTTTATTCAAACAGTCGAGCAGTCACAAATTTTAGAAAAGGAAATATGACTTATGATAACAATAATATTATTAATTATATATTTAACCAATTCAATATTAATAGTTAATAGCAGTATAATACTCGTGTTAAATGCATCAGTGTTGCGCTTGATATTATATTGTTGCCGCAACTCACCTAAGAATAGAAGTGAAAAGTAGTCGAATTTAATATAATCATCATTAGGTAGAAGAGATCAAAAAGAAAAAGATATAAATGAAATAGGCAGGATCCACGAGTCTGTCGAGACCTAATTTAAGTAAACAAAGTAAGCATTATAATTATGCATTATATGAAATTTAACCGTAAGGAGTGATGGAGTAATACGAAAGTCGACTTTAAAGCACACGATCACTATAATCTGACCGCCACGTGCGAAGGTGGCCGACAGATGTTTTGCCACCATTATTAATACACTGCACTGAACGAACAAAAAATGAAAGTCCATTTAAAATCAACATTCAAAGGAGGCGATTCAGGACTGTGCCCCTAGCTTAGCATATTAATATTTTGTTCAAGCAAGCAAGCAATTTTCGGGTCACAAAAAGTGGTGCACAGCACAAAGCGAGCAACTTTCGACTTACAAAATATGGTGCACAGCACTTAATGTAATGATTGTTAAACATGAATCGGTTTTGAACCAAGCACCGGATGTACAGACGTTAATAGGCTGAATGCAACTACTTATAATAGTAAAAGGCGGAGATTATATTACACCGTCGTAGAAGGGTGAACAAGGGAAGGAAAAATAATGGTAGGTACCTTATTGCTTAATGCGCCCATTTTAAGAGATGCAAGGAATAATAGATTTTGATAGGCATAAAAGTAAAAATTAAGTTAACAGCAAAGAAACCCTTGTAAATTTAATGATATATTTAGAGATACGCCAGGAAAACTTCATCTAACATGATGGTAAGTGACGATAAATCTGAAGATGGAAGCGAGTTACAACCGGACTCCTCAACAACTAGGAAAATGGTTATATTGCCAACAAATTGTCGGAACACAACCATATTATTAACATAATTATCATGGCGACAAACTCAAAAAGACTCAGAAGCACTCCGACCAACACAAGCTAAAGGATTAGTCGATTTATTCAAGTGAAAAAAAAGGAATTTAACTCGAGGCAATTACTTGGATCCCGAGAGCAACGAAGGATTGAAATTAGGTTGTGTACTCTACTTTTTACCATTGACTGCGAGAAAATAAGAAAACAAAGCATAAAAATATAAACGTTAGGATGTTTGGTTTCGAAACGGTCATATTAGATAAGACTTGGGTATTTGAAAAATACTAACTTAAACCTGGCAAGATGTTTTTATTCAATTGACTGTATATAGGTCTATGGGATTACCCCATTTAGCCAGCCAGTAGCTTTAAGCACGTTTTATTAATTTTTCCATAATTCGTGCTTGTTCCAAATTCAACATGTTATTATTCACCCAGTGTCTAAAAGACAGTTTTGTTCACTGTTATTGATTGATGAAATGCTTTTTTTCGAGTGGCAATGGTAAGAAATTCATTTGTTTACACCCGAAGAGCTATTCGGAGGTTCACCGAGCTCGACGGTAACATGTGCCGTCGACGTCACTGTCTCTGAGGACAGGATTATTATTTCGCGTTTGTATTTGACCACACGCTGAACTCCGCTGAAGGCGCCGGCGCAGGTTATTTAAACGCAAGCCGCATGCAACACATGTGCGTTTCCTTGAATTTCGGAGGGATGCGGTTCTAACGCAAGCAATGATGATGAGACTTCTCAAATTCTCGATACGAGATCATTCAAGCGGCGCCAGCGATTCGCGTGAATTCGAACAAACGATGCGTTTGTACCGTCCGAAAACGCACATTTTAATTTTATTACTTATGTCTATATTAAGCACCAATATAAAAATAAACTTGCAGCTCCAACGCGCAGGCTTCAAAAAACTAGAGGCTCAACATCAATAGAAGATGGTCTCAACCAATAGACTATGGAGGCGGTTAGATTTAGAGTAAGCCAGTTTAGAGTGAATCCTCTAAGTTATTCGGTTTACACAGCATCAACTACAACTAACTCCTCATTGCGTATCTTTTAAAAAATGTCTTCACGCACAATGACAATAGCTTAGCCTCGACTTATGCATAAATTACACAATGCAACGAGCATCCTAAATCACGTATGCAAAAATATGCTTCCACCCGTAGAGTACGCGACGACGACGGCGACGGACCGAACGCGCGAGCTTACGCAACCGTGACACTGCACGGAGGGACACGCTCCATACAAGGGCGGTCATAAATAGTTAAAGTCCTGTTACTATCAATACATTGTATTATTTTAGTGACTTATAGTTGTAAAAGTGTTTTAGGAACATTAAAATGAAAGAAGTACATGTATTTACGGAATAAAAAACGTTTACTTCAGTAAAAAACAAATATAAACAATAACATACTTTTACCTAAATTTATCATGAACAAACACTTAAAAATTGGAATGTAAAACATATATTTTAAATAAAATAAGAGTCAAAACAATTGATAACATTATTTAATTATAATAAAATAATAGAAATAAATAAATTAAAATTAATTAAATACAAAAAAAACAAAACAACTAACAAAATACAAATAAATTATTCTTATTCTAACAATATTAAACATGTAACAATTCTATTACACTTTGTGACAGAGTATTTTTCTTTTTAGGGGGAAGTTTCCGAAGACTTGTAATATAAGGATCTGAATGTAATAATAGTCGTTGTATTAAATCTTGATTGGTAACTTCACGTGACATTTTTCGAGTGTGACTTCGTCTATAAATTTTGATATACTTATTTGTCGCTTCAGCAGCTTCTTCGGAAAGTTCTCCTATAGATAACAATGCATAACTTATAATATCTGATCCATGTACGAGCACCTTGTGGACAGAAGCAGGAAGACTTTACCACGGATATTCCTCGACCAGGCTGTATGCTGTTTGTAATGCATAGTCTTTAAACTTGCATTCATTAATTTTATGTCCAGAAGATAACGTTTGTAATATTACACAACAACGATCTATGAGATCCTTATTCAAACCTGTAATTTCAGCAGATACAGCTGATTCCAAAAAAAACTTCCTGGCCGTGTTTCCGTCGTTAGACGTCCCGCTTCCACCACTACGCGGCTTGTCAACTATTAAACCTAATCGTTCCTAAACTGGGACTGTACATATTGTTTTTTATTTGATAACAATTGTTTATCACTATCTAGCCTAACTTGCCATTTTTTTATGTCTAATCTATATGAAAGATGAATAAAATATTCGAAGAAACGTATCCAAGAATGTAGTGGTGATAATCCAAATTGGTATCTACTCTCTATTACAGGTTTTTGTAAACATTCGTCTATTTTATTCATCTCTTTAGGGGTAGCATTACATATATAACATCTACTTGTAGATGTTTCACTTAAAGCACTACAAATTTTACCATCTACCATTGAAAGCTGCAACTTATGAGAAACGACCAATTCACGATTGTCGATCTGAATAAAAGTAGGTTGCAAACTTTCAATTTTATCCTTAAAATAAGCTTCCTCTTGCAAAGACACTGCTGTGCTTTCTTTCAAAAATTGAAATCGAATAGGACGGCAGTACCTAGTGGAAGAGGGTCGAGGATTTTTCCATAAAATTTTACAATTATCTTCAGCTAATTTTACAATAATTTGAAGGGGTACATAATATGTTACAAACAAACTACTATCTTCTAAAGTTGAATCTGAAAAAAATTGTTTGTATTCACTATGTCCAGTGCTGCCATCGAATCCCCATTTCCCAAGTAAAGAGATATTAGACAAACAATCATCAGGAATCTGATCTAAGACCTCTTTTTGAGATTCAAGGTTTCGAGAAGCTGTGTGATCAAAAAGACTTTGTAATTCAACTTCAGCTGAAGACTCGGAAACAGTTATATTAGAAGGGTAACATCTCTGTTTCGCTTTAGTAATTTGTTGGTAACATGGTAATACATTAGGAGAAATCTTACTATTAACAAAGTTTTTAATTAATAAATACTGATGTTTTGTCAACTGAGCATCAGTCACAAGTGACAAGACATCATCAGTGCTAACTCTAGATATACACGAATCGAATGAACAGTCTGAAACATCAAGCAATGCACTCACAGTAGAATCATCAGACTTTGACAAATCAGCTACTCTCCGACGTTTAGTCCTTTTACTACATTGCGTAAAAGGTTTTCGAGGACGACCACGGGAATGACACGGCGACGTTTCAGACGGAGTACATTGCTTATTGTTTTTCACAAGTTGAATTTTTTCAATAACATTAAACCAATCGGAATTCTTATATAAAAGCTTGGTTTTATCCCTATTACATTTTTTCCAGAATCGAGCAATAGCTTTACATAAATTATTAACAATTTTCTCTAAATAATGAATATCAATGTTCTCAGCATCGTCGTTCAGAGTAGTCAACAAACTTTGTAGGACTTGACGACACTTTTCCGAGTCATTATCGGTATTGACAGTTAGCCATATTTCAAGAATATGCATTCTTGAAAACGAGCATATATATAAATTACCTAAAACAAAAAAAAACGGTTAAAATTCAGTCACAAAACCTACACAAAGCACTAAGACTAAATAAACTAATTTCGTAGCAAATGCTACGAGATAATCTGGCAACCGTAGCACCCTTGTCATCGCCAAAAGGGCAGATAAGGGCAGCCAAGTTTTAATTTTCCTAAGATAAGAAAGTCTAAAGATTATGGTGCAATATACCTCCATAGTCGGAGCGAGTGGGAACATATTTAAAAGTTTATTCAAACTTTGAATATTAAAATATAATACTCCAAGAAAAGTCGCCTCGTAGCAATGACATACTAAAGAAAATATATACTAAGATACAATTAAAATAAAAATATTAATTATTACATACCCTGTTCTTGGATATCCATTTCAGAAAAAACTCACACAGCACTCACAGGTCCCGCAATGACAACAAATGACGTCACGCTTTTTAATGACTCACTGATAACAGTATTTACGATTGGCGATGCGCTCTCTTTGAATGCACAATAGATAATGAAGGCGCACTCTAATTACTGACCTATTTATAGTTTCAGAAGGTACCGCAACTATCCAATGTAACGACAAGGAATAAAATGTAAAACAAGAAAGCAGGTTTTTAAGATTTATGACCTATGGATGTCCCACAGTGCACTGAGAGCGGCGCGCGCGCAGGTGGTGTCAAGGTGAACACGTGGCGCGGTGCACTCGAGGCGGGACAGGTTGCACATTCAGCTCGGGACATCGCTGCATTTTTATATACACAACAAAGTTGACAAACAAGCAGGCTGCCCACCTGAGGTCCAATTCTCCTATTACGTTACAATCGAATCGAAACTAAACCGTTGCGATCGCCCAATCAGAGCGGAACGGATTAGCCTCTGTTCAGCGGTGGCTCATTAGCGGAATCAGCCCTCTTATGGTGAGATGGTTACAGTCGCCTATAGTACACGTGGTTGGAATGTGAGATCTGCAGATCTACAATCCCTACAAGGATGCCAATGTAAATTGCCAACTTGTGACAATAGGTGTCAAGTCACAGTACCCATTAATTTCACTGCCTGTGTTACCCTTCACACCGGAACACAGCGACGCAAGCACTGCTGCTTGGCGGCAGAAATAGGCAAGATAGAGGCACCCATGCAGGCGACTCTGGCACAGAGTCTGATGTTGCAACATCACCACTGCGTCTGGATACAGACTATAAACGGACTGCGTCTCAACTGCACTTCGACCGCAAAACTGCAGTTCGATTGCAGTGAAACGTCCAACCAACCGTGCAACCTAATTACAGTTGCACTTTAATTACTAGTTAAAGCTCCAGCGACAGCGCACCCTAACAAACTGTTATTAGACTTATTCTTTTGGTAGCTCATATTGCTTCACCCCGAAGTCATCGTTTTGGACATCAGAGTCAATTTCGAGCAAAGGAGTTACAGACAGTGACGCAAGAAATGTTCTCTTTGGTGGAGGTTGCTAATCATATAACCATATCAATGTCAGAAGCAAAAATAATGATGGTCTTCATCCTGAACCGGACAAGCGAGTGCCCAGGCCGAGACGTGGTCGGAATGAATGACAAGCCCTATGTCCCGTTATGATCACAAATCCGTAACGACGCGAATAGCGGCGTCGGCCGAATGCTTGGAACAATATTAAAACAGCAGTGCGAGCGAAATATAGCTATACCACAGAACAGAATGAAAAAAAAGAGGTTAGAACAGTGTTACAACGCGTTTTGTACGGGAACCGCCACCACCATCTCCATCTTTTTTAAAGTAACAAGGCCTAAACGAAACTAAACCGTTGTCTTCGACCAATCAGACAGAGCGCATAAATTGACTGTCAAATGTTTGATGACGTGATAATGTGGCTTTATGATTGGTCAAAGGCAACGGCTCAGGGGCTTATTTTGAAACGTTCGTCTAGCTTCGAGCGCTGGGTTTCTGATTTTCATGTGACATCCGAAATTCTCTATTTTTCAATCGATCGACTGCAACCGGCGGCGGTCTCAGCCACTCGTCACTCGGCGAGTGATAGTGACAATAGATTAAGCGTCAAAGTCGATTCTTTTGTTGGTCTTATAACATTAAATTCGGTGGCAATTACAGTACATCAAAATAAATAATAGGCATCCGCTTCGTATAACGTGACGGGCCGGCGACACATCTAGGCAGTATAATGATATAGAGCTGCTCTTGTGATTATAAGGCCTACTGTCCACGGCGTAACTGCATAGGCGCGTATTCGTCATCATACACTTGCTGTGTAACAAGGTGCTATATTATTAGATATAGCAACTTGTTGCAGCTGTATGCCTTCTTGCAGCTTACATAGAAAACTGAAACTCTGTCAACGAAGCGGCAGCGTAGCGCTCGCCTCGCTGCATGCAAGTTTCAAGACGCCCCTGCCGTACTGCATATGCATATGCATATTATACGCCTCGTGGACAGTGTTCAGTACGCCGCCGGGCTGCACAAGCTGCACGGCGGATTTAGAAGCGTCTATGAAGCTACGCCTCCGTGGACAGTAACGCTAAATTCAGAAAAACTGAGAAGTCGACGGTAGCTTATGTCGCATGCATTGTATACGATTCAGTCGTAGTTTGTTAGTAGAATTGGTCCTCTGAGTGAGTGACCAGTGTTTAGTGCGAGTTTGACTCGATCACACGCATCGAACGCGAAAACGTGAATTTGTATGGGATTGAGGCAGCGCCACCTAGTGTGGTCGAATTAAATAAGCTCTCTCTAGTAAGTCATCACGATGCTTTGTTTGATTTATTAGGTTCTAGCTTATTTTACGCGGCGTTTTTGAGTTTATTCGTTAGTTACATACAAATCCTTCCTCTTTATATTAATAGTGTAGACTAGCTTTTGACCGGGACTTCGCCCGCAATGAAAATTTCTGCGATAAAAACTAAACTATCCTTTTTCCTTTCCCGAGACTCAAAACTATCTCTATTCCAAATTCCGTCAAAATCGGTTCAGCAGTTTAAGCGTTAAGAGGTAACAGACAGAAAGACACATTTTCGTATTTATAACATTAGCATGGATTGTTTCTAGGTTGGGACTTTAGTAACTATTCTACTAGTACGTAGTTCCTGAGACTGAAAATTCAGCCCAAACTATTCCGCATCTTAAATTACCAACTATTGAGGCGAGATGCAATCCGCCAAAATACACATTGTTAGTCCAATGATATAGTATATTTAGTGATGATTGATCTAGATTTAGGACTTGGTAACAGTAACATAAAACATAATATGCAACCGTAACTATTATACACGGTGTTTCATAATAACCAATAAATAATCAATGCCTTATCTAAAACTAATTATTACATTGTGTTTACCCGTAATGTCTTTCGACCCACGTCGTAATGTCTTGACGACACGTTTAGCGCAGAGGTCGAGTGATCACCTACTGCGCAATGGGTCGCGGGTTCGATTCCCGTACGGGACAAATGTTTTGTATGGCCTACAGAAATTTGTTCCGGTCTGGGCATGTCAGGGCATGTCAGGTCATGTTTGTAACTGCACCCACGACACAGAAGAAAATCCTAGTGTGGGGCGACGTTTTTAAAAAAAAATGTCTTTCAACCCGAAATTTTCATGTAAATCATAGACACATTACATGTAAACACATTTTAATAATTAGTTTTTGATAACGCATTGATTATTTATTGGTTATTATGAAACACCGTGTATAATCGTTTTGTACTGTTTTTTCAGTCGTAGGTGTGTACCTCCTTATTAAGGATAACTTTAATAATAAGTATAAGTTTAAGTATAAGTTTAAATATTAGACCTGTATGTATTAGAATTAAGCCTTTTATAGTGAATAAATTTATCTTATCTTATACGTAAGTCATTTAGGAATAAGGAGGTTTATAATAGTTATATGATGAAACGAAATGATGAAAAGCAACCATCAAATATGCACATATAAGAGCCTTGACGAAATAACACATTGTGAGCTCGATGGCCTTGTTATAACATAAAAGAGACCGTGCTAACAAAATAGGTGGGTAGGCACATAAGTAAACATGTGAATATTATGATCGGCCGATAAGTAGAATAGCAGGCCACAGCTTTACGGTCTGTATTCTGTATCATGAGGCCATCCGTGCGCACATTGTCAAACTAATAACCGAAGCAAGAGGCACTTACTTACTGATAGGAGCGATATATAATTAAAAAGCTGTGCCCGCGAACCACATTTCACCATAATAAAAACTTAACTTATTTAGGTAAATAATGGAAATAAGAATTATTCTATCTTTTAAGTTGAACCAAATTACATACAGAAAGTCAAATCTCATCAAAGTCGGTTAAATAGTTTCTGAGTTTGTCCCGGACAAACATCGTGACATGAGATTTTTATAAACGTATATAGAAAATTTCATCCAAATCTGCACAGATGGGTTGACAGCTTGTATCAAATGGGAATGTAATAAATTATTATGAATCGTTTTATAGAAATAAAATCGTAAGCAGCTACTCAATACTTCGATTTAATACAAAATATTGTTTTAGAGCTAAATTTGATTAGGTACTTTTTTGATTAAAATAATGACATTCAAAATTGAGTCTGCTGCAAAAGCATAATTTAAGTGGTTACTAGTTGACCACGCCAATACATAAAAATAACAAAATCTAGACAATAGATGACAGTAGTTTACGTACTGATAAACGAAACTGAGCGTTTCTGTTTTGTTTTTTGGGTCCGTATTTCACTTAAATGTCAGAGATTTAAATTCTCTGTTAAATGTCTATTAAAATATGTTCTTTTGTTTTCAAATTCAAACCATTGCTCGTTTTGAAAATAAAAATGTGGCATTCGGCGCTGCCGCCTGCGCCTGTGGGGAAACTATGAAAATAAAATACACTCCGGGACACGTAAATCGAGCCACCTTGCACTTTTAGATTATATCATCCATAACTTTAAGTATTTGGACAACCAAAAAGTTTTTATGCAATTTTGTAGCTGTCATATTCATGTTCAATCTGATGTGGTGATTATGAATATGCCAGCTATTAAATTGTACAACACTTTTTGGTCAACCAAACATTTTTTTAAAGTTATGGACGATATATTAATCCAAAAGTGCAAGGTGAGTTTTTGAATGTGTTTTGAATATTGGTATTGTTATTTTTGGCATTATTTATCGACATTAATATTGTCGATAAAATTTCAATGTGGCCATTATATCTAATATATTTTGACAGTTCATATCGAGTTATCGTGTTTCGGTGTTCATGCTACGGGGGCTGGAGTGTAGTTACCTACGCGAAATAGTTTCTTTAAGCAGGTTCGCATTTTCAGAACGGAATTGCACATCTGTACTTGTATAATCTGTGACCGAAGCACTAGTCAGAACAAACAACAGCCGAATCTGGTACAAGTGTTAATGGAATCGCTTATTGTAGTAATCATTCCGACTAGGCTAGTAATATTTCCATGTATCGCTTGGGATTCGTTTATTCGCTAATTCGCATTCAAGTTGTGCTAAAGACACAGTCAGTCATTGCATTTTATTACTACTAGCCGATGGCTTAGTCAAAGCCACACGCGCGTTCTTTTGCGTATTTATTAATTTATTCACTCGTACATTTATTTATTTAACTTTTATGTACGTTTCTATAATAAAATCTCAACTAACATCTCTGCCACACCCCGGACACTCCATACAACGTTCGCAAATCAATTACCTATTATTACTACTTAAGCAAATGACGTTTGTACACGTGCAAATGTGTGCGTGGAATCAAGTAGGGCTGAGTGCGCGGTTATCAATCGAAAGTGCAGCGATTGCCTTCTCTTTTATCCGCATAGCGCTGTCTCTGTTATCGGCCGGCACTCGCGTCTACTCGCCCGAGCGATCGCGCGCGCCCCTGTGGGGCTAGCACGCAAGAGAATCGAAAATCGAATCGAGGAGTTTGTATGGCAATTTTATTAGCGCCACGGCGGTGAGTAGCAGAACTAATAAAATTGCCATACAAACTCCTCGATTAGGATTTCGATTCGATTTTCGATTCTCCTGCGTGCTAGCCCCACTGTTTATGTGTCAGTGATGTCTACAAAGAAGTGCCGGGTAGGATGAGGTATTTGAAATGAGTGCGGGGAGGTGAGTGGCCGTTCTGTACGTAGTACTATTATCTATTCTGTGTCTCTGTTTAAAATTACAAAGTCAAAGATTATAAAAAGGCATATTATTACAATGACGCTGACGTATAGTTACGTATACGTCACTGATTATTTAGTATCCTCAGTATCTTATTACACGACAAATAAAACTGACTGAGTTTGACAAAAAAAAATTATTTTACAAAAAATAAAAACAGACTTCAAAAACACTGAAAAGTTAAAAATAAAACACGAATAGCTACAGAAAACATCACACTTCTATTTTGAAGTCGGTGCCAAACGATGATCTCCTAGAAAGTCTTAAAATTTGGCACCCTTATTTAATAATATAATAGCAGCTGGGATTAAATTAAGGTTTCGCTCGATTTTCATGGGATACCATGGATGGCATAATTTGAAAAGCGTAGCACATTCATATTTGCTTACTGTGTGCTCTTTAGTACGTTTTGAAATAGCATGCTAAAAAAGTTCGAAATAAAAACAAATGTAAGCCAGCCTTTAGATTAGTACCTGTGCTCACCTGTCGGTAAGGTGCGCACGCGACCCAACATCCGACAGATGACAGGAAACGAAACAATACATCTTGCGACTAGTTGATGTCTAGTACCTGCACTGTCTGCATCTGGCGAACCAAACAGCAACTTTACTAGTGAAAAATAACTGTTAAAAAATGGCGCGGGTAAAAATGTTAACATTTCATAAAAGAAACGCAAAACATGGTTAACATTTGATGTAAGCGTGAATGCATTGTGTTGTATTTTGCTTGTTTGTTTAATATATATGCGTGTTTGTTCTGTTTTGTAATTTTTTTTCTTGTTTTATTTTGTTTGATGCCTCTGTTGTATGTATCTTATGTATTTCTTATTATTATTATGTGTTTTATATGATTTTCTGTTACCTAACTGTTTTAAATCTTTCACCCCACATAGGCCCGGCCTGAATACCAGCGCTGCATCAGACTAGTCTGTTGCAGTTTATGCTGAGGTCGGGCCGTAATGTATAACTGTAATTTTTTTGTGTATGTGTGCGTGTGGTCAATAAATGTTTTTGTTTCTTCTATTTTTCTTACTATATTTACTGCAAAAGGTAATTACCCAGCAAAAAACACAAAAGGTCGACACGGACAGAAAGAGCGCTTACAATCATTGCTTCGGTGATCAATACAAGTTGTGAAGCGACCGGAAGACACGAGTAATTGTTAAGGTTAGATGTAGACTTACCCAAAAATGTAAAAAAAACATTGTTTTGCGAAATTATTGAAAGTGAAAGCCCATCGATTCCACTTCAGCCATAGTAACCAATCATCTGATCACACGGACATGCAAAATTCATTCATCGTTTAATTTATCATCAACTAAAAGATTTTTAATAGCTAAACAGTGTGGACGTGTTTTTCCGTATATTTCACTGTGCAGCAAAAACCGCAGGCAAATAGTGTTTGTATGCGGTAGTATAGTCCCAAGCTTCCCATCGTGCACTGCGGTGGTTCCATATTGACAGGTGCAAGGGTATGAAGGATACAGAGGGTTGAAGGTAATAAGGGTTTGGGTTCCTTACTTTGTGGAAAGATTTAGATAGCTTTCTGGGCCTTCGAGATCATTGCTTGGCATCGACTTCGATATTACAACGTGAAAAATATAAATAAACATAGTGTAATGACCATAATAAGCCAAACTTAAATAAATTAATAGTAAAAAATTTTTTAAACAAGTTTTTATTATTGCATTGTCACGCGATATATACACGATGTTTCATAATAACCAATAAATAATTAATGCGTTATCTAAAACTAATTATTAAATTGTGTTTACCCGTAATGTCATTCAACCCAAAATTTTCATGTAAATCATAGACATGATGATGATGATACATGAAAATTTTGGGTTGAATGACATTACGTGTAAACACATTTTAATAATTAGTTTTAGATAACGCATTGATTATTATTTATTGGTTATTATGAAACACAATGTATATGCATGCAAAATATCAGCTCAATCGGAAACCGGGAAGTGGTAAAAGCTTGTAAAGTACGACTAATATATACATGCGAAAAAATCTGCTGTCTGTTACAATTTCATGCCTTAGCCGCTGAAACAATTTCAATTAAAGTCGGTCGCCAATAGTCCATACATTTTTGCCCATGTGTGTACCTTGAGGTATAATATGTGTACCAAAATGTAGCAAAATATTCGAGGATTCCGAAAAATATATTATTTTCTTAATTTATTTAGTTAAAACTACGTAAGTAAACAATAAATAAAAGTGCTAAATTGCGTTTAGTTTCGTCTTCTGCAAAACTGTAGTGTTTACGAAATATTTTATTTTTAGTAAATTTTTGCTTAAGTTTTAATATATCGTGCACTTATACAAAAAAAATAATATCTTAATGGGATTACAACAATTAAAAGTAAAAAATAATAATAATTTAACTCACAAATCAACTGTCTCTGCGCAAGTAACAAAACGCCACAAAATGTTAAAATACGATCTATGGTCACGGCCCACGGCGTACCGACACAGGAACAATCTAATAATTAGTTCCGTCCAAAACTGCATAGATGGCATAGTGTTGTGTTAAACGGGAATGTAATAAATTATTGACTAATTTTATAGCAATAAAATCGTACAGGCCCCGGCAAACATCTTGAACATTTTCACAGATAAAAAATACATGCGCAGTGAAAGTTTTTGTACTAAATACTGTAACTGCGCATGTATTTTTTATCTGTGAAATTATATAAAAATAGGTACAGACAACATCACATTTCTATATTGAAGTTGCTGCCAAATTTTAGGGATTCTAGGAGATCATCTTTGGCAACGACTTCAATATAGAAATGTGATGTTGTCTGTACCTATTCTTATATTATTGTTAACTTTTCAGTGTTTTTGAAGTCTGTTTATGTATTTTGTAAAAAAAAAACATTTTAAACTTTTTAGTGAGCTGGTATTACATTCACTTGGTAGTACGTGCTTCTTATATTTAAAAATCCAATCTCTAACTCCTAAAAGTTAAGGATCCTTCCATCGTCAGCTCGATTCAGATTACTAGACGCAAATACGTGATTAGCTTCGGAAAAAACATAAAATAAATAAATAATATAAAATTTAAGGATTTCCCTCGATTTTCATGGGATACCATCATCAGAACCTGACTTTGGTGACAATGGGAACAACTTAGGTAACCCTTTCAAATAAAAAAAGGATAATCAAAATCGAACTACTCTGAAAAAGTTATGCGTGGTCATACATAAAAAAAAACAAGTATACGTCTCGAATTGAGAACCTCCTCCGTTTTTTCGTCGGTTAAAAATCAACCGTGTGGTATTATGATACAAAACTGAATTCACCACCTTACGGTGGTGAACCACTTTTTTGATCGACTATACAATGTTTCGAATAGTCAAAGTATTCGAAACGACGAACGGTGATCGAATTTCGATCTTCGACGTCGCGCGCGTCACAGCGACTGCTGTTGCGAGGTCTCGACAATACGCGCAACGCTTTAAAATATTGCGCAAGCGGCGAGGCGGCACAATCAGACAGGAACAGAGGGGTTATTATCTAACCAGTGGTTTCAATATTCTGTCTATGTGTGGATTTGTTAACTAGCGATAGCTATTTGACATTAGCTCCATACGAAATACGTCAAAATTCTATCTCCAGTTAACAAATCCACAGATAGAATGGATATTGAAACCGGTCGTATTTCTTACGACATCTATCGCGATCGCTAACAACTTGACAGTGGCAATCCATCCATGACGTCCATCTCTCCTTTATAAAAGGAAGTCGGCGCAGAGTCTTTGTACTCACGGCGCAATGGCTGTCAAATAAAAGGCGATCGTCATAATTTTTTTCTTAGACCATAACCCACCTGAATGAAATAAATTTCGCTTGGAAGATAGTACACACAGCAACACGCCAGACTTTACACGTTGACCTTGAGACCGCTCTTATTTCGCTCGTAATAGTGACGACTTTTTCGTAATGTAAAGCTTGACGTGTCGCTGACTGTACATCGGTGGTGTAAGGAGAAAAATTACACTAAGGCCCGATTTCACCAACAGTAACGCAAAACTCAAATTACTATGTCATTTGGTTTAACTATTCTTCTGAAATTACCAATGCGCAGTGGGCCAGCGTAGTTGACTAAGGCCTAAGCCTGTAACTTAGGGTAGGCTCGAGCCCCTCGGTGGGGACGTATAGGTATGAGCTGTTGTGATGATGATGATAATTCTTCTGAATAGTTTTATTGTATCTGTGGCAGATTGAAATTGAACTAAATTGACTTATCTGAGAGAAACTCACAATAACTATATCCTTGATATTAAACTTATCTGACTCTGGTGAAATTGTACCTTAGTAGATTTAAAATACGCTTTACTTATTAAATACTTTCACAGTGTAAGAGAGGCATGTAAATAATTGAGATACAGTGTTCATGTGCTATCACGGAGTCCGAAACAATGTTGATTGAAGTGTAGACATATGAAATGTCTATAATGAAATTTCATTGCATCATTACTATTAACAGACTTATACCGGAGGGAGACTCTGTACCAGAGTTGCGTTCCGAGGGTCAGAGTAATGCAACCGAGAGTGTTTTTCACACTCGCTCCGAGGTTCAGAACGGCGGCCGTACCGCCTAACTCAAAGCGAGCACTCGCTATCGTTATCATGACATTAGAACAATAGTTTTAATGTCACAGATGACATTAGAGCTATTGTTCTAATGTCAAGAGAGCGATAGCGAGTGATCGCTATGAGTTAGGCGGTAGCCCCCCGGGTCGGTTGCTATCTTTTTTTTTAGTTTGTATCTTGCCGATCAAGATCAAGCAAAGGGCAAAATATTACTAATCCTTACTATGAAATTAACAGTCAATATCCATTTTTCTGCTTAAAAATAATTACAACACATAGAAATCACTATATTTCCCTAGTATTAGGCTTAAAAGAGTTCAAAGTAGTATTATTTAATTAAATAATAAATAATTAGCGTATTTTTGACATCGACATTGACATAAAATCTGTCAGAGTGTTTTTCACCCTACGCTCGAGTTGGTTGTTTGGTTGCATCACTCGAAGCTTCTGAACGGGCACAGAGTGTACTAACCGCTTGTCAGAGCGTTTTTTACCCCGAGGCTCTGAACGGGTTGGTTGCTGTCAGAGTGCACTCGGAGTGCACTCGAGCGTAGGTTCTGAACGCAGCTCTGGGTAGTCTGCTTGCATTGCCTGTGTTCCGGTTTGAAGGTTAAAATATGGCAGTGAAATTACTGGGAATCGTGACTTGACATCTATGTCACAACAAGTCAGTAACGTACATTGGCATCCTTGTAAGGGTTGTAGATTTGCAAGAACCACGTGTACTATAGGCGAATGATGCCACTTACCATCAGGTGGGCAGCCTGATAGTTTGCTTGTTAGATGTATAAAAAAAATCTTTTCATAATGTTCTCCCATTTGCGATAAACTTACTTACTTACTGGAGGGAGACTCTGTACCAGGGTCGTCTGCTTAGGTACCTCCGTCTTACCTATTTCTGCCGCAAAGCAGCAGTGCTTGCATTGCTGTGTTCCGGTTTGAAGGGTAAGATATGGCAGTGAAATTACTGGGTACTGTGACTTTACATCTGGTGTCACAAGTTGGCAACGTACACTGTGGTTCTTGTGGGGGTTGCAGTTTTGCTGCGAATCTCACAAGAGCCACATGTGTTATAGGTGACTGTTACCACTTACCATCAGGTGGGCAGTTTGCTTGTTTGGCAGCTTTCTGCAATAAAAAAAATTTAAAAAAAACTTGACAGCACGCCGCGCCGTCCGAAGCGATCAACTGGGCGTGAATGCCGAGCTTTACAAAGAAGCTAGGCACGCTGCAACATTGACTCTCAAATCTGAAGCAATCGCTATACTCGTATATTTTGAATAGCACGATACGGGGGCGGGGCCCTCAGAACCGGACGAGAAGTGAACTGAGCTAGAGTCGCCCGACGACGCAAAAACTAGCGCTGTCCATTGCTGAACGCCCTGACACTTCGACTTCGTAATAGCATAATAACGAGCCAGCGATCGTTGTACAATTGACAACACATCAGGCTACCGCAAAATGACATTTTTTCAGTCGACTTTGAACTTAACGCTAAACATTTTTAGGTTCAAAATCAATTGGAGAAATTTGACAGTTTTGTATAGCCTGAAGTGCTGTTCACTGTACAAGGAATCTCTGCGAAGGCGACGACGACGGTTGCGTAACCGAGCATCGAACTATGGGCATTGACCGCGAACAAAAAATCTGCCGTGCACGGTGCTCAATCGTTCTATCGGTAACATTTTTTGTGCCGATATAATATCATTGACATTTTAATCGGGGTACATTTCGAAGGGCATTTCTTTTGTGAAATTCCACATTATGATAAGTATACCTATCAATATGTTATTATTGTACTGGACGTTTCTTTACACTCAACAAGAAGGCGCTTGCCTTCAGCTCAATTGGTGGTAACTGACGATAAGGCCAAAGGTGGAAACGAGCTTCACCTGGACTCAACAGCTGAGGAAATGACTATAATATTACCTCTAATTGTCGGAACGCAACAATGTTATTATCATGGCGACAAATTCAGGTAGTCACGGTGTGGTATCTAGCCAGGCGGGCTCAGAAGCCCTACCGCCAACCAAACTAAGCATAGAAACTTCTACCTCCATGGGGAACCGAACCGTGTACCTCCAGATTAATACCAGGGAGTGTCAACCACCGGACCACGGAGACAAATAAACTGACGTTCACCAAAACATTCATGTAGCATTTTACGAAGTCCAGATTTGTATACCTACCTATATTTAAATCCTAGATATTTAATTACATTATAAGAATCATGTAATCGTCAATCGGCAAAGAAACACGAACTTATTGATACTCGTGCGAGTTTGTTGTATTACAGGAACAGCCCTTTGATTGTGTAACAAAAATCTATGGCGATCGTTTTCGATGTTGACAGTCAACGTGCAATCATTGCTATTTTGTATCAGACAGTCGACACAGAGTCTTGTATTGACGCCGCAATGATTGGCAAATTCAAAGCGATCGTGATAGATCTTTTCTTATACAATAAGCCCTCTGAACGTGGGTGAATAAATTTGCACCGGCGCGAGTACACGAAAAAAGAAACCTATTCATTAACGTCAACGCTGAAAAAAATGTTTCAGGTCAAGATTTTCAAGTCATCGAAAAAAATACCAGCAGGTTTATTGCCGCTATCATAACAGTGCCTGTCCGAATGTCACACTTCACCGAGCATTTTAAGAGCGGCGGCCCTATTTTTGAATCGTTCGCCTTTCGTCTTTCGACGACAATCGACATAATATTAATTTTTCATTTTATTTTATGGATTTTGATAAAAAACGAAACGATGATCAAAAGAATTCGAGTACAGACGACACTCAATTTCGATGGCTGATGGCTCTGTCGCCACAGCCTACTACTAGACCCGGGGATTAATTCTCATGGATTCGAAAAAAGTTCGAATTCGAATTTTGTTCTCGAGCATCAGTCACGGTTCGACATACCTAATATTAAT
Organism: Schoenobius gigantellus; assembly: GCA_963935595.1. Classification (NCBI taxonomy): domain Eukaryota; kingdom Metazoa; phylum Arthropoda; class Insecta; order Lepidoptera; family Crambidae; genus Schoenobius; species Schoenobius gigantellus. The sequence goes on along the minus strand of OZ012544.1, from coordinate 43,395,724 downwards.
TGTCGTCATTTTATTTTATGGATTTTCATAAAAAACGAAACGATGATCAAAAAAATTCGAGTACAGACGACACTCGATTTCGATGGCTGATGGCTCTGTCGCCACAGCCTACTACTAGACCCGGGGATTAATTCTCATGGATTCGAAAAAAGTTCGAATTCGAATTTTGTTCTCGAGCATCAGTCACGGTTTAGCCAATCAGGACACTGGAAATGTTGAACTCCGCCATTATTTGAAGGAACGTCGCTTGGCCTATCTCGAGTAGAAGAGTCAGTTTTTCACTTCCTAATTTTTCTATGAAATATTTATTAATTTTATATAAATAACCATTGAGGAAAATTATTTTAATTGTAAGTTTTTATTTGGACAAAAAATAAAACAATATTAGGATAGGTAAGAAATTAAAAAAGAGATAAATGGCATACTTCAAATTTGAAATTGACGTCTTGAGTTCTCGACTACTCTCGAGCACTCGACACATTATAAGCGACTTTTCGTAAAAAAATATTGGAGCTTGTCATGTCCTGCGACTGATTGGCTGAACGGTGATTACCGCTCGAGAAAAATTCGAATTAGAACTTTTTTTTGATTCAAAAATAGGACCCCAGACGCAAAAAGCCTCAGCGACAGTCAGCATGACAAGATCGAATTTATTCACTTGAGTATGAAGCGATATATTTAACTGTAAATCAACAGCATTATTACAACTAGCTAACATAACATTCATAACGAGTACGTTACATTTCTGCACATGTAGTCCTCCTCACGCCCCGAGTACCATAATTAAAGAGAAAAAAAATTGACCTTTGAAAAAGTTTCTTGCCTGTTTCTCTGGAGAATTTCTGAACTGGTGCAGCTTAGTGCAGAGTGAACATTTTTTTTATTTGACTTGTTTTCCAAAAAATGCACCTACCCAAAAAACGTAGTCGACGAATTATTTATTTGTGCGCTTACACGACTCGCCCAACCATGCGCCACGAAGCTGATGAAGCGCATGTAACAAAGAGCCGTGCGACAGGCGAGGCGTTCAGAACATTAGGGCATTATCACGATTAGCTAAGGCACTGCACAAACGATGCCGATATTTGTGTATATCCTTACTTACTTATATTATAAGGGTAATATTTAACTGCAAATCAAAAAATCGTCCTTATGTATTTAAAAAATGCGGATTGTCGCGGGACGCCGGGTAGATGTGAAATTATTTTCTACAGTACAGGTAATATGCATAAGTCGCTTAGGCTTGGTACTATACATGTGGCGACGCATGCCGTGCCGCAACACATCAAAAACAATCCTAATCAAAAATATTGATTGCACACCAAAATATCAAAATATTATTATTTTAGCAATAATTTACCATGCCCTTGAGCCTATCCTAAATTAGGGTGTTTAGGCCTTAGTCAACCACGCTGGCCCAGTGCGGATTGGTCGACTTCACATAAGTACACCATTGAATTTCTCCGTAAATGTTTGCAGGTTGCCTCACGATGTATTCCTTCACTATAGGTGCGTCAGACTAAATATGTACATATGAAATTCGAAAAACGAAAACTCATTGAAACATGGCGGTCTCGAACTCCGGAGCTCCGAACCACCGACGATAAGAGGTAAACGAAGTTCAAAATTTAATGTTGAATAGAATCTGACCCTTATTTTTAAAAATAAGGTTTTATTTAGCTTGCCCTGTTTCTTTGGGTCAAATCTTGCAAGTTAAATTTAACCCATTTGCCAGTGTCCGATTGAGCTGAAATTTGGTATACACCTTTAGTTCCGATTACAATGCAAATATATTATACTTAACTATTATCTACACTTTCAATAAAACCGTTTAAGTAAAAAAAAACTTATTCTATTATATTATTTATTAGTAGAATCGCTTCTACTCTCGATTCTGAACAAACTGTATTCAGGTAACACTTGGTTAAGAGTTAACCAGGCTGCATGCAATGCAGCCACTGGTCATGGTCACCTATAGTGCGCGAGAACCCTAATATCCAAGAGCACGAGCAACAGATCACGTGCGGCGGACGCGCGGGAATTAGCCGCGGCGAAGCAATGAACTCGGGCGCATTAGCCAACCAACGCACGGGGCTGCGCCGGAGACCCGTTCCCGGTAGCCGCCGGGACAGAATAACAATGATCGAACGTCCATGTTTATACCAATTTCTAGGCGTCTCGTCGTCGTTGGTAATAGACAAAGGACAAACTCTTCATCCGCGTGAGGTTGATGAATTATTTTCTTTTTAACCGACTTCGAAAAAGGAGGAGGTTCTATGTTCCATGTTGTTCAGATCGTCCGCCCACATCTAAGATGTTCTCAAGGGCTTCGAAGCGGTTCTGTAGCTCAAGTTGAAAACTCTCGGGGTTTTGGATTTGCGCAGATACCGTTCGGAGCGTAGACTTAATCAGTCGAGATCTTTTCAGCTTAATATTGATATTCAATGTGCCTCGTACCAGTCTATGATCACTGCCCGTTTTGACGGCGTTGATCACAGCGACATCGTTGAATATGTTTTTGACATTACCGTCCGGACTCATCGAGGTCCATGGTCGGCTTTCGGACTTCCTGAAGAAGGAGTTCATCATAATAGAGGTTCTCCTTCTCTATGAAGTCCGCCAGCATCTCGCCTCTGGTGTTCCGATGCCCAAATCCGAATTGCCCCATTCTCATCTCATCACCACAACGTTTCCCCAACCTAGCGTTGAAGTCCCCCTACGCAACCGTGTAGTGGGTATTGTGGCTACGCATGGCTTCACAGATCTCATACATAGCCCCCACTTCGTCATCTGAGTGTGTCGAGGATGGAGCATAAACCTGTATGACATTCAGCGAATATCTTTTCGATGTTCTGAGTATCAGGTTGTAACAGTGTAAGGAGTAGGTTCAGCGACGCCGCAGTGGTGCAGTGGTTAGGGAAGTAGGTTAGCCAAATGAAGCACCAGGATTGTGTCACTGATATGTATATTTCTTCATCGTTACAAATATAATTAAAAAGGCACTAAATAAGTGCCTTTAAGATTTTATGATATTCGTTTAATTATTTCGTCAGATTTATAGAAAAAGGTGCGGATAAAAATATAAATTTATGTTAATTAGCCATCGCTACTTTTTCACGTTTCGATGTCCGCAATTGAGTGACGGGAGAGACGAAATTAATTATGTCAAAGACATAAGATTTGAAATGCAGTCAGGTTTAGGCGGGAATGCAACGAGTTGCTATATCTAGAATATAGCACCTCGTTACAAGGTACGCTACCCTGGTCGACACACGCCCGATGATGTTGGATCCCGATGGATGTTACGTTGTTGACGAGGGTCTTGTGGACGAAGAGCCCGACACCACCTTGGGACTGATAGTCGCCCTCCCGGTAGTACAGCAAGTTGCCAGAATCACATCTGTGTATATTTTGCAGCACGTTATAATGTGACGTAGCTAGCCCCCACTCTTTAACTTTAAAATCGCTTTGTATCAGATTTTTTTTGTTATTTTGATAAAGTGAAAAATACGTGTCTGATGTTTTCTTTACTATCTAACTGATCTGACTGGACTGATTAGATTTTCCCTATTGTTATAATTTAATTTAATCGAGCATTTCCTACAAAAAAAATTTTTTTATTTTTATTGCAGAAAGTTGGCAAACAAGCAAACTGCCCACTTGATAGTAAGTGGTAACAATCACCTATAATACATGTGGCTCTTGTGAGATTCGCAGTAAAACTGCAACCCCCACAAGAACCACAGTGTACGTTGCCAACTTGTGACACAAGATGTAAAGTCACAGTACCCAGTAATTTCACTGCCATATCTTACCCTTCAAACCGGAGCACAGCAATGCAAGCACTGCTGCTTTGCGGCAGAAATAGGTATAGGTTGAGATTCATTTCTGTTGAGCATAAATTCGAGAATGCCCCAAGGCTTACCATCGTCACCAATGAGATAGGTAGTCTAATATTTTGAGTGGGTATGATTTTTCTGTTCTTCTGATAGCTATTGCAATGTTTTTTTTATCTTATAAAAATATTTGTGAGCCATAGCCACGTCATAACATACACGAACGCTATGCTTCCAACACAATACTCATACATAAATGGTTACATCAATATAAATGAGACATTCATTCCAAGAATTAATAAATTATAAATTGTAGTGGGTGTGAGAGAAACCGACTCGCAGTTATGGGTTAAGTAAAATGAAGAGCTAATGAAACAATATCTCTGTACAAAGTTATAAATTTTTAAAAGTTATAAATAACCAAGCGATAGGTAACAAATGAGTAGGTATGTTGAAGACGTGTTCGATCCCCGCCCGAGACGAAATTTTTTCTTTATTGATTTATATATTTTTAAATGAATATCAATTCCCTAGGACACTTAAATCGGCTAACACATAAAAAAAGCAAAAAGGATCAAATAAATAATTCGTAATTTCACGCGAGCAAAGCCGCTGGCACAGCGTGTGTTAAAAAAAGTTTCACTTTAATAATGATGAAGTCAAAAAATACTTAATTCTTTGACGCATCACAAATGATTCACAGATGTAACTACCAGCCCCCTTAGAAAAAAGCCACACGCTTATTTTTCCGCAATCATTCCGCAGAAAAAATGTATAGAGGTGACATTACTGGTGCGTGTTTGTTTGTGTATGTTACATTTTGCTTATAATAGTAGTATGATAATTGTTAATTTTTTTTAATGTACACCTCGTCCCGCATCATTCTAATTTCTCACTTCCGCTAGGGTTGGCTGGAAGAGATCTCTTAAAGAGATAAGATTGCCCTTGTACATGTTGTTCTATACTAAATCTGTTTTTAAAAATGTGTGTACAATAAAGAATTCAATAAAGTGATAAGTACATTATCATCAAGTTGCTAATGATCGACACTGAGCATTAATCTTTTTAAGGCCTCGGTAAATGGTACCTTCTCATCAAGGCAATCTCATCCAACCATAGATCTCGTCCTTGCCCCGAAGCTGGAGTGAGATCATGAGTAAAGCCTAAGTTAAGTAAAAAAAAGCACTCACCCTCTCGTGCCGCAGCAGGTATCCAATCAGCACGTCTTTCTTCTTCTCCTTTTCCTCGGAGTCACAAATGCCCACGTTCAGCCCCATCACGATGGACCGCAGCAGGCCGCCCTCGAACGCGTCCCACAGAAACTTGGGCGTGTAGCACATTATTGCCTGCGGAGTGACTTTCCGTTTAGTTCAGGGTGGTTCAGGGATGGGGAACTACGGCCCGAGACCATCAAACAAAAACAGTTCCACATATCTCCACAAAGACCAGCGCTCCTCAAACTTATAATTCGCAGCTAACTTAAAAATTTAATTTCATTTCAATTTGCAATTTCTTTCTTAATTCAATAGTTATTGCGTAACTTAACTGGAGACAAATAATTGACAAATACCCTGTACATGTCTATTTAAATAGGACATGTACAGGGACGCTCGTTTAGTATTTAGTATTTATTGCTTTAGTATAAGTTTCTTGGATAAGTGAATTGTAAAATTCTTGTGAGAAATAAAGATTCTATAACCTTAGTTATTGCTTAATATTGCGCATAAAACTAGCGTTTTAGAAAAACTCCCCGCACCGGCTACAACCGCCTGGTGACTCTACTCATAGAGCGGGACACCCCCGATGTGATACCTCTCTGAGCTAGAAATCCATCGGGTTTGGTTTGCCAAACGAGGCTTGAGGACCCATTAAAGTTCTCGCCATCTTAAAAATTATAAAGTTGAAGCTGTTACAGCCATTTGCGGCTAACATCGCCATAGGTCACAATAGCTCAATAGAAAAAAAAAGTTTCAGAAAAAACATATCAATATTTTATTTCAGTAAAAATATAGCCAAAAATGCAACAACTTGGCCATACATTTCATTAGTACAAAATATTGGCACGCGAAGGAAAAGTTTCCCTATCCCTGGTTTAGTTTATGGATTTAAAAAACCGACCAAGTGACCTCGGGAGACTCGCGCACCGAGGGTTAAGTTCTAACTTATCTGGTAAGTATTTAAAAAAGTTCCTTACTAATGAACGGTTTTCTGGTATTTTCCTTAACGCGTGCTATAAGACCTTGCTTCTTGACAAATTGCATAATTCCAGGTCAACGGAAAGTACCGTATAGATTTTGATTCCCTTGTGAAATCGGAAAATTTGCGTAAATCGGTCATATCTTAATCCTCGGCACATAAGATGAAATTTTTTTTCTGTAATAAGCCTAGCAATTGTCCTACCTTATCGTAAGTGAAGGGGAGTCCAAATGCAAAGATAATGCAGGTGAGAAGGATACGGTCACCTAAAGCACACGTTGTTCGTGTTAGTTTTGCAAATCTACAACCCCTACAGGGACCCTAATTTTGGTTGCCAACTTGTGACATAAGATGACAAGTCACAGTAAATTCACTGCCTTTAATCAGGCCTTCGTAGCAAGTGGACAGATTCGCAACTGGACAGATTATCAGCTGGACAGAGTACAGTCGTGAAATATAGCTAATAAATTGAAGGTCTTTATTGAAGAAAAATAAAACTAACTTGGTAAGATGTAGATAACTGTGCAGACGACAATAGTACTGATTGCCAATTTCACTAATCTCGTCTAGCTGAGGACAATCTTAAGTGGCACGTTTTCACGTTCTTCTCATTAAAGACAAGAAGTGACAACATACTCCATAGAATTGCCCTAAGCTAAGAAAAGATTAGTGAAAGTGTCCATGAGTGTTGGTCTGATAGGTGGTTCACACAAAGTTACTTTTAAGACTTTTTTTTACCTATGACAGACCTTGGCCTTCGTCTCACCTGATGGTAAGTGATATAAGAGTAGATGTAAGATCATCACAGCTCATATACGTCCCCACCGAGGGGCACGAGCCTACCCTAACCAGTTATGGTAGGGCGATTAGGCCTTAGTCAAACCACGCTGGCCCAGTGCGGATTGGTTGACTTCATATACACCTTTGAATTACTTCGCAGGTGTATGGAGGTTTCCTCACGATGTTTTCCTTCACCGTAGGAGCGTAAGGTAAATGTACATATGAAATTCGTGAAACGAAAAACACATTGGTACATGGCAGGATCGATCTCGGGCCTCCTGATTCTACTCGGAGCACAATCCAGTGCTGAGCAAGGACCGAAACCACTTTCCATATAAGGGGTTTTTGATTGGGTAATTTATAGACTTGTTTTCACAGACCCTATCAATACGGTAAGCATTTCATCGACTTACTGCACCGAAAGGCTAACCAAAATAATACAGTTAATTAGGGTAAGCACTTACCGCATCCGAAAACCCCATTGAGGCTAACCCTATCAATAGGGTTTTAACGCGCACAAGCAATTCAAGTTTTTACGTCAAATGCCTTAGACTTATTGTTGCATAACCATTTACGTGTGTAGTTATCGACAGCTGCAAACTATCGCCCCATCAAATAATAAGGAATAATATGTTATTCGCACTAAAGTTAATTTTCGTGTGACTCGTCAATCAGTTTACGTTAAGATGTCGCCAAGCTGCGCGCCAGTCGCGGTGCAGCTTGTTTGTTTTTACAAACTTGTATTTAGCCTGCACTGTATGTATGTGTATTTGTATGTATGTTTGTATGTTCGGGTTATTTTTTTTATAAAATCATTTCCGTCCGGAACCAAATACACGAATAGACAGCTTTTGTTGCGTATTAAATGTTTGTGAATAGCAAAATTTGTGACAAAATTTGGAACTTTTTACAACAAAGTTCCACATAGTGTCAGTTACACTTGCCTTTTTATAAGTTTAAAGCGCATGTAAAAAAGACTCTAATGAGTAAAGGATAATAAAAGTGAACGATTATTTAAATGATGCCAATGCCTGGTGTTTAATATGAAGTTATTATTTTATTCGTTATAATGTCAATAATCGTGTTGTTGTTATAGCTATTGATGTTAACAGATATTGTTGTCAGAAAAGAACTGACACTGATTTTGAATTATATAGACTAAGTTATCATATGTTTGGTAACAACATACCTAATTTATTGTATTATGATTAGTGTAAAGTCTATAACTTATTTTTTGACATTTTAAGTGTATGTAAGCATACCGATTGTATTTTTTTTACTTTCAATGACTATGTAACAAAACCAAAATTGTAAATGGCGATTTAAAAGAGGAGATAAAAAAATTTGACCTTTCGAGTTTCTTGCCTGTTCTTCTCGAGAAGGCTCTCCCAATTTCTGAACAGGTGTAGATTCAACTTTTTTTAAATTGCTACTTGTATTTGCAGACATCTTGAGTAGGTATATTCAGGATGTATGCACATACAAGGTTAAATATGTTTTCTTTAAATTGGAATGTTTTGCTTTGTTTTGACGTCAATAAGTGCCTGTAAAGGCCTAGGTTGAATAAAGATTTTTGAATTTGAATTAGTGCGTGTTGTCATTCTTAAGGACTTATTCGTCAACTGGCGAGTGCGAAACTCGCGAGCGCGCGCCAGTTTGCACCTTCCGATTTTATTTTATTTTTTTGTCGTCAACTCGCGCGCGCATCTAAAGTACAGTCAAATAAAAAAGATTGAAACCAAAAACTATAAAAACTAGCTATTGCCCGCAGCTTTACCTGGGTTTGGAAGGTTGGTAACTGAGTCTTTGTGTTTTGTTTTCTGGGTTGGAATTGAATTTTAATATCTGTTATGTTTATGATTTTTCGGAATATGTACAATCGTATTTGGTTTCCATTTTCGGACCAAAACGTTGCTCTGCCCAGATTAGCATGCTTAAGCGTGCTTTGGTTTTTATAATAAAAATTAAGCCTTTAATACTGCCGCCTGTAGAGAAAATATGGAAATAAAACAGTTAATCTTTAACTATGGACTTGGGGTCTCTAAGGCCCCTTGTCTACAAATATAAGGACAATCATATTTTTATTTCCTTCTACTTTTAATCAATTTTTCTTTAAAAATGTTCAATATAATCAGCTGTGCAGCCTGCAGTGCGTCAGAAAATATCGATAAAGCAATTGTATTACGATTGCTTTTGTTAAATAGGTGTCATTTTTCTATTTTTTTACCTACGAGCTTTCTTTTATGTTTAATTTACTTATTAGAATTCATAATTGAGGAAAAAGTAGTTTTTCTTGTTAGATGAGACTTAGTCCTATAATTATTATCACATAAGTTCTTTATTTCGTTATACTAAGTAAAATTTATTAACATTTTATTTAATTTGTATTGGTTTAGTTTGATTTGAACCTATTTATTACGATTAAGACATAAATTTTAGCCTAATATCTAAAAAAACGTGTAAACTGCGTAACGAAGAACAGGGGCCTCAATGACCCCGTCCATAGAAGTGTAAGGAAAAAATGACGTCCGACGGAAATATTTGAATGTGGAAGTTTTTAGTGATATTAATGTATTGTAGGGGTAAATTGATGATTTTACTTAGTTAAAATAAGTATTATACTTACGTCTTCTAATGTGAAACGTATACTTAACTTTAAAACTTAACAAAAACTAAAATTTTCACATAAAATATCGAGAAGAAATTGCACTCGTGTCAGCGATAGCAATGGCGGGTGCTACCTGGCTAAATGCTACAAAAACTAATTATTACTTAAAAATTCTTTAACAAAAAAAATACATAGCAATAATTTATATAACTCAACTTTAAATCTGTTAAATGTCAAATTTTTCTGGTAACTTATTATACAGTGTGTCCCCGGATAAGGTGCACAAACGAAAATGGGTGAAACTAGACTACAATTGATCGATAAAAAAATAATTTTTTTTGAAAAAAAATTGTATTTAATATTGATTTTTATTTTTTTATTCTCTTTTTAAGACCTTTTGTGTTTGTAAAATTGTAACATTGTAACCACTGCGTGGATTTTGTTCAAATAAAAACAATAATGATGCCAAAAGATTAACACTGTATGGTAAATAAAAAAAAAGTCCATAAAAGCAGTCAATAGGGAGAAAAACATTTTTTTTAACTAATTTTGAACATAAAAGTGTTAAATTTTGAGTAAATGTTTATTTTTACCAAATAATGCCCCTATAAAAAAATTTTTTATTACCTCTTATTAATCCAGATCTTATAACCTTTTCAACAAAAAAAATCATTCTGTATCTAATACATGTTTAGCTACGAGTCTTTAATTGAGGGGTCTGCTAACGCGCCGTCCCCTGGCGCCCGCGCCGCTGCCTTTTTGTCAACCGCTGAGGTAGCTTTTCTTAAATTAGAATTTAGCTAAACACATTTAAGCATTTTTTAAACTTAAGCTAAGCTTTTTCATTGTAAAATTGATTAAAACAAGAAAAACAAATCACAATAAGTATTTATTACAAAAAATCTAAAAAAACATTTTTTATTAACTGCATTATTTGGTAAAAATAAACATTTACTAGAAAATTTACTGGAGGGAGACTCTGTACCAGGGTCGTCTGCTTAGGTACCTCCGTCTTACCTATTTCTGCCGCAAACAGCAGTGCTCGCATTGCTGTGTTCCGGTTTGAAGGGTAAGATATGGCAGTGAAATTATTGGGTACTGTGACTTTACATCTTGTGTCACAAGTTGGCAACGTACACTGTTGTTCTTGTGGAGGTTGCAGTTTTGCTGCGAATCTCACAAGAGCCACATGTATTATAGGTGACTGTTACCACTTACCATCAGGTGGGCAGTTTGCTTGTTTGCCAACTTTATGCAATAAAAAAAAATTACACTTTTATGTTCAAAATTAGTGAAAAAAAAAATGTTTTTCTCCCTATTGACTGCTTTTATGTACTTTTTTTATTAACCATACAGTCCCCGTTTTCCATTTAAGCGTCACCATTTTGTCACGCTAACATCAAATGCTAACCACGTTTTGCGTTTCTTATAAGAAATGTTAAAATTTTTAACCGCGCTATGTTTCACAAAGGAAACCTAACCTAAAAATCAAGATATTGTTTAAATGGAACGCATTACGTCAACATACGATGCTAGCCCTGCTAGCGTCAAAAGCTAATGAAACGCGATGATGCTAAAAATGTTGAAAATGCTGCGAATCTGCGGTCAAATGGAACGCACCTATAGTTAATCTTTTGGCATCATTATTGTTTTTATTTGATCAAAATCCACGCAGTGGTTACAATGTTACAATTTTACAAACACAAAAGGTCTTAAAAAGAGAATAAAAAAATCAATATTAAATACAATTTAATTTTAAAATTTTTCTTCTCTTTTTTTATCGATAAATTGTAGTCTAGTTTCACCCATTTTCGTTTGTGCACCTTATTCGGGGACACACTGTATATAGAGATACACATACAACAACAGTTAATTATGAATTTTGTAGAATTTGGTCGAACACCAGGGTCAAGTCTATTTATATATCTTGTATATTTATTTGGAAATAATTCTTCAGTACTTTTAAAGAGACTTCTATTTTGTTTTACAAATTTTGCAATTTCAAATATATAGGAAGGGGTAGTAAATTAAGTTTCTTAAAAAGTATTCATAGTGAAATTCACTCACATTGCTTAGTTTTGGACAGTTAATATAATAGGTAATAAGCCAAATTCTTGAGTCATTGTGATATTGTTGATAATTATTAAGGAAATAAGCAGTTTTTTGTCATGTTGATTTATATATTTATCTCAAAACTATGTTTTGTTTTATTTTAAACTTACATCGTATAAAGTATCTTAAACATTAAAAAAGGTACCTACTTTAAATTTACTTAAACATTTTTGTAGCTGACTGTACATAAATATGCCAGATTCCACCATTGAGCGAGTTGACGACCAAAAAATTAGGTAAAATCGGAAGGTGCCAACTGGCGAGCGCTCACGAGTTTTGCGCTCGCCAGTTGACGAATAAGTCTTTTTAAGTTATTAGGAATTTGCTGCGGTAACATAGGATTTCCCAGATCTCAAAATCGGCCTTAAATCGGCTGAACGTAGAAGTTTGAAAAAAAAAACGATAATAGACCTTAATTTCTTCAAATTAGTTCAAGCATTAGTTTTTAATTTGCTTGATGAATAACTATGTAATGGCAAATGTTGCTATTCACAGACATTCAATACGCAACAAGAGCTGTCTATTCGTTATTTTAATGCCCTAAAAAGAGGAAAATAAACATTAATTTATTACATGAAATTTTTTTTATTAAAATATAAAAGCTTGCCGCAAGATTTTTTTAATAAAACAAATATTTTTCTTAGAGTTACCAATATCAAGATCAACTTAAATAGGTAAGTATTGTATTATTCTTTATCTACAATCTCGCGACAAGATTTATAGCTGTATTATAGATTCCATGTTTATAATAATTTAACATAAAACTTGAAAACAGATATCAGTGTCAATCTAATAAATAAGAAAACACTGCCGTCCGCCGCCTTCACCGTCGGCGTCAGTCGAATCAATCCAATGTTAGTAAAAATCGCGAAAATGTGCGGAAATAAGATAGGAGACAATAGGGTAACCTTATTAGTTGGTAAGCACTTAAACTTAAAGGTTAAGCTTATTCAAAAAAGTTTCCACAAGGAAAGTCTAACCCTATCGTTCGGTAACCTTTTGATAGGGTTTCCCTAACAATCGGCTTAATCAAATAAAGGGGTTTTCCGGTCCTTGGTGCTGAGGCCACAGCGCCACCGACGCTCGTAAGATGTAAGACGGTCTGACGATAAGGCCAAAGGTGGAAGCGAGTTTCACCTGGACCCCTCAACAACAGAGGAACTGGATGGTTGTTGTCTAAAAAAGATCGCCTTTAATTTGACAGCCATTGCGCCGTCAACACTAGTCTTCGCGCCGACTTTCTTTCATAAAGCAGTGATGGATTTACTGTGATTGTCAAAATGAAAGCGATCGCGATGGAATTTGAATGACACCATCAAGGAGCTGACTATCTTACCTCTTATTGTTGGAACGCAGCAATTTTACTAGCATTGTTTTTATGGCGACAAATTTAAGTAAGACGATGGTAGCTAGTCAGCTGGCGGAATCAGAAGCTCTACCACCAACCAAACCAAGCGAAAAGCTTTTGCCCCATAGGGAATTGAAGACCGGATCTCAAGATCAACCAGAACATTGTTATTATGGCGACAAACTAAGTAAGACGGAGAGATAAAGTGTAACAACAGTTAAAGTATCACGACGACAACCGCCCCAGAAACAAAATCAGCAAGCCGCTCGCAATATTACTCAGACAAGATTTGACGTTGTCCAAATATACTAGACAAGAAAACTTCGTACCTCGACGTAAATGGGTGACCTTTGGAGGACAGGACTTGCGGTATTCACGTCACCGTTTAGCGCGTCTCGCGTTACCGTTACGCCCCGAATAACCAAGTCCTACCATGCGCGCTTGGAGCATGGTTAAGACAACATTGAAACAGAGACGCGGCTATTGCAGCTTTTAATGCTATCGCACTCTCGCAACGGGTTTAACACTGTTTTAAGCGATCACGGTGAGCGGTAGAAACATTGACAGCCGTCGTCGTCGTGATCACATTGTTAGCGAGACGGTCAGACGGCAGCGCGGTGTCGTCGAGCTATTTTCGGATCTAACTTGTACAGTCGTGGAACTTGAACGATAAGCTCTTCACTCATTCGATCTACCTTTAAACACTAGAGAGACTCTGTACCAGGGTTGTCTGCTTGAGTACCTCCGTCTTACCGATTTCTATCGCAAAGCAGCAGTACTTGCATTGCTGTGTTCCGTTTTGAAGGGTAAGATATGGCAATGAAATTACTGGGTACCGTGACTTTACATCTGATGTCACAACTTGGCAACGTATACTGTGATTCTTGTGGGGGTTGCAATTTTGCTGCGAATCTCACAGGAGCCACATGTATTACAGGTGACTGTTACCACTTACCATCAGGTGGGCAGTTTGCTTGTTTGCCAATTTAGTTGAAATAAAAAAATCTAACCTCAAAACACAATAATGCTAAGAAAATTATTTATTACTTCAATATATTTAGTGTAGATATTAGTAGCTAGGAAAATGGATTGATCCCAAAAAATATTGTTTTCGTGTTTCAATTTCATTATTCTCTTCATTGTTTGCCAACTTAGTTGCAATAAAAAAAACTGATTGAAGAATTTTGATTTTGTCATGTTATAAAGACAAATAACCGTTATGGAACACAACGACCCCGCGGACCTCCCGATCGACATCCGCTGGTCTTAAGCCAATAGACTACGAAGGCTAATGATAAATAATCATCTTAAGTGATGATAAATAATCATTGAAAACATATCCAAATATGTTTCATCAGTATAATACTCCAACAAATATTTAAAACCTCATTGGCCCTACGGATTAGCATAGGGTTACGTGTGGAGTTTTAGTTTCCCGCAGAGCAATGGTTGCGACGACAGCCCTATGAGCTGACAATATCCACGGAAATACTCGTAAATGGACATATAAGCATACCAGAAACTCACGACCAAAAGGGCGATAAAAGCTCATAGATGTAATCCACGAAAATGGATTGATCGATCTCAACATTTTAGACAATTGATTGACAAATCTCCTAATTTTACAAGTTGGCGAATAAGCAGGCTGCCCACCAGATGGTAAGTGGCTACAGTCGTCTACAGTACATGCGGTTGCCCCAATGTTACCAACTTGTGATGTAAGACGTCAAATCACAGTACGCAGCATTCACAGACTGTCTTACGCTACAAACTAGGGCACAGGAATGCAAAGACCACTGTTCAGCGGCAGAAATAGGTAAGAGGTACCTGCGCAGACGATCCAGTAGTACTGTACCGGTAACGAGTCTCCCTCTCCTTTTAATTTGGTTTTCGTGCCATGAGATACTTGCAGACCTACCTATTCATTTTAAATTCTCATCAAGTTCTTGTCAGTCACCGATTAGTAATAAGACGGACCCAAATATAACGGACCCTATTTTGAGCCCTTTACCGCCATTTGGGAAGGAAGTCGTCGAGTTCGTCCCGCCACCTCCTTCTAGGCCTGCCGTGGAAACGTTGGTAACAAAAATATTCGATCGTGTAGCTCACCTGGAAGAAAAGCACGAAACACACCCACTGGTAGTAGGTGTAGTACTTCTTGTCTTGCGTGCTGTCATACTCGTTGGCCACGCCTGGATGTGCCACCTCTTTGCCAACCTGGAACAAATACACAGACGTCAAACATACAAGATTCTATTGTTCATGAGTGGGGAACGGTGAGGGAGGGCTGTGCAACGTTGGCCTGCGTAGCTAGTACCAATTACGTATTCTTTGTCGGAAGTGTTGAGTTCCGAAAAATAACGCCTGAAATTAATATTGATTAAGATTCTATGGATTAACAACACCCTCGGTGCAAATACCAATCGAGGCGTTATTACATGCCTAAAATTTCTCGTCGGATTTAGATATTAGAATAAAAACATCGACTGTTTTATACACACGCAATCAAAAAGCACGATACACGTACACATGGTTTTTCATTAAATTGAATATTGATATTAACAATTAACAAGTACTAAAAGAATTCTGCTATTGATGAATTTAAAAGGTGGGACATACCTACCTGAAAGGTCTCTCATGAAAATTAATTGAACCAACTACAGAATTAGATCTGACATTTCAAAGTCGTACATAGCCGTCAGCATGATTAATACAATTTTAATGTAGACAGATATTATTGCGTATAAACTGAATCGGTTAAACTATTGCGGTCTAACATCGGCACAGGTCTATCAAGATACGACTCTTGAAAGGGTAGTTAAGCCTCGTAACAACACCATATTCCATAACCAGAAAGGATCCTTTCAGCAAGACTCAGCACCGGTTCATAAAACTAGATCAATCCACATCGTCTACGTCCACAAGCGTGGTGGAAAAAGAACGTTTCTGACCTCGATAATCTGACCATAAATCCAGCGGATTAAGATCAAGATTTATGGTGAGTTTTACAGAGTGTGGCAACCTCTAAGCGCCATGATAATTTGGAATCCCTAGAGAATCCATAATATTGGCGGTGAAGGATTCTCCCATAGAGAAAGTGCGTGTTTCAATAAAATATTAAGGCAAATGGAGATCATTTGGAATGAGCTTAATTTTTTTTATTGTTCTTACATTTATGTATAAAGTAACGTACAATACCTTCAGTAATAAATGTTGTATGCGGTAGAAAAAAAACTTTCCTTGTAACAATAGTTATGGCAAGACTAAGGTAGAACACTACAATCCAGAAAAGTCTTCTCAACTAAACGTCATTTTATAAAATGACCATATTAATATATTTGCAATAATCCAAAATGTGTACAGATATTGTAAAAGTGTATTACCTTATTAACTACGTTCATATGCTGAATAGATAATATAATATGACCGGTCACATAAAACAGATGCGGAACACTCAAAGCGGACAATTTACTCATGTCTGTTATCTGTAAAATCTAGCTGAGATTGTGTCATGTTGAGTTGAGGCAATTTGTGCGGAATCCGAATGAATCACCAAGTCCTGGACCGAGTACCAATGACCGCGGCAGGACGAGGAAGTCTCTTAATTAACTTGGCTGTCTATAGGATATTTCATTTTGTTATGGACGGCACATTTCAAAATCTCCCGAGAGAATATTTCAATGTTAAAGACATTATTTATGATAATGTAATTATTGTTATAGGCATTTTGCAGATTACGTTGCTATCAAAATAGAGGCTTAAGTCTAATCTACATCTTGCACGTCTTTAAGCCAAAATATAAATGTAAGACGAACTATAAAATACAATGACACGGCCATTGTGACATTATAACTATATATATATCACACAAATGTTAAAACAATTAATGAAAATGAAGTCACAACAGAAAAAAGTGCATTTCGAGAGTTATCTTCTAAACAGCGGTATTGCAAAGTAAACGAAAGTTTAACCGCATAATATGGCATGGTATAGTTGGATGGACGCCAAAATGAAAGTGAGCAATGAAAACAAAACATATATCAGTTCAGCAGCAAACCATACAAGCGGGAATAATATAACGGGCCACTAATAGGCGTATACAACAACATGATGGGCGAATGCTAAAATAAGGAACCGAGACACAGCTAATTTCAAATCTAGGCCCCGCCAGTAAATAGCGCACGGATGCAACTTATACCAAGAAATTAATTGAATTACAAACTCATAATGCAAAGGCTTTGTAATTAAGTATTACGGAAAGCACTAAGCAGCAGATATAATAAGCAAAAGCACGAACCAGGAATCTGTGACTAAAAATATTTATTAAAAAACGTTATAGTTAGTAAATGAACATTAAAGAAACGTTTTAAAATGTGAAAGAAAGGCTTTACTAAGAATCGAAGTCCATCAGAGTTAATGTAAAAAAAACTATCGCAAGGATGCAAGTGTATCATAATCGAATCTCAAAATATCTCAACTCAGCTTAACGTTGCAGACTAACTTCTAACTAATTGAAGTACATATAAAGAATCTTATACATTCCTGTATCAATTATGCCTCTAATACTCACCTTTTAAACTGACTGAAGAATGCTACACAGTAACTACGTAACAACGTTTAATTTGAAACTAATCAGGTCACATTAACAACCTTAATAAGACGCTATGAACCGGTCAAAGGCCAATTCAGAATCGGAGATGAGTCATATTATGCAAATAGAAAATTCACGTTCATTGAGTGAGCAATGATGTCTAATCATCGTGCGTAACACCACCATGAATTATTTATTACAATAAAATAGCAACAGTTTCCTCCAATTGTAATCTATTTAAGATTGAGGGATTTTCCGAGTGAGAGGAGTATTCCAATCAAGCGGTACGATATTGCATAGATAATAAACAGCATAAATATTTTCCAATGGTCATTAACAACATCAAATACTGAAAAATGGTGTAATATCAAAGTTCTGTGGAAAATTTTATAAATCAATAAGTACAAGGTTTTATTTTTGTCTCGGAAGAGAATCGAACCCGTGTCTTTAATATGCCGTATTGAATTTTATAAATACTGTTTATAATCTCAGGGGCCTTATTCTGCTAGCGTTAACGCATTTGTGGCGTGTCAATAACGCTTCAATAACATCGCTTTTTTAAACATTTATTGTCGGGTCACCGATTACTAACTAAAACATTTGCCACTATTGACTTATCAAGAAATTGTAGTACGAACAAATTGCACCAAGTAATGGGTATAAAAGCGACGAAAGCAGTTTCATTAAAACGTTATCGAGACGCGATAACGACATTAAGATTAGCGAAAATAGGCAACTGGAGTATGGCATTGGCATATAGTACGAATGCTGCGCCACCTATGAACAAGCTCTACTACGTCTGACATTCGAAAAATATCCCAATTCTTATTTCGCCATTTCCCGTCATCTAACGAGAACACGGAGAAAGTAAAACGATGATTCAAATTACCTTGTGTTGCTACGAACTCATTATTGTAAGTGCATGTTTGAGGTTCACGTAATTCAGATGGATCAATGGATCAAACGTTCAAAACAATCATTTGGCCAATCAGAAACAGAACCTGATACAGTAGTCGTAAATCCTCAAGTTAAGACACTCCTGTAAATTTCAAAGTACGTACATTTTAGTGGAAAATACATGTTACCTCTCTGGCGAAGGCGTCCGGCATAGTGAACGTGGACGTGATCCAGCAGAACGTGTTGACGACATGAGTGGGCAAGCCGCTGACGATGCATTGAATCGGCTGCCCCACATACTGAGTGGCCGTGATAACCAGCGAACAAGTCAGGAGCACTACGGTAGTGAATACGTTGTGAAGCCGGAAAACCGCATTGTCTGTCCTTATCTCCTGGTACTTGAAGTACACGCTCAGCCCTCCGAGTAGCTTGAACATTTTGTTTTCCCACTTCTTTCGTCAGTCGATATTATAGGTCGTTCATATTTGACGGAATGTAGTTTTAGTCTAGTTGATAAAATCAGTCTTGTTTTTGGTCGCGGGAATGTTGAGATTACTGTCGAGATTCCTTGGTAATCTGAAACAAAAGAAAGATGGCGGGTTAGTCAAAGTTTGTAAATATTGACACGTAACCAACATTATTCAGAAGCACAATAATAAAACATTTCAACATTACTATTAGCAGCAGATGACACAAGTCAAATCACAGCTGAGCCTTATCCAAGTCTTCTTAGGTTTCTTTAATTTGTCGATACAGGCATCGTAGCTTATATAGACAATACTTAAATATTAGATAATGCCAATATTCTTAAAAATATATCAAAGGGTACACAAAATAATGCCCGCAGTGATCGACTCAGTATCAACACCAATGATCTAATAAAACAAATCAAGTTTCCGTCCCGAGACGTGTTAATGCTATCAAATCTCCCTCTTAACTGAGCGACGTATTCGCCATAATAGAATTCACGTGCACTCCCAAAAGACATTAGCAAAACATTATTCGAATCGAGTATTGTCTAACATTCATTGAAATCCCAATGATTTCTCTCATAAAATGGATTTAGAGCGCAATTGTTGTTGACAGCCTTCGAAGTAAATGTCCCATTAAAGTTTCCGATTGAGCTATTTATACTCGATGTTTCTAAAGCGATAATGGTTATAGACTTCAATACGCAGCACCGTTAGACATCCTTACACCAATCCTGTTTATCTCACTTAATATTATAACATTTATTTCTTTATAATCATTGCTGGGAAATCAATGCATTTGAAAATTTAAGTTCTATTACAAGCATTAAGGAATGTTAACAGCACTTAAAACAATACTGTTACTGTCTATACTTCTTCTAATACTTGGGCTCCACCTGCACCGCGACGCATTATTAAATACAATAATGTTTAACTAATTAGTATGTGGAATTTTCAGTGGCACTAAAACTGCACTTTAAGGCGCATAGT
Source organism: Schoenobius gigantellus (assembly GCA_963935595.1). NCBI lineage: Eukaryota > Metazoa > Arthropoda > Insecta > Lepidoptera > Crambidae > Schoenobius > Schoenobius gigantellus. Next base: position 43,375,896 of record OZ012544.1, on the reverse strand, counting down.
GCTCCCAATGACCTTGCATCGATCGTCCCGCACTGATTACATAGGAGTGAGTGAGTGAGAGCGAGGGGAATATTTAAGCAAACCTTTACGCGTAAGATGAATTATTTAAATAAAAAATTAATAAAGACGAATAAGAAAAATCTAAAAAGACCATCCCCTAGAATATTGTTCACTTTATTTATTGAAATCGAAAGTATATGATTTAACCTAATATTTACGAAGCGATTAGGTTTACAGTTTTAAAATTGAGGCATGTTTGGGTCACATTTTAAACAAGTTTTAATTAATTTATCAAAAAATTAAGAAGACCATCCTCTAAAGAATGCGTTGAATAATAACATATCTTTTTTAAAGATTTTTTTATTCAATATTTATGAAGAGAATCGTTTTTTTCTGCAGTGATTTTTTATGATTGACGTTACTATGCGCCTTAATAGCTTTTGCGGCAAACTTCGCAATAAAGCCACTATTTTAAGGCGTTATTTTCAAAGTTTAATCTTTACTTTAATTTTACTAATCTATACTATATAAAGCTGATTGAACGCGATAATCTCAGGAACTACTGGTTCGAATTGAAAAATTATTTCGATGTTGGATAGCCCACTTATCGAGGAAGGCTATAGGTTATAATAACATCACGCAACAATCAAACTGTATTTCAAGCAAACAAAACTGCGGGCACAGCTAATTATGTATATGACGCAAGCGTTAACGTTAACATTAACGCAAATGAAGCCCTAGGAAAAATTATGTTTCGAGGAAGATTCAAATAGATGACAAAATAATTTCCTACTTTAACACGCGCACACGTTGAGTTCACATAAGCGACCTTTAGTAATAAATCATAGAAGCTCATCTTCCGGTAGACGTCAAAACTGTAAAAGCCTTCAAATTCGTGTACTATCGCAAAGATATACCAACAACAGATCTTAAACCGACAGAAAACGACAAAAACAAATTTTCAACGCCTCCAATGGTGAATGAGATTGTCACATTATTTAATGTAGCAGTATATGGAACAAAGCCATTACAATAAGCATGTAGGCAAGATAAACAAGATTACATACACGATTGTAGCTTGCAGAGTGCCGAGTAAACAATCAAACAGCCGCGGACCGACCACCTGTTGAGGAGTTCAATACTCCGCTATCGCGCAGCTTCGGCAGACCACGTGGCATACTAGCTAAACGTTCATCGTTGTGGATAATCTACGTTCACAGTGCTATTTGAAATATCCCTTTAATAACTTAAATGGCAACAAGAACGGGGTAAGTTGTAGGAATCCCGTCTGGAGTCGTGGAATGAATTGAAAGAAGAAATATTTAGTTTTGTAGAGCATATCTATTATTATCGTGAAGCTGCTTGGGTTTCACGAACAATGTGGCAATTTATACGTTCATAATAAGTACCTTGTACGAGTATCATAAATGAATAAATTTATTTGATTTGAGTAACGGTTCACTGCAACAGGCATTTCTATAATATACAACAACCATAGAAAGAAGAATTTAAGAGGGAGGTGGAAAAGTGCAAAAATAAATTAAGCAATAAATAAATACAACATTCTGTTATAACACATGTAATGTGAAAATAAGTGGGTATTTTACGAGTATATAGAACACAATTTTATATAGACCTCAAACACAATATTTAATCATTCTTTTTATTGTTTTTAATAATAATAAGAATGACGCGTTGTGACAATCACAGAAAGACCACATAGCGTAATTCGTGTCGTGGCTGACATGCTATTTGACCTCGACGAGTTGTGGCAATGAAGAAAAGCCATCCTCTTCCCACTTTCGCACCGAGTTAAAATGGCTACCTATCAGAGATCGACGTAATGTACACATCCTAACTTTTTTTTTATAAAATCCTCAGACATAAATTTCCCATCCTATCTTCGCTCCCGCTTCCACTTACTACCGCCTTCTCGTCCTAAACGGAGCTGTGACACGCGGATGCTGATTATTCCTAGGAGCTATACACGTAGATATTGTGACCTAGATTGACCTTAAATAAGACTTCATTTGCAATTAGGGTTGCCACCCGTACCTACTTAATTATAAAGTATTGTATGTTATTTCGGGTAATTGTACTCTATACTTTATTCCAATGATAAAGTACGCGAAAATACTTTATTTTGCGTGATTTAATTATCTAGGATTCATTTAACATTAAATATACAAAAAAGTTTATTGTAAGAATGTTTGCGTAATACGGAACGAGAGGTTATGTAGAGCTTGACAGAGGCTCATTTCTGAACGGAACTTAAAGGCAAATGTCAACATTGTTATGTCAAGGTCTTTATAAAAATTTGTCTGTTTTGTTTGATTGATTGAGTGCAATAAAAATTAACGAAATACATATTTTAAGCATAATAGTACTTTATTTTGACACAATGTACGTTTTCTTGAACCTTTAAAATGCAATGTACATTATTTGGACAAAAAAAAGGTGGCAACCCTATTTGCAATACACAAAATTGAAACAGGTTAAAGGGGCGATTCACTAACATTTGTGTCAACAGTAAAGTTATAGGCATGCCAATAAATTGGCCATCGATTTTGTTTTGACAGCTTACTGGTTTCAACAACCGGTATGTTATTTGAACAGATTAATTACATAATAATATTGTGTTTGTGTAATTAATGTATTAATTATTATTTTTTACACTGATGAACTTAACGCCCTCATTCAAATGATAAATTATTATTCTATTTACAAGTCGCAGTGGCGAACTGGAGTATGCGCTCACGATTACTAAAGTTAAGCAAGGTTGGCCGTGGTCAGGCCAAAGATGGGTGACCAAAAATAGGAAGCATATCGAGTTCCTGCGTGCTTCAGAAGGCACGTTAAACAGCGTTCTTCGCGTGATTTCGTTCGAGTCGTGTCGCGGCAAACTGTCCGGTGCAAAGAAAAAACTGTAGCCATGCAGACGATTCCAATGGCAGATTGTTTACGAAATCAGTGTTTTATTTAGTCCGACGCGATCCTCGGAATCAGCGTGAGAACCGAAGCAGCGAGCCACCACGTGGCTCATTGATCGACGCGTTACTTAGAAAAACAATTTTAAGAATGTAAACAGCTAATGTTGGACGTAAAGGAAGTCCGCCTCTGTTCATTTTTTACAGACTTCGAAAAAGGAAAAAACGGATCCCTTATAGGATCACTTTGTTGTCTGTCCGTCCATCTGTATGTCTGTCAAGACCCTTTTTCTCAGGAACGCGTGGAGGTATCAAGCTGAAATTTATATCAAATACTCAGGTCTACTGTCCCTCGGAGCTGTGAAAAAATCAAACTTGTAAGCCAACGCAATCAAAAGATACAACCGTTTATGCCGCAAATTTTCGACACTCTCAAGGGAATCAAAACCTACAGGGTACTTCCCGTGAACTCTAGAATTTTGAAATTTGTTACGAAGTAACGTCTTATAGCACAGATAAAGGAAAAATTGCGAAAACCGTAAATTTTTAGTTACATCATATAATAAAAATATTTTCAATAATTTTGGAACCCTCGGTGCGCGAGTCTGACTCGCACTTGGCCGGTTTTTTTTTTGTGTATGTGTCTTATGCCATTTCTCCGCCAATACTGGACCGATTTTCAAAATTCTTTTTGCATTCTATAGAGTATACTCCTGCGGTGGTTCCATTTTCATCAACTTCGTGATCTGGTGATGGGATCCCAGGAAAATCGAAGGAAGCCCTAAAATTTTATAGGTACGTCCAACGAGTTTCATGTTGTTTCCGAAGCTATTCAGGTACGTTGCGTCTGATAATCATGAATGATAGGAGGATCCTTAACTTTTTGAACTTAGAGGTTAGTTTTTTTTAAATACAATAGGAACGTATTGACCCTTGGTCGTATTCTTTCAAGTTGCTTCTGTGAACTGATATTAAATTCACTAAAAAGATAAAAATGCAAGAAATAAAAACCGACTTCAAATCATTTTAAAAGTTAAAAATAATATAAGAATACAGACAACATTACATTTCTATATTAATATATCTTTTGGCACCGACTTTAAAGTCGGTGCCAAAAGATCCTCTCCTAATTAAGTCTTAAAATTTTGCGAACATATAAGACAAAAAATGGAAGGTGAAGGAAAACATCGCGAGGCAACCTGCATACATCAGCAAAGAAATTCAAAGGTGTATGTGAAGTCGACTAATCCGCACTGGACCAGTGTGGTTGACTAAGGCCTAAACACCCTAACTTAGGGTAGGCTCGAACTCCTCGGTGGGGACGTATATGAGCTGTGATGAATAAGTCTTACAGGAACTACATGTGCTATAGGCGAGTGTATAACCACTCACCATCACGTGGACAGCCTTTTGTTTGCAAACTTTGTTGTATCAAAAAAAACTACCACTTCTTCCAAAAGCTGTAAATATTTTGTTGATTCTACACATACATTTAGTACAATTTACCAAAAATTAGCACGCATTCGGCGAGTGTGAAGTATGAAATATTTTCAGGCGCGCGCGCGCATTAGCACCTTTGAAAACTTTGTGTCTACAGGAAATCCGAGTGTCTTACTTACTCAAGCCTTGATTTCTGAACAAACATTTTCAGTGACACTTTTCTCAAAGTGAAATCAATTAGGGCCATTAGAGTCTGAAACGTCGCCGTTTCATGGGAGCCCGTCGCGTAATGGGGTATATTTATTTATCAAGAGAACTGTCACCGGGCGCGTGATTGAACATTTAGTGACGCTTTCGAGGCGTAACTCTACCGTAACGAATCATAGGCGAGAACCATGGCGAATTGTGAATTTTAAAGTATTTACAATTTCGGATCTTGGGATCACAGAATCACAATGATTTTGTTAAGAACACAAAGTAACTCGTCCAGGTTGCTTTTGAATGTCCACCCCGAGCACGAATCACTATAGTTTTGGTTCGAGATAATTATAGTCGTTTTGCTACAGAAGCCGTTTTCAAATGTAGTCATTGGCCACAATTCTGAAGTGGCCGCTAAATTTTATTAATTTTAGTTAGGTGTCGATAAACCATTTTCCTATTCTACGGTTACTGTCAAATTCAACTGACATTGCTGATTTGATTCTGACGTTTCTAATTTTAGACGGTCAATTCAACTTAGCTTTAGCCTGGACGGCTATTCTAGACGTGATATTTTTACGCGTAAACATCCGTGACTATTTTTAGCGGCGACTAAAATAATCCCGATTAAATTTAAAACCTTGCCAAAATCCGTCATTTTGGTAATGAAAAATACAAATCCTAACAGAAAATTAGATACAAATTTAAATTTTGCCAAAATTGATTGTTTTTAACTTAAATAAATAGGAAAATAAAAAAACAATTGTTATTAATTACAACTATATTAGAAAAAAGATAAAATGTACAGTAAAAGTACATTTTGTGTTTATTCTGTTATGTCTTTTATATAAACATAAGCGCGTTTTAGTTTCTATAACAACAAATTCCATTCATTAATTCACTTTTAATATTTTTACCATAGCAACACAAACAGAATTAAACTAATCTTAGACATTTTTGAATTACGCTTAAGTTCTGCCTAAATTTAGTTGGCCTGTCATCGTAGAATAGCACTTGCTTAAGCGGCTATTTAAATTAAGTTTAAATTTAGAAATTTTAGCTTTAGGTTATTTAGACAGCGGGCGGGCGCACAGAATTGAGTCCATTATGCTACTTAGTGATTGTATAGACGTTCTGGATACATAAGTCTTTGTGAGATGTGGACTTTGTGTCTTATTGATCAATATGTAGACTAAGTCGTTTTGATACTAAGCCTAGAGGTTGAGCGCAGTCTGTAACTTAACTCTTTATGAGCAATCAGTTCATTACCTTTATATAAAAATCTTTGCGATACATTAATTACCTTACATTGCGCAATGTTAGTCTTACATTTCATTCATAGTTATATACCAATATTCATTATACAGTATACCCTTTATTCCGTGTATTGTGCAACCTATCAAATTATTGCGAAACCCAGCCGATACCCGGGCTGCCACTATATACCAATGGCCCGACTCGCATTCTTTCGTGGAAATTGTAACGAATGAAAAACAGTCAATCCCAATATTTATCCGAAGAGGTAACCTTCAGACTAATGTATCAGGTTTCCCATACCTACTACTAGTGTGAAGGTTAGTAATATAATTTTCCTTCTTTCATACTAGTGTTAAGGCTGGCAAAGTAATTTCCCTACCTTAACACTGGTGTGAAGGCTCAGTGTGAAGGTGGGTCGGACGGGGTATTTGAATATGCTGCAACAATATGTTGTTCAGCTTTTTACAATGTAATATCTCATCATGTTGCACCAGCATACCTCGTACCTAACGTGATCATACGCCCTGCTTTGGACGGGACAGTCCCGCTTTCACACTGTTTGTCCCACGTTCATGTCCCAGTCCCACGTTTATCCATGTCCCACTAAAATATGGCAAAAAAAATCCGCTTTCGTAATCAGACCAAACAGTACCCAGGTACCCAGTAAATTCACTGCCATATCTTACCTTTCAAACCGGAACACTGCAATGCAAGCACTGCTGCTTTGCGGCAGAAATAGGTAAGACGGGGGTACCCAAGCAGGCGACGCTGGTACAGAGTTCTCCAAATTTTTTTTGTATTTTATAATTTAACTGAAACGTTCTGTGTTCTTATAAATGTCATGGCCGACAATTTCATTAATTTTTTTTCCATCTGAAGTGGTTATCAGACAGACAGACGGAGCTACTTCCGCATTTATAATATTAGTATAGGAATTGAAAACAGACGACTTTCATTTTGCGGCTGAGACGACAGATTGTGATTTTTTTGTCTCTCTCTTTAATTACCTTCGTCGGTGATTAAAATTTCGAAGTAGTAGTATCTATACTTACTTATTTCCTTACTAATATTATAAAGCTGAAGCGTTTGTTTGTTTGTTTGGTTGAACTTTGTTTAATACTACGAACTACTGATTCAAATTAAAAAAATATTTTTGTGTTGGATAGTCCATTTATCGAGGAAGGCTGTAGGCTATATAACATCACGCTATGACTTACAGGAGCTGAGCATCAATGAAAAATGTAGCAAAAACGGGGAGAAAAATATATGGCGAAACGTAGTTCGCGGGCACAGCTAGTATTAAATATAACAAAAGCACAACCAATAAGCAGTAACAACATAATAGGTTGGGGAAAAAGTTTCTTCACATTTTTTAAGAAAATTCAAAACATTTTTTAATATAGTTTATTTACATTTAACTAAAGTATGTAGGTACCATTTTGTTCGATAAGTTTTTGCCATCTTGTAGGTAGGGACATGATCCCATTGCTATAGAAATTTTGGGACTTCTGGTCAAAATACCGCGACAAGTGGTTTTGGCAGTCCTCTCGTGATGTTAACCTGACACTGCCTAAAGAATTCTGAAGAGACCGAAACAGGTGGAAATCTGAAGGTGCAAGGTCAGGACTATACGGCGGATGCATTAACACCTCCCAGCCAAACTCTCTTAATTTTTGCTGAGTGGCTAAAGATGTGTGAGGTCTAGCGTTATCATGATGAAAAACCACACCCCTTCTGTTGATTAATTCCGGCCGCTTTCTCTCAACTTCTTGCTTTAATCTCATCAGTTGTTCGCAGTAGAGTTCAGAATCGATGGTCCTGCCTGGTGGTAACAGCTCATAATGAATAATGCCCTTCCAATCCCACCACACACACAGCATCACCTTGTTGCGAGTTAACCCGGGTTTCGCCACAGTCTGTGAAGCCTGACCGGCCTTTGACCACGACCTTTTTCGCACGTTCTTGTCGTACGTGATCTACTTTTCATCACCAGGTATCAGCTTCTTCAAAAATGGTTCGGTTTCATTACGTCGTAATAAAGAATCACAAATGAGTACACGGTTCATTAGGTTTCTTTCAGTGAGCTCGTGAGGTACCCAAATGTCGAGCTTTTTTGTGTACCCAGTTTTTGTCAAATGCGCCAAAACTGTTTTGTGGTCAATTCCCAGTTCTTCAGCTACGTCGTAACTACTGACATGCCGATCTTGCTACACTTTTTCAAAAATGGCATCCATTTTATCTGTAATAGGGCGACCAGAGCGACGTGCATCTTTGACATCAAAATTTCCGGATTGAAAACGCTTAAACCAAATTTGTGCTACTCTCACAGACACTGCACTAGGTCCATAAACATCGCAAATTTTTTTCGCGGCTTGCGTTGCATTTTTACCTTTTTTGTAGTAAAATTTTAAAATGTATCGAATTTCTTCATTATATTCACTCATCTTGGCGGTACGAAAAACAAATGAAAATCACACATTTTCCTAATTTGAATTTGGAATTATGTTCTTTAAAATTTAAACTTTCAATGATACCAAAACCAGCCAGATACAAATAGTATAGCCAAAGAGATTTTATTACAAGTTTATACATACTATAATGCGAAAAGACTTTTTCCCCAACCTAATATGTCATTAAAGTTCTAAGCGCTCGAAGTTAGGCAAGCCTTTGTTGCCGCCAAGAGAAAGGCGTGTGATATAATTTTAATGATACGAGTACATTAGACGCCGCGTCGAGCAATACTGTTTGACATTTGAACGTCGTTTGACTCATACGTCGCTAGTAACAGCAGCGGTTTCGTAGTGCAAATGTAAGCGTCGACATGGCGCTCACTGTACAAAACACATTGCTCTAGAGCTGGGTGACTGAAAAAAAATCAGGAAAAATATATAAGCCGCGGGTCAAATTAATGACTGTACACACGAAATAGCTTTCGCAACTTCCCTGTTTGCGAACTATTGTAACACTATAATTACAGTGCCATTATAATGCAAACGCAATTTTAATAAAAGGCCTTGACATTAAAAAAAAATGACAAATTTGCTTATTATAAAATAGGAAGTACCTACAGTATATAAAAATAGGTATGTCTATTTTAGTAACAATTAAAAGGAAACAATTACATATCATAAAAAATGCAATCACAAAGATTGGCAGCGACAACAATTTTAATTACATGCAGTACCGAAGAACATTAAAATACAAAAACAAACAAAAAAAATCACCTCGACAAGGAAGAAGAAAATGCACAGTCACGAAAATTTTGGTTTTGGTACCCATAAATAACCATAAATTCAATCCCCATTATTACATTTTACAGAAGGTGTCTTCGTTATACGAAAAATATATAATAGGATAATCAAAAAAGAAAGAAAAGGGAATAAAAACCATATGTCATACTAGAAATTGTCTCGACTGCCCCGGAACAGTCCTAAACAATACTATAGCGACTTTTTATTAAGAAATGGCAGAGCACGACATTTCCTGTATTCCAATTGGCTAAACTGTGATTATCGCTCGAGAAAACAATTCGAATTTTTTACGAACCGCGCGAGAATCAGCCCCCTGGCACCGGTCAGTTGACCACAGTCCCACGATTAGGGAATGCAATCCGGATTATCCGTAATCGGGAAAATCCGGATAACCGCACATCTTTACTAGACCTCTAAATCCGGATTTAAAATCAAATCCGGATTATTTTAATAATAAGAAATTTTAACAAAAAACCGAAACGAGCGAGTTTGCTGTTCGCGCGTCTCGCGTCGCGAGTTTGCTGTTCGCGCGTCTCGCGTCGCGAGTTTCGACTTGTCGAGTCTCTCGGGATGCGTGCGGGTCGAGCAAATAACAAAAAAAAACAAATAAAAAAAATAATTTCATTCGATTTTCATGTGCTTTTATTTTAATCCATAAAATCCGTAAAATCTGGATAAGAAATAATGCGATCTTAACAATCCGGATTTTAAAACTGAGCGGATTTGCATTCCCTACCCACGATCAAACATTTCGATCAACAGGCGATTTTCTCGATTAAAATAACAAAGAGACACGGTTACTTATTAAGGATCCAAATTTCATGCGCTTGTTCAGACAAGCAAACTAAACAACTTTCACTATGGGAACAATCCTGAAATCGCAAAAAAATCAACTGTTCCGTACAAATGTGGAACATCCACTGAACGGAAATGTATTGAACAGTTGATTTTTTCAAAGATTGATCCCGTAGTGAATATTGTTCAGTGTGCATGTCTGTACAAGTACACAAAATTGGGCTCCTACTGAAAAGGTAACGCTGTATACACGATGTTACAAATGCAGGTAAAGCGGAAAGGGGGTTAAATGATTCCCTTTCAAAGTCTATTTACAATATTTGAAAACCTCATGGCCCATTTCGCCAACCCTGTCATAGCTTAGGAAAGAAGTATGCTGTAACTTTCTGTTTTTAATGAAAAGAATGAAACAGCATGTCACCTAAGAGTATCCTAAGCTAAGACGAGATTGGTGAAATTGGCCATTAGTATCATTACATACATACATAACACTTTATTGCATAGCACATAATTACAAAACAAAGAGAAAAATATAACAAAGAAACAAAAACAATAGGCGGCCTTATTGCTGCGCAGCAATCTCTTCCAGGTCACCATAGAAAGGGATAATAAAAGATAGAAAACAGCAGAAAGGTGGAATAGTGCACAATAACTAAGATGGTAATAGAAGTATCATTGTATGACTAACTGGCAAAAAATTCATAAAATTTTTCATTAATGTGCACACCCTATTTCAGTAAAATGAGAGTAAACTACCTACGCAGAATGACAGGTGCAGTGCTCCGGTTCTCTGGCATGCATGGCAGCTTACTAGGGTTGACAATATTTCTGGCTTTGATAATTTATTATATTTTTAGCGGCTATTTTGCAACACGTATAATATTAACGCTATAAAAAAAATAAGTGGATACCAAAATAAAATCTCAAACCTGCGCGCGGTGTCCACGCCGCGGCCACGCGCCCGATAACAGAATGAGACTGGCAGATGTATCGCAATCTTTACAATTGGCACAATTTGCTGACGCGAAGCGAATGCGGTGCCTCGACTCCCTGGTGAATAAAGGAGACTAGTTCGCCGCTCGCGGTACGACACATTGAGCAATATGAACCAATAATAAATACTGAATAATAATAACAAACAAATTCCACGCGGTGACGAATTCAGACACAAATGTGCAATAAACGAAATAAATGTGTTGTACTTATTATTATGTATTGTTTTATTACGTAGGTGAGGATGTATTAATTAAGGAAATTTATTTTTAATCGTTAAGAGTTTGATTTCACCTATTAACTGAAATATTGTGCCGTAACCTTATAACCTCCCCTTTGACCTCCACCCTGGTGGCACTCCGCTATCACGGAGTTTTATTTTTCAGGACAGGAAATCTATTGGCCTTCATCTCTCCTGATGGTACGTGACGATAAGGCCAAAGGTGGAAGCGAGCTTCACCTGCAGGTCTAGCACGACGCGTGAACTACAGAAGAGAAAGTGACTAATCCTCATCCCGTCGCGCTTCCCGTCCGTTCTATGAGAGAGCGAGAAGAGACATATATTATTTGTCTCATGTCCTATTTTGTCCACGGTCCGTGCTACGCCTACTACTCTACTACTACTGTACTACTCAACAACTAAGGAACTGGCTATTTTACCTCTAATTGTCAAAACACAACAATGCTATCAACATTGTGATTATGGCCACTTTAGGAAACTTAGGTGAGACGGTGGTATCTAGCCAGGCGGGCTCAGAAGCCCTACCACCAACCAAGCGGAGAGGAGAACCTTATTATCTGTTGCGCCTGCTCCAAAACTATCTTAAGTACCTACCTAGTGTTAATAATGTTGTTTATTATTTTATCGTGTTCCCGTGGCAGCGTGGCCAGCGTGAACCATTAAAATCAAATTAATCAAACATCGCTATCAAGCGCAATTAATTATTTTGTTTGAAGTTATGAAATAACACTCCGTTCCGTCTAGCACATTTTACACCGACATTCATTTGTGAATTATTTTCCGTAGCTTGTACCAAGACTATCTGTATAACCCGCTAACATCAAACCGAGAAAATGGAGGTGAAACTCAACTTTTTTGAGTCAAATAAAGTATTTTTTTCATTAAGGCGACATTTCCCGGGAAATCTACACCTGCACGGCGACTGTTTTATTGCAAGGAAATACAGTTGATAACTGCATAGCTTCTAATGTTGCTTACACGCTGTGACCGAACGAAAACATTACTTTTTAACCGATTTCAAAAAAGGTTCTCAGTTTGACCTGTATGTTTGTATGTATGTTTGTTCGCGATTATCTCGTTACACATTTTAAACTTTTAATCGATGTTTGGAAAACTGATGTATATAAAGCTGGATTATACAAAGTATATAGATGGATAGAGCTTTGCATTTTATTTAAAAATACAAAATAATAATTATAACGTTGATTTTGTCAAAATATGAAGATAAGTAAATATCGAGCGTAGACGACGCTTGAGAGCGTTCGACGCCAGACGAATGATTCAGAATAGAGCCCCAGGGGCCCTATTTTTGAATCATTCTTCCGGCATCTAGCGCTCGTCAGTGTTCGATTTCTACTTATTTTCGTTTCGTTTTCGACGAAAATCAAAACAATATTGATCTTCGCCGTAATGTTCTATTGATTTTCATCGCAAGAGAAACGAAAATCAATAGGAATCGAAGCAGAGATCACGTTTGAAAAGCGTTCGATGCCGGACGAATGATTCAGAAATAGAGCCCCAGGGCTATACTTTTTTAATCATTCGTCGGCATCGAACGCTCGTCGGGCGTCGGCTGTGACCTCGATTTCCTTTAATTTTCGTTTAGTATGCGACGAAAATCGATAGAGTATTATGTCGAAAAGCAATATTATTTTGATTTTCATCGAAAACAAAACGAAAAGCAGCAGAAATCGAACGCAACAACTCTCTACGAGCACTCGACGACGCCTGACGGATGATTTAAAAATAGAGCCCCAGGACTCTCACCATGACCGCAGTGAGAGCGAGACGGCGCCATGCCGCAATAGCATTGTCTCTGTTTCAATGCTGTTATGCCTTGCTCTCACTAAGCGATCATAGTATGCCCAAGGGCACGCGGGTCAAGTGACAATTAGGAATATGATGGCATCGGTTCGGATTTCCGACAATCGCGGCGAGCCGCTATGAATGGATCCAATTGGCCAAATTGCGTTTTCGCACTAGTTTTTGATTGTGCTCAAAGAGATTTGCAGCTTCCATTAGCGGCTGCGTTGAAATGACAATGACAGTCGTAAAACTCCGTGTACATGAAACAGCGGCTTGTCAAGGTGATGCTGCGCTTTGCTGCTTATTAACCGAAATATTGTAACGTAAATAAATTATAAGATTAAAAACCGACGGTTATGATATTCAGATTTTTTCCCATACTTAATTGTGCTGGAAGACACTGATTCTTGTCAAATTTCATGATTGTTGACCTAGGTCAACAAGAAGTATACCCTAATAGGTTCTGACTTTTCATTTTGATTGATATCAACTATACTGAATCGAAAATGAACTGATATTCAATCCCTACAAACAATGCATTCGAGCATGATAACGGGGTTTGGTTATAAATGTTAATGACGTATACCCAATAGACGTGTTTCAGAATAATCAGGAGTAATTTTGCCTTCGGCTTGCCAGAGGATGTCAGCAGTTACACCGGAGAAGTCCGGTGCTCGCGTAATTGACGACGTTCTATACAACTGTTTACTAGTTTGCCAATAGGCGAGTAATTATATTACTGTTGTTGCTACGTCAAAGATATGTTGACATAGCGATGATAAAGTAACATTGATCAAAGGCCTAACTTTAGTTCATTGTTGTGGAGAAATGGTATGGAACTCTACAGCAGCACAATAATTACTATAAAGGAAAATTATGCAAAGAAACACAAATACACAATAAATCAGTAGCTACGAGTAGTACATATATTGAAAAATGGCAAGTCATTTTTAAATATACTACTGGTAGCTACTCTGTAAAAAAAAGGATAAATATCACCATAAAATGTTGTCTATTTCATAATTTGCAACGACAGACACTTTGATTATATATAATCAAAGGACAGACATATGATTTCTTTGTACAAAAGGATAGCTTTCCATCGCTCTAACGGAATAAGCGATTGGACTTTTAATGTTCCAGTGTTCAAAAAATCTGTTCAAATGTACTTTAAGAGTTGTTTTCGTTCGCGAACCTGACGAAGAGGTAATCGAAGATTTACAATAGTCTGCCATGCTGTGATGCAATAAGCAACCCCGTGAATGAGTAGATTCCATGACCTGGCCTTGCCTCAAGGTCATTTAGAGAAAACATCAGCTATTGAAGATAGGAAGGAAACAGTAACTCCCCTTTACTAAGCCATAAAAACACCACCCAGATACTCAGGCAAGTACAGATACTTTCCCTACCCTACAAACCAATAAGTAGAAACCTCAAGTTTATTCAAGGTCCACCCTTTCACCCCTTCAGGAACCTCGACTCAACACTCACACTTCAAAAGCAGAACTTGCAATGTGAATAATCAGTTACGAACAATCAGGACGGCATCCCGCAAATCGAGGTCAACAATAGGCACAATGAAATCCATCGGCATCTGGCAGATGCACTGGGTGTCGGGCGATCGCCGAGGCCGTAGTTAATTGGTCAATTGGTTGTCGACGCCAATTGGCGCTCGTCGTGGACGGTACGACGCGGGGACGACACTCAGAATCAATTGCCGGGGCTCGGGGCCGACTATTTGCTGCGATCCCAAATGAGGCAGGCATACGGGCAGATGAGGCTCAGTTTCGTACACACCAGTCTCATCTGCCCCGTGTCATTGAAATCTCATATTGTTGATGAGTTAACAGATAGAAAATCTCAAACTATTCATTGCAACAGACTATCAAACAATGATGATCAACAACGAAAATTAGATCCCGTCAATTAGTTAGTTAAAACATCTTTAATTATTTAAAATTATATTAATGAAGCTTTCCAGATTAACTCGCGTATAATATTTGATTTCGAACTCTCTTCAGCATTCGATGACAACGCGATGAGTAAAGGTGCTTATCAGAGTAGAGCTAAACATCCAATCTATTATTGTACTACCATCACCTTTTTTTTTTTTTTTTTTTCTCGGGGGGAAATGCGTAACCGCACCGTACCCGCCGTTGGCTAGACGGCGAGCGTGTGTGGGCTCTCCCGGCAGAGTGCCAGGCCTACCCACTAAAACCCCCCGGTGTTCTCCCTGCCCTCTTGGGCGCGCTAGGTAAGGTCCACACTGCGACTCCACTACCCACGCGCCCGGGCAAGCCCGACCAGCTGGTCGGGCTATCGCCAAGGGGGGATTGCCCGAGAACACCAGGGCAATCCCCAGACGGAGGGCCTTACGGCGGCGTGCACGGGGCCAACCATGCACGCAGGCCTTCACGGCAGGGTCACTAGACGGGCATCGCTTGTGCGAATGCCCGCCTTCGCCTGCCTATCCGTCTGCGGCGGATGGGAGCGGTTTGAGGATCAGCCTCCCGCTCCCTTTCCGCGGCCTCCTTCTGCGAGATGACATCCTCGCAGAAGGAGGCGACAGCCCCCCATTCCGCCTCGCCGCGGAGCATGGCCACGACCATGCTCGGCAGCGAGAGGTTTGCACCTCCCAGCGCAGCGTTGAGTTCGCTGCGCTGGCGTCGCCAAGCCGGGCACACCAATAGTGTGTGCTCGGCAGTGTCATCGGGAGCGTCGCAGTGATGACACTGCGGCGTTTCCTCCCGACGGGCGACCCGGTGCAGGTAGTGACCGAAGCAGCCATGCCCGGTCAGTACCTGCACCATGCGGAATGTGAGGCTGCCCTGCCGGCGCCCAACCCACTCCTCCAACACCGGACGAATCGCCTCGATCGTCCGGTGGCCGGCAGCTGGGGAGGCGAGTGCCTCACCCCACTGGCGCAGAGCCTCCCTCTGCGCCAGGGTACGAACCCGCTCCACCTCCTGTGGAGCGGATCGTCCCCCCCGTTCTCGAACAGCAACCCGATGCCGATACACCTCCGAATGGACGCGTGCATCGACATCCCACGGCGTTTGACCCGCAAGAACGCAGGCCGCGCCGTGGCTGACCGTGCGATAAGCTCGCACGGCCCGGGTTGCTATGACCCTCTGCGGACGTCGCAAGAGGGCCACCGTTCGGGGGGAGAGGCACTCCGCCCATACCGGGGCTCCGTATAGTGCCATCGACCTTATCACCCCGTGATAGAGCCGACGGCACGCCGATCCTGGGCCTCCCACATTAGGGAGGACACGTCCAAGTGCGGCTGCGGCGGCACACAACCGTGGAGCGAGGAGCTTAAAATGCTCCTCGAAACTCCATCGGGGGTCCAGAACCAGGCCGAGGTACTTGAGATGCGCCTCGACCGGTATACGAACTCCCTCCACTCGGACTCGGAGCCCCGGTGGGATCCTGCGACGGGGGGCGTAGAAACTCATGGCCCTCGTTTTTTCAAGGGCCACATCCAAACCCAGGAGGCGGATGCGTCGGACAACCAAAGAGGTGCCGACCGACGCAAGGTGGGCCGCCTCCTCCCCCGTTTTAGCTCTCGCCGCGACGAGTGTGTCGTCGGCGAAGCAGACGACCTTCATTCGTGGAAGAAGGTCGCCTCGCAGGACCCAATTGTACCCCAGGTTCCATAATAGAGGACCTAGTACGGAACCCTGGGGTACACCTGCCGCCATTGCCCACGTATGGACGCGCCCATCCGGACCCTCGTAGAGGATGGACCTGCCTTGCAAGTAATCCTCCACGAGGGCGCGGAGGTACGGAGGCACCCGGTGGAAGCGGAGTGCCTCCTTTATGCACTCGTGGGGCAGGCTGTTGAAAGCGTTGCGGATGTCAAGAGACACCGCAACAACAGTCTCCCCACGAGCTGTGGCCTCCTCAGTCCACCCCTTGAGGTGGGCCACCGCGTCCATCGTGGACCGGCCGGTGCGAAAGCCGAACTGGTTGTCAGCCAAGTCCGGCCCCCGGTCCTCTAAGTGCTCGACGATGCGGGAAGCCAGGATTTTCTCCAGGAACTTCCCGGCCTCGTCGAGCAGCACCACCGGCCGATACCCAGTCGGGGAATCCGCGGGGCGGCTCTCCTTCCTTAACAGGCAGAGCCTGCCCGCTTTCCAACGACTGGGGAAGCGGCCCGAGGCTATGCTTAAATCTAGCACCGCCCGGAACCGCTCCTCAAGGTGCCCCAGGGCGAGGGCCAGAACCCTGCTTGGGACACCGTCCGGTCCCGGCGCCTTCTTTTTGCGCCGAAACCGTTCCCTCACCATGTCGAATTCCACGTTCGACACGGGAGGGATGGCGGCAGCCACTTCCACCGGAGGAGTGTCCGGGGGGACCATTCTGGGGGGCTGGAACGGACCGGGATCAGGAAACAGAGTCCCCAAAACCCGATCCAGCAGCCCTCTGTCCATAGCGGAAGTAGGGGGAGGGGAAGCTTTAAACTTCCCCCTCACCATCCGGTACGGACGCCCCCACGGATCATCGTCCAGGAGCCGTATAAATTGCTCCCTGGACTCCTCCTTGGCCCTGCATATTTCATTCCGCAGGGCCTTCTTGGCTGCCGCATACACCCGACGAAGTTCCGCTTCCTCGTCGGGTGTAGTTCTGGCGCGCCTACGACAACGCACGTAGGCGCGCCTGGCCCTCATACTGGTGGTACGCAGATCCGCAATCTCCTGCGTCCACCAGTACACCTGTCCCCTTTCGGGGCAAGCCTGCGCCCTCGGCATGGCGGCTTGGCAGACGACTTTCATGTCGTCCGCAAAGAGATCCGCCATGCCGTTAGCATCCCCGGCGAGGTGGGGCGGCACTTCTGCCCACGCCCTCACCATCGCCGCCTCCTCCGCCACATCCGGGCGGAGCTTGGTGAGCGCCCATCGAGGGAAGGCGCTCACCGCGGAGCCCCTGCGGTTCAGGGCCCCTTGGGATGCCGTGGAGACCTCATATCGGATATAAAGGTGGTCCGACAGGGTCTCCACATCTTCCTCAACTCGCCAGTCATTGATTCGACTGGCGAGTGAGGGGGTAGCAAAGGACACGTCCACCACCGACGTGCCCTGCACCCGGACGCAGGTAGGGGTGGAGCCCCTATTCAAGATCTGGAGCCCCAGGGACAGAACCCAGGACTCCAGATCTCCACCCCTCGCATTGGTGCGGGAGGACCCCCATGCGGTTGACCACGCATTGAAGTCTCCCGCAACTAGCACCGGTACCGGGGCCGTCCTGCGGACGACCCCCTCTAGCGCAGCCAGGAAGACTCGGAAGTCAGCCCGGCTGCGATTGGGGGAGAAGTAGGTCGAAATGACCACAACTCCACCCCACATGGCGGCAACGAAGCCAGTGCCCCTTTCTCTAAGAACGAGAGAGGGGGCTGTGCGACGCGCCACCCGCATCAAGGCGGCGGAACCATCCGCCGCCACCAACCAATTTGACGATTGTGGCGGAACGTAGTAGGGCTCCGACACAATCGCCAAACTCACTCCCCACTCCGCCGCGGTCTGACACATGAGGTCCTGTGCCGCGGCGCAGTGGTTAATGTTTGATTGGAGGAGTTTGATGGGACCACTAGGCATTGGTGGTCTCCATGGGCTCCTCCTGGACCGCGGGTGCGGCCGGTGCTGGCTGTGGTTCCGAGGGTACCGATGTTGACGGGTTTCTTGGAGCCACAATCACATTTACCGGGGCCAAGCGGCCCCTGACCGGCGGGGGGCTACAATTCATACCCCCCATACGGTGGCTGGCCGGCCTCTTGGCGTCTGCACAGACGGCGCAATTTAACGCCGCCATGCAGTCCACCGCCTTATGCCCGTCGGAACCGCAACGGAAACATAATCCGCTGCGGTCCTTGGCAGAGGGGCATCGTTGGATGGGGTGCCCCAGGCCCATGCAGCGGAAGCACCGCATGGGCTTTTGCTCCAGGAGTTGGATGGAGGCAGAACTCCATCCAACTTCGAGCCGACCTGCATCCGCCAGGCGCCTCGCCGCCTCCACAGGCACCGAGGCGAAGGCCGTCCCGACACCTCGTACCCCCGTATGCACGCGGCCCACCTTTATGTGGTGGGCTGGGCAATCGCCGGCCCGTGCCAGGGTCTGGCATAATTCCTCAGCGGACACCGAGTCGTCGATGCCGATGACCCGGATATCCGCCGTCTTGACGGGACGCGACACTTTCGCCGTGTCTCCTAGTGCCTCCCCCAGCTTGGCGGCTAGTGTGTCCGCCTGGGACGGGGATGTTTCTTTCGGGAGCTCGATTATCCGAGCCCCGGTTATCCCCGTCCTAAACTTTGCAGGTCCTATACCTAGGGCCCCGAGACTAACTGAGGCCTTGGCCTTGGCAATCGCCTCACCGTATGTGAGACCCTTTGCCACCGCCTCCGGCTTAAGAGCTACGACTACCGCCAAAGATCGTGGTGCTTTTGGTAATTTTGGCACTTTCTGCGTCTCGATAGCCTTCTTGGGCACTTCCGCTGTCGGCTTCTTCCGGCCTCGCCTGACGACAACGGTCCAGGGATCCTGGACCGTTTCTACGTTTGCCGCGGTTGTGGCGGCCCCGGATGTTGAGGGGACCGCCGCTGACTTCTTTACCACTCTCGCTTCCTTCGGCATATTGGCCGGCGGGGCAAGAGTAGTATTGGCTGACAAAATATTTGCCGCCCGTTGCCGCTGAGATGGCGGCTGCGGCTGCATCTGTCTTACACAGTCCGCCGCTAGCGGCGGCCTCCGAGCCTGAGCCGGCATCAGACGCCCGTCCACTTCAAGGCCTTCGAGGCGCGCCGAAACCATAAAGCCAACTTGGGCTAATAGCTCCCGCTGGAGGAACTCCATACTTTCCAGGAACTCTCCCCTGGAAATCCCCCCAGCTGGTGCGGCCTCAACCGGCCTGGCCTCTGGCAGCACCACCTGCGGGACCTCCACTTCCTCCTCGGCAATAGCCTCCGACTCAGCATTCTCTATAATTTCGGGGGGTGGGGTCACTATAACGCGGCGGCCCCTCGGGCGTTCCGCCCTCCGCTCGGAGAAGTCCCGACGGAGGGCCTTCATCTCCCCCATTAGGGCGTCTAATTGACCCCGGAGACGCTTGTTGTCGGCATGAAGCCGACGAACCTCCTCCGAGGTGTTCCTGGACGCCAAAGTCCGGACAATCTCTACAAGGGAGTCGGAGGCGTCTCTAATTTCTTTGACGTAAGTCCCTTTAAGATTACGGGACTTGCGTGCGACCCCCAACAGCGCCTTTGCATTCTCCTCAGCCTTGCCGCAAAGGAGCTCAGCGGTTGGCTCAGGCGAGCGCTTCCCTTTCCCCTTTTTATTTTTTTTGGGAGCCTCTGCAACCCCCGACTCCTGGTCAGACTCCGACTCAGTGTCGGCCTCCAGCAGTTGAAGCTCCCGCCTAGCCTGGGAGAGCCCAACACCATGCACTAGGCCTCCTCCGCCCCTTTTTGTACGTGCGACCTTGGGAGCGTACGGCGCCGTTACAACTTCTTCCGCCTCAGTGGTTATTTCCAGGTCCGTGACTAAAGGATCCTGGAAAAAGCGGCTATAGCTTGGCCTCTTCCTTCCACCAGCCCGTGGTGGCGGAAGATCCGCCTGCGACAGTCCCGGTTTCCCACTATTAACGTCCCTATAGGTGGGACGAGATCTCTCCGCGCTATCGCAGCTCCGACGGGGCGCTGCTCCTACGATGTTAGACAGCGACAAAACCGGAGACACCACCTCATCAGCTGCCTTTGATGCACCTCCATTAACCGGCGAGCGGCTTTTCTCCGCGCTTAAGACCGGAGCCTTAACAGACCCCATTTCATCTGCCCCGTCCGTCTCGGACATGATGTCCGAGTCGGACATGGTCCAATCGTGGGCCCAGCCCAGCAGATTCTGTCGGCGAAAACAGAGCAGAAATCTATCTTCAGCCTGACAAAATAATGATTGGGACAAATCCCCGGACCCGCGGAAAGCAGACCTTTCCTTAAAAAAAAAAAAAATCCCGACCAAAGATTTGGCTGTATGGATACAGCACCCTTTGCCTCCAACAAGAAAGAAAAACAACTAAAAAAAATTATAATAACTAACCTATACTTGAATAACCTTATAATAACAAGCTTAACCTATACAAGCAACGACACTAACAAAATAATACTAGATAACGAAAATAAACTAAAATGTACTGATGCCGGGGCAACGCCCCACACACCGGTAAAACAACAATAAAATAAAAAAGAACTAACCTACCACACCAAATTCAAAAAGTTAAGAACGGAATAATTTGTGTTTTGACTTCAAACACACAAATTATTTAAGATACGAGACAACAATACAAAGAACGAAAACAACAATAGAACACAACTCAATAAAACAACAACAAAGTAACGCCAATTTGATCGAAATCGACACTACACAAAAGCAGGGATGCGCGCACTCGCTTTGACAGCTCGGGCGCCGTACTACCATCACCTAACATTTTTATGTGATCCGTTCCATGCATGCATGCGATCAATGTATCTGTGGTTTTGACAGTCTGTGGACGGGCTTGAGATTGTTTTATTTTCGTGATACGCTCCCAAGTAGGTGGAACACTCAAACCATTATCTCTGTTGAAATTCGAGTGTTTCTGAAATTCAATAGCCTCTCGTAGCGGCATAGGGATGAGATTGAATCTTAAAAGTTGTTACATTTAAAATTTTATTATTTGTACATAGAATTTGAAAAATGTATGTCTATTAATAATTCAATGCGAACACTACAATCAGGAATCGACACTTTTGCACAGAAGAATTGCCAATTAGCTCCTTGGGAGTGAAAGATTGGATTTTATTGCGTACGGACAACCGCCGTCACAATGGGCGATATAAAAGCAATCAACTTTATTTCTAGGTCAAGCAGGCACCGACATCAAGTACTCGATGAGTATCTGTAGCAATCGACATTTATTTGTTATTGCACTTAATAACTTTACAAATAGCAATTACTCTTGTAGATAGCAGAGCATGTACTAGTTCTTTCTATACTTTACTGGAAATTGTATAGCAAATACTTATATTTAGAGATCGGATAATATAACAGGTGCATATAGCTCAAATTAATTTTTAGGTAACATATTATGGAAGTGGCTTATAATATTTTATCGCCTGAGCAGGTTATTTGCCGTCGCACTCGCACACTTGCAAAATATTTATATTCTTTGAGGTTTACCTGGTCTAATTTGACACGTGTCATAGCGTAATAAGGCTGTTTTTGTTTCGTCACAAATCATCGACATTATAATTTGAGAAAAACAACCCAATCACGTTGTAACAGGGCAACTGTTATTTGTGTCAAAGTGGGTTTTTAACATCAATTAAAATTTAAATTTAAATTTCCATGACTTTTTCCATTAAAAAGTGCTTTCCACGCTTTCACAGTATTCGAATATTTGATGTCTGCTTATAATTAACATATTTTCTCATATTGCATAATAGCAACGCATACAGGTGCATTACTTTGTTAAGTACAGTCCTGCTAGGATTTGTATTATATGGCACTCGTATCAGTGACGACATACACGTAGAACTTTCGTCCGTTGATACTTGATCTTAAATGCTAACGTGTCTAAGCACATTGAAGTGTCACTTTTGCATTATTACACCTGATGGGTTAAAATCCCCGACATACTTCTCCTAAAGTCTATTTACTGAATAGGCAATCAATCTTGTAATTTCTTAAATTCAATGTTATTTTTAAGTCTCAAAAAAGTCAAATCTACTGTTGGATCTGTCGATTCCATAATATGTCCTAAACTGAACCAAGGGCATAGAAAATTGTTTGTTGATTCATTGGGTAGGAAAATATAAGGTAAGTATTCCAAAGAACTGTGATAACATTCAATCCGATAAATCGACATTGAGATTGTGATTTTTCATGCGCTTACTTAGCAACACTAGCGGCAAATTGGACCCGTATCTCGAAAAAATTAGAGAGCACTGAGTGTGGTTTACTCAAAATCGGCGCAATACGGGTCTAATTTAGTGCCAATGTGGAAATTTGAGCATACAAAAAATCACAATATCAATATCGATGGATTGGAATTGGTTCAGGAGTAAGCTTAAACTGAACAGCTCTCAGCAACAGAAAGAAAATCAACTGCACCATACAAATGTGTTGACAGTGAGTAGCGAATCTTTGGAAATGTATAGAGAGAAGATCTTGAGCTTTTGTACGAAGCAGCAGTATTTCAGAGTTGGTCCCAAAAGAAGGTTATACAGTTAGACGGTATGATGAGCCTCTTCAAATATGCTCATAGCTATCTGGGGCCACTTAATACCGGATGTAAGAGAAGGCCGAAATAATATTTATGGGGCATGTAGGTTAGATATAGTAAATGGACCCCCGGTGCATGTCTTAGATCTGGAAGCCTAATACTTTCCGAGTTAATCAATTTCAAACTGAAAGCGAAAACTTTCAAGTGACAACCATAGTCCAACTGACAAGGGAATTAAATTAACATAAAAGAAATGTAAACACTGAATGAAGAAACTAAGGGCTGTCAACACTTAGGATTAAAATTAATTTTATTTAGTTTGTATGAAAAATAGTAGCTTATATTATTTCGATATGCTGTTACATCCTGTATGAATTTAAAAAATATATATTAAACACATCCTGTAGTATAAGTTTAAAAATTAAAATAATAAATCGATCATGAGTCCTGTCATTTTATATGTATCTGAATGTTTAGCAACAAAGGAGACGCATAGAGAAGAGTTCACGTGGCGGAGATGAGAATGTCAACATGGATGTGTAGTGTGAATTGTAATGTTTTTCTTGCTAAATTGTCAAAAATAGGGTAAAACATAAAAGTTGGAAATAAAAAAATACATTCCTTAGATTAGTACAATAATAGACTTTATTTTTTACATATACCGGAACAGCAGGAAAGTTCCCAGATAACAAAAATAAAAAACCGGATAAGATTAGGAATGAATATACGAGTAAGAGGAAGTTTGGAAATAGTACCAGCGACAGAGAGGATAAGAAGTAACGAATTAGTGTGGTAAAGGCATGTGAAGAAGATGATGAACAGAGAAATGAGAGTGATATTACCAGAAGAATTATGGACATGAATGTGGACAGACATAAGGGTACAGGAAGACCTAGGAGAGTGTGGATGAATTGTGTGAAGAAGGTTATGCGTGCGAAGAATGTGAGTGCTGACATGACGTATAACAGAGGTGCATGGAAGAAGAAAACTTGTAGGGTGCGTGATGATGATATAAATCAATATGCGCGGTATCCTTTATCTGTCAGGAACAATTCTAAACATCCTAATTACTGGAACAATACTGTGGAATAGAACAAACAAACATGTAATTATGATCAACTAATTATTGTAGATAACCGCGAACCAAACACTAATTGTGACATAGTATATTATTCCAAAGCACTTGCTGTTTAATCAACACGTTTCGAATATTATTGCCTCATAGTCATAACATTATTTACACTGCTTGCGTAACAAGTGCCATTATGATTCTTGCATACTAATTCGATAACACATTCATTTCTAAAATAAATCTACAGCAACTTATAATTCCCTTATATTTGTTTTACATAATGCAGTCATATCTTCATAAGAGTGCTATGAGGATTTGCCTGCAATTAGTCCCTAGTCACTATGACGAAATGTCGCAATAAGTAACGCACCTAAGGGCCAGTTAATTGGATACTTGATCAACTATAACCATTATAATTGATTAAGAAGCTAACAGATTGTTAACTTATCTGTCAAATCGTTTAAAATTTGACATAGTTATAAATTATTGTTAAAATTGACGATGTATATATAAATTAATATTAAGAGTTATAGCCAAGTACAATTTTTACCCGAAATATGCTTAAATAAACTGAATCTTCAAACTGCTAATAATTGAGAAACAGAATCAAACATAAGTTTTCTATTAGATATAGCGATAAAATGGCCTTAGACCTGCCACCTACGCACTGGACGTAGGATGAGGATTCAGTTATTATTTTCTAGTAACGTGCGACACAATTTGCGCTAACCTCTATTTAGGTGTTTCAAAATGTTTGCGATGCCATATAAAAAAGGCTATGCAGTCCATCAAACTGAACAATTTACACTATGGAAGGAGAGATTGATGGAGCGTCGGTGGCGCTGTAGACTTTGACTTGCCTTCCAATCGGGAGGTCCGGGTTCGAGACCGCCATGTACCAATGTGTTTTCGATTTTCATATGTACACTTGTCTGACGCTCCTACGGTGAAGGAAAACATCGTAAGGCAACCTGCATTCATCTGCGAAGAAATTCATTGGTGTATGTGAAATCAACCAATCCGCACTGGGCCAGCGTGGTTGACTAAGGCCCAATCACCCTAACATAGGGTAGGCTCGAGCCCCTCGGTGGGGACACGTATATGAGCTGTAATGATGATGATGATGGAGAGATTTTATGGTCATGTGTCAAAAAACTGGCCCTTCGTCAACGAGTAGGTGCGTCACTCATTGCAACATTTCGTCACAGTGACTTTTTGTGATCATCATCATCACAGTTCATATACGTACGTCCCCACCGGGGGGCTCGAGCCTACCCTAAGTTAGGGTGTTTGGGCCTTAGTCAACTACGCTGGCCCAGTGCGGATTGGTCGACTTCGCATACACCTTTGAATTTCTTCGCAAATGTCCTTCACCGTAGGAGCGTCGGACAAATGGACATAATATGATATTTGAAAAATGAAAACTAATTTACCAATGTTTGGGTCACGCCAAAACTAAAGCGCTCCACACACAGAGGCGAAAGCAGGACTGTAGCGAAACTGCGGCAAGCGATTTATATGCGCCGCGCCGCTTCCGCGGGCAGTTTCTGTGGGGCATGCTCCATAGCAACGCGAACACTACAAAAAATTTCACTTCGCTACCGTCCCGCTTGTCGCCTCTGTGTATGGAGGGCTTAAAGGCTCAAGTTGACGAGGTCGCTTGTCTGTGTATCGCCAAAATCAAATCGCGAATCTAGTTTACGCGCAATACGTGGTAAATGGGAACACCATTGATGACGCAACTGGCGTTATCTGCGACGGCCTCAGTTAGCCCGCAGATGAAATCGCTGTCCGCGCATGGCATTGGGCCTGTTGCGATACAGGTCAACCTCGTTCAATCAGTTTTCACTTACACCAGGTAGTTTTTTGTATTATTTAATCTTGTTTGTTCTCAATAGATATTATTTTCAGATGTTACTTTGATTCGCTGGGAGTGTTCGGGTGGTGGATTCCACCGGACTCTGCAAATGGGATACATCTTCTCGACTCCGGTTTCCTCCGAGGAAAAGAATTGTGCGCAGAGCGTACAGATTCTTTTATAGTAAATAAATATGTGTATATACATATGTATATATTTATGTGTGTGTATGTGTAGGTGTGTTTTTGTGTTTTGTTTGGGGATCTCATGTTCATGTTGCCGAAAGGCCTGAATGGAGAGCGGATACTGTCGCCGAGTACATCGACCCTTGCTGCGTAGCCATTAAGGTGCAGTGTCTTAGGGCTGGTAGCTCCGACGGTTGGGTCGGTCAAGGTTTACCCTGACTCCCGCGCAAGGACGGTCAGAGCTACAGCCTCCCACTCTAAGTTCACCTACACAGTAATTATCCCCGTTCCCAGTGGAACTCGCTTTTGGACTTAATCGTATCGCAGCAGCGTCTACGCCGCATGGGACTCGGGGGAACCATTCATCGCCAACTGTATGTTGCTGGTGGCTTACACCAGGTATTGTACAGTCGGCAACAGGTCAAGCTTTACATTACCAAAGTCATCGCTATTGCAAGCGACATAAGATAGGTACAAAAGTCAAACACTATCTTAAAACGGCGCTTTCTGTACTTATAATAATAATGTCCTCCTAACCGATATTCGGTCACGGCGGCCACTCTCTACAGAGACTAGTCATCTGCGCAGGATATATTATGATGCACAAATGACTGCGCAAACGCAAGTGCAGTCTCTGTTCCTTCACCCGCCTAGTCCGATGGGACGGTAGCCGACACGACCGGAGCGAGATCAGGCGCAGCACCCACTTTTTAGCGTGCCTTCTGAAGCACGGACGAGCTCGAGATGTTTCGTATTCTTTACACACTACTGCAATACTGACAACATTTTCGCTACTAGACAAAATCCGTAATAGAGAGTAGCATATTATGTCCTTCCTGAAGACTTCAGTTATTCCAAACTTGATTACAACGGCGTGAAAATGTAAACTGACGACAGGCAATATGTTATTCAATCTGCGATACTTTTAACATTTATCGGATCACTATACTCATACTTTTTCATTTCTATAATCTGCAGTGTTATATGATCTGAGCAAACGCAGATAAACTGCTGAGGATATGGTAAAGAACCATGATAGTACATCCCAAGGTTTAACGGCACCGCTATGTTTCGCCAAGAACTCAAACAGCACAAGATATCCCTGGACTTTCATTCGCCACTATTTCCAAGATGCCAACCCTAATATCGGAATCACGAACTGCTTCACGATGATGTCCCTGTAGTTATGTCAGAAATAGATTCCGTTTATTATTGTTGCATAATTAATTACCACCCAAACACAGAACGTGTTCCACTGACCTTGGCGTTCGGACCGAGACGACTACCGGCGCTTAATTTACGATCCAAAACATTAGTATTAATATATTTTTTTATACACGCGGATAAGGCTGGCCAGCTGATTGTAAATGGCGACAATCGCCTATACCAGGGGTGGCGAACCTTCTTGTATTAACGTGCCATTTTTTCCAAAAAAATGTTTAATTACGCTATTGACGTGCCGTCATATAATTTTAACTTACAATACCAGCTACTCAAAACTCGAAGTGAATTTTGTGATCGTTGGCGTGCCTAAAATATTATGACGCATGCCATCAATGGCACGCGTGCCACTGATGGTTCGGTTCGCTATCCCTCGCCTATACCCAATGGTTTCTGTAAGATTTGCAAATCTACAACTCCTTCAAGGACTACAATGTACCGTACATTGTAGTCCTTGAAGGGGTTGTAGCCAGATGGTGACAAGTTGTCAGGTCACAGTACCTAGTAATTTCACTGCCCACCTTGCCCATCAAACAGGAACGCACACAGCGCGGCAACTCGGCATGTTATAGACAGTAAATTTATTTCTTGTACTGATTCATTTTAATCATTATAAATTCAAATCTATCCTAGGCGCCAATTGAAAAAAAAACTCATACAAATCAAATCAACACAGACAAGCAGTCAACAGCAAGCAAGATTTCATGATTCATAAGTCAGGCCAACTTATAGGCATGAAATTCTGCATAGATTACGAGCGCAGACTCTTAAAAATCCATCGTTCTCCCTACAGAGTTCGAATATGTATTCGAGTATACGAATATTAAATCTCTCAAATCTGGGCCGAGGGAAGTTGATCTTCGCAACGTGTGATAAAGTTGGGATGAGAACTTGATATCTGTACTTAGTAAATAGCCATGAACGAATGAATTAACCTTTCTAGCGTTGTGATCAAAGTGAACCTGAACCTGACCTTTTAAAAAACGTATGAATACTCTAATACGATTATCAACACTGTAAGAATAAACAAATCTAAGGAACCTAGTCTGAGAAACCACAGCGGAACTTCCGCAGGCTTCCGCATATCACGCCTTGTGGCGCCAAATACAGCTATACTAGGTGAACGAGCATCTAAGAAGTTACGCTTAGCGCGGTCAAGGCGAGCTTCTGTAGCTGACGACGGCGACGGTACGAGGTGCGGGCGAGCGTCATATGACCGCACCGACCGTCCTGCACCAGGCAACAAGCAACACAGTTAAGGCGCATAGTAGGTAGTCATAAAAAAATCACTGCAGAAAAAACCGGTTCTCTTCATAAATATTGAATAAAAAAATCTTTAAAAAAGATAATATGTTATTACTCGACGCATTGTTTAGAGGATGGTCTTTTTAATTTTTCGATTAATTAATTAAAACTTGGTTAAAATGTGACCCAAACTTTAAACCTAATCGCATCGTAAACATTAGGTTAAATCATATACTTTCAATTTCAATAAATAAAGTGAACAATATTCTATAGCGGATGGTCTTTTTAAATTTTTCTTATTCGCCTTTATTAATTTTTTATTGAAATAATTCATCTTACGCGTAAGGTTTGCTTAATGTCGTCGATGTCGTCCCTACTCTATCTGTCAACTCATTTGGGCCTCTTTCACCGCTTAACATCAGGCGGGAGGAGGTCATTTGCCGGGTCCTATATAAAAAAAAAAAAAAATATTCGCCTCACTCTCACTCACTCACTCCTATGTAATCAGTGCGGGACGATCGAGCAAGGTCATTAGGACCACTATGCGCCTTAACGACTCATTGAACGCGCGCAATCGGATAGCAACTCACGTATCGGTGTGTATAAATAAAGAGCGTTTCAGATAACCACCGATTTGCAGCATTTTCAAAATTTTAAGCATCAAAAATTTTATTAGCTTTTGATGTTAACTTTTCTCTGATACCACTTTTAAGTTGGCAAACAATCATACTGCCCACCTGATGGTAAGTGGTAACAGTCACCTAGTGTATGTGGCTCTTGTGAGATTCGTAGGAAATCTGCAACCCCCGCAAGAACCACAGTGTACGTTGCCAACTTGTGACATAAGACGTGAAGGCACGGCACCCAGTAATTTCACTGCCATACCTACCTTACCCTTCAAACCGGACCACAGCAATGCAAGCACTGTTGCCTTGCGGCAGAAATAGGTAAGCCGGAGATACCCAAGCAGGCGACCCTGGTACAGTTTTCCTCCGGTGAGAATGTATAAAATAAGAAAATGCACAGAGTAATTTTGAAGAGCACTCAATTACTGCCCATTATTGGACAAACAATCGCCGCAATCATCACCGACCGACGCCATTACGTTGTTATTAAGTAAGGTGCAATTAATTCGAGGACCTTCCGATTTTAGATGCCAACCTACTAATTGTCGTAAGTAGGTAGTGCGACATTCAACATTGTCGCATTCTGTCTGATACTGCACGCAAACCTGTCACGGGACGGTATATGTTTCAATCTTGCGTATTTCAATTTATATCAGTAGTTCCTGAGATTAGCGCGTTCAACCAAACAAACAAACAAACAAACAATCAAATAAACTCCTCAGCTTTATAATATTAGTATAGATATACCGCGACGGTTAGTATTCCGTCAATCGTATGTGTGTCTGGGACGATTGACCCAGCGATTGGTCTGGCTTCATTCAAAAATTATTATATCAGTTCCCTGAGTATCATACCTATAATGGAAATTACTACAGATATAGGACAGGACATTTCACAGCGATGCCACAACGAGGACAACAACCGAAAATACCGTAGATTAAAAAAAATATTGAAAGAAGACTTCACACAGATTCATAAAAGATTATGAATGTGACAAAAATTTAACCGCCTCCGTGGTCCAGCGGTTGAGATCACCGGGTGTTGATCGTTCGGGAGGTCCGGGGTTCGACGCCCCATGGGGGCAAAAAATTTCTGCTCTGTTTGGTTGGTGGTAGGGCTTCTGAGCCCACCTGGCTAGCTACCACCGTCTTAGCTAAGTTAGTCGCCATAATAACAATGTTAATAGCATTGTTGTGTTTCGACAAATAGAGGTAAGACAGCCAGTTCCTCAGTTATTGAGGAGTCTAGGTGGAGCTCGCTTCCAACGAAGGCCAAGAGTACGGTAATAGTATTATATATACACGGTCTCTCATAATAACCAATAAATATTTTATCGTTATCTAAAACTAATTATTAAATTGTGTTTACCCGTAATGTCATTCAACCCAACATTTTCATGTAAATCGTAGACATGATGATGATGATACTATGATATACATGAAAATTTTGGGTTGAATGACATTACGGGTAAACACAATTTAATAATTAGTTTTAGATAACGATAAAATATTTATTGGTTATTATGAAACACCGTGTATATTATACAGGAGATAGACTTCATAGACACGGTCGAAACACGCGCTATGCCTACGCACCTCGATCTAGGATATAAAAAGACCAAACTCGAAACTGAAACCCACGTATTAAACCCATCGTCAATATCATTTTTGTCTTCTACACCATACCTGGGAAATTAATAGCTACCGAGATATTTAAGTTCAAAGCGACAATTATTTTTTCGGGGTTATTATACCAAACTGTTTGGAACATTAGAATGCGTAAACGCGAGCTTCGTTATGGGTCTTTTTACATACCGATTTTGTTGTTTCGACGTTTAGAAACACCTGTATATCAGATAACGACAAACCCGCGTGAATGAGATTCAGTCACTATTCCAATGTTTAAAACTAAAAGCAATAACTTCGAGATCGAACACGGCCTGTGATTTGTCGATTACTACCCGACATATAGAAATCCGGTGACCACTTTTGAATCCTTGTAAAGGCGGCAACACACGACGCCTGTAGCTCGCCGAGTGATGGCGAGTAGACATTGTACCTTGGGACAGGCATATTGTATATTTTGAGAACCTCTGGTGTTGTGTTTTATAATATGTGCGTGGAATTATTGATTTGTGTAGGTTATTTTTTATCCAATCTACTTATTACCATTAGCAGCCGTAACGTAATTATCTCCATACCAAATTTTATCGAAATCGGTTAAGCGGTTATTGACTCTTCATACAAACTTGCAACATGCCTCTTTTCACTTTCTTACAGAATGATTTCTACTATAAAAACTATCTTACTACTTACTATTGGCGTAGCTTACTTGACTTTCAAAAGAGATTGTAAAATCCAAGTTGAATAAAATATTTTGATTTTGATTTTATCCTATGTCCTTTCCCGGGACGCAAACAATGTCCACACCAAATTTACAAAGGTAACAGACAGACAGACACACTTTCGCATTAATAATATAGTATGGATTCGTAAATATAGGACATAGTAAGGGATGTCGCCATTGGTGTAAGTGGAAGGGGGGGGGGCCGTACTCCTCCTTTGAAAAACCAACACATACAGTACATAGAATATTATACCTACGCCTATGGATGTAAATAATAAATCTTTTATTTCTCTTAAAAACACAGCGCAAGGTACTAGATCTATGACTCCCACACTAGGATATGCCTGTCTTGTGGGAATCAAATTAAAAACAAAACAATATAATTCAAATCAAAGCAAAGCGCTCCAGTATTTATGCATGCATTTGTGTGTGTGTGTGTGTGTGTATAAATGGAAGAGTTAAAAAGCATGTGTGTTTGTACTCACATGTATTAATAGGTGAAAAAAAATATATAGAAGGCTAAAGATAGGATACAGGTAAGTTTGGATTTTATAAGCCCCACTATCAGGCTCTTGGCATTAGGTGACAAAGCTGTACCCAGCCTGTTGAAGACCTATGTAACGACCTTTATGATCTCTTCGGATTGCTCATATTCCCAGATCAATAATAGACTTGTTATTTTCATTTTGGCCTCGTGAAGATGGGACCCTTTTAAGTCACATATATTGACAAGTTTGTTGTAAATGCGAGGAAATAAGTATACTTTGAAATGATGAGCGAAGACCGTTCTCTCAGAAGTAGAGGGAACTGAAAAAACTCTTTTTTTTACTAAAGTATTATATGTCGGCAACTTGAGAGCTACCTTATGCATAAACATAAAGACTCTCATCAAATACAGTCTTCGGACGCTCAAAACTTGTGCTTCTTTGTATAGATCAGATGTATGATAACGTCTTGGCTTCCCCAAAGCCACCTTCAAAACCGCCCTCTCATAAAACATGGGACACTGGGCAAAACTAGTCTTACTCGAATTCTCTCGCGTTATGAAACAGTGTGTTGCCGGCTTCAGGACGCCAGGCTGCCCCGATAGGAGGCTAGACGCGCTATAAATCACCCCGCCCCGCCCCCGGCGGCCCAACATTAGAGGTGATTAGAGTGCGCAAGAGCATCTGGACCAAATTATACGCCCGCGGTTTGGGCCCCAAGAATGCGGCGGTCATTACCGCAGTGACCACCCGTGCCGGTTCTGCCGGAACCGTCCCGATCACAGATACACTTGGTTGTGATATTACCCAATTTCGATATTGTCCTGACTCCCCTTCAATTTTGAGCCTTTGGTGGTAACAAGTGACCGCACCGAGAATCAATCTAATGAACTATCAATAATAACGTACTTATACGTACTTAACGTACTTAGTATAGTACTTACGTCTTTATATCTCATGTATGTACTATTCTGACATTAATGAAATTTCATGAGAAGGAATCAGACAAAAATGAAATAACTTAATTTAACGTTGAAGGGGTTAGTTCTTAGTTTCATGTACTTACGAAATTAAGTTAACCCAACCTTCGTGAAGTTTTCGACTTATGTCAACATAAAAATTACGAGCAATCAACGGTATATGCTCTAGGTAAAACATAAATATGAAATTGGTTTTAATACTCATCACTGTGCCTCTCTACTGGACTGATGATGAGGACAAGGAGACAGATGGCTATGGACGACGAAGGCGTACGTCAAATGGTCTGAATAAGTCCAAACACCGCATGCTGCTTGTGAGCGAATGATTGTCCGAATTTTATTTTTCGTCAAAGTGGCAACCCTGGTAATTATCCCTGCGGTTAGTTTTAACCTGGCACGTGCTCATTTCAAATGTTTCAAAATTCCTTTTGCTACATTTAAGGTTTTTTTACTCAGATTTTTTTAAATATTCTAGAAATGTCTAATTTCACAGGCTTAAAGATTTATTTCAGCAACAAACCCTAATAATAGTGTGCGATTCAGATAAAATGTAACAAACATCTTTTTTTTCTAATTAATTACTATTTTGTTTATAGTTATCATCAATATATATATATATATATCTTGCTAGCACCAGCCAGTGGATAAATGGCCAAAGGACCAGTGGCAGGGGACATTCACCCTCCTTCCTTCTATCTGTATTTTCTTTATTGCTGTAAGTGGCAGACGAGCATACGGTCCACCTGATGGTAAGAGCAAAGCGCCGTCCATGGACTTTGCCAATATCAGACACACCACTAGGTCACTGCCCACTTTGAATATTATGCACTGTACATATAGAGTAGCATATATAATAATCTGGTGTGTATTTTTCACTATCTATGAGACTCAAACAATCTGCCAGACATGTCATGTTATAGTTATGAATTAAATAAAAATATGCATAGCATGTCTCATTAAATAAATTAGAAACAAAGATTAAACAGTAGGTATATGTATTTTTCCTAAATATTTCATGTAAGTAATAAGAAAAGTATGGTGTTCCAAAATAACCAATAAATAATCAATTCATTATCGAAAACTCATTATTAAAATGTGTTTACACGTAATGTCATTCAACCCAAAATTTTCATGTAAATCATAGACATGATGATACTATGATTTACATGAAAATTTTGGGTTTAATGACATTACGTGTAAACACATTTTAATAATGAGTTTTCGATAATGAATTGATTATTTATTGGTTATTTTGAAACACCGTGTATAAAAGTTACTGCCTAAAAATACAGTATTGCCTACCTAACTGCCTAATTGTGCTTGCAGTAGCACATAAACTAGATATTTCATCATACTATTGACAGCATCTGCATCTCAGTTGAAGCAACAAAGTACTTTCACTCCAACTATTGTATTTCGTAGTCCCAATCGAGCTGCTCTACAAACTTAACTGCTCTAGAAACTCAACAATGGGCTCCTCAAGTTGACAAAAACATATTTCACTATTATTCTAATAGAAATCTTACTCTTCCTGAACATTTATAAAAATTTATAATAAATGTTCTCCATAATTTCCCAGTGTTCATCATAAACTCTAGGCAAAGACCTTCCCTGAGTATTTGGGTCATCTCTCACCATATCAACACATAGCCATGGGAAGCCACGTCCATTGGACGCACTACGAGGAGATAAGGTTGGCTTTTGGGTCTCCTCAGATGTAATTCAGAGCACATAATACTTCAGTAATTAGGAGCCATCAAATTTTTACTTTGAAAAGCCACTTCTGTATGTTATCCAAAATTTAAAAATATACTAGTTTTCATCAGTTTCTCTTTTCAATTTAGTTGTTTCGGCAAGAACATTTGACCACAATAGATCAGCCGTCCTATTCGCTAACTTCGGTTGCTCACTAGAACTGTCATTTTTGAAAGGAACTTAACATCCATTACTGCTAACATGAACGCCTTCGTAACACATAAGATCATTAAACCAGTAGTGGATATAAAGTTCCTTTCAAAAATGACAGTTCTAGTTACCAACCGTAGTTAGCGAATAGGCCTGCTGCACATCTTGCAGTAGCCGCTACAGGTTGCTTTAGTCATTATAGCAAAATTGTGTTTTTAATAGATCTGTAAGAACATGTTTATACCACAAATCAAACATGAACCAAGTCATTACCAGCACTGCAAGTATTTTGTTGACAGATGAGCTTAAGAATTTCAAAATCTTGTATTAAAACATATTATTGTTAATATATGTAGAAATAAAAAGAGGTTTTCAATTAGTTCAATAAACCAAACAAAATGCACCAATTGGAATTATACAGACCTAGACATCCAATATATAAAAATCTCGTGTCACTGTATTTGTTATCGAACTCCTCCGAAACAGCATGACCAATTTAAAATTTCTTGTGCATATTTAGTAGGTCTGAGAATAGGTTGTAATCTATTTTTTATAACCCTAGGTGATAAGGGTGACCCTCTCCAGAAATTTTTGAGTGTTGAGTTTCATTAGTGTTAAAGAGAAACATAGTTTACGGGACAGCTAGTATATATAATATAATATATAAAGCTCCATTAACACAATTATTATAAACAGGAAAGATTTGTATGTAACAAATAAACTCAAAAACTAATGGACCGATTCCTAACATTCTTTGACCATTAGAATGCTACATTATCACTGATTAACATTGGCTACGAAACTATTTCTCCTATTGCAAAATATAAAATTCCCACGGGAAAACAAAAACAACGCGGGCGAAGCTGCGTAAAGCTAGTAAGTAATAAAACATTAATATACTGTCCCATATATAGAAAGCTGATTATACTATTACAAACACATTAAAGTATAATTAAATATCAATCATAGTGAGCATTTGGTAAGTGAATTAAAAATTAATGTGAGTATGTAATTAATTGTATAGATATTGAAAACAAAAATAATTTTATATATAAAATATCCACTCACACATTAATACACTAATTGCAGGTGTGTACAACACAAAATTGATATACATTATACAAAAAAGCTGGCATCTCGTTTAATGAGTGTTAGTAGAGTTGAAATAATATCTTGATTCCAAAGAATTGTTATTTTATTTTATTTTATTTAAACGTTGATTAAAACAAGTCACTTGCTTGTAAATATTGATCAGCTGTATTTTTAAAAGGGGTTTATTTTTACATTTACCACTGTAGTTAAAAAATGTTTTTTCTTTTAATGCAATTTATCTTTGTTTGAATATAACAATAACTTACCAATTCGTTCAATCTTGAAAGAGAATAGTTCGCGATTATGTTTCGAAACCAGCCTCGTTCAATTGTCTATTTTAAACCGATTATTTCACAAACTAGGTCTCTCTTTTTGCTTACACATAAATAACTTCAAAGCACGACATCCAAAAACACTGTTTAAAAACTGTAATTATTTGAATACGATCGCGAATTAGAAATATTGACATTCGAATATTACAGCTCCCGAAACGACAATAATATTCAATGCGTTTGCGAGGCCGTAGGCCGCAGACTGCGTACTGTCCACAGACTACTAAGTACTGTCTGTAGCAATAGCATAGACAATAAAAGGCATTGAAAGAGATGGGTGACACAAATGTGTGTCTCACTCTTGCATTGATAATCCGCTATTTTAGTGATACAAGACTATTTAAATGCGTTTTGATTTGGGATGCCAGAGTGAATAAATGTGGAATTAATGCCTCATGATTTTTACTCGGTCATTTATTCATAAATGCGTTCACCTCACCTTTCCTTGCGTTAGTATCCTTTAATTTTAGTCAAAGTGCTATAAAAGTACCAAAAACTTACACGTTGACCCTTTTTTCGTTATCATTATTTCAATTTAATCAGTGCCCTCTCCCAGATAATTTTACAAAATAACATTTTTTTTTGTAGTATAAACAGTTAGGTATGTAGGTAGATAAAGTATCGTTTAAGTACAATGATGATGTACTTATGTATGACAACGTGGATATGTGTGTGATTGGGTGCAAATGTCTTTAGCCTGCATGTGTATGAGTTTGTGCATACCCATGTGTGTGTGAATTTATATACATATATTTGTGATATTATACAATATGTGATGTTATATATTATGTGTGTGAATCTATACTAATATTATAAAGAGGAAAGATTTGATTGTTTGTTTGTTTGTATTGGATAGGCTTCGAAACTACTAACCGATTTTGATGAAAGTTGGTATAGGGATAGTTCGAGACCAGGGGAAGGACATAGGGTAATTTTCCTACGGGAAAATATAAAATTCCCACGGGAAAACAAAAATAACGCGAACGAAGTCGCGAGCGGGAAGCTAGTAGGGAATTAAATGTGTGAATTAGGTACCCCTCCGGTCGACTCCATGCCTCAACTCTTCTCTAGGGTAGATAGCCAGCTGGTTAGTTTAGTTTTACATTCCCGTATAGGGGAATTATAAAAGTTAAGTTTTATAATAACGCGCTTGTATAAAAAATGGATAGGTGGCAGCTCTGTCGTCTAGCTAGTGCGGTACGAAATATTGGTTTAGTGGTTGATCAATAACATTTTTTATTACTCGCTTTCCACAAGTTATATGGAGTATGCTGATGTTGGCGAATTAATTAAAATAAAATAAATAATTGTCTAACTGTAAGGACAGAAGTTTTGTTATACAAAGCTACGGTAGGGAACCAAAATGGTCTGAATGTCACGATCTTTTGTAATGATCTTTGTGCTCTCTCAATCTGGTTCATATAAGATTTACACGTTCCTCCCCAAATCACGATACAGTATCCCGAGGTTGATTGTACTAATGCATAGCACACTTTACGGAGAAGATCTAAAGTCAGTGATATACCGAAGTTTCTTAAAAATCTATATCAGTATTTGAGTCTGAGATGTTAATTACTCTATATGCGGTAGCCATCTAAGTTTCTCATCTAAAAGTAGGTACACCAAATACTTAACCGATGGAGCTCTAGGAATAAAGAGGCAGCTGCAAAAGCTAACTGTTTCCAGGTTACATATATGTGTCCTTATCTCAATCTCTATGGTATCCTTGTGTTGAAAGTTGTAAACTGCAGATATATGGTTTTTGCTAAAAATGTCAATAGATTATATTGGAGCCAAAAAGTTATTTTGTGTAACCCTTCTTCACCCCTGCGACGCACCTTCTGCCAGGCCGTACCGTGAAATACAAGAGCTGGAACATCAGCATAGGTAATTTTTGCCCCGAATTTAAGATAGATAAGTTAACATAAATCATTAATGTAGATCAGGAATAGAGTAGGGCCAAGAAAACTGCCCTGTGGGACTCCAAAAGTGACTGGTTCTAAATCGCTAATGTACTACCCCACCTTTACATGCTGAACACGGTCATAGGGAAAACTCGAGTAAATAGACAGAGCGGTACCTCTTATCCCAATCCTTTCCAGCTTGTCCACAAGAACAGGAATCGAGACAGTATCAAATGTTTTAGCAAGATCGAGAAAAACACGAGCACATTTTTGCTGACTCAATATTTTTATCGACATTTGTAACTTTTTCAACTGCATCTACAGTACTAATTTTGGGCCTAAATCCAAATTGATTGTCTGACAAAATTATGTAATCTTCTAAGAATGCAATAAGCCTGGTAGATAATAATTTTTCCAAAATTTTTAATAATGCTGTTAATACAGAGATCGGTCTATAATTTGTTACACTGACTCGACTGCCGCTCGTGTGAACTGGTGTTATGAGAGCTTGCTTACACACTTTAGGGAAAGTACCTTGTTGTAAACAAATTTTAAAAAGAATTGGTAAAGGCAATAATAATAATATTTGTCGCAGATTTTAGTAACATACTTGGTATTGCGTCATAACTTACAGCACAACCAGACTTGAGGCTTTTGATAATAGTCTCAACTTCAGTTTCATCAGGTGGAAGAAGTACAGTAAGCTCCTTGTCAAGCTATACTGTTTGACCTTTGGACCGTTCTTATGTCGCTCGTAATAGTGGCGGTTTTCGTAGTGCAAATGTTTAGCTTGAATGGGAGCTTACCAATAGAATTCGATAAATAATTATGTATTATAACTAGCTGTGCCCGCGAACTACGTTTCGCTTTAATTTATTTTTTCCCGACATCTTCAACGAAATATTTTTAAATACAAACAAGATTGATATACCTAGCTTTAATCTCAGAAACTCATTTCACTACAAAAAGCTATATTGCAATACCAAATTATGATATACCAAATTATGTATATTTTACAAATCATCGAGGCAATAATGCTGGATCTGCGGTAATCATAAGAAAAAATATTAAACACCAAGAATGTCCAAATTATTGTAAAGATCATTTACAGGCTACAACAGTACTGATTAGCGATTGAGGTGGACCACTATACGTGTCTGCTGTCTACTGTCCTTCGAGGCACGCAATCACTAAGGACCAATTCGCAAAATTCTTCTTAACCCTTGAAAATATCGATCATATTGAAAAAA
Organism: Schoenobius gigantellus; assembly: GCA_963935595.1. Lineage (NCBI taxonomy): Eukaryota > Metazoa > Arthropoda > Insecta > Lepidoptera > Crambidae > Schoenobius > Schoenobius gigantellus. The sequence goes on along the minus strand of OZ012544.1, from coordinate 43,336,235 downwards.
ATATTTGACTTTTTGGAAGTATTGTTTCTAAAAATTTAATAAAAACAACAAAATAAATATAATGTCTATGATTCCATGATTAATTATTTAGGTATGCAAAGAATTACGTCAAAATCTTGGAATTTAAGTTTAAACCAAGAGTGAAGAACAATAAAAACTTATTAATATCAATAAAAACTTATTAAATAAGTATTTATTTCATATATAATTAAAAAAACGAATAAACGAATAATTAATATTAAAACAAAAATTATTTCGAAGCAATAAATCGATTGAAAGTTCTTCTTTAATAATATCGATTATTATTTCAAGTCGAATCGGTAAACGTGTGAGGGCGTCACTAATTTCGAATTGTTTCAAACTGTCAAAAAGAAAATGAACGAGTGGACAGAGTATAGTTGCTCTCATACCTCTGGCTGAGAGGGGAGCCTACGCAACAGAATAAATAATAGTACCAAAGTACAGAAGGATCACTCTCGAAGAAAAGCCAAGTTTAGGTATGAACATTTACCTACTCTTACAACCTTCATCTGACTGCACGGGAAATTGAAATTTATTGCATAACACGAGTGTTCCAATTCCGTTACGCGTCGCTGACCCGATACCGATTTAGCGATAAGAGCGCAGGGTTCCCACTCACCGATATGCACTTATCGTTACAGAAATTACCGAGAAAAGTCTAAATTATTACGTGCGACGCGGCCAGCGTGCAAGCCAAGCGGCAACCTTTTCCATACACCGGCCCGGCCGGTGCGCCGGCCAAACGTACCTAAACTGGGGAGTGAAACCCCCCTGCCTACGCGCTAGACCGAGCTTGGTAGTCGCGGCATTCTGCCGTGGAGTCCCACACACCTTTGCCTCTACCTAAGGGCTTGGACAGTGCCTCAAAGCATTACCCTCGTAGAAAAGGATGAATATTTTATATTGAGGATCTGACCATAGTCGAACGTTATTTACAACTTGATTAAAAAAATAATTAACAATAATTGTGTGGCGGGAAACTAATTATTCGTCAAAACTAACAAAAGCTGTATTGTGATTGAAAATTAATTAAAGTATTCGTAAGTAAACAAATTATACTAAAAAAAAGATCAAGTAATGATTTCGCCTGAGAAAATAGTATAAAATGAACCAAATTAGGTAAGTACACAATGAAAAATATTTTGCAAAAAATAAAAACCGACTTCAAAAACACTGAAAAGTTAAAAATAATATAAGAATAGGTACAGACAACATCACACTTCTATATTGAAGTCGGTGCCAAACGATGGTCTTCTAGAAAGTCTTAAAATTTGTCACCGACTTCAATTGAGAAGTGTGATGTTGTCTGTACCTATTGTTATATAATTTTTAACTTTTCAGTGTTTTTGAAGTCGGTTTTTATTTTTTGTAAAATATTTTTAGTGAAAGAAAACCTAATTAATAATTAGCGTTTCCCTGATTTTCATGAGATCCCATCCCATCCCATCAGATTGACTGACTTTGGTGACCTTGGGACCACCCTAGGAATATACTCTACCGAATACAAAAAGAATTTTTAATTACTCATACTCTGAAAGTAGGTCTGAATTTGCCTGAGGAGAGGGTTGAAAGTGATACTTTTCAGCCCTAGGGAGAATCACTTTCAACTGGCAGCTGCAGTCAAATTTTAAAAAAGAAACCAGTTCTTTTTTTACATTTTTTTGAATCATGTTCCGACTTTCTATACCGGGTGTAACTGAACATCCCAATAACATTTAAGGGGCATATAAGTTAGATACTAAATGGACCTTCGATGCTTGTCTGAGACCTGGAACCCCAATACTTTCAGAGTTATTTGATTTTAAACTGAAAGCAAAAACTTTCAAGTGACAACCATAATCAGCTCTTAACACAAAAGAAATTTAAACACAAAATGACACGTGATAGACGTGAGCGTAGTATTCCTCGTACGCTTACGTAGGGCTGTCGGCACTTAATACCAAAAAATAATTTATTCACGGGCTGCCAAGACTGGACTCGAGTCACGCAATTATCTCACAATTTTAGTGCCATAATCTTTATGTCTTATAGAGAAGCACGGTGGCGCGTATTTAGTGTGACTGACGTGATAAAATTTCTTGACGCTCGTAAAGGGACACGTGCGACTGGGGTATAATGAGTTAATTCCCGAGCGAAGCGAGGGAATTAAGACGAGTCCTGAGCGCAGTGAGGGGTTCAAGCGCGCCCAAGACAAAAACAGCTTTATCCTCGAGGAGCGTTCTCTACTTTTCTCACCTTTTGCGAGAGAATAAAAAAGCAAGGCTACTAAAAACAGCGTTTTGTCACTCGACATTTTAACAGAACTTTTCTTCTATTTTGATATATTTTTATAAAATCTTTGCAGTTATTATTACGTATATTATTGCAGCGTCTTACAATACTCGCGGCTTTTGTTTAATTTCAAATGTGTTCCATTCAGCTTGCCGTGGCCAGCTCGATTTTAGAAAAAGTTCGATTTTCAAATTACTTTCGACGCGGCGCCGCCGGCCCCAGCCTTGAGTATTAGTTAATCTATTATTACGAAATAAGACTTTAAGGCCATTGCAATAAGAACTATGAAAAGTAAAAATATTACAACCCAGTGGGTTATAATGAGATTCAGTCCAACATTACACCCCGGCTAAAGCCAAGGGCTTTAATAACTTGCTTTACGTAAGGTTTGCATGATAATTATGTAATTTGGCATTGTCGAGCAAGTGGTGTTAAAATATTATTACATTTGTATGGGTGTCATCTCAATATCACTTCTAGAATTCGAGATAACTTTTATGACATAATAAACTCACGTCATCGAACAAAAAATTACGATAAATAAATTCACAGATTTGGTGAAAAATTCGGGCTTCTTTTCTTTTTTATGATAACACAGAGATCTGAGATCATACAGCCACCTTGCAGCGCGGCAAGACTCAGCGCAGGTCGTGGTGAGTGAAGGAGCGCGTTCCCCGCCTCCACCCCGCGGAGGCTCTAACTAACAAATTCGAAATGGAATTTAGTATAACTTTTCCTAACGCTAAAACACGATAGAAATGGATTTTCATATAACTTTTCCTCCCGCTTATTTAGGTCGTAGAAAAGACTAACTTTCTCTTTCTTTTGAGAGAATAATGACTGCTGTTCCGATCAGGTGTAGTATAAACATTATTTTTCATAATATTTCATAAAATACTGACCAGTTATGTTACCTTTTGATTCAGGACTTTAATTTAAAAATGGAACATAGGGCGACAGTCATTTTTTTCATTGATTTTTTCTGTTTCCCGCTAATACTGATTAGTTGTTCGAGCTCAGTCTGAGGAGAAATTTAAAAGTTTATTGATAAAATCTTTTACAACTTCCGTGCTGGGTAACAGCAGGCCCAAAATGAGCTTGAAGTCATGCGAGGAGTGCGAGTGAGCGAGCGTCCAGTTCGCAGAAAATTTGAAGTGGGCATAGGTTCGGTATGTTCGGTATGTACCGGCCAAAACTCCAAAACTTGAAAGACACCATCGGTCCATCGTGTATCGGTTAAACTTTGCACGTGAACTTCGTCTTAACAATGGGGGTGGATACTTTTCACTGATGAGTATAGAGTGCTCTTAAACCAGATCGATGGCAGGCAGAGAATATGAAGACACAAAGGCGAACAATAGACAGACTTATTATAAAAATAAGGTGAAAATAAGGTGGATACGGGGGCGGCTAAGTTATGGTGTGGGGAGGGATAACTTTTGGAGCTCGTACGGAGTTCCGAGTTAGTGATGGTCGATGGAGAGAATATGACTGCTGATAGGGATCAGGGATATTTTAGAAGAACACGTTGTGCCATTTGCCTCCTATAAACTGAAATGAAAAGAAAATCAATCCCACAAAGAAGAGAAAGGCTGAAACACCAACTAAATCTTCAGAGGATGAAGACTTTTTCTGTCTTTTCTGTCTCACTCAGCTAGTAGATCTGGAGAAAAATGGGTGCCATGCCAAGGGGCCTGTAAGTTATGGTCTCACTAAAGCCGGGTCCGCTGCGCCATGTTTTCGTGTTTGTAAACACGAAAACATTGTTTAGTTAACCGATTAGGGGCGTGGTTTAACAGTTTTGTTAGAAAAATACGATAACATGTTTCCCGCGACGAATGGATAACATCCCCCGCGTTCGCCTGCGGGGAGGGGAAGCTAAGCATTTTTTGTTAGCGCTCACTAGAGGAACACGTATCGCTTGAAGTTTATAACAATTCTCTTTGGTTTATTTTTGAGTGAAATAAAGACAATATTTTGTTTTTAATACAACTAAGACCGGTGCTGTGAGATGTTACATACCGAACCTATAATAAATTTTTAGTTCTTATATAAATAATGACAAAAACATTTTAAAAACAGGCGCCATGTTGAGCTTACATGTTTTGTTAACATGTTTTGTTAGAAAATTGGCGCAGCGGACTGGCTGTTTTTCTTAACATGTTTTGCTAACATGTTTTGTTAACATGTTTTGTTAAAAAATTGGCGCTGCGGACCCGGCTTTAGAATGCACTGATGGTGGACGAAATTACGTTTGCCATAACTGCAATGGCAATGATTCTGAGTAAGTTTATGGCAATTTTGTTGATTTGTTGTCAAACATCTTTTAAGTAGTGTTTGTAATTCTCCTTTTGTTTATTTTTTTAATGTTGAGTTTATTCATCTTGATTTTATTATTATATATTAAAAACTAAAGACTAGTGAGACATTCTTGAAGCCAATTTAAAATGAAACTAAAGACTGATTATTAGTAAGACATTCTTCAAGACTGCATAAAATAATAAATGTTATACGAGTAATATTAAGGTCCTTAAAAAGTAACATATTATTAATGATTTATAATAAGTACGGGATTAACATTGTTAAATTTGATTGTTTTTGTAATAAAGCTCATTTAAAATTACTTGTTTTTGTTTATTTTAGGTATGTTACAACCGTCCCCCATCACTGTTACAACCATCCATGGCATGGGGACGATTGTTTAAGCAGGGTCCGCAGCGCCAATTTTTTAACAAAACATGTTAACAAAACATGTTAGCAAAACATGTTAAAAAAAACAGCCAGTCCGCTGCGCCAATTTTCTAACAAAACATGTTAACAAAACATGTAAGCCCAACATGGCGCCAGTTTTTAAAATGTTTTTGTCATTATTTATCAAGAACTAAAAATTTATGATAGGTTCGGTATAATCTATTAATGTAACATCCCACACCACCGGTCTCTCTCTTATTAGTTGTATTAAAAACAAAATATTGTCTTTATTTCACTAAAAAATAAACCAAAGAGAATTGTTATAAACTTCAAGCGATACGTGTTCCTCTATTGAGCGCTAACAAAAAATGCTTAGCTTCCCCTCCCTGCAGGCGAACGCGGGGGATGTTATCCATTCGTCGCGGAAAACATGTTATCGTATTTTTCTAACAAAACTGTTAAACCACGCCCCTAATCGGTTAACTAAACAATGTTTTCGTGTTTACAAACACGAAAACATGGCGCAGCGGACCCGGCTTAACAGTTGCATACACAATGAACAATGCCTTGCTGACAAAAAACTACTGCACATAATCCCTGCGTTCCAGATAAAGCACTGCTACTTTCTGAGGCTAACATCTGATGTTAGCCTCGTTTTGCGTTTCTTATAAGAAATGTTGACATTTTTAGCCGCGCTAATTGTTACAAATGAAACGCAAGGTACTGATTTTTCGTGCTGAATTTTGACACCTCACCTACTTAGTCCAGCCACTTAAAATTTTTAAAAATATAAATCAGAATTGGCTATAAATATCTTGAATGAATACTATAATATAAATGAATAATATAAATATAATATGAATACTATAAATATCTTTCAATAATTTTTTTAAATCCGCTGAAAATCCTTTTTGATTCATGAAAAAAAGATTCCAAATGTCAAATTTGAAAGCTGTCAAAAAGTGGTATCAGAGGACCCATCTATTAACATGAGTATTTGATGCTAGCATTTCGTGTTAAAAATGCTTAAATGAAACGCATGACAACCAGCAATAAAAACTAGCATCACCGGCTAATGAAACGCAGAGATGCTAAAAATGTTGGTATTTATGTCTAAAAATGCTTATCTGGAACGGGCCGATTATGATATTTATTTCAAATGTAATGTTAACTCAAAAGAGTATTCTTCAATTTGTAACGTTGTATTTAGTTCTTAGTTCTTAGAGATGTAATAGCAATAATATGAGCTACTTAATCCCGACTGCCAAAATTTGATAGTAAGTACCTACTGGACTTGTTTTTTGTCAGGAATCGGGTTTTATAACATTGAAAATGTAAAAAAATACCTACTTCCCTACAAGGCTACAATTTTAATAAATATGTTTTAATTACCCGACTGTGCAACGCAAAGAAGGGTACCTAATGTGTTCGTCAGTCTATGTATGTATGAATATAATAATACGTATGTTTGTTCCTTTATGGCAATATATTTAGCAACGTGTGGAACGATTTTGTTGATTCTTTTATCAATCGTTCGTTTTAATCTTACGAGTGTCACTATACATGGCAGTTATTGAAATCCAATATGGCGTCCCTCAAGCGCCATATTGGAATAGAAAATATATTAAAATTCGCTGAACTACATCATGACTATATCAATCAATTTGTGTTTGAAAAAAAAAACATACGCATCGAATTGAGAACCTCCTCCTCTTTTGAAGTCGGTTAATTACTGTAAGATTTTTTTACCGTTATTAACTGACTTCAAAAACGGAGGAGGTTCTCAATTCGATGCGTATGTTTTTTTTGTGTATGTACTTATGTTACGCGATTACACCGCCAATTCTGGACAGATTTTCAAAATTCTTTTTGTATTCGATAGAGTATAGTCCTGGGATAGTCCCAAGGTCACCAAAGTCAGGATCTGATGATGGGATCTCATAAAAATCGAGCGAAACCTTAATTTAATTTAACTTAAATTAGGGTTGCTCAATTCACTAACAAGATTTCATTCCCTAAAAAGATAAAAATAAAATTATTTTACAAAAAATAAAAACCGTCATCAAAAACACTGAAAAGTTTAAAATAATATTAAGAATAGGTTTAATTTTAAAATTTTCTAGGAGATCATCCTTTGGCACCGACTTCAATATAGAAGTGTGATGTTGTCTGTACCTATTCTTGTATTATTTTTAATTTTTCAGTGTTCTTGAAGTCGGTATTTATTTTTTGTAAAATATTTTTTTCATTTACGAGTAGAATAATCATTCAAGAAATATAACACTGTAAAGTTGTATAACCCAAGTGAGCGCGCGCGCTCGCGAGCATAGATAGGCGCGAGCATACTAGGTACAAATTAATAGTAAAAGCGATTAATAGAATAATAAATAAATAAAAACGCTGTAACTGAATAAAAAAAAGGAATTATTTATAAACCTGACTGCATAAACAGAAAACATCGAATAAAAACTGAAAATAAAAAACAAGCCAAGTATTGGGAGTACAATATTCTAGCAGTCAGGACCCATTTTTGGGAATATTTGAGCTTATCTAATTTAAAAAAGGGTAGAATTTTATACTAAGTACTGGATTTGTTTTTTTCCTTACAATTTTTTTCAATATTTAGGCACTTACTTTTTAACGGCATCACAGTTTCTTCTAACCTGTTTATCCTTTCTAATTGCTAATTGTTCCCTTTTTATGAAAATGTTAATTGATATCATAATGACGAGTGGGATCTGCAATTAATTGTAGAATCTTTATTACAAGCTTTTATTTAAAGGCCTCTGCATACGTAACGTGTTTTTACTCGGACGGAACGGGACGGGAAATTTTGGAAATATCGTTTTATAGAATATATATCCGATAGTGTATACGACACGAGCACACGGACGGGACGGGAACGTGGCGCCCACGTGACGGGAAAAATATCGTCGGCGACGATGTTTAGCACGTCCCGCCCCGCACGTGCCCCGTCCCGTCCGTGGTTTCGCTGCGCTTGAAAAATAAAGTGATATCATTATTAATCCAATTTGGCGTACTTCTAAAGTTAAAAAATCAATTTTGAAGTAGATATCTTTAACTGATTGAGCTGAAATTCTGTATAGACGTTCTGGCAAACGACCTTGGAACAATGATGCGTTGAATGAGATGAACAGAGTGAGAAACGTGTCCAGTGATAACTAAAAAGTATAAATTAATTAAATTTAAAAAAAACCTTTTTAAAAACTATTAAAGTAATATTAGTAAAACACATAATACTATTAAAGAAATATATTAATTTTACAAAGTTTCAATATCAACAACAGGTTGCTAAGTAACCATAGCATAGTGACATAGTCTTCACCAAAGAGTAGTACTTCTAGCCTTCACACCCCCACTACTTTAAAGAGCCCTAGGCGCTTACATAAAATTTCTAGATGGGGCTTAAATAAAGGCTTTGTGAACATATCCGCAAGTTGATTTTCCGCTGAAATGCCAAAATAGTCTTATTTTTATTTGGGATGTATATTCTAAAAGCTTTTGAATGTTCTGAATATCCAACAAACACGCCTACAAGGGTTTTTGAAGAAAATTTGTGTCCTTTAGCTCCTTTCCTTAGAACAAAAGTCTTAGAACCAAACGTGTATAAATGATTGACACAAGGTTCACGTCCAACCCATAGTTTGAATGGACTGTTATTGTTTAAGCTCTTGTTAATACTTTTATTAGAAAGGTAATTGGCTGTAAAAATAGCTTCTGCCCATAAACTCATAGGTGCATTAGACTCAATCATCATACATCGCGCTTTTTCTATAAGAGTACGGTTCTTTCTTTCAGCTATACCATTTTGGTTTGGGGTATAAGGACATGACAATCGGCGTGAGATACCATTATTTTTCAGATAAGAATTAAAATTAAAATTTACATATTCGGTTCCGTTATCAGTTTGAAGACATTTTATTTTATTTCCAGTGTAATTTTCAGATTCATTTTTGTATTCTTTAAAGGCATCAAGCACGTCCCTCTTGCTTTACAAAGTACACTCTACAGTAGCGACTGTAATCATCAATAAAAGTGACAATATATCTGTTTCCACCTACTGAAGGTGTTTGTATTGGACCGCATACATCGCTATGAACGATCTCAAGTTTTTGAGTCGTGCGTGGTAGTGTAGGGTCATTATTATTACAGGGAGTTCTGCTAATCTTTGCTTGAATACATATTTCGCAATCTCCAAGTTCATCTGTATCATGAAAATTTAGGCCTTGTAAAGATTGATTTTTCAAAGCAAACTTCATATCTTTTTCATTCATGTGACCTAATTTGGAATGCCATTCTTGAATTGAATTATTTTTAACGAGGTTGCAGATATTGTTTCTTAAATTTTTTATAGATTTGGGTGAGATCAAATACAACCCATCTTTTTGTTTTGGAGCTTGCAGTATAACACCAATGTCTTTATGTATGACTGTCGCTTTCTTATTGGTGAAATTTACAGTACATCCAGCTTCCGTCATTTTTCCAACTGATAGGAAATTTACAAATAGGTCTGGTATGTAAAGAGTATCATTTAAAGTTATTTCACCGGAAGGATTAGTAACATTTAAAATTATAGATCCTTTTCCTTTTATTTATGCCGATCCTTCTTTAGAGGCAAGGCGTAAGGTTTGCGACGTCTTTGTTAACTTTGTGAACCATTCTTTGTTATTTGACATGTGTGCTGTACAGCCAGAGTCTAATATCCACTTCATATCTTGACTACTGTCGTTGGTGTTGTTGTTCATTAATAGACAAGTAGCAAAGTGGTTTTTGTGCTTATTAGTAGCACTAGTGCCTTGTCCCTCGCTATGACTATCATTACTTTTCTTTGATTTATTTCTTTTCCAACAATGTTTGGTCAAGTGTCCTTTCTTTCTACAAAATTTGCAAAATGCGTAGAACGAACTCGTTTGTGATTCGGGAACATTTAAATCTACTTGTTTACGAGACTCGTATTCTTCCATAATTTTGATTTTAAGAATATCTGGTTTTGGTAATGTGTCTCTAGACTCTATGGCTACTCTAAAGTTTTCAAAATCAGGTGATAAACTGTATAGCATAATAATTGATAATAGATCATCGTGTATCAAAATGTCCATAAATGTATTTAGATGTTCCCGTATATCTCCACACTGCTTAGTTAAAATTAACTGCTTTAATAAACTTGCTTTTCGTGCGGGGCCTTTACTGGCATATATTTCTTCAAGTTTTAACCAAATATTCAGACTTACAGTTTTTGATTTGTTTGATTTCCGAAGGCGAAATCAATAAAATTAGTTCCGATTGGGCCAATAAGTCTTCTTCTTTTAATGTTTCATTACTCAATTCCACAGATTTTTCAACAAACTTCCATAATTTGTTCTTAATGAGGATCGCTTTGGCCTGTATCGCCCAAGTATCGTAGTTATCTTTCGATAGTACTTCGATTTTTGTAGCCATTTTTATTATTACTTACGTATTTATTATAATAATACTTTATTTACTAACGCCAACGGGAATGCTAACGCTCTGTTACCATATTAAAGTAATATTAGTAAGACACATAATACTATTAAAGAAATATATTAATTTTACAAAGTTTCAATATCAACAACAGGTTGCTAAGTAACCATAGCATAGTGACATAGTATTCACCAAAGAGTAGTACTTCTAGCCTTCACAAAAACAAGCTTTTATTTAAATGCGCTAAAAAGAAAAAAATAACTTATACACTAACAGCCTTACAAATAAACGTGGCATAAAGTTAAACTCGAGAATAAATTAAGAATAAGCAAAATGTCTACAAATAAACCAAGAATAACTTATACTGAGTATAACATTGACATTTCTATTGATACAAACGTTATTCCGAAGTTATACCAGCCCGCACCCTTGTATAAACCTAGTATAACTCGATTTGTACTTGTTTGCTATGGTCATTTGAGGTTATAATATTTAAATATAGTTAATGAATACACTAAAGTAGTCTTTATTCACTGTTAAAAATTAACAAAGTTCAAATGAGATCAATCATCATCATCGTTTCAGCCAAGAGACGCCCACTGATGGTCATAGCCGTCCCCCAAGGATCTCCACACCGATCGCTCCTGCGCCTCCCGCATCCAGCGGCTTCCCGCGACCTTCATCAGGTCGTCGGTCCACCTTTTGGGGGGCTTACCAACGCGGCGTCTCTTACGGATCTCATCATTAGGTACTGATGTGTTCACGTAAAGGAACTCCGAGCATAGCCATCTCCACCTCCCACCCCACCTCCCCCAAATTAATGAGATCAATACAGTTAAGGATTTCGTCGGAGCTGATAAGAGCTCGGTGGTCGAAGTGGTCAAAGCGTCAATACGGTACGTTGGAGACACGGGTTCGATCCCCGCCCGAGACGAAATTTATTTATTGATTTATTCAGCATTTTTAAAAAAAATCAAAGTTCTTTATCGAAATTTAACTATATTCAAATTAATATAATTATTTACACGAAAGTATCACCAAATATACTAATATAGAAATGAAACCAATCAACAAAACGGTCGCCCGGTCGAAAAACTGACAGCTTTCACAGATAAAATGTTACTTTTTTGTACATTTCTCTTTGATTGCGCTGTTGCCATATTGTGCATTTTGATAGATCGGAAGAATAGCTATACCGAAGATAAACCTCGTTTATTTGTCAAAAAATATTCTAGCGTTATTCTCGTTTTATACTAAGTATAACTATACCTAGTATAAGGGTGGAATAAATGTGGTATAACTCATTTTTATTTGTAAGACTGTAACAGCCTTACAAATAAACGTGGCATAAAGTTAAACTCGAGAATAAATTAAGAATAAGCAAAATGTCTACAAATAAACCAAGAATAACTTATACTGAGTATAACATTGACATTTCTATTGATACAAACGTTATTCCGAAGTTATACCAGCCCGCACCCTTGTATAAACCTAGTATAACTCGATTTGTACTTGTTTGCTATGGTCATTTGAGGTTATAATATTTAAATATAGTTAATGAATACACTAAAGTAGTCTTTATTCACTGTTAAAAATTAACAAAGTTCAAATGAGATCAATCATCATCATCGTTTCAGCCAAGAGACGCCCACTGATGGTCATAGCCGTCCCCCAAGGATCTCCACACCGATCGCTCCTGCGCCTCCCGCATCCAGCGGCTTCCCGCGACCTTCATCAGGTCGTCGGTCCACCTTTTGGGGGGCTTACCAACGCGGTGTCTCTTACGGATCTCATCATTACTGATGTGTTCACGTAAAGGAACTCCGAGCATAGCCATCTCCACCCCCCACCCCTCCTCCCCCAAATTAATGAGATCAATACAGTTAAGGATTTCGTCGGAGCTGATAAGAGCTCGGTGGTCGAAGTGGTCAAAGCGTCAATACGGTACGTTGGAGACACGGGTTCGATCCCCGCCCGAGACGAAATTTATTTATTGATTTATTCAGCATTTTTGAAAAAAAAATCAAAGTTCTTTATCGAAATTTAACTATATTCAAATTAATATAATTATTTACACGAAAGTATCACCAAATATACTAATATAGAAATGAAACCAATCAACAAAACGGTCGCCCGGTCGAAAAACTGACAGCTTTCACAGATAAGATGTTACTTTTTATACATTTCTCTTTGATTGCGCTGCCAAATCAATCTTGGCGCTGTTGCCATATTGTGCATTTTGATAGATTGGAAGAATAGCTATACCGAAGATAAACCTCGTTTATTTGTCAAAAAATATTCTAGCGTTATTCTCGTTTTATACTAAGTATAACTATACCTAGTATAAGGGTGGAATAAATGTGGTATAACTCATTTTTATTTGTAAGACTGTAAAACTTTTACTTACTTATAACGTTATTTCACATTTGACACAATTTATATGACATAAAAGCTTGTCGCGAGATTTACTTTTGTAGATAATCAAGTAAATTAAATAATTTGATGTAAATAATTTTATACATTACAATTTTCAAAGTAAGTAAATACAAGTAGGTACTTAAAAGTACTCTTGTAAGTACTTTTAAGTTACTACACACAAGTAAATCTCGCGATAAGCTTTTATGTCATATAAATTGTGTCAAATGTGAAATAACGTTATAAGTAAGTAAAAGTTTTAGTGTAAAAGTTTATTTTTTCTTTTTAGCGCATTTAAATAAAAGCTTGTTTTTAAAAAGGTTTTTTTAAATTTAATTTTTTTGTATTCTTACCGCAAAACTGCAGTGGTGGCGATTTAATGTTATTCAGTCTTACTGCCAAGCAGTACTTTATTTGGCCATGTAAATTATTATACTCACACTAATAGAATCGCTACACATTCAACGCCATATTGGCTTGAAGCTACGGATGTCTGAAAGTACATACGGACCTCTTTAAACCAGTCGGCTCACTACCTGTACCTGTTAGTTCGAAATTCCAGGAAACGGAAAAGGCATGCTTCGGGACGCTTCCCTAGTTTTTTTAACTGTGATGTTTTTGTCACCTTGACCTAACTGGTCAGTTTTGTAAATATAATTAAGTAATTTGGTATTATTTATGCTCTGTTCAGATTAAATTCTCCATTCTGTGGACATGTCACCAAACCCTTTAATAGAAAGAATAAAATAACCTTCTGTTTTCAAAAATTAGGAATAATATAATAGCTATAAAAAGGCATCAGAAATAGACTGTACCATTTAATACCTTTCCGTGCGATTCACTACAAATTTATATGACGTATGTTACTTGACAGACTATAATATAAGGTGCATAAATGTTTGAATAGTTCTGTGTCAATCTTTACAACAACATTAAATTAAAACCAAGTTTTAAATAATGATTTAAAGCTCTCCAATATACACATAGGACTGTCTTTATATTTTTTTTCAAAGGTGATGTTTTTGAAGTAATGTCTTTAAAGCTGGTCCAGCTTACATTTGCATTTGGCACGGTAATGTATTACCGTGCTTTTGAGACGTATTGTTAGTGTTAGATTATGGTATTCCCACAAAACACAGTTCCATTGCACTTTTATATACTATTTCAAGTTTTTTATCTAAGAGAATAGCTGTCAATAAAATTTAATTAAATAAATTATAGATTAAAATAAGTAAATTATAGAAAAAATAAATACGTAGATCGACTATGTTACTAATTCAGCATCAAAAACAGTCTCTGCTGTAAATTTAGCTGCTTATTTTGGAGGGTATAAGAGAACTCCATACAATACAATACAACTCATATAGATTGCAGCAATCTTTAAATCAGGTCGAATGGCCAGTTATAATATATCCTGCATTCCAAAGGCTCTTAAAAGGCGCAGAAGTGACAAATCCGGAGTTTCGTATTCGTTAATTTGATCCTACCTGAATAATTTAAATATTGAAAAAAGAATGCATTTAAGAGTGATGAGCAAAAATTAAAAATATATTATACTGCTTGCTACTTTACGATTTTTTAACACCAATAATTAAGAGTATCTTGTCGCAAGCAAACCCGTGAGCGGAAGCTTTAGCGGTGCGCGTCCCGAAGCTTTCGGGGTCAATACGCCCGAGTAAACTTGTTCTAGTACGGGAACCGCTGACGTAATGGTGTGGTAATAGTGTCGTCTGCACTCATGAGATGCGCAGAGGCAGAACTGCGCGCGCGCAAATGCAACGAAAAGGTGTCACGATATTTTTTCTATGTATTTTTTTTATTTTCATCTGCCATTTCCAGAATCTGTCGTTTACATAATCTGCCATTTCCAGAATCTGCCATTTACCGAAAAAAGGGTAGGGGTAGTGTCACACTGGTGTGACAGAGAGTAATCCCCCGAAATTTCGTCTGCTCGGTTTGGTTTGTGGTAGGGCTTCTGAGCCTGCTTGCCTAGCTTCTTACCTAATAAAAGCTATAAAGTGTATAAAGTCTATAAAGTGTCACCTAAATTTGTCGCCATAATAACATTATAAACAGCTTTGTTGTGTGTCGTTAATTAGAGGTGAGATAGCCAGTTCCTCAGTTATTGAGGAGTCCAGGTGAAGCTCAATTTCGACTTCGGCCTTATCGTCAGTTACCATCAGGTGAGATGAAGGCCAAAAGCTTCCCTGTCAATTTCAATAAATGACTTGTCAACAACAAGTCCAACCTGTCATTCGAAAAATCGATATCACAATCAACGCCTTAGTTCCTTGGCCCGTATTAAACATTTTTTAAAGCCTGACTTACGTTAGTCTTATGGCCATTTTCACCAATCTTATCTTAGCCACATCTTAGCTTAGGAAACTCCTAAAGTGCCCTGTAAGCGATCAAACATGTTTGTCAAACTTGCTTGACAAACATCACGTTTTCATCAGACACGACGTCAATCCAGATACTTTTCAAAAACATCAAACACGTAGTTCGTTTGTCGAACGCGTCAAACACAGCCCTACAGGAACAAACAAGTTTGTCAAACACGTAAATTTGACAAACATGTTTGATCGTTTACAGGATCCTTTATGGCCATTTTCACCAACTTTATCTTAGCTCAGGAAACTTCAAACTCCTAAGACGTATGCTGTCACTTTTTGTCTTTAATGAAAAGAATGTGACAGCATGCCACCTAAGAGTAGGTATCCTATTTAATTAAGGCAAGGTTGGTCAAATTGGCCATTAATCCCCTTTTCTATCTCATAAAATTTGACTTAGGTATATTAGAAAAAAAATGACTTAGTGAGCCCTAATTATTAGGATTCAAAAGAAATAAAACTGCATCATACAATTGAAAACAATTTATAAACGTTTTATTTAATATTTTAATAACTTCAAAGTAGATAACATTTTTAAGACTAGACACACACACGTAACAAAAATATTGGCACTATACAATACGTAAACAATATGTTAATTTTAAAATTAATTGCAAGTCCGCGTCCAAAATTTGAAGCTCGTATTTCTTTTACAGTTCAGTCGTTAATCTTGAGCAAATCGTTTCAAATAAATTATCTCACTATTTACCTTACTCGACGTCACTAAGTATAGACTATTAGTATCAAAAAAAAATAATCACTCAGTACCTGCCTCAGCGCGTGGCCCTCAAACTACTCGCACATTCATGAGGAAACTGATAGTTTAATGGGTTGTGTTGATTACATATTTTGATTTTACATGTTCTTTGCATTAAGGCCAGGCTAGTTGACGAATTCCACTCGTTTACTGTGATTTCTTACATTAAACTATTTTTGATTACTGCATAGCTTAAGCTGTCAACTTTCCAGTTTCACGGATGAAAACTATTTACTTTTACTAAAAATCTGATCTAAAATGACGCACCATCGTTAAATTGCTAAATTAAAAATTGACGTTTATTTTGGTGGTGATATTTAAATTTTCATTGCGGCCCCTTCTTTAAAATTCTGATCAATTTTTGTGTTGCTTTGTTTCTTTTATAATATACATGAATTTAGTCTAATAGAGTTCTACATTATCTCATCACATTGGTAGCTAAAACAGCAATTTTTCGTCACATTGTGAACTAGCTTGTCCTTAAACCAACAATTTTTAAGCTAAACTGCTTATACTACCTTCAAAATACACTTCTGATCATACATCATACCTTAATTATTTAATTATGATTAGTAATACCTCCACTTAAATACCAAAATCTGCGTGGTGAATTTGGGACTGTTCGATTGATTTGGTTTTGTTCCACCTCATACGCATCTTTTTAGTAACCATAAGCTTAGTAGCTATCATGCTGACTTTTCAGTGTATCGATGTGTCACGATTGCATTGCATTCTTAGATTTCACAACATTGCACGCTATTTCGCAAAGAAGCAAAGTATGATCTCGTAGAAGGTCTTTAGTATTGATGTGATGTACCTAGTTATCAACATATCGTTTTAATATCATTTTTTTCTTTTTAATCTTATAATTGATGCCTTAGGTAGAGTTATATGAAAGGATCACAGAACAGTAATAATTAATGATGGGCCGAACATGTATTTTACCGAATACGAACACTAGCTAATTTGTAAGTTTGTGTAGGTAATTAGTTTTGTTTGATTCATCTCTCTTTTTTCTGAAAAGCTACTCTTTGGTGAAATTAATATTTGAAGCAAATTTTAAAAAATGTTCGCCACACAGCAATGTTATTTTATTATAATAAATCTCTATTTCTTAATAACAATAAACAGTTATTACAATTTTGAACACAAATAATATATTTTATTTTTTAAAGTAAATAAAACACCTGATTAAATTTTAATAATAAATAAGGTCTCAAATTACTGCATCTTGATCCAAAAAGATGCTGTACCTTATTTTGTTCACTTATCATATTTTCATCTACTGTTAAGAAAAATACAGCTACAGTGTCACAAAAGTATAAAGCTACACAGTAATTTACTTAGGTACCTCGGAATAATATTTAACTACCTATAATATGTACATTCTAATACAGCTTACAATAGAGTAACTGCTATTAAAATCTAACTCTTCCGAATATTCGGCAGGTTTACCGAATATTCGGCCGAATACGAATGTTCGGTAAATCTGCCGAATATGCCGAATACCGAACATGAAACGAATATTCGGCCCATCCCTAGTAATAATCATGAACTACATATGTAAGAATATGAAAAATAAGAGATTATTTCATTTTACGTAAAATGGCATACTCCCGTGTGTACTCGCATAATTTCCCCCAATAGATTTCATTTTATATTGAAACGGGTATAAGCAAAGGAAGAAAGTAAAGAAGTAGTATCAAAGGTTGCTTCAATAAACAAATTCAATAATTATTAATGATTAAGTTAAAAAAAGAAATCGCACAAATTCACACTATATAGGTAGGTAATTAATGCATAACAGCTTAAGTGTTTTCATAAGTGTAAAGATTTCATGCATGTAAAAAAGACTCTCATAAGAAAAGGTTATTACAAAGTCAATGATTATTTAAATGATACCGATGCTTGGAGTTTCGGAGTCTACATTACTCAAAAATACTTGCAATGTTATTTTACTGTATATGGCTACAACATAACTTATTGTAGTATAGATATCAGTACTTCTGATAAAGCTGATAAGTTTCTTGTCCCCGTTCTTCTTATCAGCTAAAGACATGGGCGATTCAATGGCACTTATCGAATCATATTCGAATAAAGTTCAATTTGATTTTGAAACTGGCATAAACAGATACCTTTATAATATCATCAATAACCTTCCTAAATATTGCATTGACAGTTCGAAACGATCACCTAATTCCACTATGCTGTCAGAGCCTATGAAGTCTTGTCCTTCAGCGGTAACGTTTCATCGTCGTAGTCCACTCGCCCTATGAGCACTGGTTCCGCGCCCATCTTCTCGTTGTTTGGCTGGTCATCCGGCATCTGCCTCTTCATCAGCTCCTCGGCCAGGCCGGAGTACAGCTTCCTGTTAATGTGAAATTGTTAGACCTCCCCCTTGTTGCTAATTTTAGTTACCGACTAGGCACTGCCATTTTGAAATACACTGTAGGTATATCCTTAACAGCTATAATGAACGCTGCCATAACAAAACTGGTCACTAAACACGGACTATAATCACCGCCCTTATTCCACTCACACTATCACCCACTCTTAATTGTCTTATCTGTAGTTGTAAAATTATGTTGCCAGAGGAAAACTCGGCATAAGAGTTCTATGTTCGAGTACTTCTACCGCTAAGCGACGGTAACTTATGTTGTTGTGCTCCGGTTCGAAAGGTAAGTGTAAGTCAATTTTCTGGACCTGACAGCTTGTAGTTCAAGTCGGAAGCGCAGTTGACACTTCCACGTACCATCAGGTGTAATGGAGTCATTTGCCAGACTCACGATAAAAAGGCGTGCATTGGAGTTCTTGCAGGGGCTGTAGATTTGCTAACCCCACAAGAACCACATGTATCTGCTATAGGCAACAGTCACTTACCATCAGAGTGCCTAGTGCGAGTTTTATCGCTCTACTCAATCGTACGCATCGAATTTGTATGGAATAGAGCAGAATAGAGCAGCGCCATCAGCAGATACGGAATAGCAGATATGGCAGCTGATATGGAATGAGACAGCTTCATCTAGTGACTACTAGATGGCACTGCCCTAATTCCATACAAATTCGCGTTTACGCGTTCGATGCGTGTTATCGAGTAAAGCTCGATAAAACTCGCACTCCGCACACAGGTGGCCAGCCTGCTTATTTGCCAGCTTTGTCGAATAAAAACAAATACAAGGGAAACTAACTGGAAAACGTTGCCGCTCATGTTCTTGGAGAGGTAGTACAGGAAGAGCCAGTCGCCGAACTTGTAGCCGTCCACGATCTTGATAATGTCGCACGCGTCGAACTTCCCCGAGGAGGATTGCTTGAACACCATTTCGTTGAACTTTGACGACCGCCGGTACAAGAAGAACGACAAGATACGCCATATCACGGCTGCGGAGACATTTATACATGAGCATTAGTAATCATCATCACAGTTCCTACCCTAACCAGTTGTGGTAGGGCGAATAGGCCTTAGTCAAACCACGCTGGCCCAGTGCGGTTTGGTTGACTTCACATAGGTACACCTTTGAATTACTACGCAGGTGTATGCAGGCCTCCCGATTCTACTCGGGGCACAGTCCAGTGCCGAGGCCACAACGCCACCGACGCTCAGTAATAAAATAAACACATTAGTAATAAATAATCATTAAAAAATAAATTAATTGCACAGAGTGAAGCATGCAAATGACAGCACATTTGTATGTTGCTCGTCGAGAATTGACGGCGGTTTGTCTTACCTGGTGTATCTGTGTGAGTGTAGGTCGTGTACAAACAACGAAAATTGTAGAACTTTGCATGCTTCACCTTTGTTGAATGCAACACTTCGTCCGTATATATTGTAGGTTTATGAATAAAGTACAATAAAACAGTAAAATTATGAAAAAATGAAGACACTAATCTATACTAGAATACATAAAGCTGAAGAGTTTGTTTGTTTGTTTGTTTGAAGTGAACGCGCTAATCTCAGGAACTACTTACTAGTTCGAATTGAAAAATTATTTTTGGGTTGGATAGTCCATTTATCGAGGAAGGCTTTAGGCTATATAACATCACGATATTGTTATTTGCGGAAATCTACGCGAACGAAGTCGCGGGCACAGCTAGTAAGATTAATATAAGTGTACTTAGCGAATGTAAAAAGGTACTGAAATCCTAATAACGTTATTTATCAGAAATGCTTAAAAAAATTAAATACCCAGAAAAAATCTAGACCGAACTTGTACACACCAAATTTTGCTTACCTATTTTGTTAATACATTGTTGAAAAACATTACATGTTAAACCAGGTAAATTCTCATTACAGTGATGAATTTATTTAATGAATGAACTAAATGTTCATCACACACAAAGAACTTTCTAAATCACAGAATAATTAAAGTCACTGAAATTGTGTAAAAAAAACAGAATTCTATTGCACGTACCAAATAAAGAGACGATGAACAGAAACAGGAACCAGAACCAAAGGATGGTGTAGATCTTCTCGTGGACGATGTTCAGGGCCATAACGCAGAGCGCGTCGTGCTGCTGGATGGACCCACTTGGACCGTATTTGTGGAATATACACTTTGTTACCTAGGATGAAAATTAGTAATGTAAAAAACCGACTTCAAAAACATAGAAATTGAAGTCGGTGGCACTTCAAAAACACATAGAAATTGAAACGATGATCTCCTAAGAAGTCTTAAAATTTGGCACCGACTTCAATATAGAAGTGTGATGTTATCTGTACCTATTCTTATATTATTTTTAACTTTTCAGTGTTTTTGAAGTCGCTTTTTATTATTTGTAAAATAATTTTAACTTTTTAGTGAGTGAAATCTTTTTTGTGAAAGAAACCTAAATTTAAGGTTACCCTTGATTATCATAGGATCCCATCATTAGACCCCGACTTTGGTGACCGTGGTCCCAAGGTCACCCAGGAGTATACTCTTTCGAATACAAAAATAATTGTGAAAATCGGTCCACAATTGGCGGAGTAATCGCGTAACATACACACAAAACACGTTGAACACACCTAAAAATTTAAGGGTTTCCCTCGATTTTTTTAGGATCCCATCATCAGATCCTAACTTTGGTGACCATGGGACTACCCCTAGAGTATACTCTATCGAATACAAAAAGAATTTTAAAAATCGGTCCACAATTGGCGGCGTAATCGCGTAACATACACACAAAAAGAAAACATACGCATCGAATTGAGGACCTCCTCGTTTTTTGAAGTCGGTTAATAAATTAACATAGTTTATGTTTTGAAAATACGATTTTCGTATGCTGACATCAGGGTTCAGTTTTGGCCTTCACGTTAAGTGAAGGTTAAGCTAAAGGTGAAGCAAACAACACCGTTAAAGAAATGGAATCTGGTTATCTAGCTTCAAAACAAAACGATGCTACGAAAATTATTTATCACTAGCTGTGCCCGCGACTTCGTCCGCGTGAAATAGTAACGGCTGGATCTTGATAAAAAGTAGCCTATGTTATATATACCTTATATAATTAGCTATCTATTAGTGAAAGTCCCGTCAAAATCGGTCCAGTCGTTCCGGAGATTAGCGGGAACAAACAGACACAGACAAAAAAAAATTAATTGTGTTTTTGTTGTTGGTACCCGATATACATTCATACGCATTTAGTCAAAACTTGTTATTTTGACATTACAAACAGACACTTTAATTCTATTTATTTGTATAGATTTCAATATATTTAGTAAGATATTAGAAGCTAGAAAAAATGGACTTCAATGTAGGTATTGATCCTATAAAAATATTGTTTTCGTGTTTCGATTTCATTATTACAAAAGAAGCCCTTACCAAAGAATCTAAACGCAGTGGTGAACAAAATGAAAGGCCTTTGTTTGTCAAATAGCAAAAAGGTACCGAGCGTATCAAAGCTTGCATTAGCATATCTAATGTTACCAACATTTCTAAAACTGTTATTAAATTAGATGCTAATAATAAAGCTAGTGCCAACTTTTGGAAACACGGTCTCCAGCGGATCTGCTATTTCGTTCCAGTCTTTAAATGCCAGCACCCTTGGACCGAGGTCGATGAAGTGGCCGTTGAGGAACTTGTTGATGATCCAGATCTGCAGCATAACGTGCAGTAAGTTGGTCACCTCCATGGCCACCAGCCACGTGGACCACGTCTGCGTTATGCGCAACCTGAAAGAGAACTGACATGTTACATATATTAAGATAACAGGTTTGCTGATTGGCGAATAAGTGTATCCAGGTCTAATAATTTAGACCGCCTGGTTAATTAAAATCTGGAGATCCGAAATTAATTCTCAATGTGAACAGAGGTTTTTTTATGCTTCGCAATATTGGTGATGGGACTTCTGAGCCAACTTGGCTAGATATCTGAACTAAGTTTGTAACCACAGCAACTTTATATTCGAATAATAAGGAATAAGATAAAAAACTCGAAGCATCAAGAATGATTACTTTGGATTGTTTTCAAAAATAAAAAAAGGAGTTAAGCTGAAATCTTGCCTGAGAATGATGTCCTTTCTTATTAGATTAATTTGATTGTCGAGGGTTGACTTCGATGGTACTGTACTCGTGGGTAGCTGCATGTCTGTGTCCTCGATCGCCAAAGCAGCGAACTGAAGACCGTGGACCAAAGCCTGAATCCTACCTCCTACAACAAAAGCATTAGATCTGAATATGAAATTTAGGGAGCACCCTAGAATTCCGAAATATATAGTTTCGCATTTGAATAATACGATTTTTAAAACTCCGAATATTACGAACTTCTACAAAAATTCCGATTATTCATTTTACCAAAAGTCATCAATATTGTATTTTTAATTTTCCGAACTTTATCATTACGAAAAATTAAAAATTCGTAGTGTTTTTGATGCGAAAAACGATATTTCAAATTTCCGAAAATTCATTACTAAAATTAACAAATTCAATAAAAAATAAGTAAATGGATAATTTGGTTAGAAAGATTAATTAATGAAGTTGGTCGCAACGAAATGGTTAGATAAGGCACAGAATAGCTAATAGTACTAACGTAGAAAAGGCAAGATATTATTCTGCTTATTGTCAAGACTCCTGCGAAACAAGCTACTGGCTTATTCATATTCATTTATTCACAAAATTTGCACAATAAGCTACAGTTTGTTGTAAGTATCTAAGGTGTTCAATGTGTTGCACAAATTTACCTTCTTAAGGTATCGTGAATTGTCTCGTAATAATCTATTTAATAACAAAAACAAAATTGATGTCAAAGTAAAATTATAAAATATTTCTAAAATTGGATAAAATTGTTTACAAATATGTCATTTCATTACATTTTGCACCTATTCGAGTGTTACACATTAATATAATAATAATAAATTCTCAAATCAAAATACATAATAATAGTCAATAGCAACAGTCATATAGAATTTGTAATATAATGTCATATAAAAGTGTCTTATAATTAACCTTTCCATTTATAATTTATCACTAAAATACTCTTTTAAATTGTAATACGATTTTAATATAAGTAACTTTTTTAATTCATTTTCAAATCTACTATTTTGGAGGGTCTTAAGTGTGTGTGGCAAGTGGTTATAAATTTTGATTGCCATGTAATATGGACCATTTTTATAAATTTCCATATTTGGAGCAGGCAAAACTAAATCGTTTTCACGGCGTGAAATATAACGTCTTGGTCTATCACCAATACGATCGAAGTACCTCATATTTTTGCGCACAAAGCGACATAGTTCAAAAATATAGACTCAAGTTACTGTAAGTATTCGGTACTCTTTGAAGAGTGGTTTACACGAGTCTCTAGGTGCTGTGAATGTTATAATTCTAAGACATCTTTTCTGCAAAATTGAAATTATGTTTACGTCAGTCGAGTTGCCCCAAAAGATAATTCCGTATCTAATCCAAGCGGCCGGCGGCGTGACTGTGGTACGCGGTGAGTGCACACTCTTCGTTTGTGGATTTGCGTAGCTCGCGTAGTGCATATGAAAAACTACTCAATTTATTACCGACAACTTCTACGTGCTGTTTCCAGGAAAGAGTTGTGTCCAGTGTAATACCCAGTAGTGAGAACTTATCAACAACCTCTATACTTTGTCCTTGGTAGGACAACTGAATAGGTACTCCCATCCTCTGGTACGGCCGAAACTGCATTAGTTTGGTCTTTTCAAAGTTCAGTGTAAGGTTTAAATTATTTAAATATGCGACTATTTTATTTAAACTATTTGAAATGTCATTATGTAATCCGTCAATGCTTTTTGGATCACCGGTAACCAAGAGGGTGGCATCGTCAGCAAATAATATAATTTTTTGTGAAACCACAGACGGGAGCTCATTGATGTAAGCTAGGAACAATAAGCATCCTAATACGCTACCCTGCGGTATAGATCCCGATGTGCTTTCAATATAAGAATTAACTCTACTTATTCTACGGGTTTTTTCATTCAGGTAATCTATTTGTACATATTGTTTCCTGTCAGACAAGTA
Organism: Schoenobius gigantellus; assembly: GCA_963935595.1. Lineage (NCBI taxonomy): Eukaryota > Metazoa > Arthropoda > Insecta > Lepidoptera > Crambidae > Schoenobius > Schoenobius gigantellus. The sequence continues at coordinate 43,311,775 of OZ012544.1, read as the reverse complement.
GGACGCGAGCCAATTATATACATTTCCACGCATACCCAGTGAATGTAATGTATTCAACAATTTACTATGCACAACCCGATCGTATGCTTTGGACATATCCATAAATAATGCAATAACACATTGGTTTTTATTCAACGCGTTGAGTATTTCAAAATTGCAATCAAACACAGCTGAGGTCGTGGAACGATTTTTCCGGAATCCATGTTGGTTTGCACAAAAAATACCAAATTTCTCAAAGAAAGTATACATTCTTTCGCAAATTATTTTTTCAAAAACTTTTGAAATAACAGGCAACAGAGCTATAGGACGGTAGTTTGAGACGTTGAGTCTATCTCCTTTTTTATAAATAGGCTTTATTACTGCTAGCTTCAAACTATCAGGGAAAATGCCCTCTTCATACGACTGTGTTATTAGTTTTGTTAACGGTCCCAGGAACTCATTTACACAGTAGATCAGTAAAGTAGCTGGGATCTCATCGTGACCACAGGAATTATTGCGTTTCAAACTTAAAATTTCTTCTTTAACATCCTTTTCTGTAATATCACTGAAATATAATGAGTTTGGTACTGACATTTTACAGGCTGTATTTGAAGTTATGCAATTTTTGCTTGAACCAATATTTATGAAGAATTTATTAAATATATCAGCCACTTTTGTTGGTGATGTGAGTTGTTTCTTTTCGTAACTTAGATTAATATTTTCAACTTTCTGATATTTTGATGTTTTTGTTTTTTCTTTAATTATTTTCCACATTTCTTTATACTTATTTTTAGCCTTATTTAACCTCTGTATGAAAGACTTTCTTTTTTCTGTGATAATAACTCTTTTGAGTGTTTTAGTGTATTTTTTTGAATACGCTTTTAAAGCGTCATTATTATAATAGTTTGAGAGATACTTTAGTATACGTTTGTCGTGACAGCATTTTTTTAATCCCTTACTGACCCATTTTGCCTTTGGTTTACTTTTTAATATTATATTTTTTCGAGGAATATGTTTATCTAGAAGTATTTTGATTTGATTATAAAAATTGTTATAGTTTGTATCAATATTATTGCCCTGTATTATGATTTTATTCCAATTTATTTTTTGCATGTGTGTTTTAAAACATTCTTTATTGTTTCTATAAAAAATTCGTTTACTTATTTTATTACAAACGACATTTCTGCCAAGATCAGTTTGCAAAGAAATTTGGCCTAATAATGTATTATGATCTGAAAAATTATGTTTTTTTACAAGAGCAGTCATATTAACATTGTAACTGACAATAAATTGATCTAAACACGAAGCAGTGTTTCTCATTTCACGTGTAGGTTCGTGAATTAAGCAGTGTAAGCCGAATGATTTTAAAAGATTTAAAAATATGTCTATATTTATGTCGCCCGCAATAATAATTTTTTTATTAGCGTTTTTTGATATAAGATTTAACATTTCCAGCATCTGAGAAAAAAATGTCTCCACCTCTCTATTTGTCCGATAAATTGCAATTATCAAAAAATTAGAATCAACAATTTCTATGGCACAGAGCTCCACAACAAACTCTACAGTCAACAATTGAATATCCATACGTTCTAATGTTTTAATGTTATCTTTAGCAAATATCGCGACACCACCGTGTATGTGCCTTTGTCTTATATACTTGGCGCACATGTAATAGCCCTCCAAAGAGTAGAGATGATAATTATTCGGTGATAACCAATGTTCACTAAAAAGAATAATGTCAATATTGCTACTAGCTAGAAATATATTTAAGTCATCAATTTTATTTGTTATACATTGTATATTTTGACACATAATATTACAGATCTTAGGAACGAAAGGAACTTTTTCTTAATTTAACGACTTTTCTTTGGTTTGTTTCCAAGTCAGAGATAACGTCATTTTGTGCATCTACATATAATTCTTTGTCAAAGGACGAAATTAAATTGTCTATGTCACACAGTATATTACGTAATCCATCATTATTCATTTTTCCATTATACTTGGAAAACATGTCAAATGAGTAGTTCAAATTTAAGTTTGAGTCAAGTAAATAACAATATTCATGAATTAAATTGTCCCTATATAATAAATTGTTAAATATTTCGATTCTCCTATTAAATATATTTGTCTGTAAAGTTGTAAACTACACTTAAACGTTGGCAAGCACAATATGATATTTGTATGCTGAAGTGTTGCAAGAGTTTCTCTCACTTGGTTTACTATATTTATGTAGGATTTTGAGATATTAAAATCGTTTTCACCTAGAAACAAAATACAAAAGTCTTTTAAAGTGTAATCTTCAAGTTTTTTATCTAGTCCTGTTAACAACTGGCTTATTCCACCTCCTGGTGTACGGTAGTGACATACCACCATTTCTTGTCTCTCAAAGTGGCTTCTAATTATATTTGAACTTGTATTTTTGCCAATGTTGCTTAAAATGCATAGTTTTTGCTTCAAGGACCTTTCATCGATTTCATTAGTCTTCAATATACTATTTTTGCTCAAATTCAAAATTGTATTATTATTGTAATGTTTTGCTTGGTCGTGAGCTGGTTTTGTAGGTAATGTCTTAATTGGAGTGTTTATTAATCCTTCTGATCGCAGACTTTTGTTTTTTAATATGTGTTTCCGGAGGGGTGTAGACATGTTTTGTGGTCCATTTTTACTTAAATTTAGGTCATCAATACTAACAGTCTTATAAACTTGAATTATCTTCGCTTGTTTTTCTATAGTCTCCTTTAATTTCTTATTCTCCATATTTAGGTTTATAATCTCATTATCAGCTATTTCTAATTTAGTCTGAAGATTTATGATATTTTCTTTCAAGTTTCGAGTCAACGGGTCGTCACCGGCTTCAGGTAAGCTTTGTGAGCTTTTTTCTGTATTTACAGAGAGAAATGATGTTGTCAAATCTGGCAGCGATGACCGTTTTTTTGTCTTTGTGTTACATAGTCCATTTCGAAACCACCATTTATAGTTAATTCGCCATCTGATAGTCCTTCAAAGGAATTTCTTATAGGGATAGTAATTATTGGGTTATCCGCAGAGGGTTCTCTGTATCTACAATGATCACATTGGCATTTTTCCCTATTTTCTGGATTCATTAAGTAGAAAAACTTTTCTCCAATACTAGTACAATCGAGATGAAAAAATTTTTTGCACTTTGTACATTTTATAAAATCTCGCTTTACTATCTGTTCTCCACATTTTGTACAATTTACTGTCATTTTGCTTATCGTATTAGAACGTAGGGAAAAAAATACAAAATATAAAAAAAAAGAGGACAGTGGTTGGGATTTGATCCTGGGGCTGCTAGACAACTTCACTTAGTGCAGAAGTGCAGAAGTCGCTATTTATGTAAGATTTGTAACATTTTTGGTAATAAAGAATTATTATTATTATTAGATAAGGTTAGGTTGGAACTGCGATCACGAGTACGACAAACTTATTGTGATTTTTTTAATTAACGGAATTTTGATATTCTTAATTCGTATATGATATTACAGATTAAATTATTTCTAAGTTTTTATGGTTTGGTATCTTAAAATTCGGCATTCAGACAATCGTAACTACAACATACTACTAAACTAATAGGCTTTATGATAAATCAGATATCAATTTTCGAAATGCCCAATTATTCGGAATTTTGAAATTCAACATTGTTTTCGTATTATGTAGTGCACTAATTAATTATTACATTGCAACTATGTTGTCAAACAAGCAAACTGCCCACCTGATGGTAAGTGGTAACGGTCACCTATAATACATGTGGCTCCTGTGAGATTCGCAGCAAAACTGCAACCCCCACAAGAACCACAGTGTACGTTGCCAACCTGCGACCTCAGATCTAAAGTCACGGTACCCAGTAATTTTACCGCCATATCTTACCCTTCAAACTGGAACACAGCAAGGCAAGCACTGCTGCTTTGCGGCAGAAATAGATAAGACAGAGGTACCCATGCGGACGACCCTGGTACAGAGTCTCTTCCGTATTTTCTTCTAATACGGACATGTGGAAAAAGAAAGACCTATGGAACTATGGATGGGTTGCGAGAAGAAGGCTATGCGTGCGAAGAATGTCAGTTCTAACGCCCCCGATAGATATGAGTGATGGAAGAAGAAAACGTGTTGCACCCACCCCACATTGGAGTGGAATATGAGCTGATGATGCAGTTTACTGCTAAATGTACGTTAAAAGATTTGATTTAGACATGTACCTATATTATCAAATCGTAAAAGTGGCAATACTAAAAAGAGCTTAGTTAATGTATAAATATCTCCAAATCCTTGAGATAAAAGTTTAATCAATATCTAAATCTACACAAAAAGTTTAGGGTTGTTTCGAAAATAAGCATTCCCCTTGCATTATCTACAATAAGTAAATAATGTAATAAAAAAATCACCACCACTAATTTTATAAATACGTCGAATATTCCAGCATTTGAACAAAAATATAGCTTCAGCGATGCGACACTACGAATGGTGACAAGCTGTTTGTTTACAATTCCTTAATAGATAGCTAAGTCAACTAGTGACAAAATACACGAAGCATCATCATCTGCCGGAGGGAGACTCTGTAACAGGGTCGCTTCCTTGGTTACCGCCGTCTTACCTATTTCTGTCGCAACGCAAAGCAGAAGTATACTTGCATTGCTGTGTTCCGATTTGAAGGGTAAGATATGGCAAGGAAATTACTGGGTAGGCACCGTGACTTTACATCTTATGTCACAGGTTGGCAACGTACACTATGGTTCTAGTGGGGATTGCAGATTAACTGCGAATCTCACAAGAGCCACATGTATTATAGGTGACTGTTACCACTTACCGTCAGGTGGGCAATATGCTTGTTTGCCAACTTATAGTTGAAAAAAAAACTTCGAGGTATTTTCCATGTATACATACACGGCAGAATGAAGTGATATTATTTAAACAACATTAAACCAAATGAGGCGGTCGCAAGTATCTGCGAGATCAACATAAACATTCGATTGTTGATACAATCTATTATAAATACAACGAGATTTTTTATACATGGCTATGTCAACAAGCTTCGGGAAGTACATGCGTTGTTCATTAATATCAACTGACATAACTTTCTGGAATAAGGGTTCTGTATGTCGTTCATAACTTAGAAATGAAATGAACTCTTTAAGCTCACCTTCCTTTTTCTTCCAAATATAATGTGGCAGGTAGAAGCAGATGCACTGCAGGAAAAGGACGAACGGCACCCACTGGTAGTAGGTGTGATGGAGCACCTGGTCCGACGCGGACATCGGGCCCACCCCGGGGTGGGGCAGGAAGCCGCTCTGCAGGAGACTCTCATTATAGTGACGCACCTGGTAAGAACATTATCGATTAGAATCATATTTTGGCCTCTGACCCCTGGAGTGGTCCAAAGGTCACCAAAGTCAGGATCTGAATTGTCAACATGTTTGAGCGTAACCACCGGTCATAGATATGCACGATTGTTACAGTGGTGTAACTATCGGTCATAAGTGTTACACCAGTGTAACTAAACAATGTAACCATGGGTCAGAATCGTATTTTGGCCTCTGACCCCTGGTTACGTGGTGTGATGACCTAGGATCTACTGAATTATTTTTTAACTTTTAGTAGGTATAATTATTACAAAAATAGTTATTTTCTTTATTTTCAATGAACCCATTTACTTTATTTTTTTACTCACTTATTTCAACTTTAAGTTTTTCTTTCTTGTCATAAATCAAACAAACCCTTTCATTTGATACCCATATTGAAAGGGTTGTGAAAAAATATGTAATCCGCCATTTTGTGGAGGCGGCCATCTTGGATTTACAATGATATTGATTACATAAAATTGTATTGTCATCAGAACTAAAGGTGTCTATTGTCAACAGCAAGGGAGTAAATTTTCAACTACCAAATTTTACCTAAACAAACAAACAGGGCAAGTTTAATAAAACCGTTCAAAAATAAATTCATTCATATGTCGATATTTCTGATAAAGAAAATAAGTTCTTTGCGCCAATTCTTTTTCAACTAAATGACGTCTTGAATAGGTGGTAGGTAAAAAAAATTGGACGTATCAAAAGAGTTTTTCATCGAATCACGCTTGAATAAAGATTTTATTGAGAAATTAAAGATTTTATTTTGAAGGTAGACACAGCTCATTCTGAAGATACTGTCTCAAAACTTGTGCTAGCGTACAGATTGTTAATACTATTGATGTCTGTGTCCTGGCGCGATCAAGTGTCAATTAGATAAGCGATGTCTCTGGTTGTAAATGTTCATAGACTCATTAATCACTCACCATCAGCTGGACCGCACACTTTTTTGTCACTCAACCACAGACGTATAAAAGGAAGCAGACTTAACATAATTTTACTCACATTTGTCATAAGTAATGTATATCGTTTTTACCTCGTTTTTATTTTCACTCCAAAGTGACATGATATATCGCTATTTCTGTTTTTCGTCTATGGCGATACTAACGCACACATAAACATTTAGGAAGCTGTGGCAGACGCCACGTGGACGCCATGTTTAGCTTTGTCAAAATAAGAGACAAATGGCGTTGTGACATTGTGTTGTAATGTTTTGTTTTGTGATTATAAATAAAAATAACTGCTAATCGGACAAGAACAATGGTAAAGTGCTGTGCCCCGAAGTGTTCTAACGCATCATATAATAAAACTCCAGAAATTACAATAAAATTAAATTAATATTGTTTGTGTGTGAGCAATGTTTACATGTGGTTAAGTTGCCACGCTTTTTGAAACGTATACGTTTAGTCTGCTTCCCTTTATACGTCTGTGCACTCAACTTACACAAAAAGAACAAAAGAAATCATTACTATGGTGAAAGTGGCCATGAAGAAGCAGTAGGTCTGGATGACATGCGGCGGCACGCCCTGGTCGGAGATGCAGCGGATGTGGTCCCCGATGTACTCCCTGGCGCACACCAGGATCACGAACGCCAGGAGGATGGTGACCGTCATCTGGTAGTGCAGCCGGAACGCTATGTTCTCGATCTTCGGCTTATTGTAGTTAAACTTCAGCCGCGGCGAGAGGGTGTTCAGTAGGGATGTCGAAATCATCTTGTTTCACGTTCACCACCTTCCTGTTTCAGAGCATGAGTAATCCTGTGAAAATTATTGAAAACATTACCTCTTTTTAACCAACTTCAAAAAAGGAGGAGGTTCTCAATTCGATGCGTATGTTTTTTTTGTGTGTATGTTACGCGATTACGCCGCCAATTATGGACCAATTTTCAAAATTCTTTTTGTATTCGATAGAGTATACTCCAAGGTTGGTCCCATGGTCACCAAAGTTAGGATCTGATGATGGGATCCCATGAAAATCGAGGAAAACTCTTAAATTTTAAGGTGTGTCCAACGTGTTTTGTGTGTATGTTACGCGATTACTCCGCCAATTGTAGACCGATTTTCAAAATTCTTTTTGTATTCGATAGAGTATACACCTAGGGTGGTTCCAAGGTCAACAAAATCAGGATCTGATGATGGGATCCTATGAAAATCGAGGGAAACGGTATTTAATTAGGGTTTCTTTCACTAAAAAGATTTCATTCACTAAAAAGTTAAAAATAACAAATATTTTACAAAAAATAAAAACCGACTTCAAAAACACTAAAAAGTTAAAAATAATATAAGAATAGGTACAGACAACATCACACTTCTATATTGAAGTCGGTGACAAATTTTAAGACTTTCTAGGAGATCATCGTTTGGCACCGACTTCAATATAGAAGTGTGATGTTGTCTGTACCTATTCTTATATTATTTTTAACTTTTCAGTGTTTTTGAAGTTTTTATTTTTTGTAAAATATTTTTTTAAATACGACAGGGAGGCTTGGCCGTCGTCTCACCTGATGGTAAGTGACGATGAAGCCGAAGGTGGAAGCGAGCTTCATCTGGACTCCTCAACAGCTGAGAAACTGGCTACCTTGCCTCCAATTGTCGAAACACAAAAATCCACATTATTAACATTGCTATTATGACGACTAAAATTGGGTAAGACAGTGGTAGCTAGTCAGGAGTGCTCAGAAGCCCTACCACCAACCAAACCGAGCAGACTGCTCCAATAGGGAATCAAACCCCGGACCTCCTGATCAACATCCGTAACTCGAAACTTGAACTCGAATATAGTATAGGTACTCCAGGAGCACGAAGTAGGTAATACTTAATTATATCATAATGCTATCATTACAGATTTTACTATCAACAAAAGGTAAGTTCTTAGCCTTGGTTTCACTTGGTTTCTTTCAAGGTACGATAAAGACAAAGATAGAGGCGATCACCACTTCTATCTAGACCTCTTTTTCTTGTAACACAACCTGCAGGCCTATTACCAAATAATGTCATGATTTTCAAATGATATCATAGTGCAAAATGATTTTCGGTCAGATTTTCCATTCATTCGTTCATTATATCACGATGACATCATTGAAATTATGCCATAGTGATGATATCATTGGAGATCGGTAATACCAAATGAAGTATTTCATGACTTCCTTATCTCAAAATTTATGCCATGCCATACGATTAAAGATCCATAATAGGCCTGCAGGGCCTGATGTACATATTTTACATAGGCCCAATGAAACCTTTCTTTTTAATAATTTTATCAGGTTTCTTCACTTACACTTAGATGGAACCGTGGGTCTCAAAAAAGGTGTATTGTTTGTATTGGATGAGATCATAAAGAAATACGACAAAAAAAACCTCATTGTTCATTGATTTATCGAAAAGTATTATGACATGACAAAATTTATAATTTTACGGCTAAAACACCATAAGTAAAATACGGCTAGGTACCTACTTAATAAATAAATATTAAAAGGTAGGTATGTATAAATAGATGATGAAACAAGGTAAGTATTATGTTTTGAATACATAATTTACGCTTAAAGAAGTATTTGGTAAGCAATATGACTGCTCATCATAGTCAGACACCGAGAACAATAATGGCCTTATTCATAAAAATGTTTAAGTTAAGTAATGTTGGTGTCTCTTTTGATGTCATTTCTTTTGTAATGAGATTGGAAGTGACAGCAACATTATTTAACTTAAACATTGCTTAAATATTTTTATGAATAAGGCCATAAGAGGGTAGTTAAACAAAAAGTAAAGTAGGGATTGAATTAATGTTGGAATTTCATTAAACTTAGGTTCTTTCTTCGAAAATGATTAAGTACTAAAACAGTGAATTTATGATAATTTTCTAGATAACACGAGTCATACGCCTCAAATCATAGTTTTTAAAATAAACTCAAGTTGTTCCTTCTAGAAAAACATAGAATAGGTGTCCCTTAGGTTACCAATTTTAAAATATAGGCTGTGTGAGTCGGCGAAGTTGCAGTGCAGTGATACTGGCTAAAACAAAGTGTTTGTTCATTCTTGATTTAATATCTATCGTTTTTAATTGTTATGTATGTAGATACTACTTTATTATGTTCTTGGTGTATGTGCCGAGCAAATTGATTACACAAATTTCAATCACATCCTCCGTTGGTTGCAGCAGAATATCTGTGTTTTGCCCATATTATAGAAGTGCACTGAGCTATTGGCCTTTTGTTCATCTGCAACACACACATGCAACTCATTGTAGAAATACCCATCAATATGTGTATCTGTTTGTGCAATTGCTAATTTTATTTGGAATGTGTGTGTGTAATTGAAGCGGTAATAAACTGTTTATCTATCTATCAAAATATACACAAAACTTGTATATTTGCCTAAGTTTCGAACGCAACAGCATTCGTGAACAAAATTACTTACCCAGTGATGAAATCAATCCTATACAGTGCACTGGTACACTTTTACCGATACTGCGCTGAAAAACGCGTGGCATATGCCCAGAAATCGCTGGCACTGAGTTGCTGGCGCTGACTGTGTCACATTCATATCAAAATGATAAGATACGCGAGCGTTTAGTTTTAAATGCGATAAAGTTTTGCTTCGACAGGTGATGCGACTTTATTCAATAGGTTTTGTGTTATATTACATTGATAGAGATCAAAAGCAATAGTTGTTAAAATAAACAATATTTAACAAAAATAAAAACCGACATCAAAAAGACAAAAAATCAAAAATCATATATGAATACACTGTTTTCAAACCTCAATAGCTTCAAAAACACATTAAAACAGGTTGGACGTGCCTATAAAATCCTCCCTTGATTTTACTGGGATTCCATCACCAGAACCTGACTTTGGTGACAATGGGACCAATGGGAAGGGAAGTAAACCCTCTTAAACAAAAAAGAATTTTCCAAATCGGTTAATAAATGACAGAGCTACGAGGTAACAAACATAGAAATCTACAGTCGAACTGATAACCTCCTCCTTTTTGTGAAGTCAGTTAAAAAATTTAAAACATACACTGAACAAAATGCTATGCAGATGATAGTACGGGTGATGTGCGGTATACCGACCACCAGAATGTCCCTCGGATTTCGTTGCAAGAAAGGCGGTCACAACTTGTGTCTGAAGTCGAGGACTCTCTAGGGCGAGTCTCCGAATGGGGTGCAGAGAACTTAGTTAAGTTCAACCCCACGAAGACACAAGTTTGCGCATTCACTGCGAAGAAGGACCCATTTATCGTAGTGCCTCAGTTCCAGGGAGTTACTCTTCGTATGTCCGGTGGTATTGGGATCCTCGGTGTGGAAATTTCGGCCAAAGTGCAGTTTGGGAGTCATTTGGAGGACAAAGCCAAATTGGCGAGCAAAAAACTGGACGTCCTGAACAGAGTCAAGCAGTACTTCACTCCTAGCCAGCGGCTGATGCGTTATAAAGCACAAATACGGCCGCATATGGAGTACTGCTCGCACCTCTGGGCAGGAGCTCCGAAATATCAACTCGACCCTCTTGACTCCCTGCAAAGGCGTGCATTCCGCATCGTCGGTGATCCCAATATTACGGCCTCAATGGAGACGCTGGAGCAAAGGAGAGACTTTGGTTCTCTTTGCGTGCTCTATCGGCTCTTTAACGGAGAGTGCTCCGAGGAACTGTTTGCAATGGTGCCCTCGTCACCTTTTTATCATCGCACCACCCGCCACCGCAATAGAGTTCATCCGTACCACCTGGAACCGATCTCGTCTAGCACAGTTCGGTTTCAGCGTTCATTTCTTCCACGTACGTGCAGACTCTGGAACGAGCTCCCAGCTGCGGTGTTTCCTGAGCGCTACGATATGTCCAACTTCAAACGAGGTTTAAAAAGAGCACTTCTCTCCAGGTAGGCAGCAACTGAGCTTTGCCCTTGGCATTGCAGATGTCCATGAGCGGTGGTTACCACTTACCATCAGGTGGGCCACTTGCTCGTCTGCCACCTTTAGCAATAAAAAAAAATGACAATGAATATCCAAAAACCGCACCGCACGATTTTCTCTGAGCAAAACAGTGGGCCTAGATAAAAGCCACACGCTTATTTTTCCGCAGTCGTTCCGCAAAAAAAAATGTATGGAAATGACATTAGCTGCAGAAACGACGTTTTTTAAGAAAAGTGCTTGTTTGTCATCCATATGGTCTTCTTCTTCTTGCATCTCTCGAACCCTTTATCTGGGTTAGGGTCTCCTCACACTTTTGCGCCAAGTCAAGCGATCTTGGGTTGTCGGTTCTGGTAAATGAGCTTCCTTGAGGGTCTCTCTTTATCTTTACATTGCACCAGGTCATTGGCAAGCGGTCTCCACCCCTTCGTTGTCCAGGTAGGTCCAGAGCAAACTGTACCATATGATCTTCACCACATCTCTTGACATGTTCATGCCATCTAAGGCGGTCTTCAGTAATTTTGTCAACGATTGCTGCAACTTTAAGCCTCCCCCGATTGTATTCATTTCGGATCTTATCCAGTGCCCTCTGATGGCCCTCCCACCTATCTAAGCCATGTACATATATCATTCATGTTGTAAGAATAAGAAATATCTTGCAAGAGCCCAAACACCAAACTACCGCGTTCTATCGTCTTTACCACGGCGAGAGTTCTGAGGAGCCGAATTACTGTGCATAACATTCCAACGTGAACTAAGAACATTGGCAACATATTTTATTGCATCGCATGATTAATAACTAGAACTCTCTGGCAGCACTCGTGTCCCACCTTCTTACAACATTGAGTTCTTAAAAAGAAGCTTGAGGACTTACCTTACAGATCAGCAAGGCGAAGGCGGCTAATGCAGCGCGTATTCTCGTAAGAGCGAGATTTTCTTCGAATTTGGACTCCACTCTCACTTGCCTCTTTTCTACTTGCCTTCCATTCACTTCCATAACCGCTTCCGCGGTCTAGCGATCTAGACAAAGGGGTTTGATTCCTCATAGAAGTTTTTCTGTTTGGTTTGTTTGGTGGTAGAGCTTCGGTGCCCGCCTGACTAGCTTCCACCTCATACCTAAGTTGTCGCCATACTTACAAATAGCATTTTTGTGTTCCCACAATAGGGGTAAGACAGCCAGTTCCTCAGCTGATGAGCTCGCTTCCACCTTCGGCCTTATCGTCCAGGTGGGATGGGAACTTTTTTTTATATAACTAGGTTGGCGAACTCATACTGCCCACCTGATGGTAAGTGGTACCAGTCACCTATAGTACATGTGGCTCCTGTGAGGTTCGCAGCAAATCTGCAACCCTCACAAGAACCACAGTGTACGTTGCGAACTTGTGATATAAGCAATGCCCATGTCATGTAATTTTTTTAATGTTTTAGTCCTACTGATAGAACCACGGGCAAAATAAAATGCCCGTGGTACTACCAGTTGGACTACGTATTAGGACCACGGGCAATGAATGGTAAAGTCACAGTACCCACCCAGTTATTTCACTGCCATATCTTACCCTTCAAATCGGAACACAGCAATGTAATCACTGCTACTTTGCAGCAGAAATAGGCAAAGCGGAGGTACCCAATACAAACGACCCTGGTACAGTTTCCCCCTTCGGTAAACATTTAGGTACTAAGGTTTCCAAAAAATATTTGATAAGCTTAACTTGGCTTGACTAAGGATTCGTCATCTACCAACAATTTCCTTTTCAGATGATTATTAATTCGTTTGCTTAGACAATAGCCATCGTAAAGATTTCGTTTCCTTGAAACTTACAGTTGGATTGTGACGTCATTCTAAATAGCTAAAATACCTATGTTATTTTGTTAACAGTTATCCTGCCCACTTAGACAAAGTATGTTGTACAAAGTCGTTCTTTATAAGTGTTCCTCTGAAGATAAAAATAGTAATTGTATTAATATATTAACCGTACTATTGCCACTAAAAGGTGTCGTTACTTCAGTGCCAACCGAACTACTGCCACTAAAAAGTTGCATTAGTTCGGTTAACAGGACTAACAACCGATCTACTGCCACTAGAGGTAAATTTCTTTAGTAGAAATTGCAAAAAAAGGATGCGTTGCATCGAGATATCGTGTATCGAACTTATGTATGTGACAGAAAATTATTTTGATTTGCATCGCAAATGGCAAACCCATACATTTTCACGATTTTTATTATAGTGCAACAAGATGGCACTTTGCTTAGGTCAAAAAACTATTTTTGAACTTCATAGGTTTGATATTTATTATAAATGTCTGGTAGGACGTAAGTATATTCGCCAATCGCATTAATACTTTACGTTTTATTGTCTTTAATTTATTAAAACTTTATATTCTACATAATATACTATAAATAATTTATAGGTATCTTCATAATTTTACTTATCCGCTTTACTCGTATGTGTAATGTTAGTCTTTCTTGAACACACAAATAAAATATCTGGAACAGAAAAAAAAATTTTTTTAGACTTATCTTTTAAAGAGATTTCTTTCAGCCAAATCTAGCCAAGAAGTAGTGAAGCTGTAAACGAAGTTTAGCGGGGACACTCGATCCAAAAGAAAACTATATAATTATTCTCATAATTTATGCACTTAACTCAACTGCACTTAACATACTACTTAACATATGCACTTAACTCACTTAACTGGAGCGTCGGTGGCGCTGTGGACTCGGCACTTGTCTTCCAATCGGGAGGGTCCGGGTTCGAGACCGCCATGTACCACTGTGTTTTTCGTTTCGAATTTCATATGTACATTTGTCTGACGCTCCTACGGTGAAGGAAAACATCGTGAGGCAACCTGCATACATCTGCGAAAAAATTCAAAGGTGTATGTGAAGTCGACCAATCCGCACTGGGCCAGCGTGGTTGACTAAGGCCTATTCACCCTAACATAGAGTAGGCTCCAGCCCCTCGGTGGGGACGTATATAAGCTATGATGATGATGCCCTTAACTGCAAATTATTTAAAGATTGTTTCTTATTAATTTTTTAAAAATACTAAAAAGATAATTGTAATAAAACATTGTTTTCCAAAATTTTTACCCTTCATATGCCATATTGGTAACTGTATGTTTGATAACTGATTACTTAAAAAGAAATTTTTTCACTGTTTCGTAACTAGTTATTAAAGGAGAAAACATTGTTAAATTCATATTATCGTAGTCGTAAATATTGCGATTGTCATAATAATCGTGTTAGTAATAGCAACCCAAACGCCTGAGGCGAGACGATGCGACCTCGAACAGGTAAAATATTATGACCTAACAGTCCAATCACCATGCAAAAACTCACAAAATAAATGTGTACTATTTATACTAAAATCGCGTATAGCCACAAGCCAGTCCCTACCACTGGATAAACTCGAAATGTTTTCACTGTGTTACTCGAAAGTCTCGGGTCATATTTATTTTGATTACTTAAGTTAAAGTTAACTTCTTAAATTTTACAAATGCTACCTTAATTTTTCAGAAGATCACACGTTAAAGTTTATTACAACAGTTAGAAATAATAAAAAGATAATAAAACCCACAAAATCGAATCCTACTTAACTAAGAACCTTTAATTTAAAGTAAAAATATTTTTTATTGGTCAGTATAAAGCTGAGAAATTCTTAACATTTTATTATATGACGATAAAAATATTTAGCCATTAATATGCGAAAATTACAGAACACAATATAAATCAGCTTTCTATTTATCTATACACCGTGTTCCTGAGTATATGCATTACTATGAGACGAATACTAAAATCGCGAAAAAAACAGCTGCCACATAGAAAAGTGCAAGACCTTTTCTTTTATTGCAACTAAGTTGGCAAACAAGCAAACTGCCCACCTGATGGTAAGTGGTAACGGTCACCTATAATACATGCGGCTCCTGTGAGATTGGCAGCAAAACTGCAAGTCACGGTACCCAGTAACTTCATTGCCATATCTTACCCTTCAAACCAGAACACAGCAATGCAAACACTGCTGCTTTGTGGCAGAAACAGGAAAGACGGAAGTACCCAAGCTCACGACCCTGGTACAAAGTCTCCCTCCGGTTACTAGACCGAAACATATGGCACAGTAGATTTTTTTCGGGATTTCTGAGTTGGCCCCATAGTGACATTTGTTCAACTTGATGGTCTTAGAAACAGGCTTAAGTTGATGCATATCCTCAGTTAGGTACACCTTACGTAACTATTAACTAAATTGTGACCTTACATCTTGTCGCAACACTCGTCGAAAGGCTGAATCTCAGAAATCTTCAAATTGAAATATTATTTTTGTGTTGGATAGTCCATTTATCAGGGATAGGGTATATAACATCACGCTACGACTAATAGGAGCTAAACATCAAACAAAAATATTACAAAAACGGGAAAAAATGTACGACATGTTGTTATTTTCCGATATCCACACGAACGAGGTCGCGGGCACATCTAGTCTCAAATATTTTCATTTCCAACGTCAATATTCTGGTATACAAGGTTACTTTTGAAGCAGGAGCCAAATTTTTTGTGCTTGTACATACAGACAAGCAAACTGAACTACTTTTGCTATGGGACCAATTTTGATACGCGAAAAAAAGGGAAAAACGGCCCCTACGATTTCCTCTTAACCGCGAATTTTGAGTCGCGAACTCTGAGAAGAGATTGAATATATATTATTGCAAAATTATCTTGAGCTGTATTAATTTGCAGCATTCCCTGTAAAAATAACGCACATCGAGTTCTGATTTCGAGATTTTGTAGTGAGTTATGTCTATCACGCACGTTCGACGTCGACGTTTGAAAAATAGAACAATCCATATAAAAAAACTACGTTACTTTTCGCAAAATTTGTAAAAATGTAACATGTTTCCTAAAATTGTAAAACGTAACATACAAAATTGTAAATTTCATCATCAATTCGCTATAAAAATCAGCATATCGAGCGAATTGACGTTTTCAAGCGAAGGATGCGTTCCTTCACTTGAAAATATATCCACGAAACACTGATATTTTCTTTTCATTTAGTTTCACCAGACACGTTTCGCATTAGTTTGGACCGGTGCGGTGATAGAATTAAGCTTGTCTCGACCCGCTATTCCAGAATTCCCATACTATTGCCTTTTTGCTAGATTAAATGCATGCACATTTAGATATACCTACCGCAAGCCAGGTAATCATCATTTCAGTCAAGAAATAGGTACCCACTGTTGGACATAGGCCTCCTCCAGGGGTCTCAAAACCGATCACTCCTGCGCCTCCCGTATCCAGCTAGGCAATAGAACAAAATAAATAATAGTACTATCACTAGCATACTAGTAGTACTAGCGTACTATTAGTTATTCTGTGCTATTACCTGGCTTGCGGTATACTGTATACATGCGCATGTATTCAACCTTGTAAAAAAATTGTTTCCATTGTAGTGAGTAATGATCGAGTTACATGCGGTACGGGCTGCTCACACGCGCTAGGCTCCTACAGGCTTCCATGTGTGCCGTCGTATCCAGAATGACTGCATTCCTGGCGGCGCGGCCGCGGCGCGAACGCAGTCCGGTCCATAGCGACACATTACTCACGTATGAAAGCGTTCGACATCATTTAAAAACATTTAACTTAAATTAATTACGTAACATCGCTATTATTTTTGTGATTAATCAATAGCCAGTTTAATTAGTCTGCCAACAATCGACATCATTATCATCAACATTTTATTTTAAAAGTTTTTTTTAGTATAGGTACTTACTCGTAAGTGTGTTAAGGCGTCGCGTCAGTGGCGCTGTGGACTCGGCGCTTGCCTTCCAATCGGATGATCCGGGATTCGAGACCGCCATGTACCTACCAATGTGTTTTTCGTTTTTCGAATTTCATATGTACATTTGTCTGACGCTCCTACGGCGAAGGAAAACATCGTGAGGCAACCTGTATACATCTGCGAAAATATTCAAAAAGTATATGTGAAATCGACCAAACCGCACTGGGCCAGCATGGTTGACTAAGAAGGCCTACACACCTTAACTTAGGGTAGGCTCGAGCCCCTCGGTGGGGACGTATATGAGCTGTGATGATGATGACTTCACGACACAGACGAAAAATGTCATTCACGACACAGACGACACGACAAAGACATATCGCTGTAAAATTAAAATCCTACGCTACTTATTTTTGAAACAATTGGGTTTCTTTTTTGTAATATCTCTAGCTTTAGCGTGTAATATACAATGAAACCCACAAGAATGTTACACCAGCTATGAAGATGGGAATACCGATCAAGATTTAATTCGTATACAATGATTTAAAAATATTACACCAGAACATTAATGGATTGATAACCAAATCGGACTGTATAGTAGAGTGTTTAGATAATCTTACATGTAAAGGCATAAACTTAAATATACTGTGCTTTACTGAACACAATATGACTAAGAGCGACATTAACCTACTGAATATACCAAATTATAAATTAGCTACTTTCTTTTGCAGAAATAGACGAAATGGTGGGACATGTATTCTAGTGCAAAAAAATGTTAACTTTAGAGTAATAGAGACTGTTATGCAATTTAATATTCCAAATGTATTTGAATATTGCGCAATAAATTTGACTGATCATAACATAATATTAGTATGCGTATATAGAGTTCCGAAACAGGTTAATATTAACATTTTTTTCAATAATATGACAAATATTTTGGGTCTTTTAATCCATAAAAATAAACAAAAAATAATTATTTGTGGAGATTTTAATATAGATATTATCAAGAAAACTAACACATCTAAATCTTTTATATATCTAATGAAAGAATTTAATCTTAAATTTGAAATCAATAAACCTACACGACCCAGCAGCGGAACGTGTATTGATAATTTTGTTCATAATATGCGTGGTTGTAAAAGTGAAATTCTGGAGCTTGGCCTATCTGACCACACTGCACAAATAATAAGATGCCCAGTGAAAAAAACCTGTATTTTGAAGCATTGGTATATATATAGACGCAACTACAGTAAAGAAAATATCGACAAGTTTAAAGAATGCATTAATAGTCTCACTTTTGCTAGCACTTTCGAAACTGATAATACAAATGAAAAATTTGACAGGTTTTTCGATTTATTCAAACTATTCTACGACCTTTGTTTCCCTAATATAAAGTGTAAAATATAGACAAATATAAAACCGAAATGGATTACTCGTGGTATTAAACTGTGTAGTAAAAGAAGAAGGCAACTACTTTGGCAACAAAGAATTAGACCTACTAAGGAAAACGCTGATACATTAAAAACATACACAAAAAGATTTAAGAAAATTATTAAACTTAGGCAAAAATCTCTAAATAGTTTTTTTATTGAAAATAGCAAAAATAAATCGAAAGCAGTATGGAAAGTAATTAATTCTATGAAACAACAACTGCCGCAAGAGACCATCACAGAAATATATACAACGGAAAAACAAAAAGTAGTAAGCCCTAAAAAAATTGCTCAACTATTCAATGATTTTTATGCAGATCAAGCAAAGCGAATCAAACCCATTAATAATGGAAAAGGTTGCTCTATGTCTAACATGGAAAATTCATCGCAATCGATGTTTATGGAACCAGCTATACCAAGAGATATACTAACTGTAATCAATAGCCTAAAAAACACAAATAGTGTAGGTTATGACGGCATCCGGACAAATGTAATTAAAGCAGTGGCCAGTAAAGTTGCTCCTATTTTATGTCACATTATAAATGATAGTATTCAAAGCGGAATATTTCCTAGAAGGTTAAAAGTATCGATAATTAAACCGTTACATAAAAAAGGTGATAAGACAAATCTGAACAACTATAGACCAGTGGCTTTGGTTCCAATATTTTCAAAAAAATTTGAGAAAGTGATTTATGATAGACTTAATAATTACCTTGAAAAATATAATTTACTCTGCAAAGAACAAATGGGGTTCAGAAAAAATAAAACTATTAATATGGCTTTGTATAGCTTCCTCGAAAAAATCTTTCACGATCTGGACACCAATAAACCAGTCTCGGCAATGTACATGGATCTAACAAAAGCCTTCGATTTCGTAGATCATAAGACTCTTCTACAGAAGTTGCAGATGTATGGTATTAGAGGAAATGTACTGGACCTCATACGCTCTTATCTAGAGGATAGAAAGCAAATTACACACATTAAAAGAATCAATATGCAGTCTAAAATTGAAGAAACATACTCGTCTGATATACGAACGGTCGCATACGGTGTACCTCAGGGCAGTGTCCTGGCGCCATTATTATTTTTGAGCTATATTAACGACTTCCCCAAAGCTATAAAACATCAAATGAACCTGTTTGCAGACGACAGCACAGTCGTTTTTAATGAAGGAAGATACATTGACATTGAAAAGGATATGAACAATAGTCTGATATCTATTATTAACTGGTTACATAATAACAATTTGGAAATAAACTTATCAAAGACTAAAATTATGAATTTTCAACTGAGAATAAAAGAACATACCACACATGTCAGTTATAATGGACAAAATTTAGAGGAAACCAATTCCACAAAATTTTTAGGTTTATTTATTGATAACGACATGTCATGGAAGACGCAAATTGACCATATTTGTACTAAACTTCATCAGTTCGCGTATGCTCTATATATGCTTGCTAAAGTAGCTAATAATACGGCTCTTGTTGCAGCTTATCATGGCTATGTTGCTTCTACACTAAGATACGGCATTATGTTCTGGGGTAACGCTACTAATAAGCATGATGTATTTGTTGCACAAAAAAAGTGTCTTAGGGCAATGTGTAAGTTAAGGCGCACTGATTCATGTGAGCCGTACTTTAAAAAGCTTAAAATCATGACTGTGCCATCTCTCTATATTTATGAAGTAATTCTTTTTGTAAAACAAAATATACACCTATTTAATTCCGTAGAGAGTCAACGTCGCTCTAACACTCAAATTAATCACGTGTAGAACTACTTTTCTTCATAAAAGTATATACGCAAGGGCACCAAAACTGTATAATAAACTTCCAAAAGCAATTAGAGATTGTACCAAGTTTAATAAATTTAAGAATGAGCTGTCCAAACTGTTAATTGATAAAGCCTATTACTCCGTTGATGAATACCTTAATGAGAAATGGTAATTATGATAAATAATATAATTAATCATATAAATAATACAAAATGTTAGCTTAATGTTTTTTTATATAATGATCTAAAAATCTCATAATTATATGCCATCTAACAATATTGACATGAAATACTAAATGTAATAATAATCTTAATGTAGCGGAATTAATTCTATATACCTGACATAATATCAAATGACATTATTTTTTATAAGAGTACGGTTAATATTTTTAAAATGATAATATTATTTTTAGTGACGAACAATGGAGACACCTAAGGTAATAAAAATAAATATGTTGTAATCGAATAATTTCATTGAACATTGTACATCATGTATTTTTTGTTTGACATGATTTGTATTCTTGTTTGATATAATCGGTATTGAGACGAAAGTAATTAAAAATAATCTATTATAGTCATAAAATTGTTCAAGACATAAAAATAATGCTGTATTAATTAATATAAGTTAGTTATAATTGACATAATTTCATTAAAATTGACATAATTGTATACAAATGTTTAACTAGTAATATAAGCATGAGAATATATTATTAACAATAAGTTTGACTACTAGACACGATATCAAAAAAAAAATTATAATTCGTAATTTGCTATAATATGTATTGATGTGATTGCATGTTAGTTTAGTGACGAAATATGGAGATACTATGTAACTATGTAACACCTGTAATACAAACCCATATTTGCAATCAAATAAATAAATATGAAATATGAAAAAAAATAACAAAAAATAAAAACCGACTTCATAAATACTGAAGGCTTTCTAAGAGATCAATCATCGTTTAGCACCAACTTCAACATAAAAATGTGATGTTGTCTGTACCTATTCTTATATTATTTTTAATTTTTCAGTATTTCTGAAGTCACTTCATCACTTCTACTTATTTTTCCAACGGAATTGAAAGTGATTGAGCAAACAGTATAAATTTATTTTATTCTTACATAATTCGATTTGGTTGCTTAATCCAAATTGTAAAGTAGAAGTAAACATGTAAATTCGCCTAAATACAATAATTTGCATGTTTTTATTGTTTGAGCATGCCCTTTCTCGCACAAGCTAATAGAAAAACAAACAGGAAATCCCTATCGGAAATTTCGTGATAAGTTAATTTGTGTACATTATTACTGTGAGTTTTCACCAAACCGTAAATTGTGAAAGTGTGTAACAACGGATGTTCGTGCTTCTTCACTCAAAATCATTAATTTAAATCCAATATAACCATCCAACATAGTGTATAAAAAAACTCTTATTTTGTGCATAACCAAAAAAACATAATAGCCATACATCGATACTAATAAAAAAACCTTGTGAAAACTTTATGAACTAATCAAATATGCTTATATCTAATTTCTTTTTTCAAATTTATGGAAGTAAGTATTTTATTAAAACCGATTTAACAGTCACAAATACATACGAAAATTTTACGTATAAACGCCATGGCGTGTCATGCCATGCCATAGCGCTTAAATATTGTGCATGAAAAAAAAGCGGAAAAGCCAATGTCATCGAACACAAATATGATTTTGGAATATTAGCTTTTGTTTTGTTTTCCTCTTTGAAATTAAAAGTAGTGTTTAATTCGGGTGAACACACATTTCAGTCTCGAACCATTGGCATTCACTTCGTTCGGGCGCCAAAATATCTAGACTGTAATGGACGCTGTTCAGCCCTTATAAAACAATCTACTAATTTCTATGACAAACTAGTTTAAGAATATGAGAAATGAAAAATATTTGTTTATTACTCATAATCGGTAAGTAGGTCTGAATTTGCCTGAGAAACGAGTTAAAAGGAATACTTTTCAGCCCTAGGAAGAATTTTTGTCAACTGACAGTTGCTGTCAAATTATTAAAAAAAACTAGTTCTTTTTTCACATTTCTATTGAACCATTTTTATTTTTTTTGGGAGGGGGGAAAATGCATTTACGCTTTCCTCGTGGTCGAGCCAAACCACGAGGATATGTGGGACTCCCTAGGCCGTACCCGGCCCGGGCCTACCCACTAAAAACAGCAGCTCCTCCGTCGGTCACAAGACAGAGGGAAGGGGACAACAGCCAGGCCTTATTCCCGCTGACCCCCTGCCCGTGACATATCCGTTGCCGGACTCTCCGCCTAGCTCTGCTGCTTTGTGGAGCGTCGCAGAATTGCGCCGCTCAACACCCCGCAACTGGTTTTTTACTGTGGTTGTCTTCCACGCGGCCCGACGCTCAGTGCGCCGGGCCCCCGGCCCGCTCAGTGCGGGTAGCGGGTTGCCCGACGGCAGATCCCACTGGATCCACTGCCGCGCGGCGAGCCGAAGCTCGGGGAAATCCCCAACGGGCGCGAAGCGCCATGGCGAGAAACTCGCCTCGACCCTACTACCACTAGAGGTAGCCGCCGGGATCGGCTTCCAGCTTCTTAACATAAGAAGAGGGGACTTCGCCCTTCCCCGCATGAAGCGGGTGGCCACACGAAGTGGCCCGCCGGGTTGAACCCGGCCATCCCACGCCCCATATGGGGCGTGGGATCCTCTCGTCCTCTCGTCTGACTATTCGCCCGCGGCAGAGAATCTGCCGGGTAGCCCAGGGTGCACCACAAGGAGGTTGTCTGACATCGCACCCCATTTCTATTGAACCATTTTTTTTTTTTTTTTTTTTTTTTTTTTTTTTTGGGAGGGGGGAAAATGCTTTTACGCATTCCTCGTGGTCGAGCCAAACCACGAGGATATGTGGGACTCCCCAGCGGACCGGGCCTACCCACTAAAAACCCCCCCAGCAGCTCCTCCGTCCGTCACAAGACAGGGGAAAGGGGACAACAGCCAGGCCTTATTCCCGCTGAACCCCTGCCTGCGACATGTCCGTTGCCGGACTCCCCGTCTAGCTCTGCTGCTTTGTGGAGCGACGCAGAATTGCACCGCTCTACACCCCGAAATTGGTTTTTTATTGTGGTTGTCTTCCACGCGGCCCGACGCTCAGTGCGCCGGGCCCCCGGCCCGCTCAGTGCGGGTAACGGGTTGCCCGACGGCAGATCCCACTGGATCCACCGCCGCGCGGGTGAGCCAAAGCTCTGGGAAACCCCCGGCAGGCGCGAAGCGCCGTGGCGAAAAGTCGCCTCCACCTTGCTACCTTCATAGGTAGCCGCCCAAATCGGGCTTCTGGCGAAAGCCACACCTCTTCTTAAAATAAGAAGAGGGGACTTCGCCCTTCTCCGCATGAAGCGGGTGGCCACACGAAGTGGCCCGCCGGGTTAAACTCGGCCATCCCACACCCCCCCTCTATGGGGGTCCTCTCGTCAGACTATTAGCCCGCGGCAGAGAATCTGCCGGGTTGCCCAGGGTGCACCACAAGGAGGTTGTCTGACATCGCACCCCATTTCTATTGAACCATGTTCCAACTTTCTATGCAGCCACTCAATCACAGCCTAATATAAAATTGAAACAACATTTAGAGAAGTATTAATTAAATATTTTTAATGACTTTATTATAATTTACTTTCAAGTATTTCTTTAGAATAACACAGATTCGGGCAAAATCATTCATTTTCATCAATCAAAACCTTTTTTTAATTGATGAAAATGAAAAATAATGGCTGAATAGCCGGCCACAAAAAAAACTAAATAGGCGGGAAAGCAGCAATCCGATCTTTAGATGTTTTTTGGAGTTGTTGAGTTTTGTTTATACTTCCGTATAGTAGAGGTTTGTATTAACACAATGAGTTCATCTGATTCAGATATGGATTTAACGCCCGATTTCATAAGAGAAGAGACTAAAGCATAAGTTGTTGATGTATCTTCTAATATATAAAATTCTTGTGTCACAGTGTTTGCAACCGAACTCCTCCTTTACTGGAGATTTTTATGAAATTTTTTGTGTACATTCGGGAGGTCTGAGAATAGGTCGTAAACTATTTTTATACCCCTAAGTGATAAGGGTATTTTTTTTTGTCTATTACTATGGCGAAAAGTAGTTCGCGGGCACAGCTAGTCTTAATATATAAAATTCTCGTGTCACAGTGTTTGTAACCAAACTCCTCCAAAACGGCTTGACCAATATTTAAGAATTTTTTTGTGTATATTTATATTTTGAAAATTATTATGGCGAAACGCATTTCGCGGGCACAGCTAGTGTAAAAATAAAATTCACAATTTTTTTTCTTTCTCGGAACTAAATAAGTTACTTTCCCCCTAGAGTACCTAGGTACTGTAGTAGTAGAGATGTATTTTAAAGCGACTACTGTTATTTGTGATAAACTCTTAGTTTAAATAAAACCGACTTTAAAAACACTGAAAAGTTAAAAATAATAAAAGAATAGGTGCAGACTAGAATCACATTTCTATATTGAAGTCGGTGCTAAATTTTAAGACTTTCTTGAACATCATTTTTTTTATCTTTTTTGTGAGTGAAATCTTTTTGGTAAATTTAATACTCACTTAGTAATATGAACAACAAAAAACTAACCTCTATCTCCTAAAAGTTAAGGATCGTTCCATCGTCAGCTCAATTCATGACTACCAGATGCAAATACGTGAATAGTTTCGGAAAAAACATGAAACACCTTAGACGTACCTATAACATTTAAGGGTTTCCCTCAATTTTCATGGGATCTCATCATCAGATCCCGACTTTGGTGATAATGGAACCAACCTTGGGATATACTCTTTCCAGTAAAAAGAGAATTATCAAAATCGGAGTACTCTGTAAAAAGTTATGTGTGGTCATACCTACATAAAAAAAATATACGCGTCGAATCGAGAACCTCCTCCCTTTTAGAAGTCGGTTAAAAATGAAATATTTAAAGATAATATCTAAACGTCTATACTCACGAAGTATGTCGGTTGAAATCCGACTAGTTTCAGGTCCATCAGGGACCCTTCTTTAGGGAGAGTAAAGCGGTGCCGGCGATTTCGCGGCCGCGTTCCGCCTCGCACTACCTTAAGGAACCCTGGATGGACCTGAAACTAGTCGGACAGTAACCGACATACATCGTGAGTAAATCCGTCTAGATATTATCTTTAAGTGTGCCTCACGATAGTTTTAACAAGTTAAATGAGATATTATTAGTACATTTTTTATAAAGAATCTGCTTTCAGCGTAGCCTACAAAGAAAGCGACGGACGTATAATGGGAGTCTGGCAAGCACCCATAGCATTACTGAGAATCCACTATCTCCTAAAGTCTACATTGGCCTTTATAAGAGACTAGCTTTTTCCCGCGGCTTCGCTCGCGTCAAATTTCGGGGTAAGGCAACCACCTTCCAGCTGCACCTTGAACTGTACTAATTATAGATGCAGAATTATTCCTGATAACTACTCCTCTCGTCTCGCCGCGCCGCCCGCGCTCGCCTAGGTACCCGATTGACGACGATCGAGATGGCATACCTAAAATGAAAAAATATATAAGTAGAACCCTTATATGGGTGATGATATTTCACGTCTGCCACGTTAGATTTTAAAATTGTTACTGTTTTCGTAATCAGCGACTCGATAAACCACAAAAAGAATACCCATGTTGATTATCAGACTTTCTCATCACATTTCCCTTTTTTGGGGGTTGCGTTCTGTCAAAACTTAAAACACGTGTTTACTCATTTATTGATAACAGTACTCCTGTGAAATTTCGAATAAAATAGTCTGATTTTGTTTCCTCATGTTACAAACGGAGGTCCGTTTCATATCCTTAGAGGGTGGTTTTTGAAAAATCCATTCTTAGTGCTCATAGCCCTTAGACCTCATAAGAAACCTACTTGTTAAATTTTGCATCTTTAGACCCGAAGGTTTGGGCTGTACGTTGATATGTGAGTCAGTTTCTTCTTTTCCATATTAAGAAGAAGATAGAAAACGATGATGGTAGTTCACGACGGCCAGGTTGGATTTAGAAATCGTTATTGTTTTTGTCACCAGCAACCCGATAAACCATACAAAGGATACCCATATTAATTTTCAGCCTTCGACACCCCATATCTCCCATTTAAAAGGGTGAATTCTGAAAATAACCAAAAACAAGTGTTGACTCATTTATCGATAGGAGTACTCCTGTGAAGCTTCGAATAAAATAGTCCAACTAATCTTGTTTCCCCAAACAAAATTTGGAGCCCCATTTTAACCCCTTATGGCGTGAATTTTGGAAAATCCTTTCTCAGTAAATCTCATAAGGAACCTACGTGCCAAATTTTAAATCTCTAGACCCGGTGGTTTAGGCTGTGCTTTGATATGTCAATCAGTCGGTTTATTCTTTTATATATACAGATATAGATAGAAGATAGTAAGTAATATGTAGCCGAGACCTATATTTAATAAATCATTTTTCATCCCGAGCCCTATTATGTAGAGAAATTTAGAGATTTTACAAATATCTCCAAAGTATGCGTCGGAGTTTAAAAAATAACGAAATTTTGGATCCCTGTCACACCTCGGACACTCCATACAACGTTCGCAAATCAATTACCTATCACTACTACTTTAGCAAATGACGCTTGCACACGCGCAAATGTGTGCGTGGAATCTAGTAGGGCTGAGTGCGCGGTTATCAATCGAAATGACGCGAGAAGTGCAGTGACTGAAAGAAAGAAGAAAGAAAATAGTTTATTGGACTGCCTTCTCTTTTACCCGAATAGCGCTGTCTCTGTTATCGGCCGGCGCTCGCGTCTATTCGCCCGAGCGTTCGCGCGAGCCCTTATGTATGTATCAGTGATGTCTACAACGAAGTGCCGGGTGGGATGAGGTAATTGAAATGAGTGCGGGGAGGTGAGTGGCCGTTCTGTACGTAGTACTATTATCTATTCTGTGTCCCTGTGATACCCAAGAGATATGTCGGAGGAATCTAATGTACTTATGAAAAATGGTAAAGTGTGAGTTTGATAAAAAAAATCATATATTTTTCCTTCTGGCACTGGTTGCATTGCATTTTTAACCGACTTCAAAAAGGAGGGGGCTGTCAATTCAGTTATGTTCGCTACTGTGTAACTTCGTTGATTGAGAGCTGATTTCTGTGATATCGCGGGAATGGCCCCATTTAGATACTGGCGGTCCGGTGCTTTTTTAAAGAATCGACTGGAACAGAAGTAAGGGTGTTTGCCTTGGTTTTTTGGTGTGTCGTTTATATAGATAGTCTAATTTTGTACAAATTTTAGACCTCCCTTTCAACCCCGTAGAGGGTGGATTTTGAAAAATCCATTATTTTTGCACTTGCATAAATCTCCAGCCTAAATCCAACATTTGGAAATCCTAACTTCAAAACTGACGGACTTTCATACAAACTTTCATCCCCATTTTACCCCTCAGGGGTGGAATTTCCAAAAATTATTTCTTAGTGCACCCCTACACCTCATGAGGAACCTACGTCACACCCCGGACACTCCATACAACGTTCGCAAATCAATTACCTATTACTAAGTACTACTTAAACAAATGACGTTTGTATACGCGCAAATGTGTGCGTGGAATCTAGTAGGGCTGAGCGCGTGGCTATCAATCGAAATGACACGAGAAGTGCAGCGACTGCCTTTTCTTTTACCCGCATAGCGCTATCTCTGTTATCGGCCGGCGGCGCTCGCGTCTACTCGATGAACGTGAAGTGTCGCCGCGCCCGAGCGATCGCGCGCGCCCTTGTTTATGTGTCAGTGATGTCTACAACGAAGTGCCGGGTGGGGTGAAGTATTTGGAATGAGTGCGGGGAGATGAGTGGCCGTTCTGTACGTAGTACTATTATATCTTCTGTGCCTACGTGCCAAATTTGGAATCTCTAGGCCCAGTGGTTTGGGCTGTGCGTTGATATTATCAATTTTCACTCTTTGACACCCCATATCCCCCTTTTAGGGGTTGAAATTTGAGAAATCCTGAAACAGGTGTTAACTTATTTATCGATTGGAGTACTCATGTGAAGTTTCGATTAAAATAGAGCAAGTAATCTGGTTTCCCCATACAAACTTTGGAGCCCTTTTTCAACCCTTTAGAGGGTGAATTTTAGAAAAATCCTTGCTCAGTGCACCCCTTCACCTCATAAGGAACCTACGTGCAAAATTTGGAATCTCTAAGCCCAGTGGTTTGGGCTGTGCGTTGATATTATCAATTTTCACACTTTGACACCCCATTTCCCCCTTTTAGGGGTTGAAATTTGGAAAATCCTGAAACAGGTGTTAACTTATTTATTGATTGGAGTACTCAGGTGAAGTTTCGATTATAATAGAGCAAGTAATCCGGTTTCCCCATAAAAACGTTGGAGCCCTTTTTCAACCCTTTAGAGGTTGAATTTTAAAAAATCCTTTCTTTGTGCACCCCTTTACCTCATAAGGAACCTACGTGCCAAATTTAGAATCTCTAGACCCAGTGGTTTGGGCTGTGCGTTGATATTATCAATTTTCACACTTTAACACCCCATATCCCCCTTGTAGGGGTTGAAATTTGAGAAATCCTGAAACAGGTGTTAACTTATTTATCGATTGGAGTACTCATGTGAAGTTTCGATTAAAATAGAGCAAGTAATCTGGTTTCCCCATACAAACTTTGGAGCCCTTTTTCAACCCTTTAGAGGGTGAATTTTAAATCCTTTCTTAGTACACCCCTTCACCTTATAAAGAAACTACGTGCCAAATTTGGAATCTCTAGGCCCAGTAGTTTGGGCTGTGCGTTGATATATCAGTCAGTCAGTCAGTTTCTTCTTTTTTCTTTTATATATATAGACTAGCTTATGCCCGTCACTTCGTCCCCCCCCCCCCCCCACCATTTTTACACCCTTAAGGAATGATTTCGGGGATAATACTATTCTTTATCCTTCCCCACAATTCAAACTATCTCCATACCAAATTTCATTTAAATCGGTCATTTATATCCGTCTCCTGGTGCTAAGCTACCCCCCCCCCCCCCCCCCCACCAATTTTAAACCAAATCGGTTCAGCCGTTCTTGAGTTATAAATAGTGTAATTAACACGACTTTCTTTTACATAATTATATAGATTTATACGAGTACTTTATGCTCCCATGAATTTAGCCTGCGCCTAGTGCGCCATTTTCACTTTTCACAAACATGCGTAAGTATTCTGGCACTCATGACTTTGGGGTCATTCATTTCTCAGTTTCTCCAGATCTATTCCCAGGGGACCGTGCCACAGCTTTCTCAATTTTATACTACTTCAGTTTTTATTTCTTTCTAATTTTAGTTTTTATTTCTTTCTCATTTTGGTTTTTATATTAGTTTTGAATTATTCCATATAAAAACACCCGCTCAGTCTCTAAATATCATGTTTATACTATAAATAGCTTAACTAATAATATAGACATTGTTACCTATATCATCCATAAAAACCTCGTCTCAGCATCATTAGCACACAGGCCGGGCTGAGACTGCTCAGTGACCATCGTTTGACCTCTGCCTCGCAAGGAGATCCAATAAAGAATTCCGCCATTTTGAATGCGATAAGGAGACAGCGATATGCTGAATCACCAATAATAAATTTAAAAGCATGCGACTGGTCATTGTAAATGAATAAATGCTTGCTTGAGATCTGGGGCCATATTCTGCTAATCTTAACGTTATTATGGGGTTTTGATAGCGTTTCAATAAAACTGCCTTTGTCACTTTTATACGCGTTACGGTGCAATTTATTCGTACTATAATTTCTTAATAAGTCAATAGTGACAAATGTTTTAGTAAATTATCGGTTAACCAACAATAACTGTCTCAGAAAGCAATGCTATTGAAGCGTTATTAATAATAATAATTTATTTAATTTCCGGAAAACAATTACGTAAATTCCACACACAATTCCACATCTTAGAATTTCACAAGAAACCTATTCTAAAAAATCATTTTATTGTGTTACATCCGCAGCCGCACTAGTACAAACTGTGTTACGTATAGGACTTGCAGCGCTCTCCCTAAAATTTATATAATAAGCACGTTGCAACTGATGACATTGACACGCCACAAATGCGTTAACGCTAACAGGATTAGGCCCCCCTGATAGAAGGTACCTAAGAAGGTACCTTCTATCAGGGGGGCCTAACGCCCGGGGGGCCCACGAAGGTATTCTGTTTATTTAAGATCAGACGTATACTTGCCTAAGTTTATTATGATTATCAGACAATAATATCCACCATAGTTAAGATAACGTAACGATTTCTGAAAACGCAGAACACAGTATAATTGTTCTGTGCTAAGCAAAGTTCGCTATTGTTCCCCACCGAAATTGTAGGTAAAAAAAATTGAACTCTTACCTTCTCGATATGATAAAACAGAAAATTTAGCGATTTGTTCTACAACCAAGATGGCAAACAAGTGAGGGACATAAATAGGTTCTTTCTTTTTCGCTAATAAGTCGATAATAGGTCAAATCGAAAACTTAAAAAAAATGACTTTCAAAATACCACGCGATGATTTGTGTGTTAATTTGACGTACCTAAAAATCACACAGCAAGCTGTTAGCTGAAGCGATCGTATCCAATTACAATGAAGACACCACAGTTTTATTTTCGTCTTATTATTATCATTTATATACCTCTAAATTCACCACAGGAAGGCTCCGTACCGTTGTCGTCTGCATGGGTACCTCTATGCTACCTATTTCTACCCCCAAGCAGCGGTGCTTGCATCGCTGCATCGGTTTGAAGGGTTAGACAGGCAGTGATATTACTGGGTACTGTGACTTGACATCTTATGTCACAAAGTAACGCACATTGGCGTCCTTGTGGGGGTTATAGATTTGCAAGTCTCACGGGAACCACGTGTACTATAGGCGACTGTAACCACATACCATCAGGTTGACAGTAAGCTTGTTTGCCAACTTTGTTGTATAATAAAGAACATAATAATTTAATGTCTATTTAAAAGACATTGGTCATGGACATTACAATAATTATTACTATTTTAAATAAAAATATACGAAAACAATGATACCTAGTACCAGAACCTGTGTTTCAGGCGAAGGAATGCATATAATTGTTTAGAATTGTAATAACTCAGAACAAACTATAAAATATAAAAGTGATAATTAACCTATTGAGCTACATCCAAATACACAACGACGATATTCTACAAGTCATAAATTCTTAAGTATCTCTTCTGAATTATTACCTATTGCTAAGTTTATTTTGGAAGAATTAATGTAGCAATTGTCTGTGGACCATTAAATAAAAATAAACTTGGATCCCACGGCTATTGGGCTAAGTACAACCTAATATCATCACGTCCGTACTCCCTCGTTACGGACCACGCTCACGACGTACAGGCCCAAATTCTTGAGCATCGAAGAATACACAATTAAGGGCTCTTATCAAAACACCTTTCTCAGCCGAGGCCAGTTATTAGGGCTACCCACGCGAGAAAGGGACAGGTGATAGACATGTAAAGAGTGACAGAGACGACACTGAACCCGTTAGGAAAGTGCCGAACCAAACTACTACATTTACGCATGACGTAGTGATGTGCTTAGTCGATAAATTTGTAAGTTATTTTTTTTAACAAAACTTGTTGACGAACTTGCTGGTTGCCCACCTGTACGTCTAGTATGAGTTTTGATAGTTTCTGAATCGAACGATCGAATAGTTTTGTTTTCATACATTTCACACCAGAGCGCCTCTATCGGAAACTATAATGAACTAGAATTGACAGTATGAGTTACAAAGTAATAAACTACTCGATCAATAAGTATGTATTCGAATAGTGTGGCAGTATGAGTTACATATTTGACATTTGTATGACAGTTTACTCGAAAACTATTGTAGTTTAGGTTCTCACCTTACATTTTTATGTGAGTTTGGTACATAAAAACGTTTTTTTGTGGTTCTAAACACTAAAATTATGTCTGCACGGTGGTACTTTGCATGGAGGGCCATGCAAGACGAAATAGCGCATGAAGAGAGCTGTGACCATAATTTTTAAGCCGTATCTCCGATACACACTTTACTCAGCGCTACCGCCTTAAATCACCATTCCTTAAAAAAGTGTTAATAAATACACAAAATTTTACCGAGATTTTTAATTCTATTTTCAGTCCTAAAGTGTTTAACACAATTTATTATCATTAAAATAAATTGCGACTGACTTGTCCGCGACATTATAAAATAATATAATTTACAACAAATAAAAACTAATGTTTTTCTTTCATTCAACTCGCTTTAAAAATAATAAAAAGGGCTAAGAAAACGCCACAGTGACAGAATCGCGTGTCTCTTTCCATTCACATGTGTGTAAGAGAGATATAAATATATAATGTGAAGTTCGTCTAATCGAGTAAAACTAACTCGCTATCGTTTAAACGTGAATTCGAAACGAGCAACTCATACTACCTTTTACATCGTAAACTGACAGTTTGGCGAGCTAACGAAAACGATTGTAGTTTACTCGTTTTAAAAACTCGTACTAGACGTACTGATGATGAATTGCTACAGTCACTTATAGTACACGTGGTTGTAATGGGACACTGGTAGTACACTATTGGATTTGCAAATTCAACCCCTAAAAGGACCACAATGTACTTACGTTGCCAACTTGTGACATAGGATGGCAAGTCATGGTACCCAGTAATTTCACTGCCTAAATAACTCTTCAAGCCGGAACACAGCAGTACCAGTATCGCTGCTGCGGAGACAACTCAGGTATTGAGTCTCCCTGTAGTAAATCTAGGAGAGGACTTTGATCTCTTTTTGTCATTTTTTAATGTGAGCCTAGCAAATGACACTATTTCGTCGACCTAATGGTAAGTGGGAATTGAATACAAAGAAAACTTTCTTTAATTTTTTTCAATCAATATTTCAAACAAACCATAAGTCACAAAGATTTATCGATATGTTACCTACAAATAAGTTGAGCTGTTAACATAACCGCGGTAGTGTTGTTCGTTTCCGTATATATTACAAGCCCATCGTTCGTTAGTTACCTACCTGTAGAGTGGCAATTTTGTGACAAAATTTTGGTTGAATCTCTAAATTAAAAAAAACTGTTCCTTGAGTACAGAACTTTCATATGAACAGATAAAATTTCGCAATGCCTAATAAGACCATACTCATTGTTTTTTATTTCTTCGACTACAGGTGATACGATTTTCTTTAAAATCTAATTTGACTTGATTGGTCTTAAACGTTCTCCCATAACTGATAATGCCGTAATTAATAATAAAATCAGCTAGCGAATTGTAAAGCAATGATACAAGATGGCCCAAAAGTAATATCATACATTGCTCTAAGCATAAGTACATAATGTGAATTGGCTACCATTTTGTTCGTAATGAAAAAAATTTGCTCTGTTTTCATGAAAAGTTTATCGCAAAACAACTGGCTCCGTATTGACAATTTCTTCTTTAATGTTAGCCTTCAAGAATTGTAAGGTTTATGATTTTTTGTGGTAAACGCGAGATTTTAAAAAGCCCCAAAGAAAGAAGTCTAGCACCATTAGATCTGGTGACTTGGACGGCCAGTTAAAATCTCCCAAACGGGAGATCACTCGGCTCAGAGATTGGTCTCCCAAAATCTCCATCATTGCCTGAGCCGTGTGAGCAGTTGCTCCGTCCTGCTGGAACCAACAATGCTCGAAATTAATTCTGTATCAACATCTATTGTTCTTAATTCTGTATAATATCTATGCTAAAGCACAATGACATTTTGATTCCATTTGCAAATATATGGCACATTCACATTACGACATTAATTTTGCACCTTGTAGTATTTGGTATGGTATTCTGTTTAGTGACATTATCTATATTAGCTAGATGCTCCAAGTCTGTCACAAATACTTGAATATTTGAAAGCCAGTTTTTGCTATTCATTACCAAGTTAGTACAGAAGAGAGAATACACGCTGCACTGGTAAAGGAACACCATCCTAATTAATTTTATAATAATTACAGTTTACTTCACGGGACCCAGGCCAACCATATCTTCTGATCGACGGACGAATGTTGTTGGAATTCTAATATTATTTTTACTTTTAAGTAATGATGTAATGTAGGGTTATACGCGGTTTTAATACTGTTTTAAGCAGTCATGATAAGGGGACAGGACTATCGATAAGCAACTATTATGACGCCCATCCCTACTCTCATCTCTCTTCGTTGATAATGTGAGGCTTACCTGACGCAGCCCGGTGCTGACTCACTGAGCAATCCACATCCGACACCCGGGGCCATCTCATCCCTTAACGCGACTTTAATTACACAGCCAGCCTCCGGTAGCACCAACTATAAATAATACTGATGCATTTATTTTATTTGGTGCCTTCACATTGTACTAACGCTTCATCCGAAAACGCTTCGCCCATGTTGATGGCATTCACAGATGTTTTCCTATGAACGACAAAAAACAGGAGAACGTACATAACATTTTCGGACATTTTCCTTTTGTACGTCGGAATAAATAGTACGTGAAAATAGTATTTAGTAAAAACGTAAAAATTCCGTTTTTAACTAAAAAATATTTTCACGTATTTATTCCGACGTAGAAACGGAAAATGTCTGGCGATCACATAATTTTCGACATTTACAGGAAAACATCTGTGTTTGTGATCAGAAGTTGTTAATAAGACGGGAAATGTTATATTTCCCTTTTTACAACTTATTACTGCAGTTGTAACAAGGACAATAAAGTTACTTGTGATGGCCCTTTCGATAGCTCTAAAGAAGTAGCTGAATCTACCAATTGTCTTCCTTGAGCGCCAGACGGCGCTACATAGACTGTTTATATTTCTTTAAAATTTTAAAAAAATATAATTCATTGTCCCAATTTGTTGGAAAAAATTAAATTCAAAGTAAGTACCACTTATATCCTCTCGTTCGAGTGAAATATTTTATGTTGACTATGACCGTACAAATTACTGTCAGCATTCTTTTTTCAGACGTGTTCCAAAAATTTTTAATAAAAAATTATCAGACATTGACCCTTTTACACTTACATTAGCTCGTTTTAAAAAGCAATAAAAAGCAAAATTGTAATAAACATTTAAAATTTCGAACTGCTTTACTGTGTATGGCGTTGTTGATTTGATTTTCATATGTACATTTGTCTGACGCTCCTACGGTGAAGGAAAACATCGTGAGGCAACCTGCATACATCTGCGAAGAAATTCAATGATGTATGTGAAGTCGACCAATCCGCACTGGGCCAGCGTTGTTGACTAAGGCCTAATCACCCTAACATAGGGTAGGCTCGAACCCCTCGGTGGGGACGTATATGAGCTGTGATGATGATGTTATAATGACTGTTTGGTGCCCAAATAAATAAATAAAATAAATAAACTACTATAATCGGATAGTAGCAAAATGACAACTTAGAACTGCAGTAGTAACAAAGAAAATTAAATTACGTGTAATACTACTACTAGTAGTATTACACGTAATACGCCAAATAGAGTATTTTCCCGTAGTACAAGAATCCAGACTATAAAGCAGAAGTTGAATACTATCTTTCATTTGCACGAGTACTACATATTCAAATTAGATTAATCTGTCCGGATTTGCGCGCGTAAGTAAATTTGGTCTTATTTTTTAATAATAAGATTTTCGCTCTAGCCGGTACTCAAAGAATTATTCCCTAACTCTTAATTGATGAGGAGTTATAATTTCCATCGCCAGCTTACCGAAGCAAATTGAAAGAATACAAACTAAGAGTTAATACGAGCCTATCATATTTAAAGAATATAGGGGTTAGCCCTATAAGGCAGGGATCGTTCCATCCCCAGCTCAACATGATGGAAGAATCCTTGAAAACGCAAATAGTATCTCCAGAATAAAAATATGAAACTCGTTGTGTGTACGACGTACGTGCCTTTGAAATTTAAGGATTGCCCTCGTCTTTCTGGGATGTCATCACCAGATTCTGGCTTGGTTACGATAAAACCACCACAGGAGTATAATCATTCGAATACGATAATAACGTATGATCCTTCGAAAGAGTTTTGAAAATAAATTCAACATTTGGCAGAGAATTCAGTAAGCGGACATACCTACGAGTACATAGAAAATAGATACAGTCGAAAATAAAACCTCCTCTCTTTTAGATGACGGCTTAAAAATATTGAGAAAATGTCCCTATTGAGAATGTACCAGGAGAACAATATTTGTATAAGCACTATAAAGTGCGTTAATGTGTTCACCACGAAATTAATCACCAAAGCGTTTGAACGTAAAATCTGAATGAATATGACGCAATTTTCGTTACGAACGAGGGCTTCCCGTAAGACAGGGAAAATAAACTCCGAAGGTTCCTTTATATTTTACAAAACAAATTATTCATAGGATACTTGATGTTGAACGCAATGTTTTGACGCAGAGTATTGGTGATATGAAGAATCTCTGTCTGTGGGCGATAGATTGACTGAAAAATATACAATTATCTATATTTGGTAATTCGATTTTAAATAATACGGATGCTTAGACATATAACAGATTCTGTCAAAATAGCAATATGGAAGACGAAAACTATTAATAAGTACAGAATATGTCCAAAGTCAGTTACAGTTTCCGGCATGACACCCGCGCGTCCTCTATGGCACAAAATCTGCCTCCGCAGTCATCAATGAAATAATCATATTCAATATTTTTATATTGCTTTGTTCAACTCAACTTGTACTTTGGTCCTACGAGCCGGATCAGCTGAGGAATTTAGCATAGATCTCCTAAAATCCTGAGTTCGGAGTTAGAAAAGCATCGTATGAACTAATCATAGTAAATACAGTGAGCTGGCAATGATTTGTATGTCAATCTGTCTAGATGCTTCTTAGACCAGGCACCGTTGCGTGACATGTCTGTTGGAGAACACACACAATCTTCCTCTATACCGTCTCAACAATTAGCTGGTCAATTAATCATAGCTGGAAGACGAATTGCCGAGAAATTAAATACGCATCGGGTCAAGTAGTGAAAAACGATATGTAGACGTAAGGTGAGGTTTAGACGGTCAGTTTCAGAATTTCGAATTCAAATCACTTCCTCGGCAGAAATAACAATTCAGTGTAGCTTGTTATTTATATTTCTTTAATTAATTTTGTCTGTTAACTTTCCAGAATATTCTAGGTTATTTGAGTCACATTCACCCCAAGAATAATGCCAGTTTTTTTTACATACGACATGGGAGCTCTTGGCCTTCATCTCACCTGATGGTAAGTGATGATAAGGCCGAAGGTGGAAGCGAGCTTCACCTGGACTCCTCAACAACTGAGGAACTGGCTATCTTACCTCGGTCGGTACACTTGGTAAGACAGGGTGGTCCCGGTAGCTAGCCAGGCGGGCTCAGAAGCCCTACCACCAACCAAACCGAGCAGAAAAATATCTGATTCCATGGAAAATCGAACCCCGGATCTCCCGATCAACACCCAGCAGTCTCCACCACTAGACCACGGAGGTGGCCAAAAAGGTAGTGGGAAAGGTGGAAGGCAAAAGATCCGGCGAGCGATCACCTACCCGCTGGTCTGACCAAGTGGCCACACTAACCAGACTCCCTTTAATGACCGCCTTAAGAGAAGCCAAGAATCAAATTCCATATACGTTTCTGACACACAAGGCCATAGACAACCTTCAAGGACACGACCTTAAGCAATGAAGAAACCGACCAAGAAGATGTTATCTTTTAGAATCAGTTGTGCATATTTTGAGCGCCTGCAACCGGAGTCCATTGCGGTGCCGATGAAAACAGAACACCAACACAAGCGTAATTACAGCG
Organism: Schoenobius gigantellus; assembly: GCA_963935595.1. Lineage (NCBI taxonomy): Eukaryota > Metazoa > Arthropoda > Insecta > Lepidoptera > Crambidae > Schoenobius > Schoenobius gigantellus. The sequence continues at coordinate 43,273,769 of OZ012544.1, read as the reverse complement.
TCCATTATTTAGCTCCTCCACGTGCCGGGGATGCGATGGTGATGATGACCCTGGCCTGTTAGTACCACTACTGCCCTAGGTGTGAGGCAACGCTGTTCCCAATGGGATTACAGGACTTGGCACATAGTAATCAAAGTAATGTGGGTGATGGTTCTTGGCGATGAAAGAGTAGACAGGACCACCTGCTGACAACAGACCCTAACTTTTTTAAAGGACTGTAAGTGGAATTGAATTTGCATGATTTCTTCCATTAATTAGCTGACTACAAAAATGGAGGAGGTTGAGCTGACAATGGAAGGTTAAATCCTTTAAGATTAAGAGTTAGAGGATAGTTCTTTTAATATCATGATCACGTATTGTCGCGTGCTTGTATTCCTTAAAGTTGCTTCGATGAGTTGTATTAAATTCACAAAAAAATGGAAGCGATGTCAAGCGATGATTTCCTGGAAAGTCTTAAAGTGTGTATTATTATAATATTTTTTACTTTTTGTATTGTAGTCGATTTTGATTTTTTGTAAAAAAAATCTATCACACAGATGCCCAATTATGTCTCCATTTGCGTGACGTAGGTTAGAATAACTAGTTAAATATAGGAAGCAATCTTCCTAGCCTCCAGTGTGTCCCTGCCGTGGTCACGTTGCGTGTAATTGGCGAGTCCCGCGGGAAGCAGGCGCAATTGCTTTGGCCTTGCGCCCACTCCTGCGCATCGCACGCACGGCATTGAAGTCGGACCGTATTTGCATTTATGCGGTTACCCCATAGAACTCCTCACCTCTGTCTACCAGACGAAAAAACTTCATCTCACGTCAAGGGAGAAAGGCAGAAACGTATATTCGATAAACCTTCGAGGGGATACCGTAGCTGCTAGGCTGGAGCTGGTGAAGGTTTGGGAACGTATAAGATCCGTTCTTAATCTATGGTGTCCGGTAACTAACGGTGATTTGGAGATATCATCATAATCATCATCATCAACAACTCATATACGTCCCCACTGAGGGGCTCGAGCCTACCCTAAAGTAGGGCGATTAGGCCTTAGTCAACCACGCTGGCCAAGTGCGGGTTGGTCGACTTCACACACAACCTGTAAAGAAAATCTTTCTTCACAGGTGTGTGCAGGTTTTCTTTCCTCACGATGTTTTCCTTCACCGTAAAAGCGTCGAATAAACGTAGGTACATATGAATTCAAAATTTGAAAACACATTGGTACGTAGCGGGGTTCGAACCGCTACCTCGCGATTGGAAGGCGACAGCCTTCCAATCGCTACGCCATCGACGCCACCGACGCTTTTTTGGATTTTTTGGATTTAGAGATAGTTTGGACTCAAATATCCAACAATAACGTCTCTCAGCTGAAACAAAATTGGTAAAAATTTGGAGAAACTATGAAAATTTTCCTTGAAATTCTTCTGCGGTTCAAAGTCAAAACATTATTATTTCTGAAATAAGTGCACAAAATTAATATATTCCGAATAGTACGCCTGATCAGTCGCCCTAAGGTTGAAATTCAGTTTCATGTCATAAAACAAGACGATGATCCTTTAAATGTTGGATGGATCTTTTGTTGAATTTCTCTTGCAATAACAGCTAGCTACCAAGCTAACCTTAACGATATCTTGCTTACCACTTTCCTGGCCACCGGTACCAATAGTCTAAGGCTACATTAAAGAAAATGGGACGAATTACTAAATGAAAAAGAAAAAATTTCTGGGATTTCTTGCTTGCCGAATAAGCTAAGAATGACACTAAGAAGAAGAATGACACATTGATGACAATACAGGATTACAATCAACCGTTTAAACCAAAAAGATTTATTTTGATGCTATTTCACGCGCTAGATATGGAAACTTATGAAATGAACGATAAGATATCAAAGAAATGTTTACTAAAATTGTTTAATCCAACCTAGCATCTATTCCATGACAAAAGAAAATCCGTTAACATGACCTCTACTTCCACTGGCCGAAGACATTCCGGGCGACCATAAACTCGATATTGTTCAATTTGAATTGCTAAATGCCTGCTGTCGCTTGCGCAAGAGCATTCCACATCATTCGGTGCCCTCCGATAGTGTCATTATGTAACTTGGATCAATGACCACCTCCAGTACTGTCCCGGTCGCAATTCGTGTCCTACTCTCTGACGTAATCTCCGCTTGACTCAGGATTTTGTGGTTTTGTTGATAGACGTGGGGACTAGTTATTATAAAATTTATTTGCATTCAATTTGAGTTTTTTTGGATTATTGTGTGTGTTAATGTGGTAAATCGGATTATTAACTAAAGTCTATTTTAATAGATTTATTAAACAGTAGTATACTGTCTTAGCTTGTTTCTTTCTTTAGATTTGTGGCAACTTCATTAAGAGCGATAACGACCATTACTAAGAGACCACCTGAAAGGATAATAACAACACAGACATAAAACAATTTGTATGATTAGATAGGTCATAATTTAATTTGGTTAAAACATATACATATTTACATAACAACAGTTTAAAGACATGAACATCCTATAAGGGCTAGTTTTTAACCGACTTAAAAAAGGAAGAGGTTCTCAATTCGATGCGTATGTTTTTTTTTGTGTATGTTACACAATTACACCGCCAATTGTGGACCGATTTTCAAATATTTTTTCGTATTCTATAGAGTATACTCCAAGGGTGGTCCCATGGTCACCAAAGTCAGGATCTGATGATGGCATCCCATGAAAATCGAGGAAAACCCTTAAATTTTAAGGTGTGTCCAACGTGTTTTGTGTGCATGTTACGCGATTGTGGACCGATTTTCAAAATTATTTTTGTATTCGATAGAGTATACTCCTAGGGTGGTCTGAAGATCACCAAAGTCAGGATCTGATGATGGGATCCCATGAAAATCGAGGGAAACGTTTATTAAAATGTTTCTTTCACTAAAAAGATTAAAATTTATTATACACTTTATTGCTTAACAAAATACATTTTTTTTTAAGTTACAAGTAGTTTGCAAGGGCGGACTTATCTCTAATAGAGATCTCTTCCAGTCAACCCATAGTGTGTGTGCTGTATCAGAATAATGTGGTAGGTAGGTGTATCAGAATAATGTGGAATAATTTCACTCACTAAAAAGTTAAAAATAAAAAATATTTTACAAAAAATAAAAACCGGCTTCAAAAACACTGAAAAGTTAAATATAATATAAGAATAGGTACAGACAACATCACACTTCTATATTGAAGTTGGGGACAAATTTTAAGACTTTCTAGGAGATCATCGTATGGCACCGACTTCAATATAGAAGTGTGATATTGTCTGTACCTATTCTTATATTATTTTTAACTTTTCAGTGTTTTTGGAGTCGGTTTTTATTTTTTGTAAAATATTTTGTTTTGATACATGCTCAATTTTGACTAATAACTAATGTTTGGTAGCATAGTTAGTTTATCGATCAAATTGCTTAAAAATATGTCAAATTTTAAACGATTTGACAGATAAGTTAACAATTTGTTAACTGCGTAATTGTGTTACCGTTACATGGTTAAAGTTGACCGTATAGTATAAAAAAAATAGACCTAACTTGAATAAACTCTTAATATTAATGGGTTTAGGAATATAATTAGGAGGCAGAAGTACTTAATCTAATTCTGCGTCTGCGCAACCGTCATATCACAAAAACAATGATTAGTAAGTAGGTACCTTGTCATGTTAAAAGCATAATCAATCACTTCGGCTTAAGCAGAAGTTGTCATATACAATGAAAATGTCAAACTGCAATGTCTACCATATGACAAGGTTCTAAACTCCAATCCCAGAAAAAGTAACATATTAATCTGGGACTTTACTACTGTAAATTGTAACATACCTATTACAACGTGTGGCTCAGTAGTTTTTCAACATTCATCCATCGATTTTCAAAAACTTTCGCATGCATTATTTATTAGTATGTAGAATGAACATGTTACTGCATCTTAATGCCAAGCAAAACCTGTTTCGACTGTAATGGTGTTCCTCCGTCCACTTCTTCGCATAAGTAAATTTTTAAATGTTAAAATTTGAATAAATAAAGTTTTTCGAATGCTACTAAGTATAACCTTCGTGAAGGTTATATACTTATTTTTAACAGACTTCAAAAAAGGAGGAGGTTCTTAATTCGATGCGTATCTTTTTTAACCGACTTCAAAAAAGGAGGAGGTAATCAATTCGATGCATATGTTTTTTTTGTGTATATGTTTCCGATTTTCAAAATTCTTTTTGTATTCGATAGAGTATAGGTACTCCAGCGGTGATCCCTTTGTCACCAAAGTCAGGATCTTATGATAAGCTCCTAGGAAAATCGGGGGAAGCTCTTAAATTTTATAGGTACGTTCAACGTGTTTAATGTTCGGAAGAAACATTAAACTTTAATGTTTCTTCCGAAACTATTGAGATATTTACGTCTGGTAGTCATGAATAGAGCTGATGATGGATGGCCTTAACTTTTAGAAGTTAGAGGTTTGTTAAATACAACAGGCACGTTTTGATACTCTTTTTTTTTATTGCATAAAGTTGGCAAACAAGCAAACTGCCCACCTGAGGGTAAGTGGTAACAGTCACCTATAATACATGTGGCTCTTGTGAGATTCGCAGCAAAACTGCAACCCCCACAAGAACCACAGTGTACGTTGCCAACTTGTGACACAAGATGTAAAGTCACAGTACCCAGTAATTCCACTGCCATATCTTACCCTTCAAACCGGAACACAGCAATGCAAGCACTGCTGCTTTGCGGCAGAAATAGGTAAGACGGAGGTACCTAAGCAGACGACCCTGGTACAGAGTCTCCCTCCAGTAAATACAATTACGTATTGACAGTTTGTCGTATACTTTAATTATCTTTTTAGTGAATTTGCTGGTGAGCTGGCATTAAATAACTTAAAAGACAAAAATAAAAAAATACAAAAAATAAAAACCGATGTCAAAAACACTGAAAATGTAAAAATAATATAATAAGAGGTACAGACAACATCACATTTCTATATTGAAGTCGGTGCCAAACGATTATCTCTTTTTTTCTTTTTTTTACGAGGGGAATGCGTTTGCGCACCGTCCAAGCTCCCGCAGGGGCAAGGGTGTGTGGGACTCCGCAGCGAGCGACTACCCACTAAACCCCTCGATATGCCCTCTTTGGCGCCTAGCGCAGCCACGTCCAAAGGACGCGCCGCTGCCGAACGAGGTCGTGGGAACCCTTACAGACCGACCATAACCCCGTCCGCGGCACCTGCCCACCAATGGCGGGCCCCTCACGCCCTCTCCAAGATGGAGATGGAGAGGAGTTCCCGGGGCATACTCCGGGTGGTAATTTTTTACTGTGGTTTTCTTCCACGCGGCCCGACGCTCAGTGCGCCAGGCCCCCGGCCCCGCTCAGTGCGGGGTAACGGGCTTGCCCGACGGCAGACCCCACTGGATCCACCGCCGCGCACACGAGCCGAAGCTCAGCGGCGCCAAAGCGCCGACCCACCGCAAAAAGCGGCCACGGTGGCCACACGAGGTGGCCCGCCGAGTAGCACTCGGCCATCCCACGCCCCCCTCATGGGGGCCGCACAAGTGTGCCGAAGCCACACGCTGATCGGGTCAGCCTCAGTCCTTGGAACAACGACACGCCGGAGCTCTACGAGTCTCCCAGCCTCGGAACAACGACATGCCGAAGCTCAACAAGGACCCGCACCAACCCGATCAAAGGGGCAACGGCACAAGGCGCAACGCGCCATGACCCGCGAGCAGGTCCCCGGGCGACACACAACCCCATCTTCAAAAAGAAGGGGAGGTGTCGCCCCACATGGCCACGTGAAGTGGCCCGCCGGGTTAAACCCGGCCACACCACGCCCCCTCCACGGGGCAGCTGTCAGACTCTTAGCCCGCGGCAGGAAATCTGCCGGGTTGCCCAGGGTGCACCACGAGGAGGTGTTCTGACATCGCACCCCAAACGATTATCTCCTAGAAAGTCTAAAAATTTGGCACTGTCTGTACCTATTCTTATATTATTTTTAACTTTTCAGTGATTTTGATGTCGGTTTTTATTTTTTGTAAAAAAATTTTTATTACCTACATATTTTCTCCTTTGATAATATTTTTACAGAATGAATGTACTGAATATAAATGACTGAATGAGCTCGGCTCTTGTGCTCTTTCTAATTGTATGGCATAGTCACAGATAATATAATACTACAGTAATTTTCGTCAAAAAATTGATGAAATGTGTCAGAAATGTAATTTATGGATTGAACATACAATACATCCCATTCACTTCAGTCACACTCAAATAATTAGTGTTATCGATCCCCTTGACATTAGAGCCCTGTAAAAAGTTACTGGATCACTTCTCAATCTATATAAGATTTGCTTTTTAACAATTATGTTTCTTCCAGAGACTGCTATCATACTATGGATGGCATTGCGACATAACTTCATGATAACGGGATTGACAATGTAACATGATAACGACCTGATATACAAGCTATTTGGGTCGACTCAACGCTAATGAGGTTCGAAGACGACTTTAAAATAGGTAACTATTTGATAACTTACTCAAAAATATTATATAGTTAACAACAAATCATGTAAGGTATATAATGTACTATGTATGTAACAATAACTGAAATATGTATATTTAAAAATGATGTCAATACAAAAAATTAAGGTTAGTGATATCATCAGGAAGAGTTCTGCCCCCGTTATTGTAATTACAGTAAGTCAAAAAAATTGAATAGCGGGAAATCGCACTTTTGTTTAAAAAAAATTAAATTGATGCATCATATTGAGTATAGCAGATAAGTCAGATATTTAAACAGATAACAATAGATAAACTTGCGTAGATTAACCCTAAATATAATTTATTTGTTTAATATTAATTTTTTTTTTAAATCTAACGAAATGTACTTTTTATATTTACCACTTCTATCAGCCCAACCAACACTTTCTTAAACATATTTACAGTAAGTCGGTAACATACTGCAAATATACTTAACGAAATATCCTGTTCATGCAAGTTACTGTAAATATGTTTAAGTAGTATATAAATACCTCTATATAAAGAAATGTGAATGCCCAAAAATCCAGTGTCTGTTCCGCAATCTTCAGTTTACGTTCACGTTCGTATGTAAAGATAGTAAAATGATGTGCAATTAGTCAATCCTACTAAAAAAATCAAGTTTTACCGACATTTGCCAGGCACTAAGTTAATTTACTCTAACTTTATTTATTAGTTATTAGAGCTCTCATACAAAAGTCAAAAAACAGTCTTATTATAACAGCCTCTATTTGTTAATAGTATCCCCAACAATTATTCAAACAGTTTTATAATTATTATAGATTTCAACAATCACACTCTTAGTAATATTTACATTCTAGTCTCACAAAATTTTACCTGAGTTAAAATCTCTCACTTATTTAAAATCATACGAATATTAGTCTTACTAATAATTAAAACAGATAATTTTCGACTAAATAGTACAATCACATTCGTGAAACAAAGTTAAAAAGTCTTAAAAAAGTTAAAAGTCTTACAAATAACTTGTGATATTTAAAAAAAATTAAACCGACTTCAAAAACACCAAAAAGTCATAAATCATCACCGTTTTATATTGGAGCTGGTGTCAATTTTTATTTATTTTATGAAGTTAGTATAATTATGCGTATTAGAATTTAAGTCAAGGCAAACACCAGAATAACTTAAAATAAAACGTATTTCTCTCCAAATAGCTTTGAAATAATTATTCCCGAAATCCAGAAACCTTCCGTCATCAGCTCAGTAACATGACGTGATGACTACCAGACGCAAATACCTGAATATGTTGAGAAAAGACACGAAACACGTTGGACGTGCCTATGATATTTAAGGGTTTCCCTCGGTTTGACTGGGATTCCATCATCAGGTTATGACATGGTGACAATGATACCACCTCGGGGATGTACTCTTTCGATAACATTGATCGAGGTCGAGGGTCTTGGTCATTTTAATCTTTCCTAAATTTTATGTTAAAATAGCCTCTTTCTGCTTTGATATATGTGATGACTTTTGCTTTAAGCAAATACGAGGTGAAAAATATTGAATCTTGTGTTGCGATATAAATTCATCAATTTCATCATAACCATAAAAATCTTTATAGTTCATTTGTTTTGCGATAGTTTTTTTGCAACTCACACTTTTTACATGAGCAATATATTCGTCAAAATCATAGACTTTGGTGTCACGCAAGTTTTTCTTAACTTGATGATGAAATTAAGTTACTGTTTATAATATTTACTAAAAAGACAATAAATAAAGCCCAGTTACGTTTAAATAAGACGATAAAAAAACATAAACATTTATTTACAGTAACTATCAACTTTACCGTTAGATTGATAAAATAACTTTGTTTTTATTTATAACATGTATTGAGCATAGTTACAGTAAGTATTATGCGCTCACTTACTTACTTGAAGTATACTAACGGATCAGTTTTATTTTTTTATGAATTACTTAAACTATAAATAGAGTAACTATACTTACTGTAAACATGTATAACGAAAATAATAATAACAATCTACAGTGCCTTTAGTTACGGTAAATACTCGTATGCCTGAGAAAATCTACACTAATATTATAAAGAGGATAACTTTGTTTGTTTGGTTGTAATGAATAGGCTCAAAAACTACTGGACCGTTTTTTAAAATTCTTTCACCATTCGAAAGCTACATTATCCACGAGTAACATAGGCTAAATTTTATTTTGGAAAAAAATAGGATTCCGTAAGATATTTGGGTTTTTCGGACACAAGGTGTAAAAAATCAACCAGAAAAGTAACTTATTTTGCGTACTGTTTGGTTGTAATGAATAGGCTCAAAAACTACTGGACCGTTTTTTAAAATTCTTTCACCATTCGAAAGCTACATTATCCACGAGTAACATAGGTTCAATTTTATTTTGGAAAAAATGGGGTTCTGTAAGATATTTGGGTTTTTCGGAGACAAGGTGTAAAAAATCAACCAGAAAAGTAACTTATTTTGCGTACGCTGCCTAAACTATAAAAGATAGAACCATAAAATGTTCTAATTAATTGTAGACCTTATAAATATCTACAAAAAAGTCCGCGACACACTATACCTATCTATGTCGAGTGAGGCACAACAACCATTTATTTATTTAACAATCTTGATATCTTTTTTGGACTACATTTAAACGCATTTATTTTTCTAATGCTATTAATAAATTATCAAAATAAATTATTTCATCACTAAGTACAGTTTATGTAGATAATATTTGGTCTTTGAATGATTAAAATTGGACGTTTGGTTTTGAAGTTATGGCGAAATTAAAATATTACGATTTCTGCTGCACGGCCCGTTGCGAAGTGAGCGTCACCAAGGCGGGGGTGCGCGTGCGGGAGGTTATGGAATAAAATGGAGGAAAAAATTAAACATTGTGTTAAGCATTTCGATGGCGAAACGCAGTTCGCGGGCACAGCTAGTATTAAATAAAACATAATTTTTATACAGTGAGTCTACTTACTGCCCTTGTTTTAACGAACGGTTGAATCTTCATAAAACTTACTGTGATTGAGCTTAGCGTAACTTTGTCAATAATTAAGATATAAAAAAAATAAAAATAGTGGTATGTAGGTCTTGATTTCAGGATCTCGGTATTGTAAAAAAAGTCATAACACCAGTAACACGACTTACTGTATATATGACAACGGGGGCAGAGTTGGTGCTTTGCTTTTTTTAGTCACACACTTTAATATATTGTCTATTAAATAACATAAAATAATTGCATTAAACATATAATAACAATTGACATTATATTTTATAAAAAGTATTTTTATATTATTTCAACACACTTGCTCTTATTACGTCGTAATAGTCTTAAAGTAGGTCTTATTACCTTGCATTTAGACCCGTTATTCAGTATATTAAACACGAGTGCTTTTCACTTTACATAATCGCACAAGTGCGGTAATCTAAACACGACAAATTCTAATTTGTTCAAGATTGCAAAGTAAATGTACGGTATGTCCAGTACGCATTCTTAAATTAGTCGCTTAATACTTTTTTTAACACGACTTTATGCGGCTGCCAATTGGAAACAAATGAACAGCCTACTACTGGTTACTTAAATATTAAATTAACAACGACATTTAAAGACAAACATTCAAAAACAATAATTAATAACTATAACTAAAATAAATTATAAAAAATTCACACAAACTTGTTTTTTAAAAACTAAAATATTCGGTTTATTTAGTTTTGAATTTTGGCTGTTTGGCCCTGTGGTTTAGCCCTTGTTTGTTGGCTGTATGAAGAGTTTAGTTAGCCACGCCCGGGCAGCGCGCGAAAAAAAAAGGCGCGCGGCATTTTCCCGCAATTGAAATTTTTAACGTTTTTGTTGTAATTGATTATCCACAAATATATCGAGTCCAAGTGAAGAAGAATCCATATTATTAACTCCGCCGGAAATAATTATGGAGGCGCAAAGCGCGAGTAATAGTTTGTTGCCGCCAAAGTGAAAGGATAAATACTTGGCGGCATACGATACTTTCATGCAGTGGAAGATTAATAAAAAAGCGAAGTCATTTTCAGAAAACTATTAATACCACAAGATCTTTTATTTTCCTCACAAGTGTGTTGAGAAACGTCGTATGATACACGCGCGCATTGGTCATTACGTACTCTGCTTTCTTGTCGCGCTCGCCTACGGCTCGCGCACAATATCGCCTCGTACGCAATGACCGCCATAGCGCGCTCGTATCATAATGTACTATTATGTATGAAAAATAGATATCTATCAAAAGGCTTTATCAAAGTCAAAGGCTCAACAGATTATATTGTTTTATTAAATAATTTTAATTATATTATTAATAATGCTGCCAAATATTTTCTTAATTTAAGTGACTTAAAAATTCTGAATAAATGTAAAAATAAGTTAGGTAAGTGTCCCTAAAAGCTCAACAGTATTATTTACAAGATTAAGATTACCTCCCCATGCTTCTGTTTTTTATAATGATGTTCCAATCCCTGAAGCTAATGAAGCAAAATTTTTAGGTGTCATATTGGACAGCAAACTTACAGGATTACCTCATGTTTACTACATTGCCTGTAAATGTGAACGTCTTTTGAATATCTTACGATGTCTGACGGGTGTTTGGTGGGGTGCTCATCCTACTACAATGAAACTACTCTATAACGCTCTAATAAGAAGTTTGCTTGATTATGGCTCCTTTTTGTTGGAGCCATGTAGTGTAGTTGGCCTAAAAAAGTTAGATAATATACAATCTAAAGCCCTAAGACTTATACTTGGTACTATGAAATCTAGCCCTATTAATGCTCTTCAAGTGGAGTGTGTTGAACCTCCTCTTCAACTTCGTCGACAACTGTTAAGTGATAGATTTCTTTTTCGGGCTCTTCAGTTCTCATCTCATCCACTTCGATCGAAACTACATTTACTTCTGCAACTCATTAACAACTCATATTGGTCTCATAAACAAACTCCATGCATCATTATAAGTTTCCAAAAGTTCCTGTCCTTAGAAGCTCCTATGCATTCATCATCATTTTTACCTTTATTTTGCTGCAGTTTTGATGCATTAATTTTATCTCCATCTGTAATTTATGATTTAAATTTATCTAAACGTGATTCATTTACTGAACAAAAATTTAATTTCATGTTGGATGCAAACTGGCCTGATTGGCATCATATCTATTCTGATGCCTCGAAGAATGGTGACAATAGCTGTACCGGTGTTGGTGTCTATCATCATCAATACAAAATTGTTCAAAAGATAAAATTGCCCCCTAATTCTTCTGTTTTTACTGGTGAATGCTTTGGAATTTTTAAATGTATAGAATATGTTTTAATCATGAAACTTAAAAAAACAGTTATTTTCTGTGATTCCAAAAGTGCTCTTCAAGCACTAGAAAAAATTCCTTTTAAGAATAGTTCTAATTTATCAGTCATATTTGAATGTAGAACTCTTTTGAATAAATGCTTATTAAATGGTTTGCATGTTCAATTTGTTTGGATACCTAGTCATAGTTCTATTATGGGAAATATTCAAGCAGATAAAATGGCAAAAGATGCTGTGATGTGTGGTGATTTGTTTCCATATAAAAATTATTGTACTGATTTAATAACAAATTTTAAAACTGATCTTCACAAGTCATGGGATGTGTTGTGGGCCTGCTCTTCTCAATTGAAGGGCAGGAACTATAAAACTATTCAGCCGTGCATTCCTGTTAAGCCTTGGTTCTTACGTATGAATCTAGGGAAAAAAGTTACTAGTATTATTGTAAGAATGAGAATCGGTCATGTTTGTACTCCTTCACATCTAGCAAGACTTAACATAGTAAGCAATAATTTTTGTGAGTGTGGTGAGGATGTTGGAGACTTAAACCATTTATTTTTTGCTTGCCGTTTAAAGGACCATAACACTTTCCTTTCCTCTTTGTTATCTCTCCATGTCCCTTTACCTCAGTCCATTAATTCCTTATTATCTCTTAGCAACTATGATATCTACCATACTATATCATTATTTATTTCCAATAATAACATCAATATATAATACCTATTTATTATTACTATAATTTTAACACAACTTTCCTGATCCTTTGTCCGTCGCATCTTATTCCTTTCCTATTCATATCCTATCGTTTCCCAACCTTCGTTCATTAAATAATGCTGTCATTGGCTAATGCACAACACAAGCCGTAATTGAACTCGACATTGGCTAAAATGCACAAACCGTGCGAAGCCAGAAGAAAGAAAAAAAAAAAAGTTAGGTAAGTATTAAATATGTCCGAATTCCAGATTGCATAATGTTGACCTATTGACCTATTTAGGCCCATTTGTTGATTTTTTTTTGGAAATGTAAAAATACCATTAAGTTAACGGTATTATTATAAGAGAAGTAATTAAATGTTTAGCAATGATAAAATTTGGTGAGCCACAAAAAAAACAGCATTTAAATAATTTGGTCGGCATACAAAGATTTTGTTTGCAATTTAAAAAATCAGGCAGCAATCCTTGTTCCGCAAATAATTTTGATAATGGTCAAAAATTAAATCATAAATAGGCAGCTTACAAACATGAGTTTGCATAATAAACATTAACTACTTGGTCAGCAAGATTTCATGATTGATCAGCAGAGAAAACATGTCTATATGCAGTGTATTTGATTGGTTTGCTTAGTTAAAACATGGTGAGCAAAATAACTAATTGGATTGCACAAAATAACTAATTATATTTTACAACAATAAAAAAATATTTTATTAATTCACACTTCTATAAATAATACATACCCAAGCAGAGAGTAAATAAATTAAATAATATTTGTAAGGAATGCGCCCATTTTGCGCATGACAAGTATTTTTGCTACTTTTATATGCAGCTCAAAATGAATTTTTTTGCTTACTATCTGAGTGCTAACCAAAAGTTTTATTAAACAGGAGCAGCCCATTGCAGCTTATATAATTAATATGCTGTACAAAAATAATTACAGCCATCCAGAATGACAAAAATTGCTGATTGATTTTGGAATGTTTGCTGGCCATGAGTTGCTGATCAATTAGCTATTTCTGCTCACAGATTATATTTTTCTGCTCACAAAAATATGAATACTATGCTAACCATTTAAATAACACCCATAATATAATCTTAGTCCAATGACGCACATACACAGTATAAGGTTCATAATTTAATCACAGTAATCGCCAACGTCCATACCACGTTGAAAACACCGGTTCTCGTCCGATCACCGAAGTTAAGCAACGTCGGGCGCGGTCAGTACTTGGATGGGTGACCGCCTGGGAACACCGCGTGATGTTGGCTTTTTTGCTTTTTTTTTTCTTTTTTAATTTTTTTGGAAACTAACTCTAGTTATAAAAAACTTTCAGACACGATTTTTCAAAATTAAACTATTCTTTCTATTTGCAAATTTCAAAAGCCTTAGAACATTACATTTTTCATTGCAGTTAAGTATTTTTTCACAATTTGCAAAGATTTTCCGTATTATGTGTAATGTGTAATCAACAATGATACAATCCCAATTGTATGAAAGGACATGTTTTTTATTCGGCATCTCTGTTCTATTATCAGGTATATTCATCTCAGAGTATCAATCACCCTATTCTCTGAGATTTCATATGAAATTGAAACGCAAGGAAATTTTAGAGATCCCCAGTTTCATGTCCATGATGGCAGGCGCGGATCCAGCTCTCAAGAAAGGTTGTGGTAGCAGAAAAATTGGTCAAGTGCAAATCGATATAGTGAAATGTTTACAAAACATTTATGACGCCCTGATTAGGATTCATTTTGTTATTAAGGCATTGGATATAATATCATCAGGCTTTCGATCTCAATAGAGCGGGAAAGTGTGACGTCAAAGTCTATATAAGGGTTGTGGGCATGCTCATCGTGCCCACAATGGTGGATCCGCGCTTGCTGATGGCAACAATGAATATGAACGTGATAAAAAATATAAACCGACTTCAAAAACACTGAAAAGTTAAAAATAATATAAGAATAGGTACAGACAATGTCACACTTCTATATTGAAGTCGGTGACAAACGATGATCTCCTATAGAAAGTCTTAAAATTTGTCACCAACTTCAATATAGAAGTGTGATGTTGTCTGTACCTATTTTTATATTATTTTTAGCTTTTCAGTGTTTTTGAAGCCAGTTTTTATTTTTTGTAAAATATTTTTTATTTTTAACTTTTTAGTGAATGAAATCTTTTTAGTGAAATAAACCCTAATTTAAGAAGCATTTCCCTCGATTTTCATGAGACCCCATCATCAAATCCTGACTTTGGTGACCTTGGGACCACCCCAGGAGTATCTATACTCTATCGAATACAAATAGAATTTTTCATTACTCATACTCTGAAAGTAGGTCTGAAGTTGCCTGAAGAGCGGGTTGAAAGTAATACTTTTCAGCCCTAGGGAGAATCGTTTTCAACTGACAGTTGTCAAATTATAAAAAAGAAACTAGTTCTATTTTGACATTTCTATTGAACCATGTTCCAAATTTCTATACAGCCACTCAATTACAGCGCGGTGTGAAATTGAAATAACATAAAGTTAAGTATTAATTAAAAAATATATTTTTTAAATGGCTTTATTATTATTTACTTTCAATTATTTCTTTAAAATAACATAGATTTGGGCAAAATATTAACCATTTTTTCAATGATGAAAATGAAAAATAATGGCTGAATAGCTGGCCGGCCACAAAAAAAAAGCGGCAAAAGGAAAGCGGCAATCCGATCTTCATTTGTTTTTTTAAGTTGTAAGAGTTCTGTTTATACTTCCTTAGAGCAGAGATTTGTATTAACATAATGAGTTCATCTGATTCAGATATAGATTTAACGCCTGATTTCATAAGAGAAGAGGATAAAGCAGAAGTTCTTCATTTTATAAAATAAAATTCACTTATTTTTCTTTAGCCAATTCATGTTTTTATTTTTACTTTCCTCGTAATCGTAATGAAAAGCACAGTGTTTACCTCGGGTTAAAGACTTATTTAGTCCCTCGAACTATAGGCGCCCTCGCTGCGCTCGTGCGCCAATCCCCGTCTCGGGACTAAATAAGCTACTTTCACCACTAGGGTAACAATGTACTATTGAAAATCGATCCACAATTGGCGGAGTAATCACGTAACATACACACAAAAAAAACATACGCATCGAATTGAGAACCTCCTCCTTTTTTGAAGTCGGTTAAAAATTCCTTGCGAAATTTGTTTCTATTTCCGAAGCTTTGTTACGTGTCGAATCGTTGAACCACAAAGACACTGTAATTATTAATCATTAAAAGCTTGTTAAAAACGCGAATGAGACTAGCAACTTGTAAATGTTCCCTTCGTGTATTGACTTGACTTGGATAGCAATAAAAAAATTGATACCAGATCAAGTGGCTAAAAAGCCTCAAGTGATGCGCTTCCATTCGAGACAAACATAATTGTGATCAAGATTTTTATGTGCTAAAAAGGATATGCATAGGAAAACGTTCAGGGATAAAGGAATTTGGTACAAAACTCTTCATATTCATCGTATTCCTATGATAGAAAAGATTTATGACCAATGAGATAGTCACAATGTTATAACTTCGCTCTGGACATATTCCTCTCAATTTCTTTTTGGATGTTTGATAAGCTAAGTAGATTCACACTTCAAATTCAAATTCTTTATTTTAATAATTTATGTCATAATATAACATCAAATTCTGACAAAATTGATAATAGATACATTATAACGTAAGCCTGAACTAGGATTTCAGGCATTTGTACACATATACACATAAATAGGAATAATAGAACCATGTAATAGCATTCTGGTATTTCCTAGTCAAATCTTGTCAGTATCAAAATATACCAAGGGTGACAATATTTTGGGTGACAGAACCCTTTCTAAAAAATAATGAAAAAAAGCTATTATGGCGACATTCAAGGTAACGAACTTCTTCCAAGAAAAGATTTGGCAATATCTATTCTATTCAGTAAAAAAATTTTCACGTTTTAATTTAAAAACTCGTGTATTAATTCTGCTGACCTTTCATGGCCAAACCACAATATGTATGCATGACTTAAATTAATTCGGTATGCTAATTCGGTTAACTAATTGGCGTATCAATATTTAACATTGAGAAACGTATTTAGTAAGCTGATGGCATTTGGCTTATTGAATATTATTTCCGGAGAATTTTATATTTTATCAAAGTGAAAAATACCGTGGTCTTGTGCAGATGTATTGGGCTGACCCTTTGTTTCGAAATAGATCCGTGGTATTAAAAAACTTTTTAACAAAAAATTGAACCACCGAAAAAACTAAGAAGCAAAAACACTGAAAGGTTAAAAATAATATAAGAATAGGTACAGACAACATCACACTTCTATATATTGAAGTCGGTGCCAAACGATGATCTCCTAGAAAATGTTAAAATTTGTCACCGACTTCAATATAGAAGTGTGATGTTGTCTGTACCTATTCTTATATTATTTTAAACTTTTCAGTGTTTTTGCTTTTTAGTTTTATCGGCGGTTCAATTTTTTGTTAAAAAGTTTTTATTTCATATTTTTTTGTGACTCATCTATTAATTTTACAATCAGTGAGTGAATCATCAATCATCCCCCGTTTTTGTCCCTTTAGGGTTGGAATTGTTTTTTCAAATTTATATGGGACCACCCTCGGGGTATACCCTTTCCAATAAAAAAGGAATCATCAAAATCGGATCACTCTGTACGAAGTAATGCGTGGTCATTGATCACAATTAGTGAGTAAATCAACAATAATTTCCAGTTTTCCTACCCTTAGGGTAGGAATTTTTTTTATAAAATTTAAATGAAACTACCCTTGGGGTATACCCTTTTGCAATAAAAAAAGATTCATCAAAATCGGAGTTCTCTGTAAAAAGTTATGCGTGATCATACATTTAAAAAATATATATACGTGTCGAATTGAGTACCTTCTCCGTTTTTTCGTCGGTAAAAAGTGGTAAAAAGGCTGAACCTTCTCTAGAGACAAGCGTCAGTCAGCTACTGTGAGTGAATAAGCATAATCACATTCTGTGGTGTAGTGTCTTCATCGCAAAATCTGCACATCCCAGTTGGTTACATTAATTCAGACTTTGATCCCTTATTCCCATTAAGGGTAGAATCTCCCAAAATCGCTTTATAGAGGATGTAAGCAGTACAGAGGGAAGCAAATAGCCAAATGTTCATGTACCAGCTCAAGTAATAGTTTACGCTCAGCGATGGTGAATCAGTCAGTCAGGGAATAATATATATGTTCGCAGGCGCACACTCTAAACTCAATGAAACTGACACGACAAAAATTGTTTTTATTGTATAAATTCGTAGGTAGGTAAGACAAGCATTTCTATACATAAGTTATTATATGTAATCTAAATAATATATTTAAAACTATATCTAAATAAAAATCTATTATTGTAATGTTAGCATTTTAGAATAGGAGACAAAAAATGACACTCCGAGTTTCTTGCCTGTTCTCCTTAAGAAAACTCTTAATATCCAAGAGTCGAATACAATTGGAATAGGTTGACTCTGTTGAGTCTTCTGGAAAAGGGTCTCCCGAATTCGGAATAGGTGGTAAAATCTACTTTTTTCAGTTGTACTGAACGTCAATAAGTACTTGTAAAAGTGAATGCAGATCTACTCAATAAACTTGACCGACTTCTAAATAACTGCATTCGATTCGTTTATAATTTAAAAAAGTTTGATCATGTTTCTGAACATCGGCTGCGTTTGAAATAGTTGTCTATACGGCAACGTCGGCACGTGAGAACTTTGACTACACTCCATTCATTACTTAATAGTCCCAACAAGCCCAGTTATCTTAACAAATAGTTTTGAGTTCCTATGTTCCTCACATGATAGATCTCTTCGTTCTACCTTTAATGGTCTCCTCAAATGCCCCGCCCACAAATCTAATATCATACACTCTTCTTTCTTAGTCCAGTCAATCCTGTTATGGAATGTTCTCCCACTTGACGTCAGAAAGTCATCAAGCAAACTAAGTTTTAAAAAAGAAATTACGAAAGCTGTACCATGAGAATCTTTTTACACCTGTTGAAATATTGTTTGGAATTTCATTTTCGTTTTATAGTTTTGTAAATTAATAGTAGGCAAATATATATTAGTTTATTTTAATTATAATATTTATGTATTAGTATATTATGTATAATATACCATTATCCAGATCTTTTTCCATATAAAGTACCTACTACTAGGTACTTTACTACATCTACTTCCTTTTCTCTGCACCACCCAAAGGTTGACTGGTAGATAATGCCTTTGGCATTAAGTCCGCCGTTGTACACAATTTGTACCGGAAGTTTAAATAAATAAATAAATAAAAAATAAACAATGTTAAAGTACATAATATTGAATAAAGGTTTTTTAATCTAAACTCAATGAATACACACATAAAATTACATGTCCCAACTGACTTATTTGTATGTAACGAATAAACTCAAAAACTACTGGACCAATTTCAAAAATTCTTTCACCATTAGAATGCTACATTATTTCTGATTAATATAGGCTACAAAATAATTTTTCCTACGAGAAAATATAAAATTCCTATGGGAAAACAAAAACAACGTGGGCGAAGCTGCGTAAAGTAAAGCTAGTTCTTCCATAAGTTGCTGCCGAGCACAAATTGTGAGTGAACTACAATTAATATTCAAACGATAATAAAATGTCACTGGATACCTCCCTGAAATGAGGTAAACAGCCCGATAATGGGCCGTGAGCTGCTAATCCGACGTGGATGGATAGCGCCCGTTCCGAGGCGATTTTTTTTGTGGTGCCTTTTAGAACGTGGGACCGGACTTCGGACATAAAAATGCAACGATCGTACAACCGCCCATAGCAAAAACCGAGCCTTATTTCTTATGCAATAGGTCTACAAATCAGTTGAATGTTTGAATGTTAGAGCTTACGTTAAACGAATACAATTAAGGCTTTAAAAATGTACGTGCCTCCTTGTGACTACCTTTTTTGGCAGACCTGCTTAGCTGGACTTAGAAGTACGTAACTTTTTACATTAGGTTTTGAACTGTTTCATAGGATTATTAATTCGAATTATTTCCGTCGGTGGGCGTCCACCAGCTGATATGGTGATGATAGGATTATTTCTGAGCTTAGTATCTTCCTGAAAATGAAATAGGCTTATATCTAGAGAGACCGGAAGGGGTGTCTTAGAATCCGTATAACATAGGACGGATGCCGATGTGGGATACAACTTACATACTGGCCTCGTCACATCTCCACCGAACCATGATGAATGCAGGAGCAGCAGCTGAAGCGAACGAGAACGTGAAAATTTGAAAAATATAGCGGTCTCTGTTCTGAATATTATTGCAGCCCATTTGGCGTAAAAACTCTTTGCTTGGTCTGTGGGGCCTATATCAAAGAAGCTTATGCCACAGACGGAAGAGTAAGCAGCTTCTTTGCTCAATGTATTGGTTTAGCAATTCAGTAAGAAATCGCTACCAACGTCTTCGGTATAATGCCTCTGGCGCCATTTTTTATCTCATTTAGATTTAATTTATTTAGTAATTTACATCACTTTAGTACAATTGGATAGTTTAGCTGAGAATTGTTATTTTTATTTTAATTACTTAGTTAAATATTGTAGTTCTGATATGATGTATCATAATATTGTTTAGTTTGTGATAAACTTTTGTACACACATACATATAATTCACTAGCTTGGTATTCTGTCTTTAAGGGTCACAGTACCTACTACTAGCGCCGCCATTCGTTTTTTATTAATTATCATAAATTAAAGACTTTTCTACATAAAATAAATCAGTCAACTACTCAATACAGATATTTCAGAATTTTTTGAGCTATTCAGGCATAGATTAAATGTATAGGAATAATCATAATCCGAATTATTGCTTAAAGTGCACTTTTAGCAATAATTCGGATTATGATTATTCCTAGTAGTAGGTAGTACTGTGCCCTCTTAATGCCTTCATGCTCACAGTCATGTCGACGGGCACTTGTTACCGACTCGCCAGCCTGCCGTCAGGCATAAAGGTTCTTTACTTTTTTATGTATATATTCTAAATGTCAATTGTCTTTTGCAGAGTTTGACATACTTTGCCGCTCTCTTCGCTGTCCACTTATTATTTCACTCTCTCATTCACTGGCGATCAAATTACAATCGATGTTTCAAAATTCAATCGAATGCCCCTATGCCACCCCATTACATGGCCACCCCTCTTAACCAGACATTGCATGTAGAAACGTTAAGGGCCTTACATACAAAGTACAGACGTCTACCAAGCGTTGTTTACTATGTTTTGTGTCATTCCTTCTGATAAAGTTTGACTTCTGTTAAAATAAACAGTAAACGTTTATTAGTAAAGGGGTAAGTGTGTGCATTCATCATCATCATCATCATTTCAGCCAAGAGACGCCCACTGTTGGACATAGGCCTTCCCCAAGGATCTCCGTAACGATCGATCCTGCACCTCCTGCATCCAGCGGCCCACCAACACTGCGTCTCCCTGAACGCGGCCGCCACTCGAGGACCTTTCCGCCCCAACGGCCGTCAGTCCTACGAGCGATGTGTCCTGCCCACTGCCACTTAAGGTTTGCAATTCTTGTATGTGTGTGCATTACTCCGTACCGTTAAGGAATATGAAAAAGTTTTAAGTGCCATCAAAGTTCTCTATGATTTGTTGTTATTAAAACTCTATATTCCTGCAGGCAACGGCGTGATTTCTCGACAGCCCCAATCAAACGGACAGAGAGCAATCATTAACAAATCAATACGCCGTAAACACCGACTAGTTTCTATTGCCCTCGAATCACGACAACTTAATTTTCTCACAAAATCTCGCCCTCGCGACAGCGTTTTCGATTCCGAGAACCTTTCGATCCAAACATGTCTTGTGCATTACTCACGGTGTCACAGAAATGTGACAATCGACAAAAAGATAGCAATCTGAAATGCGTCTTAGCCGGAACTCTTAGAACGCATATTTGAGTCATCGCCCAAGCTGATGACAGTCAAACCAATAGCATCCTTATGTCGAAGCGCTCAATGGCGAGGTTGCGGCATTAAAGCGATTATTTAAGGCTTTTTATTTGGAAAGTATAATAAAAGGAATAGAAAGGTACCCACAAACACTGACGTAGTTGCCAAGTGATAATGACTTTACGGTGTTGGGGTTAAAGCGTAGACTGGTCTGGCAGGGTCCAGGCATTTCGCGAGGAGGGGATCGCAGAGGTCTGACGGGTTCCGTGTTACTCGCGCCCCCCGCTCCCCCGGACGTCTGCGCCGACGCAGGCGAGCCGTCTCGTCCAAGCAATTATGTGCATTAACTCGCTCAGGTTTCCGATACTCCTTATTAAAACACAATTTATCAATGTTGTTAGCGCAGTAGTATTGAACAAAGGAGTGCTTAGATTTTTTGTTACGCGTCTTCAGCATACGAACTAAAAGATCCTTAAATCCATTTGAAAATATTTTCGACTTCTTATGATGTTCTTGACGAGATACGGAGGTATGGAAGCTCCCTGTGGTGGACAAGTACCCCTTGGATGCATTTATTTGCATTTATGAGGGACACTTTTAAACGCATTACGAATAATACTTATGAATGTCCAGTGACATTGCAAAAGCAATCTGCCCTCGCAATTTTGCCTGTTCTTCAGCCTTGTGGTCACTGCGTCCACCGCCAGTTCATATAATCTACTGCAATTGTTTTTTTTTTTAATATATTCTAAAGCTTTTAAAAAAATGTTATTTTTTTCACGTCTCCTATCAGAGCTTCCCAACTAACTCATCAGGATTTAAATTTTTCATGGAAATTCAACATTTCTAAAGCTCCCGTATAAGTGCTCAGGCCGAATTAAGAAATCTGGATAATTTAATCAAATCAATTCAAGACTTTTCTTCAATTTCTCTTGTTCGAAATTTGTTTAACGTTATCAAAGAATGTGCAAAGTCGCAAATTGATGAATCTATCTACTTTGAGTAGAAAATTCAAACAATAATGCAATCACATTTCTTAAATTGATATTTACCTTGATAAACACGTGATAGTTAGATGAACCTTGACCAAAGATAAAAGTACTGTTATCAGAGCGAGCTGCGTCATTGGTATCAAGTTGTTAACAGCTTATGTCGGATATTGAATTAGAGGCATGAGTATATAGTCGTATATCACATACGTAAAAAGAATATTTTAAGGCAAAAACAATATAAAAATACACACAACATCACATTTTTAATCGAAGCAACCTGAGTCAAGGTACTCAAGGATCATTCCATCGTCAACTCAGTTAGAAGCTCAGCTCATGATAGAAGAATCTTTGTGATGATGCCTACGAGACACAACTACCTGAATAGCTTCAGAAAAAAACATAAAACACGTTACCCGTGCCGATGGAATTTACGGGTTTCCCTCTATTTTCCTGGGATTCCGTCACCAGATTCTGACATGATAACAGTGGAGCCACTCTTTCAAATACAAAAAGGTTTTTGAAAATCGGTTTATATCTAACAGAGAAATTGGTGAACTAAAAAATATTTTACATAAAATTAAAACCGACTTTAAAAACACTGAAAAGTCAAAAATAATATAAGAATAGGTACAGACAACATCACACTTCTATATTGAAGTCGGTGCCAAACGATGATCTCCTAGAAAGTCTTAAAATTTGGCACCGACTTCAATATGGAAGTGTGATGTTGTCTGTACCTATTCCTCTATTATCTTAACCCTTTAGGTTTTCCCTCGATTTTCATGGGATCCCATCATCAGATCCTGACTTTGATAACCTTGAGACCACCCCAGGAGTATACTCTACTAAATACGAAAAGAATTTTGAAAATCGGTCTACAATTGGCGACGTAATCGCCTAACATACATACAAAAAAACAGACACGCATCCAATTGAGAACCTCCTCCTTTTTTTAATTTTCCATACAAACTTGCAACCCCTATTTCATCCCTTTAGGGTTAAATTTTTTTAAAAACCCTTCTTAGTGTACGTCTGCATTTTGATTTTAAACAACTGTCCAAATTTCACGTTTCTACCATTAGCGGTTACGGCTGTGCCTGCGTCTATATGCCAGTGGGAACTTCTCCATATATAGATGTTTGACTGCATCTATTCCTTTTTATATTGACCGACCTGAACCACAGAGTACTTTGCAACTTGTGACATAAGATGTAAAATCACGGTACCCAGTAATTTCACTGCCATATCTTACCCCTCAAACCGGAACACAGCAATGCAAGCACTGCTGCTTTGCGGCAGAAATAGGTAAGACAGAGGTAACCAAGCAGGCAACTCCTCCTCCGTGTAAAGTTCACTTTGTCATTGACACTATAATGGGCACTCTAAGCGATCAAGTGTTACTTGACAAGTACGTTAATTCGCAAGCTTTCTGATAGTCCTATAAACCCTTAAATGGGCGTTAATTAGACTGAAAATATAAAATGTGACTAATAAATACAGAAGATACAATCTTGAAATAAACATTCACTTTCTTCCCTTCTGTTCAACGTTGTCTAAAAATTCGTTTGTTTTTGAAATTGCTATCTCATACTAGTATTGGATCGGCCTATTTACAACTTTACTAACCTTGTTATTAGCTTGGGACAATCCTAGGTATGCTGTTACTCCTTCTCATTTTAAGATTGTCCTAAGCTAGGACAAGGTTTTTAAATTTAAGCGTAAGCGTTATTTTTCATACTGTATCGCCAGTATCAAATGCAACGTCTTCTTTGAAATCTTTTGTCATACCTAGAACTTTCCTTTGGTAAGTCGACCACGTCTATTTTGAACCTCAAAAAAAATGAACCTACAAGTCTATCGTTACCTACTACGAGTTTAATCATAATGATTGTGTTCTGTTATAGATTGGTGTTGTTGTTTAGTCCCAATGTCCAAAAACCACCGATTATATTCTTATCTGGTACTTTGACATTAGTTTGTTGCTTTTACAGGTATGTCTAGATGTGCTGTTTAATGTTTATCGTAATTAATGTTTCATTGCTAACGTCATGCATTTGGACATTGCGCAACACCGCTCGCATTACTCCTGAAGCCTTACCATGTTCTCTTAGAGCAAGATTTAAACAATGTTTAAATTTAAACAGAGACACAGCTATTTTATTAAACGACTGTAAAAAAAATAGAGGTTCTCAGTTTGACCTTTATGTTTGTATGCATGTTTGACCGCGATTATCTCGCGTTTGGCTGAATCTATTTTGATGCGGTTTTCAGAAAAGTATTTGTTACATTTAGGAGAAGGTTTTGGTATTTTAACGCATATACTAACCTCATCATTCGTCGGTCATTCGTCAATCATTCATCTAATCCTTTCATTCAACATAAAGTAAATACTCATTCGTTCACTCCCAAAACTGTAATTCTTCTTCAAGCATTCATCAAGTCAGCTACCTACCATTCTTAACAAATAGCATTAAAATATTCTAAAATTCCTACAACTTCTGTGTCTTTTGTTCTAAACTATTCTAAAATTTCTCCATCTTCTGTTTCTTTTATTTTTTGAGACTATATTAATTGTTCTTATATTTTTTAAAGACTTTCAAGGTGATCATTGCTTGGCACCGACTTCAGTATGAAACTGTGATGCTGTATGTATGTATGAATGTATCCTTATATTATTTATGACTTTTCGGTGTTTTTGAAAGTTTTAATTTTTTGTAAAAAAAATTGTTTAAAACAAACCCGTTCTCGCTACCGTTTCAACTTTCAAGCGTCCATAGTAAGGCGACTGACACCGAAACAATTATTCGAAGAAATTCAAACAATGGATGCTTTGATTAATCGTGTAATATGAACGCTTGCAAACCCACGGACGGTCAATCACAAACCTTTTCAGTCTGCAACCAAATTTTAAGTTGATACATTTTTTAAACAACTGTTGTCTGTGTGGGTGGTAGGAAAACCTTTGTAGTATTAAAAAGAGCATTCTGTTAAGTCTCTGGAACCAAATTTTAAGTTTATACGTTATCTAAACAACATTTGTCTGTGTCGGTGGTAGCCTAGGAAAAAAATTTGGACGATTCAAAAGAGCATTCTATCAACTAACATTTAAATAAAGATTAGGTTTTTTGATTTTGTCTATATAGAGGACATATAGTATATATAGTATATAGGAGGATATATAGTATACTACAACTACCATCATCGTCATCATAACAGCTCATATACGTCCCCGCCGAGGAGCTCGAGCCTACCCCATATGTCTAGGCTTTAGTCAACCCTGTGCGGATTGGTCGACTTCACATACACCTTTGAATTTCTTCTCTGATGTATGCCGGTTACCTCACAATGTTTTACTTCACCGTAGGAGCGTCGGTAAATGTACATATAAAATTCGAAAAACGAAAAACATTGGTACATGGCAGGATCGAACCACGGACCTCCCGATTAGAAGGCCAGTGCCGAGGCCACAGCGCCACCGACGCTGACTATATGACTGACTAATGACTATCAGACGCAAATACCTGAATATTTTTAAAAAAATATAAACACGTTGGACATGCCTATGAAATTTAAGGGCTTCCCTTGATTTTCCTGGGATCCCATCATCAGATCACGACTTGATGATAATGAGACCACCTCAGGAGTATACTCCTGAGGTGGTCTCATTATCATAACAATAAATTGATAACAAAACATAAAAGATACTTATTCTAACCAATTTACATTCGCGAGGCTTGTTTAAATAGCTAATTGAGTCTGTTCATTTTCGAAGGATTTTTAGACAACAATAATAAGCAGATTCAATAACAAATACTTCGAATTAGCATCGTAATTATTGCGTGAGGAAAGTTTTTCCTCCCAATATTATTTGCCTCGTTTGAAGTGAATAGCTATTGATTCCAGTGTCATCTTTCCTTCATAGTCATGCAGAATTTGTATTCTGAAAGACGCGAGTTTCCCCTGAATTCTCAGAATCAGTTGCAGGAGGATAATTCAAAGTTATGCATTATTTCGAGTATGATTGCGCTGTGTATTAATTTATGTGAGTCAGGACATGCATTTACCGTATTAAATCAAAAGTACATAATACAAATGGCGATTTATAAGTACTACTTGAGTATATAAATTTATGTGTGTTTCATAACCAAAGAAGGCAATTTGAGGCAGCGAGAAAACCTAGTAAAACCCGCCTTTATAACAATTTTGGACGAATTTTGGGGTCAATGACATTGATGACATGACTCTTCAATAATAGAAATATATTATCTAAAAACCAAATTTGCAGTAGGTGGGCCCTTGACGATCAGTTTTTCGCGTCAGTCTAGATGTAAAACTGTGGCGTCACTCCAATGGTTTTATGCCAACTAAATTTGCCCATTCACGGGCGTCACTCCGGCTCTTCAGTTTTCGACCGGCCGGGCTGTTTAAAGAACGTGTACTACCTATTTGTGTCGAGAAAAAAGTGGATTCTGATTCTGAAGAAACATAAATTCTTACTGAGGTTACTCTTTGTTGCCAAATACTTACCTAAAAGCAAAAAAGAAAGCAATGGATGAAGGAATGACTTAAAAAAACGAGTGTGCTTATGACCACACGATTGAAGTGAAACTTCTATGAGAGGAAGAGAGAAAGAAAATGTGCGCGCGCACTGCTGTCTCTTCGGGCAAGGCGAACTTCCGTTCGCCTTGCCCGATCACACTTTTCGTAACGCGTTCGCCAGCTTACTCCCCAAGTCAAGGGTGCCTAAAGAAGTTTCACTTCAAAAGAAATCAATTAACTCACGTCAATTAAAATAGGAAGCAATTCATCTAGAGCTTTTTGTCGATGCTGTTTTGTTTTATAATTTTTGTCCGATACTTTCCACAAACATTCAGAATTTTTATATTTTTCAATAAATTCTGTCATTATGACACGTCTAGAGGACAGCGACGCCGTCATTGTATTAACAAAATACCATTCACAGCAGCACAGCACGCTAAATTACTTGGGTTGGATTTATGGTAGCCCCGGAAATTTCGTGCAGCGTCGTCAGTTAAAACTCTGGAGTGATGATTCGACACTCACGATCAAATTTTGGATGGATGTCAGTTCAACTGACGCGCAAAACTGATCGTCAATGTCCAGCTGTCAAATACTACACTTGCCTGCAATAAAATCGAGCCACCTTCACGCTTTGGTTCAGAGTTCGACAAATCAAAATCTACCATCAATAAGAAATAATATCTTTTAACCCTGTTTGTTAAACAAGAGCCTAAGCTTACATTAGACCTTTTTACTGTGACAGATTTAGGTTTATTGATTTTACAAACTGAAAACTAAAATTTTAAAAAATACCAATTTTTTTTTGGGAAAATCAGCAATCTGTAGGAATAATCAATTTTTGAATAAACATTGATTTAATTAACTTTTAACACTCTGTACAGTTACAGAGATTGCGTATAACGGAAAAAAGGGAAACAGGGTTTTTTGAAGAAATAAGTCTATTGACAGCAATACTTCTTTTATCCACGTTTAGCGTATGTTAAAAGGAAGCTAATGAAGTATGCTTTCAAATTGTATTTACAGTTTTTGTTTGTCTAATCTTATTTTTTATATACCGATATTTCCGAATCGACACCTATGAGGTGGTTCGATTTCATTGCAGGTAAGTGTATATAGAAACAATTATCTTCTTCTTATATAAAAAATGAATCGCTCTTTGTTAGTCTCGCAGAAATTTGATTTTTACGAAATTTTCTGTGTGTGTTTGAAAAGGTCCAAGGCAGGTTTATACATGCAAATAGGACAACGTGTGCCGGGCTCACTAGTTTTTAATAAATATGTGTGAAGTTGTCATTGGTAGATTATTATCGACATGAAAATTGCGCAAGGAGATTATATTATGCTACGAAACATAAATAATTGGCTGCACCCATTTGAGTTACAATCATACGATTAATCTCGATTTAGAAGTATGTTATCTCTGGACAACTCTATCGCGCATCAAGCTTAAATAATTGAAACATAAATTATTTTTTGATAATTTTCGCATTCACAGGGCATACTTATAACTACTTTTAGAAATAGTAACTAAAATATTTTTTAGATAAGTTTTATAAACTAGCTAATTTAAGACCCATATGAAAACAATAGAAACACACTTCTTGGGTAAGATATAACACAAACACCACGTATACTTCAAGCACCACTTTATTCCACCAAGTAAAGGCAAAGACTGACTGATAATCGAGAAACATGCTGCTTATAAAGCCTTTCTCCGGTCACCGCATGTAGTGTTATATTATCTGTGCCACAGGCCGCATGGTATAATCGGAAGTTAACTTACACAAGGCGGCCGGAAGGAAAGACTAATAATTTTTACAATCGTTTTCTTAAATACTAGTTATTCATAAATATCACTAGTAGTTTTTAATATAATATTACTACAATTATTTATTAAAGAAATTACAATATTAAACACGGTTTTGTGAACTAGTTGAACATTATACAAAGGCAAACCGGAAATAAGTTCTGTAACTATAAGCTAATCTGAACATCTCAATATTTGTTATATACTAGATTTTACTTTACTAATTAACTTTTAACATTTATTTAAGTATTATATAGGTATGCAAACATATGAAATGAGTATTAAAATCATTTAAGCTAACATTCGCCCATCCTGACAATTCCTTTGCGTCCTCGCAAATACTTAAAAAGGAAAAATATGCTAATAACCGAGTACACAACTGACAACATATCAGATGGTTCATAATATTTGTTATTATAACAACATGTTAATTTTTTTACACATTTTATGATAAACATTCATAGATCTCTTTTTTTTAAATCCAATTAAAACTTCTATACTTAAACATAATTTATGTAACCGTGTCTTCAAACATTTCTTATTAGAAGATTCTCCTAGTAACAAAGCACATGCATATTGACCATTTCTTGGCATTAATGTAAATATTAAACCTTTATAATTTTAACATAACACTTGCAATATCAACCTTTCTTACAATACTAACCTTACTAACCATACTAACCTTACTAACCACACTAATCTTACTAACCATACTAACTTTACTAACCATACTAACATTACTAACCATACTAAATTTATTAATCATGCTAACCTTATTATAAGCCTTCTTAACTATTTCAGAATGGTTAATTATATTATTTACTTTCGTATATTATATTAACAAACCCTTTATTTAACTTTTAAGTAGTACCAGCGTTTAATTCCTCGTCAGTGCTATTGCTACTAGATGAATCGGCATCAGATTCTATTGCACGAAATGAGAGCCACGGATATATTTTGTCTACCGAATAGACTCCCCTGTAACTACTCTTCCCCTTTTTCTTTGTAAGCGGCGTATCTTCAACTTCATATCTGTCATTAGGCAAAATCTTTGAAACACGATATGGTCCAAAGCACTTAGGTATAATTTTTTTACTTCCTCTTTGACCTACTTCCCTTTCTACTCTTACTAATTCACCTTCCTGAAATTGACGTGGTGGGCAACGACCCTTATCAAATTGTTTTTTTTGTCGTTTTTGAGAATTATTTATTGTATGTAACGCTTCTAACCTTATTTTGTCTAGTTCCCTAGGCATTTCATCCTCTACACTAGTGGGTAATTTTAATTCGCTTTCAAAAGTACCTGTTAATCTAGTCCCAAATAATAGTTCTGCAGGAGTTTTACCTGTACCTTTGTTGATAGTATTATTGAGTCCCCACTGTACCTCAACTAGCGCTTCATCCCATAACCTTTCATCTTTATCATGTGTCATAGCTGTTAAAGCATCAAGAATAGTGCGATTATATCGCTCGATTTGACCATTCGCCCGAGGCGTAGCGACTGAATTAAGAACATGCTTAACACCTTTTTCTGACAAAAACTGTCTGAATTTTGAACTCGTAAACGTAGTCCCCCTGTCCGTAATCACTCTTTCAGGTACGCCAAATAGTGCAAAATAATCCCTAAATACTGTAGTTGTGGTGTTACTTTTTGTGTTTTTTACAGCTTTTAGAACAATAAATTTTGTGAATGAGTCTATGATAGCCAGTACGTATTTGTTTTTCTTTTTGCTACTATTAAATGGACCTAAATGATCGGAATGTAAGGTGTGGAAAGGTTTTGGCACCTTTTCTATCGGATGCAAAAATCCAGACCTTTTTCCACTCGGTACCTTTCCATGAGCACACTCAGTACAAGATTGGCAATAGTTTTTTATAAACTTGTTCATTCTTGGGAACCAATAATCTGACCTTACTTTGTCTAGAGTTTTATCGTAGGAAAAATGACCAATTTGATCGTGACATGCTCGTAAGACCCGCCACCTTACACCTCGAGGCACCAGCCATCTTAATCCTTCGTTAGTGACTCTATATATCATACCATGTCTTAAACAATAATTTTGTTTTATTTGGACTACAGTGTCAGACTCTTTATCTTCTAGGATTTTTTTAATTCTTTGCGTGTGTTCATCCCCCATCTGAACAGTCATGAGCCAGTCTTTCGTAATATGCATTACATGAAAATTATCAACATCACTCAGTCCAGATTTATAAGTACCAATTGGATTGCGACTAAGAGCGTCGACGTGGCTCATGGCTGCTCCGGGTTTATAGGTCATATCAAAATCGAACTCTTGAATGAGACTCCACCATCGAGCAACACGTGGTATCATGTCCCTTTTTGTGAGAGTTGCTCGTAAGGAATTGCAATCTGTTACCACTATGAATTTGATCCCAATTAAATATGGTCTAAATTTTATTAAGGAATTAACTACTGCTAAAGTTTCTAACTCATACGAGGAAAAGTGTTGCTCGTCTGGTGAAGTCTGCTTACTGTAATATGCTACGGGCTTTAAGGAATTATCTTTCTGTTTTTGCATCAATATACCACCAATGCCGAATTTACTAGCATCGGTATGTAATTCAGTGTGAGCCGTTGGGTCATAAAGTGCTAAAATTGGGCGCTTAACAAGTTCTTTTATCAGGTCATTAAATGCTTTGTCTTGCTCTACTTCCCATGACCAAGGTGTATTATTTTTTAGCAACTTGGACAGTGGTCTTGCCATTAATGCAAAGTTGTTAATAAACCGTCTAAAAAAACTAGCTAAGCCTAAAAACTGTCGTACATTATGAACGTTCTGTGGCTTAGGAAAATTTGCAACCGATTCAATTTTTATTTTACCTGGTCTTATTCCGTACCCTGAAACCTCGAACCCTAAGAAGTCTATTTTGTTAGCAAAGAATTTACATTTTGTTAATTTTAAGGTTAATCCAGCTTCCCCAATTTTAGTTAACACCAGTTTAAGTTTTTCTAATCCATCCGAAAAATTCTCTGAAGGGAGAAGAACATCATCCATATACACCACCACGGAGTTATGTCTTAGTGTATCTAAAACTTTATTTATTGTACGTTGAAAAACTGCGGGCGCATTTGTCAACCCGAATGGCATTCTATTAAATTCAAATTGCCCATCGGGGGTGACAAAAGCCGTTTTACCCTTTGCCTCTTCCTCCAGTTCAATCTGGTAATATCCCGAAGCTAAGTCTAGGGAAGTGTATAGCTTATAACCACTCAATCTATCCATCTGATCTTCAATCCTTGGCAAAGGATAATGTTGTCTAACAGTCTTCCTATTTAGCGCCCGATAATCAATGCATAGGCGTTGTTCTCCAGTCTTTTTACGAACTAAGATTATTGGACTAGCGAAAGGTGAGCAAGATTCTCTAACTATGCCATATTGCAACAATTCTCCTACAATTTTTCTCACTTCTTCCCTTTCAGAGTGAGATAAGCGATATGGTCTGTATACTATGGGTTGGGAATCAGTTAACTCAATTTTCATCGTCTCAACGTCAGTCCGACCTAATTCTTCTAAATTTGCAGCAAAGCAATGACGATACTGATTAATAACATTTAATAGTTCTTGTTTTTGCCCCATAGAAATGTCATCTCCTACATTTAAGTCAGCAAGGGTAAATTTTGGCAAAGTCCCCACGGAATTTAATTTGCTAATTTTAGAGGTCTGCAGAGAAAATATTTTGATCCTTTGGGCCCTTGCCAATAATGTATCCTTTGCCAAGTTTATCTCACATGGACTTACGTTATTTATTAACACGACCCCCTTTCCTTTATCTAACGTGAATACCCCTTCCTCTAAGTTATAGTCGTTTGGTTTTGACCGAAAACTTCCAGTTAACAAAATTGATCCACTATAATTACAATTTGAATAAACCTCTACGTATCCGCAGCCAGATTTAATTAAACAGTCATTCTGAACAAATAATTTAACCATATTCTCTTCATTAAAATTGTTAAAAAAAAGTAAAGCGTCTTTGGTTTTAACAATTTTTACATGAGGTAACTCGGTAAATGTTTGTCCGATCAATACCGAGTATTGTAGGTAAACGTCGGGAACAACATGAAAACAAACTAATGCTTTGACATCCTGTACTTCAATTTCAACTGTTTTACTTCCTAAAGATTGAATGACTGCCCCACCAAATCCGGCCATATTATCAGTCTTACTCTGATCCCATTTACCAAGAATAAATTTTGCATCTGACTCCCTAATGAGTGAAAGATCGCTACCTAAATCTATAAAACCTATACTTTCATGCCCGCTGATTGTTAATTTCTGAATATATTTATTATTGTGTGAACTTTCTATCCTACTTATCTCTAAAATTTTCTTAGAATCATTTTTGCGGTAGCAATCAGCAGCTTCGTGACCCACAAGTGAACAATTTGTACATCTTTTTACTGGTTTGGGACATTTCGCTATTACGTGGCCTTCCCCTTTGCAGTTAAAACATCTAAGGGGTCCTTTATTGTTAGTACTGTTTGTAGTATTACCAAACTTTTCCTTTGTAACAGGGACGAATTTTCGAAGCCCTACCTTGTTGAAATCAGTTTTACGATTTCTGATGTTCCTAAGGTATGCTAATAATTTTTCAGGCTCAGAAAACTGAGCAGCCTCAGCGCCTAGTCGAACAGCCCTATCCTCTATGCCAAAGATTAAACAGTCTACCGCCCTTTTACCTTTTATATCACATCGATTGAGTAACGCAGTTTTTTCATAAAAGTAATCTTCTAGACAATCTCCGAACTTCGCCCTTCTATCTAACATATCTGTTAACATTTGCCCATAGTTCTCAGCTGCTGGAAATGCAGATATCAATTTTTCCTGCCACTCCGACCATGTATAATTGATCGTAGTTAAGCCCTCATACCAACGTTTGGCATTGCCTATTAACTTGGAAATAGCATAATGAACAGTTTGTTTATCGCCCCACTTATACATTTTCGCAATCTCGTTAACTTTTGAGATCCAGGTATTGATATTTTGACCTTTTGACGAGGGATCGAATTCTGGTACTACATTGACACTATTAAAATGACCCTGACCTCTATTGTTATTAAACTCTTCAAGAACTTTAACTAATATATCGGTTGTTAAGTCTCTATTTCTATTTTGAACTAGACCATCATTGCCGTTGATAAATCTACTTCCACTACGTCTAGAGCTATGGCCTATGTTCGGGGTACGAGATCTACTTCGACTTCTTTGTGATATCTTAATTCCACTACATCTAGACCTTCTGCAATGTGATGAACTTCTTGACTTACTTCGACTTCGCCTTTTATCTTGATCTCGTACACGTGAACCGGATGTCCTGATTTCTTGCCTGACCGCGCCGGCACCTCTCGTCCGCGAACGGCAGGAACGTGCGGTATCATCTTCAAAGTTGTCGGTTGGGTAGTTTTCCCCTCTGGAACGGCTGCGTCTACGCAGTCCTTCTGGCGTCGTCAGACGCCGACTTGAGCCAACACAGAGAAAAAAGGCTTCACTATTTTTGCCAACAGAGATCACGAGATTTGCGATTTCAATGGGCAAAAAGGTCAAAGGGATTGATATTTACAGGTGTGTAGTAATTTATACTTTCATTACTTATATGTATATTACTTATGGGACGTACCACAATGAAAAAAATGTTGTGTCATTTAATAAGGGCAAATAGAGACAATGCCATGTTTAGGCCACATCCAATCCTAGGTGAAGTAGAAGCACTGTATATGCTGTGTCAATTTAGAAAGGACAAAGAAAATACTAGCACCTATGGCACGTATACGTTGAGTAGATATGCTTAATCAACGATTACTTGATAAAAACAAAAATAACAGCAATTGGCAATAACAGGTTATTCATATTGTGTGTCATGGTATTCGTTATATCGCAGAGTAGCCGCGACCAAAAACGAATATCATTTCACTATGGTGAGACCGGTGTAAGTGACGAGTATAATCCGAATGTCAGACAAAATCAATTAATGAGAAAATTGTCTAGCAAAATAATAATGATTTGAATTTATTACTTAAGCATATCATCTATGCCATAAGTGCCATTGTAGCCATTATAAGACACCACAGTACTACTACCATTTTATAACTGGATTACTGCTACTCTTTTTAAAATGCCGCGGTATTCATCATATCGCAGAGTTGCCACGACCACTAATGAACACCACAGCACTAACCACAGCAGTAACCAATAATTCTATTGTCTCATCTTGTATGTAATGTAAGTATAATAAAAAGATAATTTACTTACGTTTTCGATCCCACTTCTGACATGAAAACAATAGAAACACACTTCTTGGGTAAGATATAACACAAACACCACGTATACTTCAAGCACCACTTTATTCCACCAAGTAAAGGCAAAGACTGACTGATAATCGAGAAACATGCTGCTTATAAAGCCTTTCTCCGGTCACCGCATGTAGTGTTATATTATCTGTGCCACAGGCCGCATGGTATAATCGGAAGTTAACTTACACAAGGCGGCCGGAAGGAAAGACTAATAATTTTTACAATCGTTTTCTTAAATACTAGTTATTCATAAATATCACTAGTAGTTTTTAATATAATATTACTACAATTATTTATTAAAGAAATTACAATATTAAACACGGTTTTGTGAACTAGTTGAACATTATACAAAGGCAAACCGGAAATAAGTTCTGTAACTATAAGCTAATCTGAACATCTCAATATTTGTTATATACTAGATTTTACTTTACTAATTAACTTTTAACATTTATTTAAGTATTATATAGGTATGCAAACATATGAAATGAGTATTAAAATCATTTAAGCTAACACATATGAAGGGGGTTGAAGAGGAAATAAAATAGTACTATTATCTTTATAACAAAGATGAATTGCTAAATGTGTTGCTAAGAGCAAAACTCGAGATGAGGTGGATCAATTTGATTAATTCCTTTTTCAATAGTGTTGGTTGGATTATGAATACGGTTCATATCTATACTAATATTAAGTCCTTACATATGAAATTGGTGTTTTGCCGTACTGGCCACTTAGATCTCAAAAATCTCCTCTATGTTTGGGAATTCCAAATTCAAATTTATACACCTATTTACTCATGTATTTGTGTTTCGAAAATTATAATTCACTTGTTTTTTCCTCAATTTTTTTGGACTTTTCAATCAATTGTTTTGTTTTCAACTTTTTTGGAGTCAATTTTCGCTTGGGGCATGGTTTGGCTGGTTCGGCAGGGTTCAGCCATTGCGATGAGCGCTTCCGATTATCGTACAGGACCCACTTTTCATCACAAGTAATGATTCGATTTAAAATCCCTTCATTGTTGTGCCGGTTGAGTAATGCAACGCAGCAGTCAACGCGCGTTTGTTGATTTGCGTCACTCAATTCGTGAGGTACCCACCTTTCAAGCTTTTTCACCTTCCCAATTTGCTTCAAGTGGATTAAAACAGTTTTATCACTAACACCGCAGCCTGCAGCTAACTCGGACGTGGTTTGCGATGGATCCGCTTCCACAATAGCCTTCAATTCTTCATTATCAACTTTGGTCTCCGGCCGTCCACGGGGCTTGTTCTGCAAGTCGAAATTTCCACAACGAAAACGTTGGAACCAAAAACGCACAGTGTTTTCTTTTGCGGCACCGTCGCCAAGCAGTTTCTGCAGCACTGGTGCCACGGTGGAACTCCTACTAGTAAATAACGCGATATTTCAAGTTTTCCATTTTGTAAACTGAGTGACGCAAAGAAAAAAAACAATTGAGAAAAAAACAAGTGAATTATAATTTTCGAAACACAAATACATGAGTAAATGTAAGGACCTAATATTATAAAACAGAAAAGTTTATTTGTTTGAATGCGCTAATCTCAGCAACTAATAATTCAAATTGAAAAATTATCATAATTATAATTAAGTATGTGTTGGGTATTCCATTTATCGAGAATGTTATATCACGATGTTGCTATTTTCCGACATCCACGCGAACGAAGTCGCGGGCAAAGCTAGTAAAGAGAGAAACTGGAAAAAACTGCGAGAAAAATTAAAAAAAAACTGGCCAAGTGCGAGTTGAACACGAGGGTTCTGTACAAATTTATTTTAAAAAATTATAATATATTTACCGAAAAGAAAGTGTCAACCTTAATAACTTGTCATATCAATCAAATTTAACAATTTAACCCTCTATTGACAATTAGATTTGATTGATATGACAAGTTTTTAAAATTTCTTTTCGGATTCTTTCGTCCTACTGTAGTCTTATATTAATTGTGAATTTCTTTGTATTTTTGAAGTCGATTTTTATTTTTAACCGATTTTTTAAAAAAACCGGCCAAGCGCTAGTCGGACTCGCCCATGAAGGGTTCCGTAGGATTTATGACGTATTAAAAAAACTACTTACTAGATTTCGTTCAAACCAATTTTCGGTGGAAGTTTGCATGGTAATGTACATCATATATTTTTTTTAGTTTTATCATTCTCTTATTTTAGAAGTTACAGGGGGGGACACACATTTTACCACTTTGGATGTGTCTCTCGCACAAACTATTCAGTTTAGAAAAAAATTATATTAGAAACCTCAATATGATTTTTGAAGACCTATCCATAAATACCTCACACGTATGATTCAGTTTTGAATGAAAAAAAAAATTGAGTTTCAGTTCTATGTATGGGGAAGCCCCAAAATTTATTGCTTTTTTCTATTTTTGTGTGAAAATCTTAATGCGGTTCACAGAATACATGTACTTACCAAGTATCAACAGTGTAGTTCTCATAGTTTCGGAGAAAAGTGACTGTGACATACGGACGGACAGACAGACAGACATGACGAATCTATAAGGGTTCCGTTTTTTGATCGTATATATGCTTTTTTTATGTTTGTTCGCGGATAACTTCGTCGTTTATGAACCGATTTTGATGATTCTTTTTGTAATCGATAGAGGATACTCCAAGGGCGATCCCATGGTCACCTAAGTTAGAATCTAATGATTGGATCCCATAAAAATCGAGGGAAACCCTTAAAGTTTTAGGTGTGTCCAACGTGTTTTGTGTGTATGTTACGCGATTACTCCGCCAATTATTAACCGATTTTCAAAATTCCTTTTGTATTCGATAGAGTATACTCCTGGGGTGGTCCCAAGATCACTAAAGTCAGGATCTGATGATGGGATCTTATTAAAATCGAGGGAAACCCTAATTTAATACCATATAAATTAGGTTTCCTTTCACAAAAAAAAATTCATTTGCTAAAAAGTGAAAAACAAAAAATATTTTACAAAAAATAAGAACCGACTTCAAAAACAACACGGTCGGTGCCAAACGATGATCCCCTAGAAAGTCTTTAAATTTGCCACCGACTTCAATATAGAAGTGTGATGTTGTCTGTACCTATTCTTATATTATTTTAAACTTTTCAGTTATCTGTTTTTGAAGTCAGTTTTTATTTTTTGTAAAATATTTTTTAGTTTGAATCTCTACGCGACCCTGAAAAACTGGGTCTTGACAGACACACGGACAGATGGACAACGAAGTAAGGGTTTCGTTTTTTCCTCTTGAGTACCTACAGAACTCTAAAAAGCACAGTATTTCCAAAAACTCATGCTGTGCCCTATGACAGCTTTTGACAGAACAACATTTGTCGTGACAGCTGTGTCAATAATATGAATATCTATCTGTTATTTATTACATTATCATCAGTATACATAATCCTCTAATAATTTAAAATGATCATTACTTAAGGGGCATAGTAGGGTCAATCATAAAAAAAAATCACTGCAGAAAAAAGCGGTTCTCTTCATAAATATTGAATAAAAAAATCTTTAAAAAAGAATGTTATTATTCAACGCATTCTTTAGAGGATGCTCTTTTTAATTTTTGGATAAATTAATTAAAACTTGGTTAAAATGTGACCCAAACGTGCCTCGATTTTAAATTTTTAAACCTAATCGCGTCGTAAATATTAGGTTAAACCATATACTTTCGATTTCAATAAATAAAGTGAACAATATTCTAGCGGATTGTCTTTTTAGATTTTTCTTATTCGCCTTTATTAATTTTTAATTGAAATAATTCATCTTACGCGTAAAGGTTTTCTTAAATATTCCCCTCACTCACACTCACTCACTCCTATGTAATCAGTGCGGGACGATCGACGCAAGGTCATTGGGATCACTATGCGCTTTAATAGTCAATTAAACTACATATTAAAAGTAGATATAATATTACTTAGATAGCGGCATTGTAGTTAAAGTTTCTGCCCAGTGCCCATAGGAATTATATATTTATTGTTAACCTTCCTGTTTTGTAGAGAAACCTTATTGTCGTTTTCACAGCCTGTATATAAACATACCTACATTCACGTACTGTCATTCTCATACACACACACATATTCATGCATACACACATGCACAGAGAGATACGCAGTCAATATCATAGAAAATAGTTGAGTGTTTTCCGCAGTTCATTAAAGCTAATGTTATTTCTTCAATGTTTTGTACTGATCAAATTATTCTAATAGGATCTAACATACCTTTTTACGGTTCCGTAGCCAAATGGAAAAAAACGGAACCCTTATAGATTCGTCATGTCTGTCGGTCTGTCTGTCCGTCCGTATGTCACAGCCACTTTTCTCCGAAACTATAAGAACTACACTGTTGAAACTTGGTAAGTAGATGTATTCTGTGAACCGCATTAAGATTTTTACACAAAAATAGAAAAAAACAATAAATTTTGGGGGTTCCCCATACATAGAACTGAAACTCAACATTTTTTTTTCATCAAACCCATACGTGTGGGGTATCTATGGATAGGTCTTCAAAAATCATGAGGTTTCTAATATCATTTTTTTCTAAACTGAATAGTTTGCGCGAGAGACACGTCCAAAGTGGTAAAATGCGTGTCCCCCTCCTGTAACTTCTAAAATAAGAGAATGATAAAACTAAAAAAAATAAAAAATATATGATATACATTACCATGCAAACTTCCACCGAAAATTGGTTTGAACGAGATCTAGTAAGTAGTTTTTTTAATACGTCATAAATCCTATGGAACCCATCATGGGCGAGTCGGACTCGCGCTTGGCTGGTTTTTTTATTGATTATTGTGATTATTTTTTTAAGTTAAGTCAAAGTAAGTCAAACACCACACCATTGTGAGACACATATTTGTACCACAACATTAAACAATAAAAAACCTTCCTTTCGGAACGTCTCCGCCTCCTTGGGGGATACAGTCGGCATCAGAATGACCCAATTCAGCGAACGAGGACCGAAACCGACATAAGAGCCAGCGAACTATGACAATAACTACTACTATAAATAAACTATAATTAGCAGCGAACATTAATTACAGTTCGCAGACATATAAAAACATTAATAAGTTAAATAAGCGTACACAGATATATCTTTCGAGACCAGTCAGAAGTTCAAAAGAATGTAATGTGAACAAAAAAACACAATCATTGAGTGATCACAATAAGGTCGTGGGCTGTATCTAGTCCAATAGGTCATTGCCGTTTTAACTACAGTGAGGGCAAATTGTCATAACACGGTACAATAACGCCTAAGGGTCTTTCTTATGGCAGAGATAATCCTTAAAGATGCCGAACGATTGATGACTAGTCAACCTCCGCTCCGGTTACTCAGGGACTCCTATACCCAAAGCATAATCCACAGGTGGACGGAAACGCCCACACTGCCTACACGAGCAATACAGGAACACCTTGGAAGAATGCAAACAGGCAAAGCTCGCCCTATCCCGAAGCGGTCCTCGTCCCTCCAAGGTCCTTATACAGCTTAACAAACCTCGCTTACGTCTTATCATAATTGCTCAAACACAGCAATTTTAAGTGTCATATTTTTTAATTTAGATATCACGGACAGTCCCTTATGCAGAGCATGCATGGAGGTGAAGGAGACAGTCGCCCATGTCCTGCTGGAATGCAGATAGATGAGATCGTACCAGGCGAAGTACCTGGGCAGCCCAAGTATCTTCCAAGAAAAAATAGCGTGAGGTTGTCACAAGCGAATGTCATTTCCATACATTTTTTCTGCAGAACGACTGCGGAAAAATAAGCGTGTGGCTTTTATCGAAGGGGGAAGACCCTTAGACAAAAGTCACACGCTAATTTCTCCGCAGTTGTTCAGCAGAAAAAAAGTATGCAGATGACATTAGCTGAGGAAAAAATAGAGTGATATTGTCACAAGCTAATGTCATTTTCATACATTTTAACTGCGGAACGACTGCGGAAAAATAAGCGTGTGGCTTAGGGGTCTGCCCCCCTAGACAAATGCCACACGCTAACTTTTCCGCAGTCGTTCCTCTGAAAAAATGTACGGAGTTGACATTAGCTGCGGAAAAAATAGCGTGAGGTTGTCGGAAGCTAATGTCACTTCCATACATTTTTTCTGCAGAACGACTGCGGAAAATTTAGCGTGTGGCATTTGTCTAGGGCCTCTGGTGAGTGAAGTAAGATGTATATCAGTGCCATGATAAACAAATCAGTACCTATACACCGCGTTTGGTACAAACCCGATCAAGCCGAAACCTACCCATATACTTGTAGTTCTTGTGGGGGATGCGGATTTGCTGCGAATCCCTCAAGTACCACATAGGTGACTGTTACCACTTACCACATCAGGAGGGCAGTATACTTGTTTGCCATCTTAGTTGTATAAACAAATGTTAATATCTATACTTTATCTATACTAATATTATAAAGCTGAAGAGTTTGTTTGATTGTTTGTTTGTTTGTTTGTTTGGTTGAACGCGCTAATCTCAGGAACTACTGAGTCAAATTGAAAAATTATTTCTGTGTCAGATAGTCCATTTATCTAGGAAGGCTATGGGCATAAGAATAACTAATAATACGAGTATAGAAGCGAATCTCCTTTGTGGGTGCGCTAAATCCCGCTATTTGCATACCTACAGCGCCCTTCCCCCTGTAACGCCCCGCAGTAGTCTGCGGACGCCGCTAGGGTCACCACACAGAGTACCTTTTATATACGGTCACCACATGGACGTATTGTTACCACTACAATATTTTTATATAGGTACCTCCATATTTTACATTAAATGAGAAACTGAACATACACCGAGTCTTATTGATTTTGTACTTCAAGTGTAGCGAGCGAGCGAGCGACTATCTTTATCAATAGTACGCACATTTTTAGTTTTTTTGATTCCGTAGTTATAAGAACCTGCCTATTTTTGATTAATTGAGCTTAATCCCTACACTTCGAGAACAAAATCATTAAAATGTTTCGAATTTCGATGTACAAAAATGGCTTGTAATTTAGGTATCGTACCTACGTTTATAGTCCAAGAGCTGAAGTTATGAATGTACTAATGGATAAAACCTAAGCTCTCTTTTTACTACCAGACCAACATTTTCACTTGAAAAAAAAACTGTTGTTTCATAATTTTAATCAAGTATTGATTGTATTTAAATTTTATATGGAACAGTGACAAAGGTCGATAAAAATATATATAGCAGACAGCAGTACCAAAGTTTCTCATAATTCAAATTATTCCCGACTTGACAAAAAAAATCCCATACTTACAGAGTTTCAAAATTGCACTACAATGACAGCTTTAGAAACTCGATACATTATATTGTATTTGATATGTAATGAATATTACGAATAAAACTGATTCTGTATCTAGGGTAGGTATGATAAAAATAATTTTAAAGTATTCAATCATTTTTATTTAAAAGGTTTCAATTCAACAGAAATATTATAAATGTCTGATATTTATAAAAGATGGCGTTTTTGTAGATGATTTGAAGTTTCGGTTATTACTTCAGCGCGTAGTAAATACGCATTCTTATAAAAAGCTTAATCAGGTAATCAATAGGAAAACCTTAGGAAAACATTCACAAGGTACCTGAAACACACGGTGCGCGCCTTGACTGGCGATTCCGTTCAACGGAAATCAAACGGTAGGTAAATAACGTGGCCTTGAGCGCTCGACGGCCGGGAGTTTCGCTTCTATACTCGTATTATTAGTTATTCTTATGCTATGGGCTATATAACATCACGCTACAACTAATAGGAGCTAAGCATCAATGAAAAATTTTTCAAAAACGGGAGAAAATATATGGCTAAAAGTAGTTCGCGGGCACAGCTAGTCTATACTATATAAAGCTGGTTGTTTGGTTGAACGCGATAATCTCAGGAACTACTGATTCAAATTGGTAAATTATTTTTGTGTTGGATAGTCCATTTATAGAGGAAGGCTATAGGCTATATAACATCACACGGACTTAATGACATTGGCATTAAGTCCGCCTTCTATACATCCTGAATATGTTGTATGAAAAGTTTAAATAAATAACGCTAACTAAAAATCACGCTACGACTAATATCGCTATTAAAAAATGGGGGTTGGTGGTGAAAGTGTGAAAATTTAGGGTTATAAGTATAACAGTGAAGCCCTTTGACAACTTTGACATGCAGAGTTTGGATTCCTTGTCTTTATTCCTAGTGAAATTGGAAGAACCTTCTCAATAAGAACAAAGTGTGTTAGCATCTTTTTCAAACTTTACTTTTTCACTTATTTGTGCAACCATCTTTAACTGTCTATAATATGACATTTTTCATACAATTGTATCCACAATTTGATTTCGATTCATCGGATACGCCGTTCGATTACGCGCTGATAAAGACGAAAATACCGTGATGCAAATGTTCTTCGAAAAAGCACATGTTGACGACAGTTCGCAAGTGCCGGGGACCCAGAACTAAGCAGCGGACGTAGTCTAAGCTTATGCGGGCCAAGTCCCCATGAATGAACCATATCATAAATAAATTCGGCCCCTTTTGATTGGTTCGCGGGCGGGATGTCCCCCCGCGGACCAACAGATAGTGTATAAATATAGGGCCGAATTCTGTTAAATTGTAGTCAGTTGTAGTCGGTCAGTGGAAGTCGTCTTGCAAGAAGTAAATATATATAAATATTATCACAAAGAAATCAGTGTTTTAACTCCAAGTACCTACATACAGTCCACTCTCAACATCTTGGTCCTACCGAACCAGATCTAAACAAGTACAAGTGATGGTAGTTACACGGAGCCAGAGCGGGAAGGAAGATTTGGTGTGCGTATTCGACCACCCACCACGATCGCCATCCGCATCGACGACTGTCGCCGCCCAAATGGAACCGGGCATCGAAGTAGGGATCTCAAGTCGCACTGAACGGCGTCACCGAATGGAAGGGGTCTCAACTCGCGACGAAAAACTGTACCGAGAGGAAGGGATCTCAAGTCGCACTGAACGGCGACACCGAACGGAAGGGGTCTCAACTCGCGACGAAAACCTGTACCGCGAGGAAGGGATCTCAAGTCGCACTGAACGGCGACACCGAACGGAAGGGGTCTCAACTCGCCCCGAACAACCACGAACGGAAGGGGTCTCAACTCGCCCCGAACAACTTAACCGAATGGAAGGGGTCTCAACTCGCCCCGAACAACTTCACCGACCGGAAGGGATGCCAACTCGCGAGGAGGAGAATGCGCGTCACGTTTATAAGACGACGCCGGTTAGGAACATTGCTCGCTCCACGAGATCGACCGCCAGTGCCATAGCCCGCCTGCAATTCGAAGCCGAAGAGAGACTAGCTGCAGTACGACGCCAGGAAGCTGCAGTACGACGCCAGGAAGTTGCAGAGAAAGCCGCAGCACTACGCCAGGAAGCTGCAGAGGAAGCCGCAG
This sequence comes from Schoenobius gigantellus, assembly GCA_963935595.1. Taxonomy (NCBI): domain Eukaryota; kingdom Metazoa; phylum Arthropoda; class Insecta; order Lepidoptera; family Crambidae; genus Schoenobius; species Schoenobius gigantellus. Next base: position 43,229,234 of record OZ012544.1, on the reverse strand, counting down.
CACGACGCCAGGAAGCTGCACAGGAAGCTGCAGTACGACGCCAGGAAGCTGCAGAGGAAGCTGCAATACGACGCCAGGAGCTAGAAATTGAAGCGGAGCTTATTCGAAAAAAGCTAACCGCCGACCTAGCCGCCGCCGAAGATGGCAGTATGCTGGAAGAAGAGACCGAACCGGCGGAAAACCACGAACGAATTGAGGCGTGGCTACAGGAGACTTCGAGGCAAGAGGAACAAGTGCATCAAGTGCTCGAACCGGAACCCGTACTCGCACCGGTGAGACGCGACATAGTTAGACCTAGGGAGGTTGAAATCGCTACTCCAGTCGCGCACCGAACGAGACTACGGTGGGAAGAAACAACCACACCGCGTGATCGCGAGCACTCGAGAGGACGGGCTATTGAACATTTAGCCGGCACGCTCGACCACATGATGAGGTCGCGACCGCCGCCGCGTCAAGCCACCGACCTGCCACTATTCTCGGGATCACCGCTAGAGTGGCTGCAGTTTGCCGCAGCAATGCAAGAAACGACGGCCGTGTACCAGTTTTCGAAAGTGGAAAACCTTGCGCGCCTCCGTAACTGTCTGCGAGGCGAAGCCAAGGAGACCGTCGCGCCGTTACTGAGCACCGCAGCGCATCCTGACGTCATCATGAAGACGCTGCAGCAGTGTTTTGGCAGGCCTGAAATATTGATCGACGTCGCGTTCGAAGACCTAAAGAAACTACCGAAGCTCGGCTCGACTGCGATAGAACTCAACACCTTCGCAGTTCGAGTACAGAACGTCGTAGCCGTGCTTAACAACGTAGAAAAGAACTATCTACACAATCCGCTGCTCGTGAGAGAAATCTTCGAGAAGCTTAGCCCGCATCTAAAGACGAAATGGTGCGACTACGCCGAAGAACACAATGAACCTGAGCCGGAAATAGTCAAGTTGACCACGTTCCTCATGCGAGAGGCTGATCGAGCGCTCAAGCACGGATACTCCGGTACGACTCACAAGCCGACGCCGCAACCACCGCAACGCCCCGCCTCTAAACCCGAACAGAGGAGGAGGGTGTACAACGTGGCAGAACCGTCGTCGTCGGACAAGACCGAGCCGGAACGCCGTGCACAGTACGACGACGCGCAACCGACGCCGCGACCGCCGCGACGCCCCGCCCCTAAACCCGAACAGAGGAGGAGGGCGTACGACGTAGCAGAATCGTCGTCGTCGGACAAGACCGAGCCGGAACGCTGTGCGCACTGCAACAACGCGCAACTACCGACGCCGCCACCGCCGCGACGCCCCGCCTCTAAACCCGAACAGAGGAGGAGGGCGTACGACGCAGCCGCATCGTCGTCGTTGGACAAGACCGAGCCGGAACGCTGTGCACAGTGCAACAACGCACACCGACTTGACGCCTGCGACAAGTTCAAGAAGGTGTCTTTGGACGAACGATGGAACGTCGCGAAGAAAGCTGGCTTGTGTTTCAAGTGCTTGAAGAGCAAGCACCGAAGAATGAACTGCCGCCAGAAAACATGTGGCGTGAATGGATGTCGACGGCCACACCACCGCTTGCTTCACGCCGAAGCACCTGCGGCCCGAACTAACCAGCAGGAAGAAGCAAGCGTCTCTTCGACCCGAACTGAGTGCACTGTGAAACTCAAGGTTTGCCCAGTAACCGTATCGGGCAAGAACGGGGAGCGTAACACATACGCGCTCTTCGATGAAGGCAGCACAGTGACGCTCATAGAAGAGGGGCTGGCACGAGAGATAGGCCTGGATGGCCCCGCGACGCAGCTACGCGTAAAAGGGATTGACGACCGACAACGTCAAATTGACAGCCGCGTCGTTTCACTACGCATCGCCGAGCGAAGCGCGAGAAACTTCAAGGCGTGTTCTGCGCGAACAATGGCGGACCTGAACCTCGCCACTCAATCAATTACAAAGGAAGAGGTGCAGTTCGATCACCTCACTGACCTGCACGATCAGTTGATGTACGAGAACGCGAAACCTCGCATACTCATCGGATCCGATAATTGGCCGCTGATTGTTACCCGAAAACTGCGCGTGGGCAAACGGAACGAGCCCGCGGCATCCCGAACGGAACTCGGATGGGTGGTGCACGGAACGGCACCGACCAACGTAATAATCAAGCGCCAAGATGAAGTGCTGAACGTTTGGACGCAAGACATCGAACGACAAGCCGATGAGCACTTCCAATTAGAATCGCCGGGAATCTCGCTGAAGTCAGCGCACACGAGGGCAAATGACAAGCGAGCACCGAGAACAATTCAACAAGTCGACGAAGTGCACATAGAAGCTGGCTTTAAGCTGAAGGGGTGGAATAGTAACAGCGCGGAGCTCTTGAAGAACGTAGAGAGTGAACGCCGCGCGACCACTACGCTCCTTGGGAAGCCAGAAAAGGCACTGGGCCTCATGTGGGACGCGCAAGAGGACACATTAAGCTTTAACATCGCGTTGGCTCGCGTCCCAAACGAGGTGAAGACGCAACTTCGGCCGCCGACGAACGACTGGCTTACGAGCCTGGAAGCCGTCGACAGACTGCGCTTGCCCCGGTCTTACAACGGGAGGAAAAGAGAAACGCGTCGCGAACTGCACGTTTTCTGCGACGCGAGCGAAGACGCATACGCTACGGCGGCATATTGGGTGCATAAAAATGAAGACGGCACCTCAGGAACGATCTTGGTGTCAACCAAGGTGAAGGTCGCGCCGCCACAAAGGATTCCACGGCTGGAGATGCAGGCTGCGCTCATCGGAGCTAATAGACTCGCCGCTCAAAGCGTCAAGACGGATCACTGCATTCCCGTGGACGAAGCCGTGTACTGGAGCGGCTCACAAACCGTGCCCTACTGGATGGAGGATGGGAGCAAGCGCAAGGAGTCGCCACACGTGGAGGTCGGCAAAAACGCTGACCGATCACTACTGGCGTCGATGGGTGCGGGAGTACCTCCCGAACCTTGTACCTCGCCCCAAAGCTGCGACGCCAGCAGAGCTCGACGACAGAGGTGTGACCCTGATCGCAGACCCCATGCTTCCCCGGAATGTCTGACCGCGGGGACGCATAGACAAGATTTTCCCGGGACCGGACGGCGTAAGAAGAATCGACCGCACTCTCCCCGGACCAGAGGGAGGGGACGCGCTGCACATCGGCCTGACATACCGCACACTCCCCGGACTAGAGGGAGGGGACGCGCTGCACATCGGTCTGATCTACCGCACTCTCCCCGGACTAGAGGGAGAGGACGCGCTGCACTGTCTTACGGCGAAGGCGAGTACGAGTTCTCGCCGGGGGGAGGATGTTGACGACAGTTCGCAAGTGCCGGGGACCCAGAACTAAGCAGCGGACGTAGTCTAAGCTTATGCGGGCCAAGTCCCCATGAATGAACCATATCATAAATAAATTCGGCCCCTTTTGATTGGTTCGCGGGCGGGATGTCCCCCCGCGGACCAACAGATAGTGTATAAATATAGGGCCGAATTCTGTTAAATTGTAGTCAGTTGTAGTCGGTCAGTGGAAGTCGTCTTGCAAGAAGTAAATAAAGCTCCAAATATTATCACAAAGAAATCAGTGTTTTAACTCCAAGTACCTACATACAGTCCACTCTCAACAGCACAGTTTGTTATTCCACGATGAATCTGTTTTAAGTTCACGTGTGACACACCAGCCAGAAGGCTAACGGTCAGAATATTAAACACGACCGGGAATATTCTCAAGCCCATATTCGACGTATAATAAATTTTTAGTATAGTTAGCTGTGCAATGCTATGGGAAACGTACTTTTAGTTGCGATGGAGAAGCTCACATCGCGATGTATGACTAACGGTGGAGTCGAAACATCGATTTATCGCTCCGATTACGTTAAGGGCCCACCATCCGCGCGAGCCCGAGCTAGTTTAGGTAAATTTCTCTAGTCCCTGTTTGTGTGCGTCGCTCACGCACACAAGCGCACTCGGTCGCGCAATCGGTACGGCCGCCTAGCAAAATATCGTAGATGTTAATTTTGAATTTAATAGGTGTTTATTATTTACTGTGTTATACTATAGTAAATACAGGGATGTGTTTGATCAACTTTTATTTTTACAAGCTTATATTTAGCTTGCACTGTATGTATGTAGATTTGACCACTTCTCGTTTTCGATTGGGCTGAAATTTTGCACATAATAATATGTATATCGTGACAATGCAATATTATGATAACATGGAGCTGATCTGATGAAGGAACTGGACGATGGCCATAGGAACTCCGTAATAAAACGACGCAACCCCATCGATTTTGGGCTCGTTTGATTCATATTGACGAGTACTTTGGTCCTATTTGTTAACCAGGGTCTGATGCTGGAGCTGGGAGGTGGCCATAGGACCTCCGCAATACAACGACATAACCCTATCGACTTTGGGCTCGTTTGATTCGTAATGACGAGGACTTTGGTTCTATATGGTAACCAGGGTCTGATGCTGGAGCTGGTAGGTGGCCATAGGAACTCCGCAATAAAACGACACAACTCCATTGAGTTTGTGCTCATTTGATTCGTATTGACGAGTACTTTGGTCCTATATGGTAACCAGGGTCTGATGCTGGAGCTGGAATGTGGCCATAGGACCTCCGCAATAAAACGACATAACCCTATCGAGTTTGGGCTCGTTTGATTCGTAATGACGAGGACTTTGGTTCTATATGGTAACCAGGGTCTGATGCTGGAGCTGGAAGGTGGCCATAGGAACTCCGCAATAAAACGACACAACTCCATTGAGTTTGTGCTCATTTGATTCGAATTGACGAGTACTTTGGTCCTATATGGTAACCAGGGTCTGATGCTGGAGCTAGAAGGTGGCCATAGGACCTCCGCAATAAAACGACATAACCCTATCGAGTTTGGGCTCGTTTGATTCGTAATGACGAGGACTTTGGTCCTATATGGTAACCAGGGTCTGATGCTGGCGCTGGAAGGTGGCCATAGGAACTCCGCAATAAAACTACATAATCCTATCGAGTTTGGGCTCGTTTGATTCGTAATGACGAGGATTTTGGTTCTATGTGGTAACCAGGGTCTGATGCTGGAGCTGGAAGGTGGCCATAGGAACTCCGCAATAAAACGACACAACCCCATTGAGTGTGTGCTCATTTGATTCGTATTGACGAGTACTTTGGTCCTATATGGTAACCAGGGTCTGATGCTGGAGCTGGAATGTGGCCATAGGAACTCCGCAATAAAACGACAAAACCCTATTGAGTTTGGGCTCGTTTGATTCGTAATGACGAGTACTTTGGTCCTATATGGTAACCAGGGTCTGATGCTGGAGCTGGAAGGTGGCCATAGGACCTCCGCAATAAAACGACATAACCCTATCGAGTTTGGGCTCGTTTGTTTCGTAATGACGAGTACTTTGGTCGAGTTTCGTAATGGCGGCCATGCGGTTACAAAATGATAAAATATAAAATAATAGTAAAAAGATTTTTAAAAAAGTCGCCCCACACTAGGATTTTATTTTAAAGCCCTAATAAGACGAAAATAAATTTTAATTTATTACATGATACACGAGAATATATAAAATTCTCGTGTCACAGTGTTTGTTACCGAACTCCTCCGAAACGGCTTGACCGATCGTTATGAATTTTTTTGTGTATATTCAGTGGGTCTGAGAATAGGTCGTAAACTATTTTTTATACAATTATTATGGCGAAACGTAGTTCGCCGGCACAGCTAGTCTTATATATAACATTCTCGTGTCACAGTGTTTGTTACCGAACTCCTCCGAAACGGTTTGACTGATCTTTATTAATTTTTTTGTGCACATTCGGTAGATCTGAGAATAGGTCGTAAACTATTTTTTATATTATGGCGAAACGTAGTTCGCCGGCACAGCTAGTTTTTAATAAAATATAAAAGCTTGTCGCAAGATTTACCCATTTTATAAAAAACAAATATTTTTTTCTTAGAATTACCAATATTTATTTATTTAAGGCTTACCAAGTAAATACATACGGGTAAGGTACTTAAACAGTTTTTTTTATGGAGGGCCTGGCAAATGACCTCTTCCCGCCTGTTAAGCGGTGAAAGAGGCCCAAATGAGTTGACAGATAGAGGAGGGAGGACATCCACTATCGAACCTGCCCGCCCCTTGCCGGCCTAAAAGATGTTTTTCACACCTCTTTTGAAGGAACCCATGTTGTAGGATGGAGGAAACACGTGCGCAGGTAGAGAATTCCAAGTGTGGGATGAACGACAGAAGACTTACCGGAGGGAGACTCTGTACCAAGGTCGTGTGCTTGGGTACCTCCGTCTTACCTATTTCTGCCGCAAAGCAGCAGTGCTTGCATTGCTGTGTTCCGGTTTGAAGGGTAAGATATGGTACTGAAATTACTGGTACCGTGACTTTACATCTTAAGTCACAAGTTGGCAACGTACACTGTGGCCCTTGTGGGGGTTGCAGTTTTACTGCGAATGTCACACGAGACATAATATGTATTATAGGTAACTGTTACCACTTACCATCAGGTGGGCAGTTTGCTTTTTTGCCAACTTAGTAGCAATAAAAAAAAGAAGAAGGAATCTTGGAATTTCTTGGTACGGTGTGAAAAGGAGGATACAGTGTAAGGATGACTCCGTAGATCCTTACGCGTGTTTCTGTTAAGTACACCGTACAGCATAGTTGGTCCGGCGCAAAATACCTACGCACCTTGTTCAGGACACCGAGTTTCCGTGAGGCAGCAGTTATAACGAAATCGAGTTTTTCAAAAAAGGGAACATATATACATTTAAATTTCAGAACTGCACAGCAATGTCATGTGTGTATGACAATGCTGTACAAAACGTTATTTATTACAAAAAAATAAAGATAATAATCAAGTTAAATTGTTTTATTGTTTATCCTAATTCTCGGGACAAGCTTTTATATTTTTATAAGAAAATATATATTGTAATAAATTAAAGTTTATTTTCCTCTTTTAAGGCATTATAATATAAGCTTGTTTTTAAAAAAAAAATTTTTTTAAATTAATTACTCAAATAATACGAAATATTTTAATGACTACCGAGTTCTTTATGGTTAGTTGTATCTACAAATTAATTTATATAATATACATATAATAATTTAGTAAAAAACAAATATGAAATGAATATTTTCTTGTGCTCAACGCACTTTTTAGTGCATTGAAGTCATTCACTAGATTGTAATAAAAAATAAATTAAAGTTTATTTACTTTTTTTAGGACATTAAAATAAAAGCTTGTTTTTAAAAATCTTTTGTGATAGCGGCCATCTTGTTTTAGTTTTTTTCATGGTGTACTGTATTTTACGAACTTTCATTTGATACTCCATATACAGACCAATATTGTGGGGATTGTACATAAAAATAATCTGTCAATTTGTGACGGCGGCCATCTTGTATTAGATTGTCTTTCAGAATATACTATATTCTACAATTCATTCTACAATTCAAGCTCTTTCATTTGACACTTAAATTGGGGAAGGTCGCACAAAAGGAATTGATGGGGTTGCGTATGGATATTATCTAGGCTAGGCTCAAAGTACTCATCAAGAAAAATCATATAGGACCAAAGTACTCGTCAATACGAATCAAACAAGCCCAAACTTGATGGGGTTGTGTCGTTTTATTTCGGAGTTTCTTTGGCTATCTTCCAGCTCCAGCATCAGACCCTGGTTACCATATAGGACCAAAGTACTAGTCAATACGAATCAAACGAACCCAAACTCGATGAGATTGTGTCGTTTTATTGCGGAGTTCCTATGGCTACCTTCCAGCTCCAGCATCAGACCCTGGTTACCATGTAGGACCAAAGTACTCGTCAATACGAATCAAACAAACCCAAACTTGATGGGGTTGTGTCGTTTTATTGCGGAGTTCCTTTGGCTATCTTCCAGCTCCAGCATCAGACCCTGGTTACCACATAGGACCAAAGTACTCGTCAATACGAATCAAACAAGCCCAAACTCGATGGGATTGTGTCGTTTTATTGCGGAGTTCCTATGGCTACCTTCCAGCTCCAGCATCAGACCCTGGTTACCATGTAGGACCAAAGTACTCGTCAATACGAATCAAACAAACCCAAACTTGATGGGGTTGTGTCGTTTTATTGCGGAGTTCCTATGGCCAGCTTCCAGTTCCAGTATCAGAGCCTGGTTACCACATAGGACCAAAGTACTCGTCAATACGAATCAAACAATCCCAAACTCGATGGGATTGTGTCGTTTTATTGCGGAGTTCCTTTGGCTATCTTCCAGCTCCAGCATCAGACCCTGGTTACCATGTAGGACCAAAGTACTCGTCAATACGAATCAAACAAGCCCAAACTCGATGGGATTGTGTCGTTTTATTGCGGAGTTCCTATGGCTACCTTCCAGCTCCAGCATCAGACCCTGGTTACCATGTAGGACCAAAGTACTCGTCAATACGAATCAAACGAGCCCAAACTCGATGGGATTGTGTCGTTTTATTGCGGAGTTCCTATGGCTACCTTACAGCTCCAGCATCAGACCCTGGTTACCATGTAGGACCTAAGTACTCGTCAATACGAATCGAACGAGCCCAAACTCGATAGGATTGTGTCGTTTTATTGCGGAGTTCCTTCACTTATGGGTGTTCATGGTTCCCCCATAAAGCCAGCTGGCGCTAGTGAGCTATGTTTATATGAGTTGCAAGTGGCACAATTTTTAATAAATTCCTCGGTATCTTTATGCATACCGGGCCAAAAATACCGTAATTTTAATCTTTTATATGTCTTTGCAACGCCTAAGTGCGCAGCAATTGTTCAGAATGGTTACTTTTAATAATATCCTCCCTAAGCTCCTTTGGTACAACCTCTTTCCACTGGTAGTCACCACAGAGTTTGTTAGTGCTTTTTGTAAATCTAAAAAGCCTACCATCAATAATTTGAAAATTGGGACATGCGCGCGGCCTATCCGTGCAACGTTTTAATATATTGTTATACCAAGCATCGCTGGATGTAAATGCGTCTACGGCTGCCACTGGTACAGAACGTGATAGTGCATCCGGTACGACGTTTTGAGATCCACTACGATGCTCAATAATGAAATTATAAGGCGATAGCCTACACCCCCAACGCGCTAGTCGTCCTGTCAGATTCTTAAGGTTTAAAAACCACTTTAGACTAGCATGATCGGTAATAATTTTAAATTGTCGACCACCTTCAATGTAAGGGCGGAAGTGTTCAACGACATGTACCACGGCCAATGCCTCTCGCTCTGTAGCGGAATAGTTACGTTCGGCGGGTGTTAGTGAACGGCTACAGTACGCAACAGGATGTTCTTGTCCGTCTACAACCTGGGTCAAGGTACCTCCTAACCCGAAATCAGAAGCGTCACAGTGGACAGCAAAATCTTTCGAGAAGTCAGGACATACCAGAACCGGAGAAGTAGACAGTGCGAGTTTTAGGTCGTTGAACGCCTCGTCTGCCTCGGTCGTCCATTTGAAAGGGGGCGCGCTCTTACGGGTAGAAGTAAGAGCATTAAGGGGACCAGCTCTATGACTAAAATTTTTTATGAAACGCCTATAATAAGATGCAGTACCCAAGAAACGTTTGACGTCTTTCCTGCAGGTGGGAATAGGAAAGTCTACTATAGCCTTAATTTTGTCAGGATCCGTGCGCAGACCATATTCGTCAACCACATGACCCAAGAATTTCAGCTGTCTCCTGAAGAACTGGCATTTACCCATGTTGACAGTAAGGTTGGCTAGTTTAAGTCTCTCCTTTACCCTCAGTAGGAGCTGGAGGTGATCCTGGAAGGCCATTGGGCCTTCAGGAGTAAGTAAAATTAAATCATCAACATATACGAACACCTTATTGTCAAACTCGGGCCCAAAGAGGCGGTCCATCAACCGCTGCTGCGTAGCTGGAGCTGCAGTAAGTCCAAAGCACATGACCTTAAAGTGAAACAAGCCTCTGCAGGGAATAGTAAAAGCAGTTTTCTCTCTGGACTCAATAGAGGACAAATGGACGACCGAGGCAGACGAGGCGTTCAACGACCTAAAACTCGCACTGTCTACTTCTCCGGTTCTGGTATGTCCTGACTTCTCGAAAGATTTTGCTGTCCACTGTGACGCTTCTGATTTCGGGTTAGGAGGTACCTTGACCCAGGTTGTAGACGGACAAGAACATCCTGTTGCGTACTGTAGCCGTTCACTAACACCCGCCGAACGTAACTATTCCGCTACAGAGCGAGAGGCATTGGCCGTGGTACATGTCGTTGAACACTTCCGCCCTTACATTGAAGGTGGTCGACAATTTAAAATTATTACCGATCATGCTAGTCTAAAGTGGTTTTTAAACCTTAAGAATCCGACAGGACGACTAGCGCGTTGGGGGTGTAGGCTATCGCCTTATAATTTCATTATTGAGCATCGTAGTGGATCTCAAAACGTCGTACCGGATGCACTATCACGTTCTGTACCAGTGGCAGCCGTAGACGCATTTACATCCAGCGATGCTTGGTATAACAATATATTAAAACGTTGCACGGATAGGCCGCGCGCATGTCCCAATTTTCAAATTATTGATGGTAGGCTTTTTAGATTTACAAAAAGCACTAACAAACTCTGTGGTGACTACCAGTGGAAAGAGGTTGTACCAAAGGAGCTTAGGGAGGATATTATTAAAAGTAACCATTCTGAACCAATTGCTGCGCACTTAGGCGTTGCAAAGACATATAAAAGATTAAAATTACGGTATTTTTGGCCCGGTATGCATAAAGATACCGAGGAATTTATTAAAAATTGTGCCACCTGCAACTCATATAAACATAGCTCACTAGCGCCAGCTGGCTTTATGGGGGAACCCAAGGTCTGCTGTCGACCATTCCAGTGCATCAGCATTGATCTAGTTGGTCCACTGCCGATGTCTCGACAGCAAAACACCTTTTTACTAGTAGTTGTGTGTTGTTTTACAAAATATTGTTTATTATTTCCTTTACGGCGTGCAACGGGCAAAGTTATAGCGCAAAGGTTAGAAGACCATGTATTTCTGGTTCACGGAATACCACAGACTGTGATGTCTGATAATGGCTCGCAATTTATAAGTCATGAGGTTCAGGCATTATATGAAAAATACAATATTCCGCAAGTACATTTGGGTCCAGTATATTGTCCACAAGTTAATACGGTGGAACGCTATAACCGCACAATAATCACTGCAGTTTCCTCCTTTGTTGAGAACGATAATAGAACGTGGGATATTAACATACATAAAATACAATTTGCCATGAACACCTCAGTAAATGAATCTACCTCTTATACTCCTTTCATGCTAGTACACGGTAGGGAAGCTGTCACAGATGGTGGTATTTACCGTGGTTTCGAAGATCTCCAAGAGTTGGTTGTGGTACCACGCGATACTCATGCGTCTAATATTGGCCACCTCGGTGATATTTTCATCAGATTCCGAATTTTGAGAAAATCAACCCACCCAAACTTGATGGGGTTGTGTCGTTTTATTGCGGAGTTCCTATGGCCAGCTTCCAGTTCCAGTATCAGAGCCTGGTTACCACATAGGACCAAAGTACTCGTCAATACGAATCAAACAAGCCCAAACTCGATGGGATTGTGTCGTTTTATTGCGGAGTTCCTTTGGCTATCTTCCAGCTCCAGCATCAGACCCTGGTTACCATGTAGGACCAAAGTACTCGTCAATACGAATCAAACGAGCCCAAACTTGATGGGGTTGTGTCGTTTTATTGCGGAGTTCCTATGGCTACCTTCCAGCTCCAACATCAGACCCTGGTTACCACATAGGTCCAAAGTACTCGTCAATACGAATCAAACGAGCCCAAACTTGATGGGGTTGTGTCGTTTTATTGCAGAGTTCCTATGGCCACCTTCCAGTTCCAGCATCAGACCCTGGTCACCATAAAGGACCAAAGTGCTCGTCAATACAATTCAAACGAGCCCAAACTCAATGGGGTTGCGTTGTTTGATTGCGGAGTTCCTTTGGCTACCTTCCAGCTCCAGCATCAGACCCTGGTTACCACATAGGACCAAAGTACTCGTCAATACGAATCAAACGAGCCCAAACTCGATGGGATTGTGTCGTTTTATTGCGGAGTTCCTATGGCTACCTTACAGCTCCAGCATCAGACCCTGGTTACCATGTAGGACCAAAGTACTCGTCAATACGAATCGAACGAGCCCAAACTCGATAGGATTGTGTCGTTTTATTGCGGAGTTACTATGGATACCTTCCAGCTCCAGCATCAGACCCTGGTTACCATGTAGGACCAAAGTACTCGTCAATACGAATCAAACGAGCCCAAACTCGATGGGGTTGAATTGTTTGAATGCGGAGTTCCTATGGCCACCTTCCAGTTCCAGCATCAGACCCTGGTTACCATATAGGATCAAAGTACTCGTCAATACGAATCAAACGAGCCTAAACTCGATGGGGTTGCATTGTTTGATTGCGGAGTTCCTATGGCAACCTTCCAGATCCAGCATCAGACCCTGGTTACCATATAGGATCAAAGTTCTCGTCAATACGAATCAAACGAGCTCAAACTCGATGGGACTATGTCGTTTTATTGCGGAGTTCCTATGGCCACCTTTCAGCTCCAACATCAGATCAGCTCCATGTCGTCATCATAATATATTTATACATATGCATGCAAAATTTCAGCTTAATCGGAAACCGGGAAGTGAGTCAAATTTAACTCGCAAGATTAGACCCGAACATGCAAAAGATAAATAAAAGCTTGTAAAAAGGTTGAAGGTTTTTCGTACGGCAGCCACAAATAATAAAATTGTTAGTTATCAACTTATCCGATTACTCCGTAGGACTTCGCGTCGTATACATACACAAATAATTACGTAATCGGGAGCTAGCTCAAAGCGACGTGCTCTCACTTCGAGTCTTGATTGCACACTGAATTTCGACGCGCCCGAGCCAAGTATTTGTAAGAAAATCGATAAATGTATGTTAAAAAATTCATATAAAAATCAATGTACGATAATAAAAAAAAATACCACGGTGTCAGTGTTATGCTCACCTTTGTTCTATATATTTATTAAGCTAAAATATAATAGGGTTAATTAATGAAGCTAAAAATCACGAACGGTATGTGGGTGTAACCTAAATTTTAAGTAAAATGGAAGCTATTTTTTAACGAAATGGTATGTAAATTTGAAAAATGGTGACGGTGATTGTGTAAACACATAATTTAAGAATTTAAATTTATTTTTTCCCGGTCAGTTAACTGGAACGTTAACGTAAAATATCAAAAACGCCAACGGCCTTTTTGCTATTTTTCGCGCCATGGGCCCTTAATAGTCCCCTGACATCGCGGGAAATCGGTGACACCGTTATTATGCTCCTACAAGTCGATTTCAAATCACGAATTCGAAGTTTTCTATGCGTAATAAACAACGAAAAGAATTTATCACGTTGGCTACAAAGCTTTTATTGTATTGCTCCCTTAGTTCAGTTCGTGAATGACGGAAGAGACGACTATAGGGAGATTTCGAGCTTGATAGTATATATTATATACTCGTACATACATACAATACCTGCACTGTTATCAACCTAGGTAGGCAGTAATACTAGATTGTTACTCTAGGGACAAAAGTAACCTGTTTAGCACCCGAGATGGTTTGGCACACGAGTATGGCGGGTGCCAATGTTCGAGGACCTAAATAGGTATTAAGCCCGAAGGAAACAAGGAAGGAAACATTTCGAATATAAGGGAAATAAAAACCTGATTAGTTAAACAGAATCTGATCAATTCATTTTATACTTAAATAATTAGCACTCGACAAAACTACTAAAGATGTATTTGCCGCTTTTTTAATTATTCTAAATTAAATGATAATCATGTGAAAAATAAGTTATAAGTATAAGGTTATGTTACAAAATTGTTGATATTATTAGTTAACAGTGATTATCATTATAAGGTCAGATATAGATGTGACTGTATAAAAATGTCGGCATCGTCGGCATAACTTAATAGAAATGTCAAAATATAATGTTTTTTTTTTCATTTATTTGACTATCATAAACATAAAATTCAAATTATAATACTACCACCAAAAACTCATAAAGTTTATCTGTATAGGTCGCGCATTTATAACAGTTTGGTTAGTGTGGCATTGAAATGTGGTTTTTTTTTATAATTTGACAGGAGGGAAAATCTTTTTCCCGGGAGGGAAATACTGTTTTCGTCCCTCTGTTAACCTTACGCGGAGGTACTTTCGGAACATGAGAAATAAAAACGTATTTATTTCATTTCCGACTAAACCAACCACCCTTCGGGATCTCTCCGCACTCTATGAAAGGCACATTCAGGATCAAGAATATTAATTCACCAAGCTAGGATGCAACTTTTTTTGGGTAGTTCTGAAAAGATTTCAGAAGTTTGCGGCTATCATTTATAGTTATGTGGCACTCCTCGACAAATCGGTTATTCTAACTAAAAACTCCCGAGGTGTTTCGCCAGTCCAATCGTAACACAAGTCATGAGATCACCCCCTGGACAACCCGGCCAATTGGCATTACTGGCCGGGCCAACGCCAAAGGAGAAGCGCCCCAGACATTACCTCTCAGAGTAGCATGGGGCGGGCCAAGACGGCCGGGCCATCTGCAATCCAACCGCTTACGCAGGAGCGGAACTTGAATGTAACTTAACCTAACCAGTTAGCTTAAGCTGAGAATCCTTTGCGCGATACCTTGATACATTGAAATATTGCCCACAGAAACAAGAATCGATAAAAAAGTGTACCTACATATAAGTATTTCCGCTGGCGCCGTCACGACGTATAAGATATTGCTATCGTTATAATCTCAAAACCTTGGATGCATACTTTTATTGATATATCTAATCTGGCCGTCTCCTGTCAACTGCGAGGTAATGTTGCCAAACCGTTAAGATAATACATAGCAAGCTAGCAGCACGTTCTATTGCCTACGTGGTGTATAGCAGGGGTGGCCAAACTTTTGACCTCTGAGGTCTAAATGAGTCCAAAAATATTTTTTGCGGGCGACACTAGGTAGCGTTTACAAGAGACAAATATGACATTTTAGCGATAAGTTATTGGATATTACTAAAACGGTAAAAACAAAATACATGATCATTCTGTACTAGGTTTTTGGGTGGATATTTAGCACTGCATATTCTCCACAACTGTATCACATTGAGAAGGGTAAGTACAGCGTGTAACTGCAACGTGCAAACAGGATGTTATTTTAAGTGTGCGTCTGTTTTTTAAACGGGAAAGATGTTTTTTATTGCATTCATATTAGAAAATGTTGATTCGCAAAAAATGTTTTATCACTTTTTTCTATTATTTTTTTTGTATTTCTATATCTCTTGGGGGCTACCGGCCTTTGCGGTCGACCAGTAGACCGCAGTCATCCTCTTGGCCACCCCTAGTGTATGGGCTAGGACTAGGCTTGCCATCAGCACTCTAAAACACTTGCACTTTATAATCTACGATACTGCTAGTAAGTACGCTAAAATACTCAAGCTAAGACGAACGAGAGACGACAGGAACAAAGCTTCCCTAAATTTAATTAAAAACGAGCTGGTTGCATATTTTAATTTGATTGCAAGGATGCTGTGATTTTCTTCAAGAAAGACAAATATGTCGCGAAAAACAATAAAAATGTGTTTTCAAAGATAAATAAGTAAAAACACCAAAAAGTCATAAATAATAAAAAATACAATACAACATCACAGTTTTATATTGAAGTCGGTACTAAATTTTAAGTAACTAAAAAAAATACATATATTTTTTAAGACTTTCCAGGTGATCATTGCTTGGCACCGACTTCAATATAAAACTGTAATGTTGTATGTATTTTTTTTTATTTATGACATTTTAGTGTTTTTGAAATCGTTTTTTTTTGTGAAAAAATTTTTTCAAGCTTTTTAGTTAATTAGAATTTGAGCCAAGGCAAACACTAGAATTACTTGAAATAAAACGTCTTTCGCTCTAAACAGTTTCGAAAAAATTATTCCTGAACTCCTTATCTATCAGAAACCTTCTATCATCAGCTCAATTACATAAGTAATCGGTGAACATACATAAAAAAATAGATACAGCCGAACAAAGAACCTCCTTCTTTTTCGAAGTCTTTTAAAAATAATGAAGAACTCATTTTCACGCTGCGTAGTTTATTTTCTCCTATCTAATAAAAAATACTTTATTATACTCTTGCCATCTTGAAATAAAATCGTCGCTCTCTCTCTCCTCGACATTTATTATTCCCATCTGGTGGTGGGGTCTGACTTCCTAATTTTTCTGCTCCACTTCGCTCTGTCGGACGTGTCCTCTTCGGAGACATTGCATGAACACAGACCCTCTTTTGACCACATCTGTCCCTCTCGTCTTTGGTTGCCATCTAGGCCTGAACCCTGCGATGTTCAGATTAGCCACAACACTACCCACGTAGTTAGGGGTCTTTGTTTTACGTGATCAAATTGTAATAAATCAAATATTAAATTTAATTCCAAAATCTATTCATCATAGGTCTTAACAGGCTATTCACGTCAAGAACAAAACAAAATTCAAATTTGTAAAAATTACAAAAATACATTACAAACACAGTGAAATGTCTACAAATACAAGTAGGAGAAAAAAAGTTGTCTCTGCATCCTTATTTTCTCACTGTAAATAGAAAAAGCTTGATAAATGTTAAAGTTAAATCAATATATTTGATTAACCTAAAACTTGCTAAAATTATCAGAGTTATATCAATATGTATAACCTTCGTAGCCCTTTGATAATATCAATATCTTCAATGAAAAAATAAAATCGAATGCCACGCGTAAATCGAGATAAGATATTCAATAAATCCTATTTCACAGTAATTGAATATGGAAACGCGAAAACAATAAGTCATGCACAGTGAGCGAACAATATTATCCTTAAATCCAAACTTTTCCTCATCAGCTCTAAGCACACAATCATCCACTGAAAGGATGGAAAAGTATTGGAAACTACAAATGCAACCTTTGTGTTTTACATTACTTAGTCACTAAGCAAACCTTGATTTACTTAATCACGATACATTTCATTAAACAAATAAACACAAAAAAAATAATTTAACAAAAAACAAAAACCGACTTCAAAAACACTGAAAAGTTAAAAATAATATAAGAAGTCGGTGCCGAACGATATCTCCTAGAAAGTCTTAAAATTTGTCACCGACTTCAATATAGTAGTGTGATGTTGTCTGTACCTATTTTTATATTATTTTTAACTTTTCAGTGTTTTTGAAGTCGGTTTTTATTTTTTGTAAAATATTTTTAACTTTTTAGTAAATGAAATCTTTTTAGTGAAAGAAACCCTAATGGTATTTAATAGCTGGTATTTAATTAGCGTTTCCCTCGATTTTCATGGGATCCCATCATCAGATCCTGACTTTGAGGACCACCCTAGACCACTTTGGCGACCATGGGGCCACCCTTGGAGTATACTCTATCAAATACGAAAAATTTGAAAATCAGTCTACAATTGGCGGCGTAATCGCGTAACACACACACAAAAAAAACATACGCATCGAATTGAGAACCTCCTACTTTTTTGAAGTCGGTTAAAAAATGTTACAAAACATGGGTGCTGCCATGTGACCCACTTTACAAAGAGAGAAAGTTAAGTGTGTGAGAATGGGAAAACCTGATAAAAAATTTAGCCGAAATTAGGGTAATGAGCCCTAAGACATGACCCTAGACGTAGATAATCAGCATAAATTAGGGTAATGAGCCCTAAGACATGACCCTAGACGTAGATAATAAGCATAAATTAGGGTAATGAGCCCTAAGACATGACCCTAGACGTAGATAATCAGCATAAACTCTAATGTAGTGTTTTTCCTCATTTCGGAATTTCGAAAATAATAAAAATTTTCATACAAAAACCTAAATTTTCATATTTTCTTTCAAATTTTCATTCTTAAGCCCCAAATTTTCATGTTGTCTTACAAAAACTCTAATTTTTATTTATAATTTCAATATAATAATATAGTTTGTACAAAGAACAAACCCGAATATTGCTTCCTCTTTGTTTGCGCCAATCACAATTCTCATTATAACTTACCATTCGGTTGACTGGTAGAGAATGCCCTATGCATTAAGCCCATCCTTTGTACTTTATATTCATGCAATAAAGATTGAAATAAATATATCGAAATTCCGAAATGGACGGTAAAGAAAGAGCGATAATCAAGCATATTTCCAGAAAGGTTTGACCAAAAAATCAATTTTTTTTAAAGAGTTAAAAACGGTATTCTTAAATTTTAAATTTTGTTTCATGAACTTTAAGAAATTAAAAAAATAATTTATTAAGAAAATAAACGTCTGCAAAAAAATCTAATAACACAGATGCTTCGAACATGTTTTGCTGGATTGCTTACACATTACTTTAATAAAATAAAATAAAAAAGAATACATTTATCACTCAATTTATCCAAAAATTAGCACTAAACTCTAAATTTTGGGAAAATTCGCAAAAAAAAATCGAAAAAATCAGTTAAAAAAATTGTCAGACTTCGTGTAAGACAACCATGGGATAAATGGTTCTAAATTGTCTATACTTACTTCGCCTTAAAGCTTTGCAACCATCTTCCAATCACCCTGTATATCAAATCTGAGGAAATAATATATTCTAATAGTTGTAATTGTTTTTTGAATGAGAAACTGGTAACAGTGGGCCACCTAGTGATACTGTCGAATCATTATCTGTCTGTGAATGTCATTTATTACTTAATCGGCTCCAGCAGTTCCTATAATCCAGGATTCTCCTCCTATAATCCATACAAGAATTTACCGCCACAAATTCTTAATCGTGGATCTGTCGCCGCCATTTCATTAACAGACACGCGTTTCGAAGACATTTCATAGTCTCCAAGTTGCTTGATGCTTGAAAAAGGATGGAGACAGTTAACTTTTTTTTGTATTTTGGTAACCTTCCAATTGTTCACTAATCAGAATTCACTCGTTCATTCATACTATATTTATTGTTAAATGCTCGCTTAGAGATTTATATCACATTTCCTTGTTTAAATCAAATTATAAAATCACATTGTTAATTAACCATTAAAATCAATCAAATCAAACTACACTATTAAAGGAAAATTAACAAAACCGCGGTAAAAAAACATTATCAGAAACATTGTCGGTTTGGAAGTCAGTGAAATAATCATTAAATAAATATGCAATGTGATTCATTGCTGTTCGTAATGACCACATTGAGTCGTGTTGTATTGTGATTTTTTTATTAATCTTTAAGGCATGTCGTTCATCCGTGTGATTCATGCACAGAAAACTACGTCTTTCCTTTTTGAAAATAAAAAAAACTGCTCATAAAATTAAGAGTCTGCAATTAGGAGGACATAAACAATTTAATAACTCGCAAGTACTCAATAGCGATAAGATATGGGTTAGTTCAAAACTAATTCAGATAACAAGAATTTAATATCATTTGTTCTTGTTCTTTAGCCATTTTAGGCAAAAAAAAGTTTTTAGTTTATAGACAAAGATACTATCTTATTGTTACTAGCCCCATAAATCCATTTTGTTTGTTTCAAATGCTAATGCTGTGTCCACTCGTCTAACTGTATTCCATAATATTTTTTTACACGAAACTTGAATAAATTACTTTCTTACTTTCTCGCTTAATAAAACGGGCAATACTATTTTATCAAAGGAGAATATAGAGAGAATATATAAAAACTTGGAATAAATATTAAAAAAGAAAGGATGTACAGCGAATTCAAGTTATTATGATAACAACATTTATAAGATTTCTTTAATCTAATGTAAATACAGCAAATTCGTATAATGATGCACACAAGGAAGGTATTGAAGATTCGTCAAATATTATACGGAGGTAAATCCTACTCACAATAAATATGAGTCAGGACCATTGACGTATATTTAATATACGTCAATGGTCAGGACAATATCCGTCTCTAAAACTTGCCAATAATATAATGGACAGAAATTTGTATTTAGGTTCTATATCGAAAGTAGGAATATATAATACCTATACCCGAATGAAATCACAATAGATAAAGAAAAGAGGTTTGCAATTATAGAGATAAAATCCCTTGATACGCTTAGGATTCTATTCTAGAATCCTTCGCTCCTCTCGGGATACAACTTAGTGCCTCAAAAAGAATTCACGTTTTTCACTTGTTGGGTAATACTAGGACTTAATCTCGGACAAACAAGAACTAGTTATTATATAATCACCCTGTGTCAATAAAATAGTTAAACAATGATTCTGAAGGGTACAATCTTTGTTAGCAATATTATGGTTATGAAAATCACTTGCATTAATACCCTTTGAAAACTCCAAATCTTGCAGACCATCATAGTGAAGATTAGGCCCATATCTGACTTGATCAAATCCAATTTTAAACTATTCTATTCAATTCACTAAATCACCAAGAACGTCTACAAATTCTCTTAAAATTTTATTTCGTCTTTATCAGATTAAGCATCTAGAATATGAATGATTTTTTTAATCATAGCACTACCAATACTACCATAAACTTTGTTTTCCGCAATCTAGTACTCTTTTTTATATTACGCATGTTTGGGTATTTAAAAGAATCCTATAAAACGAAATCGAAACGAAATCATTAACTGATGAATTGACCGTTACATCTATCTTTAGTTCTCCTAAGTTGCCTGTTAGTCTCAATGGTGAAACTTTCAAGTGACACAAAAACTTCTGACTTGTAACTGTAAGCTCCTACTCATTAAGGTAACTACCTTAATGAGGACGAGCCCTTATTTTGTCAAGTTAATTCCCTACATACGTTTTAGCGACACGTATCATCCCAAAAAATTAAGTTTTTAAAACTGAAAGAAAGGGAACTGATTCAGTTTATACTTGGGCTACCTTCATGCATAATAGTTACAGACGTTACAGTGATTGCATCTCGCCGGGCGCTGCGTCCGTTCACCAATCACCCAAATTACGCAATTAATGATAGTCTAAGTAGTAAACACATGGAGCGCGGCAGTAGGCAGCGATGTAATTCTTTCCTTCGTGCCCAAAGTCATAGATGCATAGCCGCTGGCTGCATCGTACCGGCTACCAGATGACGCCACGAATACGTAGCTGAAATAGGGTCAGCCGCTCTGTGTGTCGTTGATCCGCGGCGCGGCGCTCCGTGGGCCCGAGGGGGCGGCGCCCCTCCGCCGCGCCCGCGGCCCTGCGCCCCTCGGGCTCCGCGCGCGGCCCCGGCCCCACACCTCGGTCCTCGGCAGCACTCCGCAATCGACGCGAGGGCGAAGCGCACGCCCGACTTCATCGAACGCGACGACGCGCCGTACGGCCGCGGCACAGTGACACCGCCATGTTTGACGTCTTCGGCTCCGTCAAGGGGCTGCTCAAGCTCGACTCGGTCCGCATCGACAACAATGTGTTCCGCTTGCACTACAAAGCCACCGTGATCATCCTAATCGCGTTTTCGCTGCTCGTCACCTCGAGGCAGTACATCGGCGACCCCATCGACTGCATCGTGGACGAAATACCGCTCGCCGTGATGGATACTTACTGCTGGATTTATTCGACTTTCACCATCCCGAACCGGCTCGCTGGCAAAGTGGGCCACGACGTGGTGCAGGCGGGCGTCGCCTCCCACGTCGAGGGTCAGGACGAGGTGAAGTACCACAAGTACTATCAGTGGGTGTGCTTCGTTCTGTTCTTCCAAGCTATTCTGTTCTATGTGCCGCGATACCTGTGGAAAACGTGGGAAGGCGGTCGCATCAAGATGCTGGTGCTCGACCTCAACTGTCCGATTATCGGCGAGGCCTGTAAAATTGACCGTAAGAAGCTGCTCGTCGACTACTTCTTCACGAATCTCCACACGCAAAACATTTATGCGTTCCGCTTCTTCATATGCGAAGTGTTGAACTTCATCAATGTCGTGGGCCAGATATTCTTCATGGACTTCTTCTTGGACGGCGAGTTCTCCACGTACGGCGCTGACGTCGTGCGTTTTACCGAAATGGAACCCGAAGAGCGCGAAGATCCGATGGCCCGGGTGTTCCCAAAAGTGACAAAGTGCACATTCCACAAATACGGTCCTTCGGGTACTGTGCAGAAATTCGACGGCCTGTGCGTGCTACCGCTGAACATCGTGAACGAGAAGATCTACGTGTTCCTGTGGTTCTGGTTCGTGATACTGTCGATCTTGAGCGGTTTCCTGCTGTTGTACCGAATGGCCGTGGTGGCGGGGCCGCGCGTGCGCCTGTACCTCCTTCGTTCGCGCAGCCACCTCGCTCCGCAGGAGCAGGTGGAAGCGGTGGCTCGCAAACTGCAGATCGGCGATTGGTTCGTGCTCTACCAGCTCGGGAAGAACATAGACCCCCTGATTTACAAGGAGCTAATGTGTGAACTGGCTGAAAAGTTCGAAGGGAAGGACACTGTGTAGTGCGTGCAGTGAAGTGGACATTGGGTCGCGGGCGTGGGGAGGTGCGAGTGTGCGGGCGCAGGTAGCGCGGCCGCGCGGGCCCGCGCACAAAGGGCGCCGGGGGCTGCACGTCGACATTCCATTACCCGAGTCCGTCGCGGGGAACGACCTCCGGCGGACCGCAGCCATTGTATTCCAGAACGCTTAACTTTTATCGCTACTGAACTATCGTAGTCGTTTTAAACTCTTCCAAACGTAACTCTTCGACTGAGCCGCGAGCGGGCGCGGATGCATTTAGAATTAACCTTTTTGGGGCCTGTTTTATAATAGTCCTAGACGTAGATAGATCTCGTGCCTTCGTTTTGTATTTTGTATTATTGTGTGCGAGTGCGTAATGTTGAAGGGACGTCTCATTGTGATATGTAATTATTATTATAATTAAATCTAAATTAAGTGTTTAACGTGTAAAAGTTTGATCGATTGGACGGCTGATTATTTCTAAGTTAGATAGGTAGTAGGTATTCTATGAGTTTGTTATCGAATGTTTTTCTCGGTACGATTTTTGTATAAAGCAATAATAACGAATGATATCGAGTGATCAATTGTTCGACTTCGAATTCGATTCTGACAATACTGTAATTTTTACTGTATTACTGCGGGCTTTTTATATTGACGAAATTAGGTCGACTACTGTTAATATTTTCTGAATATATTTACTGCCATCTAATGTTTGTTATTTCATTGGAGACATCCTCTGTTCACCTGATAACTTTATTGGTAACAAGGTGCGGAGGGGGCGATAACAAAGCGACGTGCCTTGTTCCTTTGTGTGGTGCACCCAGCGCCATCTGTTGGGCCGCGGCTCAGTTACGACATCATAGTCTCCCTCGCAGAACTAAACCTGATATGGTAACAAAGTTACTCCATATTGTGCTCTGATGCTACATTGAGCTGCATATTCAGCTTATTCTGCCATTGTAAGCAATATCACAATCATCGATCTTAAAAATATTTGAATTTTCGCTAGAAGATGTGTATGATATTTATGATAATCTTGAAGCATTCAATTCATTCGATAAAAGCATCACTCGAATTATTATATTTTCTGTGCTAGAGCTGTCGAACCAAAGGTCACGAAACGATATTCTTTTATTTTATTAGCAACATTTCGACATTCTTTATAATAAGCACACATAATGAACTAAATTAATTTCAAATATTAATTAGTGAATTAGTAATTAATTACTTGATTAACAATGAACAAATTTTTAAGTAATAATTAACAATATTTTCGTGTCTTTAGTTTTAGGCTAATTCATTATTACCTAATGCTGACATTTCAATTGAAAATAAATACATTTTAAGTAAAATAATAAAAAAATAATCGAGTATTTACTGATATCTAATTATTCAATATCTAATTATCTAATATATAAAAATCTCGTGTCACAGTGTTTGCTAGCGAACTCCTCCGAATCGGCTTGACCGATTTTTATGATTATTTTTCTGTACATTTGGTAGATATGAGAACAGGTCGTAGGCTATTTGTATACCCCTAAGTGATGGGGTAGCCCTCCAGTTTTTTTTTTTTGACAATTGGTATGACGAAACCTAGTTCGCAGGCACAGCTAGTTGGATAATAGTTTCAAAAAATCAAATTAAATTAATAATGAAAAAGCACACATAGTATACTAGTAAAATAAAAGATTTATCGAGTTAAAAATAAACTGTTGCTACGCGATTACTCCGCCAATTATTGACCGATTATTAACCGACTTCAAGAAAGGAGGAGGTTATCAATTCGGTTGTATTTTACCTCATAACTCCGTCATTTTTAAACCGATTTCCAAAATTCTTTTTGTATTCGATAGAGTATACTGCAAGGGTGGTCACATAGTCACCAAAGTCAGGATCTGATGATGGAATCCTATAGAAAATAGAGGAAAACACTAAATTAGGGTTTCTTTAACTAAAAAGATTTCATTCACAAAAAAGTTAAAAATAAAATTTTTTTTACAAAAAATATAACCGACTTCAAAAATACTAAAAACTTAAAAATAATATAAGAATAGGTACAGACAACATCACACTTCTATATTGAAGTCGGTGACAAATTTTAACACTTTCTATGAGATCATCGTTTGGCGCCGACTTCAATATAGAAGTGTGATGTTTTAGTATTTTTGAAGTCGGTTTTATTTTTTTGAAAATTATTTTCCTATTCGATAGGGTATACCTCTAAGATGGTCCCAAGATCACGAAAGTTAGGATCTGATGAGGGGAAATCGAGAGAAACCCTTAAATTTTATGGGTATGTCCAACGTGTTTTGTGTGTATGCTACGCGATTACTCCGCCAATTGTAGACCGATTTTAAAAAATCTTTTTGTATTTGATGTGGCCTACTCCTGAAGTGGTATCAAGCCAGGATCTGATTATGGAATCTCATGAAAATCAAGGGAAACCCTTAAACGTTATGGGTATAGCCAATAACGTGTTTTGTGAGTATAAGTTTACGCGGTTGCTCCACCAATTGTGGATTGAATTTTAAAATTCTTTTCGTATTCCATAAAGTATACTCCTGAAGTGGTCTCAAGGTCACCAAAGCCAGGATCTGATAATGGAATCTCATGAAAATCGAGGGAATCCCTTAAATGTTATAGGTATGTCCAACGTGTTTCGTGTGTATATGTTACGCGATTACTCCAATAATTGTGGACCGATTTTAAAAATTCTTTTTGTATTCGATATGGTATACTCCTGGAGTGGTTCCAAGGTCACGAAAATCAGGATCTGATGATGGGATCCCATCAAAATCGAGGGAAACCCTTAATTTTATGAGTATCTCCAACGTGTTTTGTGTGTAGGTATATGTTACGCGATTACTCCGCTATAACTAGACCGATTTTAAAAATTCTTTTCGTATTCGATAGAGTATCCTCCTGGGGTAGTCCCAAGATCAAGAAAGTCAGGATCTCACGATGGAATCCTATAAAAATCGAGGAAAACCCATAAATTTCCAACATGTCTTGTGTGTATGCTACGCGATTACTCCGCCAATTATGGACCCATTTTCTTTTTTTTTTTGTATTCGATATGGTGTACTCCTGGGGTGGTTCCAAAGTCACCAAAGTTAGGATCTGATGTTGGGATTTTATCAAAGTCGAGGGAAAACTTAAATGTTATAGGTATGTCCAACGTGTTTTGTGTGTATATGTTACGCGATTACTCCGCCAATTATGGGCCCATTTTCTAAATTCTTTTTATATTCGATATGGTATACTCCTGGGGTGGTTACAAGGTCACCAAAGTCAGGATCTGATGTTGGAATCTCATGAAAATCGAAGGAAATCCTTAAATGATAAAAATATGTCCAACGTGTTTTGTGTGTACCATATGTTACGCGGTTACACAGCCAATAGTCGACCGACTTTCAAAATTCTTTCCATATTCGATAGAGTATACTCCTGAAGTGGTCCCAAGGTTACCAAAGTCAGGATCTGATGATGGAATCCTATGAAAATCGAGAGAAATCCTTAACCCGCCATTGGTACGTCTGTGACGTATATGTCTGTGAGACCGGGTGTTTTTAAAAATGCGAATAACTTTTTTCTCCGCCATCGATTTTTGTCGTGTTTCATGTTTTTTCGAAGCTATTCACTTTGCGTCTTGTAGTCATGAACCGAGCTGATGATGGAAGGATCCTCAATTTTTGGGCTTGATCTGACCTGACCTGACCTCGGAATTGAATTTAATACCAGCTCATCGAAGGGAATAATTCTTTCAATACTGTTTAGAGCGAAAGACGTTTTAAGTTAGTCTGATGTTTATACCTTGGCTCAAATTCTAATACGCATATTAGAAACCAAAACCAAAACCTTAACCAAAAAGATAAAAATAAAAAATGTTTTACAAAAAATGAAAACCGACTTCAAAAACACTGAAAAGTAAAAATAATATAAGACTAGGTAGGTGCAGACATCATCACACTTCTATATTGAAGTCGGTGTCAAATTTTAATACTTTCTAGGAGATCATCGTTTGGAACCCACTTTACTATAAAAGTGTGATGTTGCCTGTACCTATTTTTATATTATTTTTAACTTTTCAGTGTCTTTGAAGTCGGTTTTCCGTTATAAAATATTTTTTATTTAAAGTAAGTAACTACTTATATTAATTTTTGTTATATTTTTTAAGTCTTTAAAGGTGATCATTGCTTGTCACCGACTTCAATATAAAACTGTGATATTATATGTATTCTTATATTATTTATAATATAACTTTTCGGTGTTTTTAAAGTCGGTTGTATTTTTTTGCAAAAAAAATTTTTTTCAATCTTTTTAGTTAAGTTAATACATGCATGCGTATTAGAATTTGGGCTAAGGCAATCACCAGAATAACTTACAATGTCGTTCGCTCTAATCAGTATTGTAAGAATTATTCCCAATCTTATTATCTTCCAGAAACCTTCCGTCATCAGCTCAGTAACGTGACATAATGAGTATTAGATGCAAATACCTGAATTATTTTAAGAAAAAACATGAAACATTTTGAACTTAACTCAAAAGATTGAAATAAATTTTTCAAAAAATTAAAACCAACTTCAAAAACACTAAAAAGTCATTAATAATATAAGCATACATACAACATCACAGTTTTATATTGAAGTCGATGCCAAGCAATGATCACCTTGAAAGTCTTAAAAATATAAGAAAGAACAATTAATATAGTTACTTAAAATTAGCGTGGCGCTGTGGACTCGGCACTTGCCTTCCAATCGGGAGGTCCGGGGTTCGAGACCACCATGTACCAATGTGTTTTTCGTTTCTCGAATTTCATATGTAAGTACATTACTCTGACGCTCCTGCGGTGAAGGAAAACGTCGTTAGGCAACCTGCATACATCTGCGAAGAAATTCAATGGTGTATGTGAAGTCGACCAATCCGCACTGGGCCAGCGTGGTTGACTAAGGCTAGGATAGGCTAGGATAGGCTCGAGCCCCTCGGTGGGGACGTAAATGAGCTGTGATAATGACTTAAAATTTGGCTCCAACTTCAATTATTTATGACTTTTTGGTGTTTTTGAAGTCAATTTTTTTTATTCCTTATATTCGAAATGAAAAGCAGTGTTTCCCTTGGGCGAAAGACCGCGGGCCTTATTCTGGTAGCGTTAACGCATTTGTGGCTTGTCAATAACGCTTCAATAGCATCGCTTTTTGAGACAGTTATTGTTGGTTAACCGAATACTAACTAAAGCCTTTGTCACTATTAACTTATCAAGGAATCGTAGTACGAATAAATTGCACCTGAAAATGCGTATAAAAGCGACAAAAGCAGTTTTATTGAAACGCTATCGAGACACGACAACGACGTTAATATTAGTGGAATTAGGCCCCTGGCCCTCGAGCATCTCGGGCACCAAATAATTTCCACTTTGCCCTAGGGTTACTTGTTACTACATATTTGTAATTTATTTGATAAGAGCAATACCTACTCGAGACTCTACTACTAGACAAGATGCATTTCAATAATCGCTAACGCAATCGCTAGAAGGAAAATGTATGCGATTTGACATAAGCTTTCGAGCACAATTGTCAAATCTCATACATTGCCCATTTAGCGATTGCGTTAGCGATTATTATCGAAAGACATCTTGTCTAGGGGGGCTGGCTCGCTTTTCTCGTGGAGGTCAGCATTCCGAGCGTGTGGTAGATTCAAAATTTTATATCCTAATTTCAATTAATTAATTTGGATATTATCAAGTTTATGCTTCATAACTACGAAGTAAAATATATTCACTTCACTTCCATTAACTTCGGGGAACTCTGAAATAAATGCGGGGTGCGAACATCCATCTCGCAGACAAGGATGGGAGATGTTTGCTCAGTACCTCACACCTGCGCGGCAGGTAAAGCTGACACCCCATTGTCACGACATTCCTCATTCACCGACGAAGCTTTTGTTTATTTATTAGATTTGTTCCTTCTTTGTTTGTTAAAATTGTCTATGTAGGTACTCCGTTCTGAGATATGATCAAACAATGGATCTCTAATCTTAAATCCTTGTCTTTCTCTAAGCAAAGTGGTCTTTTTCTTTCGCACAAGTAGCTTTCTTGATGGAACTTAACAAAACAAAAACATTTAAACGTCGTAAATTTTACGATTTCAATTTGACTTTATCCTTTACATCCTATCATCAAATGTATGTTATAATAATCGCATAAATTGTACATAATAATATAATTAACGTAGAACAACCCAGTTCTACTTATTAAGTTTGATTTACACGCAAGGCCGGATTTAGCATGGGGTCATGTGGGCCGGAGCCCATGGTGGCAAATGTTTAAGAGCGGCAAAGCAAAGGCCGCAAAAATAGTATTATTTCAGTAGGCGCCATTTTTGTGTAACTGTAAAATGTAACTTGTTTTAGTGTTAATCGTCCCATTCTATTTTATGTAATTTGGAGCAAATAAATACTTTTATTACTTACTTTCGTGGTATTTATTATTATTGTATTCTTTACTGTTATTGTTGTTTCCGTTTCGCCATGGTATGGTATTTTTCTAAAGATCAAACTACTAAGTTAAGAAACCTGAGCAAAACTGAGCTGTTTGGCGGCAATTTCGTTGGGCCCATAAATTTAAAATATGAGTATAAATCCGTATCTGTTAATACGTAAATTTTTATCTAATAAATATACTATAGCCGACTGGTAGCCAGTGCGTTCACATTTATTTCACCTCTGAGAGCGCTTCTATGGGTGTGACAATAAAGGTCATGCACAACGAATTCAGAGGTAAGTACTTAATAACTGTGAAAGCACTGTATGCTACGTCCCCAGCTAAATTTAGACTTTTGACATGTTATGTGACATTGACAATTATAGCCTGCTTCTAGCTATAACTTTGTGCGAGTGTAACGAAACAAAAATGGTAGGTGGGTCTCGATTACATCATACAGCTTCTTGACCTTTGATCTTTATAAATTCATTGCAATCAATAGAATTTGATTACTTCGAACTGTGTCATTTAAATGCGATATCTATACTACTGAAATTGAATATATCAGAGAAGGAGTGTTCCCGAAAACTAAACGCCTCTGTCAAGTGTATTTGAAGCAGGTTTTCTTACGACCTGTTCCAGGTCTGGAAGTCCAGATTTTATTTTTCCATGCGGGCCGAAGTTTTCATGCAGCTTCAGATCAAAATTAAATTCCCCATTCCCGAGTCTCGAGATCTAAGTTATACTCGTAATTTAGTTCTCCAGTCACCAATGTGGAACATTCCATGTTTGCGAAGTCTGATAAAGCATTGCTTACTGATAAGCTCAGTCAACACTCATTCAACTTATGACTGGTATATGCATTTTTCTTTGTATTTTAGTTTGTCACACAGATGTTTTATGACAATCTGAAATCATTGATGGACATAACCCAAGTAACACAATAGCAACTTAACAGTACTAATTTTACTCATTACATAGTGAAAAACATTAAAACATTGCTATAATAGCTTTGGTAAAAGCTCAATTCTGTATAAAATATTTTTTTGAAAAAATCAAATTTCTAAGCCAACGCAACCAAAAGATACAGCCGTTTATGCCGCAAATTTTCGACATTCGCAAGGGAATCAAAACCTACAGGGTACTTTCCGTGAACTCAGAATCTTGAAATTTGGTACGAAGTAACATCTTATAGCACAGATAAAGGAAAAATTGCAAAAACCTTAAATTTTTACTTTTATACCTAGTTTGTACGGAACCCTCGGTGCGCGAGTCCGACTCGCACTTGTCCGGTATTTTTACTGCTTTAGAGGGCAGAAGAACAGACGGCCCACCTCAAGGTAATTTGTAAACGCCGCCCATTGACTTTGTCAATATCAGGGATATAACCAAACCGCTGCCTAATTTAAGTGTGAAACTCTCTTTAAACCTCGCTTGAAGACCCGTTCGGATGGTTATAATAAAGCGCTCGGAAAACATAGCATCAGAAAGTTCATTCCAAAGCCAGACCTTACGTACGTAGTAGAATTTACATGCAGACTCCCTTCGGATGGTTATAATAAAGCGCTCGGAAAACATAGCATCAGAAAGTTCATTCCAAAGCCAGACCTTACGTACGTAGTAGAATTTACATGCACACTCCCTTCGGATGGTTATAATAAAGCGCTCGGAAAACATAGCATCAGAAAGTTCATTCCAAAGCCAGACCTTACGTACATAGTAGAATTTACACACAGTCATGTCTCTTGTGTATGTGTGAGTTGTGTGTGTGTGAGTGTGTATGTAGCTGTGTGTGTTGTCGTTACACAATATATTAACATATTTAGTAACACAATATAATTTGGTTGGTTGAATAATGTGTTACCGTCTGACCCGATTTATACCACTCCGTGCGGTCTGTTTTCATAATGAAACAGATTCTGTGACAAAAGTATGTACTTTTACAAACCAGTGATGATATGGATACAAATTGTCTGTTACTATTACTTATTTTCAACATACAAATGCTCCTGATAAGCGGGAGCACCTTAAGATGGAATTTGAGTTCGTTCATAGAATCCCTCCATTCAATTGGTATCGCTGTGTTTGCCTGGCCGCGGTGCAAACACCACGATTCCCGGAAAGACCTACCTGTCTAGAGTTGCCAGATATTCTTTAATTAAACGGATGACCTCAATAGCCATCCAGCCCATAACATTAATGTACCACAATTTGAAATAAAGCCTAGAGAACTATATTACGCCTTTTATCACTTTTACAGTGAGGACAGCGAGGGCTGCAATGATGGCCAAGCTGGAAGGCCTAGCGCGTAGCTAGGCTAGCTCGAGGCAAACATAGCGTGACCAGCGAAGCAGTCATTGTGGGCCAAGGCTTGTATAGTGTTTTACTCAAAAATGCAAGTACCTAATCTAAATAAAACTAGCAAGTAATTTAAATAAAAAATATATTAGTTAACTAGAAATTTAATTAAAATGACAATTATGAAAAGTTAACGTTAATGTCGACTTTGCTCAAACAAGGTTGTCAAAATAATGACCACATTACGACATGCATTTTTAAGTAAACTAAAATTATTGAAAAAAAAACCGACTTCAAGAATACAACAGTTTTATATTGAAGTCGGTGCCTAAGCAATGATCACCTGGAAAGACTTAAAAAATGAAAAGAACAATTAATATAGGTAGTTACTTATTTAGCACCAACTTAAATATAAAACTGTGATTTTGTATGTATTCTTATATTATTAATGACTTTTTGTTGTTTTTGAAGTAGGGTTTATTTTTTTGTAAAAAAATTAATTAAGAGCGCATAGTGTACCTATGCGTCAACGGAGCTGTCCTGTCGTGCGGCGCGGCGAACGGCGACTATTATTTTACCGCCTCGCCTATTGAGTACGTGAGCAAATGCAGGTTGACATTTCTACTGAAAAGTTACATAATTAATAAACATTGTTGCAACTGTTATTTATTTAATACCTATCATTAGGCCACGGTAATACGGGCAGAGCTCTCACTCATTGTTTCTAATATTCTGCATTGCCATCAAAAATGCTGTGTATACATGCGTTCATGTTCATGCGATTACAATTCGATTTAAAAAGAGTACTTACATGTAGGTACCTACAAAGTAAAAATGATGATGACAAGACTATTGTGTTTTTAACACAGCAAAGTGGCAAATAAACTGCTCCCTTGACGGTAAAGTGGCTTATAGTCCCTGTGTAAAGAAACATATTCTTCTTCCTGTGTTCCTGAAAGATAAGCAAATGTACAATCACTACAAAATCATTATTATTTTCTAAATTCATTAAGAAGGATGTGTGTAGGTCGATAAAGTTTTAATTTCCTGCCTTTTTATCTTATTACTTCTGAACTCTAGTATGAGGGTCGGGAATGTAATTGACCTACTTTCGCACTAGTGTGAAGGCCGGAAAAATAACTTCCCTACCTTAACACTGGTATGATAAAACAGTAATTGAATATTGAACTGAATTTCTAGGAATTGAAATAATTTGTGTCTGGAACACCAAAAGTATTTGAAACCCATCTTATATGGTTAGGCGATAGGTTGAGTATTTTACTTCGAGGATAAAGCAGCCTATTAGTCTTGTGAGCTTAAATATACACACCCACACCCTAACAATGCTACACCCGTAGCATAAAACACTACTTTACACCCTAACAATGCTACACCCGTAGCATAAAATGCCTACAAACACCCCATTACCATTTGACTGATTAATTCAGAGAGCTGATGGCGAGATCAAAGTCTGCACAGAGTACTGCGACCCACGTGAGCTGGCTTACGCAACGGCTAATGTTTTAATTGGTAACCGACGCCCAAAGTCGTTAAGCATCCCAATCAATTGCTTTATCAGCTCGTGCCCCTCAATTTGACAGCCCCGTGGGAAAAACGCAGCTACATCTAAATTGATCACAGTTGTGGTAGTGGGTAAAGCTTAGACTTTTTGATGCGGTCCAGAAACATGCGTTGCGGATTGTCTGCGTTCCCAGTGTTACAAACAGCATCGAACCCCTTAAGTTCTTTTTTATACCACGAAGGTGGCAAACAAGCATGCCTAATGGTAAGCGGTCACCACAGCCTTTGGACGTCCGCGATACCCTGGGATATCACTCGCGCGATGCCGCCTTGCAAAACCCTCTTCGCGGCTTTTTTGAAAAAGTCCGTGCTGTAGTTCTTATGGAAAACCTCATAAAGGAGCTCGTTTCACAACCTGATTGTATGTGGCAGGAACTGTCTTAAGAACCTTACGTTCCGTGCCCTTTTTGTTTCCATGCGGGGTGATAGTAGAATGTCGGTGGAGTTGCTAGCGTGGCATTCTCCTCGCAAAAGATGTCCACTTAGGTGCAAAATAGACGACGGACCACAGTCGAGCACAGAGGTTTTGTCCGCGAAAATACTAGTGCAATCCTATAAGAAAACGCACACATATCAGAAAGAGACAGATGCTAGCGGAGAGTGTTGAGCTCGAGGGCAAAGGAAACAACTGACAAGAACAAGCATTACTTATACCTCATTATTCATATCATCGTTCGGTAGGACGATGATCAAGGCGACAATCAGGGGAAACGCAATGCACCAGATCACCCCTGGACGTCGGGCCAGCTGCAGTTCATACCTTAACGTCAATGAGGGACTAACCGGTCGTAGAAGTAGGTAATACCCAGGCGGCGGCCTATCATCGCGTCTCAAGAACCAGTTTTGCACGCTGGCCATACCTGAGCAATTATGTGAGGCAGTCTGCG
This sequence comes from Schoenobius gigantellus, assembly GCA_963935595.1. NCBI lineage: Eukaryota > Metazoa > Arthropoda > Insecta > Lepidoptera > Crambidae > Schoenobius > Schoenobius gigantellus. Next base: position 43,195,582 of record OZ012544.1, on the reverse strand, counting down.
TAGAACTTTTTTTTTATTGCAACTAAGTTGGCAAACAAGCAAATTGCCTACCTGATGGTAAGTGGTAACAGTCACCGATAATACATGTGGCTCCTGTGAGATTCGCAGCAAAACTGCAACCCCCACAAGAACCACAGTGTTTGTTGCCAACTTGTGACTTAGGATGTAAAGTCACGGTACCCAGTAATTTCAGTGCCGTAACTTACCCTTCAAACCGGTACACAGCCATGCAAACACTGCTGCTTTGCGGCAGAAATAGGTAAGACGGAGGTACCCAAGCATACGACCCTGGTACAGAGTCTCCCTTTACGAGTTGACTACTTAATCTACTTATTTCTGCTCGTTACTGTTTGTGATAGTATAAGCTTTCCACGGAAAGAAATTAAATATCAAAGAGAACAGATCTCACTGAGCCACAACAGCGCACAATACACCTACATCAATTTGCAAGGCCACACGTTACATCTAATTGTGCGGAATCATTCCCACACCTCATTTCCGCTGAAATCTACCTTTGTTGAAATAATCACAAATAGGCACGTAACTTGTTTATTATAATGTTAGGCACAGTCATAGGCGTATATAGAGGGGGGCCGGGTGGGCCGTGCCCACCCCAGGTTCTATAACCACACCAGAATGTTAGGCTACCGTTTTAAAGTTTTATGATGGACTTCTAATCCTAGGCCAGCCTCCCCTGAAAAAAAACTCTAGATACGCCAAAGGTAAAAAAATCGATTGAAGATCTTAGCAGTCCTTTTGATAAAAAGTGTCATCTCATTTTAGGTACTCGCTTTAGACTCTAGTATAGCAAGGTAGCGAAAGCTCTAGTTTTGTCACTGTTGCTATAAGCAGTGCCCCAAGCACGAACCACTATAGTTATGGTTATCGTAATCGTATTATTTGTATGAAAACTATAGCAACATCGCTACCGTTGTTTAAGGAACTAAATGGTATCGCAATGGTAAGGTATAGTTGACGAGAGCTAAAAGTATGAGAATCGTCAGCGCGAACTCACTTTTGACATGTGGTATCGTGTTATTCGACAGCTAGCTATCGTAATCTATCTCTCACCGAGTATTTTACAGTGAGAGAACTATCGTTACGTTACGCGCTCACGATAGTCTTGCGACAGTGTTTAATAGTTGTCCATTTAATATGCCATAGTAAGTTAATAATTTCTATTACTATAAGTACTATAACAGAGTGGTTCGTGCTAGAGGTACAGGCAATGTGTGGGAATGACAGTACGAGACCTGAAACGCTGTCGCACTATGTTTTTACAAATCAGAAACTTTTCCGTTCCCATACATTTTAATAACACCTTGATAGATGTCAGATGTCAAAACATGGGAATGATAACAATTTTATTTTGATTGAAACGTTCGTAAATGGTGCGATAAAGGCCGAAAGATGACTTATGTCTTCCCGTACATAACCGTTCCAATCATTTGCATGACTGCTTAATGAGCCTATCATTTATTTACGGCTATCGACATCATTTCATTAGCGACACAGCGCGGGTGCAATACTAACAAACAGTAAATTCCTGCCTGTTAGTAATTAATTACACATGTGATTACGACCACGTGTTTTGTACAGCGTGTAGAAAATATTGCGCACATCCTAAAATTTATTTTTTCGAATTGACTTATGAATCTATTTCAATGAAAAGCAAATTAATGATTTCGAAAAAAGTTACTGAAGTTCGTTCAACATTCTAAACAAAAGAACATTATACAAGATAATTATAGTTGAGTTATTTTTGAATGCAGTTGTAGGTTGAATAAAATTGTTGCTATCAACTGTTTAAGTCATTCACACGCCACGCTCTATCGCCGCTCTTCAACGTAGAATGCCAATGCTATGAGTTTGTAAAGAGGATAAATTTTTTTCACCTCACCAAACCCCTTAAACAACAGTCACACGATTATTTTCCCGCAGTCGTTCCGCAGAAAAATTGTATGGAGATGACATTAGCCGCGGAAAAAATAGCATGACGTTGTCACAGGCTAATGTCATTTCCGACGAACGACTGCGGAAAAATAAGCGTGTGTCTAAGGGGGCTACTCAGGAAGGCTTTCTTTATTCTTCAAAATTTGCGTGTAAAAGTCTAGCTAGCGTAGAAAAGTGATTTGAAATTTGAACGTTTGAATATGGACTGCGAATATGAATTCATACTTTACGGTCAAAAACTTTTTGGTTTAATAAAAAGAATCTACTATGGACTTAATAATTATTAAATCCATGGAATCTACACACTAAAAATGATTACATGATAAATTCGTCACGTCGCAACGTTCGAATTTCAAATAACAGTAGTAGAACTTGTTACTATATACCTAATATAAGTAGTCTGTGAGTAGTAGGCATTTGAAATGTTGTGTATTGCACTCGATGTCTCTTGTGCCTTTGGATCCCTCGTTACGCTGAGGATTTTACTTTGGAACCATTAGCTTCGCTCGATTCAGTATTCGCGACAAAAACCAACTTTGCAGGCATGCATAACAAATAACTATTTTCTATATCTGTTACTACTAATTTCAAAATGGCTGAAATTGATTATTTGCATATTTGTAGCAAACTACTCTCAGGGAGTGCGTTATTTTTGTTACATGTTGTATATCAGCGTTGATGTCATTAAATACTTTAATAGTTCTACGTGTGTTCTAACTTCTAATGCCGCAGCTTGAGCCTTAGCTGAAACTGAACATGTGATTGTGGAGAAGCTGAGGACTCCCGTCTTATTACAAAACATAAACTAAAGTTAGTCCTGGTTTAAACCAGGACTAAGTTGACGCTGTCTCTATCTAGCTATACTGACACAAGTGAAAGCGCACTACATTTAAACCAAGACTAACTTTAGACCAGAGGGCTTATTACCGATCTCATGGTTTTGCAAATGATATCATATGATATCATAGTGCATAACGAAAAATACGATTTCCGGTGAGATTTTTGATAATTTCTTCATTATTTAATAATGACATCATTGAAATTATGCCATAATGATGATATCATTGGAGATCGGTAATACAAAATGTAGCATTTCATGACTTCTTTTTCTCAAATTTATACCATGTCATACGATGAAAGATCCATAATTGGCCTGCAGGTTTAAACCAGGTTTTGTAATAAGACCGTATGAACCTAGCAACATTGACATAAATTCAACATGGCCTCCTTTAAAAAAAGGTGGATAAAAGATCGTTTCCAAACCTAGCAATATGGGTATCAAATGAAAAGCCTTGAAGAGTAAAGCATTAGGTACCTAGAAAAATCGACCTAAATTCAACATGGCCGCCGCTCAAAAAAAGGATAAATGTTCGTTTTCAAACCCAGCAATATGGGTATAAAATGAAAGGCCTTGATGAGTAGAGCACTATAAACCTAGCAACATTGACATAAATTCAACATAGCCGCTGCTCAAAAAAGGTGGATAAAAGTTCTTTTCCAAACCTAGCAATATGGGTATCAAATGAAAGGCCTCAAAGAGTAGAGCATTATGAACTTAGGAAAATTGCCTTAAATTAAACATGGCCGCCGCTCAAAAAAATGGATAAAAGTTTGTTTCCAAACCTAGCAATATGGGTATCAAATGAAAGGCCTTGAAGAATAAAGCATTAGGTACCTGGGAAAATCGACCTAAATTCAGCATGGCCGCCGCTCAAAAAAGGTGGATTAAATTTCGTTTCCAAACTCACCAATACGGGCATTACATGAAAGGCCTTAAAGAGTAGAACACTATGAACCTAGGAAAATCGCACAAAATTCAATATGGCCAACGCTCAAAAAAATTAAAGTTCTTTTCCAAACCCAGCAATATTGGTATCAAATGAAAGGCCTTGATCAGTAGAGTACTGTGAACATAGCAACATTGGCGTAAATTCAACATGGCCGCCGCTCAAAAAAGACGGATAAAAGTTCCTTTTCAAACCCAGCAATATGGGTATTAAATGAAAGGCCCTGAAGAGTACCTAGAGCATTACGAACCTACCAAAAATTGTCCTAATTTGGAAATTGCCGCTGCTCATGAAAGGCAGAATAAAGTTGAAGCATTATGGAAAAAAATGGAGGAAAAAACTAAACACTGCGTTAAGCATTTTGATGGCGAAACGTAGTTCGCGGGCACAGCTAGTATTAAATAAACACAAATTTAATATTTTACTTAATTTGTTGTTTTGCACGTATAGTATTTTTCTTTAAGGTAAAGTTGTGAGTTTCGGTCGACAGTAAACCTATTGCGGGTCTCATGTACTTACCTTTACTTTGAAACCCTCGCTATGCGATCGATTTCAATACCAATACTTGCGCCAATAAACAACTTTGCAGACTTGCATAGCCAATAACAACTCCAATAGCATCTACGCTCGTTATAAAATCCCTAGTTTCATTTGAGGATAGAAATAATCTCATTAGTTTGAAATGAGGGGCCACCTAAATATAAGAGGACTAAAAATAAAATTGTCTATTTTTGTAAAACCATAATGGTAATGGCATCGCTTCAGCTTTATTCTTAAGCTGAGTGGGTATTTTATTGTCAAACATAATAATATTTGAGACAGAAATGACCGTACCAATGTGTTTTTTGTTTTTCGAATTTCATGTGTAGTATGTCCGTTGCTCCTACGGTGAACGAAAACATCGTGAGGCAACCTGCATAGATCTACGAAGTAATTCTAAGGTGTATGTGATGTCGACCAATCCGCACTGGGCCAGCGTGGATGATTAAGGCCTTAACATCCTAACTTAGGCTGGGCTCGACCCCTGCGGTGGGGAATGAGCTGTGATGATGAGAAATGTCCGTTGGCAATTCCAAGGAGTTTCAAATAACGTGAACAAGCCATCCTCCCTTCGCCGGGAGGTACAGCCTGTCGAGTAGCTGTCGAGGCTCTCTCCCTCGCACTGGGTCTACCGGGTGGAAGATCACCAGAGACATGCTGAGATGATGAAGGTGAGCCTTGCTGCTGTAAATTTATGTTCACATCTATATATAATAACTTAACCTAACCTTACCGGAGGGACACTGTACCAGGGTCGTGTGCATGGGTATCTCCGTCTTACCTATTTCTGCTGCAAAACAGCAGTGCGCACGCGCGTGGTGTTAGGGCGTTAGGGCGCTTGCGCACTTTACGTATTCGGTTCATATTCGATTCTCGTATTGTCACTTCGAATCGTTTTTAGGTGTGCATCAGGATGGGGGGTGTCCATCATTTAGTTATATTATTTTATGAAGTTGTTAATAACGTTTATATTATGTATTTATAATGATTGCTTAATCATTTTTCTACACTATTATTATAAAGAGCAAAGACTTGTATGTATGTATGTAAAGAATAAACTCAAAAACTACTGGACCCATTTCAAAAATTCTTTCACCATTAGAATGCTTATTATCCCTGATTAAAACAGGCTACAAAATTATTATTCCTACCCTACGGGATAATATAAAATTCCCACGGGAAAAAACAACGCAAGCGAAGCTGCGTAAAGTTAAGCTAGTTAAGCTAGTTTGATATAAAATGACAATTTATACTGGAAAACATGGAACTTTTGCTCGTAGCTAATTCCTTTCCCATAGAACAAACTTTCCTTACTCCTATTTCTGCATCCTATTAAATATGCTGTCTCATTCTTTTATCCCAAGGTTGCCTGGAAGAGATTGCTCTTTAGCAATAAGACCACCTATTTGTACCTACTGGTCTGTTTTTTTTGTAAAATATTTCATACATTTTTGTTCTTTTTCCACATACATTTTTTTGTGCCGTCAATATTTAAATATTCGATATTAAAAGAAACAGCTTTTAATTTCTGAATTGCGGTTTAATCTGTTAGGTTCATCAAATAGTTAGTAACTTTAATGTTAGAGCATGATCCCGCCATTTTGATAATGAAAGCCGGATTTTGTCTAAACTAAGTAGGTACCAAAATCTAATGTTTGGCATCAAATAGTACCAAATGAGTACTAAATTGCGGTGGTAAAGGTTTTTAAAAACAGCAAGTGATATCAGACGCACCACGAACACGATTATATTTTTTTAACATTTCTTTCGATCAAGCCTGTTTTTAATAAATTTTTAGGTTGTGCGGAAACCAACGCGAACAATTTTTTCACAAACAAATGGCTTTTAATTGGGAGGAGGGGTGTAAATATGTTAGCCCAGCCCTGCATACGAATATTATTCTGATGACGCATTACTATGTCACGTATGCGCTTAAGACGTCATCGAAAAGCTCTGAATACCATTGACGTATATAACGTCAATGCTGAATACATAACACTGGGGACAATTGAAAAAGAATAAGAACACTGGACTTCACTGGAGCGTTCATCACTGGTCTAGAATATCTGGGTATTGAGTTCACCTTGGTACTCTTTGACGACTTTTTATCCAGTTTTGTCGATAAAAGAGGATTTATCTAATTATAAGTATAGATATAAATCTAGATACGCACTCGATAGGTATCTTTAGTTCGTGATAATATTATCAATGTTCATGAAGAAGTCACATGGGACTTTTTACATAACTTGTGCTTAGATTCTATATTTCTTGTATAAATTTATTATCGTGTGGCTCTTAATCTTAAGCCGAATATCTACCAGACCAAAATTGCCACCTTCTGTGTTGTCACAAGCGTTAGTGACAAAAGTTTCTCTAATTCCTTTAAGTTAGCAAAAGAATTGTAAACAAATGTCGGGAATCGTGTTCACTGAGAACAATAGTTAGCATTGAGAACTTGTAGTAAGAGTAACAAAAATATGTCTGACACGCGGTCGAACGAATTTACAGACACGTTAATCGATTTATACTATTTAAGATGTGTAACTATAAGACACAACACAACTAATGAAAGTCAAATATATATTTTTTATAAAAACGTCGCCCCTCACTAGCATTTTCTCCTGTGTCGTGGGTGCAGTTACAAACAGAGAAAGTCACATGCACATACGCCCAGACCGGAACAAAGTTTTGAAGGCCATACAAAATATTTGACCCGTACGGGGATCGAACCAACGACCCGTTGCGCAATAGGCGATCACTCGACCTCTGCGCTAACCGTGTCGTCAATTCAACAGGTGACACCAAAAACAATCGACATTTTTTACGATAGGTTCTATTATCGATACCATATTATATTTTTTGGGGTTTTATAAAATATTGGAGCTAACAAAAAAAAATGCATTAATATTTTTCTTTGATGAATTAATTTTATAGATAAATAATTAACACTCTACAAAACAACTGAACATCGAAGGACTCTATACATATTTTTTCATGATTTTTTCCACAGCTAATGTCATCTCCATACATTTTGTCTGCGGAATGACTGCGGAAAAATAAGCGTGTGGCGCGTGTGGCTTTTCTCTGAGGGGTCAGTATTCATCCGTGAAGAGGGAATTCGCAGTTAGTCCATGAAACAATACCTACATATAAAAATAAAAGAGAATACAGTCATCTTAACGTTTATGTATGAATATGACAAGATAAGTTTACTCCTATAATTGTAATGTTTTCTTCCAAATCTGTTTGGAGGATTAGGAGTGAAAAGGTGAGATATCAAGATACATATTTTCGATGTATAATATCGGTAATTATTCAATAAATATACAATTTTTTACTCGACTGCGCAACACAAAGGAGGGTGATGTGTTCATGAGTATGTATGTTGTTTGTTCCTTTGTGGCACTACATTGGCCAAACGCGTTGACCGATTTCGATGATTCTCATTTCAATCGATTCATTTTAATCTTGCGAGTGTGCGAGTGTCATTAAAGACATAACAACTACCGAAATCCAACATGGCGACCATCAGGTACCATATTGGAAAAAAGAAATTGATTTTTTATAATATATTTTTAGTAGGTAAATTTTATATCACCTTCTATTAAATTCACCTGAAGAATATAACAAAGGGTCAAACGTGCCTATTGCATGTAAAAACTAACTTCTTACTCCTAAAAGTTAAGGATTCTTCCATCATCAGCTCGGTTCATGATTACCAGACGCAATTAAGAACCTTAATAGCTTCGGAAAAATTATGAAACATGTTGGACGAACCTTTAAAATTTAAGGGTTTCCCTCGATCTTCATGGAGCTTCATGATGCATTGATCCTGACTTTGGTGATAATGGGATAACCTCAGAAGGATAACCTCTATCTAATACAAAAAGAATTTTGAAAATCGGCCCACAAATAGCGGAGTAATCGCGTAACATACATAAAAAAACACACGTCGAATAGAGTACCTTATTCATCGTATTAAATTATTTTTAATTTAACTTTCTATAACGTTCTCAGCCGCATAGCAGCAGAGACAACCACAGTTCTGTGTTCTTGTGGTTCTGTGGAGACAACAATAATAAATGAATTTGCCCTAGATAAGCAATCATAATGGAGTCACCCGCATGTCTGGTCGGCGAACGACCTCGCATCTACTGGACGACCTTCAAGCCCGAGCTTCTAACACTTTTCATAACACACTATCTTAGAAAAACTACAATTACGCATGCATTATGAAGTAGGGACTTTGAAGTTTTAAATTAATAATGCTCCAAACAAAAAATATAAGTACCTACCTCTACTTACCTGAGAATAATTACTAAGTATAATAAAATCAGTACCTATGTTCGGTCGGCTTCAGAAGTAGATGTACATTTTAGTACCATATCATACCAACTATTCCTTTTATTTAGTATGGTTACACTTATATTGCATTGGTAAATAATTGGAATGACATGGTACTAAAATGTTCGTCTACTTTTAGAGCCGACTGTACCTAGTTGGCTATAGGTACACAACGTTACATTTTCGAGTAAATATTTATTTAGTGTGTGTGTGTATGAAAAAAGTCGTAAGAAGATAGATATAGACAAACATATATTTGAAGTCTTATTTTTAATTCGGCGGAATTCTGACAGATGTCACGGTACCTCTCCACCCCTCAGACTATAGAAAAAAAGAGGACTCGGCATAACGAACGTAGTTATAGGAATGTGATGTATTTCGACGGCATAGTTACTGACATATTGGCATCTCTTTTTAACTTATGAGGATAATCATAAGTAAAAAAGGACAACAGTAGTTTTATCATTACCAAAAATGGCAACATTATCTTGGCGACGTCACAGAATACCTCACTGCGGCCGGTCGCCATGTTTTGTCACAGTACTCACAATGAACAACAAGTACATCAGTTGTCATCGCGACTTGTTTGTTTCAGTGTTTTGAAGAAAATTTTGTTATTAGGCGAAAATTGTGCTTGTTTAAAGTGTAGAACTTGCATAATACTGCATTTATTATGGGTAAGTGCAGTGTGTTAGGCTGCCGCATGAGCAAGCAAGCCGCCATCTTTGTGCCAGATTCACATTTAGGTATGCACGTTTTTTTCGTAGGTATTTCATGTCTATTCTTTTTTCCTTAGTCTGAGCTCCACCCCCGGTGGAGGCACGCTCGGGATCGGACTAGCCATTTTCCCGAACGCACCGGTATGTTGGTAAATGAGTATGCTGAGTCTTACGCCAGAGCTGCGTTCAGAACCTACGCTCGAGTGCACTCCGAGTGCACCCTGACAGCAACCGACCCGTTCAGAGCCTCGGGGTAAAAAACGCTCTGACAGGCGGTTAGTACACTCTGTGCCCGTTCAGAAGCTTCGAGTGATGCAACCAAACAACCGACTCAAGCGTAGGGTGAAAAACACTCTGACAGATTTTATGTCAAAGTCGATGTCAAAAATAAGCTAATTATTTATTATTTTATTAAATAACACTACTTTGAACTCTTTTAAGCCTAATACAAGGGAAATATAGTGATTTCTATGTGTTGTAATTATTTTTAAGCAGAAAAATGGATATTGACTGTTAATTTCATAGTAAGGATTAGTAATATTTTGCCCTTTGCTTGATCTTGATCAGCAAGATACAAACTAAAAAAAAAGATTGCAACCGACCCGTTCTGAACCTCGGAGCGAGTGTGAAAAACACTCTCGGTTGCATTACTCTGACCCTCGGAACGCAACTCAGGGGAGGGGTCACACTCAAACTCAAAAATCTTTGTTCAATATAGACCTTTACAGGCACTTATTGACGTCAACAAGTCTATTTAACCAATAAATCAATTTAAAAAAACCGACTTAAAAAACACTGAAAAGTTAAAAATAATATAAGAATAGGTACAACATCACACTTCTATATTGAAGTCGGTGCCAAATAGGCTTGCCAGATCCGTTTTTCTAAATATCGGGACTTAAACATAAAAGAGCGGGACTGGGATGAAATAATCGGGACGTAGAAAAAAAAGAAAATTATAGTTAAAATCCATTATTAAAAAACTATAGATTACAGCTTGGCAGAATAGTTTGGAGCGGTAACAGCTGGAATTAAAAAGCGATTTCCGTAGTAAAACTAGTTTCACAACTGATAGTGTATTAATGAGACTGTCAAATTTTTAAAATGTTATTTAAAAATTACTTAACTATTTTGAAATTGTGTCTTTATTTTCGTGTTTCATAGGCGAAACTGTACTAGTGGCTCCCTCATTTTTTCTCAACTCTTTTTTGCCAATCTGTACTGAGATCAATCAAACCTTAAGATATAAACAAATATTATAATATTGTTATTTTTAGGAATTTATATATTTTTTTAAATGAACAAACAAGTATCAAGAATTCAACAACACTAATTATTTTCATTCAATGAAAACGTAAATTATTATTTATAGAAAATGTATTTTTTAGCTTGATTTTGCCCCTTTAAACATTTTTTTTTCTTTTAGGACAAATCTATAAAACTCTTCACAAGACAACTGAAAATTTAGTTTTATTTGTATCTCCGCCTTCACGTGTTTTATTGATAATTTATTACGCTTGTCAGTCCATGTTACATTTGCTTGAAAGAAAACCTTTTTTACCGACTTCAAAAAAGGAGGAGGTTATCAATTCGGTTGTATTTTTTTTTTATGTTTGTTACCTCATAACTCCGTCATTTTTAAACCGATTTCCAAAATTCTTTTTGTATTTGATAGAGTATACTGCAAGGGTGGTCCCATGGTCACCAAAGTCAGGATCGGTTGATGGGATCCCATAGAAAATCGAGGAAAACACTAATTTAATACCAGCTGTTATTAAATTAGGGTTTTCTTTCACTAAAAAGATTTCATTCACTAAAAAGTTAAAAATAATTTTTTTTTTACAAAAAATAGAACGGACTTCAAAAACACTGAAAACTTAAAAATAAGTAATCTTCTTCTATATTGAAGTCGGTGACTTTTAACACTTTCTAGGAGATCATCGTTTGGCGCCGACTTCAATATAGAAGTTTTCAGTGTTTTTGAAGACGGTTCTATTTTTTGTAAAAAAATTTTAGTCGATGCATTCGACACAGGTATTGATGACATAAACTGGTATAACTTTAGTAAATTAGGCAAAATATGTTAACAAGCGAACCAAGTGCAAAAGGCCACGTACAGTAAGCTCCTTGCCAAGCTATACCTTTGGGCCGTTCTTATGTCGCTCGTAATAGTGGCGATTTTCGGAGTGCAAATGAAAAGCTTGAATGGGAGCTTACTGCACATGTCCAAACTCGTGCCGTCTTGCTTGACCACTGCACTAACTGACACTAACACGCGCGCGGAGTGTCATGAAAAAGCGGGATTTTGGGCGTCCCGCTCAGGCCTCTGGCGGGACGCGTCCTGAGAGGGTTAAAAAGCGGGACGTCCCGCCAAAAGCGGGACATCTGGCAACACTAGTGCCAAACGATGATCTCCTAGAAAATCTTAAAATTTGTCACCGACTTCAATATAGAAGTGTGATGTTGTCTGGACCTATTCTTATACTCGTATTATTTTTAACTTTTCAGTGTTTTTGAAGTCAGTTTTTTTTTGTAAAATATTTTTTATTTTTAACTTTTTAGTGAATGAAGTCTTTTTAGATTAGGGTTCAGATTAGGGTTTAGATTAGTTCAGTGGTTAACACGTCAAAACGTAACAAACATACTCACTTTCGTATTTTTTATATTGGAATGATGCTGGGTATTCCGGGATTTACCGATTTTTATTACAATATACCGATTTTTTAGATTAATTCTACCCAATTCTGATTTTAATGATCGGCAACTCTGTTCCAATATCCTTTCCATTCCATACGTAGTATCTCTCCTTAGTCTGTGATTCCATGTGTCTGTCAGCTGTCACTGTCAATGTCATCTCTCCCTGCGTTCCGTTGAACATTAAAATCGATTTTAAGGCGTGTTCGGGTAGCCTGTGGTGGCGTTTTTAGCATTATCAAAATTGGCGTTGATGTAAAGCGTTCGGTTAGAAGGTTATGAAATTTTTGCCATTTTTGCTCCACACCCTAACCGAACGCTATATTATCAATATGTCAAAGTCATAAGCTATTATAACCTAAATTTATTTTCAGTTTCCAGATTCTGGATGTATTATGATGTAATAAGCTCGCTTCATGATTAATGTTCACTAATTTCCATAAATAATGAAAATAAAATTTATTTCGTTAAAACTTATTCAATCGTGTCAAAAATTTTACGTTTAGTAAACGTCAAAAATCTTAAATGTCAAAAACTGCCACTTTTGACCCTCTTCGATAGCTGGGGCGAAATTGGCAGTTCACAATGCCATTTTTGACATTTTTTCAGCTATCCGAACGATTGACGTAAACAGATAAAAATGCAACTTTTGTTCACATTTCTTCTAACCGAACGCTCCATGTGTCAATTTTGTCATTTTTAACAGTTATTTTTGCCACCTCGATGCTATCCGAACGCGCCTTTAGAGCTCACAAAATAATGTGGTCCGTAGAGCCGTTATCGCGTCTACGCGTGGACTAAATTATTAAGTCCATGCGTCTACTACGATAGTCATCGTTGACATTTGCACCGCCGCCATCTTTGCGCTTACAACGCCCAATGCTAACGGAAAATTCTAATCAATTCGAATGTCCCGCCATGAACAGAAAAGAAGAAGACGTATCTCTAAAGTATATTTTTAGAAGTCCTTCTCTAGGTCACTAGACAAGATGCATTTCGATTATCGCTATCGTAATCGCTAGAAGGAAAATGTATGCGATTTGACATAGGCTCTCGCTTAGCTTTCGAGCGCAATTGTCAAATGTCATATATTGTCTGTTTTGCGATTACGATAGCGATTATCGAAAGACATCTTGTCTAGGGGGGCTGGTTCGGCACGCAGCTTCAGATAAAATTGCTTCTTAATCGACTTCGCTGCTGCTGCTACTTTCATTTTGCGAATACCGACATGAAATATTGCATGACATCATTGATCCATTTTATTTTCCAAATATTCCATGAATGAACGAAAATAAAACATCACCAAAACACTTGAAAGTTATGTTTTAACCAGCTTTCCGCTCGCGGCTTCGCCCGCGTTATTATAATTTTCCCGTGGGAATTTTACATATTCCGGTAGGAAAAATAATTTTGTAGCCTATTTAATCCTGGATAACAAATTTAAAAGAAAGTGAAACAGATTCATTTTTTTTTTCTATAGAAATTTTCAGCCCCTATTTTGCACCTTAAGGGGGTGAATTCCAATAAACCATGAAACACGTGTTCAATGAAATATTTTCAAGTTTTATGAAAATCATTGCTAATTTAAAGATTTTTCCATACAAACTTGCAACCCCTATTTCATCCCTTTAGGGTTAACATTTTTTAAAATCTCTTCATAGTGTGCGTCCACATTTTGAATTAAAACAACTATCCAACACGTTTCTACCATTAGCGGTTACGGCTGTGGGTGCATCTATAGATAGGAACTTTCCTTTTATAATAAAAAAATTTAAGCGGCAAATACACGCGCTCACGACACTCAAATCTATATATATCTTCTTCTTATAGATAAAAATTAAACGCTGTGTGTTTGTCTCGCAAAAACTCTGAAACGGCTGGACAGATTCTTACGAAATTTTCTGTGTGTATTTGGATAGGTTCAAGGAAGGTTTAAAAACGTAAAGTTGGACCCGGTGGAATCGGGCAGGACAACGTCTGCCGGGCCCACTTGTTATATATAGAAATGAATCGCTGTGTGTTAGTCTCGCTAAAACTCAAAAACGGCTCGACAGATTCTTACGAAATTTTCCGTGTGTGTTTGAATAGGCCCAGGGAAGGTTTAAACATAAAATTGGTGGCGCTGTAATCGGACAGGACAACGTCTGCCGGGCCTATTAGTATTATATAGATTTGAGTGTCGTGAGCGTGTCTATTTGCCGCTTAAATGCTCTAAGATTTGCCGTTCTGATAAACATAGCGCGATATCAAAGCTATGAGCAAAGACATTCTACTAGTACCTAAGTTGTTAATCTGTGACCTGGACTGTGCACCAAAAATTTTTGTTTAGCTAAAATGAGATCTATCAGTATACATCTAGGGTAGCTATTTCCTTATAAGTGGTAGCTAGCCAAAAGCGGTCCGCGCGAGAGGGCTTCCGCTGGTAGTGTGTCCTTCCTTGTCCGACGTCTTGCCAGCTCAACTAATCATTCGGTTTGGTAGTAATGGTAAAAAAATATATATTTTTCTCTTTTATGTTATACCGAAACGAATGATTCATAAACTTTGGAACTTATTTAAATATTTTTACAGTTCCTATGATTAATAATCAATTCGTTGTATTTTTAAAATAACTCATTAATAATGAGTAAGAGTAGTGCTTAAATGTTTAGGTGCTTTAATGTAAGATGGCGGTTTGCTCACGTGGTTTGCTTGGTTGTTTGGTTTATTCTCGTACTTCAATTTGCGATTGTGTAATTTTTTTCACGAAAAATAGTGAATTCTTGTTGTTGACAGGGTGAAAAAATCCGATAGCCCTTTTTCTTTCCACGGGTTAGTAAAAACAACAATCATGTTCTTTAGGGTAACCATGAATTTTGTTGATCAAGGATTTTTTTACAATCTCGTAGTAGTAGGTAGGTAGACATTTACTGACTGTCTTATTAATCGGGAATGTACCGGGCTCCGTCAGAGTGTACAAAAGGGGCAAAATTCAACACTTACATTTTGTTTTATATTTCAAAAAAAAGGTTTGTTGCTGTCGTGTCCTTCGACTTTGCACCTATGACTGTTGATATTAGTTATATTTCCTATATATATTGCAGATTTTCAAAGAAAGAAAACCAGAAATTGAAGTGGAAAAATGCAGTGCCTGTATACCTCAAAGTCGTCTATTGTTAAGTTCGCATATATACAGAAATTGCAAGATTTGCAACGGGAAGAGGAATGACATTTAAAAATAAATTAGGGTACATGTCGTTTTTTTTGGCAAGAAAATCACGTCAAACTAGCTGTCCAAGTACTCAGCTCCTCTGTGGCGAATGCAATAGACTATCCGAGGTCAGTTTGTCATCCCAGCTTTGCGGTAAGTGAAGTCACAGTGGAATACCTGCGGTATGTACTTGGATAGACTTTTTGATATTCTTGAAGCAAAAATAAATCCCATAGGAGTTCGTTTCAAATCCCCTTCGCGGAAGAAACAAGACATTAATTAACTGAACTTAAAGTCGACGGGAAAAATATAATTACCCATAGAAGGAAGATGACGATTTAGGTCTGATCTATTACACATATAGTTTTGCTAAGTTAATAACTGATTTTTTTGATGCTATGACTTACCTACTACCGTACAAGGCCTCGCAAGACCACATTGAAAAGATGGGCAAACGACAACCTACTGCTCTTCATAAACTGAACTGTTTACAATGCGAAGGTTCTATTTCGTAACAGCGTCAGACTAAGCATTAATGCAAACTGTACAAATCCTTCAATACTAGAGTTCCGAAGTGCCAAAAAATGATCGTTGAAGACAATAACACTACAGAAGAAATGAGACAGATAAAAGTGATGATCTCATATACACTTACTGGACAGAACCGATTTATCAGACTATATAAACAACATATTGTACTACATTATCTGGCTACGTTGTAATGAAAATATTAGACAAACTAACATGTCAATATTACCGAGCCTTGCTCATAACGCATCATACTAATAAAGATCATGACTACTTGATTGATGTTTGTGAATTTTCTTCTTTCACAGCCTTTGTAAACAGAGGGAGGTAGCGGTTCGAACCCCGCCACTAGCGTTATTCATTTCGGCGGTTGCTCTCATTTAAAGACTTGTGCGAATGACTCTAGTAAATGAGATAAAATGGAGGATGGATAAATGCATCATATAATTATTAGCACACATGTAGAAGCAAAGAAATTTGTCATCTATAATTAAATTATAGACGACTTAGATTAATGGACGATAGTTCGTGCAAAATGACGGAGCCGCTAATGGGACCACAGAATATACGCGATATCTGTACCTGTGCAGATATCTTTCAATATCGCTGTCTATATGATTCATATGAAGTAACACACACAGTGCAGCTAATTTATATTTTACCGTAATGTAACTGTGAGCACCGACATATATCAAACGATGGTGAGATAATTATCTGCGTATAGAAATATATCTGCAGATAACATCTGCCAATACAAAATGGCATAATATTTTACCTGCATGTAAATACAGAATAGATCCAAATTCTGCGCATTTTTAACCGACTTCGAAGAAAAAAGGAGGTTGTTAACTGACTTCGAAGAAAAAAGGAGGCTACTCAATTCGACCGTATATTATGCTTGCTTTTTTTTTGTTTGTTCGCGGATAACTTCGTCGTTTATGAACCGATTTTGAGGATTCTTTTTGTATTCGAGAGAGGATACTCCAAGGGTGGTCACTAAAGTTAGTGTCTGATAATGGGATCCCATAAAAATCGAGGAAAACCATTAAAAGAAACCCTAATATAATACCAGCTCACCTTGGGTGAGCTGTTATTAAATAAGGGTTTCTTTCACTAAAAAGACTTCATTCACTAAAAAGTTAAAAATAAAACATATTTTACAAAAAATAAAAACCGACTTCAAAAACACTGAAAAGTTAAAAAAAATATATGAATAGGTACAGACAACATCACACTTCTATATTGAAGTCGGTGACAAATTTTAAGACTTTCTAGGAGATCATCGTTTGGCACTTGCGTTTAAAGCAAGACGTGCATCAAATTCAAAATCAGAATCATCTTCTGATGAGCTATCTAATAAATCCAGAAGCAATAAACGCGTTTTTTCCGTAAAACGCGAACTCATTGTAACACTCTGTATAAACAATTCTTTCCAAAAAAATGTCTACTCAGTCTGAAGGATTCCAAGCACGCCGCCCCTGATTCCAAGTGAATATATCTTCTCGTATATTTATCGTATCTGTGTAGTGTGTGATACTTTCAGATAGATCCATGGAATTATTACTCAAACAGGAATGAGCTCTTGCTTAAAAAAAGTGTGCCGAGCGAGAGATAAATAACTGTACCATTTGTCTCTTTCGTAAGTTTTGTGACCACAAATTCTACAAAATAGGGATATTTTCTTAAAAACAATAACATTCAACCTGAGAGATGCTTTTGAAAATTATAATATGCTTAATAATCACGATTGTTGAGGAAGAGATCGCTATTAGCGACAAGGTCGCCCTTTGTACATTTAGTGTTAAGTGTATTATTTATACGTTGACTTTAAACTGGTTGGTGTTGTACAACAAAGAAATATTATATTCTATTCTAATTTTTCAAAATGAGTTGCGCAAAAGAATTTTATATCTGCTTTTCAATACAAGATAGGTTTTATTAACATAATAATTATTTAAAAAATAATGAATGTCAATGATTGTCTTTTAATAGATGGGTCTTTCCAATCAGTATATTATGTTGAACCCACTGCCACATAACAGATAATCAAATATGTCAACTTGTCAAAAATGAGTCAACACTAAAATCTCTCTGTGATATTTAAATACATACCTAGTAAAAGAATGAGTAATATTTTCAGAAGAAAAGAATTAAAAACACATCAGTGTGAGTCGAACTGTTTCAACAATATTTAAAATGTTTGTGGTTTCGCCAATATTTTGAACAGAATGTTAATGCCAATTCCTTTTTTCTAATAACTTAACATCGCATCGTGTAAGCTAAACAATAAATAAGTAATATAAATTACTTTTATTAAAAAATGTTAAAAATTGCGATAATATTTAGGTTAGGTACATACCATGTGGTCACCCTACTACAATGACAACGAAAATTACTGACATTGACAAAGAATCGATGTTGCAATATTACATTTCTTGAATACTACCATTAGAATATTTCCTGGGCGTAAAATCATAGTGTTATAATTATTAATAGTAGGCTAACATGATAATTTAATTTATTTTATGTTATAATTATTACAAAAAAAAAAAATTTAGGTATTTTGGGCGTTAAAAGTAATTAAAATAAACAATAATAAAAAATCTTCATCTACCAATAGTTGATTCATAACTACTAAATTATAACATATACAACAATAGCAACACTGTGGGAAAGGAATAAAAGGTACAGTTATTGCTATCTCTCTCGGCACACTTTCAAGTGTTTAGTCTTTATTCGCATAGAAATAAAGTCCAAAGAACAACAATATTTTGAAGAGCTCATTCCTGTTTGAGTAATAATTCCATGGATAGATCATTTTTTATACGCAGATAAAATATTATCGTATCTGCGTAGTGTGTGATTCGCTTAAGAGTGCGCAATGGTCATAGCGTTGCGTTTATTATTATTCAACGGAACGCCGAACGCACCATAGAGTACCTAACTTATATATTCGGAGAACGCACCCTCCGTCGTATACATTGTCACAGTTTAACAATCATATCGGTCGTGTCGTGTTCAATGTTCTCTATCCTCAGATTAACTAAACCAATGGATTCGCAATGTTATTATATGTCTCAAATAAAGAACATTGGCCACTTTGGACCTGATGATGTCTAGAAATTAAACTTATTTTAATATCAAGGTGATTTTATAGTGTATCGATTCCGCTAACAGCTATACTTTTAAATCATCTACGAAAGAAGAAATTTAAGAAAAAAGATAAGATAATAAGAGTTTTAAAACTCCTCAACGCATCCGGATAGTGTTTTTATCTTCATAAATCGCTATTTAGTCTGTGGCGTGGACATACTTTTTGAAAAACGTTCCGTTTCACGTTTAGTTGAAATAAAGTTGTTATCGATCAAGTTGACATATTGAGCAAAGCTAAATGATATTATACATTATATCAAAACCTTTTTGCTCTTAGGTTAAAATAATTCAGCTAATTGATATATTTTTTGAAAATTATTCTTTCTTTTATGTACAACAACAACATTTCACATGCTAGTAACAGAAGGTTTTTGACGTATTATCGGTGACAATCAGCGTCAGCCGATATTTCGAATGGCTGTCTGCTCTTTTCATGGGTGCAGTTCATAATCAGATATCAGTGTAAACGTTTGCATGCATGCAAACAACCCGTTCAAATCGTTAGCACTGCTCACGGACGTAAGCACTCAGATCAATTTTGAACCGAGCTTTCGATCTGTAAGTCTGTCAAGTTGACAGTTAATGTAATTGAAAAGAAAAATTGGAGGGAGACGTATTGTGCCTCCAGTATCTTTACAGAGCACTTCTCTATTAATTGTAGATAATCTAATGAAAAAATAAATTCGAACAAACTAAAATAAAAACAAAACTGATGTTGACTTTGACATTGACAGTTCTGGAGACAGTGCACTACCTCTTTTCTGTTAGCACTGTCAGCATCAATCGGTGACGTCATCAATTACGTCATACCGCATACAAAATGCGCACATGAGCAATTTTGGACCGATTGTTTGCGTGCAAATAGCGCACACAAGCGCTGATATCAAATTATGAACCGCACACCATGTGTTTGCGTTTTGTTGTGATACTACCTACTTGTGAACTTGTGATCCTACTTACTGTGCGATTATTTCCGTGATATCTGTTTATAGTGGCCCTACTTTCCCCTGAACTTATCCTACCCTACTTTTCCGTTATCTTTTTAAGGCACATGTCAAGAAAAGTATTATCTATATTGGAATACTGATGTTTTGGTTGGTCGCCGATCGCCGAACCATAGGTTGTTGTGCCCATGATATGGTGTGTTACCTAGCGTGGGCTTGATATGAGGAGAATGTCTGTACTCCAGCTGCATTACTTGATGAAGTTGTCTTGAGAGACATTTGAGAGATGATGATGAATAAAGAAACATTTATTAACTACCCACTGGATTTTTGTTTTTATTATCTATCAATTAATCTGTGTAACAATAAAATGAGTGGTATTAGTAGTATTTTATGTGTAACTGTTTTTGTGTGAAATTGTTTAACACAAAAAAAATATTAATTTATTTTGTTCACAAAAAATACTTCCAACTAAATAATAAATAAATCGAAATACAAGTTATAACTTCAAAATGAATTTCCATGTATTACGAAATTCCTAGGTCTTTATTATGAAAACTATCTTTACAACATAATTTCTTTACCATAGAGGTACTTGTTTTCATACAATTTATCTTTAGACATGATACTTCATTTTCAGGTTCTCCAATGTATGGAAAGTGGCCATTGTTCTTTGCGTCCAGTTACATGCCATTACAAAGCACCGTGTTTGTTGTTGTGCTAAAATATCAGTCGGTGAGCATTATTTGTGAGTGCATTTTACAGTTATACGTTTTTTATTGATTTTTTTAATGAATTCTATAAAGAAAAACATAAAAAGTGTGGAATCTTGGATGCAGCGCATGGAATTATTACTCAAACAGGAATGAGCTCTTCAAAATATTATTGTTCTTTGGACTTTATTTCTATGTAAATATAGACTAAACACTTGAAAGTGCAAAAGTGTGCCGAGAGAGGTAGCAATAACTGTACCTTTTATCCCTTTCCCACAGTGTTGCTACTGTTGTATATTTTATAATTTAGTAGTTATGAAACAACTATTGGTAGATGAAGATTTTTATTATTGTTTATTTTAATTACTTTTAACGCCCAAAATACCTAAATTGTTTTTTTTTTTAATAATTATAACATAAAATAAATTAAATTATCATATTAGCCTACTATTAATAATAACACTATGATTTTACGTCCAGGAAATATTCTAGTGGTAGTATTCAAAAAATGTTATATTGCAACAACGATTCTTTGTCAATGTCAGTAATTTTCGTTGTCATTGTAGTAGGGTGACCACATGGTAATAAATATAATCGCAATTTTTAACATTTTTCAATAAAAGTAATTTATATTATTTATT
Source organism: Schoenobius gigantellus (assembly GCA_963935595.1). Taxonomy (NCBI): domain Eukaryota; kingdom Metazoa; phylum Arthropoda; class Insecta; order Lepidoptera; family Crambidae; genus Schoenobius; species Schoenobius gigantellus. The sequence continues at coordinate 43,174,376 of OZ012544.1, read as the reverse complement.
GTTTAGCTTACACGATGCGATGTAAAGTTATTAGAAAAAAGAATTGGCATTAACATTATGTTCAAGATATTGGCGAAACTACAAAAGTTTTCAATATTGTTGAAACAATTCAACTCACACTGATGTTTTTAATTCTTTTCTTCTTAAAATATTACTCATTCTTTTACTAGGTATGTATTTAAATATCACAGAGAGATTTTAGTGTTGACTCATTTTTGACAAGTTGACATATTTGATTATCTGTTAAGTAGCGGTGGGTTCAACATAATAAATTAATTGGAAAGACCCATCTATTGAAAGACAATCATTGACATTCATTATTTTTTAAATAATTATTATATTAATAAAACCTATCTTGTATTGAAAAGCAGATATAAAATTCTTTTGCGCAACCCATTTTGAAATAATAGAATATAATATTTCTTTATTGTACAACACCAACCAGCTTAAAGTCAACGTATAAATAATACACTTAACACTAATTGTACATAGGGCAACCTTGTCGTGATTATTAAGCATATTATGATTTTCCCTCAGAACAATCACTACAGCATAGAAGGAAGATTAAAACAAGAATTAATTGTGTGCTATTTGTCTCTTTCTAACATACGGCACAAAACTGTGTAAATGTAAGAGATGAGTAATATTTGTCTTTTGGCATATCACAAGGTGGTCAGTATATGAATTGATTGAATTGTCATTTTGGTTAAAAATTAAAATTGGTTAAAAATATATAACACGGCTAAATTCTATAGTACCTTGTATCGAAGATAGACCATCCGAGTTTGAACTATTTGAATTGTTCGTATAATATTTGTTTGTGCGTCCCGTGGCTAGTAATATTTTGATGATATTTTATTAATATTTAAGTGATTAGAAAGCAAGAATTCTTTAGGTATTTACAAATAGTGTGTGTTTGTGCACTCCGTAACACAATGTCTTGTGTAGTTTGGGGCTGCAAGTCTCATTCGTCGCGAAAGGAAAACAATCAAAATTTTATTGACCTTAAATTGGCATGTTTCCTCATATTGTTACTTGAATGTAAGCTAATAAGTATACTTATATACATATGAAATATCGCTGAATCATTTTGTATAAAAACAATACGTAATATTAACTTCACTTTTATGTTTTAGCGATTTTTAGAAAATTACTTTGTGGTTTTCTTGATCATGCGTAGTGTTGTAAAATTTTGTCGATATTTTTATTTTACAGATTTCCTAAAGACAATGTATAAAAAACATATGGATAAAGTGTATTGTCAGACGAAATTGGAGTCCAAGAAAGCATAGCCAAATTTGCTCCAGATATTTTCCATCAGATTAATTTTGTATGTACTTAGTAGCAAACTATGAAATGGAGACGTCATGACGTAAGTCAAGTTATTTAATGAAAGGAAATCTTTAAACTAAAATATTATTTATGAAAATAAAAACGTATTTAATTTCTTAACTATTTCTTTAAGGAATCCTTGACACGGATGCCAAGAACAACCAGTTCAGATGATTTTTTTCTAAGAATTAAAATATTAGATCAAGAAAAGAACAGAAAGAGTCAAAAAGGTAAAATATCAAAACGCCGCCTTCGGAAAATTTACATTCTAACTAAGCCCGGCCGCACATCAAGCGTAATAAATCTATCGAAAAATGTCTTAACAATAAATTATGGTCAAATGTTAATGTTTTTAGTTTAATTTCCAAGCATATGTACAAATAGTAGTTTTAGCATTCACGAATTTATCCAAGGTTCAAAATCCATGAGGGTTAAATTTTCGGGTAATATGAAATATGAGATTAACCTCAAGTACCTCTAAGCGATTCGATAAAAAATGAATTAAATCTAAGCGATGAAATAAAAGCAGTGTGTCTTCGATTTCCTTCCCATAGACTTTGTGAATCTCTGCAATAGAAAAATTCCAACATTTTAGATAACGGGAAATACCTGTCACTTAAATAGTCCAAATTTTAGGGTTCCGTACCTCAAAAGAAACACTGAACCATTATCCCATCACTTTATTGTCCATTTGTGTGTCAAGACTATCTTGGAAACGCGTGAAGGTATCGAGTTGAAATTAAAACCATATAATTACTCAGTTCTACACTAACAAGTTCTAGTCCCTTGAAGATGTGAAAAAATCAAACTTCTAAGTTAACAAAAAAGGTACGGCCGTTTATGTCGCCAAAAACGTATATTTCGACATTCTCACGGGCATCAAAATGTATAGAGTACTTTTCGTTGATCTAGCTAGAACTATGAAATTTGTGAAGTTATATAGTCTTATTACACTACAAGTCAGGGAAAATCTCAATCTCCACATTTGTAATTAAATCATAAAAAATTTAGTCTCTATTTAAAGTATAACCTACAATTTTATACGGAACCCTCGGTGGGCGAGTCCGACTCGCACTTCCCGCTTTTAGTCTCATGAACGGCCAGCCTGACCATACCAAAGAGACAAAGCAGCTATTAGCTGGATAAGTTACATAAGAAAATATACCCTTAATTATTTATGTTATATTTCTCGTAATAAAGACATTTTAGTATTAGGGATCTATTAAATACCTACATAATATAATTATCGACGTTGAAACTAGGTGAGTGATAAGCACGACATCACTGGGAGAAGAACTGACAAGCGAGAATTAGTGACGACCTACAAAATTTCGAAACATCTTGCATATACGTGTCTCTGTCTAACTTCTATTAGCAGCGCCTAATGTTTTTTTTTTTTTTTTTATGGGATAGGGGGCAAGCGAGCAGACGTATCACCTGATGGTAAGTAATTACCGTCGCCCATGGACACCCGCAACAGCAGAGGAGTTACAAGTGCGTTGCCGGCCTTTGAGGTGGGAATACGCTCTTTTTTTGAAAGTTTAAAGGTCGTATCGGTCCGGAAATACCGCAGGCGACAATTCGTTCCAAAGTTTGACTGTGCGAGGCAGGAAACTTCGGGAGAAACGCACAGTTGTGGACTGCCAACCATCTAAGTGATGGGCATGGATTTTTTGCCGCGTGGAACGATGGCGGAAAGAGGCGGCAGGTGTAAGTCCGAACAATTCCTCGGAGCATTCCCCGTAATAAATACGATAGAAGATGCATAGCGAAGCGACATCTCTACGCAGCGCCAAGGTATCAAGCCGATTTGAAATTTCCTGGCAGTCGACGATTCGAGTCGCTCTCCGTTGAATGCGGTCCAGTGGGAGAAGTTGGTATTGGGGTGCCCCAGCCCAAAGATGAGAACAGTATTCCATATGAGGCCGAACCTGCGCCTTGTAAAGCTGAAGGCGGTGCGCCGGAGTGAAATACTGTCTCGATCTATTGAGCACACCAAGCTTCTTAGAAGCTAATTTAGCTTTACCCTCTAAGTGGCCACGGAACTGGACTTCGCTCGATATGTCGACACCAAGGATCCCAATATTGGCTGATGCAGTTAGGGGAATGCCCTGAAAGCGAGGAGATACGACAAATGGCATTTTCTTTGCGGTGAACGCGCAAACCTGTGTCTTTGAGGGGTTGAAATGGACTAAATTAAGTCGACCCCAGTTAGAGACTTTCTCTAATGAAGTTTCGATTTCAGACACAAGTCTATTCACGTTTTCCCGAGAAGAGTTCGCACGGCCGTTATAGAAGGTGTCTTTCGTGCTGTCGTCTGCATAGCAATGAATGCTGCTGATTTGCAGCATATCATTGATATGCAGAAGGAATAGTGTAGGTGAAAGCACACATCCTTGGGGGACACCAGCATTTACAGACATTGGGTCTGAGCATTCACCGTCAATCAAGACCTTAATGCTTCTGTCTGCTAGAAAGCTAGTGACCCATCCAAATTTCTCGGGAAGCCCATATGAAGGAAGTTTTGAGAGGAGCGCTTTGTGCCATACCCGATCGAAGGCCTTCGCGATGTCCAAACTAACTGCCAGTGCCTCCCCCTTCGCTTCAATTGCCTCTGCTCAATGATGTGTCAAGTAAACTAGAAGATCACCAGCAGAGCGACCCCTTCGAAAGCCGTATTGTTGGTCACTGAGCAGCTGGTGATCCTCTAGGTACCGGAGAAGCTGGCAGTTGATTAGTGATTCCATTATCTTTGAAAACAAAGGGGTTATAGCTATCGGCCTGTAGTTGGACGGATTCGAGCGGTCACCTTTCTTAGGGATCGGATGCACTAAAGCTGTCTTCCATGAGGATGGGACTACGCCAGATGAATAAGAGAGCCGAAATAGTCGCGTTAAAACCGGTGCCAACTCTGGAGCACACGTCTTTAGCACGATAGGAGGAATACCATCAGGCCCACTCGACTTGTGGATATCTAGGGTGATTAGTGCTTGACGCACTGAGCTTTTGTGGAACCGAATATCCGGCATTAAGCTCGTGCACCGTGGTATGGTCGGTGGTTCCTGTCCCCGTCATCCAAGGTCGAGTTGGATGCAAAGAGTTTCCCTAAAAGATCGGCTTTCTCTTTAGCATCATGGGCTTTGAACGTGCTCGATGAGTCGGTCGGTTTCGGTATCACCGCTATGGGACCTATAGAGGCACGAATAGACGCGGGGATGGTCATCGCTGTCTACACGGAGCCATAAGGTGGAGAGGTCCCTACTTTCAAGGTGACCGAGGCGCCGAGAACATATATCGTCTCTGACGTACACGCACACACCGGCCTTAGGTGCGAAGAGGTGTTCCAGTCCGTACCCTGGGTAGGAAAGGTAAGAAGTGTCCGCCGGAGACGATATCTGTGTCTCGGTCAAAAAGAGCAAGGCCGGCTTTACTGTCTCGAGGTGGTGGTGGACAGCATTCAGGTTGGAGTGAAGTCCCCTGATGTTGCAAAAGTCCACAGTCAGTGTGGCAGGGGGTGCCGTGGGTTTGCTCTTGCCCCAGGTATGTTTGAGCGCGGTTTTGCCCCCCCCCCCCCCCCCAGAATACGAGGGGCGGCCTAGGCGTCCACGCCCAGGTATATTGCGTCCTGAAAGTGAACGTCCAGAGAGGGATTCTCCAACGCTAGCGCAGTTGGTACCCTCCTGGGGTAACAATCTGTTTAACTGCGCCATCATAGGGGGGGTAGGGGGGTTGGACCTCCGGTACCCTCACTCACTCGACGAAATACAACGCAAGCGTTATTTTACGCCGGTCTTCTGTGAGGCCGTGGTATCACTCCGGTCGAGCCGGCCCATTTCAATAATGTCAAAGTGAGTCAAATAATTAAGTTCAGTAGCTATTTTTGCTAGGTTTCTATGCTTTAGTTATTCTTCTGAGGATTTTCCAAAGCATCTTTCAGGTTAAATGTCATTGTTTTTAAAAAATCCCTATTTTGTAGAATTTTTGGTCAACAAACTTACGAAAGAGACAAACGGTACAGTTATTTATCTCTCGCTCGGCACACTTTTTTAGGCAAGAGCTCATTCCTGTTTGAGTAATATTTCTATAATGCAGCGTCCCTAGTTTTTTTCCGCCATCTTAGAGCACCAACCAAAATGTTGTCTCTACCACAAACAGTGTGACCATTTGTGGCAGATTTTTGCTATTTTGGCAGATTTAGCCAGGGACCGGAAAACCCCTTTATTTGCTTAAGCCGTTCGAAAGGGTAACCCATTCGTATGGTAACCCAGTGGGCTCGGTAAGCCGTTCAACAGGTTTCCCAACGATAACGATAACCCGTAAAATAGGGGTTACCACCCACAACAATAATTTACCGCTTACCTAATCTTAAAGGTTTTCAGTGTTTATGTGCTTAACCGCTTACTGTTCGGGTTAGGGTAACCCTTTCCCTCACGCACACCGAGCGATTGAAATAGCACTGCGGGCGCAATAAGGCCGGTGTTCGGTGGCGACCTAGGGCATATATGCGGTGCAAAAGTATATATGCAGTTACGATATACGTAAGGTCTAAAATAACTTTCACAAATTAATCAGCGCTTAGAACGGTAACCCATTTGGGGTTTTTGATATCGGTAAGCGGTAACCCGAATTAATTCAATCGAAGCGATTAATGTGTATACCGGTAAGCTGTTTGAAAGCTTACCGTAAGGCAAAGGGTTAAAAAACCCAGCGTTATAAAATACCCGATCAAAACCCTAAGGTTACCGGCTATAACGGTAACCGGGTCCGGTCCCTGGATTTAGCTTGTAATTTTTAACTCTGGCAGAATAAGCAGACGATTTGAAAAAGTGTCAGAATTTGGCAGATTTCATGAATACGTGTTAATATTATGGAAACTACAAATATTTACTTAATTTTTATAGCTGCTTTGGTAACATTTGCTTTCTTTTTGGGTTACTAGATCCATCGAGGATCCTGCCCCCCTAGACAAAAGCCACACGCTTAGTTCTCCGTACCTAGTTGTTCCGCAGAAAAAAAATATAGAGATGACATTCGCTGCGGAAAAAATTGCATGAGGCTGTCACAAGCTAAAGTCATTTCCATACATTTATTCTGGTTGTCATTATGACCGATTGCCATATTCAAAGAAGTTGAAGTTACATTTATTCTGCTGCACGACTGCGGGAAACAGCATTTGTCTAGGGGCTAATGTGTATATGTATAATTTGCGATCCTGATGTTACATTTTGCAAAGTATGCAGTTTTAAATTAGTTAAAATAGCATCTTCATTAAAAGAATCTCCCAAAAATATAAAGAATATGTTTGGATAAAGTGGCCAATCATCGGTACATTTGCACCTTAAATATATCTATTTTCTCGAAATCCCGTCTTTATCTAGGCAATAATAAGATGGTATGTAGATTTTTGACATTGTGTACCGTTTGGCAGATTTTGGCATAATTTTAAGCCAGTGTTGGGCGCATTTGCCGTTTCTGAGATGGTCACTACTCTCTACTCTAATCAGTGTGACCGTTTACGGTAGATTTTCTACTGCAGCAGTAGTTTTTCAATGAAAATTTGACCATGCAGTACAACCCGTGCGGTTAAAGAATGGGATTAGTAATGGCGGGGCGTATGTATTAAATTCTCGCTCGCACACTATTTACGTCTTATAGTGTGCGAGCGGGAAGTGAATACATTCGCCGCCATTTCTAATCCAATTCTTTAACCGCACGAGTTGTAGATATGCAGTAGTTTCTAAATATCTAGTAGATTTCAGTAAATTTGAAGCAATAAGCGTCCCGGCTGAAAGGACTTGTGTTGAAGCCTATTAATTATGTTGGCAACGTTTATATTAGTACTGTTTGTGGCAGGATCTTCCCCCGACTGTACACTTTTAAGCCCAACCAACATGGAATTCTGAACTCTAACGTTTAGAGAATAGAGTATATTTTGATAATTATTTTAATTGCGATTCAGGGTATCATTTAAACTAGTTTAAAGGGTAATAGCCCTATATATTGCCTTATACAGTGTTACTTTTTTATCACCCAGGAAAATTTAAGGGACGCTTCACGACATGGTAGTAGAACGATTTAATATGAATAAAAAAATAACTCACCTACATAATTTTATATTAATTTTCTAAAATATCCAAAAATGCTGCACTAGTCGAGAGCAGCATTTTTAGAGAATTTTTAAATTTTATTTTTACTTTAATAATATATATTTTATTTTTTATATAATAATGGATGTGTCCTGAAACGTCCCTTAAATTTTCCGGGGTGATAAAAAAATAACTGTGTGTAAAGGATGCAAATATGTCATTCTCTCTTTAGTGTTGACATTTATACAGATTTATCTGTAAATATAATTAGATTAAGCAAAAATTGTAATGAAAATAAATATTCCCAATCTAATTAAAATAATAAATCGTGTTTTATTGCCACCACATTGTTCGCATACATCAAAATGTCGGTTGGTCGAATTTCGGTAGATAGTAATTTCTTAAAACGGTCACACTGATTCTAATCTGTCTGGTCTGTGGTCGTATCTTGTATCTGTCATGGTGCAATGCATTGCATTCTCAGACTAAGGAAAAAAGAATAGACATGAAATACCTACGAAAAAACGTGCATACCTAAATGTGAATCTGGCACAAAGATGGCGGCTTGCTTGCTCATGCGGCAGCCTAACACACTGCACTTACCCATAATAAACGCAGTATTATGCAAGTTCAACACTTTAAACAAGCACAATTTTCGCCTAATAACAAAATTTTCTTCAAAACACTGAAACAAACAAGTCGCGATGACAACTGATGTACTTGTTGTTGACTGTGAGTACTGTGACAAAACATGGCGACCGGCCGCAGTGAGATATTCTGTGACGTCGCCAAGATAATGTTGCCATTTTTGGTAATGATAAAACTACTGTTGTCCTTTTTTACTTATGATTATCCTCATAAGTTAAAAAGAGATGCCAATATGTCAGAAACTATGCCGTCGAAATACATCACATTCCTATAACTACGTTCGTTATGCCGAGTCCTCTTTTTTTCTATAGTCTGAGATTGCGTTAAAGTGCTAACAGACGATCCGATTTGGTTGGATCCAACGTGATCCAACCAAATGAGGAGCCGACGCGCCTACAGACGGTCCGACGCGGTTGGCAATCCAACATTAGGGATGCCCTAAAAAGTATTATGTACCTATATCGATATCGATACAAAATACTATTTTGGCCAATACAAAAACATAATTTGTCTTTGCGAAACTCAAATAAATTAACACCTTTTGTTAATATTTTATAAAGTTTATAAAATTTGTTTATAAGGAATAAATAAATAGGTACAGATAGACTTCATGGTAAATTTTTTGAGGTAATGTTTGTTAGAAATATTTATTTCCTGTGATCCGACTCTATCGATCGGTATCATAAAAATCCCGAACATAAAATCCAAAAGATCCAAAAAATTATCGTACTCGTAAAAATATTGAAAGAAAAGTATCAATACTTCAAATTCAAAGTGTAGAGTACTTCAACGTCAGTCAGTGACTTGAAAACAGCAACAAATTAAGTAGGTGTGTATAAACAATAATAAAAAAGCATCTGTAAATTCACAAATTAAAGTTTATTATATTAGGTAGGTACTCATAAATAGGGTAATGTCTGTTAAAACACAAACAAAAAGTAAAACAACATTTTTGCAACATATTTTTTTCTCTACTTTGTGGTTTGGCAGGACAGCAGTCGAGTCATTTTAGTTTACTAAATTATTAATTTATTACTTTAAGCACACATAATTAAATTAAACCACAAAGTATCGATACTTTTGTCTTTTGTCGTGTCCCTACTTGTCGGATGAGCGATCGGGCCGTCGAGCATCCAACAAGCTAATAATAATTATGTCGGGCCGACAGCCGTACACACGTTCCAATTTGGTTGGGGTCGGGCGGTTGGCTCCAACCAAATCGGATCGTCTGTTACGGCTATACATTTACTGATCTGTGGTGCAATGGCAAGGTATATTGTTCTGTGATGGCGTATTATATGTGTTCTGTGGTGATGGCAAGGCAAGGTAGGCATGGGTAATATCGGATTTTCGCTGTATTGTATCGTATCTATATATCGGTTTTGAATATCAGATATTGAAACTATATATTTCAATATCTATATATTGGTCGGAATCTACGGTACTCTGAAACCTAGATATACCACACAATGTCACATCGTACACATATTTTTAAATATTTCGGTTTTGTGAATAAATTTTGAATGATATCTATTAAATTCGACCGTCGACACTGACAATTTACGTTGCAAAACATAAGGTCTAAAACTAATTTGACATTCATTGAAAGATTATAGGTAATAAATAAATAGTTTCAGAACACTTGAGTCAAAGTAATACCATACTTTTTTGCTAATAATTAACTTTAGATTAAACCTTATTTTGTTGCTAATAACGTTCAAACTAAAAAGATACGCTCATTCGTTCTGCCAACATAACAATATTTCTCGCTCGCTCATGTATATATTGTTAAACTGTGGTTCAGTCGTATCTATGTTTTTAGTCAGATTTCCGAGTATCATAGATTTTTTGGGTATATGCGTATTGTTTATTACTTGGTTATGGCCGGTCGGTGAAGTCGTGCGATATCCAATATATAGTTTGTTCGCCGAGCGATATATAGATATTGGATATTGTGCCGGTACATAGATATTGTATCTGTATACGATTTGTATCGCCCACTCCTAAGGCAAGGCAAGTTCGCTGGTGGTTCGCTGTGATCGTGACCACATTTTATTTTTATATTTCTATAAATGTAACTAAATCAAGAAAATATAGATATATTTTATATCTAAAATAAAACACTATTTATTCAAACGTCGCAGTAAATTCGGTCAAGCGTTGGTTTCCACGATGGAATCTGATGAAAAATGTCTTGATACCACCGATACCAGTACCATCTTCCTACATCGGATAAAAGAATTAACTGAAGAAGAGAAACAGCGGTTAGAAAACCAGAACTCCCGTATTGTACCTGAAACAAAAGCAGCGAAACTAGAGCGAGATGCGAAACGGCATTGGGATATATTCTACAAACGCAATGAAACTAAATTCTTCAAGGACCGTCATTGGACTACACGTGAGTTTCAAGAACTTATTAATTTTGACCCGGAAAAAAAGATTGCGTTCCTAGAACTAGGCTGTGGCGTGGGTAATATGGTGTTTCCATTGGTAGAAGAAGGATTTACCAATTTCCATTTCTACGCTTGTGATTTTTCACCACGTGCCGTGGATTTCGTCCGATCAAATCCTTTATACGACGAAAGCAGGATGAAAGTATTTTGTGCCGATTTAACTACTGATGAATTGTTTGAAAATATTAATGAGAGCAGCATGGACATTGCGAGTTTAATATTCGTGTTATCGGCTATTCATCCCCATATGTGGGCGCGCGTTGCCCAGTCCGCGTTCAAAGCCCTACGCCCTGGCGGCATATTGTTGTTCAGAGATTACGGACGCTATGACATGGCGCAGCTTCGTTTCAAACCAGGGCACAAAATTGCTGAAAACTTTTACATGCGCCAAGATGGAACTAGGTATCTTAATAAAAACTAAGTATCTTTTTTAGATTTCTCATTGTCTGATATTCTAATTTAGTTCATAATTTCAGGAGCTACTACTTCACCGAGGATGAGCTTTTCAAGCTATTTACTGCGGCTGGGTTTGAAATTCTCATGAATACATATGTGCAGCGTCGCACTGTAAATTTCAAGGAAGGAGTAGATGTTCCGAGAATATTTGTTCAGGGGAAATACATGAAACCATCTTGAATGGTAAATAATCCCTTATTTGTGATCAGTAAAACATCAGCTTTTACTATGATTATTTCTGGAATTTTTGCAAATGATGAAAAATGCTAACCATTGATTAACCTGTGATTTGCATGTAATATTAGCTCTATCTGATAATTTGACCACTCAGTTTCAATTTTTAATAAATATCGACCTTTGAAGAGATACTAAGCTGCATATTCCATTTACAGATTAATACTACATTGTGGTTGGTGGTCTGCAATACGGACATTCAATATTAAATAAGCAATGGTAAGAATGTTATGTTTTACAAGCCTTTCATAGTATTACAATCATCCAGCGGAGAGTCTATTCTAGAAACAGTTCCTTGATTGAACCATGTGGTGAGAACCCTACCTTGTCTGGTTTATACAGTATCCTCGTACAGTTTTCGTTTCACTCATTTTTACCCAAAAGTAGCAACAACCTCTGTCATTGTAAGCCAATGAAACCTAGTATAGGGTTACTTAAATTGCTTTTAAGCTGTCTTTTAAAACTTCAAATTAACAAAAAAAAATTAAAAATCTTTAAAAATACAAGTATTTTATGAATGTTTTAGAAAATTTTAAGTTTAAATCATTCTACTACCATGTCCTGAAGCATCCCTTAAATTTTTCCAGGGTGATAAAAAAGTATCCTGTATATTACTTTGGTTAGATACTAGTGTGCTATTGTCTAAGAAAAAAAATATAGCGATCGCTTTTAAATGTCATACAAATGAATGGCTCTCAGCTGTTTGATTGTATGCATAGTGAGTTAACAGGATGATATCGCAGTGCAGCTGAAAACCTTCAGTTGATCCTCAACCGGTTACTAACAGAGTAGGCTCAATTTCAATTGGTGTACATTCAATTTCATTTTTTTTTTATTCACATTAGTCTTTTGCATTGAGACTAATTTTTCTAAATTGTAGAGTAGGGCACTGGTTGAGGAGTCTGATGCATAACGCAAACAGCTTATTTGCTACCTGATTTAAAAACTAAACTAAATAAATCTTTGATTATTTAAAAAAATACTAATTTAGGATTTTGTTGTTGCAGGTATCTACTCCACTACTGACTATAATGTCAAGGTAATTGCTTTTTTACAATACATACAGTATTATAAGCAGATTACAGTATGATAGGCATCTTAATGTAGTCACCTATGACGTTCAAGCCAACTATAAAGATACCCTTTTTCACCCTACCTGTGCTTTTAGAGCCTAGTAGCTAGTTTTTGAGTGTGATAATATGTATCACACTCCATAAAAAGTCCATCCATAAACGAAAATCCATAAAACGTCTAGTAAATATAAACTAGAAAATTAAATGAGATGTACATAATTGGTTGAAATTGAATACTTTTAAGCTGTAAGGATAGGTTCTGCACCTAAAAACTAAAAAGGTGTGTATAAGTTTTACTAAAGATATAATCATGTTTCTCCTACAAAGTTTAGGTTTATTAATAGGTTTTCCATAAACATAATAAGAATAATTGAACCATTGTGATGACTTCATAGTTCATCTGAATGCTTTGATGCATACCTTTATGTCTTTCGCTCCTATCTGATATTTTATTTGTTAATTTTTTTAATGGAAATAATTTGAATTTTGGAGTCATCAAACATTATTTCCTTTTTTTTTCAGAACTTCCATTGGATACCTACGTGAATGGTTGCTTCCTTGGGTATGTATAACTTTAAATATTAAACAGACTTTAGCAACAGACAGCTTTGCGTTCATTGTCTTAAGCACTTGATAGTAAATAAATGTGGTTAAACGTAATGTCATTCAACCCAAAATTTTCATGTATATCATAGTATCATCACCATGTCTATGATTTACATGAAAATGTTGGGTTGAATGACATTACGGGTAAACACAATTTAATAATTAGTTTTAGATAACGCATTGATTTTATTTATTGGTTATTATGAAACACTGTGTATACATTAGTTTCTAAGCCACAGGCAAATCTTCTTCAGGCATGTAACGTTATTTTATCGCTGTCTTAGTAATTAGGTAATTTGATAACAAGCCTGCCAAACTTGAGGTAGCCCTCCCAGTCTGACAAAATGATGAATTTTGATAGGGACATCTCACAATGATGCTGTCAATATAACTATGCCTACTGATTTTTTAAGCCGTTTACAAATAAATCCTTGCATACATTTTGTATTAGATCCTGCACACTGTTAGAAAATTTCTGACCGATCATCTGTTTCTGATGCACACAAGATGGCACCTCAGCCGGACGTAAGAATTTTTCTGTTAGAAATGCGAGAAGGCGTGTTTGCCATAGTTTTTGTACTAGTCCCCGCACACTATCAGATTGGTAGACTCTCAATCTGGCACGTTTTAAGTAAAATTGGCTGTCTTGTAATCTTATAGTATTAAGAGGGTGAACTGAATCGACATTTTACAATGTATGTATGTACGGGTGGAATTTTGCAACTCAATTTTGAAGCAGATATCTTTAACCGATTGAGCTGAAATTTTGTATACACGTTCAGTTTGTATGACAATGCATGGTTGACTGTGTGACGTCATTTTAAATCCAAGATGGCGGCATACCCAAGATGGCGGATCAATTATTTTTAATGCACCCTACAATATGGGTATCAAATAAAAGGTCTTGCTAAGAGTAACTCGAAAAATAATGTGACGTCACTATTTATCCAATATGGCGGACTTCTAAAGCTTGAAAATCGATTTTGAAGTAGATATCTTTAACATTGAGCTGAAATTTTGTATACACACAGTTTGGATGAAAATGCACGGTTAACTGTGTGACGTCATTCTAAATCCAAGATGGCTGCATACCCAAGATGGCGGACCAATTATTTTTAATGCACTCCTACAATATGGGTATCAAATAAAAGGTCTTGCTAAGAATAACTTGAAAAATTAAGAGATGTCACTATTAATCCAATATGTCGTACTTCTAAAGCTAAAAATCAATTTTGAAGTAGATATCTTAAACCGATTGAGCTGAAATTCTGTATAGACGTTCCGGCAAATGACCTTGCAACAATGATGCGTTGAATGAGATGAACAGACTGAGAATCGTGTCCAGTGATAACTAAAAATTAAAAAATAAATTAAATGTAAAAAAACGTTTTTAAAAACGAGCTTTTATTTAAATGCGCTAAAAAGAATTAATAAACTTTTACACTAAAACTTTTACTTATAACGTCATTTCACATTTGACACAATTTATATGACATAAAAGCTTGTCGCGAGATTTACTTTTGTAGATAAACAAGTAAATTAAATAATTTGATGTGAATAATTTTATACGTTAGTACAATTTTCAAAGTAAATACGAGTAGGTACTTAAAAGTACTGTTAAGTACTTTTAAGTTACTACACACAAGTAAATCTCGCGACAAGCTTTTATGTCATATACCTAAATTGTGTCAAATGTGAAATGACGTTATAAGTAAAAGTTTTAGTGTAAAAGTTTATTAATTCTTTTTAGCGCATTTAAATAAAAGCTTGTTTTTAAAAACTTTTTTTTTCTGTTTTTAATTAAGAGGATTGTGAAGCTGTAAATTTTCATACAAAAAGCGATAACGCTTTTCTCCCTCTAAACATAGTCCAATTTTCATATTTTTTGGAAATCTTGTAGATATAATGAAAAACTAGGTTTGTACGTTTTGATTTTGAAGAAATATTGCTCAGAATATAAGTTATTAGCATCTAAATATCTATATTTTCGACTTAAAAACTACCTTGAGCATTTTTGTCTTTTGTTTGACTAAATTATACTGAATTACAAAAAAAGCAAAACGTACAAACATAGATTAAGGTATACTGAATCTAATGACACCAAAAGCGTCTAATTTCATAAAGGTTTAGGGGGGTAAAACAGTTATCGCCCGAAACAATATTTCAAACAGGAATTGTAGGCAATTTCGACCATTTCTTGCAACTCTCTCTATCGCACGATACGGGTCGGGGGCAGGGGTACAATGTCGTGATAGTGATGTGACATAATGTTATCGTAGTTATTGTCGCCTAGGGAGGAGAAAGTAATATCGATATATCGATCAATAGTGAAAGTTATTACTCAAGTCGGAACTATTAATCTTCACAAATACCTTATACATGAAAAAGTAAATATCTTTTTGAATACGTTTATTGATTTTAGTGTTTTATTTTAAATATTTTATTTCAATACAAATTTTCTTATTTAAGGGTTAGCAGCCTGTAGTCTGTTAACTTTACTGTAAATTCCCAAAACCAAAAAAGGAAAAAATGTAAGTATTTAAGTAGTTGTTTGTTATAATAAATATGTGCCATAAAGAAACCAACTCAAAATAAATTCGTATTTTGTTTCTTGTGATAGGTTTTGTTATGCAATTTATGAAGTTGGAGCAGCTAAAAATGTGTAATAGACTATGCAAGTAGCGTTATTTTTAATATTATTTTATTTGAATTTTATTCCTCTAAAGCTGGGCTCTAAGGTTTTACTCGCGTTATGGAATCTACGATTGTAAAAAAATACAAACGACAAAGTACCTAATACGAGTATGTAGGGTAGGCAGGCTAGGCATATATGGGAAGAAGGCACCCTTCGTACGGTTTTGAAGTTTTTTTTTTTTTTCATTTTAACTATAAAATTTAAAGCAGCTGATTACATATACTAATAGGTATTTTTTAACCGTCTTCAAAAAAGGAGTTTCTCAATTCGATGCGTATGTTTTTTTGTGTATGTTACGCGATTACGCCGCCAATTGCAGACCGATTTTCAAAATTCTTTTTGTATTCTCAAGATTATACTCCAATGGTGGTCCCACGGCTACCGAAGTTAGGATCTGATGATGGGATTCCATAAAAATGGAGGGAAATCCTTAAATTCTTAGGTGCGTCTAACTTGTTTTTTTTTAAAAAAAAAACGTCGCCGCACACTAGGATTTTCTCCTGTGTCGTGGGTGCAGTTACAAACATAGAATATCACATGCACATACGCCCAGACCGGAACAAATTTCTGTAGGCCATACAAAACATCTGTCCCGTGCGGGAATCGAACACGCGACCTGTTGCGCATTTGGCGATCGCTCGACCACTGCGCTAACCGTGTCAACCGTTTTGTGTGTATGTTACGCAATTACTCCGCCAATTGTGGACCGATTTTCAAAATTCTTTTTGTATTCGGTAGAGTATACTCCTAGGGTGGTCCCTAGGTCACCAAAGTCAGGTTCTGATGATGGGATCCTATGAAAATCGAGGGATACCCTAATTTAATTAGGGTTTCTTTCACTAAAAAGTTAAACAAAAAAAATATTTTACAAAAAATTAAAACTGACTTCAAAAACACTGAAAAGTTAAAAATAGTGTAAGAATAGGTACAGACAACATTAAATTTCTATATTGAAGTCGGTGCCAAACGATGATCTCCTAGAAAGTCTTAAAATTTGGCACCGTCTTCAATAATGATGTGTGATGTTGTCTGTACCTATTCTTATATTATTTCTAACTTTTCAGTGTTTTTGTAGTCCGGACGAACCCGACAAATCGAACCCCGTCGGTCGGACCTCCCGATCAACATCCGGTGGCCTCAACCACTAGACCACGGAGGTGGTAAAAATTAGAATTCTAAGACTATTAGTATAACTACCCAAGATTAGTGTATAAAATGAGAGGTATTTTTTATTTGATGCATAATTATTACTTTATATTTTTTAAATCCCTGCTCCTATTTAGTTTGTATGTAAAAGTATTAATTTATCTATCTAAAATAATAGATTTTTTGTTATTTATTTTTAAGTTAACAAGAGGTCTGTTCTTGTTTAAACAATTGTAAATGTCATTTTATGTTTGTGTTTATTTTTTTCATAAAAGGATCCATTATTGATTCACATCTCAAATGAAAATCATTTTAATTCAGTATAACACTCATCTTACAAAAAATAATTTTCTTTAGACAGGTAAATGTACGATAGATAGGTACTTTTATAACAAATAACAGCTCAGTCCTATAAAGTAGGACTTGGTAGGGATACCAAGTGCCTACACTATAAATTTCAAAGGAATACTGAAATAATTTACGAAACTTATCTACTAAAATATTATAAAGAAAGAAGATTTGTATTTTTGTTTGTAATGAATAAACTCAAAAACTAGCTTCCTGGGAAGTCTCGGCGTAATTATTGTTAAAATGATTTTTAGAAATAAAGCTATTTTTATTTATTATATTTTTTATTTTTAAAAACTACTAGGCTGATATAAAAAAATTTTTGACTAATAGAATGCTACATCATCACTGAGTAATATAAGGTTATAAAATAATTTTTCATACGGGAAAACAAAATTCCCTCACGAAAAACGAAAATAACGAAGGCAAAGTTGCGAGCGGAAAGGCAGTCAGGAATACCTAAGCAACGCAAAACATTACAAACGGTAAAATAATGATCTCGAGTTCTCGCGCCGAGGAGTCGCGCGCTGCTGTCGTAGTGTGCGTGAGAATTTGCGCGTGTTGTATTTGTGGTGTAAACGCCAGACGGGAGGCCGAGCGGTGTGAAACAGATAGCATTTTAGAAAATACCTACTCGCGCCGCGCACGATTACTTCACAATCCTCTTAAACAAAACAATAGTGCAATAGCGTATCTTCATCCATGTTGGTTGATGTGCGTTTACATAAGTATATAGATGAAACACGACTGGGCTCAAAAGTTGCCGGATCAAAATGTCTGATATTTTGCGTGGTGCGTCCAGCAAGAGTCAGAATTTTTCTGTTAGAAATTTATTATAACGTACGGCCGCGCTTAAGCGGTAAGGATAGGTACTGCACCTAAAAACTATAAAGATGTGTTCACATCACAATTTTTTCTTGATGTGAGTTGTATAAGTTTTTCTAAAGATGTAGTCATGTTTCTCCTACAAAGTTTAGGTTTATTATTAGGTTTTCTATAAACAAAATAATAATAATTGAACCATTGTGATGACTTCATAGTTCATCTGAATGCTTTGATGCATACCTTTATGTCTTTCGCTCCTATCTGATATTTTATTTGTTAATTTTTTAATGGAAATAATTTGAATTTAGAAGTCTTCTAACATTATTTCCTTCTTTTTCAGAACTTCCATTGGATACCTACGTGAATGGTTGCTTCCTTGGGTATGTATATCTTTAAATATTAAACAGAGTTTAGCAGCTAAGTAATTAGGTAATTTGATAACAAGCCTGCCAAACTTGAGATAATGCTCCCACCCTATTTGTATGTTGTGATCTTTTTTTTTTTAATGTGCGGAGAGCTACCATGATCCTTAGTGCAAACTTAAAACAATATTGAAACAGACACTGCTATTGCAACATAAATTTAGCATCATCTCATTCTCGCTGTGGTTTTAGTATTGGTTTAAGTGATTATGGTAAGGCTACAGGATATATTAGCAGTGTATGACAAATAGTTTAAATAGTTCAATGATGATTCTAGATAGGGACATCTGCTAAAATAATGATGTTAACTACTATCAGCACTGAGATGTGTTTGGTTATTAAGTATATTAACAAACTATATACATTTGCTACAATATCTATTCATTGCTGCAGGCTACACAACTGCAAAGGCGAACCATTTATTGGCCATGGGGTTCTCGGAAAACTTATCTTTACTATGGTATGTTAGTTTGAATTTTTAAGTTAGTTTCACGAAGTTTCCTCTGCACACCCTTATTGCTTTAATCCCATATCTTTTATACCCTTACATCTATCAACACACAACCACCATAGTATATGATGTGGAGCTTGATTCTATTACGACATATACTTTAATACGACTGTGATGTTTAGTTTTTGCAGAAGAGTAAAATGAGGACAAACACGTGCATTTTTATATAAAAATATGGCAGTTTTTTTTTCATTTAAAATACAATTTTTAATCTGCATATAAGGATTTGTCAAACTAATTTCAGGCGTTCACTAGAAATTCATTAGTCAATATGATCTCACCTTCCGATCATATACTATTACCGCTGGGCATGCATCTCTAAGAAGGGACGGTTTGAGCCACCTTCTACCTAGCACCAGTTGGTGGTGCGCCAGAGCTTCGTCCATTAGCCAACAGGGTTGCATCCCCAGCAGCTAAACAATGATAAGCTCTAATGGCGACAGCTACAACGCAGAGGCGGGACCCAATTCCTGTCAAAATGATTTTTTTTTTCAGATATAATATATTTTTTCAATTAAACATTTTCAACGAAAAAATTAGATTCTAAATTAGATGTTAATACGTAGCTATCAGTACAGTGAGTAAAATCTCCTTTGGCTTTTTTTTTAAATTGATTTTGTCATTTTTCAATTAATTTAGCATTTTTTTAAAGAAAAACTAAAGTTATAAAATAAAATGATGAATTTTGATAGGGACATCTGACAATGATGCTGTCAACACAACTATCCCTACTGATTTTTATTGCCGTTTTTATTTTCTACTCTATTAATCGTTATTTGTTTATTTAATTCGAGGATATCTTTCAGGGCTGCAAGCAGTACACGCGCCGTGGCCATGGAGATAATAAAGGTATATATTTTACTTACAACCTTGTATCTTACATTGATTTCTAAATGAGGTTTGATATGATGACCGACCTATCAGGTCTCCCTCAACAGAGCGAACCCAATTTCAACCATGTTGACCAACCATTAAGCGTCTGATCAAATTAAAATTTGGTAACACAGTCAAGCACTAAAGAAGTTATTATTATCCATGATGGGCTGTGTTCAAGAGCTAAAAAATTTGATGTCTTGTGTCATCTACCATTTATAAATCTTTACCATTTCAGCTCAACAGGCAAGGGAACCCTATTTTTTAACACCAATTTTAAAAAATGTATATTCAAGTAATATTGAGTACCTAATTACCTATATAGTGTATACAAATAATGTATGTACAAGTAGAAGCATAAATAAAATGACTATACCTTTCGGAAGTTGGGAGCATTCTGAACACTCAAGATACTCGGGAGGTTTCAATTTTTTTTTCTCTTAAATGTCCGTTCACAATATTGGTTTATCACAAACATACAAATATTGAAGGTATTCCAGCTCAAAACTATTGACGTCATTACGTGCCTCGGTTGCCATAAACTGAACATTTTCACTGAACGCAGCCCCTGTGCTATTTTTGTGTTATCAATTGTAAACATAGTTCAATGTCTCCAACGTAATTTTAATAAGTCTTAATAAAAATCATTTAACAGACCTCATAATTTTTCTTTCAGATGCAGTTCTCTAATTAAGAACAACATTAGACGATCAAGGTATGGGTGCAATGATATTAAATTATTTTCCATATTTTTTATACAATATTGATGACATGGTATCACCATGGCCTATGGACACTTGCAACCGTACAGTACGCTTTGTGGACCGAAAACCGCACACCGCTTAGTACCTATGCGCTGGACAAGAAAAGGGCACTACTAACAGCATCCATTAGCTGAACAATAACGAACTCACTCATGCACATGTACAAGTGACATTGTTCAACCAGGGGGGCTAACGCCTAACTCATAGCGATCACTCGCTATCGCTTTCATGACATTAGAACAATAGTTCAAATGTAACCTGTGACATTAAAACTATTGTTCTAATGTCACGATAACGATAACGAGTGATGGCTTTGAGTTAGGCGGTACGGCCGCTGTTTTCTGTGGTGCTGTGATGTACAGTCGGCCAATAAAATGGTATACCAGCAAAGGTGGTTCAAATTCAGTTGCATGCCATAAAACAACACAGTGAACTTTCCTTTGCAATGACATCCTGACAGTTACCTACCAAGGGCTCTTAAACGATATTTTGTTTACACGCTATGTTTGGTCAAAACTAGTACACCACTCCGTACACCCGACAACAGGTCAGATTGCGGCGGCGGTTTTCTTAGGCGAAAAGTGATCTTGATGTGTTGTTGGCTGTACTTCCGCAATCAGGAAGCTCAAGCAAATAATGCCGTGTCCCCCTACCTCCACAGAACAGAAAAAACTGTGAGAGTAGCATATAGCGTACCACAGTTGTGTAATATACACTTGTACTTTCTTATTCTTTATTGTACACACCATTACATTACACCGTTATAGATACGTTTTTACATGTACTATTGAACATGAAGAACGTCGGCTTATCTCTCCTTAAGAGATCTCTGCTGGTCAACATCTTGACATAGTAAATAAGGATTTCTTCACTGAATTAAAGTAAATTCTAACTAACTCATTTGTGTGGTGTTATATGTACACTTGTTTTTCATCAAAGCTTTTACTATAATATACGAAAAGTACTCCCACTAATAAAATGTTTTCTAGCGATGCAATATAGTACTTGTTTTTGAATGAGAATCTGGCTGCAGCACTCCCCAGATAAAAATTATCAAATAGCACTTGCACTATTTTGTTCCATGCCCCCTAGCTGCTTGTAAATTTTATTAGTTTAGATATAAATAACGTGATGACCCGACCTATCAGGTCTCCCTCAACAGAGCGAACCCAATTTAACCATGTTGACCAAGCACACGTGTCTGATAAAAAATAACGCTTCCTATATGGCTTAAGTGTCGTTTGAACGCACTAAAAATATGTTTTCGTTTCAGGCTCTGTGAATAATTTCTACCAACGCAATTTGGACATCAACATGGCCGAGTCAATTCCAGTGCTATGGCTATAGGTATGATAGACTAAATATAATTAGTTTTTAATATATTTTGGTGTTAAATATTGTCGAATAGCACTTTCACTGTTCTGTTCCGTGCCTCAAATTTTTATAATTATATAAATAACGTGATGACCCGACCTATCAGGTCTCCCTCAACAGAGCGAACCCATTTCAACCATGTTGACCAACCACACACGCGTCTGATATAAATTCATGCTTCCTATATGACTTCAATGGCGTTTGAACGCACTAAAAAGGTGTCGTTTTCGTTTCAGACTGCAAATAATTTCTGCCTAAATTGGAAAATTTGACATCAAGATGGCCGAGTCAATGCCACTGCTATAGGTATGATAGATTAACGATAAATAGTTTCTATTATAATTAGCTGAAACTTATTAACACACAATCTAGCTCTTAATTCAAAATGATGACAGACCATTTCAGGTCTCCCTCAACAGAGCGAACCCAACTTACCATGTTGACCAACCAACACGTCTGATTGAAATATACTAATTGAAATGAACTGAATTTTCTTTGTATCCCTTTTTAATGACATCAACAATTTTGTTTTAGGAAGCGGAAAATTTTCTGGAACTGTGGATTCATTCGTGGCTTCGGATAGGAGGTAATTTTCATATAAACAGTAATAAGCGTGATATTGTCTGGGACCGTGTCCATTGTTTTGATGCAACAATCGACAGTTTAATCGGACATAGAGTAATTGTGACCAAAACTGCTGTGACCGAAGCACTAACTTCTTCATAGTTATAATGGCACACTACATGCGATGCTTACGTAGGATAGTTCCTAAGGGGCTATCTATAAATTACATCACACGTCAGAAGGCCGGGGAGGGGATCGACAAAATGTGAGGTGGGAGGGATACAAAGCGTGTGACGTCACATTTCAAAATCCAATATAGTAAGATGCAAAACATAGTAAAGTATTAACAAAAAACTTTAAAATCACAAAATATTTGACGTAATTTATGGAGCATCCACCATATCCATGCCAGGAGTGGGACAAAACTTTTAAACAAAACTTTTAAACCTGTCACACATCCTATTTTAATAAACAAAGTATAGTGTAACAATAACGCGACCTCATTATCCTGTTATATCAGAAGGTCCGGTACTGGCTACTCAGTGTAGGTCATAATTAAATAGTATATTGTTATACATGAGACATTTATTATTAATAAGGTCTTTGGATGCCCATGATGCTAAAAACGTATTATATGTACAAGTGTATAAATACAGTTAGAAACAGTATAACACGGTTTTTACATCTCATAATTCGTACATTGTACTTGGCCCAGTGTAGTGTCGGGAAATCGAAATATGTGATATACTAGGCTCAGTGGCGTAACTATAGGGCGGCAGGGCTGGCAAAATGCCACGGGCCCCCGGCCCGAGAGGCCGCGAGCTCAGAAAAACCTAACATTTTTAACAAAACTTTGTTATTTATGTAAAATCAATTAAACTAAGACAACTAAAGCCCATATACAAATTCAAACTAAAGTAATCATGAAGATTTCAACACATTCAAAACAAAAAGATGTCGATAAATTTTACCGGGAGGGCCCCATCCAAAGAATTTGCCACCATTCCAAAAAAAAAATACATCTAGTTTTTATTAATGATAATCGCCGTTTGGATTCCACAAAGTACTACATATCTCTGTTTTCTTTTTTGCAGTATGGAATGAATGTCACTGTGATAATCCTGCAAGAATCGACTCATCGAATATTTGGCTACCACTTAGAGCGACGGTGGCATGGTAGACGTCTGTGCTGATATTAATTTGCAGCAGTTCGATAGAATGCTTTCAAAGATCAAAAGATCGCAAGAGCTTTTTAATACGAGGGGCGGCTGATAAGTTCGCGACCTAAGGTGCTTAACGAAAAGGTATCATCTCGTTACTGATGGCACAACTTGCGGCACTAATTGATAGTATAAATAACACCCATTTGTTCAATTTGGTTCATTAACACTTCAAACCTGGAACAAGCAACAATACCATGTCGACCGAAACTGAAAATTCTCGCAATTTTGAGCACCGCGCAGTGATTAAATTCCTTGTAAAAAAAGGAAACTCGCCGAAAGACATTTTTGAAGAAATGTCATCGGTTCTTCAGGACTCCGGGCCATCATATACAATGGTAAAAAAATGGGCTCGACTTTTTAACCAAGGAAGAGAGAGCTGTCAAGACGACCCCCGCCCGGGCCGCCCTGTGACAGTAGTGACCGAAGAAAATGTTCAAAAAGTTGAAAAATTAGTATTGGCCGATCGAAGAATAAAATTGTGGCAGATAGCTGAAAAGTTACAGATTAGTAAAGAGCGAATCGAAGAAATTTTACGCCAAAATTTACACATGAAAAAAATTAGTTCGCGTTGGGTACCGCGAATGCTCACACCACTCGACAAACAACGACGACTGGCGAGTTGTAAGGATTTTTTGGAGTTGTGTCAGAACGATTTGGACGAAATTTGTAACCGCATTGTGACAGTAGACGAAACCTGGATTCGCCAGTATGATCCGGAGTCCAAACGAGTCTATGCAGTGGATTAAAAAAGGAGAAAGACCACCAAAGAAGTTTAAAGTGGAAAAGTCGGCTTCTAAGATTATGGCGACTATTTTCTGGGATAGCGAGGGAATTTTATTAATTGATTACTTGCCTAAAGGAACTACTATGAATGGTCAATACCGTAAAACGCTGCAACTTTGCCAACAATGGCCAACTTTGCCTATTTCATTTAAAATACGATATTTCGCGTTTGCTAACTATTTTCTTGTTTTCTACCATTTGGTAGTATCTATTGGTTATCAGGGCAACATATTTTTCATTTTTTATAATAGTAACACCAATCAGATTCTGTCAGTTTGACCACAAAAACCGGTGCGTGTGGGTGATTTTTTTTTGATGTTGGTTAACTTTTTCAATTTCAACTGTAAATAAGGTGTTTTGGTGATAAAACAACATTCCAAGGTAAGTTAATACTGTATTTTATCCGTATTGCTTGAAATTAATGTTAAAAGGACACGATTTCATCAAAATAATCTAGTAGGCAATGTTGTGTACTGTTTTGTTAACTTGAGTGACACAACTTTGCCTAGGTCTAGGGTTGTCACTAGTTGCATTTAATTAATTATATATTTTAAAGTAATTTGATTCAGTACTTTTCTCTAATATGCTTATCTGAAATTAAAACAGAGTTCCAAAAATTTTCAAATTTCGAGACCAATATATTATGATCTTAGTATATGAAATTACGGTAGGTATAGGTATACCAGAATCTCATGGCACAAAAATAATTAGAAAAAGCGATATTCATACAGTAACTTTAATTTTCTGTAGTATTGTCTGATCATATCATAATATGTAATAATCGTACAGATTTAATAAAATCATAGACTACAGAAAATTAACGTTGTTAACATACCTATATCTAAATTCTTTATAATTATTTTTGTGCCATAACATTTTGGAAGTTGTATATCAAGCTACGACCATAACCCACCGAACAAGATAACTATAACGTCATATAGGATTTAAGCTGGAAAATGTATACATATACACCTCGACAATTCTTTTGCATTTCTGGAATGTTTTGTGTTATAGATATTCAAATAAGACTTAATTCTTTTGCAGTTATTTAGCAGTTAAAAGCGAAGGAGGAGAAAACCAGGCGCTCGTAGGTACGCCGATTACTCGGGAGAAATGTTAAGTTTGGCAGCTGATCTCGTACGAAACAAAACTATTCCCTCATATAAAGCAGAAAATCAGTTGGCGATCCCTCGACGGATCATTGTTAATATTTATTTTTTTAACAAAAATTAAATAAAAATTATTACATAAATAATCTGTATTTTTTTTGGTTCAACCCTACAGTCCACGACATTTTTGTATGGGAAGTCTGTGGTACCTGCTACAACTTTGCCTATGAACTGTGAAAAAAATAATAATACCTACATTGCATTTATTAAACGGGAGACAATAAACACGGTGTCCAACGCATTCGGGAAAAAAATACTGGAAGTGTAAGCGTATTGTGAATTGCGGTATCTTTGCAGGCAATGTTGCGTCTTTTTCACACAACTTTGCCTACGTCTTTGAATACTTATAATTCAGCAGAACTGCAAGGATTGAAAAGATTTGGACTCTATCTAGCAAGGCATGAGGTCTGTTTTCCATCTAAAGCTCATTAATAGTCATAATAATGTATAGGTTTAGAGATATTCACAAAAAACTTCAAAATCCAGGCAAAGTTGCAGCATTCTACGGTACTACGCCAATTTATTAGGTCAGGCACGTGAAGCAGTCGTACAGAAAAGACGTGGCAAGTTGGCGCGCGGTGTGTTGTTTCTGCAAGACAACGCGCCCGTTCACACCGCTCGCGTTTCGAGGATGCTTTAAAAGCCACTGGGTTCGCAGAAATTGACCATCCCCCCTATAGTCCGGACCTGGCTCCCAGTGACTTTTTCCTTTTTTCGAAACTGAAAAAGGAGTTAAGGGGGCGAAGATTTTCGGATGACAATAAGATGAAGTCAGCCGTGGAGGGCCATTTTCAAGAGAAATCTTCAGAATATTATTTCAATGGTTTAAAGGCATTGTATTCACGATGTGAGAAGTGTATTTCACTTGAGGGTGATTATATTGAAAAATAAAAATTAAAAAACTAAACTTTTCTTTCATTAAGTACCCTAGGCCGCGAACTTATCAGCCGCCCCTCGTACAATTAACTTACATCAGGCCGTGACCACGGCCTGATGTAATTCGGCCGAAACGTCGGGAAACAGTAAGTCAATATAGTTATTGTTTACCGCGAAATAGACCCGAGTTAATTGTATTAAAATGTGTACAAATCGCGAAGTCTAAAAACTTTGATCGCAAGAGCTGTTCGTCGATTTTTGGACGAGAGACACCCACGGTGTATTTTAAATAATTTAACTTTAATTGGTTATAACGTCACTTTAAACTCAAAATGCACGAAACTGATTAATACCAAGTTAAATGGGCATGAATAAAAAATTAGTGCATGTTCCAAAATATGTCATGAAAATTTCAGCTTCATACATTTATTAATAGTAGATATAAACAAAATATGGGCTAAGTTTATGGTTATCCGACTAAATCCGAATGACCACCAAAAAGCGACGATTTCATACTTGTTGATGACATTCTATTCTTGACAGTATTAAACAACAGTTGTTGTCGATACAGTCGTGTGCGTTCCCCCAGCAGGAAATTGTGTCCTAGGCTAAATTAAGTTTCATGAATAATTAGAGCGTAATTTGGTGAACGTCAGGATGGCACATGTAGTGCCTTAAATCTCGATGAAATATATTTTGAACAATGGTACCTAAACTGTACTAAATAGTACCTATACACAGATAAACTGTACCTTTATCCTTTGAATGTAAATTAAAAATTCTTCTACACCTGCCATTCTGACGTCAGGCTGGCCGATGCATTGTCATAACACGTTTATAGCTACAACTATCATTCTGGAACCTATGCCAATTAACTGTACCTAAATAGTACCTAGTGAAATATATACTACACATAATTCAATATCATTAAAATTCACAAAAAAATGAATACAGAATTTTGTTTCCTGGCCCTAAAAGGCAGTAATATTGTGTTATTGAGGCAACAAAAAGCAAAGCAAAACTATGATTTCTTTGCTTAGGCATATTTGCTAAGTTTCTGTAATTATTTACATACTTATATGTTTATCAGAAATTAAAATGACATGAAACTGATTTTTTTTATTCAGTAAAACCCGATTAAGACGATAATAATATCATACGGACGTAGCTTGAGCTTAAGCGAAGCGAGCGAAATTGCGTTAAGTCATAGTGTAATATGGCGTATTATGCGGGAAATCGTATTAAGCTGGTTTCACTGTATTTGGGTTTTTAATTAAACAAAAATAATAAATGTTTAATATAAGGAACAGATTCCGTCCGCTAACATTATTAACAATGAATTATTTGTCAGCGAAGTTGTTATCCCGGTGTTCTTAGAAGCAAACAGACGTATTACTTACCATTACTCATAGAAGCAAAATTTTAAAATTTATTTGCCTACGAATCCCAATGATATTTTTATTATGTGTTGTATATTTCACTAGGTACTATTTAGGTACAGTTAATTGGCATAGGTTCCAGAATGATAGTTGTAGCTATAAACGTGTTATGACAATGCATCGGCCAGCCTGACGTCAGAATGGCAGGTGTAGGAGAATTTTTAATTTACATTCAAAGGATTAAGGTACAGTTTATCTGTGTATAGGTACTATTTAGTACAGTTTAGGTACCATTGTTCAAAATATATTTCATCGAGATTTAAGGCACTACATGTGCCATCCTGACGTTCACGTAATTTGCTATAAATGTGCGCGAAATAAAAAATTTGTGCGCGTTTCCGTTTTGGAAAAAAATGAGAAAAACGAATCCTGCTGGGGTAACGTTTTTCCAGCAGGAAGATTTTAAACGAATAATCCGAGAGATAAATAATTTATATGAGCGGATAGCTTATATTTGTGCATAAATGTGCGCCAACAATGAAATTTGTGGGCCATCGGGTTTTACAGATATTTCGTTTCCTGCTGGGGTAACGTTTTGTTGAAACTTGTTTGTCCAAAACCATCGAATGTGCGCCCATTGAATAAAGATACATGAGTAGCTTTTAATTTGTGCCTATTTGTGACATAATTTGATTTTCAAAAATATTTACAGTTTACGAGTAATCGCGTATTGAAGAAAACTCGAAAAAAAATTATAGCGCTTAAATGAGAAAACATAGAAGCTCACTGAAAACGTTATTTGATTGGTCTTATTGTTTCGATCAAAAATAAAAAGTTTCATGAATCTGGGAATACGCGTTTTTAAATAATATAACTTTAACTTTAATTGGTTATAACGTCACTTTAAACTCAAAATGCACGAAACTGATTAATGCCAAGTTAAATGGGTATGAATCAAAAATTAGTGCATGTTCCAAAATATATGTCATGAAAATTTCAGCTTCATACATTTATTAATAAAGTAGATATAAACAAAAAACCAAAATATGGGCTAAGTTTATGGTTATCCGACTAAATACGAATGACCACCAAAAAGCGACGATTTCATACTTGTTGATGACATTCTATTCTTGAGAGTATTAAACAACAGTTGTTGTCGATACAGTCGCGTTCATAACGGCAATTGAGTTTTTGAGTTTATTGTCATTAATGTATCATTCATAGCAATTTTAGTACAAAATAAACTGCTGTGCTTTTGTTAGATAAGTTATCCAACGGACCAAGTAAAGAGCTTTGCGGCACACTAGACATAGACTTTACTGGAGGGAGACTCTGTACTAGGGTCGTCTGCTTAGGTACCTCCGTCTTATATATTTCTGCCGCAAAGCAGCAGTGCTTGCATTGCTGTGTTCCGGTTTGAAGGGTGAGATATGGCAGTGAAAATACTGGGTACTGTGACTTTACATCTGGTGTCACAAGTTGGCAACGAACGCTATGGTTCTTGTGGGGGTTGCAGTTTTGCTGCGAATCTCACAGGAGCTACATGTATTATAGGCGACTGTTACCACTTACCATCAGGTGGGCAGTTTGCTTGTTTGCCAACTTTCTGCAATAAATACGTATATATACTTAAACATATTATAAATAAATACGTCCTATATACGTATATTGCCATGCAACTGTTCAATGACATGATAATGTGGCGTTCTATTCTGATAATAGGTTACAGACGAATCGAAACTCAACCGGTGCGATCGACCAATCGGAGCGCTTATATTGCCATTCTACTGTCCGATGACCTGATAATGTGGCGGTCTGATTGGTCGATCGCTACGGTTCAGTTTCGATTTAGCTGTAACTTATTAGTAGAATTGGGTCTGTGATCTGCGGCCGTACCGCCTAATTCAAAGCGATCACTCGCTATCATTATCGTGACATTAGAACAATAGATTTAATGTCACCTGTGACATTAAAACTATTGTTCTAATGTCACGATAGCGATAGCGAGTGATCGCTATGAGTTAGGCGGTACGGTCGCGGGTGGTGATTCCCCTTGGGGACAAAACTCTTAGTTTGTTGTTCACTATAATAACAATGCTAATAGCATTGTTGTGTTCACACAATTAGAGATAAATAAGGCTCTCAGTTGCTGAAGAGCCCAGGTGAAGCTTGTTTCCACTTTCAGCCTTATCGTCACTGACCATCAGGTGAGATGAGGGCCAATATCTTGTTTTAATAAGCTTTTATTTAACTTGTAATGTTTGATTGTTGGTTTGGTTCAAATCCTGTAAGTCAAATTTAACCCACTTAACAGTTTTCGATTGAGCTGAAATTTTATACACCCCTTTAGTTCTAATAACAATGCAATTGTGTAAGTATAATTAGTATATTTGTAAACCAAAATGGCTGCCACAGCAAAATTGCGTATTACATATTTATGTACAATTCCCCCAATATGTGTTCAAATTAAAGACTTGACTTGTAAAATACTATTCACTATTAAAAAAAATTGAAATCCAAGATGGCCGCCGACACAAATAGCTGATAATATATTTTTGTACAATCCTCCCGAATATAAATATCAGATGAAAGAGTTTGACTGTCATTAAACGGCAAATTACATATTTACATATTAAAATGAGAAATATACAGAACACTGACAAAAAATATAAAATAAATTATTAAGATACCTTTTTTGAAAAAGTATTAAATACTCTAAAAAGAAACAGAGCATTATAAAATTCTTAGTAATATTATAAATTGAATATTACTTCAATTTATTACATTTCGCTGAACCGATGTACTATAGGTAGGTCTAACAAAATAATATAGGTATGTTTTTAAAAAATAGATCAACACACGGCGTTTATTAATTTAATGAGGTATTCATTTTTCATAAAAACATTGATAACTTTCATTTCAAATTAAAAACTATGCAATTAAAATACAAAATAAATATTTTACTCACACATGATATTGCTACATTTGGGGATTGTTACATCACGTTAAATCCGAATGATCACCATTGGATACACTGTATGTGCAACAAAAAAGATCCGATCACCAAAGAGCGGAATAGATTAGGACTTAGGTTGACTGGTAGATATCTCTATGAGAAATAAGTCCGCTTTTATATATACTGTTAGTTTTAAATGTATTTTTTTAATGTGTGTGTACAATAAAGAATTATATATAATATAGAATGCGACAGTTAATCGCCTCAGATAGGAATGACAAGCACGCTTTCCACCCTATGCGAGTAATCTAGCTTTATAGCTACAAGAAAACAACTAACTACTTAGTGCCATCATTACCTACTTCACCTAGCGCCGTAGATTGATGTTTTGATTCTATTACATTAAAAAAGCAGTTTCTAAGCATTTAAATAATTTTGCTGTTGCAAATTTTATGTTCATAATATAAAAGGATACTTTATTGGTTTCCTATCTATTTCTATAACTTGACCATGTTTGTGTTTGTTTGCCGACACTTAATACATTTTCAATATGCCTAATATTTATTTGATATCTTTTTATTTCCACTAAAAGAGGTCTATCTCCGTAATTGTAATATTATATAATGCTATGATTTATATAATATTACATAATATATAATATTACATTATTAATTATCAATAGACGCACATTAAATAAGTAGGTATTTAAGTGGAAGTGTTTATTTTTAATAATATAGACAATAAACTCAAAAAAAGTAAATAAATTCATTTTTCCAAAACAGTTTTATAGCCGAGTGTACACAGACGTGACGTATTTAAACTTGTTAGTGGGTAAAATTAAGAATGTCACCAACAAGTATGAAACCGTCGCTTTTTGGTGATCTTTCGAATTTAGTCGGATAACCAAAGAATTAGCCAATTTTTTGGTTTTTGTTTATATCTCCTTTAATACAAAATATATGATGCTGAAATTTTCATGATAAATAGTTCTGAATACGCTCTAATTTTTAGTCTATATCTATGTAATTTTGGTTTAGTCACTTTCTTGCATTGTGAGTTTACAGTGGCGTTATCACCGATTAAAGTTAAAGTTTAATTATTGAAAAACGCGTACATGTAGATTCTTGAAACTTTTTATGTTTATTAGTAATAATAAGACCATTCAAAAGTCGTTTTCAGTGAGCTTCTATGCTTTCTCATTTATGTGCTAGAATTTTTTTTTCGAATTTCCTTCATTACGTGATTACTCGTAAACTGTAAATATTTTTGAAAATCAAATTATGTCACAAATAGGCACAAATTAAAATCTACTCGTGTATCTTTATTCAATGGGCGCACATTCGATGGTTTTGGAGAAACAAGTTTCAGCAAAACGTTACCCCAGCAGGAAACGAAATATCTGTAAAACCCGATGGCCCACAAATTTAATTTTTGGCGCACATTTATGCACAAATATAAGCTATCCGCTCATATAAATTATTTATCTCTCGGATTATTCGTTTAAAATCTTCCTGCTGGAAAAACGTTACCCCAGCAGGATTCGTTTTTCTCATTTTATTCCAAAACGGAAAGGCGCACAATTTTTTTATTTCGCGCACATTTATAGCAAATTACGCTCTAATTATTCATGAAACTTAATTTGGCCTAGGACACAATTTCCTGCTGGGGGAACGCACACGATACAGTCGCGTTCATAACGTCAATTGAGTTTTTGAGTTTATTGTAACGGGATATAATAAAAAGTAGACGTTGCAGAATCACACTGATTTAATTTCGATCTACAATCGAGCAGAGTTCCGTCTTAGAAACAGTAAAACAGAGAAGTGCTCTAAATATGAGATGGCGCGGCATTTTATAGTTTCTCCAGTAGTAAGGCGCTAGCTTGGCTTGGCTCTGATTGGCTGGCTTGGGCTGGCTGGCACATGGCTGCACGTGCTTGGCTCTGATTGGCTGGCTTCGGCTGGCTTGCGATTGGCTGAGGCGGTGTGGCGCGTAACAGTATTGTCATTAATGTATCATTCATAGCAATTTTAGTACAAAACAAACTGCCGTGCTTTTGTTAGATAAGTTATCCAACGGACCAAGTAAAGAGCTTTGCGGCACACTAGACATAGACTTTACTGGAGGGAGACTCTGTACTAGGGTCGTCTGCTTAGGTACGTACGTCTTATATATTTCTGCCGCAAAGCAGCAGTGCTTGCATTGCTGTGTTCCGGTTTGAAGGGTAAGATATGGCAGTGAAATTACTGGGTACTGTGACTACATCTGGTGTCACAAGTTGGCAACGTACACTGTGGTTCTTGTGGGGGTTGCAGTTTTGCTGCGAATCTCACAGGAGCTACATGTATTATAGGTGACTGTTACCACTTACCACCAGGTGGGCAGTTTGCTTGTTTGCCAACTTTCTGCAATTAAAAAAAATAAAGTCGGAGTCGTCACAGGAGAGATTTTCACCTACGACAACAGCCTTTTTTTAGGGCGGTTCCCCCGCCCTAAAAAAAGGCTACGATTCCACTAGGGACTGATTACGAATTTCATGTAGGTAGGTATACATTTATCTGACACTCTTACGATGAAGGAAAACATCGTGAGGCAACCTGCATACATTTTTAATAATATAGACAATAAACTCAAAAAAAACAAATAAATTCATTTTTCCAAAACAGTTTTATAGCCGAGTGTACACAGACGTGACGTATTTAAACTTGTTAGTGGGTAAAATTGAGAATGTCATCAACAAGTATGAAACCGTCGCTTTTTGGTGGTCTTTCGAATTTAGTCGGATAACCAAAGAATTAGCCGATTTTTTGCTTTTTGTTTATATCTCCTTTAATACAAAATATATGATGCTGAAATTTTCATGATAAATAGTTCTGAATACGCTCTAATTTTTGGTCTATACCTATGTAATTTGGGTTTAGTCACTTTCTTGCATTGTGAGTTTACAGTGACGTTATCACCGATTAAAGTTAAAGTTTAATTATTCAAAAACGCGTACATGTAGATTCTTGAAACTTTTTATGTTTGTTAGTAATAATAAGACCATTCAAAAGTCGTTTTCAGTGAGCTTCTATGCTTTCTTATTTATGCGCTAGAATTTTTTTTCGAATTTCCTTCATTACGTGATTACTCCTAAACTGTAAATATTTTTGAAAATCAAATTATGTCACAAATAGGCACAAATTAAAAGCTACTCATGTATCTTTATTCAATGGGCGCACATTCGATGGTTTTGGAGAAACAAGTTTCAGCAAAACGTTACCCCAGCAGGAAACGAAATATCTGTAAAACCCGATGGCATAAGAATAAACAAGTATAGAAGCGAAACTCCCGGCCGTCGAGCGCTCAAGGCCACGTTATTCACCTACCGTTTGATTTCCGTTGAACGGAATCGCCAGTCAAGGCGCGCACCGCATCCCGCACGTACGTGACTCCTTCCCGCGCGCCGCTATCTACCTAGTCGCCGCGATGCCGACTTATTGTTGCGTTTATGGGTGCAAAAATAATGCCATAATAACCCCAAATTTAAAGTTTTACAATTTGCCCGAAGATAAAGAAAGGTAAGTACAAAGGTATATCTACTTGTTTTATTCAATCCTCTCTAAGCAACTGCGAAGATGACTTGGATATATTTCTTTTGAGCAAAGACGACGGCACAGAACCTTTTTTTGCAAACCATATGACATCGGAGATTTCGCCGCTTGCTGTTCCGACATGCGATTACAGGTCTGAGGGCCTATTACCGATCTCATGGTTTTGCAAATGATATCATATGATATCATAGTGCAAGACGAAAAATACGATTTCCGGTCAGATTTTTAATCATTTGTTTATTATTTAATGATGACATCATTGAAATTATGCCAGTGATGATATCATTGGAGATCAGTAATACGAAATGCAGTATTTCATGACTTCTTTTTCTCAAATTTATACCATGTCATACGATGAAAGATCCATAATTGGCCCTCAGATTTGCCTACACAAAACGCACTTTCCTACGTTTGTGGGTATCTACTCAAAAAATGCTCGCTTAAACATGAATGCCCAGCTTTCAATAAATACAGAGATTACAAGGGAGAAAATACAGAAAATTCTCAACTATTTATTCATTTTAAAGCATTCAATCGGACAAAAATTTTCGGAAGTTTAACTGTTCCTCCGGCACATTTTGTAAACTATATTGAGAAACTCGAGAATATATTCGTAAATAGCTTCAAAAATTTTATTTTTACCGATGGTGCTGGTGCGATCTTGCTAGATACAATGAAAAAAATTGTGTTTCAGGTACCTTGTGAATATTTTCCTATTGATTACCTGATTAAGCTTTTTATAAGAATGCGTATTTACTACGCGCTGAAGTTTAATAACCGAAACTTCAAATCATCTACAAAAACGCCATCTTTTATAAATATCAGACATTTGTAAATATTTCTGTTGAATTGAAACCTTTTAAATAAAAATGATTGAATATTTTAAAATTATTTTTATTATACCTACCCTAGATACAGATACAGTTTTATTCGTAATATTCATTACATGTCAAAGCTAATACAATATAATGTATCGAGTTTCTAAAGCTGTCATTGTAGTGCAATTTTGAAACTCTGTAAGTATGGGATTTTTTTTTGTCAAGTCGGGAATAATTTGAATTATGAGAAACTTTGGTACTGC
Organism: Schoenobius gigantellus; assembly: GCA_963935595.1. Lineage (NCBI taxonomy): Eukaryota > Metazoa > Arthropoda > Insecta > Lepidoptera > Crambidae > Schoenobius > Schoenobius gigantellus. Next base: position 43,138,906 of record OZ012544.1, on the reverse strand, counting down.
TATATAGGTATATTTTTATCGACCTTTGTTACTGTTCCATATAAAATTTAAATACAATCAATACTTGATTAAAATTATGAAACAACAGATTTTTTTTCAAGTGAAAATGTTGGTCTGATAGTAAAAAGTGAGCTTAGGTTTTATCCATTAGTACATTCATAACTTCAGCTCTTGGACTATAAACGTAGGTACGATACCTAAATTACAAACCATTTTTGTACATCGAAATTCGAAACATTTTAATGATTTTGTTCTCTAAGTTGTAGGGATTAAGCTCAATTAATCAAAAATAGGCAGGTTCTTATAACTACGGAATCAAAAAAACTAAAAATGTGGGTACTATTGCTAAAGATAGTCGCTCGCTCGCTACACTTGAAGTACAAAATCAATAAGACTCGGTGTATACTCAGTTTCTCATTTAATGTAAAATATGGAGGTACCTATATAAAAAATATTGTAGTGGTCACCATACGTCCATGTAGTGACCCTAGCGGCGCCCGCAGACTACTGCGGGGCGTTACAGGAGGAAGGGCGCTGTAGGTATGCAAATAGCGGCATTTGGTGCACCCACAAAGGAGATTCGCTTCTATACTTGTTTATTCTTATGCCGATGGCCCACAAATTTCATTTTTGGCGCACATTTATGCACAAATATAAGCTATCCGCTCATATAAATTATTTATCTCTCGGATTATTCGTTTAAAATCTTCCTGCTGGAAAAACGTTACCCCAGCAGGATTCGTTTTTCTCATTTTTTTCCAAAACGGAAACGCACACAATTTTTTTATTTCGCGCACATTTATAGCAAATTACGCTCTAATTATTCATGAAATTTAATTTGGCCTAGGACACAATTTCCTGCTGGGGGAACGCACACCACGGCCGGTTCGTTTGGGGGGCGGAAAACTCTTCACCCTTAACCGTAACCAAACTCCGGGTTGTACTTTTGTCCGTGATACATGGAGCCAGAATCGCACGTTAGAAGTACCGTAACCTAAGTCATAAACAAACAAACTCACTATAGCAAGTGTCCCATACAGCAGCGGAGAGAGGAGCGCTCCTCCGTGGTCAAAGCCCAGCCATGGACCCTGAATATCTTCTAAGAACACTTGCTCACAACACAGTGGACGTGACAAACAACTACACATACGCAGGGGCCCTAATTATGTTACCAAAACACCTGATTACTTAAATAAGGTAATAATTAAATTCGCGAGTCGGGAGCATTTCACTCGTGCGCACTGTCACCGACCTATCAATACGCGAGATAGTATGCCACTTAATAGTATGATACTTAACGAGAGGGAATCTAGCGCGTTCCCTTAGATTTCAGAATGGAATCATTCGGCACAACGCCGCCCCCGCCCGTGCGGGGTGTCATATTATGCCTCGAAGGGGTAGCTTTATATGTGCGGTCTGGAACACCATCAACTCCATTCCTATTCATGCACAAAGACGGATGGTGCTTGCCACTACAAAATTTGCAAGGTTGTGCCTGGGAACATTCTCTTTGGTAGTGTGAGCCCAAACATGAATAGCACCGTCCTCTTTGGCGAGCTATAGCCCTACGACCCTGTACACGCTGACCTATGAATTTACGACAGCTGGGCGTCTTATGCCCGGAGTCCCTACAGTACGTACAGGTTGAGGCTCTGAACCAAACCAAACAAAAAACCTGGACCAAAGAGTACCATTTGGGATGTTCGGGTTCCTGTCGTCCAAATCGATGAAATCTGCTCCACACCCTGATCTCCACCCCTCCCCCAGGACAGGCCAGCCACATCGGAGTTGTCCGCCAGCCTACATTCATCTTCCATAAATTTCAAGAGGTCTTTAAAGGGTGTTAAGTAAGTGGAGCTATCCCCACCAAATCTCTGCTCGAATCGTACCTTCAAATTATCGGGTAACTTAGCCAGCACAATATGTAATAAAAGAAATGACCATTTCTCGACGGGTAGATTTAAACTGCGTAAAGCATTCACGGCCCTCAGGAGTGGGTCCAATACGTCAACCCGCAAACATAACACGCTGGTAACTCGTGCGTCCCAAAACACTGGCCACGTGAGTGTCGGCTAGTCTACTACCGTCTACTCCTACTTTTGATACCGTCGGGCAATAATATCCATACCCACCTTATAATTCTTATCCGTAAGGGCCAGGTGCTGAACCTGTTCACGGACCTCCGCTTCCAAAACGGTGAGAAGGTAGGCTAGTTTTTGTCCCGGAGACAAATCATCCCGCACGTCAACAAGGCTATGATATAAATTTGAGAACCCTTCCCATTCTTCAAGTCTACCTGAAAAGTGCCTGAGATCAAGGGGTGGTAGAAGTGACCATAAAGCGGGCATCGATTTCGAAAAGGATTTTGTCCCTTTCGGGTCAGCTTCCCTACCCAGAAGACGGGGTCGAGTAACCTCTGCAATACGGTCCGAGACATCGTAGCATTGGTCAACATCATTTTCAACCTCCTTTCGGACACCCTCATCAATATTGCCGCCCTTTTCCAAAAACAACGCATATTGCTCGTCAACAACTGCCATACGGATCTGAAAATCTGTGTATCTCGATGTCATGTTACACCGTATTTGAATCGTGATGGTCTTCTCAATGTGGAGTTCAGAAGAATCCATCACTTTGCTGGTCTTGTATTTGACATCATAAGTAAACGGAAAACCACATATCTGTATAAAAAACTTGAATGGCATCATTACCACAGCTCCAGGCTTACAGACTGAAGACGCCTTTCCATTGTACTAGAGCCTTCGAAGGTAGTTTTCGCTATCAAGCCACTTTTTGTTGGAACAATATTCCACCTCTGCTTAAAAAGTTTGCTACAAAAAATAACTTTAAAAAGCATTACAAGAAGTGGCTAATAGCAATGCAAAATACAAACTTAATCTGGAATAATGGTTTCACGGTATTTCCTCGGGTTGTATTGTAATTTGTCTTCCTGTAAATTAATTCACCTCAATATTACGGCATCGCGTGGCCGTGTAAGCTAATGATCATGTGATAATAGATAATAGCGTTAATAATCATGTGATAGTAATGCGTGTGTTGACCGGAACCAAGCTGGGGATACGTTGCCCCAGCTAGGGCATGGATACCGGTATACCGAAATACCGGTATACCGATAAAAAAATTCGGTATTTTAATACCGGTATTTGAGGATAAAATACCGTTATTTCGGTATTTCAAAAAATATATATTTATTTTCGCAAGGGTGTTTAAAGACTATGCGGAACGCTCAATTTCTATGGTTCATCGTGATGTTCATACTGCTGATCAGTTTTCATATGACAATCACGAAAAATTTCGATTATGGAAAATCATAACAAAATCAACTACGCAAGACACTGCATGCATATAGCTAGTATTTAGGTGGTATTTAATGATACTGCTTTCAGTTGTTCGTCTAATGAATTACTTCTACAAATAATTTGCTGTTGGCACTCTGCATCTGCACAATACTGCAGAAACAATACGTAAGCGCTCTGCTTTGAAGCGGCAATCACACCAACCAACATATATATATGATATATCTTTCTCTCTTATACATTCGGCTAGTGCACGGCCACGCTGCACCCCTCCCTCAGTTCTGCTGTTTTCCAGTAAGTGTATTATCTATGCTGTTTTCATTGAAGCGAGAATATGTGCCGGTATATAGTTAGCTTCTTATCATGACAATACTTTAACAATAATTTTGGAGTCCATTTAAGTGTGAAAACATCGTCACCACGCACATTGTGTGAGTAGTGTTGTGTTTGTATCCTGTACAAGTGCAAACAAATAAGCTGAGTAAGTACTTTAACTTTTCAGCAACATAAGAAAGATATTCGAAATTATTGTTAAATGGTTTCTTATCATTAGACAATACGACTGATTTTAATACCTATTTGATTGTGTATTTGTGTCAATGAAACAATATAAATAATTCTAAGACCAAACCGAATTTTCTTCAGTATTCTTCCTCCTCCTTGAGTCGTATTCCTCAATATTGGGGGTCTTGACCTGCCTTCTGTATCACTTTCTCACGTACAGTCTCTCTCTGTCTGTTTCTGTCTCCGGCTGTGTAGGGGACGTTGTGGATTGTGGAGTCAAGAGCGGTGCGGATCTAGTCGGACCAACGCATTGGGCTGCGTCCACTAGACCTTTTCCCATCAACTTTACCGGTCACGATGAGTTTCTCGAGGTTATCACCGTCTTTCCTTGCAATGTGTCCGAAGTATTCTAGGACACTGCGTAGACACTCAGATGACAGCCGCGAGGAGATTTTGAGTTCTCGTAATATGGAGGCGTTAGCTCGAAATGCTGTCCACGGGATACGGAGCATCTTTCTCCAGCACCACATCTCAAAGTCGTCAATGCGTTTGCCGTCTGCAGCTTTCAGTATCTACGTCTCAGCGCTATAAGAAAAGATCGAGAAGACTAGAGTCCGTACCAGTTTGGTTTTAGATTTTACGGAAATGTTGCGATCTCTCCAGATTTTTTCAAGCTGAGACATGGCGCTTTTGCCCATGCCAATTCTCCTGCGCACTTCCTTTTCACACGAGCCATCGTTACTGATATTAGAACCCACGTAGATGAAGTTGTATACTATTTCTAGGTCCAGCGCGCGTCGATTCGTCGTCGACGTCGACGTGATCTCGCTTAAAGAGGCTGCAGAGAGGAGCGGGAGGAAGATCCCCAAGCTGCTCCCCTCCGCCGCAGGCGGATAGGCAGGCGAAGGCGGGCATTCGCACAAGCAATGCCCGTCTAATGACCCTGCCGTAGAGACCTGCGTGCACGGTTGGCTCCGTGCACGCCGCCGTAAGTCCCCTTCGTCTGGGAATCGCCCTGGTGTTCTCGGACAATTTCTCCTTGGCGATAGCCCGATAAACCTGGTCGGGCTTGCCCGTACGAGCTGGTAGTAATAGTCGCAGTGTGGGCCCTACCATGCGCGCCCACAAGGGCAGGGAGAACACCAGGGGGTTTTAGTGGTCGGCCTAGTACTCTGCCGGGCCAGCCCCATACACGCCTGCCATCTAGCCAGCTGCGATTACGGTGCGATTGCGCATCTTCCCCCGGAAAAAAAAGTGCAGCGCGCCTGACTATCTATATCTACACCATGATCTTGGTTTTGGACCTGTTTATGGAAAGTTCCATCTCCTCACTAATCCGCTCCATTCGGCCTGGAAGTACAGACATTTCCGACTCATTTGCTGCAAGTGTAGTAGTGTCATCGGCGTAGCGCAGGTTGGTGATTTTCACGCCACCAACTGTGATTCCACCCTCCCAATTCTCGCAGGTTTGTCTCATCATGTATTCACTAAAGGCGTTGAATTGAATGGGTGACGAAATACATCACTGGCGTACTCCTTGGTGAAATTTAAAGGGTTTTGAGGTTGTTTTATCGACTTTTACGACTCCCTGGCTTGAACCATACAGGGTGCGAAGTAGAGATGATTTGGTACTCCAAGATATTGGAGGACCCTCCATAAGCAACCCCAGTTGATATATTATTAATATTCTTAATCCATTTTAAGTTTTTAGGGAGATGATAAATATTTTCAGTGTTTCTGCCATAAAGCGTAGAAAACTGCTTTAATCGCTATCCCCAAACAAGACTAACCAATCGTTATTGAAATCATTTAAATAGTAGGTCATTAACAGTATTTAAAAAATACCGAAATTTCGGTATACCGGTTTTTGAAATTTCAATACCGGTATGAAAATCTTTCCGATATTCCATGCCCTAGCCCCAGCCGCAGCCGGGCCACACAGATCTCGAAAACGAAACGACTAGTGAAAATCTGTTTGCTGATATACACTCGCGAGCAAAAGTTTGGAATCAGTTACTTGAAATTGGTTGCGCGTTATCTTGAGTAGTTAATACTTTTTTAATAATCGTAAAAATGACATCATTTTAAACGTTCAACTCTTTACTTTTAAACTGATACCGAATTCATTAAAAACAAGCCAGTATTTATGGAGCCATTCCGCATTAAGTGAAGGTGTATCGAAAAAGACGTGTTTCAATTGTTTGATACGTCACGAGCTGCGACCTATTGACCCCCTATAAAAACACCTGTTATCGGATTTTCTTTATCAGTCGACTTTCACACGTTGACCGGTACACATCGCCACTTTTGACCCTTTACCTTGTACGACAATGGAGACAACACCTACAGAAGCAGCACAAATCGTAGCCCTATTGCAAGAAGGGCTCAGCCAGCGGGTTGTCGCTCGTCGGCTCCACATAAGCCAATCCTGTGTTTCGAAAGTTTATAAGCGCTTTCGGGAGACTGGTGGCTTTATCCCGAGACCAAGATCTGGACGGCGCCGGTGCACATCGGAGAGGGATGACCGTTTTATCGTGTCAACCTCTCCGAAATCGGCATTTGACTGGTGTCCACTTCCAACAGGAGCTCCGAGATGTTCGTGGGGTAGCAGCCAGCGAGTGGACAGTTCGTCGACGACTCAAGCAAGCGAATCTGCCTCCAAAAAGGCCTGCCACAGGCCCGAAACTCACGGCAGCTCACCGACAAGCACGCTTTCAGTTTGCTCGCACCCATCTTGATTGGGAGGTTGAGCAATGGAGGCAAGTCCTGTTCTCCGACGAAAGCAGGATGTGTTTGCACGGTAGCGACAGAAGAGGACGGGTCTACAGGCGGCCTGGGGAGCGATTTGCACAGTGCTGTGTCGCTGAAACAGTGGCTTATGGGGGCGGCTCTTGTATGATGTGGGCCGGCATTTCCTTCGATGGTAAAACCGAGCTAGTTTTCGTGCCTGGCGGGGGACGAGGAGGCGAACTTCGGACCGGTACATTTCCGATATTCTCCTGGAACATGTCGTTCCCTATGCAGGATACATCGGTGATGACTTCCTCCTTATGCACGATAACGCTCGTTGTCACACTGCCCGTGTAACAACGGAATACCTCGAAGAATTGCCACATTGGACTGGCCAGCGCTCAGCCCTGACTTGAATCCCATTGAGCACGTGTGGGATGAACTGAAGAGGAAGGTTCGTTCCAGAACTCCAGAGGCGCGTTCAGAGCCTTCGCGCGAAGTACAACTTTTCGCTCTAACCCCGTTCAATGCCTTTGAGCGTGACAACCGGGTGTTTGTATACAAGGAAATGTATCCAGCATTGTGAAAATTGATCCCTGAACTACAACATGGATTTCTAAAGGGGCGATCGACGACTACTAACTTAGCCGAATTTACCAGTTCTGTTCTCGGAGACATGGATGGTGGTGGACAGGTCGATGTGATCTATACCGATTTTGAGAAGGCTTTCGATCGTGTAGATCACATGATCTTGATTAATAAGCTGCGGGCAATGGGTATTCACGGTGACTTGCTGAGGTGGACGGAATCATATCTGGCAAATCGCTCACAGGCAGTTGTGGTTGGTGGATACAAGTCTGATTACATAAATATACCCACAGGAGTTCCTTAGGGTTCTCATCTGGGTCCACTCTTTTACAATTCCTACTTGTATGGTTCTCATCTGGGTCCACTCTTTTACAATTCCTACTTGTATGAGTTCGTGCTTCGATAGTGCAAGGTACATTATGTATGCTGACGATAAAAAAGTGTTTTGCAAAATAAAATCGGAACATGACTGCTTACTCCTACAGGAAGATCTGGACCGCTTATTTAATTACTACAGCAGAAACATGATCACAGTAAACACAAAAAATGTCAATGCATATCATTTACACGCAAAACAAAGCCAATAATCTATAATTATACATTTAATAGAGATAGAATTAATAGAACAAATACCATCAAAGATCTTGGTATATACTTGGACCAAAAAATGACGTTATCTGGTCATATATATAGATTATATAACTGTCAAAGCCTATAAAAATCTTGGTTTTGTTTTGCGGACATGTAAACCATTTAATGATATTTCTGTTATTAAAACTGTATTTTATGCATATGTAAGAAGTCTCTTAGAGTATGCATCTCCTATTTGGTCTCCACAGTATATAATTTACAAAAACAGCATAGAGAGAATTCAAAGAATTTTTATTAAACATCTAAATTTTCGATGCCGTAAATACCTAAATTACGAAGAAAGCTGTGCTGAACAACTCCTATCTTTAGAACAGCGAAGAACACTACTCGACATGTGTCTATTATTCGATACTGTACGTAGTGAAATAGACTGCCCACAGCTTGTATCTAGACTTACATTCTATACACCTAGATACCGGACGCGTCATACTCCTTTGCTACTGCCTCCAGCACACCGTACCAATTATTTTAAGAACTCAATTATTAACAGACTGATTTGCACTTACAATAATAGATTTAAACATGTAGACCTCTTTGCACTTTCCAAAAATAAAATTTAAACGCGAAATTACACAAAAACTGATAAGTAAAAATGTTGGGGATTGAGGGGAGCTGGTGGTATCATATTTGAATATAATATATTTAAATGAGATATTGTTGGTTCTTTTCAATCCCTAACATAAATAAACTTTAGTATGACAAACCAAGCCAAAAACATGTTAAATATACATGTAGTACGTGTATACGTACTCTACATCGTGTACATATTTATTTATATATGTATATATTATGTGTTTCTATTATTTGTGTAAGGGAGTGATACGCATATGTAAGTACCTATATGTATATGGATATGTCTATGGGTAGGTATGTATATATTATGTCTGTAGATTAGATATATACAATATTGATTGTTTATTATGTTAGTAATGTTAGTATTCATAAAATTTTAATTATGCTTTTTTTTATTTGCATAGTGGTATTAAAAAACCACAACGGTTGAAAATTAATAATTAAATAAATAGATAGATATACAGAAGCATAGTATTATATACACTTTATTATTGTTAATTTTAAGCGAAACCTGTTATTGGCCTTATTATTAATAATTGTTAAACTATATATAATGTATAAAACGCTGTTGGTTTTCGTAATAATAAATAAATAAATAAACAACCGCCCGTTCAAGACCTTTGAGTGTTGGCGCGAGTTACAACCGAACAACCATCGAATTTGATGGTTGTTAAACGCTCTGACGTTTCTTACTGAAATACTCTTACGTGATTGGATGATATTGGCGGCCATATTCTAAAATGTCATCTGATAGAAAGAAAGAGAAATAAAAGTTCATGTGAAAGAGGGAGATAAAAGATTTGGTTGCTGCAATCCGTTCAACGCCTCTGAGCGAGTTAAAAAACAACCGGACAACTACACCCAGAGGCTCTGAACGCGCCTCTGCTCCTTCATGTCTGAATGAGCTAAAATCAGCGTTGATTGAGGAGTGGGAAGGTATTCCACAAGAATCAATTCAGAAGCTGATCAGGTCTATGAAGAATCGTCTTGGAGCAGTTATTAGGGCGAGGGGAGGGAACACAACAAAATATTGACACTTATTTTTAAAGATAAATAATAATTTTTGTTGTTTTATTCATTCATTATTTTTCCCTATTTCCTTGTTTTCCTACCTCCTTCACTTAATCCGGGATAACTCCACAATTACGGGCTCGATATGAATTAATTTTATATCGATTTAAAGTGGACAGTTGCACCTTTAACATGATGTCATTTTTATGATTAGTATTAAAAATTTATTTAGTTAGTGGTGGTGCCCAAAGTAGACTCCACCACGTCGGCGTTTCACCGACTTGTATTGCTGAATTTTATTCACCGAATACCAGCTCTTAGGAAATTGGTATTACTTACCTTGGATCCGATTGGTCTCCGTATGTAGCCGGTGGACTTCCTGAGCTAGCTCGAAGGAAGTCGCGGCTCCTGAGGTTCTGCTGTCTGACCGAACCGGATGGTACACTTGCCTATTAGGCCACCAATACCCGAACTCATTAACGAACACAAAGCTTGATACACTATTCCCCGACACTAAAACTTGGCGGAACCTCGCACCAACAATCACTTGGTGCGCCGCGCAATACTATTTGTTAGATGCCAAATCAGTCTAAGGGGAGGCGAGAAAGAGTAGCGACCGCGCGCTTCAAAACAGAATCCCCAACTAGGACCTCGGCAAACCTGGGCACACCATCAGACCCTAGAGTAAGTTGGACAATGCGTCCGCGACGCCAACGTAAGGGTGGCAGGTTTGGGTCCTTCACTAACACGAGGTCTCCAACCCTCGGTGGGTTTGTCTTATCTGACCACTTAACGCGCAGTTGCAAAATGTGTAAATATTCAAGGTGCCAGCGGCGCCAGAAGCTCTGGGTAAGCTGCTGGAGCAACTCAAACCGCGAAAGGCGTCCTGGATTGACATCTCTATAAGGATACTCGGGCAGGGCGTTAAGTGGTCTGCCTATCAAGAAATGGCCCGGCGTGAGGGCCTGCAAATCGTTCGCGTCGGTAGACAACGGACATAACGGACGCGAGTTGAGAACCGCCTCAATCTTATGAAACACCGTCGCGAGTTCCTCGAACGTGAGAATAGTCTCCCCAATAACGCGGCGAAGGTGAGTCTTGGCGGCCTTTACAACAGATTCAAAAATCCCTCCCCAGTGAGGGCAAGACGGCGGGGAGTATCGCCATGTTACCCCTCTACGGGAGAGTGTGGATCCGATCTCAGTATTATTTTTATCTAAAAATTCACAAACTTCTCTTATATGTCTATCAGTGCCCTTGAAGTTCGTCCCACAATCGGACCGAATTAGAGAAGGCAGTCCCCGGCGGGAGACAAATCTGCCTAACGCTGCTAAGAAAGCGTCCATGGTGAGCGCACTCACCACCTCCAAATGAACGGCTTTAGTGGCCAAACAAACAAACACACACAAGTAAGCCTTTTCAGTCTTAGCATTACGGAGTCGCGACGTTTTTATAGTGAATGGTCCCGCAAAATCAGTTCCAACTCCTAAGAAGGTCATCGATTCATTCACACGATCAGCAGGCAAATCACCCATTTGGGGCTGCATCGTCTCGGGGCGTAAACGATAGCAGGGCAGACATCGAAAGATAACAGATCGGATTATTCTTCGCGCTGACAAAATCCAAAACTCCCGTTGGAGGAGCGCGGTCAATGCATTACATCCGGCATGAGCATTCTTCACATGGCGATCAATGATCAACAATCGCACCAATGGTCCGTCCTTGGGGAGCAACAGGGGATGACGTGATCTATAAGGCAAGTTAGCGTGCCTCAATCGGCCTCCTACACGCAACAATCCCTTATCATCCAGAAAGGGAGTCAAACGCACCAAGGGTCCCTTTAATTTGGATGTCCCGGTACGGAAAATCTTAAGTTCCGGTTCAAACGCTCTAGACTGGGTCATACGCACCCAATGCAGAAGAGCATCTTGGCGCTCCTGCGGTGAGAGGACCGAACACAAATCTTTGTCCTGAGGCCGGCGACAATTTCGTATAAATCTTCTTATCCAAGCGGTCACGCCGAGCAACTTGTCCAGAGAACTGTAGCGGTCTAATAAAAATTCCCGCTCTGGAGCCGCCATAGTCTCGACAGCGTGAACACGCAAGCCCGGATTTGGTACCTTCACCACAGCTGGTGTGGAAGGCCAAGACGGCTGTAACAACCATTCGGGACCCCACCACAGAGTGTGGTCAATAAGCTGAGGGGCTTCGCTGCCACGTGATGCACAGTCAGCAGGGTATATTTCACCTGGCACGTGGCGCCAAATCAACGGGGCCTTCGAGGCCTGTATTTGGGATACCCGATTGGCCACAAATACCTCCAGGGAGTGGACAGAGTTCTTAATCCAACATAGGACAACCTGACTGTCGGACCAAGCAAATAGCGACTCAAAGTCCACACTACGTCCCAGGGTGTCAACAACGTGGTTCATCAAACGAACCAGAAGAGTAGCTCCAGACAATTCTAACTTCGGAATCGTTAATCGAGTCCGAAGTGGAGCAACCTTACTCTTAGCAATTAGCAAGTGGAGCTTAACAGCTCCTCTATCATCGACCGTCCGGATATATACGACGGCTGCGTATCCACTCTCAGACGCGTCACAAAAGCCATGAAGGCTGGCCGTAAACCGTCCCTTAGGCAGTATATGTCTAGGGATACTAACACGGTTAATGTCGGGGAGAGACAACATGAAGGACTCCCAATCTCGCAGCAAACGGCCCGAGAGGGGCTCATCCCACGACACTTCGGCTGACCAAAGTTCCTGTAGGAAGCACTTCATCCAAAACACTACGGGACTAATCCAGCCATTTGAGTCAAAGGTACGAGCTACTGTAGACAAAACCAACCGTTTCGTCCAGACCTTGGGGCTTGGCAGCTCCAATCGATAGGTGAACGTGTCCTGGACAGGTCTGTATTGCACTCCCAAAACAGACAGTAAATCTGGAGTGTTGGCATTCTCAAAAATATGAGGCTCCTGCTGGTGGTCGTCTGGCAAGTCACACAAAAGCTGAGGTGAGTTGGACATCCACTTCCTCAGTTCATAACCACCAGCCCCGAGAAGAGCAATTAGTTCATCTCGCAAAATCAAGGCTTCCTCGACACTAGAGGAGCCCGTACAAATATCATCAACAAATGCATCCTCCTTGAGAACCAAGGATGCGCGAGGGTATCGTAACCGCTCACGTTCAGCGAGTTTCACAAGTGAGCGAATTGCCACAAAGGGGCTCGAACGCAGACCGTATGTATTGGTGTTCAGCTCGTAGACTAGCATGGGATCTCTGGGATCCTCCCTCCATAATATGAGCTGATATCGTCTATCGTCCGGGTGAATCACAGTCTGCCGAAACATCATCCGGATATCGGTCACAAAGACGACGGCATGGCGACGGAAGTTGGTCAATACATCGCCCACCTCGTAGTGCAACTTCGGTCCAGCATGCAGACATTGATTCAGCGAAACTCCGGTAGACGTAGACGTAGGAGCTGACCCATCAAAAACAACGCGTATCTTCCCAGTGGAAGGTTTCAAAACCGCGTGGTGAGGAAGAAAATTATGTTCCTCGTTTCGCCAGTCCAGTCGCGAGACCGACATGTGCCCCAGTTGCTCATATTCTCGCATGAAGTCGACATACTTCTGTTTGAAGTCGGAGTTCCTACTCATCCGACGCTCCATGGACAGCAGCCGCTTCTCGGCCAACGGCCGGGAGCTGCCAAGTGAGGGGCGAACTGACAAAAGGGGCAAACGAGTGATCAGCCGTCCCGAGTGAAGGCGTCCTGTATTGTTCTGGTAGAACAACTCACACTCCTCGTCTAAGGGGTTCACTCGCTTCACGGTAGGTGGCTCTTCCACCTCCCAAAACCGTTGAAGGACATCCGATAAGGTGGAGCTAACAGTTATGTAACTGTCCACCGATGGAGATGGTGGGTTATGCCTAACTGGTCCCATCACTACAAACCCAAGCGATGTAGATAAGGCTACCAGCCCACCCTTCTGTAACTCTCTTCTCTTCCCACAATACACGCGGCCTAGAACATCGGCACCGAGCAATAAGTGAATCGGACCGGTTTGGTGGAAGGAAGGGTCAGCCAAGGTCAATCCTGATGTCGCATCAACGACAGCGCGCGAAACGTGCTGTTGCGGAAGCTGACCAACAACCTTCTCATAAACAATCGCGGTAGCGCCAATTTTGGGCGCTGAAGAGAAGTGGGGGGAGAAGGAGAACAAAACCTGACCGATCGGATCCGGGATCCGCAGGTCTCCGATTCCTCGTACCGATTCAAGGTATGGAGATGTGTTCAAACTCAACTGCCGGACCAGCCAGCTGGAGGCAATGCAACCCTGAGCTCCCGTATCCAAAAGGGCGCGAACTAAAACAAAGGTGCCCCTCGGGCCCCACACCTGTACGGAGGCTGTTGGTAACAGCACCTGCTCCTGTGGGGGGGTTGCAGCCGACAGTTGGTTTAATGAAAATCCTCCCGCATTCCCCGCAACGGGGGGGAAGGGGGGTTCAAGGAAAAATGCGTGCGCGGCGGAGGAATAGGGCGCTCAAGGCGCTCGAGCGGGTCCCAATCCGGCACGTACACACCCCGACCAAAGCTGCATCGGGGGGCCGGGCGGTGCCCATGATGGGCGAAAGTTGGGGGAGCCCGTGACAACCGGGGTCTCTCCATCAGAGGGGGAGAGAAGCGTATCGGCTCCCGACGTGGCTCCCTAATAACCGCGGCCCAATCCCGCGGTGGCGCCTCATAAGCGGCGCGTCGATCCCCCCCGCCCGTAGGGGGGGTGGGGCGCCCAATCCTCTCACTGGAGGGGGGGCGCCTGTCCAATCTCCGCGGAGGGGTGGCACGCCCTTCCGATCTCCTCGGAGATGTGGGTGACCTACGAGGGCCCCCGCCCGTGTGCGAGTCCCTCTCTCTCACCACCTCACGAGTGTCTTTATTATTAAAGCACAAGAGGGGGTGATGGGCACCTCCACAACAATGGCAATCTCGTGGGTGGGGGCAAGCCGATGCCATATGAGCCCCCAGACAGCGGTAGCACCAATTGCGCTGCTTGGCCATATTCCTACGCCCCTCGGTGCGTAGGCCAACAAATTTGGGACAGGCCGGCAAACGATGGCCATCCCGCTTGCAACACTTGCAAGGCATCGGCCTCTCCCCGTGTGGAGAGTTCTGCCGCACTGCAGTATACTGCTTGTACGGGCGGCGCTCTCTCCGTGGCGCTGCCCGGGTCGCCTCATAGCGGCCTGTACTCGGTCCCGGTATAGGAGCCAGATCCAAGTGGTCGGTCATCCGACACTCATCCTCCAAAAATCTGAGGAGATCCGAAAAGGGGGGTACGTAGGAGGCACTATTGCCCCCATACCTTTGTTCAAAGCGCCCCTTCATCTCCATGGGAAGCTTATCGAGGATGAGGTGGAGCAAAATAAAGGACCACTGGTCCACCGGTAGATCAAGTCGTTTGAGCGCGTTAATGGCGCTTAGCAGCGGGTTTAAAATCTCCTTCCTTAATGAGGAGACCCGCGATACGCGTGGCAGCCCTAAAATGGCAGCCACATGTGTGTCCGCTAGCAAGCGAACATTCTGATACCGGGCGGTCAACAACGCCCTTGCAATCTCATAACTGTCATCGTTGACAGGTAGATGCTGGACAAGCACACCAGCCTCTCCACGTAAGGCAGAGAGCAAATAGGCCAATTTCTGGCTAGGGAACAGGTCGTCCCTCGAGTGAACCAGGCTATCAAAGAGGTTAATGAACCCCATCCAAGAAGCCAGGTTCCCATCAAAGGTTGGGATGTCTAAAGTGGGCAGTCTGCCCAGCAAGCCGGCCGGGGTAGGCTTGACCTCCCCGGGCGTGCACGACTCACCCCTCCGGGCGGATAGGATTGCCTGAGCCTTGTTTATAATCACATCCGCCTGTTCAAAACATTGATCATAATCGGCATTAAATTGGTCGACTGCCCGCAACTCAGCGGCACCCTCGGCTGGGTGGTCGAGCAAATATTGTTGATGAACAACAAAAAGCTGCTCCAATTCCTTCAAGCGAGCAGGTACTCCCTCATGCCGAATTAACAAGGCCTGTTCTCGGTCTGGTCGGTCTACCAAAGCGACAGCACTAGCAAACCATCTCAAGATCTTTTGTGCACCCGCGCGGGCACCACTAAGTGGGCTGACTGGCGGGACCATTTTGCATCAAAATTAATATGCACTATAATAATACATAGACAAACAGACCGACAACCGCAGACAACAAAACAGATCGGGAGGAACTTCAAAGGCAGAACAAAATATATAAACAAACCAAAATCAAGTGTAAATGCTAGAACTTAACTAGAACAACAAAGGCATTTAACAACAGAATTTTTCAAACAAATTAAATTCAAGTATTAAGTCAATAACTTAACAAACATAATATTCAAAGGCAAACAAAACAAAATCAAATGTAAATGCTAAAACTTAACACAGCAAAATAGTGTATTACAACAACAGCAAAGTCATTTAGCAGCAAAATTTTTTCAACAAATTAAATTCAAGTATAAGTTTACAACTTAACAAACAAAATATTCAAGGGCAAAACAAAGATATGAAAAAACAAACCAAAATCAAATATAGGTAAATGCTAGAACTTAACTAGAACAACAAAGGCATTTAACCCCAATTTTTCATATACAATGACAATGACAACTAGTTAGGGAGATCGGTCCACAAATGAGATTGTAGTCGGTTTAAAATCAGCAATCAAAAAACCAATTAATATGTATTGCCCATTTGGACAACCAACAAGATTACAATATTAATTGTACAATACTAATCAACCACTCAAATCTAAAAACCACGCTCTGCTACCAAAAGATGGTGGTGCCCAAAGTAGACTCCACCACGTCGGCGTTTCACCGACTTGTATTGCTGAATTTTATTCACCGAATACCAGCTCTTAGGAAATTGGTATTACTTACCTTGGATCCGATTGGTCTCCGTATGTAGCCGGTGGACTTCCTGAGCTAGCTCGAAGGAAGTCGCGGCTCCTGAGGTTCTGCTGTCTGACCGAACCGGATGGTACACTTGCCTATTAGGCCACCAATACCCGAACTCATTAACGAACACAAAGCTTGATACACTATTCTCCGACACTAAAACTTGGCGGAACCTCGCACCAACAATCACTTGGTGCGCCGCGCAATACTATTTGTTAGATGCTTATATATTTTATTGAAACCCGGACATAACCTCTAACAATGTCATTCCGTATTCGACTCGACTGACATCTTACATGCGGCCGGCCGCCACAGACTATAATGCTGTGTTGCCATTCGCTCTTCCTCGAGCGTGAACAGTTAGCAAGATCACGCGGAACCAATTTCAAGTAACTGATTCCAAACTTTTGCTCGCGAGCAAAAGTGTAGATAGGCGGCAGTTTGTCGGACAAGTTTCAGTTTTCATCGGGCTCGCGTTTAAGGGGGCTGTGTGGCCCGGCTGGGGTAACGTTACCCCAGCCGGGCCACACATCTCCAAAACCAAACGACAGCGAAAATCTGTTTGCTGATATAGATAGGCGGCAGTTTGTCAAGAGTTTGTCGGTTGCGCGTTTCAGAGATCTGTGTGGCCCGGCTGGGGATACGTTCCCCAGCCGGGCCACACAGATCTCCAAACGTTCCGTCGCGTATGGTCAAATTCTCAATCGGTCAAGTGACTGAAAAACCGTCAAAATCGCTTTTGGTCAAAATAGCGATTCTATATCTCGTACTGTCAAAAAAGCAATTGGTCCATATCGCGAATGGTCATATTCGCATTATGTTCTAATCGCAAACGGTCAAAACAGTCAAGATCGCAATCGGTCGAATATTTTACTTCACATGTAGCTCGTAGTTATTATAAAAAACGATCACTTCTTTGCAACGTTTTACTTATAAACGACACATAAACCTTAGCATTACTCATAACGAACGATGCAACAAACTGCTACGTCAAAGGAATGACAAACAAGAACATCCGCAGTAAATAATATTTCTAAATACCCTCAATTTATATTATTCTACATTGCGGTTAGTTTCTGCTAATACTTATAGTAAAATTTGCTATAAAACTTATTTATTACAGTTATCCTCTAGTAAAATAAAATTATTTTTTATATTAAGTATAAATGTGAAAGTAGACGAAAGATGTTTAGATAGAAAGATGTTTATTTGTTCTGGTTTCATGCTAAACGGCGGAATGGTTTTGGAGAATTGTGGTAAACAGATAACGTAAGACCCTTGAATAATACATAAATACATTTTTTAGTATACGTATAAACGAATCATAGCAGACAAACTCACGTACAACAGCTTGACTGTTTGCTACTTGACGGTTTGCTAATTAGACGCTTTGCTATAATGATGCTTTGTTTTATTGACGGTTTGCTATAATGACGCTTCGCTATTTTGACTAACTGCTATTTTAGCTAGTTGCGATTTTTATGAATTTGACCGATTGCGAATTTGACCATACGCGACGGAACGATCTCCAAAACCAAACGACATAGCGAAAATCTGTTTGCTGCTATAGATAGGCGGCAGTTTGTCAGAGTTTGTCGGACAAGTTTCAGAGTTTGTCGATCCACCATTTCAGAGCTCACCTGCAGCAGTTGCTGCAACTGAGCTAGCTGGATCTCGAAAACAAAGCGACGTAGAGAAAAACTGTTTGCTGGAATAGTGAAGCGGTAGTTTGTCGGAGTTTGTCGAACAAATTCCACAGTTTGAAACATGCGCATTTCCGAGATATGTGTGGCCCGGCTGGAGAAACGTTACCCCAGCCGGGCCACCTGGATCTCGAAAACGAAATGACCTAGCAAAAATCTGCTTACTGACAAAGATAGGTGGTAGTTTGTCGATACATTCTTCAAAGATTCAGAGTTTGTCGACGCCTCAATCCAAAGAACGAAAGAATTCTTTATTTGGGTAAATAGTCTAGGAGCCTGGAGTCCCAAATGTGCGAGGTTTCGTTATTTTTTATGTTTTATGTACTTACTTGCAATAAGAAGTTAATGTAAAATAGTTAATTGAATTCAGTGATGAAACAGTAACCGGTAGTATTTAAATTTATATAAATCCTCGATGAGTGATTGATATTTTTTAAATGTATTATTTAAGCAACATTTGGCATCTGGTCTCCTTGTCTATCTATATGAAGTAATGTACAGTCGCGTACAACTTTCTTTAAAAAGTAAGTTTTATGAGGTTTTGTCTGAAAAGAATAATTTTTGTATAAAGCATCCATAATGTTTATTACGAATTCATTGTTTCATGTTAAAAGTTGTCCTTTCCACCCACTCCGTATAACAATGCAAGTAAACATTAAAATAAAACTAGTAGAAAAATTGGTTTGTTTTGATAACATACTCTAAATATATGGTGCATCGAAAAAAATCAATGTGTTCCTATAGATTTTACATCTCATGTGATGGACTTTTGTAAATTAAAAAAGTGAGATGAATTAATTGAATTGACTTCAATCAAAATATCTTTGTTAAAAGTATAAAAACTTAGGAAAATAAAATACCTCACTGTAGCAACTGCACCCAAGTGGTGACAATAAACTATATCTTGGGAAACTTAATCAATATCGATGTTCGAATTAGATAGCACAAAAAACAAATATAATGCACTTACGTACCTTTAAGTTGTCCAATGTACTCGATGAGCTTCTGCCTTTGTGTCCGTTTTCGTATAATAATATGTTTCACGATCATACGCTGTTTAAACCAAGAATTCACCAGATCTTCAACCGAACAGACCCAATTTTATAACTATTGCTTCAGATATGTAACGTCTTCGATGGCGATAACAAACGGAATGAATCGGCTACCCTCGACATTAACAAAGAACACCGTCCAGTACTAAGTGCATGACAGCCGTTTTTGACTGCGTTTTGTTTTCGCGCTACGTATCCGAACATCGAATTATAATAACAAAAATATCAAATAAACAAAGGTTATGGTAACGAAACATTCCGCCCACCAAAATACATTATGGTATTTTCCAATTAAAATTATGAACTAATGATATTTAACTAAGCGATAACATAAAGATTATTATAACTATGTTCTTATATTTATTTTTAAAAAAGCATTAATGTGAAAATAATCTACGAACTAGTCTTCTATAGGGAGAGGACATAGCTTTGCTAACGGTCTTTGTAAGAGTTGAGCTCTATTTGTTTTAACTATTGCACTACGTGCAACACCATCAGCACCTATAAGGAGCTGTACGACTCTACCAAGAGACCACTGTAGTGGTGCACGGTTCTCATCTCTTATTATCACCATCGATCCGACATGAAGTGGTTTAGAATGCTTTGTCCACTTAGCACGCTGAATTAAAGAATTTAAATATTCGTTCTTCCATCTTGACCAAAAATCAAACTGAAATTTTTGTATTAGCTGCCACCGTTGAAGACGAGATACATTTATGTAGGTTAGATCGCCATCGGGAATAGTCGTCAAAGGCTCCTGAGTTAGAAAATGGCCTGGAGTTAAAACCGAAAGATCGTTGGGATCGGAGCTCATCGGGCACAATGGTCGTGAATTTAATACTGACTCAATCTCTGCAAACAAGGTTGACAGTTCTTCGAACGTCAAAAACTTGATCTCCTACAATGCGATATAAATGACTCTTGACTGCTTTTATTTGAATCTCCCATATCCCTCCGAAATGGGGAGCAGCAGGGTTGAACTTAAACTCGATTCGCTGGGAGCTCGATGCTTGTTGCATTAAATTAAATAATTGATTTCTAGCTCCTACAAAATTAGTACCACAGTCAGCATGAATAACATTACAACGTCCCCGTTTTGCGATGAAACGTCTCAGAGCTGCTATGAAACCCTCCGTCAATAGCGTGGATACTACCTCAAGATGAACTGCCTTTGTAGCTAAGCATACGAAAAGACATAAATATGATTTGTCGATTTTAGCACCACGATGAGGCCCTAATTTTATACGAAATGGGCCGCCAAAATCAACGCCGACCACAGAAAAAGGTTTAACCTGATTAACCCGATACCATGGAAGATCACTCATGAATGGATACAAAGGTTTTGGACTCACTCGATAACATTTAATACACTTAGCTAAACATCGCCGTATGGCTCGTTTTGCTGAGACTATCCAGAATTGTTGTAACAAAATATAATGTGTAGTATTGATACCACAATGGCAGTGAGTACGATGAGTATGATCGATAATTAAAGCCGTTAGTGTGTGATCTGACGGTAAAAAAGCTGGATGTTTTTGTTCGTATTCTAACTCAGATCTGGAAATCCTTCCACCCACTCTCAGTATGCCAGAGTCATCAATAAATGGATTGAGCTTACGAAAAGGTTTCGGTAATGTTTGGTTAGATTTTAATCTAGATAATTCCTCAGCAAAAACACAAGACTGAACGTATTTTACAATAGAGAGTAAAGCATTATGGCGCTCTATGTTCGTTATGAAAGTTGCTCGAGTTGCATCGTTTGAGAGTCGACAAAAATTAATAAAACGATGAACGTAAGCTAGTATGTTTAGAATTTTTGAAAGTGACGAAAAACGTGTTATTAACATACCGAATATAGAATTGTCGTTTGTTGGTTCAGAAATTAATACAGTAGAGTTTCGTGACTCCGAGTCCACAATCTTCTCATTGTCCACAGATAAAGGGGCCTTATGGCTTGGCCATGATGTTACAGGCGTTGATAACCATTTTGGTCCCGCCCACCATACCACGTTATCAACGAGTTCGTGTGGGTATTGTCCACGAGAACAAACATCGGCTGGGTTGTCTTCCGAAGACACATGATACCAACAATCAGTCGGAGTTATGTCTTGTATATGACTAGTACGATTAGCAACAAATGTAGTCCAACGTGACGAATGAGCACGCAGCCATGCAAGAACGACAGTAGAATCCGACCAGAGATAGACAGCCTCGATAGGAATTGATGATAGATAAACGCCCCGAATAAATTTATAAAGATCTGCGAGTAACACTGCAGCACACAATTCAAGTCGAGGAACCGACATACTTTTCAATGGTGCAACACGTGCCTTAGACATCACAAAAAACGTTCGAATCGACCCGTCTTCATCAGTAACACGCAAATATACAACCGCACCGTACGCTGTTTCTGAACTGTCACAGAATCCATGGAGTTGATAAATGACCTTACCTTGGGTAAGATTGCGAGGTATTCGAATCTGCGACAACAATGACAGTTGATCTTGGTATTTTTTCTACGCACTGCCAACATCAGCGGACGGCATCTCGTCCCATCCAACACCGATCACCCACAGCCTTTGTATTAAATATTTTATTTGAATTGTTATAGGCGACAAAAACCCTAACGGATCGAACACTCTTGCAAGCTCGCTTAAAATAGAACGCTTAGTACACGGAAGTGTTGACGGTTTTACCTTAAAGAGAAAGGCATCAGAAACAGCATCCCATTCCAAGCCGAGTACCTTAAGAGATGATTCCTCACATGGATCAAATGAGAATGATTCCAGGCGCAGATCTTCCTTTGGAAGATTTTTTAGAATTTCTGGACAGTTACTAACCCATTTACGGAGTTTGAAGTGGCCTAACTGAAATAGAGTTACAAGTTCATTTATAGTTTTTCTTGCTAATGGGATATCTGAACAACCACTGACTACATCATCGACGTATACATCCGACATGATAATTTGCTTCGCCATAGGAAAAGAATCTCCCTCATCAGCAGCGAGCTGCGCTGTAATGAACGGCAAGCAAGGAATGGCGAAGATGCTACACCGTATGTAACTGTATTAAGGCGGTATTCCTTTAGAGGTTCGTTTGGTGTAGATTTCCAAAAAATGCGTTGGAAATCACGATGCTCTGGTGTGACCAAAATTTGGCGATACATTTGCCGAACATCTCCTATAAAAACAATGCTATGTCTTCGAAAGCGTAAAAGGATATCAACAATATTAGCTTGTAATTTTGGCCCCGTTAACTGTGAGTCGTTTAAAGATCGTGATTGATTATCTTTTGCTGAGGCGTCGAAAACAACGCGCAGTCGAGTACTGATAGAGTCCGGACGCAGGACGCAATGGTGGGGTATGTAATATTTTCCTTTTCCTACATCTTGAGCCGAGACTAGGGACATATGACCTGTTTCAATATAATCTAGCATAAAATCTGTGTACTGACGATGCAAATCCTTATCTCGTAATAACCTTCTCTCAATCGCGTGAAAACGCCTCAACGCTACTTCGCGCGAACCCTCAAATGACGGTTCAACATCATCTTTAAAAGGCAAAGCAACCACATATCGTCCCGTCGCGTCTCGATAGTGTTCGTCAACAAACTTTTGTTCACAGGACAGTTCGTCAGGGGTCAACAAAGATGCTTTCGGTACGGAATCTAGCTCCCAGAAACGTTGCACTAAAGAATTAAGAGAATTGTCAGCATTTAGCTGTTGATTATACAATGATGTTACCGACGCTAAACGTGTTTTACCGAGAAGAAGCCAACCAAAGATCGAATTGAATGCCGTAGGCTGCCCCTGAACTCCTCTTTTACTTTCATTAAGAAGAGATTCTGCAAATACATCAGCTGCAAATAACAGATCTATTGGACCAGGAATATCAAATCCTGGATCGGCTAGTGTTAACGTGTTAATATGAGACCAGCAAGACTTGTTCAATCGAGCAACAGGTTGATCACCACAAATTTTAGGAATGACATGCATGTCTAATTTGAAAACATCGCAATTGTTCACTCCTATAGTACAAGTAACATCACCTAAAATTTGAGTTAGATTGTCACCAAGTCCACTGATTGTCGAACAGGTATTCACACATTTTAGGTTTAATCGGTTAACAGCGGATTCTGTGATGAAGTTGCTTTGACTGCCCGTATCAAACAATGCTCGAAAATATTGCATGTTTCCCGACAAATCTCTCACTTGAACAATTGCCGTAGCAAGTAAAACAGTTGTGTTTGCTAAGACTCCCGACACTAGCGTCGATGCAGTCTTAGGAGTGGTTGAACTGATGTCACGGTGAAGCAATGTATGGTGTTTACGTTTACATATACGGCATGAGAAAACAGATATACATTCTTTGAGTTGATGAGAGGGCTTAAGGCAGTTGAAACACCATTTTTTTTGCTCAGCAATTTTCATTCTTTCGTCAATTGATTTTGAGAGAAACTCCGAACATGCAGAGATTGTATGAAAATTACTACAATACGAACATTTCAAACTCTGTACATTATTTGACGTAGAGAAGCAATCGCTTTTATCTGAGGCGGCAACAAGAGTATGTGTTACATTATATGAACGTTTCTGATTGGAATACCCGGTCCCGGTTGATCTTTGCGATATCTTATTTGATTTATCTGCATCTGCAACATGCGTGTCCCGCACCAAAGCCTCACATTTAGATTTTAAGAATTCTTTTAATTGAATATACGTCGGTAGTTCAATATTTGAATATTTTTCTTCAAAACTACGCCGCACATCTGCGTCCAATTTTGATAGTATATGATACACAAGAACAAAATCCCACTTATCAACAGGTAAATTTAGTGTGCCTAAAATACATAAGTTTTCCTCTAACTGATCCAAAGCCTTGCGAAACTCTAATACATCATTACACTTTAGGTCCACATTCAGTATATCTCTCCAACATGTAAATGCCAAAGTACGAGTATTCTTAAACCGCGTGACAAGAGCTTGATAAGCATCATTATAGTGTTCATGAGTTACAGGAAATGCCTTGATTGTAGATAAAGCATCACCGCTGAGCGAAGAAATTAAATAGTGGAATTTTTCTGTAGTAGTTATGGAATCGCAATTGTGTATAAGAGCATTAAAAGTATCGTAAAATTCAGGCCACTGTTTTACATTACCAGAGAATGTGGGTAAAAGAATTTTAGGCAATCGAATGTTCAATTTTGAATTGCTAAGAGGCTCAAACGATGTTTCGGTTTTAACAAATTGACGATGAATTGATAAAATTCTGTAATACATGTCATCAAAGCTTTCTTGTAATTCGCTATCTTCGTTATCAGGGTCGTTCAAAATGTCTAATATATTGAAGTGAGCATCTTCGAAATTCGTGGCAATATGTTTCAGTTCCTGATAATAAGAAAAAAAAAGATCGCGTTGTGATTCGTCACTAGATGCAGAAAGACCGATTTCTAAAGCCTTCGATAATCGCTTGTAAGCTATAGTTCGTTTTCTTCGAAGAGATGGCAAATCTTGCACAGAAAATTCTGTTTCCTTTGATTTAGATTTAGATTTTTTTAATCTAATACTCTGCCTACGGCTAGAATTTTTGCTAAGAAGCGACATTGTGTGAATTATAAAAAACAGAAAGTTTAAATATTAAAACAACGTTCGAAATAAGATGACACTAATTGAAATCGTAACGTACGATTAAAACGTAGTGCGTTGTCGCAAAATATAGCAACGCGCGGAAACCAGTTTTGTATTAACAACAATTGCTGCGTATTGTGGCCGCCGGTCTATGCAGCGTAGCTTAGAATAATAACGGAGCGTGGATTTCAAACTTTTAATAACCATATATACCTACCTAATTTGTTTGATTTAGTTTACGATGTAAGATAATTAAAAAAGTATAAAACAAAAGCACTTAACTATAAAGGCCGTTAATACTAAGCACCGATGCCTACAACTATAGGTATTAATTAATGATTGTTTAGATTGTTCCTATTATAGATATACACTGGTTTTGTTTTATAACGATTCGATAGTGATAAAATAAGACGACGTACCGTATATTGTTATAATTGATTGATTAAATTTAGTTCTTTTTACACGCATTAAAACAACATTAAAACACGTAAATAAATTAAATACTAGGCAGAACTCCCGGGTTTCGGCACCAATAAAAATGTAGCAACTGCACCCAAGTGGTGACAATAAACTATATCTTGGGAAACTTAATCAATATCGATGTTCGAATTAGATAGCACAAAAAACAAATATAATGCACTTACGTACCTTTAAGTTGTCCAATGTACTCGATGAGCTTCTGCCTTTGTGTCCGTTTTCGTATAATAATATGTTTCACGATCATACGCTGTTTAAACCAATAATTCACCAGATCTTCAACCGAACAGACCCAATTTTATAACTATTGCTTCAGATATGTAACGTCTTCGATGGCGATAACAAACGGAATGAATCGGCTACCCTCGACATTAACAAAGAACACCGTCCAGTACTAAGTGCATGACAGCCGTTTTTGACTGCGTTTTGTTTTCGCGCTACGTATCCGAACATCGAATTATAATAACAAAAATATCAAATAAACAAAGGTTATGGTAACGAAACACTCACCATGTTGCGGAAAACAATTTGATGACCTATGGGTAACCATCTTATGAAATTGTTTTTCGCAACATATTAAATTCATTATTATTTTTTTACTTTAATATAATTCTTATTCGACAGTAGGTTGGATCTATTCCAATCCATTAATAATGATAGTCACAACAACACATCGAAATATTACTATAAAAGGGGTGCGCATTTTCTTACATAACTTCAATTCCTATCATTGGAGGTCCGAAAATATTTCTCATACCATTTAAAACTATAATGATCATTCTTCATAAAAAATTTAAAAACTACATATTTAAAAACATAATCATTGAAATTCATAATATCATTAATCATACACTTAGTTTTTACTAATATTTGTTTTCATATATTTTTCTATACTAGTGATCGAAACTCATAATCATTCGATAACTATAATATTCATATAACAATACAGAATATTTTGGCGATGTAAAAACTGTAGGCGGGTCAAAAATAGGTAGCAAGGAGCGAAGCGACGAGCGTAGGTTTGTAGACTATAAACAGGAGAGGGCCCAGTATCGTTCCTTGAGGAACTCCATACTCTACAGCTCTACATTCCGATACATATTCCTTTTCAAGTTATGTGTGTCTGGAAAAGCTTCTGATCACAGTTTGTTGCTTTCTGTTTCTGAGGTATGACTCCAAAAGTTTTATTGTATTTTGCGAGCGGTCGAGAAACATCCGTATACAGAACAAGTATGCACCATTATAAATAATGTAATGTAATAAACAATTCACGTAAAAAAACAATGCTTTCGCTCGCGTATCACACAGTCGTTTCCTTCAATCCTCAGCGTTCTAGTGCAAAAACTCGGCGAGTTTGTGGGCCACGGACCGCGCCGCCCGCTTCCCCGTGAGTTCTGCGCAAACACGATCGTTTCGTAACTGTATACATTGTTAAACTGTGGTGACATACCCCGCGGACCGCACAGCATTTCCGTCCGGATGGTACCGTCGCGCGCGCCGCAGGAGATACGGTGTAAGTGTGTTATACCCTAATAGCCCTAATGGCCGGTATACACTTTGTTTAGTCAAGTGCTTACTGTTTAGTAGACTGTTTAGTGTTAAGTGATTAGTAGGTGCTGTCCATACACTGTTTAGTAAACAGTGTTTAGTTTATTTGTTCATTATATGGACTTAACACTAAACAGATCTGTCCAGTCCCCGTAGCACGTCCACCAAAACACGATATGATAAAGCGATTTATCGCGGTGAACTGTCAAAATACGACGAAACCCTATTGTATTTTGACAGTTCACCGCGATAAACCGCTTTATCATATCGTGTTTTGGTGGACGTGCTAGGGGGGCAGACGTGTTTAGTGAGTGTTTAGTGTTAAGTGAGGGGTGAAGGCGGGAGAGCGGGAGGGGCGACTCGCAGAATAAATAGAACGCGTTCCTATTCGCTAAACACTTAACACTAAACAGAAGCTGTCCGAACGTGTTTTTTACTAAACACTTAACACTAAACAAGCCACTCGCACTAAACACTAAACAATGTGTGTACCGGCCATAAGGTTATTGTATGCAAATCAAGATTCTACAGTCAAATTTAAAAACCGGAGCGGTGTCCGGTGCAGTGTTGTCAGGTTGCTTCGCGCTGACGGAAAGTCGCGAAACTTACGAATAAAATGTTCACTTCATAAATGTAAATAAAAAGACAAAACTATCATACTCTACACTAACTACATTTAAGTTTACTAATTCTTTATTGTAACTAGGTATGAAAGTATAATATTATTACCTTGTCTTTTCACATGTCGATCTTGTAAATATACACAAATTCTTGTAGCACTTATTGATTCACGAATGTTTGTAAAGCACTAACTAATTATTTATTTGAACTTCACTTTGTATAATGCTATTATTCACACGCGATAAATATTTGTAATATTTATTAGTCCTTTATTGTATTTTCTTATTATAATTGTTAGCGTCCGACATTTGATCACAATATTGTAGCTCAATGCCTACGTGACTGACAAATGACATATAATTATTTTATTTTTCAAAAATCCTCAAAATCTTTCGCTTGACAGCTATGTAGTTGTCTATTGTTATGGCCAGTATAAAAGCGGACCAGGGTCATTAGGAAGCCAGTCTACTACCAGCTCTGGTAGAGAATACAAACAGCTTAAGGAGTATCTAAGCTCCTGTGCTAGTTTTGTACTGGTCTACCACCAGCCTAGTCTGTTGCGCAAGTACCTAGGGGACAACTGGCCGCCTAAAGTCGAGTGCCCTACACGCCTACTTGGACTTCGTGTCTCTGTCTGCTACGGATTCTCGAGCCTCACCTACATACTGCTGCCGTCGGGGTGTTCCTGAGCCCGCCTACGTGTCTGCTGAGCTGCCTACCAGTCCGCTGAGCCACCTACGTGACCGCTGAGCTACCTACTAGTCCGCTGCTGAGCTGACTACCTGTCCGGCTGAGCTGCCATTCGCTCCCACGTCCTACCCTGGCCAGGCTAGATCTTTTTATATTTCGTTGTACATAGTTTCGTTATTTAGGTTAAGTTAGTTAAATAAGTCAACCGTGCCCTCCTAATTCTCCACCCCTGCTGTTCGACTCTTTGTAAATATACCGTGTAAACACTAATAGCTTGTTTTCTTTTAGCTTCCTCCCCTTTTTTTGCACGAAGCCTCCCGCTTCGCGACAGTGTGATAATCGCCTTAAGGTTGCAGTCCTTCGGGCTATGTCGGTAAATAGTTCTACGGAATCTCTTAATTTCTGCACGCGAAGCACAATGCTCGCGAGAATATTTTCTCGCCCTGTTTGTCTACACCGAAATGTCACTTTTGACAGTAGCGAATGATATAGCTATTGTTTGGTATAGGTATCGAGAAAGTAACAGTTAATGATAGACATATTTATCTCGGGGTCCTTGTGCTACGCGTGCAGTTTCGATCACGTAGAGAAACCCTGATTTATTCATTGAAAAGTGAATGCAGTAAAAAAACATCAAATTTAACTTATTAATAATAATGTATATTTTAAAGATTAGCTATAAGAAGAATTTCCTTCTGGAGGTTTCCATCTGGTGACGCCTGCCGGCGATGATCCACTCGTAGTCTCCGTGCTTGGAGTCGAAGGTGCCCTGCTGCAGCGAGATCAGCTTCAGCGTGAACCGCGGGCCCAGCTCGCACAGCTTAGCGCGCTTGCCGTCTTTCGTGAACTCGTACCTGCCAGATCACTCCACAGTTATATCACAGTGGACGTGACTTGTGTACAACTGTCACAATACCTGCAGGCGTAGCACGGACTGCCAAGACTGGACTTGAGTCACGAATTATCTCACAATTTTAGTGACATAATCTCTACCTATGAGTAGCACGGCGGCACGTATTTAGGCTGCGGTCCGAAACAGATTACAGCGTTCACAGTGCTAAAATTTGGTTAGGGTAATATGTACTTAGGTCATTTTGCTTTCGATTGCTTCTCAGTATTTTTGTTTTGTTGATTTTTAATAAAAACGTTGTCTTGTCGCTGCTCATCTACAACAGGTTCATTCACTTTAACGGTTAACGTTAGCGCGCTCACATTTCGGGATGCGTTTGAGCGCGCTAATTGAGCTGATATTGACTTTTATTGATTTTCGGACCGCAGCCTCAGTGACTGATGTGCTAAAAATTTCTTGACGCTTGTCAAGGGATACGTGTAATTGAGTTTTGTCACAAATTTCTTGGCAGTCCGTGCTCCGCTTGCTGAGGCCCTAACATTACTATCGTGTCTTAAAGAAATAGTCCATTGAAATGTTACATTTTTTTGGGCTTAGCGCGCGTTTGTCAGAGGACGCAATTTTATTTTTTAGATATCAAGGAGGGATTAGTTTAAAGTTAAATCCAAGTTTGTGGTGTTGCAACCCATGTTCCACGGCCGCCATCTTGGAAAGAGGGGTATAAATGGTTTTTATGGTTATCTGACAAGCGTTTCGCAGTGCTGTAACCTTAATTAATGAATACATTTTGCACGCGCATAATCACAAAATCGACGTCAAAATCTTGCTAAGTTAGGTGGCGGCGACTATAACAACAAGATATAGTATTGAAGAAGTAAACTTTGAGGTAAGAAAGAATCTCCTGTAACCAGGTGAAATTTACTTGTATGTGCAAATATTCATTTTAATAACATCGCGTGTCTAAAGAAAATGCAAAGTCCCAAAGTGATAAGAAACATTATTGACATACGAACCGATGGTGCCTGAAGAAGATGTAGTCCCGCTGGTTGTGGAAGGTGACGGCGCGGCGGCCGCGGAACTGCGGCTCGTAGTGGAACAGCGCGCCCAGCATTCGCCCCACCGTCATGCCGAGCCGCGTGCTGAAGTTGTTTAGGATCACCTGCAATAGTTCATTGTTTATTTTTCATGATGTTGGTTGAAAAGCTCTAACTTATCTATACTTACTAATATTATAAAGAGGAGAGATTTGATTGTTTGTATTGAATAGGCTTCAAAACTACTGGACCGATTTTGATGAAAGTTGGTATAGGGATAGTTCGAGACCAGGGGAAGGATATAGGGTACCTAATTTCCCTACGGGAAAAAAATTCCCACGGGGAAACTTGTACTTTTAACCACTTTTAAGCATAGAATGAATTTATGTAAATATTCGAAATTGGTATCATTCGAAGCCCTTTATTCCACATTCAAAATAACAAATTCACTTCTTAACTTTTAATCCCTATTAATTCTATCCCGCGTGAAACAAGCTCAATTGCGTATCTAGTTTTTTCCAGGGGTGGCTGGCCCATGACTTATTGTGAAGAAATCATTATTTTAGCATGCATCATTGAATTTTGAATCGATAGACTAACATCCTGGGATGGGCACTACACTAGACCATACATATAGTTTGTAAGTGTTGTGAGCTTGGTGGCGCATTGGCGCCTGCGCTCAGCGAACGATTGCTAAGGTTAAGGACAATTGGCTGTGATCAGTCCTAAGATGGGTGACCAAAATACGAAACATCTCAAGCTCCTCCATGCTTCGGAAGGCACGTTAAACAATGGGTTCTGCGCCTGATCTCGCCCCGGTCGTGTCGGCTAACCGTCCCATCGGACTAGGCGAGTGAAGGAACAGAGTGCACTATATCTTCTGCGCAGGGCTAGTTTCTGTTGAGATTGGCCACAGAATATATAATAGTACTCCATAGTGTGGACTGGCCGCCGTGACCGAAATCGGTTAGGAGACCATTATTATTATTATTTAAGTGTTGAAATTATATGAATTCATTTCCTTAATTACACGATTATTTACATGATGCCAATGCCTGATGTTAATTTGAAGAAATTATGAGTTGTAGTAATGTAAATAATCGTGTTGTTGTATATAACTATTCATTCAATTCCCCAATACGGCTGGTCCCCGCGGGGAATTAGACCACCACCCTCCAAACAACTCAAAAATCTACATATCAACATTAAATGCCCTAACACTCAGAACTGACGAAAACCTGATAGAATTAAGTACTGCTATAAAAGATATGAAATGGGACATCCTTGGACTCAGTGAGACAAGAAGATTAGGGGAACAACTTGAAGACCATTTCGAATATCTGTTGTATTACAAGGGAGAGATTGCAGGCAGAAACGGTGTAGGATTCTTAATCAAAAAAGACCTAGCACAGCAAGTAGACGAAGTGATTGGCGTTTATGATCGGATTGCAGCGTTGAACATAAAAATTCCACCTTACAAAGAACCCTGGTCAATTGTACAAGTCTACTCACCAACTGAGCAAGCCAGTGATAACAACAAAGATAAATTCTATGAAGATCTGAGTAAAACCATACGAAATCATACCCACAAGAACCTTATAGTCATGGGAGACTTTAATGCACAGATAGGAGAAGGAAGAATCGATGAAGAAGAGATATTCGGCCCATTTAGTTACGGTAAACGAAATAAAAATGGGGAAAGACTCATCAACTTTGCCTTTAAAAATAGAGTAAAAGTCCTAAACACAATGTTCAAGAGAACTCCCAAGCAAAGATGGACGTGGATATCGCCAGAAGGCAAGTATAAAAATGAGATAGACTTCATCCTAACGAATCACCCGAAGTTATTTAGCAATACAAGTATCATCAGTAGGCTGAACTTCAACACAAACCACCGAATGGTTAGAGCAGAGTTGAAGACATCAAAAATCAAGAATCCCAGACCAAACTGCCAATTAAGTACCAAAAAACATAACAATGAAGAACTAAGACGAATTTCGGAAGAAATGAAAACAGAAGTTCCATTACTGATAAAACAGTTGGACAACCTAAGCGCAGAAGATAAATATAACCAGTTAGAGAGCATGATAACAGGAGTTACAAAATCTGCTGACAAAAACAATAACAGAAGAAATAAAATTCTATCAAGTGATACAATAGCTTTGCTAGAAGAAAGGAAGAAGTTAAATGCAAGCACTAACAACGACAGAAAAGTTATATCCAAGCTTAGCAAAGAGATAAATGTAAGCATAAGAAAGGATAGACACAAACACAGAATGGAGACAATTGAAAGACAAATCTTACATACAGGGGGAATAAAAAAAGGCACCAAACAATTAATGACGAAAAAAGACTGGATCCCAAAAATGAAGAACACAGCAGGTATAGAAGTAAGTAAGAGATCAGAAATATTGCAAATAGCTACGAATTTTTACTCGAAACTTTACCAAAATACTGACACTGGAATTACCAACGATTTCTTGACAACAAACTGGAAAGCACCAGAAATCTTAGATAGCGAGATCGAAAAAGCAATCAGTTCTCAAAAATTAGACAAAGCCCCAGGGCCTGATGGGATAACAAATGAAGTTTTAATAGCATCAAAGAATGAATTAATACCAGCTCTCAGAAATATTTTCAACAACATTTTAGAATCAGAAACAATACCATCCCAATGGACCGAATCATGTATCATCCTCCTACATAAATAAAAAAAACTTTTTAAAAAACACGCTTTTACTAAAAAGACTAAAAAACGATTAAAATCAATTGACATCATTGACATTAGATTTCCTCCCATATAAAATTAGTTTTTATTTAATTGTACTATAACTAAGCATTTTTGTGATTCCAATATGCCAAAATATTGTATTGTCACTGGGAATACATATGTAGAAAAAATTTGAGCTCAATTGGAGCAATAGAAGTGGTCGAAAAATCAATTGCAAGATTTGATCGTGACAAAGAAACCAACAGACAGAGCAACTCAATAAAAAGCGTGTAAAAAAAGGTGATAAATCCAACATATCAAACTACAGACCAATCAGTTTGATGTCGAATATGTATAAAATTTTCGCAAAAATAATTCTAGGGAGAATCCATCAAAAACTAGATGAATGCCAGCCAATCGAGCAAGCTGGATTCCGAAAAGGGTACTCTGTAGTGGATCATGTGCACGTAGTCAAACAAATCATCGAGAAATATAAGGAATACAACCTGAAGTACTATATAGCATTTGTAGACTACAGTAAAGCATTTGACTCCCTGATTCATGAAAGCATCTGGGAGGCTCTAAACGAACAAGGCATTGAACACAAATATATAAGAATCATCAGAAATGTGTATAAAAACAGCACAGCATGCATAAAGATGGAAAAAAAGGGAGAGTATTTTAAAATCCAGAGAGGTGTAAGACAGGGAGATCCACTCTCGCCCAAATTGTTTACGTATTGGAAAAGGTATTTAGGAAACTGAACTGGGACAATTATGGATTAAGTATAAATGGAAGACGTTTGCAATGCATCTCCGTTTTGCAGACGACATTGTGTTGTTTTCTACCTCAGCCTCAGAAATAAAAGCAATGTTACATGACTTAGAAGAAGAAAGCCGCAGAGTTGGACTGGAGATGAATCTAGAGAAAACAAAAATAATGCTAATATAGAATATGTAAATGAATACATATACCTAGGGCAAGTAATATCCCATACAAATCTTTATGGCAAAGAAATAGAACGCAGGATTGCGAACGCATGGAAAAGGTACTGGGCTCTCAAAGAAATTATGAAGGATCAACACCTGAGCAAAAGGGACTATTCTGACATGGAAATCAAACATGGGCACTTACAAAACAACAAACCATAAAGTTACAAGCATGCCAGCACGCGATGGAAAGGAGTATGACAAGAATAAAGAAGTGGGAAAGGAAAAGAAGAGATGAAATTAGGAAAGTTAGTAAGGTGCTGGATGTCAAAAAGAAAATTAAAAAACTACTGGAAACTAATGGAAATGGACAGGTCATTTAATGAGAGAACCAGACAAATGAAGCAAAATAGTAACCCAATGGTACCCAAGGACAGGATCCAGAAAAAGAGGAGGACAGTTTAAGAGATGGTCAGATGAAATTGGAAAAATAGCAGGCAAAGACCAGAAAAACAAGGGATAGGGCAAAATGGAAAAGTTTGGAGGAGGCCTTTGCTGGAGGGTTATCAGACGTGGACCCGGTATATTAGAAAAAAAAAGAAACTTGACATCAAGAATTTTAGTAAAATATTATTGTAATGTATTTGTAATTAATTTTAATGAGTAGAAAATTTAATATTTAGTACTATAATGAATTGCAACAATTGAATCATGAATGTGTCAAATGTATTATTGAATAAAGGCTTATTATTATTATTATTATTATATTATATAACTATTCATTAAGTAGTATTGGCAACGACTAGTAAGAAGAGAACTGACAAATCTAAATTTGTTATGGAAGTTGAGCTCAAAATTTTGCTTTGAGGTCAGCTTTCAATCGATGACTCTGTAACAATACAGGGAGAGAAAAAGAGCCCTTGCTGGTTTTCTTGCTGGTTCTTTCCAGTACAAGGTCTCCCGCCGTAGACTTGTGAACCATTGGCGTAGCTTCCTTGACTTTCAAAAGAGATTGTAAAATTTCGAGTTGAATAAAATATTTTGATTTTGATTTTTAAGATATGATATGCATATTGTTTACCTCTGGCCTGTGTGTAGTAATTTCCTTATGATCCTTCCGTAATTCAGGTGTGATTTTACAACTGGACAACCGAAAATGTGCTGTAGGACCGTCTGGCAGATGAACCAATAGAAATCCGTTAGGCTGCTTCTGATTCTCATTTATTATAATGACATCTGTTATGCCTTCCCTTATGCCTGACTGGACAATTCTTTTTACTGAAGATCTGAAAAATTGAACTCGCATATAAGATAGAAGGTTTTTGCATAAAATTTGGTACTCTAATAATTTATTAACATGTGTAAAATAATTTTATTCTAAAAATTATGGTATTTTTGAACTAGATGCTGTAAAATTATTTAGTTAAGAAAATTTTAATCTTCTTCTTCTTATATATAAAAATGAAACGCTGTGTGTTTGTCTCGTTAAAACTCTGAAACGGCTCGACAGATTCTTACGAAATTTTCTATGTGTATTTGAATAGGTTCAAGGAAGGTTTATACGTAATTTAATTGGACCCTGTAGGTGGCGCTGTAATCGGGCAGGATAACGTCTGCCGGGCCCACTAGTTTAGAATAAAAATTATGATGAAACCATTTAAAAATTTGGTCACCTATACTTACTTACTTACTAACATTATAAAGAGAAAAGATTTGTATTTTTGTATGATTGTATTGAATAGGCTCCAACAACTGGACCGGTTTGAAAACTTCTTTCACGTATAGAATGCTAGATATCACTGAGTAACATAGGCTATAGAATATTTTCTAGAAATATGGAAAATATGGAATTCCCTTGGGAAAAACGAAGATAATGCGGGCGAAGCTGCGAGCGGAAAGCTAATCCTAAATATATTTGTTTTCGGATTTATAACTGGCAAAAAACATAGTAAACAAACTCTCAGTAGTTAAATATTAATAAAAAAATTTATTACTTTATTAAGGCAATGACATTAGCCTACGAAAATCTAAGGACAACACCTACTTCATTATAATATAAGAATAAGTTGATAATTTGCACTAAAATAATTAGAATTAAAATTATGGAATGTACTATTGGCAATTTTTGTGTATCTCACCTTTGCCTATACCTTGATATAGAATTTGGAATTATTCTTGTGAGTTCTTTTCCAAATATCCTCGTTTTACTATGTGGATTATCTGAGAATGTGATTAAAACTTTTGGTTCATATGAGTTTTCATAATATGTAGATAACTCATCTAATTCCATATCTTTCTGTACCTGTAAAGAAATTATACTCATTGATGCACTGCTTAAATCCATATGAATATTATAAATGTAAAAGTGTCACCTCTTCATGCTTAAACCACTGAACCAATGTAAATGAAATTTGGTATAGTAATAGTTTTGAGTCCCGGGAAATTGATAGTTTACATAGGAAGTCATGGTTTAAGAGGGTGAAAAGGGAGGTGGAAGTTTGAATGGGGAATCAATAACATAAACCATTTTTTTTATAAAATTTGGAATGGAGATAGTTCGAGTTGTGGGAAAGGATATACAATAGTTTTTATCCCTTAAATCATCCCTTAAGGAAGTAAAAAGGGGGTGGAAACTTGAAAAGGTAATCATTAAAAAAGGACTATAAGACTTTTGTCATTTAACTTTTCGTTAAGCTATCCAAATTACTAATTCCGTGTGGATGAAGTCATTGGCAAAATCTAGTTAAATATTATTTACTGGCAATATCTTGTGTGAAACCGAATAGTAATTAAAGAGAAATCAATTATATACACCCAATATAATAATAATAAATAATAATAGCTACATCTATTTCACTATCAAACACTATAAAACACTATAAAACTTTTTGAACTTTACAATGAACGCTCATTCAATACTAGTGATGAATTTAAACTTTATGTAAAAACTTATTCCAAAGTGTTCAAAAAAGTTTGCAAGCTTGCTAAATCTAATTATTTAAGTTCAAAAATAAAAAACAGTAGTAATAAAATTAAAATGACATGGAATATTATAAATAATGAAACTGGAAAAGCTAAAACTACTAATAATCAATATTGTTTGAATGTTGATGGTAAGAAGGTAACAGTTGACACAGAAGTAGCTGCAGAATTTGAAAAGTTCTTTACTGATATTCCAGTCTCAATCACAAAGTCTTTGGATTCATCCCCCGCTATTGCTGAATCTATAGTGAAGGATCATGTTAAAGTTTGTAATGATAAATTCAAATTTGTACACATTAGTGGAATTGATATAACAAAGTCATTTAAAACTTTAAATAAAAAGAAAACTGCGGATCTGTGGGGCAATTCCGTTGATGTTACTAAATCCGTAATTGAAACAATAGCTCCAATACTTGCTAACATTTTTAATGATTGCATTGACTGTGGTGTATTTCCTGATCTTATGAAGCTAAGTAAAATTATTCCTTTACATAAATCTGGTAGCACATCAGACCCCAGTAATTTTAGACCTATCTCTGTGCTACCTACTTTTAGCAAAATTTTTGAAAAAATAATGTTGGAGCAAATGCAAAGTTATTTTAATAGGAATAATCTTCTACACTGTAAACAATTTGGTTTTAGGAGGGGTCGCTCAACAACCGATGCTGGTGTTGAGTTAATACAACATATATTCGAAGCCTGGGAAGACTCACACGATGCGTTAGGCATTTTTTGTGACTTGTCCAAGGCATTTGATTGCGTTTATCACGAAATCTTGATCAGAAAATTACACCACTATGGGTTTCGTGACACTGCACTTGATCTTCTAATCTCTTATCTAAGTGGGAGGATTCAAAAAGTAGACATCAATGGAAAAAGGTCTCAAGGTTCTGCAGTTAAAATGGGAGTTCCGCAGGGTTCCATTCTTGGTCCTTTTCTATTTCTTATATATGTCAATGACCTCCCTGATTTTGTACAGGATAGATATGAGATGGTATTATTTGCAGATGATACTTCACTTTTATTTAAAATTAAAAGAGGTGTGCAAATTAATGACGATGTAAATAATTCTATCTCAAGAATTGTTCACTGGTTTAATGTGAACAACCTGTCACTTAATGAAGGGAAAACAAAATGTATAAAATTTGTTTTACCCAATGTCAAAGAGGTTCACACCACTGTAAAAATAAAGGATATAGGTGTTGACCCTGTGGACACCACAGTATTTCTTGGGATCACACTTGATTCTAAGCTGCAATGGGGCCCACATATCGATAAATTGTCAAAGAGACTTAGTTCTGCAGCTCACGCTGTATGGAAAATACGTCAACTGACTGATGTTGATACAGCAAGACTTGTATACTTTTCTTACTTTCATAGTGTGATGTCGTATGGTATTTTGTTGTGGGGAAATGCTGCCGACATTCAGATTGTTTTTGTACTGCAGAAAAGGGCTATTCGAGCAATCTATAACCTTAAAATGAGAGATTCTTTGCGAGAAAAGTTCAAAGAAATTGGTATTATGACAGTAGCGTCGCAATATATTTATGAGAATCTAATATATGTTCGTAAGAATATTCATGTGTTTTGTAAAAATAGTGATATTCATTCAGTTAATACTAGACAAAAGAATATGTTAGCTTTACCAAATACCAGGCTCCAAAAAATTAATAATTCTTTTAGAGGCCTGTGTATACGTTTCTACAATAAAATCCCAAGTTGTATACAAGAACTTAGCTTAAACAAATTTAAAGTTGCAATCAAAGATGTACTTATTAAAAAAGCATATTATAAAGTGTCTGATTACATGACGGACAAAAAAGCTTGGGTTTGAACTCTCAATTCTAATATTTAACAATGTATTGCGTTTTGTTTCAAAGAAACGTTCAGTGAGAGCAATTTATTTATAATCTAAGTTCACGCACTTCTCTCAGAGATAGCTTATATAATGTGAATTAACACATCTATTCTTGTAATGGAAGTTGAGCTCAAACTTTTGCTTTGAGGTCAGCTTCCAATTGACGACTCTGTAACAAACCAAAATTGTAAATGGCGATTTAAAAGAGGAGATAAAAAATTTAGACCTTTCGAGTTTCTTGCCTGTTCTTCTCGAGAAGGCTCTCCCAATTTCCGAACAGGTGTAGAATCAACTTTTTTTTTTTTTTTTCATTCCTACTTGTATTTGCAGACATCTTGAGTATATTTAGGATGTATGCACATACAAGGTTAATATAATTTCTTTAAATTAGATTGTTTTGCTTTGTTTTGACGTCAATAAGTGCCTGTAAAGGCCTATGTTGAATAAAGATTTTTGAATTTGAATTTGAAATTTGAAACTTCTTTTTATCAAGGTTAGTATAAAAATGCTTGAAAAATTGTGTGAAGTAAAAAAATTAGTTTAGATTAAATCGCATCTAAAAAATTCTCTGAGTGACAGATTAAATTAGATTTTTTTTTATTGTTTTATTGTCGTTGTAATACATTTTATTAATAATCATAAAGGGGAAATTTGAATATTTTCTTTATTAGTATGCCCATTGCCCAACAATACCAGAGTGAGAAACTACTAGTGTATACTTTTCTAAATTTCTCTTCCATTCAAACTTTGATAATTTAATTATAAAACCAATGTAACCATTACTATAAGATATTCTATGAGACAATTAAATTCTCTTATGATAGACTCGATATGACTATAGGCAGTGGTGTTGTCAGTCCCGAGACACTAGCAAGGAAAATTAATTTCACAGCTATCCCTTTGACAATAACACTGGGAATAAAACAAAATCATTTGTATCTTTATTTTTTTAGAATGATTTTGTTAAATTAGTACAATTGTTACGTGTTTGAGCAAAGCAAGCTTTTATTTACTTTAATATTTAAGTATTAATCGATAATATAGATACGCATAATATAAAAATATATATCAAACTTGGAATATTGGAATAATGGGGCTGAAATTCATCACCAATGCAATTAAACTTAAGGAAACCCTTTACAATGTTACCTCTTCCTGCTCCTCTGTGTCAACATTAGCCAGCATAGTCTCATCTTTCTCTCTGAGTGATTCCAAAGTATGAGGAATCTTCTTAGGTACATCATCACCCTCTTGCTTCTTTTCTAATTTACGCCTACAAAATTATAATAATTGTGTTATTATTACAGATATACCTCGTTCATAGGACCGCAAAGCCTTAAAATAACCAAACTTACTTCTTTTTATCCTTGCCGCGAGCCATTGTGCTGTGTTATTTAAAAACCAATATACTAAAAGTGTCAGGAATATATTAAATTATTCGTGTTATCACCATAAAAGATATGAGTTTTTTTAACAAAGCTAAAAATCCAACGTGCGTGCAAATTGCAATTCCCTATTTTGCCATTTTTGATGTTGACTTTGACATATTTGACACTTGTTTTTTTTTTAATCGCACAATGCAGAGGCGCGTTCAGCGCCTCTGGGTTACGTTCCAAAACATCACCCGAGTGCACTCGGTCACCCGAAGTATGTCCTAAAACATTTCGGGTGCACTCGAGAGTGTTGGAGTGGCGTGTCCTAAAACGCTACGGAGTGCACTCGATCGAGTAGAATCTCACCCGCATAATATACCAAGGTGTAATTTCACTCGATTGGATTTGGCGGGAAATTGTGTGGATTTTAAAGTTGTGTGTGATTGTGATTACAAAGATTTCATATTCACACACAATTTGTGCATCTCGGAGAGCGAGGATGCGCTTCGTCACGTCGACAATAAGTTAATTTTAAATTCCAAAGACTAAAGGTATCGTAAGTGACACGATTGTAAAATTGGCCTTCATTTCCGCTGAAGCTAGGTTAGGCCGCGATTTAACAGAATTCA
Organism: Schoenobius gigantellus; assembly: GCA_963935595.1. Taxonomy (NCBI): domain Eukaryota; kingdom Metazoa; phylum Arthropoda; class Insecta; order Lepidoptera; family Crambidae; genus Schoenobius; species Schoenobius gigantellus. The sequence goes on along the minus strand of OZ012544.1, from coordinate 43,098,475 downwards.
TATTCTGTTGGTTTTAGCATTTTCGTAGATGAAACAGAGGAATGTAATCCATGCATTAAAGCGAACGGACGCGCCGATGAATGATATATTTTCTTATTTTTGTATATTTGGTTATGTAAACAAAGCAGACAACACTCTTGCCGTTCTAAAACAACCAACACTCCGACCACCCTAACCGGCCACTCTCCCCCCACCACCTACTCACTCCGGGTGATGTTTTGGAACGTAGCCCTGGGTGTAGTTGTCCGGTTGTTTTTTAACTCGCTCAAAGGCATTGAACGGATTGCAGCAACCATATCTTTTATCTCCCTCTTTCACATGATGTTTTATTTCTCTCTCTTTCTAGTATATGACATTATAGAATATGGCCGCCAATATCATCCAATCACGTAAGAGTATTTCAGTCATAAACGTCAGAGCGTTTTACAACCATCAAATTCGATGGTTGTTCGGTTGTAACTCGCGCCGACACTCAAAGGTCTTGAACGGGCCGGTTGTTTCACCCGGTTGTCACGCTCGAATGCATTGAACGGGGTTAGAGCGAAAAGTTGTACTTCGCGCGAAGGCGCTGAACGCGCCTCAAGGAATGGAACTCGCAGCTAATTTCTGTAGTAATTTTCACCTTTCCAGCATGAAAGTGCCCTATTGCAGCCTAAAAACAGTTTTTCTGCGGAACGACTGCGGAAATATAAGCCTGTGTCTTACCAACCCCTTAGACAAAAGCCACACGCTTGCATTTCCGCAGTAGTTTTGCAGAAAAAATATATGGAGATGCCATACAAGCTAAAAAAAGGCTAATATCATCTCCATAATTTTTTTCAGCGGAAGAACTGTGGAATAATATGTGTGGCATTTGTCTAAGGCAGCAATTCCCCTCATGGTTAGCCAGCCCTCGCAGCATAACCACCAAAACACGATATGATAAAGCGGCTTATCGCTATCAACTGTAAAAATAGAATTTGTATATTGCAAATTGTATTGCAAAGGCTTTTATATCTGGACCACGTAACAAGCTTGACGTGTTGACGTCAGTACTGTCATCCTCATTATTTATAATTTTCATAAATCACACTAAACACCCGCCAACCGTACGGTACCATTGTTTTTGAGCAAACTTGTCTTTACGCTGCTTTCTTGAGTCTTGTAAACAGTCCGCTTTATCCTAGAACGGTCAACCATACCACACCCTTCTCTCGCTAACGGTTAAAATAGACTTTTCCGCGCTGATTTCGAAGAAAAAAGAAAGCCTTTCAGAGCTTACGGGGGTGAAAATTATATTATTAAATAAATCCACTACAATAGCCCAAAGCCACACTTGGACACAAAACGCAACTTCTTCTTTGACATAAGACTTCACGCCACGCTAGCACCCCTAATGCAAAACTTACTCGCACTATTGTCATACATACTTTGGGAAATCATTATTGACTAAAACAAACTGCTTAAATCTTAGTTCTTTATTAATTTAATTGAACGTCTTGTCTGGCGAGCTCCAACAACATAGGATCGTCGAAGAACTTGTTAATGGAGACGTCCTCGCTGAGCCCCTTGCGTCGGCGCGTCTTGATCATAAACTCCCGCGCGAGATGCGTCGCTGGCTGTGGCTCCAGCGGCCTATACAATCATATATCGACATATAAACTTAGTGTGTTTAAGTGTCTTATTTGGCAGAACTAGTATTTAACAAAATTGTAGTGTTCATCTAGTATAGTTAAATAAAGAACCAGACCCCTTAGACAAAAGCCACACGCCAATTTTTCCGCACTCATTCCGCAAAAATGTATGGAGATGACATTAGGTGCGGAAAAATAGCGTGAGGCTATCCTCAGATTAACTAAACCAATGGATTCGCAATGTTATTATATGTCTCAAATAAATTTGCGTCCAGTTCAGTCCGCCATTACAAAGCACCGTATTTGTTGTTGTGCTAAAATATCAGTCGGTGAGCATTATTTGTGAGTGCATTTTACAGTTATACGTTTTTATTGATTTTTTTAATGAATTCTATAAAGAAAATCATAAAAAGTGTGGAATCTTGGATGCGGCGTCCCTAGTTTTTTTCCGCCATCTTAGAGCACCAACCCAAATGCTGGCACGCTTTTTTCGTAGGTATTTCATGTCTATTGGTTTCTATTGTCTAAGGAGGCTATCACATGCTAATGTCATCTCCATTCATTTTTGCGGAATGAGTGCGGACAAATTACCATGTGGCTTTTGTCTAAGGGGTCTGCGGCCGTACCGCCTAGCTCAAAGCGATCACTCGCTATCGTTATCGTGGCAGAACAATAGTTTTAATGTCACAGGTGACATTTGAACTATTGTTCTAATGTCACGAAAGTGATAGCAAGTGATCGCTATGAGTTAGGCGGTAGCCCCCCTGAAGCCGTAGATAAATGCCACACGCTAACTTTTTCGTAGTCGTTCCGCAGAAAAAAATGTATGGAAATGACAACCTCACGCAGCTAATGTCATCTCCATACATTATTTCTGCGGAACGACTGCAGAAAACTTAGCGTGTGGCTTTTGTCTAGGGGGGCTGATCTTCTGCGGTTTACGTGTCTGTCTGAAACTTGGAGTCTGACACACGAAACATGAACCTGACATTTTTTCAAGTAGCAACACTGATACAATGTCCCCATGTAGTTTAGTTCAACATGGTGATTTTGATACTTTGTAATAAACAATTTCATAATATTTTTTTCTTAATTTCTGTCGAAATATTACAGATATTAAGTAATTTTAACATCCATGAAATCCAAATACAGCGATTTCTTATAAAAGGTTCATTGTTGTAAGTTCATTGAAACTAAACATTACCTAATATTTAATTTAAAAAAGTATAAACTCCTTTTTTCCTACTATATTCAAGGAAAAAAAGACAATCCTTTCATAAATTTAACATTCTAAATTACTACATAAATAAAAAAATATTAGAATATTTCAAGTATGAAAATGTATTTTACCTTCTGTAGACAGTATTACCAGAGCTAGACTTTTTGAATTTGCCGCTTTTTTTCTAAGCTCATGTTTCGTGTGTCAGACTCTACCTTTCAGCCTTAAGCTGGGTATGCACCAAAGACAAATTGTCGGTGCGGGCAACAATAAATTCTGTTTATTTTTCTCTAGTGGAAACTCAGCTCAATAATCAGAATTCCATTAGCCAGATTCTATCTGGCTAATGGAAGTTGAAGCTAACATTTTTTTCAAGCTGCAATACTGATACATATAATGTCCCTTTCTTTTTAGTTGAATATGGTGATTTTGATGCTTTGTAATAAACTTGTTACTTTCTAATTTTACGGAGCTTTCAACACTGCCAGGTGTTAATAACATTTGACGATGTTAAAAAAATGTTTAAGAAAGAGTTAAGGAGGTGACACCGCAGCGATGGAAAAGTTGCATTGACTATGTAATTAGAGTAGAAAATGAGATGTGCCAACTGGACCACCTTATAGATGACGCCACAAAAAAATATTATAAATGTAACTTGATAGTTTAAATAAAATTTAATACATATTATAATTTTTATGGAGATATGCGACACGTTGTATATTTTAGGGGGGCAAGGTATTGAGAATTCCTCCATACCATTGCGATCTTAACCTGTACCACACCCCGGACACTCCATACAACGTTCGCAAATCAATTACCTATTACTACTACATAAGCAAATGACGTTTGTACACGCGCAAATGTGTGCGTGGAATCTGGTAGGGCTGAGTGCGCGGTTATCAATCGAAATGACGCAGGAAGTGCAGCGACTGCCTTCTCTTTTACCCACATAGCGCTGTCTCTGTTATCGGCCGGCTCTCGCATCTACTCGCCCGAGAGATCGCGCGCGCCCTTGTTTATGTGTCAGTGATGTCTACAACGAAGTGCGGCGTAGAGTGAGGCATTTGAAATGAGTGCGGGGAGGTGAGTAGCCGTTCTGTACGTAGTACTACTCGTATCATATATTCTGTGCCTGTACTTAGAGGTCATATGGAGTTTAGGCAAGCACACCTTGTGCACAATGTTTGCGGGTGGGTGTTGTATAGAAAAACGCAGAACACCGACAATTTAGAGATAGGATTTATTGAAGCACTAATTAGACCACTTTACTAACCACTGAAAACTTCTTTACAATCACTGAACACTTCACAGTAACACTTTACTAAACACTGAACTCTACTGATACAGAACACTTCACTATAACACACTTCCAAGTCGCAGATGATTGCTTCAAGTCGCTTCGTATCGCTTGATCCGCTCGGTTTGCTCTCTTGAAAAGAACTGTCAGTGCGCATTCGCCCTCGCGCTCATATAGTAGGACCGGTGAACATTCGAGGCATTGGAGAACGTTCTATTCTCGAACATTCCGTACCCGATCGATTGTTTGTCTTTTTGAAAGTTCCATGGTACGCCTTCGTGCTTATATAGTAGGACCGGTGAACATTCTAGGCATTCGTGAATGTTCTATTCTAGAACATTCCGTACCCAATCGATTGTTTGTCTTCTCGAAAGTTCCGTGGTACGCCTTCGCGCTTATATAGTAGGACTGGTGAACATTCGTAGCATTCGAGAATGTTCGATTCTCGAGTATTCCGTACTCGATCGATAGTTTGTCTTTCCTTCTCGAAAGTTGCGTCGTATTTCCGATTATGTTATCTGTGTCAGCATGTTCTCTCTGTCAGCCAGCATGCCTAAAAGTTTCTAGATGCATTTCGATCTATCTTTTGTATCTGGAAGGTGCTTACTATTGTTGTCCCTTTCTTATCGTGCTATCTCACTCACTCCTATTGAAAATTTGGTCATATAGCGAAGTGTGCTTCACAAGCCCATAAGGGGTCCTGAAGACGCCTGAAAACGGGTTTTCAGGTTATGATGTGGTTCGAAAGAGGGTAGCCTGAACGGATTGAAAACATGTTTCAGGCGCATGAAAACAATGGCAACTTGGGTAAAATTTCGATATTCTAGTATGTAATAGAGCACCTCCTGAAACGCTCTGAACTGCGTTTTCTGGCTGCTGAAAACACTTCTAAGGCCAAGAAAACCGCGCCGGAAGTTTTTATACTATCGGCGTAACAATATGTCAGTTTAAATTTTTATGAAGCGTTGTTCTCAAAGCTTCTCGCACCGTTCCGCCCGGGTATAATCACGCACGTCCCGTATGCAGCAGGCTTTATCATTTTGTTTGCTACTCAATCTATCGGCAAATCACTGACAGGTCACACGTTCCTGTATTGAATTTGCTGTTGCTGTCAGAGCTCGGAAGCCGATTCAATTTTCGAACCAGCGGTCCTACCGCCTGACTCATAGCGATCGTGTTAATTTCACTGAGTTTGCTATGATCGGTGGTACAAAAGCACACGATGGTCATAAACAAGAGCTAAAACGATGAGTTAGGCAGTAGGGCCGCTGTTTAGGCATTAATTTCAAACCAGACTGGATTACTGATAAATAGGGTTTGGTTACCGGTTATTTAACTGTTGTTACGAGTTAAACGGGTTAATTCAAGTTGGCACGATGTTCACAGAATTATTCATTGTAATACTGGTCCGTTAATTATTATTAGCCGGTTAATAAATGAACACAATAAGAAAGTTTTTCTAACAACATCAATAAGCTAGATCTTAACCGGCTCCGTGCCGTGGTTTTACGACTTGATACGTACCGTATGACGATGGTCTTATCCAGCGGGTCCCCGGGCACTATCTGCCAGTGGTGGAACACCTGCAGGCAGAAGGCCTGGCCTTGCGTATGCGTCCGGAGGTCGGTCTCGAAGCCGAAGGAGTCTATGCACGGCACGAACGCCTTGATCGTGTACAGCGGCGAGCCGGCCACTGGCGCGTCCTGGGTCACGTGGCCTGCCAACAACAGACAGACGGTTCTTTAACAATAATATGTTTATTGAATACCGCTCTTCGAAGAATGTGCTTAAGGGCTACATGAGCTAATCCCGCTCTAACTTTATTCCCTTTATATACTTTCATTTCCATCGTATTGGTAGTGTGATGTTATATTTCTAGCATTCCCACATATTATTCTATCTATGAAACGTGTTAACTGAATTGCAGATAACCTGAAAATTGTAAAAGCATATAATTGAGGGAATCGATTACACTAAAAAGTATGTAGTAAAATTTAATTAACTCTACGTCTTTATCTCCTTTCGGCGGCTAAGTGGCATCATCGTAATCGCAGGAGCGCGACCCATGGAATTTTTAAATGAGGTCCATACATTTTTGTCCATGTATGTACCTTAAGATAAATGTGTACCAAACTGTTTTTTTTCTCGAAAACATATCAGTTTCTTTTTTTTTATTAAACTAGACAATACATAAATGAAAGTATAAATTACTTGATACGTATTTCTTCATATGGTAACATTGAGTGCTCATTTGCGTTTAGTTTCAACATCTGCAAAACCAGTGTTTACAAAATATTTTATTTTTAGTTTGTTATATTACCTTAGTATTGATGTATGGTGAAATTATATCAAAAAAAACACAATTTAATGGGATAACAACAATCAAAAGTAAAAAACAATAATATTGTTACTAAATAAATAATGTATTGTAAATAAATAATTTCAAATAAAATGTTGCTTTACTTATTCTACCGCAAATTCTAAATTTTCTCCCTCAAATTGGTTTTTAGGTCCTAATTTCAATACCTGATACGATATCCGCGTAAATGATACCTCAAAAGAAAGAACGATCAAGCATGTTTTCAGAAAGGTTTAAACAAAAAAAACGATTTCCGTTTTTCTTAATGACTTGAAAAACGGTATTCTTAAATTTTAAATGTTGTTTTATGAACTTCAAACGACTGCAAAAAAAATTCTAAAAACACAGATGCTTCGAACATGTTTTGTTTACACATTACTTTAATTTAATAAAAAGAATACATTAATCACTTAATTTATTATTTATCCATAAATTAGCAGTAAACTCGAAATTCCCAAATAAAAAGGAAAAAATCAGCAAATAAAATAGTCAGACTTGTCTAAGACAACCATAGCTGAAATGGTTCTAAATTGTCTATACTTACTTCGCCTTAAAGCTTTGCACCCATCTTCCAATCCTGTATAGCGTATTAAAGAGTATTTTTGTTCATATAGTGTAACTCGGTACATCGAGGTACACTAGTGGTACATTTCCTCATACTACGCAAAATCTTGGACAAAGATATAAGACAAGTGGAATGGATCAAATATTTGACATTGAAATTGGACAATAGTATATTATGCAACTAGTGAATAAAGGACGGATTTAAAGCGAGGGCCGTAGATGAATCACGAGCAAGTGAAGGATTCTAACGACTGATTCAAGTGTTAGAATCCTTAGCGACGCGAGTCATTCATAGCCCTCGGTATAAATCCATTTTATTCAAATGTTGCATACTATACTTTATACCATGACCACGAGGAAAAGAAAGATTAAAGCGAAAATAGACATTTAATATCTAGTAATTTTTGTGCAAGTAAGTTGTACAGCATTGAGATGGAGGTCGAATATGTCGGTGTGTTCTAAATTCAAACACCAAAATAGTGATTAAAAGTGCTTTTTATTCACTGTTTTCAGTGAATAAAATAAGCTTTTTAGAGGGGGAATGGTATTAAGATATTTGATAAATGGAATAGAATATCACCCTAAGCGGGCCGCTGATACTGCCTATCTACCCTAAGGGGCGCTTCACACTGACCTCTCCGCTTCGCCAGCACCGTGTAGACGGCGGATACGCAATCAGCGGGCGCCTGCACCTCCACGAACAGGTAGGGCTCCATCAGCCGCGGCGTCGCCATCAGGAACGCCGAGTACGCCACCTGTCCATACGATTGTTAAAGTTCCATAACTCAAAAGGAAAAAGCGGAACCCTTTTAGGATCACTCCGTTCTCCGTCAGTCTGTCTGACAAGAACCTTTTCTCGAGAAAGCGTAGAGATATGTTCGATAGAGTGGACATAGATAGATTCAATTTACGAAACGAAATAAAATTTAATGGTTTAAAGACAATTCTAACAAGTTTATAATATGGTGAGAAAAGTGATTTAAAAAGGAGTCATCTGAGTATTTCGTGACACCAACTTACTTAGCACTTGAGAATTGATAAAAGTTTCCTAAGGATTACCTATTGCTGGATCCAGTTAAGTTCTCCTTATTTCGCTACTAATCAAAGCTATTGTGCTTAGTTTAAATACACTAATTACGAAGTGCTTTCTCAATAATTAAATTAATTGCGAGAAATGTTATAAAATTACTAAGTTTACGCTACGACAAACGACAATTCGATAATAAGTTGAATGATCAAGAGATGATATGGTTAAGTGAATTTAAATTTTCAACTGTTACTTCCTTTTATTTGAATTTTCGCGAAATAAACGAAAGTGTTGCCATTACAAAAAAAAAAACATTAAATCCACAAACAAGACCAAAATGTTGAACAGTTATCAAACTGAGATTTGTCACTCGAGTCTACGGTATCTTTCATTGATAAATCAAACTAGTAAGCGAACGCGAACAAAAGATATGGCCGTATATACCGCATATTTTGCGATTTCCCAAGGGAATCAAAACCTATAAGCAGGGCTTCGTCACTCGCGCAATGCGGCGAGATGAGTGCCCACTGCTGTGTAGTACGCCGGCGATTTGTTCGGCACAGGATTGCCGCACGCGAGATAGCACGAAGGATCCAATTGAGTTCTTCTTATTTCTCTACTAATCAAAACTATTGTGCTTTCTATAAATACACTAACTACGAAGTGCGAAATGAAATTAACTGCGAAAAACGTTTTAAATTACTAGATTTACGATTCGACAAACGACAATTCGATAACAAGTTAAACGATCAAGTGGTTGTCGTAGTGATTAAAATTTTTAACTGTTACTTTCTTTTATTTGAAATTCCGCGAACTAAACGAAAGTGTTGCCACGACAAAAAAAAACCACGAATAAGACCAAAATATTGATTAATTTGACTACTGTAATGGTGGTTGTAACCGACGGTTTCTGAATACATTTAAAGGGACATACACATACATATAGTGTGTACAGATCAAAGTGGTTGACGTACCCTTCTAGCAGTAGGAATGATTTGCCCGCCGCCTCTGTGCAGTGGCTCCTGCGCTATGACCGCATCAAGGATCTTAAATTTTACGTTGCGTATGGGCTCCTCGCACAACGGACCCTCGCGAGTACCCCACTGGAACCCTGAACAAAACACGAAATAAAAAGAGAATATCAAACAGCTCATTTACGTCCCCACCGAGGGGCTCGAGCCTACCCTAAACCAGGGCGTTTAGGCCTTAGTCAACCGCGCTGGCTAAGTGCGGGTTGGTCGACTTCACACACAACCTGTAAAGAAATTCTTTCTTCACAGGTGTGTAAAGGTTTCCTCGCGATGTTTTCCTTCACGGTAAAAGCGTCGAATAAACGTACATATGAATTCAAAATTTGAAAACACATCGGTACTTGGCGCGGTTTGAACCGCTACCTCCCGATTGGAAGACGACGTCCTTACGTACTACTCCATCGACGCATCGAAAAAGAAAATATATTTTACAAAAAACTAAAAATAGCAGTCTGCTTTTTTGCCAACTCTGTTTTATAAAAAAAAGTGTAAGGTGCGAGGTCACCGCCTACCTTGAACTATGCTGTCTTTGACAGAAGCCAACAAGTGCTTGTCCACCTCCGAGGGCAGCGTGTCGTCCACCAGAATATTAGGTCCGGTCGCGTCCGGACCGAACGCCCATATAGAACGCGCGGCAAGCAAATCCCAATCGTACCTGTTGGGGTGTAAGAAAGCTATTTACGACACCGATTTCATTCAATGTCCTCTATATACCGGGTGTAACTGAACACCCCAATAACAGTTAAGGGGCATATAAGTTAGATACTAAATGGACCGTCGGTGCTTGTCTGAGACCTAGAACCCCAATACTTTCAGAGTTATTTGATTTCAAACTGAAAGCAAAAACTTTCAAGTGACAACCATAATCAGCTCTTAACACAAAAGAAATTTAAACACAAAATGACACGTGACAGACGTGAGCGTAGTATTCCTCGTACGCTTACGTAGGGCTTTCGGAACTTAATACCAAAAAAGAATTTATTTAATTTGTATGACGTGAACGTAGTATTTCTCGTACGCTTACGTAGGGCTGTCGGCACTTAATACCAAAAAATAATTTATTTAGTTTGTATTAGAAAAAAAAGTAGGTTTGTTAGCCCTAATATTTTTCCTACAGAATCTCTACTTCTGATGGATACATACCCTTAAATGTTATTGGGGTGTTCAGTTACACCCTGTATATCCGAAATTTCGAGATTCCGGTATCTCGGAATGGAAGCCCTAATATTAATGTAACTATGTAGATTTTGTTTGGTTTCAAGAAATCACTCAATTCACTCAGTTCACATGTTTGTACTATTAATTAGTTCACGAGACAATCGCATTAGGATTAAGCCTGTAAAGATAGTGTAAGTGTTGTAAAATAAACAAAAGTTTCAAAGTTCAGTGCACAATTTCATGATTTTTTTTACTTTGACAATATAGAGAATGGGAAAATAATAATTAACCTCAGCCTCGTTGCTGGAATAAACAATCTCAAATTTAAATAGGGATGAAGGCAATATTTTTGCAATGTCCAGCATGTAGCTTTTAGAAAAAAAATAACATATCCTTTTTTTTAATACAATCATCAACAGTAACCGATATAATATTGATTTGGGCACGACGTCATACGTAGGTAAATTCTCTACTTATTGCGTAGCGAACGCCTATTCCTTAACATTCATTCGCTTAATTTCAGTAGTAGTTTATTATTTCTATAATTCAAAAAAATACGTGACAATTAATAGTGTCAGTGACGTATTAAATAGAATTTCACTATACCAAACTCAGGCCGCGTTTCTATTACATCGAACACGTACCAAAAACTTTCGAACACTAGACGCGGCCGTATGGTGTATGGTGCGTACCAGATAAGCATTTTTAGCATCTCTGCGTTTCATTAGCGGTGATGCTAGTTTTTCTTGCTGGTTGTCATGTGTTTCATTTAAGCATTTTTAACACGAAATGCTAGCATCAAATACCCATGCTAATAGATGGCTCCTATGATACCACTTTTTGACAGCTTTCAAATTTGACATTTGGAATCTTTTTTTCATGAATCAAAGAGGATTTTCAGCGGATTTAAAAAATTCATTGAAAGATATTTATAGTATTAGCCAATTCTGATTAATATTATTAGAAATTTTAAGTGGCTCGACTAAGTAGGTGCAGGTGTCAAAATTCAGCACAAAAAAATACACAGTACCCTCCGTTTCATTTGTAAAAATTAGCGCGGCTAAAAATGTCAACAATTTTCTTATTTATACGAAACGCAAAACGAGGCTAACATCAGACGTTAGCCTCGGAGAGTAGCAGAGTGCTTTATCTGGAACGCACGCGGGGTCTGTCGCCCTTTGCCCGCCCCCTCGTTCTTCACCATATTCTAGCAAATAATAGTAGATTAGTAGCTAAGGGCTGTAAGGCATCAAGTGCAATTGGTGCTTACACCCGAGCTAACTACTCTGCTTTACATCTCGATTGTGAGGTAAGTAGGTCCTTATTACCCCCAAATGGGGCTTGTAGGTGACCAATTAGCGCTCTAGGGTAATAATGTAGCTTGGACGCCCTAGGGCGGTAAGTAATTAAAAAAAACCACTTCACTATTTCAAAAAGTTCGCGTACATCTAACCATCACACTGGCAATAAATTACTTACTGCCCTAGGGCGTTCCAAGCTACATTATTACCCTAGAGCGCTAATTGGTCACCTACACAAGCCCCATTTGGGGGTAATAAGGACCTACTTACCGAACATGAGAGATGTAAAGATATCTTTCTTTCTTTCTTTCGTTCACTCACTTGGTCTGGAAGAACTCGCCGAGCCGCTTGCGGTCCCAGGTGACGCACACGGCGCCCGCCTCGATGTCCTCGGCCAGCCCGCGCTCCAGCGGCTCCGCGATCATCGTCAGCTTGTTGCGCTTGTTCGGCGTCTCCGCGAAGCACTTCAGCGACGACGTCTCCACTACGGTCTCGCAGAACGACACCACCGGGTCCGCCACTGTTGCGGGACACAGTAGCGCAAAGAGATTTTTTTTTTATTTAAAAAAAAAACATACAATTTTAACATTTTAAGTATGTATCGCCAAACTGCTCACCGGTTTGTTGGCGAAATCAATGCACTCATTTTAAAAGTAATGTATACGAGCTTACCAATATTCTGTTGTTGTGGTAACATATATTATATACTTAGATGCAAAAAGAAAAAACCAATTGGTTAATTTATTTTTCAACACACTTGCTCGTAAAGTGGATCTAATTACAGCAGCTCATAAAACACGCGTGTATTATAGCCGAGGCACGCATCACAGGGTCAGAACAATGCTGCACTTGCCGGCCGCGCCAGTAATGTACCATATTTTTTAAAAAGCTAAAGGTAATATAAAAGACATCAACGAAACTACTTGATTTTTCAAATGATTTCTTTTATACCATTATTTAGTTTGTCTACAAATTAACAATGATTTGTGTTATTTAATCAAAAAAAAAAAAATATTCTATTAGGTATTTTTCCTTACAAGTGTGTTGAAAAACGTCGAACGACACGTCAGACACGTGCGTACATCGGTTACACACACTCGGCTCTATTACGCCTCGTGAGTTATAACTAACCGCACTCATATCGTAATGTATAAAGGTTATACTAACACTTTTTCATGGTATGCATTTAAGAGACATGCCTTTACTTTATTCGTAAATATAGTTTTACTGCTACAATCATTTTCACTTACAATTTTATTAAAAATTGTGGGTATAAGATATTTACGGGTTCTTTCTCCATAATAATTTACTGCAATTGGTTCCTTATATCGTTGGTAGCTAGTCTGTCTTAAGTTTTTACTACATTTTTAATAATCTTAAAATCAGTTCTTTTGTAATGTTCTAAAGCTATTAAATATGTTAGTTTTTCATGTACAGGTAGAATGTTACATTGCTTAAAGAGTAAATTATAATTTTGCTTGCATTTTTGTTTTGTTGTTTTACTTACTAGTAATTTCAGAAATTGAATCTGTAATTTTAACACTTTATCTAAATACGTTTTAAAGGTAAGGCCATATATAGTATACTATGGTCTTGTCTAATAAAGGCACTCGTCCCATCGCTGGTCAGAGTTCTGATTCCATGTATTGGCTCTAGAATCACCACAGTTATCCAAGTAACTGAGTGAGATCTAAGGAACCGAAACTGATATATTGAGCCATTCGCGGTATCACCTTAATGCGGCTTGCATTGAGACATACATGGCTTAATCTTTGAGACAAGCATATACCTACTGGCAGGATCAACCGGGGAGCTCAATCACAACAATTCCGTCGAAGGCAAAACGCCCCACGGGGTAAATCGCGACGTGACCGAGTTAAGAATTGTCTTTGATTGATTCTACATCAGATTGCAGAATTACGAACAACAGCAATGGCAGAAGTAGCAGACTGACGCACAGACAAACAGAGATTATACAAATTCCTGTAAAGGCACTTATTGACGTCAAAACAAAGCAAAACATTCCAAATTAAAGGAAACATGTATAACCTTGTATGTGCATAATAAACGTACATTACTCGTATATCTATATACCGGATGTAACTGAACGTAGTAGCGTACAACTCGTGCGGTTAAAGAATGGGATTGGAGAAATGGCGGCGCATGTATTCACTTCTCGCTCGCACACTATTTCCGTCTATACTCACTCTCGTGGGTAGCTGACGGTACCGGCTCGATGAGCCGCCATTTCTAATCCCATTCTTTAACCGCACGGGTCGTACGTGTATAGAGGGACAGTCGCACTATTTATAACGTTTCAACCAAATCAGAAACGTTTCCGTTCCCATACATTTTGACATCTTGACAGCTCAGTCAGATGTCAAAACATATGGGAACGGTAACGTTTTGGTTTTGGTTCAAACATTCGTAAATAGTGCGATTGCCCCTCAGACCGATTTAATGGGGAGAGCAACTGATTTTTACAAAATTTTTAAACTTCAGCCTGTGTAGATTTCGCTAGCACTGTATGCAGGCCTTAATCACCCGCCTTAAAATTGAGAATTATATAATAACCGATTTGATGATCGATTATTTCGAATAATTCAAATAGGATTTATTCCCGCCTCATCATTCACAACTATGAAATATGTTGGCTATTTATTGCGAGGTAATCTTTATATTTTTAATAAGTACGCTTATTTCAGTGTCACACTCATTATAATGAAATAACAATATCCGAGACAGCAGATGTATGGATTTGAATCTCTTTGTCTATTCCAAAATGAAAGTAAAAAAACGTTTTATAACACTATTACTGGCAGAAAAAGTAAAATGGCGAAATCCAAAGGGGCGCCGCCGTGAAACGCGAAAAGAAGATTCAACAGGCAAATCTCACTAGCCCACACATTCACAACTGTCGGTTTGCGGATTCAATTCGGAAAGTCACGTCCCGTTTCGCTTTGATGCGCCGCATTAAAAAGAGACAGTTATAGAGATTTCAGGTGATTTCGATTGTTTTTCGAGAGTTGTGAATAAGGGGGCAGCGGCCCTACCGTCTAACTCGTTAGGGAGTGCATCGCTATGAGTTAGCACTCATAGCATTCCACACCCTGGACTGGAGAGATAGCGAACTCTGTTCCTAGGAACCATGGCGTTGATTTTAGATTTAATAATAATGGCATCCAAACTTTTTATACTTTCATACATACATCCCGGAATCCGGTTAGCGCACAGTTTGAGTGATCGCCTACTGCGCAACGGGTCGCGGGTTCGATTCCCGCACGGGACAGATGTTTTGTATGGCCTACAGAAATTTATTCCGGTCTGGGCGTATGCGCATGTGATATTCTATGTTTGTAATTGCACCCACGACACAGGAGAAAATCCTAGGGTGGGGCGACGTACTATTGCCCTGGTGTTCTCGGGCAATCCCCCCTTGGCGATAGCCCGACCGGTTGGTCGGGCTTGCCCGGGCGCGTGGGTAGTGGAGTCGCAGTGTGGACCTTACCTAGCGCGCCCAAAGGGGCAGGGAGAACGCCGGGGGGTTTTAGTGGGTAGGCCTGGCACTCTGCCCGGAGAGCCCCACACACGCTCGTCGTGTAACCAACGGCGGGTACGGTGCGGTTACGCATTTCCCCCCGAGAAAAAAAGAAAAAAGGGTGGGGCGACGTTTTTTTTTAAAAAAAATACTGTGGCGCGTGTCACGCACCCTTGATGTCGATCTCGGAGTACATGTTGCGCAGGTCGTGCATCACGCAGTCCAGGTAGAGCTCGCCGGTGCCCAGGATCACGTGCTCGCCGCTCTCCTCCACGCGCGTCGACAGCAGCGGGTACGACTTGTTCACCTGGCGCACAGATCACAACACCTCGCAAATATCATACGTGTATTTATTTTTCGCTTCTACTTGTGTTTGCAACGGTTAGATTTTTAAATTGCCTTAAGATGTCAACGAGTGCTGTGAATGGTCTATGTTGAATAATAGTTATTTTCGCTACAAGTGCGGGAAGCCTGTCGTTGACAGTTGGAACGAGTTGAGATGACAGTGCTATGCTTTGCTTGCCGTGTTTTTGAAAGCTAGGTTCGGCCGTGCTTTTTGTTATGCTTTGCTTTTAGGCATGCTTTTACAATACAAAATCTGGTAGACCAGTCAGATTATTTAGCGCAATCTCAACTTAGCATGCTAGAAAAAAAGCAGGAAAAAGCAAAATGTGTGTCAGATTTTAGACATTTGGTAAAGAAAAAGCACTCGTACGTAATGGTGACCTTCCTGCACGCTAAACAGCCCTGCAATATACCACTTTTTGAGCAACTGTATTAAAAAGTATTTTTTTACACCAGAGGCCTGCTGCTTTAGTGTATTGTTCATATTCTTTAAGAACTTTTCAAATCTACACCAAAGTACTACTTAAAAAATTGTTATGAGTACCAATAAAAAAGTGCGACCAAAATGGGTTGTTCCAGTAACAGTGACGATATGACTTGAATTTGGAACACTATTTTAGTTAAAAAATTTGAACGCAATTCGTTTCGATAAAGCCCTGGCCGGTAATAAACAAGCGTGCATGCCGACGACGCGACATTGGCCGAATTATTGTCATTGTCATTCGATTTTTTATTACTTTTTATCAAAATATTACAGACGATTTTAATCATTCTATGTTATTTTGAAAATTATCAATGTTAAAACGTTATGTTATCTATCAGTGAGGTCAAAGTCTGAATTAGATCTTTACTGCAGCGGATAATTAATGGTGAATTTCGTTTCGTTTTCTAGGTAGAAAAATTTACTTTATATGCAACTCACAAAGAAACAGCACACAATGTATAATCAAGACATTGACGTAACTGATAATACGCTGTATGCTTCAATATATTATTTTCAAATTCATTATTATCGTAACAACTAAAATAGCTTAAAAATACGAAATGACTCTAATAATTTCACTCACAAATAAAACCCCAAACCACATTGATATTACGGCTCCACCTGCGTCCTTGCGCGTTATCATACGGGATAATTTTGACTGCTTCTTTTTGTTCATAGCTTTTGTATCAAATTCCGCAGATGTGGCCACCCTGTTATGCCATTATTTTCTTCGCATTCAATAAGGCGTATTACGACGCGTTAACACTAACATCAACGCAGGTGGAGCCCGAGCATCTACACAAATAAATAAAATTGTCTATTAAAAGTGTCTGTTTGTAATGTCAAAATAACAAGCTTTTACTAAATGCGTATGAATGTATATCGGGTATCAATAACAAAAACACAATTTATTTTATTTTTGTCTGTCTGTCTGTTCGTTCCCGTTAATCTCCGGACCGGCTGGACCAATTTTGACGGGACTTTCACTAATAGATAGCTAATTATATAAGGTAGAACATAGGCCATTTCAATGTATCAAGATCTTTAAAGAAACGCCTACAAAAATTCAAAACGCTGCCAAAAGTTACTGCCTCGTCCACGCGGACGAAGTCGCGGGCACAGCCGGTATACAATAAATATAATGTCTCACCTTCCTCAGCCCGTCCAACATCTTGGGCAGTTCCGAGGGGTTGACCGGCTCGACGGCTATCTTGACGACCGCGTGCGCGTGGAAGCGCAGCGGCCGGAACGTGTGGAGCGTCGCCTCCTCGTCCGCCGCGACCAGCGTGCACGTCTTCACCACGGGCTGGTCCACGCCCTCAACCAGCGCCCAGCATCCGGCCGGCACGCGGTTCACCTCCACCTGGCGGAAGCGATGTCGATTGGGTTTTTTTTTTTTTTTTATTTATTTCTTTTCATAATTATCTATACAACAATACATTTTTAATCTGCCAAACTGTAAAACAGTCTGTCGGCAGTAGTTCTCGTCCATAGTACATTTCTTTTTATTTTAATAACTCACAGCCCCCCCCCCCCCCCCCCTCAAAAATTACAATATTTATATAACCGAAAAGAAAGTGTCGACCTTAATAACTTGTCATATCAGTCAAATTTAACTGTCAAATTTGTGAAAAATACATTTTAGAACAGTTTTAGGTTGGCGCTTTTGATAGTTTAAACAAAATCAAACATTGTATTATAAATTATAATGTATGGGGAGATATAAGACAAGCTGTATAAATTAATACTAGGGACACAGAGACAGATAATGCTTCCTTAATACATTCTTTAAATGATTTTTGCTTATTACATTTTTTAGCAAGTTCTGGGGCAACTGATTTATAAGCACTGGTGTTAGCCAACGCCTTTCACGCTTCCCATAATAGTTATTGACTCTGGGCACGACTAATCTGGCTACTTTGGAGAGGCGAGTTGTGCGCGCATGCTTTCTCGACCGAGAGATCCGACATCGACCGTGACGTCATTTGAGTACGGCCATATAAACTCCTTGTAAATTGCCGTCTTGGTAGAAAGAGATGGAGAAAAATCTTTAATACCTTATATCTTGGTTGTTTTTATAGTTATTCGAAAACCGATTTTTTCTTTCTGTTTATTATACGAGTATGAATGAGCTTATATTAAAGCAAAAAAATTTTTATAGTCATCTAGCCTATTGCAACTTATGAATTTGGGGATAATCTCAAATGTAAATTGCGTAGAAACGAGAAATTTGGACAGTTGTTTTAATTCAAAATGTGGACGCACACTAAAAAAGGATTTTAAAAAACGTTAACCCTAAAGAAATGAAATAGGGGTTGCAAGTTTGTATGAAAAAATCTTTAAATTAGCAACGATTTTCATAAAACTTGAGATACATGCTCTTAAAAATATTTCATTGAACACGTGTTTCATGGTTTATTGGAATTCACCCCTCAGGGTGCAAAATAGGGGTTGCAAGTTTCTATGGAAAATATTTAAAATCTGCTCCAATTTCTACGAAATTGATTATCCGGGCTTAAATAAATAGGCAACAAATTTATTTTTTTTACGGGAAAATTTAAAATTCCCACGAAAACAATAATAACGCAGGCGAAGTCGCAAGCGGAAAGCTAGTAATTTTATAAAGCATTTGGATAATAATTTCAAAAATATGACAGGGGACGGTAGTTCATCTACGACGACCGCAATCACTGATAAGTATTATTATAGAGCATTGGGAAGCATGTCTCAACAGCAGCAAAACATTGATTTAGAAATAGGGATCAATATCCTGATTATCAATTTAAAATTAGAATATAAATCTTCTTCACGAAGACTTCCGGGAAACGATAATCGGTTATTCCGAATCCGATGCCACACCTGCCCCCGTAGCACGACCATCAAAACACCATATGATAAAGCGATTTATCGCGGTGAACTGTCAAAATACGATGAAAACCTATTGTATTTTGACAGTTTACCGCGTGGTGGTGCCCAAAGTAGACTCCACCACGTCGGCGTTTCACCGAATAATGATGCTGAATTTTATTACCGACTACCAGCTCCTAGAAAATTGGTATTACTTACCTTGGATCCGTTCGGTCTCCGTACGTAGCCGGTGGACTTCCTGAGCTAGCTCGAAGGAAGCCGCGGCTCCCGAAGGGTTGGTGTCAATCCAACGATGGAGACCGGAGCACTACATAGCCTATTAGGCCACCATCACTCACTTCACCGATAAAAACTTTGGTGCATTTACACTTTCACCGACACTAAAACTTGGCGGAACCTCGCACCAACAATCACTTGGTGCGCCGCGCAATACTATTTGTTATATATTTCTCGAAACGAAACCGCGCCTACCGGTCACATAACCTATTTCAATGTCATTCCGTATTCGACTCGACTGACATGTTACATGCGGCCGGCCGCCACAGGCTCTCACTGCACAGACTATAATGCAGTGTTGCCACTCGCTCTTCCTCGAGCGTAAACACCGCGATAAACCGCTTTATCATATCGTGTTTTGGTGGTCATGCTAGGGGGGCTGCTCACATGAAAGCTTTCAATGATCAGAAGGTAATATCTAAATATGCCTGACTTCGGAAGCTCCTGCAGTTATAGTCACCGGCACTTAACTTGGTCAGATTTTGACGTCGATTTTGTGATCTTGCGCGTGTATCCTCGTGTGTAACAAAAATGGATAATGCTTTTCATTTTATTTTCATTCTGGCCAATAATATTTCAATATTATTATTATTAATCATAATGCCCACCATTCTAGCCAATATTAGTCATAATATCACCCCTTATTGCCAACTTACGTGCCGGCAACTGTACACATGTCAGATACGCAGAAACTGCTTCGCAAGCGTGGGATGCGTTGGTCGTAGCTTTTAAGATAAAAGCATGGGTCTTAAGTCTTGACAAATAAACAAACTCGAATACACACCCAGCTCATTAATTTAATTCAATTTATTTACAACAAAAAATGAAAGAAGGACACCTTTAACCCTACACTGAACTGAGTCGCCAACGTTTTAATATATTGTACCAAAGCAACCCAACACCAGACATTACATGTTGACCTTAAAACCACTGTTATGTCGCTTGTAATAGCAATGACTTTCGTAATGCAAATGTAAAACTTGAAGTGTTGCTGACTGTACTTGGCCAATTTCTCTTCATCTAAGGTCTCGTACCTAGTAGTGAGATGTATATGAAGTAATGATGATGTTTTATTAAGCGAATACGGAAAAGAAAGAATTGTATTTAAATCATGGGTGACTTATAAGAATAATTAAAACACTAAAGATAAAGCTTTGTGGTTTTAGATTCCTTTTGCCTTTACCTAAGCGTCATAGGTTATTATTATCATAGACAGCTGAAGTGATGTTAAAATTTTTGTTGTATTTTTAGAAATAAGTCACAAGACAGATTCACAATTATAATATTATGATATGAAACATTTTGATGATTCATGTTTAATGTGCACCAAATACTTTATATTCCGGATTTCAATGAATTCCCTACGGAACATGTGATATAAATAAATTAATTTCACACAGACACAGTAACGGGCAGGAGCCAGTTACCTACATATAACTCTAAAATGTGTCATATAAATAACGCTTTCATCTTACATCTTTGTGCCTTTTCGTTATTGCGTTTCGTATAATTTGTGAATGCGTGTACGCATATACGTAGACGTGTATACGTACGTGTGTATACGTGGCAATAAATGTCACTCTCCACTGACCTTGTATCGGGCCTCGTATATCCAGAGGCGGCCCACGTTCATCACTCGCGAGTCCTCCTCGTCGTGAGTGCTGTAGTTCTCGCCCAGAACTCGCACGGTCTGCCCGGCGTACAGGGTGCCCGACATTATTCGAGCCAACACCTGCGTCACAAACATAGGTACTACTGATCGACAGGCAGTTAGTTTTAAAGACAAAGCATACGAGTTAGAACCACTATATGAGAGACTGGCATAGTAACGACCACATTTTGGCATTATAACAGAAAACAAATACTAGGGACATTATAGAATTTTTTGTATCTTACATTCCCATTTTTTTACAATTTCGATTTACTGTAACCGCCAGAAAAATAAACCACACAGACCTAAAATTCATATATGATATTGTTGAACTTACTTACTTAAAGACAGAAACATAATTAATAATATTTCACTTGATAGAAAAAAAATACAAAGATCCACTCTGTTCAATATTTTAAAATTGCTTTGAAACCAAAAGATTTACCAGTGGACGTGCATTTTTATTGTCTAGAAAATTGTGAAAAAACATTTTTTATTTTGTAATAGCAGTTTTCCGAAAATCTATTAAATAAAACTTAGTTTTAACGTTTTCGTTCGATCACAGTGCATAAGCAACATTAGAATCTTTGCGATTATCAACTATATATTGCCTTGCAATAAAGTAACCGCTGCGCACGAGTAAATTCTCTGGGTAACCTCACTTTAACTTTGACACCAAATATATCATGCCAGCGTCTCGTTGCCATCCCGTCGCGCTCGCTGTCTGACTTAACCTTTAGCGTGGCTGCGTGGCCCACAGTTCCCTTTGCTCACCAAGAAAAAGGTGCAGTCGTCGGTGGGGTACATCTTGGTGGTGTGCGCGACGAGCCGGCCTGACTGGTCGCAGCGCAGCATGTCGTCGCGCAGCTCCCCCTCGCCGCCGCGGTACGTGTGAGACACCTTGCGCGGGGCGCCGTCCAGCGGCGACGGCACGTGCCGCACCACCATCTCCACGAAACCGCTGCTCGCAGACCAGGATAGGGAATAATGCGTAGAATTTTGGTATTGTATGTTTAAAGATCATAATCACATCATAACATTAGAAAGATTCCGTTAATCGTTTTCACATATTTTGGTTTTTTGTTTAGATGCCTACCCAAGTATTCCTTTTTAATTGTTTAATGTAGCCAGTCCTAAGACTGGTAAAGTGTGAAGAGATTGTGAACTCAGTGTACGTTCTGCCTTCGTTTAATGTAGCCAGTCCTATGCATAGTAAAGTATGAAGAGATTCTGGATACAGTGTACCTACTGCCTTTGTTTAATGTAACCAGTCCTATCCTAGTTTAATGTAGTGCCTGGTAAGGTATGACGGGATTGTAGATTCAGTGTACCTACTGTCTGCAAGCCCTGCCAGCAATTGTTTTAAATATGCAGTTAATCTAGTGAAGAAAGTGGATAAGTAAGTACTTAGTTTGAAGTTGTATCATTATTATCGGACAGCGCGCGAGCGTAGCGTCGTCTTTCCTCGTCGTTTATAAATGAAACATTATCACGACAATGCAATATAAACTTGAAAACTGATTTTTGTTCAATTTATTGCATTATCTTAAAACTCGTAAAACAAACGTTGTAGTTAATGATGTTAGCTATCTGATCCTGCAAGGTTGCAGGTGTTTTACAATTAACCCTGTATAAAGACCGTGCGTGTGACGCCTGGACACAGTTGATTCAAAGCGATAACAACAAGAGCAATAATTACAGGTGACTTCTTTGGGACTATTTGTAAATCATTATGTTGTGTACCTAATCTTAATTTAGGAGCGGCTCAGCACGAGTCTTCTGAGTTCAACCCATTGCGGATCTTCTGTGCTTCGCCACGTTTAGTCGTTAAAATCATCACCAACTCCGGTCCAGTCAATTGTGCCCATAAGCCTGATAATGTCCTTTGGTGACATGGCTCTGTACTCTTTCAGTTTTGCATATCCCATTCCCGTCAGCTTTAAAGCCAAGAGCATCGCAATGGCACAGAAGATGCTCTATTCAAATTCAAATTCAAATTCAAAATTCTTTATTCAACATAGGCCTTTACAGGCACTTATTGACGTCAAAACAAAGCAAAACAATCTAATTTAAAGAAATTATATTAACCTTGTATGTGCATACATCCTAAATATACTCAAGATGTCTGCAAATACAAGTAGGAATGAAAAAAAAAAAAAAGTTGATTCTACACCTGTTCGGAAATTGGGAGAGCCTTCTCGAGAAGAACAGGCAAGAAACTCGAAAGGTCTAAATTTTTTATCTCCTCTTTTAAATCGCCATTTACAATTTTGGTTTGTTACAGAGTCGTCAATTGGAAGTTGACCTCAAAGCAAAAGTTTGAGCTCAACTTCCATTACAAGAATAGATGTGTTAATTCACATTATATAAGCTATCTCTGAGAGAAGTGCGTGAACTTAGATTATAAATAAATTGCTCTCACTGAACGTTTCTTTGAAACAAAACGCAATACATTGTTAAATATTAGAATTGAGAGTTCAAACCCAAGCTTTTTTGTCCGTCATGTAATCAGACACTTTATAATATGCTTTTTTAATAAGTACATCTTTGATTGCAACTTTAAATTTGTTTAAGCTAAGTTCTTGTATACAACTTGGGATTTTATTGTAGAAACGTATACACAGGCCTCTAAAAGAATTATTAATTTTTTGGAGCCTGGTATTTGGTAAAGCTAACATATTCTTTTGTCTAGTAAATTAATATTAAAATCACCACAAACAATGGTTTGTTTTGTGGAACTACACACTTTTTTCAATACTTCATCCATAGTATCTTCAAAAAGGTCATATAATCCTGAAGGAGGCCTGTATATACTTAATACAATAATCTGGTCCAGCTCCACGCAGGCTATTTCTATTGTTCGCTCAATCGAAAGACTCACAATATCCTTACGATCCTTAAATTTCAGCTTTTTATCTAATATTATTAAAGAACCACCACGAATTGATTTTTCTCGACTGAACGAACTACCAACCAGATGATTGCTGAAATTAAACATGAACTGATAACTTTTAAGCCAGTGTTCAGTTACACAAAAGATGTCTACATTACTACAGTTCAAGAATAATTCCACTTCCAGATCCTTGCCTAACATTCCTTGAATGTTCTGGTGCACCAGGTTGATAAGATTTACTTTATTTTTGTTTTCAAATGGGTTTTGCAATACATTTACAAAGTTTTCAGTATCTTTTCTACCTAATGATAAGCAAGAGGATGTCTCTTTTGTCTCATTACTTAATTTAAAGATTTATTAAAAATATCATCAGTAACATTACTGACAGTCGTTTCACTACCACAGTATTGCTCAATAGGAGCAATTTCAGTACTTTGAGTGGGCTGCTCAATAAAAGCATTGTCAGAGAAAGAATTTATAGCCATGTTTTTGGCTAAAGTTTGTAAATAAAATCTTAGCGAAATAGCTAATTGTTTTTTATAGAATGTTGATAGATATAATCTATCTTCTGTCAAATAAGCTTTAATACATGTCAGTTTGTTGAAGTCAATAATATGGAATTTTTTCGAATAATTTGTCATTAAATCTAATGTCAAATTAAGTTTGTATCTAATATTATTTTCATGTTGTGACAAACGATTATGGTAGGGAAGGGTAAACATTATTATTTGATTAACATGTAAATTATTTAAATGAGAACAAAAATGTTTTAGTACTTTTTTGTTCAAATTACCCCTATTTCCCAAGATCATAACCAGTTTGTCATTAATATCAAACTTATAACTATTAATTTTATTTGCAATATCATGGAAACTTGAGCCAGGCATACAATAATTAATGACACTAAAATCCAACTGATTTGTCAATAACTGGCCCATACCTTTGCCTATGTCATCACAAAAAATAATACATTTAGGCTTAGACACAGACATCTTACAATGAAAACTAGATTGCTCATTGACTGGTGACTGACATACAATACTATGAGCGGAGGATGTATGACTGGGTGCATTGTTATTATTTGTGACATTGCATTCTGTTATTGAAATATTCTCACTTGCAGTCAAAAGTTGTTTGTCAAGAAGGGACTGATAGCGGTCCTCATTATGCTGACAGAGTGTGGCTAGTTCTCTGATAGATTGAATATGCATTTTAATATCATTTTGAGCCGTGTCATAATTTTCGGAGATAGTTGACAATTTGTGTTGTAAATTTCTAATAGTATTATTGAGTTCTTCAACGTCCCTATCATACAAACCCCTGCTCTCTTTCAATTTGCTATCATAAATGTCTAATGAATCTATTAGACATGCACGCTCTTTCCGTAATTTAATATTACTCCTAAATGAGTTATACTTTTTTAATTGGTATTGAGTCCTTTTTAGCATTTTCTTGATTTTAATATATTTTTTAAATTTTTTATTACTCATATGATTGTTCAATAAGGGCCTACCCTCTGTAGGCGAAAAGGATTCTGCTAAATTTTGTCCACCAGGTGACTGCATGAGTTCATCGAACAAGCTGTGTGTGTGAGCATTTTCTTGATTTTGTTTAAATTGTTCCAGTTCAGAAATTTGCCTATTCGCCTCACGCAAGTCCCGTTCAAGTTCTGTGATTCGATCCAATGCCTTCACATAAGTGTCATTACACTGCGTAAAACCGGTGATGGTGTGCTGCAGCTGGTGTCGCTCCTCAAGTACTTCCTTATATTTGACATCCAATTCGGAGAGCTCACTTTTAAGGAAGGTGTTTTTGTCTATGATCTTTTTGATTTCGATCTCACTTTCATCACGTTCCCTTAGAAGTTGATCGCAGGAATCCTTCAATGTCTTTATTTCAATGACAGCTTGCCTGAGTTTTGCCTCAGTATTTTGGGCAGCAGCTTTGCGGGTCAGCATTTTGTTAGCTCATCAATTGCCTAAAAAAGTTGAATTTTATTTTAATAGGAAGTATAAACTGGGTAATGAAACAAGACCTAGGAATTTAAAGGCAACTGATAAGAAAGGGATATTTTGAAAAAGAAAATAAAAGTAGAAAAATAAAGAAAATAAAATAACTTGTCAAGGAATAATATTATCAAACAAAAACAGAAAAGGTGATATACAAATAGCAAAGAGAACAAAAAAAAAAAAAAAAAAAAAAAAAAAAAAAAGAAAGTAAAGAAACAGTTTATACTGTAAAAACGTCTCCTATATATTTATATTTACAGTAAAATTTAAGATAAAAATGCAAATAAGTTCTTAATATGTCACAAGCTACTGCGCCATACAACTGCGAAGTAAATAGAGAAATGTATTTCTTATTCTAAATAATCTTAAAGAAACATATGGATGAATGACCAGTCCCCGTTGGCAGCACCTGTTCACAGGTTGACGCATGAATCAGCCATCGCTTCGCTCAACCATATTTTAGGGAACGTAACGACCCGACGCACAACGCCACCACCACGCAGACCTTCCAGTGAGCATTACATCCCAATGTTCCACAATGTAACACTATGTTTAAAATATTTTATATCAATTGCAGGACACAGCCACCGTGAAAAATCAAGAAACAGTCTATGTTAAGATATAGTATGGGTTATCATTGTGATTTAGGGAAGTTAATTTAAGTCAGGGAAACTCAACAATAATACTTCTTATAGGCAAAAAACATTAATTACCTAACTATAATAGGTTAATAAGTCAATGTCAATAATAGGTTAAATAATATACTTAGAAATAAGCTGCAGCCTCTATTTAGGTAGTAAGATCTGAATGTAATATCTACATAAATTAGCATTCAGGCCTGCAATTGCTTAAATTGCTTTAGTTATTGTGTAACACAGATGTGTTTAAAAAAAAAAAAACCAAAAAACCTTGAATTATAGGTGGACTAAACTAACAAATAAAGTTGGTTATGGGGTAGGGTACTAGGGCAATGTCACTATATGTCTGAATTTAAGGTGAACTTTACTTTCACTGTATGTAAAGTGAAACAATCAATGTGTAAAACTGGATAAATCCTAATAGTTTTTTAATAATATGTGTGCTATGTTGCAGAGTAACATAAGTGCCTATGTTCTAAGATTTGCCTAATCATAGAATGAATGGGTAATGATAAATACAATACTCCCCCGGTTTATGTATAAGTAGGTAATCCGTCAATCACCAAAACTGCCGTCACTAGCTTAAAGAATTTCTTGCTAGCGAACCACGGGTACTTTCCACAATTTCAGTTTTTCCATATATGTACTTATTTCCTCTTGATAATCAAATGGCTTGGAAGTCTTGGATCTAAAGTTTTTGCCAAAACGTAATCTTCGAAAATCTTCGTTGGCTCGTTCAAATCCGTGACAGTTGGTGTTAACGTCGTCTTAAATTTGTCGTGACAAACATAAAATAGCACCGCGAATCGCTTCACAAACAATACAACTGCATTTCAACACAATACTAATTTTAAAAATGCATTAATTTACAGGAATTTTTTGAAAATATAAAAATAACTTAAAATTAAATACGAAGCTAACACAATGACGTCTAGTCACGACCGGGGCTGCGGTCCGAGTCAAGCTCTGAGCTGCGGTCAGAGCTCTTCTTCCTTGCAGACCCTACGAGTTTTACAAACTTGTATGACCCACCTGGGTAAGTATGATTCATGTGCCAAAATGGCTGGTTAAAGCACCTGTCATTAGACGAGTTTGGGATCTGCTCGACCTCAATGTGAATTTGAGTCAGTAATCCATGCCCATAAAGAGCTTGGTGTGTCATTACTTTATGGTTGGCCCATTCTTCTTGGTGCCTCCTATGTTATGTAGTTATATTGTGTAAGCCTTTTGCAAATATAGTAGATTAGTAGCTAAGGGCTGTAAGGCATCAATTGCAGCCCGAGATAATTAGGCGCACGAGCGCAGCGAGGGCGCCTATATTTCGAGGGTGCAATTGGTGCTTACACCCGAGCTAACTACTCTGCTTTACATCTCGATTGTGAGATAAGTAGGTCCTTATTACCCCCAAATGGGACTTGTAGGTGACCAAGAAGCGCTCTAGGGTAATAATGTAGCTTGGAAAGCCCTAGGGCGGTAAGTAATAAAAAAAACACTTCACTATTTCAAAAAGTTCGCGTACATCTAACCATCATACTGGCAATAAATTACTTACAGCCTCAGGGCTTTTCTAGCTACATTATTACCCTAGAGCGCTAATTGGTCACCTACAAGCCCCATTTGGGGGTAATAAGGACCTACTTACCGAACATGAGAGATGTAAAATTATACATATAATTATAAAATTCGTGCTCACCAGAAATCTCCGAAGAACCGACTGCACACGAGCCGCAACAGCGGACGCACGTTCAGCTTGGCTTCTTGTTTGGTCAGTTTAATGCCGAGCTCCGACAGCACTGCGGGCAGCGTATCATCCACGTCACCCACCACCTACCACCAAGGACTTTACACTTAAAAATCCAGTAATCTTTTGCTGTCGAGACATTTGTGAAACAAGCAATAATGGGTTTACTTGTTACAAAATATGTGAATAAAGGTTAAAGACTAAAGCTATATAGTTTTTAGCTTTGTAGCAAGAAACAATCAGTCCATCTATTACATATATTTTTGATTTTGTCCATATAAAAACTACTTAGAGATTTTTGGTCCTTCGAGCCGGATATGAGCCAGCGACCTATGGGTCTACAGTTCATTAAAGGAGATAAAGGCTCGCCTAGTCATAACTCAGTACAAAATGTATTGAAAAAGCTTTTAATTACCTACATTTTTTTTTATCCTACCCATTGATTTACTACCAAACGTAGATAACGCATGAACGATCGAAAAGTAGGCCGGTGAAGAACTGCTCAATCGCGACTCGTGCAGTTCCTTTCCATAGTGAGTGATTAGCTGTCGGCACGTAAACATGCTGAAGTGCGCATTCAAAAATTGTGGTAACAATAGCCAGAAACGGCAGAAAAAAGACGGGATTTCATATTTTGCGTGAGTAAACTCATTACACATCTTATCATGTATTCAAATATTCGATTTATACGTAAAAACCATTAAAAAACAATTATTTTAATCATAAATATGTCGCTTCGCGTCAGTGTCAGTACATCACAATCGTCTCGCTCGCACGGGCATCGTATTACGATGTGCTATCTCATTCATGCGTTGGAGCGACAACGCGATAAGCAATTTCAAGCATTATGTTTGAGAGTATAAAGTTGATATTTTCTTGTAGCAATTACTAAAACGTCGTTTGCTCTGTGGCTAGGTATGAAATGATGTAACTTCCCACGGTTGTACTTAAAATAGTTGTCGTAATAATGCAGAATAATGTTGAATATACGGTACTTTCTTTATGGTAATTTTCATTCGGGCGTGCATATTCAAGTATATATCAGCGAGTACAAATGTATAGTCGATTAGGTGACAGATTTCAAGCACGTTTTTGTATGAAGCGCTCTATCTACGTTTGGTAGTATATCAATGATCCTAAATGATAGACATAAAAATGTTTGTCACCATCCCTCTCACTAACATATTATTATTGCGCAAGAGTCGCACCAACACACCTGCGCAAATATCTTGTAGAGCGGCTCCAATATGAACTCTACGAAGCTCCGCTGCGCAGACGCATGCGGCTGCTTCTTGGAGAAGCGGCGCGTCTTGGCGTTGAAGTACACGTCACCCCACAGCCAGGCCGCCATGTCGGGCGCGCGGACGCCGCCGCCCGCCGCGTACATCGCCGCGAACGACTCCAGCGTGAAGCACACGTCGTACAGCGACGACGCGAAGCAGACGTTGCCTGCAACACGTTACCTTCATTATATTCAGATCACACCCCTGGCAGTTAGCAGGGCGGTAAGCTAGGAAGAGGGCAGGGTGTGGATCATGATAAGTGTTACTATCTATCTCTGGTTTAACGAAATGCAAAAACTTATTCACAGATTGATTTCGTTACTACGGTGAGGGTAGGTCATCAATGGATGATAATAGGCCAGTTAACCCTTTTTTAAAGTAGGGCTTAAAATGTTCATAATTGTTGTATTAGACCATAGCACATGAATATTATTTTTTTCGATGGCTAAAAAGTGCAAAAAATCTATTTTAAATTAAGATTTTCAATTTTGGACCGAAAACACGGTCAGCCATGACAGTCTGTTGATTATCTGTGGCATACATCAAATGACGTCAGTCTTATAGTAAACAAAGCACCGAGGCGAAATAGCCTCACAAAAACAATGCTTTCTATTAAATATCACAAAATATAGTAAATCTGTATATGGAACGGGGCAATAGAACAGGAATATAGAATTACCTCTTCAAAGACTCCAGGAAAGCTGTGGATTAGACGTACCCAGTGATATAGACATGCGAAATATTTGGTTAATACTCGCTTAAAGAAATCCTGTAACTATCTACTGAAACTCAAATGTATTTTTGCGAAAATCACATTAATGTAAATACTATAAATGAATAACTCAATATGTGTAGGTACTTCAGTTTCAACTTAAACAAAATAGAAGTTTTTAGGTTGTATGATGTAACTGAAAGATAAAAATTTAATTAATGATTTTAATCATTAATTAAATTTTTATCTTTCAGTTAGAATGAAAACTGACTGCAGCCGACCAACCAAATTTTAACGCCAGACGTAGAGAAAACTTCACCATTCACACATTTTTGAGTTAATCTAAGTTATACACTGACACTAGATGATGTTTCAAAGAAAAGAATATGTAGGTACTTTTGTCCAATTGAATATTAGTGATGTAATGATGTAATTGAATATGAATTAAAAAGTATGTAATACAAACTATCCCAGTTTCATAATAATGAATATATTTATCTAAACAACTTTTACTTGAATTTACTGAGTACCTAATTAAAATTTGTTGCTTTCAGTGGTTACTTAATGAAAACTATAGTGTACTACCCTGTTCTCCTTTTGGCAACGAGATTGCTAAGGCAGTAAAAGTTGTGCAACATAATACAAAGCAGTGCATGCTCAGCCACAACATCAAAATGTGGCCCGTGAACTAGAACAACATTATGTCAACAAAATAACTCAAGTATTCATATACCAAAGCACCATAGAAGTAAATAGGTCCAGTATGGTAAAACTGAAAGATGTTATATCTTCACTGATTAAACCTGCTGCCCACCACCAATCAACTGCAACATCTCCCAATAAATTGTCTGAAGTAAAGTGTTGCAAACCACCTATATCTGGCCAGACATTATAAAAAAATATTATTTCCAAGTGAGGAAAATTATGATAATGACATTTCATATACTTTTACTAGTTGGATCATTACTTAAGTCTTCTCCATCAAGCTATCAAGTCGGACAACTGAAGACATATAAAAAGGAAAAATCACAATAACCAAAAATTAAATCTGGACAGTACCTTTATGTATGATAAGGCACAAACCAAGAATATACATAGGGATACCTAAAGAACTTTATTTAATAGTTGATATATTATTTCTAAAGAAATAAAGCTCTTGAGGAAACTTATGAAGAAAAGAAGGAAGAAAGTTAGTGAACTTTCACCTTTTATTAGACCTTTTAACCAAAAGCACAATAAAAGAAATTACTTCTAGTGTTTCACCATAGGTATAAAAGGGTAATCATAGATTGCTAAGAAATGAAATTCAAAAACCCAATAAAGTCATTTAACAAGCACTTACTTGGCCCGAGTATAAAAAAGCAAATACTATTGAATATTTATTTGTGTGACTACCTGATGGTTTAGTCAGCTTAATATATACAGGATATGAAAGCAGTATTAGTGATATTAACTTACTAGAAGAAAGTAAATTTCAGAACAGCTTACGCAAGAATATACAAGTTATCCATTTTAAAGCTGTATACAAATATATTAAATGTGATTGCTGTGTTGTCAGCCTATGCTCTTCCTAATTTACAAGACCCTTCTTATTAAATAAATAATATATATATATATATAATAATATATTCTTTACTTTATACATAACTAACA
Organism: Schoenobius gigantellus; assembly: GCA_963935595.1. NCBI lineage: Eukaryota > Metazoa > Arthropoda > Insecta > Lepidoptera > Crambidae > Schoenobius > Schoenobius gigantellus. The sequence continues at coordinate 43,066,815 of OZ012544.1, read as the reverse complement.
TCTAAAGATGACATAACCAAATTTTTGTACTACTTACATTAGACATTATGTTCTTCACTAAAAAAAATGTTGCATGTTTATTTGACAAAAAAAAATAATGACTTGTAAAGGTTTAAGTTGAATCAAAATTTTTTAATTTGAAATACATGTGTTTTATTTTTCCATTACACCTTAAAAGATTTATAATATTTTATAGGTTTGTTGTTCATATTTATCATTGTTACTCAAATATATATGTTCCAAAAGTATGTACAAATAGGTTTGAATAGAGTTAAATCAAATTTATTAATTTATCATATATTGCCTTAGGGTCGCAGGTAATAAAAGTCAAAATAATTGTAAAGTGATTTATTATGAAGTAATACTTTCATAGGAAAAATGTAGTATAGTTTCCAAAATGGCACTATTTGATCAATAAGTTTTTAGACATACAGATTGTTAGAACAAATACCTATTATAGCTAATATTGTCACCTTTTGAGTGTTTTCAAAATTACTGCTAGCAACACAAAAGTATATAAGTTTTGCTTTAGCACAAAACATCTGCATCTATACTTGAGTTAAGCATACTGTTCACAGTTTTCCGTCTTTGATAATTAGCATTTTCTTTAGTAAAAGAGCAAACTGACTATTACAGGATAATCAGAAATGAAGAGGTCACATTTTGCAAATGTCAACCCAAATCTTCATCCTTCAACTTTTATCCACATTTTATTATAGGTGTCTGCAAGAAATCCTACCAAAAATCTTCCCAACGAAAGAACCATCATGTGTTATGCACTGGCTGACTTCATAGCACATAGAAGCTGTTATTCTTCATAACCAAGCTCGAACTAAAGACCACTTCTGTATTGATGATTCCTGGTTTAGTTTTCTATGCACTTTAAGGTTCGGTCAGATAGTGGGCGGGGCGGGACGGCGACGGGGCGTCGGCGCGATATAAGCAGTTGTAATGTATGAGTTATTATGAAAGACGTCACACAGCGCCGTCCCGCCCGGCGTGTCACGTCCCGCCGACGCCCCGCCCGGCGTGAATACAACAGGCGGGCGTGAGCGCGGCGTCGGCGTGGCGGCGGCGGCGTATTACGCATTGTGTTCTATGAGTTTTCGCTTTCGTGTTCACACTGACGGCGGGGCGTCGGCGTCGACGTCCCGCCGGCTATGTGACGTCCACGCCACGTCGCCGCTCCGCCGACGCCCCGTCGCCGTCCCACCACGCCCGATTTCTGACTGAACCTTTATTCTTTCTTCATTGAAGAGATCATTAATTTTTTAAGAAATATGTCACAATCTGTGACTGTGAATGTATATATATTTTTCCTCCCAGTAATTTTCTTCATGCTTGGCTTGACAAATGAACAACTGCCCATCTTTCTCTTTTTATGTTCATTTACAAATTCTTGCAGTACTACACTGGTATTTGACACATGATCCTGATGTTTTCTTTTGAACATTTCTCTTGAAGTAAATACTTTTAGTGTTTATTTCACTTTTGAGAGATGGGATTCTATTCAATAGCATTCAACTGCTGTAGAAAATAGCCTCCTCACAATGATGATGCAACCACACCTGAAATGCATGTTTGCAACTCTCTTCTGCAGCGTGACAATCTTGACAAGTACACTTCTAATCTGTTCTTCATTATAACAGTATTGAAACTGTACTTATATTGTTTAGAGCGATCGTTTGGTAGTAAATCAATGAGAGCGATAGACAAAGGATCACCTGACCATCAATCTGTCGATTTTCGGAAGATTTGTACTATCTGCTCACACAAATCCAACATTAATGGTTGATTTTGCTATTAATACAAATAATTTACGATATTTACACATATAATAACGGAGATTTGGACGATTTTTTGCCAGTTTTAGGAAAGAATAGAGCAAATTGACGAGTTGTTGAATCAAATTTGACATTTCTTTGTTTACTATATGAGTGACGTCACGGCCCTGACCACAGGATATCAAAGCGTTTACGGCGTGAGATAAAAAAAGATTATTTCTAGCATTTTCAAATTAAAATTTTACAGTAATCATTCATTGTTATTTATTAAAATCGGTATATTGCTGAACCTTATACCAAATACTATTAGAAATAAACAATATTTTAATCAATTTTGATATGAGTCAACTACCCTATTGGAAACAGAGGTAAGTCATGTATTACTACATCCCTGGAAGGAATGACAGTACGAAATATACGCTTTATGTATGGTAAATTCGCCACTGCACAGAAAACTACTACATGGGATTTAAATTTGTATACACTGTGAACATTCTTCTTGTCCATTCTAAATATATCTGCAGATCCTTTCTTATTTATGTCACGAACAAATGGAACTCAAACTTTCTTGGTGTTCCCAGACCATTATAAATCAAATCAAATCAAATCAAATCACTTTATTTGCCTTAAATAGGGTACATTGTGGTGGTCTAATATATTTTATGTCCTTTACCTATTTAACTATTTATAAATAGCATGCAAATTATATTGTCTATTTTAATATTATTAAAATTAATTTATCTATTTAATTTATCTTTATACATTTCATTATCAATTCTTGAATTAATTTTAGTTACCATGTTTTGTTTAATATTTATGTATTTCCTAAGGTATTTCATTTAAGTGTAAGTAAATTTTTTTATGTAAGTAATTAAATACGTTATTATATACTCTTAAGATATTTTCATTTTAATACTTAATAATATTCTATGTCATCAATAATTACAAATTCTGTCAATATCACAAAGTAGTCATTAATTTAAAATTTCAATTAATTTATACATTATTATATAATCTTAAGATATTTTCATTTCAATAATAATATTCTATGTCATCAATAATTACAATTTCTGTCAATATTACAAAGTAGTCTATAATTAAAAATTTCAATTAATTTATAAAATAATATTATATTTTGATAATAATTATTACAGTAAAATTATATGTCAGTAGCAATTATAATTTTATGTCAATATCATCAAAGTAGTCACTTACATTATAATAACATTTATCAACCAATAGCTCAAATAGCACCCGTTTGAATTTGTTTATATTGTATTGTTTAAATGTTTCAGGAAGCTTATTAAACACTCTTGGCGCCATATTGATTACGCTTTTACGCATAAGTGCAGTTTTACATATATTAGTGCATATTTTGGAGTTTCTTGGACGAAGGTTTGGTACAGGCTTTTCTTTTTCAAAGAGATCTGGATTAGACTTCACAAATAGGCATGATTCGTAAATGTATAACGATGGCAACGTTAACAATTTTAGGTTTTTAAAATATGGCTGACAGCTTTCGGTAGGTTTTAGACCACATATAGCTCTAACACAACGTTTTTGAGCTCTTAATAGTATATCCCGATAACTAGAAATGCCCCAAAATATGACCCCGTAGCATAAAGTTGAGGCAACGAAACCATGATATGCAGCTAAAACTGTACTTCGATCAGCTATTTTGGCTAACTTATATAGCGCAAAGGAGAATTTGTACAGTTTCTTACAAACTTCTATAGAATGTGTCTCCCACGACATGTTGCTATCTATAAAAATACCTAAAAATTTTTTAGTTTTTTCTTCGAGTATTTTATTGCCATCATAATTAATTTTAATTTCTGGTCTCGTTATTCTCTGGGCAAAAGGCATAACGCTAGTTTTTACTAAATTGATTTTTAGATTATTCAGTTCTAGCCAGCTAATAATATTTTTAAGAGTACGATTAATGTCTTTTTCATAATTTGCATTATTATCGTCATTTGATTGAATGAAAACAGTGCTGTCATCAGCAAAAAGAATCATGGGGTGCTTAGTTGCTTTAATTATATCATTAATATAGATAATAAACAACAAAGGCCCGAGTACGCTTCCTTGTGGCACTCCGAATTTGATGTGCCTGCAGTCAGATATGTATTTTTTTTCTTTTCCACTAGTCCTGCAGATTTGAGTGATTTGATTTTATAATGGGCATTTTCTAGGTAAGGGACTTGCATCATAGACCTATTGCTTACCATCAGGTGATTCCGCTTCAAGCACAAACCTAGATAACATTTAAAAAACTTTTCTTGCATTTTAAATCAAATCATGCAACATACCTAACAACGGAGAAAATACTAAAGCAGGCTCATCGGGATTATCTTGTGGCTGGTTTGTCTCGAGCATAGAATTAAGCTCATCTATGATGTGTCTGAGTTTGTAGTATGCGTCAGCAGGAGGAAGTTTCAGTTCCAGGATCAGTCTGTCGATTTTGTTGATGCAAAGTGTCAGAGGCACACGCTCCTGCACAGCGTGGCGCAGCAACCTTTCCGTGTTCAACATGATGCCCTCTGCTGCGTCCACAAATAGAACTGCTCCTGTAGAATGGTGGCATGATTGTTGATATGAGTTGATGCAGATCACTCAATACTATGCTTAGGAATGTTACTATGCTTATGAATTTTTATATGGAAACGATTATTGGATTAAAAAGATGAAATTTAACTTTAATGCCAAAAAATAATTATTCTAGTAGAAATTACAAAAAATACATTTTAAAATGGTTGTTTAATGTTTTATTTACTTTTAAAGTTTTATGATCACAAAGTAAAAGCTGTGCATAGTAGACTCTTCACTGAAAAATAAAACTTATTTACCATCAGATATCCTCAATGCTGCTGTCACTTCATCACAGAAATTAACATGTCCAGGAGTGTCCATGATATTAAGCAAGTGTGATTTGCCTTTAATGTTTTTCAGCAAGAGAGTGACTGGCATTGATTTGATAGATACTCCACGCTCTTGCTCAACAAATAAAGTGTCAGTGTATCGCATTGGAATTGTAGTCTCATTATTTATGGTACCGGGATGAGTTTGTCTCATTAAACAGTCTACAAATGATGTTTTACCTGGAAAAATATAATGTTATTATGAAAGCAAATGGTTAAAATTAAATGTTGGTTGTGTTATATGAAAACATATGGAAATATAAAATGGAAATATTAGAGATCGTTGGTTAAGTAAATCTACTATATGAGAGCAGCACTATACAAAAAAGCAATATAATCTAAGCTTTTGAAATATTATCTATGCAAATATCAAAAAAAATTTTAGGTTTCAAAATTGTTGCCATTTATGTCATTTCTTTAAAGAGATAACTGAAAGATACTATATGTCCAATGAAATTAATGTGACAATGATAAGAATCTCACCATTGTGCAAGTGACCCATTAATGTGACATTTCTGATCAAGTTGGTGTTATCCAGCATGTCGGCAAGATACTCCATGTCATAGTTGGTCTGTGAAAGCTGTTGTTCTTGGACCTGAAACTTTTTGTGCTTGACGGGCTCCACTAGGGGCTTGTCCAGGGCCTGGGTGTCTTCCTCTTGAACTACAGTTTCAACATCAGGCCCATACACTTCAACTGCTTGTGGATAGTATCTATAAATGTGTTCAACATTATTTCAGTGCAATGAAACATTCATTCAGTCGGTCGGTCATACATTAAATTACAAATTCATTAAAGCTAGTTTAACTTTATTTTTTTACATATCATGATTTTCTCTACATTGTCAATTTCTGAAAGTGGTTTACGTTATATGAGCATAATCTGAAAAATTCCTCAATTTTTAATTGATACTTTTACTAATCCTCATTTAAAATGTTTAAAGTTTAAAGATTGACAAATATTCAGTAAAACAATAAATATTAATAACTTGTGGTAATAATTTATCGACCAGAACGGGTACCGGTATTTTAAGGTTAGAGCTTACAAATTATAACTACCGTTTATCTTCATGTAGCACGACGGACATCGGCGCCGTCTCAGGCTCTACATCGGCATCTTCATCCTCTTCCATGGCATCCTCATCGGCATCTCTGTTTTCTTGCCCGTAAACACTCTGATCATCGTCCGAATCTGATTCTAAGTCTGGTCCTATGTAATTCCCAAACTCATCATAGAGATCTCCATCCATGTTGCAGTGGTTTATAAAGAGACGCTTAAGATAATCGTTAAGCTATTGTACATACAATTTAATATTTATTTCTTATCAGTAAACAACTCGTCGCGAAGAACTACTTGGCCACTTTTTGACAACACAAAAATAAAAATAACCTACTTTTTCATTTATAGTAATCTGTGCTTTTGGCCCCGTTCCGTTTCGAGACTACACTACTCAGCTCACAGTACGTACTCAGACTACTCACGCCCCGGACCGAATCAATAGACGCGATAATGATGCCAATGGCATACTATCGTCTCGGAACGATCGTGAGCGTGCTTATGTCAATAATATCAAAACAAACATAACCTCAAAAAGAATTTAACTCGTAATTTCAATTGTTTTCTGTGATATTCAAGCTTTAGCAGTTTTTAATTGCCTTGTACCTATCTTTTACCATTTTCTGCTCTTTTAGCGTCTTCAGGAGACAGTTTGAGGTAAACTACTTTGTTTTCTTCTTCAACAAAAACTGGTAATTCTAGGTTGCGGTCCGCATGACGATGATATCGATTATATCGCGATAACAGCCGTTCCGCATGAACGTTAGCGCGTTCACGACATCTGTCATGACGTCATAGATGAGGTCATTGAAGCCGCCATTTTGCGCTAACATCGACCATGCCCCAGAGCGTTATCGTTGTGAGCAAACTGTCAAAAGTGTCAAATTAAGCCGCCAATGCATAAGTATTTTGAACTTTTGAGACAATAAATTATTTTATAAAAAGTTAAGAAAAATGGATTTGGTTGGATGGTTGGTTTGGAGCTTTCTCTTACTCCACAACAACAAAACAGAGATTGCAACGGTAAGCATTATGTGTTGTTGTGTGTAAACAGAGTTCGTTAGATAATTTGTAATGGTCCATGGTCCATAAGAGTACCTAGATCTAGAAAAAAAAAATGTTTGAATAATAAAACCGATACACAACATTCACTAAAAACAGAGTATCTACTGAGAAAGTAGAGTACTAATATTCTACTACTTAAAACAATTTATTACTGATGTAATAAATTCACAGAGTACTTTTTTGGAAAACTGAAATTTGAGGTTAGGTAGCAGTTTAGTTAGCGCGCTAAAAGTCGGTCCGCATGATAATCTGTCACAAACTGTCATTTATCGATTTAAGCGCGCTAACGAATGCGGACCGGGCGTGAGCGTTGTGAACGCTATAATCAAAATTATTCTCATGCGGACCACACCGTTAATGTCGTCATTTTTTTCTTATATTTAATTCAATTTTTAGGATATTTGGCTTATTTTTGCCTTCAATTCAATTAAAGAGTAATTTTCAACCATCGAATTAACGAACCAAAAATGTCAACTCTACAATGACATTTGACTCACGGTGCTGACGAATTCGGCCTGAGCACTGTAAACGTTGTTTGTGACGCGATCAATGACGTCATCACATCCAACGTGAACGCTGTTGTCACGAAACGGGCCGCCTGTTAGCGCGCTCACAGTGCTGATGGTCTCTATAATCGCGAATCGGAACACAGCCTTTATGTCGTGGCGTCATTGATTTACTACCAAACTCAGAACAATCACTACGTAAATGATTCGCTTAAGTGTGTGTAGCTAAAGAACGCAGCTATACATCGCAACAAACGCCGATCACGACACAGCGTCGTGTTTTAATGTAAAATCTATGAAATCGGATCACGGCCTCTTGTCGTGATCGGCGCAACTGAGAATAAAGAGCATCACGACCACATGTCGTGATCCGCTGTCAAAGTGTTAACTCATCGAAAGCAACCGCCGAAATGAACAACGATCTCAGAACAATCACTACAGCACGTACCAAACGTGAGCTACCAAACGTAGATAGAGCGCTTCATACAAAAACGCGCTTGAAACCTGTCACCTAATCGACTATACATTTGTACTCGCTGATATATACTTGAATATGTACGCCCGAATGAAAATTACCATAAAGAAACTACCGTATTTATCGAATTCAACCTTATTCTGCATTATTACGGCATCTATTTTAAGTACAATCGTGAGAAGTTACATCATTTCATACTTAGCCACAGATCAAACGACGTTTTGTAATTGCTACAAGAAAATATCAACTTTATGCTCTCAAACATAATGCTTGAAATTGCTTATCGCGTTGTCGGTCCAACGCATGAATGAGATAACACATCGTGATACGACGCCCGTGCAAGCGAGACGATTGTGATGTACTGACTCTGACGCGAAGCGACATGTTTGATTGGTTTTTACGTATAAATCGAATATTTGAATACATGATAAGATGTGTAATGAGTTTACTCACGCAAAATATGAAATCCCGTCTTTTTTCGTCAATGACTAATTCCAAGACTCTAAATATTACTTTTTATGTGAAATCATTTATCATCGGCCATGTTTTTCGATGGACTCGAGGAACTTGTCGAGACCGCTCGGACGACACGTTACAAAATACCAAACGTATTCGATTATATCGGTTTCAGTCATAACGTCTTAACACTTTGACAGCCGAATAAAATATTACGCGCATTCACTGGTGCGCCGGCCTTTTTCGTCATTATTGTAAATTCTATAGAATAAGAACTTTTATAGTTATGCATTTGATTCTTTTTGTATATGTTAAAGTAACTAATGTATTGTAATTGTAAAAAATAAAACAAAAAATAATTGTTGTATTCTATATTTAAAAAAATAAACAAAATACCCTTTTTGGGGGAAAAAGAAAAACTCTAACATAACCGAGAAGGATACACTGTATGGAATCATACAGTGTAATCCTTCTGGGTGTGGTATTTTTCGAAGCAGGGATAGTGGCAGAGTGGAATATTGCAATCAGCCCCCCTAGACAAGATGCCTTTCGATAATCGCAAACGCAATCGCTAAATGGATAATGTATGAGATTTGACAATTGCGCTCGAAAGCTAAACGAGGGCTTATGTCAAATCGCATACATTTTCCTTCTAGCGATTGCGTTTGCGATTATCGAAAGGCATCTTGTCTAGGGGGTCTGGGAAGTAAGAACCGGTCGGTGTAAGTTTGTATTTACGTCGTCGCCGCGCGGAATCCATTTCGCGCCAAAAAGTAGTACATGCTCACTCAAACAAATCTCACCGCGCACTGCGCGGGCGATATCCCTTTCCTTTGCCCCTGCTTCATGCTACGTAAATGATTCGCCTATGTGTGTGTAGCTAAAGAACGCAGCTATACATCGCAACAAACGCCGATCACGACACAGCGTCGTGTTTTAATGTAAAATCTATGAAATCGGATCACGGCCTCTTGTCGTGATCGGCGCAACTGAGAATAAAGAGCATCACGACCACATGTCGTGATCCGCTGTCAAAGTGTTAACTCATCGAAAGCAACCGCCGAAATGAACAACGATAGTGTGACCACGCAGCGCGAATGGTTAGCGCGCTAAAACCCTTTGATGTACCGCCCCGATAACGCACACGAAGCCCGAATATTTTCGACGATAGCCGAATATGACCGGTCACATCTGCATATATCGCGCGCATCATAGCACGAAACTTTGAGTCGATAGGCGCACGTGGAGCCAAAGTAAGGGCAAATATGACTATTTCTCACAGACGTATGTTTCTTTCTTTCATCCGAATAAAAATCTAAGCGGAATACTCGAAGTTGGCGGAATCCTTAAGGACAGCGCCACCACCCAAAGAATAGAATAGAAAATGAAATGTTTCTGAACGGACCGTAAACAATCATTAGTTGTGAATTTGTGAACGCAGATATTATGACCTTCATGTTGGCAGCAGCAGTTTCTTGTCAAATTCTTTTTCAATACAAAAATGGCCGAAGCTCAACAAAATTTATCAAAAATGGTTTCAGTGCAACTACGCAATAAAGCAAATGAATTTTTAAACTCTAGAAAATATGCTAATAATCTTGCAGATATCTTGGAAACGTTTGAGGTAACTGCTGAATGAAAATATACATCAAAATGAACCATACAAAACTGCGTCATAGGTTACATTTTTAACTTATCTTTTTCATGTATTTTAGGCAGAAATAGATAATTACTCTCCAGTGCTACTTACAATTGAAGTAATATTTACAGAATTACTCCGTAGAGGAGATTTAGTTCAGGAAATAGTACCTTTGAAGCCAGTAGGTATGTATAAACAAGCAGTTCACTTGATTTACTTTTACATGTTTATTGATTTTATTATTTAATTTCTTTTGGGCTGAAATTAATGCTTAGATTTTTATTATATTATCTCATCTTTTTGTTTTCATTTCTTTGTATTATTGTAATACAAAGTTGCGGTGCATTGGCGACATGTCACGTTTTTGCTTATATAAAAGACACAAGAGTGCATAGTCACAATTCATCAAAGATTGTGTAACTCATTATTACGATTAACATATCTTTCATTTTAAATAGTTACATAATTCTTCACAAATTGATGTTAGGGAATTTAATTAAATTCATCAGCAAACATAGCAGTCACTAACATTTTTGACTTCACAGCCCCAAGACATGTTCAAGGTCATATTTGGGACCTAGCACTATGTTAAGTTTTTTCCATTGTATAGGTAATATTGAAAGTTTTATTTATTAACACCTTATTGCACAACACTGTTCTTCTTCTTCTTTTAATAATGGCAATGTGTTATCTTTTGACAACAATTCTGCCAGCTCTGTGTGTCTTTGGCTGGGCAAGTAGGCCGTCTTGTGCGTATTAACCGAGAATGTGTTTGAATAAAGCCGTATGGGTAGGGAATTTAGACTGAAATCGCTTGTGTGATAATAAAATGGTTAGTATGATAAGTGGTATAACTGTAAATTAGTTATGAGCATTGGTCATCAAATATAACTAATTTATTCTGTAATATTGATTCAGATCAAAGTCCAGAAGCTGAATATAGCAGATGGCTTAGGGAATGTTACGAAGCAGCCCTTAACAGGTCTCTGGAATGCATCAAACATGGCTGCATGAACTCCAGGCTGCAGGCCCTAGTGACAGTTAGCAAGTTGCTCCAGGCTGAAGGAAAGCACCCATTGGAGGGCTCGAGTGGATTCTACTTCCCCTCTGTCCGACTTAAGGTATATTGGACTTCTTTTTTATGGTTCATTTCTGTCAAAACAAAAGCAAAGTATAAACAACCTGTTCTAACCAAAAATTTATGATCATTAAACTGAAATTACTAGTTATATGTTTGAAATTTAACTATATTGATATCTTATCTTAATACAGGGGTGGCTCAGCATGAGAGCCTTCGCACTTCGACCCATCGTGGATCTTTTGTGCTTCCCCGTGAACTATATTGATAAGTACTTAAACAATTAAATAATGAATAAATAGATAGATTTTTTAATGAAATTACTAGTTACCATTTGAAATCCTGGCCTTTTTATTTGAAATCTCTTGGCTGAAATTATGACATTCGAAATTACTTTAATAATGTTGATAACTTTTATGGAATATTCTTATGGGATCTGAAATCAAATCTTGGATATTTTATCAAAGACATGATGAGATGATACTATGATATATTTAAAAAATTTTTGGTTGAATGACATTTTTGACATTACATGTAAACACATTTTAATAATTAGTTTTAGATAACGCATTGATTATTTATTGGTTATTATGAAACACCGTGTATATTTAAAATTTATCAGACACAGTCATAGAAAAAATTTGAATCCTCCAACAATAAGTACATAAATAATTATACCATAAAATAGTTTTATATTTTGACTTTTGTCAAAAATGGTATATAATTACTGAATGGAAATTAAAACATATTTTATTTGTAATACAACAAATATTTTATTAATTAATTTATTCAAGATCTGCTGTTTACTAAGCAAACCCAATAAGATGAACCAATTACAGACTTTTTGAAATTTTATTATTAGGTACTTATGTTAAATTTATATTTTCTTTGCCATACTGTGATCGACTGCACTAATAACTTCATTCAGTCATTTTGCCACCACTGGAGAAGAAGTAATTGAGTCTAATGCATTTACTCGTTATTTATTTTTAATACTTTAATAAAATCCGAAGAGTTGCTATAGTATATAATTCAATACATTGTTGTATTTATTTGAACATTCATTAATTATAAGATTTAATTCTCCTTACAGAACATATTTTCTGTGCTACTAGACTCTGAACAATCCATGTCAGCACCAATAGCCAGGTTTCAAGAGTTTACAGAATACAGAGATGTTCAGCAGTACGGCTTGAAAGTCCTGTCTAGTCTTTCATATCGCAAGTATGTAGATTTAATATTATGCCAAAGCATTTCATCACAATAACTCAATAAATAAATTTCCTATATAACAAAACAATAATTTGAAAATGATAAATTTTCTGCAGGTCTCCTACATCCATATTTATTCAGAACTATCTAGAACTTTTTGAAAAGCTGCTGGTAACTGAAATACAGACAGATATAAAGAGCAAATTCAAAAATAACAATGGTGATGAGAAGGAGGAAAAAATCTTGTGCGGCTCAGAAGGTGAGCTAGAAATTTACATTTTAAAGTTAAGAGTGATTTCAATAAAGGAAAGCTATGTAATGTCTGTAATTTTTTTATTACATAACTGATGGACTCGATAAGCAAATTTGTAATATACACTACATATTACAAATTTGATAAAAAAAAACATTGCAGTAAGTTTATTTCATTATTAATAACAATATATGTTAGCCAGTTCCTCAGTTAGAAAGGAGTCCAGGTAAAGCTTGCTTCCAACTTTGTCCTTTCCACCGAGTTAGATGAAGGCCAAGAAGCCACCTAGTCATGGTCCTTTTGTCCTGCTGCAATCGTAGGTATATGATAAGATTATTCAGCATTGTTTGAATGTACTGTAATATGTGTGTTTTAGAGCAAATATCTTTCATCTTGTGTCTAAAAAAGACTTAGATTTCCAAATTTGTCTTGACATACTGCAAAATGTATATGTTACAATCAAAACTCATAATCATAACCGATCAAAATCTCTTTTGACTGGTGATATTATTCAAAAGTTGTTTTAACAAAACTACCCTAAACCAATCAATTGGATCTGATCAGTTACGAGTCTAGGCTAAAGTGCTTTCGACCGGTTACGAGTTTAGTGAAAACTGGCCATGACCGGTTTTGACTGTAACATATACACTAACTAAACATACAGTCATCAAAAAATCAAAAATCCATAATCCGTCGACAGAGAAAGCCCCCTTCCCGTACAATCCTGGCGTTTGCCGACGCTACGCCAACCGCTGCTGGAGCTGCGCGTGCCAGTGGCCGCTGTGCGCGGAGCCCAAGACTCATCGGCGAGCGCTGGTGCTGCTCGTGGAGCGGCTCATGCCGCTGCTGTCGCGGCCCCACCTCGCCACCGACATGCTCTGCGACAGCCTCGACGCCGGTAACTTGACCGTTCGTCGCATTATACACTAGGCGCGTTCCTGATAAGCACGGATTTGCGACATTTTTAACATGCAATGCGTTTCGTTAGCTTTTGTTGGTAAACCTCTTGCACTGGTTTCGTGTTTTCCGCGTGAACATTTTGCCACGAAAAGATAGCATCACATACCGAGGCTATTAGATTGGTCCTCTAATTGGTACCACACAAGACAGCTTTCAAATTTGACATTTCAATACTTTTTTCATGAATCGTAAAAGATTTGTAGAGGTTTTAAAAAATAATTACAAAATAGATTATATTGTTTTAGCCGATTCTCTTTTAATTATTTGTTATTTTAAGTTACTGGACTAAATTCCTACCATTTCATTTGAAACAAGTAGCTGGCTAAATATGTTAACATTTTTTTGGAGAAACGCAAAACACTGTTACCACCAGAGGTTAGCGCCAAAAATGGTGATGCTTATCTGGAACGCACCTATGGGCAATCCCCTACTTCCATATTAATCTATATATAAAAAAATAGACATGAAATTGATAGTTGTTTGGCTGGATAAACGGCCTACCTTTTAGCCGGAGCCCCGGATATCCAGATGAATATTGTCATTTGTGCAATGCAAGAAGCGAGTTTGCGTAAGTCGCGCCACGACACGAACAATCGGTGCCATGAACGCCTTTAACAATTATCACTTTCAATATACCTACACCCCTCTACCCCTACAATGCTCCATGCGAAAAGTTTCATGTGAAATTCACAACAATTCGTTGTTTTAATTATATATTTACATAATATTAACATTCTTTTGGTGAAACTAAAAACAACTTATGCAAAAGAAGGCTGCGGCTATACTAATTTCTTGCATATGAAAGACAGCTGTTGGTCCCTGGCGTTTTGTATATACGCATTTCTTCTGTAGAGGCGCCAATCTCGTTATATTATAACCTTGTATAATTCAAATTCTTTTTTATCTATAGAGGGCGGCCGGAAATATGTGTTTGTTTGTTTTTTAATATCGTTTTTTTTTTAATACCGATACGGGATAGTTACGAATATCTGTTTCATCTCTAATAAAAATTTCGCGTCACAATGTTTGTCCGCAATAAACTCGAAATTTATTAACCGATTTTGATGAAATTTGTGCTATTGTATGTTGTTTGATCCCGCCTCAAAGACAGGGTAGTTTTTATTTCTATTATTGACTTTAAATTATTATTGCGTTAAACTTCATTATGAAGAAACGTGGTTCGCGGCCACAGTTAGTATTATAAATGCGAAAGTCACTATGTCCGTCTGTTACGCTTTCACACCTGAAATGCTGCGCGATTTTAATGAAGTTTGCTATAAACATTTTTTCTTGACAGACGTCAGACGTGTGGTAGGCGCGTTCGAGATAAGCACGGACTTGCATCATTTTCATTCATTTTTATCACCAATAATGCATTCCATGCGTTTGCCACAAAAAATCAGCATCAAATACCAAGGCTATAAAATGGGTCCTCTAGTACCACTTTTAGACAGCTTTTTTGCCTTTGGGCCTATGTCGAATAAAGATTTTTGATTTTAGTAATGTGCCTATGTTATAAAATATTGTTTCATTTAATTAACAGGGGGTCCAATCAGCATGCTAGCGCTGCAGGGCGTCCTGGAGCTGGTGCGCCACCACAACATCAGCTACCCAGACATGTACGACCGCCTGTACGCCATGTTCGAGCCCGAGATGTTTGCCACTCGCTATAAGAAGCGTCTGCTGCACCTCGCTGACATATTCCTGAGTTCCACGTGAGTCTTCTAGTATATACGACGTGCTATTAAAATAAGCCAAAACGTCAGGCAACCCCACTTATTTTTATTGTTAAAGAATTATCTATACTAATATTATAAAGAGGCAAGATTTGTATGTTTGTATTGAATAGGCTCCGAAACTACTGAACCGATTTGAAAAATTCTTTCACTAGAATGCTAGTAATATAGGCAATATAGGCTATAGAATATTTTCCTACGGGAAAATATGGAATTCCCACAGGAAAAACGAAGAGAACGCGGGCGAAGCTGCGAGCGGAAAGCTAGTATAAAATATTTTGATAAATATTAGAGTATTATTGACAAAGATATTTCTATTTTTGCTTTTTTATTTTTCTTTTGATGCATATCTTGCAAATTTTTAAATTTATGGCCACATGCCTGCAAGTACGATATTGTCGCTTAGCCGTCGCGTCGACGAAAAAAGGTAAAGACGAAAGAGCTAAGTAAAATAAAAAAACGGCGTGGTTGAAATTGAGTGCAATCTGACCCAGGTTTTATTAGTGGAATTGAGTCTACTCTCTATTCTGAACAATCTAATTTCAAGATTTGCACAATTTCATTAAGGCGTAGTGCCGTATATTTAATAAAAGAAGGTGTTCTTGTGTTCATTCTCCATTCTGCTCCACTTCATGTGCAGATAAATTAGCACAGTTCTAAATTTTATAATCACTTTTCGCTTACATTTCCACTCAAGTCTTGTAGCATTTTAATTTAATTCCTAATCCTCGTCTCTCTCTCTCTTTATTATGATGGTCGAAAATCAGTGTTTTGTTCTTTTAGGGCAAAAATCCCCGTTGAGCCTTATCTTTTTTAGGCACTGCAGCACACGTGTGGATCCTACTCAATACCTTGTTTTCGGTCTGGTATCTTTACAAATGTTGATTTATATATTGTGTGCTATGCGGGGTTTTTGTGTCTAAATAAACGATCTATCTAACGCGAGCGTAACTGTAATAGGCTAGATGAATGAAAAAAAATTATTGCTTTAATAGAAGCTCATTCATATAATAAACAGAAAGAAAAAATCGGTTTTCGAATAACTATAAAAACAATCAAGATATAAAGTATTAAAGATTTTTCTCCATCTCTTTCTAGCAAAACGGCAATTTATATGGAGTTTATATGACCGCACTCAACAGTGACGTCACGGTTGATGTCGGATCTCTCTGTCTAATCGCTTCCAAATTGCAAACTTAAAATGCTTGTATCTAATGTATTTCTAAGCCGATTTTAATTCTAATTTCACACGATTGCATTTTTTTCTACGGTATTTTAATATTTAATGACAAGACGTGAAAATTAGAATTCAGTCATCATCCCAATTGTCCAAAGTGTACATCTCAACTGACCATTTTTATTCTTAGAGCATTTAGCCTATGGAGATGGTACGTAACAAATCGCAGTATACATTTTTCTGGCACATTTTTCGGGAGGCGAGGTAAACACGCATGGCACACTACGGAAATTTAGAATTCAATTACAGATACGCACACTATGAAAATATTATCTCACTATAAAGAAACACACACACATTGACAAATTAACGTGTATCTACGCAATCGCCCGCAAATCATGCCCGTGTACTGTGTTGAGCTACCGACGTACTATTTTATTTTTCTATCATGACGGCATAAATATTACTTCAAAATTGTACTTAAATAAAACACGAAACAACACCAAATGGCAGCGGCCGCGTGGCAACTAGTTTTATATAACGTGTGTGTGTGTTGTCATATGGCCAACGTACTTTGGCAGAGGGGTTCGCCCAGCCTTGCCATCTCCTTAGGGTAAATGCTCTGAGGTTTTATCTTATCCAAGATTCAGCGAATAGGTGTTATCGTTGGTTCTTTCTTTGTGTGTCGCGGCAGCCACTTGCCGGAGAGCCTGGTGGCGGCGTTTGCGAAGCGCGTGTCGCGGCTGGCGCTGGTGGCGAGCGCGGAGGACGCGGCGGCGCTGCTGCAGCTGCTGCACAACCTGCTGCTGCGGCACCCGCCGCTCAAGCGGATGATCTGCCACGACGACGCGCCTGCCATCAGTGAGTTTGGACACACGCACGCACACACGCACACACACAGAGAGAGAGAGAGAGACCACGCTAACGCGCGCGCGCACACACCGGAAGTGCGTTCAGAAGGTCTAGTACGAACATTTGTTGCGTCAAAGTATTCGTATCGTCAATCGTGAAAATAAATAAATAAATTGTGTCGTAGGGGCAGCTATCGTTAAATTGTATTCTATTCGTCATCATTAAATTCTTCGCCAGTCAATCTATGATCGGCGATGTCCTCAAAATTAATAGTTTCATGGAGGAAACTTGACGCGTCACACAAGTATGTACTATCGAGGTCTCTCGTGCCTTACCACTTTGTAGAAATATTCGTTTGAAAGCGGATCGCATCGGACACGCCCACACGACCCATACCTATCCCTGTTACGTAGCCAGTATTTTTACTACGATTTACTACGGCCAATCATAGACAGACATCTGGTTTCAATGAAATCCCTCTTGTTGTCAGTCAACTTTACGCTTTACTATTGGCGAATGAATGGAGCGGGGCGTGGTCTGACGCGATTGTCATCGTGCAGTGTGCAAGGGACTTTCGACGTAGGACTGGTAAGGTGCCAGTGTCCTCGATAGTACGTGCCCAGTTTCGTGTTGTGACGCGTCAAATGCGCATTGCTCATGTAGCCTTTGCCTTTCATATTTTATTAATTTATGACACGAAATGTAGAGAATAGAGACATCTGTCCCTTTGGATAAAAGCCACACGCTTATTTTTGCGCAGCCGTTCCGCAGAAAAAGTGTATGAAAATGACATTAGCCTGCGACAAGCTCGCGCTTTTTTCCGCAGCTAATGTTATCTCCATAAATTTTTTGTATGAAACAACTAGGGAATAATAAGCGTGTGGCTATTGTCTATGTGGTCTGTTCATTTAGAACTACTGTTTGGAAGGATCAGAATCAGAGGCGAACGATTCGTGGAAAAACATTGCGCACGTGTGGACTTGCCGCGCGCTACAACTGTATTTATTATATGATATCAGCAGGCGTAGCACCAGGACCCCAAGAATAATGTCTATCATTAAATATCACTTTCTCGACACCAAACAATAGCTATCTCATTCGCTACTGTCAAAAGTGGCATTTCGGTGTAGAGAAATAGGCCGAGAAAAAACTTTCGCGATCCTTGTGCTACGCGTGCAGAAAGCGACACATAGCTGTGAACGCTAGCCGTCACGTCAGAGAACATCACATCACAACAAGTCAGTCGAACAAATATAAGTCAAACTCAAACTCAAAAATCTTTATTCAATATAGACCTTTACAGGCACTTATTGACGTCAAAAAAACATAAAAATCTTCAACCAAGAATCTAATTAACTAAATTATTTAATCCTTGTATGTACACACACCCGAACCATTATTAAGATGTGTGCAAATACAAGTCAAATGAAAAAAAAATTGACTACACATAATGTGTGTCGCGGCGTGTGCGCAGTGCCTGATTTAATATTCTGCCCCCCTAGCACGTCCACCAAAACACGATATGATAAAGCGTTTTATCGCAGTGAACTGTCAAAATACAATAGGGTTTCGTCATATTTTGACAGTTTACCGCGATAAATCGCTTTATCATATCGTGTTTTGGTGGACGTGCTACGGGGGCTGGCCGCCCTAGGTTAACTGCGCCCCCCAGCCTGTCCTATTATATCATTTCAGTCACTAACAGATGTAACTAATTAATTTACAAATACAGAAGAGAGCTTACGTCATCTAACTTTGACTTTGAATCAAACTGTCAGTAATTAGGTAAACGAAAGATGAACCGAATCATTCCAACACTTATTTTTAAATCTTATTTATTTTGTCCTAAAAATATACAAGAAGAAAATTTTTTTTAAAGATTTTGTCCTCGTGACAATTGCTCTATTACTTTGAGAATTGAGAATATTATACAAAACTCCTTTATCCTTGCTTTCCCGTTGGCGAGAATTTTATTCTAGCCCACGTATTTTCCCAATGTTACCAAATATTATTGGGTGAGGCTTAGCTCAGCGTGGCTAGGGTTACCAGGGCTTAAAAAAGAAAAACAGTAAAAATCCTGATTTGTGTAAAAAAAGTCCGGTCTTTTGTTGAAATTAAAATTCCGTGGATAATAAGGCAAATAATGTTTATTAACTTTAATTATATTTTTGGATATTATATTTGTCCATGATGCAACTGTTTCCATCGGTCAGTTGTACTGCCTACGTGCGGCGAAAAGCGCTCGCACGCAGCTGTGTGGCATGAATAAAAAATCCGATCTTGAATAAAATCCGGGCAGAGTCCGGTCTGAACTCTTAAAATCCGGTGTAGACCGGATTTATCCGGTCAGATGGTAACCCTGAGCGCGGCGCCCGCCTTCCCTTTCAGTCCTTGCGCCCTAGGCTCTAGTCTAGCCTTGTTATTCGCCTGTGGGTAAGTCGGGCTGTGCGTGTGCGCAGTGTCGAGCGACCCGTACGTGATGGAGGAGACGTGCGCGGCTCGGGCGCGCGCGCTGGGCTCCTCGCTGTGGGAGGTGGCGGCGCTGCGGCGGCACGCGGCGCCCTCGGTGGCCGCGGCGGCCGCGCACGCGCTGCACGCCGCCCCGCACGCCGCGCACGCCGCGCACGCGCTGCACGCGCCCGACCAGGCGGTGAGTGCACACACAATAGGCCAGCTAGATGAGTGAAAAAAAAATCTCTTCAATAGAAGCTCATTCATATAATAAACAGCAAGAGAGTCGGTTTTCGAATAACTGTAAAAACAAAACCAAGTTATAAGGTATTATAGTACATTACGATATTAGTGCGTTAAGATGGTTATAACATGCGAGGCGGAATTTCAGCCCGAGCCGAAGGCGAGTGCGTAATTGAGCCGAGCATGTTATAACCAATACGCACGTATATCGTACGACGTTTTTTAACACATTTGCGAGGAAACAGAAAAAAAATACGCCAAAACTACATTTTCGGAAAATGACTTGGCATTTTTCATGTTTTTCCACTTCAAGAAATTTTCATACGTGGTTATGTATCTGTCCTTGGATATTGACGGCAGCAAGCTGTCGCATGCGGTTCGCGCTTTTGTTAGTATATCCGGTGGAGTTGAAGTAATATATTGCTCATCTTCATTATTGAAAGTTGTCATTTTTAGATATTCACAATACAAGTACAAAGAAAAGAAAATTTGAGAAAAATGGCGCGAGGATTATTTTCTGCCGTGGCTGCGTGAAAATGTTG
Source organism: Schoenobius gigantellus (assembly GCA_963935595.1). Taxonomy (NCBI): domain Eukaryota; kingdom Metazoa; phylum Arthropoda; class Insecta; order Lepidoptera; family Crambidae; genus Schoenobius; species Schoenobius gigantellus. Next base: position 43,046,409 of record OZ012544.1, on the reverse strand, counting down.
GCAAAGACGCTAGAGCATGCAGCCAAGTTTTTAAATTACCGAATAAACTGTTTTTTTTTTTTTTTTAAATAAACTCAATCTGTGAATGCACACTGTTGCTTTCCCGCCATTTTAACAGCGCGCTAGCGTTGCCTACTGACTGGCGCCGCGCGGCGATTAGTTCGAAATTTGAATAGCAACAGCGCGCTGCTCACTAGCTGGAGTCGTGAGGCGGCGATCAGTTCCATATTTGAAATGGCAAATAATACTGTTATGGAATTTGTATGGACTATAACTTAACTATTTGCTTTGGTAACAAACGCGTTTTTTATGACCCGCTTTACATATTTAAAACCGGTGGAATTACATCAGCTTTACGAGCAAGGGTGTTAAAAAAGATTTTTCTTCATCTCTTTCTAGCAAAACTGCAATTTACATGGAGTTTATATAGCCGTACTATACGATGACTTCACGGTTGATGTCGTATCTCTCTGTCTAATCGCTTCCAAATTGACAGCTTATAAAATGCTTGTATCTAATGTATTTCGGTATTTTAATATTACATGAAGAGACGTGAAAATTAGAATTCAGTCATCATCCCAATTTCACACCAAACTCACCTACTAAGCACAGAAGTTGCACTCCTTTGATCTGGAAAAAGCCGACATTTTATAATACATAACGATATAAATGCATTATGGTGGTCACGCCCCCGAAGGCGAGGGCGTAATAGAGTCGAGTGTGTCTAACCAATATACGCACGTATATTGTACGACGTTTTTCAACACACTTCTGGGGAAAAATCTATACCAATAAATAAAATTGAAGTGTCTGTTTGTAATGTCAAAAATGTGTCAAAATAACAAGTTTTTACTAAATGGGTATGAATGTATATCGGGTACCAATAACAAAAACACAATTTAATTTTTTTTTTGTCTTTCTGTCTGTTTGTTCCTGCTAATTTCCGGAACGGCTGGACCGATTTTGACGGGACTTTTAATAATAGATAGCTAATTATATAAGATATAACATAGGCTACTTTTTATTAACTTACTATTACTATTCCAACAACAACAAGTTACTATTCCACGCGGACGAAGTCGCGGGCACAGCTAGTACTTAATAAATTGAATTTCTGAGTTACAGAACACAAATCATTGTTAATTTGTAGACAAAACTAAATAATGGTGTAAAAATAATCGTCTGAAAAATCAATATAGTCTGTTGTTGTCTTTTATTTTACCTGTATCTTTTAAAAAATTACACTTATAACGTAAATAGTTTCGTTATAAATCTATAACCGCACTATTTACGTTATAATAACACACGCGTATTTTATGAACTGCTTTATGTATTTAAAAGCGGTGAAATTAAATACACTTTACGAGCAAATATGTTAAAAAATAACTAAACGTTTAGCATCCCAAGCTGAATTACACCTTAACGCCACGCGTTAGCGTATGTTATTGGTTTATTCTGAAGCTTCACGTCGTTGTGAGCTTGAGCGGCAGGATTGTTGCTAGTGGTAAATAATCAAGCGCGCGCGTTGCTATTACATCTGGCCCAAGACCGCCGTCCGTCTTAGTTTGCTTGTTTGCCAACTCAGTTGTATAAAAAAAAAAACAAAGATCGCTTCCACCTTATCGTCAGTTAGCATCACGTAAGACGAAGACCAAGAGCTTCCCAATTACCCTCGAGCAAGGGAGACTGATGAAAATTTCTCGTTTCAGCCGTTCGACTCTGAACTGAAGAAGCGGTTTAAGACCATCGAGATGAACTTCATCAGGCCGCAGGGCATGAGCGCGCCGTCCGGCGAGCGGCTGCTGCAGTTCTGGGAGCTGATGGCCTGAGCTGGCCACATCGAGGGGTCTAGCGAGAGTTTTGTTGGTTTTGACTTTGGTGAAGCGTACTGTCTCTTATCTATGCACATTAATTAGGACGCCATTACGATATATCATCATTTCAGTTGAGACTTGATTATGTTGATACTGGTCATAACTAACAAGATTCGTGCTAGTTATATGTATATAAATATTATACCAGTGTGTTTAAGCGTTAACGTTTACGTGAGATCACAACACACATCACATAAGTGATGTCGCTACGCCTAAACTTTATTAATAGGTTTTGAACTTGTGATGTTGCTGCATTTCATATTATATCTCGCACAGCTGCGGCCATGTAACAACGCAACATATTACAGATGATTCTCTACGAGTAACTTGTTGCGATATTAAGTATTATCTAATTTATTGTAATTGTTTTGTTGATAACTTGAATACGAAGGCGTCCCGATATACTTGATTTTGGGCGAATATTTTTGGGAATGATTAAGATATTCGGTGGGTTTATTTGTAACAAAAACCATCTTCTTCTTTCTTTCTCTATAATCTTAAATTGTTAGAAGTGTTAAACTGCACTTATTGCGTCAGTCGTAAAATGACGATTACTGTACTGTACACACGATTGCACTGCACACTATTGGTGTTAAGAGTTCACATTCTGTTGCACCTGAATATGTAATCATGTTGATTTAGTTGTTTTTTTGTTGTAACCTATTATTACATATATATAAATCGTGACGCTGTGTGCGGTGTCTTGGCGTGTGAAGTTGACTCTGGGCATAATTTTTTAGATAAGTTTAAATGGAAAAAATCACACTAAATATTAATGTTATCGCATAGTTGTATGATGTTGTAATTTTCTTTAATTTTATTTTTGTACGAACGTGTCTGTGATGATGAGAGAAAGAAATTGGGATCGCTCTCATCTAAATGTGTGTCTGTGGACGGATGAGCCTCTGTATGATGAGTAAAGTTATATATCCCTCTTTATGTAAACCAATATGGTGTTGATTAATTGTTGTATATCCATGTAGCTTCCCTTCTTCAACACTGTTGAACATTCATTTTTGTTATATTGTATACCTATATAATCTCCCGTTTGCTATAAGGACATGTTACATTGCATATAATTATTTTATACTAATGTGTAGGGATTAGGAGTTAAACTTCGAAATTTACTGTCACAGGGCCAAAACACAAAACTGCGAATCGACGCGAATTCGCAGCGCAGTTGATTCGCGATGCGATTTCGTGGGTTCTTTTGGCAATTCTTGAACGATCGTCAAACATACTGAACGTGTTCATGGCCTAAAAGACTTGAATCCAGGCCAGTAAAGCTACATTCCCGTGTACACCGCACAGACACACAGATTACATAGGACATTAATTTTACTCAAACATTAATTTCCTATGTAATGTATATCGTTTTTACTTTCACTCCAAAGTGACATGCTATATCGCTATTTCTGTTTTTCGTCTATGACGATACTAACGCACACATAAACATTTCCGTAGCCGTGGCAGACGCCATGTGGACGCCGTCTTACGCTCTGTCAAAATAAGAGAAAAATGGCGTCGTGACATTGTGTTATAATGTTTTCTTTTGCGACTATAAATAAAAATAACTGCTAATCGGACAAGAACAATAGTAAAGTGCTGTGCCCCGAAGTGTTCTATCGCATCATATAATAAAACTCCAGAAATAAGAATAAAATTAAATTAATATTGTTTGTGTGTGAGTAATGTTTACATGTGGTAACGTTGTCACGCTTTTTGAACGATACGTTTAGTCTGCTTCCCTTTATACGTCTGTGGTACACCGCGTCAGTTCGTCATCGAGCGATAGCGTAAGGGTTGTACAGGAAACAAATATGCGATCGTGTTTGTTTCAGGCTGGAGTGCCTATTCTGATAAGTCGCGGTTGAAATTTTGACTATTCTAAAAAGCTGACGTGATGCTGGCAAAATGTTTTTGTAACGTTGTTATTTAACTCGCTCTGAAACGTTGAACGCATTACAGCAATAACATCTTTTATCTCTTTCACATGAGTTTTTCATTTCCCTCTCTAGCAGATGACGTAATCGATTACGGCCCCAATATCAGCCTACCATGAGAGTTTGACAGTAATAACCGTCAGAGCGTTTTTCAACCACCAATTAAAAACTTGAGTCTTGAACGGGTTTAGGTCGAATAGTTGTACCTAGGTTATCTCCTAGGCTCTGAATGCGCCCCTACTGTCATTGAAAAGTCGACGTGTTTGATGTAGCTTAGGATTCGAAGTCGTTCTCAATTTTGTGTTTTGACTCACAATCAGGTCGAAGACGCGTATTGCCATATTTATTTTTAATACAATGTGAAAGCCTCGCAGTACCGGGTGCGGCTTGCATAGAATACTAGTGAATTACGAATTGTATGTGATAACGATAACTGATAAATTATCAATCGATAAAGAAAGTGTTAACTCTTTGAAGAAATTTGAAACGGATAGAAGTGCAATATACAATAGTGATAATAATAAGCCTTTGCACCGTTGGAATCTCGAATAAAATGGAGATGAAAACCGAGCCGTGCCCGCCGCATCATTGTGATTATTTGTAACAAAACAATTAGACTTAAGATAGGAGTAAGGCATTATTTTAATACCATTGATATAACGTTCTTATTATTGATACAATAAAATATTGATAATAAATCGTTCTTTTTTTATTATTCATGTGTTGTTACTTAATATCTTGTGTTATACATATAGGTGTATTAAACACCCACACTTTACCGCTTCACATAGCTTTTTATTGCCAGTTTCCGGGCACTGAATCCAGACTCCGAGCTGCTTCTGATAATTTCCCAAGCAGAAATCTCCATAATTTTGCCCGACCTGGGGATCGAACCCGTAGCTTTGGATTCATAGTCAGTCAGACACTTGTCACGAACTTCAACCAACAAGGCAATCTTGTGATTATTATGTGATAAAATTACATTAAAATTGTATGTTTTTACGGGTTATTCAAATACTGTCTCATATACTCTTCTATCTGCTGGTACCTGTGTTGTTGATTGCAGACTTTACAATGACCACCGGAGTAATCTGTACTATTTGGGTATCCGGGCTGAAATGCAAATGGCAAGCAAAATAGCTTATACTATTTTCCCTCCTAATAAAACCAAATCATTTTAGGATTATTGTCATTTATTTTAACTATAATAACGTCTTCGTATTACATCAAATAACAATGGTCGACTTCATTTGGCATGATTTAAAGTGACGCCACAAAATCACCATATCCGAACAATAATATACATTGAAAACGTTTCAACTTTAAAGCTCGCAAACTGTAACTATTACGTGTATTCAACAGCCATAATTTAAAAAATACATCATATTACGTAACTAATAATAAAAATATTAATACGCGAACCTGTTAACACAGATACAAGTGTGTGTAAAACAGTGACATAACATAAAACCCTGGTCAAAACGTAACAAAACATCTTTCCTCTCCGTTTCCAATTAACAATGGACCGAGATGCGACGAGTGTCTCCTTTTTGTCTAAACTGAAGGTGCAGCACATGTTTTAGACTCTAAAAGCGTGTGCTGCACCTCTTATAAACACGCTCCTATGAAATTATATCAACTTTAAATTAATTTACATACAATTAACAAGTAAAATGACGTTGTGACAATTGGTGTACTATTTTAGTAATAGTCTATTACAAAGTTTCAATTTACATTCTTACTAAGGAACTTAATTTCAGTATAAAAAGCATTATTACGTAATGTAGGTATTTTGAGCCGAAACATTTGGTTTCTTTCTTTGAACTTCATTTCGAGTATTTTATTATACCCAAAAATTGCTTGTTATTTCTTTATTGATACCATATTCAAGGCTTCAATAAAGAAATTAGAATATACTGGATGTAACAGAAATAGCGCACTCTCTGAAAGAAGTTTGTTACAGAAATGTAATTAAATCAATTTCAGCCATTTTTATTTTTGTTAAATTAGTATAAACACATAATATTTTGAGAAAAAAAATGACCAAAACAGCTGATAACGCACACCGCGAAACTCCGCCTCTAAAATATAATTCTTATAACCTTGTATTATGTATCATATTCCTTTGTTTAGAATGTTGAATGAACGGGGGTCTGTGATTTAATTAATAACAATAATTTTGAAACAATTTTTGGGAGATAAAAAAAATTTTTTCGTTGTAATCTTTTTAATATCAATTTCCAACCAAACTTCTTTCAGAGTGTGTTATTTCTGTGATACGTTCTATATTATTAGTATTAAACTATAATTACAGTATAAATTAACCTCAGTAAATAAACACTTGGGTAAAATTAAATTCATAACTGCCAGTAGTAATTTTCAAATGATATTCATAAAATAGACAAATACTCTATTACATACTATGTGTATAAAATAGGTGCATCTGTTTTTTCCGGAAGCTCAGTGATACTGTATACAAGTCGATTACTTCTGAGTGCACTTTAATTCAGTCTATTTAATTTCTGAATATATTTAAGACTAGCATTACAATAGTTGCGATTTCATTTATTTACATTATTATATGTACCTATATCATGGAATTATACAAACCAATGTCATGTTACTCAAACAACATAGTATATTTACTAGGAAGAACACAATTAAGGCACCGCGAGACTACACTAACTAATAATAAACGATTAAAAATAAAATTTTGTCAAAACAGATTGTTTGTGACAACGTTGTTAACAATAAGTTAATATAATTACACCATTCCATTTATTTTAGTTTTAATGATAAATAAATAATAATATTGCTTGTGTTTCAACAATTCTAACTTAGTCACTTTTAACTTTTTAAAAGCATTTAAATAGTTTAGTCTACCATATGAAGTTGATATGACTATTATTACAAACTATGTGTTCAATCTATAATTATCAGTCAAAGTACGTGCGTTCTGACGTCATAAATGAGCACAGCTAGCGCACACAAAAGTAGTATATATTGTTTCTGTTATTTCTCTGATAGGGATGACATTACTATGGATATACTTTTTAAAAACTTTGGAGAGCTTTTCTAAGCTGAAAGGACGCGCCCGGACGACGGACTACTGGAGACGCATTTTTGAAACAATAGAATTCCAATTCGCATTCGAAATCGTAAGATTCGCATACGAATTTCCGAATTCGCTATTTTTGAACATTCATTCCGTGAATTCTGCAACGAGTGGTCCTACCCACTCGATTTTCATTTCCACTAGTAGAATATGCGCAATGTATAAACGTTCCGTTTTACATGCGATTCATCGCTGGTTTTTTAAATTAATGAGTTATTGCCATGTTATTGCGTACCGTACCGGATTTTATTTTTCTGCGTGAAACGGTTTCTAATGTAGAATTTGTTTTTAATGACTACTGAATTCGAGTGATTCAAAAATCTTTAAAATAAGAAACAGTAGAAAATAATTTCGCATGTGATTTGTATTCGTGTTCGAATTCGAGATTCATTTCTAATGATTCAAAAATACGTGTCCTGTACTTATGCACTCAAGCAAATTAACATGTGGAAGCAATACACATCAAAATTCTGATGCAATCGGTCATTCAGTTGCCGGCTAGACTCAAATGGATTTGTTGTTCTACTAGTCATAATCGTCTGAACGCGCGCGACAGAGCGGACGTCTTGTTTCATACAATGCGCCAGCGCTGCTCCACACAGAGAGCGTTGTCGGATTTATCACGCGACTAGTCGCCCGTACAGATTCATTATAACACACTCGTGTTTTATAAGCTGCTTTATGTTTCTAAAACCGTTGGAATTAAATCCACTTTACGAGTACATTAAAAATGATATATTTCTCATTTGTACATTAGACATAATATATCATTTTTAATGTACAAATAAAAATTTAAATAAGAGTAACTCCCCAGAGATTACTATAATCTTTAATATTAAGATTTCATTACCTCGGGTCCATTATTGTTTGCTTTTTTTCCATGAAACATAGATTTTTTTAATACTTCACGAAATGAATAGTCCACTAAATACTTGCACTCACACAACTAAATCAATTAATTAAGCAGCGGGGCGCGCCATTTCAGCTTACACGAGCTCTACAAAATGTATTCATCCCGAATTTAAAAAAAAAATCAACATATCTTAAATAATTTCACATTTTTTGTAAAGCAGCATAAAACATTGCTACAATTGAAAATTATATTATAACAGTAGCGCCATCTTGTTCCTTACGGCAGAACTATTCACAGCGATCAACTATATCATCTAAGGTCCACGGATTAATTCATTTATTCACACCGTTGGCAGTTCACTCATAAACTATACATTAAAATTTCGCAGCCTTGGACAGTCATTCACTCGGTAGTTCATAGTTTTTTTTGCTCTATATAATAATGAACATTTGCAAGTCGGGGCAGGAGCGGGGTTTACGGCAGGAAACGCTCCTGGCTGGGAGCGGGCGGGCGGCAGCAGGACACGTGTGGAGTGCCCTCCCTCCCCCTATCCACATCGTGTACTACCGCCTCGTGACTAGACTTTTGCGAGCAACCTTTCTCCTCAGACTTCGTTTTGCAGCAGCCTATTGAATATAAGATCAATTGAAAAATCATTACAAAAACAATCTCGGTCTCGGGCGGGAGTCGAAACCGCCTCTTCAACACCGTGTTGACGCCTAAACTACTGGGCCACGGACCTCTTACCAGCCCTGACAAAATTTCAGGGCAAAGATAGGTGTTTCGAGGGGAAAAAAGTAGAAACATTTGCTTCTTAGTTTTAAGGGCGTCTTTAATGGTCTTTAGTAAGTCACAAGAGAGCTATCGAATAGCATTTGTTTGACGGGACCGACTCAATCTCGCTCTTTTTTTGGTGACGATGCACCATTTGCAATTCCATCAAACTCGTGCACTGTCCAGAGCTCGCAGGGAGATTTCCTACCTTATCCTTCTAATTGGCCCATTAATTACATGTATTGCAGCAGAGAGATGATGAGAGCTCCTTTGAAGTATATACCATGCTTATTATGTTGCGAATAAGATACTTTTAATCAAGAAATCCAGATGATTCACTGTCATCGCGGATTTATTTATCAGCTAGAGAGGAATGGTAAAAGCATACCAATATTGTTCGTATAAAAGATCTTAAAACATTTTCAAGACATAAATACAATTTGTTAAACGAATAAAACGATCCACAGAGCTGTTGAGGAGTCCAAGTGAAACTCGCTTCTTTCAGCATTATCGTCACCATCCGGTGAGACGAAGGCCACAAGAGCTTCCCTGTGGGATACAAAAAAAAAACACCATATCAATAACATTCCGACTGATAAACTACACATGATTCTTAACAAACCTTGGTTCTCCTTGCTGATGAGCTGAGCATCCTCCACTGCGGTGGGGCTACCCTCCTTGTGGGGAGGGCGGGTGGGTCGCACTCGCGCTACTAGCGACGGGCATCGGTTAGCGCCGTACGAGCAGCTGCCACTAGACTCCTGCCCGCTCCCCCCCTCTCGCTGCCCGCTCCCCCCCTCCCGCTGCCCGTCCTCCCCCGCGCGGAAGTAGTGCGAGGGCCGGATGCAGGTGCGCGTCCGGCAAACGAACAGGTCCGACTCGGAGCTGTTCGCCGAATCCAGCAGCGGGGGCGTCGACGTTTCAGCTGGAACGAGTGATTCAGTTGGTTATCCTTTTTTTTACACAGAGCACGGAAGCCATGGATGATAGTTGTGAGACCGTCGCGGCCACAGTCGACCCGCACGGAAAATACTGTAATAATAATGTCATTTATTGACATATTAAAAAAATCTCCGGCTTATTAGTTTTAGTCTATACTTTCATTCTATGAAGTTAAATATAATATTGAAAAAAATCAACATCATGAGACTTCTCCATTGTCGGAACACAATTTATTATGGCGACAATCTTAGATAAGACCGGTGGTAGCTAAGAAGCCCTACCACCAACCAAACCGAGCAGACAATTTTTTGCCCCTGTGGGGAATCGAACACCGGACCTTTAGATCTCTGGTGGCCTTAACCGCCACCAGACCACGGAGGCGGTTAAATGCATGCTTCACGACTTCGCTTCTGCGCAGTAAATTCTATGTAGTTGTGTACGCCACAGTATAATCGATCTTGTTGGTGTCAGTCAGCATTCATCATCATCATCCACTGCTGGACATTAGTACTCCCCATGGACCTCCATACCGATCGATAACTCGCAGCCTGCATCCAGGGGAATCCGTGCCTTTCACCAAATCGGTCCACCCCAACAAACAAGTTAAGCTTATAAAATTAAATCTATAAGGTCTCAACTCTTATGGTTGTTTTATAAGGGCATTGATTATGTCGATGCACCTTATAATAGCACTTTATCAGAAGATTTGGCTAATATTACCTTTATTCTTATAACTTGGCTAGGTAAACGTTAATAAATCCAATTAATATGGCTACAATAAGGGTTCAAAATGTGTTCTTCTTATAGAGGCTAGTTATATTGCTTTTTAGCCGTATAATATTTAAAGCCGTATAAAGACTTTTAATATGGCTTATATATTTTAATTATTCTTATAAAAGTACGTAGTAAAGATAATTATTAGGCTTTTCAACTTATTGGAGCATTTTATAAGATGTGTATCCAACAAGCGTATTATAGCATTTAATATGGTCTTTACAAGAATGAAAGCAATCCTTATTCACTTATATAGTAATTATAAAGACATTATTCTGTATATGGTTAAATTAAATTGTTTTACACAACTAGATTCACCATTTTGAAAGTGCAGCAGAGTGAATCGATTATGGAGTTTTTAAGCTTCTATTTAAGAAATGGATTTAAAAGACTGGAAGAATTTTAAGAGGAGTGGTGGTTACAGAAGAAAAGTAAAAAAACATTCGAAAACATGGTTGTGAGCAGTACATCCATCACTCCTACTCCCTTTTAAATTACCAAACTGATACCGACGAATCAGTCAGTGGTTCCGTAGAGGATTGTTTTATGAAATATGACAATGAACAGGAAAGTAGTGAGGAAGAATATAATTGTAGCGATAGTGATAGTGATATAGGCATATTTTTTAAGGTTAAATAAGGTTGATATTCGTAGTGTTATCAGATACTGGGCAGTAAAATTCAATATTACCCTTTAAGTGGTTTATTAAAAATATTGCTGAAAACAAAGTAGAAATATGCATTACTGAAATTGGTACTGGACATTACTTGCAAGTCTAGATTGATTAATATTTATAAAATAAAACAACTAATTTGAGAATCACGTATTTTTATTAAAGCCATCATTTAATGTTCCTTTATAGATGTCATGCAGCCGAATTTTAAAATCCTTATCGAGGAAGAGTAACTCTCAAATCGGGTATTATACAGGGTGTCCCAAAAAATAGTGTCAAGCGTAAGTCCAGAGTTAGAGCATCTCTTGGAGTACCCGAATCACCCCCATGTATGTTCCGCGATTATTCGTAGTTTTCGAGTAATAATTTTTTTTCCGACTTTTTGAAAATTTTGATCCAAAGAACTTAAAAATTTTAAATAAAAAAAAGTAGAACATATTTTAATGTTTTTCTTTTTGCCACTGAATCATCTTTAGTGCTTCTTTTATGTCTAAAATAATCAGCTTCGTAACTTTAGTGGAAATTTATAAAACAGTAGTGTAAAGTCAAAATTTGAATGTTAGTGAATAATTACTTAAAAATTCATCTTTAAATTGAAAATCTAAACAGGCGAATTCATGGTTTCTAAGTATGTGTAAAAACTTTTCTAGACTCTCTGCTTTCATAATCATTTAAAAAAAGAAACGTTATATAAAGAAACGTTGATTCTGTATTTGTGGGTTTAAGGACCCTCCGCTGACTGACATTAGTGATCTTTCAGTCAGCCCGCGAAATGGTTGGTGGGCTCACAAGAAATCATGTTTGAACATAACCTATTGATGATGCCTGATTTGAGATGAGAGCTATCTCTAGGTTTTTTCTATCACAACTAGGTTGTTCAGTTAGTTAGGAATTATATGCCAACATCCTTGAATACTGCCATTTTAAAATCTGCGAACAAACAAAATTTAAGTTTATTGCTTGGTACGGGATTTTACTTGTGAGAAAGGAATCCTAACGATATGTAAAATGGCCATAGCATAAGCAATAAATGTTGCCATTATAAAGTTGTCACACTCATAGATTTCTTATAGACGTTGTGCGAATTGCTTTTGCTCTTATAATAATTTTGTTTAAAACATTACTAAATAATTAACCACATTTGTAGCACAAAATGGCTTAAATTCAAGAGCGCGTTGATAATACAGCTCACTACGTACCACATTTTATCATGCATTTGAATTCCCACACAGTTTTTACTATAAACAAGCACATACATATTCACATAAACTACCTACGTAAAATAATAACTTACCGTTTTTTTTTTTCACTAAAATGGTTGACGCCTTATATTTTTTACACCAATACTGCTGCAAAAATATAAAATCACTTGCAAAAACACTTATTGCAGAGTCTAAATACACGGTTATAAGGGCCAACGGCTTTTTAAGAACCTTGGTTTTGTTGTTATAAGTTTTACTTACTTATTTCCGACAATAATAAAACACGTATAAGGGTGATCGCTCTTATTTATGCTTTCAATATGTTTCTTATAAGTGAATGAGACTTTTAAGAGCTTTTCTTTTGCCATTATAAGTTAAACTCCCTTGTTGCTTGCCAAAATAAAGCACGTATAAGATAAAAAAGCTTACAATAAAGCAACTAAAAGGGGAGTATAAGGTTATTGTCCTTATAATTTGTGCCCAAACGCACCCTTATTAGCGATAATACGGTTCTTATAAGAATAATTTATTTGGCAATAAAAGCCACTATAAGAGGAATTTTTGTTTGTTGGGACCTTGAGGGGAGCCTACCAGCGCTGTCTCCCGGTATGCGGCCGTCACTTAAGGACCTTTCAATGTTACTCTGTTATGGTGCGAGGATTTTGTTAGTATACTGTTAGTGACATTGCGCAAAACCTGACATTAGTTTGTTCAGAATCGAGAACAGAGGCCCTATTACCGATCTCATGGTTTTGCAAATGATATCATATGATATCATAGTGCAAAACGAAAAATACGATTTCCGGTCAGATTTTTGATCATTTGTTCATTATTTAATGATGACATCATTGAAATTATGCCATAGTGATGATATCATTGGAGATCGGTAATACAAAATGCAGCATTTCATGACTTCTTTTTCTCAAATTTATACCATGTCATACGATGAAAGATCCATAATTGGCCTGCAGAACCGATTCCACAGATTATAAATATGGGTCAGAATGTACCTATCCACTTTTTTTTCACTCTCACCGCTTTATACTTAACTCCGTCGTCTTTATCTCTCACCGGCGGCGCGACAGCGACGTTTTAAATTTACACGATATGTAACAAAACAAAAAAAGGAGGAAATACCTTCGTAACTAATTGGCAACACTTTATTTTTATAATAAAATAAAATATCTAATTAATAAATACCTCCATTTAATTTCCATAATTAATATAATACTTTTTTAATTAAAATAATTTAGGGTGTCAGGTTCTGCGTTATTTTATTAACAGGTATAGACGAGTTATGAGTTTGTTACTGAAATAGAATTGTCTGTGCTTGGCCTATTGACAAGTTTAACGCGACTGTGTTGGAAGCAATAAATTAGGTTATTACGTGATGAGGAGGAATGAATGCAGATTATAAATGTAGAGTTTACTAACATCTACATTAAATCGAGATTAAAATATAGGTAACTAAAACTACAGATGAACTATGTCGAAGCATGGCAAAGGGCTATTTTTTATGCTATAATGATCACTCTAAACCTTCTTTAGTGATCACAAGAAAGTATACTATCAAGTTCGAGTGAACAAAATTATCCCAAATCCAAATTTTTCTAATAATGTTTGTGAGCAGATTTTATTTATAAGTCATAATTGTCACAGTGTTTTTACCACACACTTCTTTTCCACTTACAGAGAAACAAAACTAAAATAAAAAAACTTTAAGAAAATCAAATGAGGACTGTTAGTTACAGTTCAAATTAATGAACGCAATACCTTTGCCATGCCCTATTACAAGTGATACTATCGGTCTATAGTTTCGTTCAACGTTCTACAATAGTGGGGAGGATTGATAGAGGTATACTTGAGGCGGTAGGGGTCAGGCGCCAGTTCCAGGGCGTCCAGCTCCTTGCACAGCTTGCCCTCGCACTCCTCCCAGCGGCACTTCTCCCTCTGGCACCGGTCTTACGGCCGCGTAACAAATCAACATCATTTCATTCTAGGGTCCGTCCAGAAACATTTCGTTTTCGCATTTGGACAAGATAAAGAAACAGTAATAGTTGCCCGATAGAAAAAGAGAATATGTTTCTGAACGACACGACATCGATGCGGGTAAAGTTTATCGGCTCTCCGTCGGGGGTAGAAATTCGGACCTGTCAGTGAGAAAGCTCACTTGACAGATTGTTTCTGAACGGGCTGGGTGAATCCATAGACTTAGCATATACTGGCGCATAGACCAACTGACATTGCAAGGGGGAATGTATCGTCTTATGAAGTTTTAGAGAGTTTGAAAGAGACAGTGCATTTAACTACTTAGTAACCGTATTTGAATGACAGATCTTGGACATTGGCATTCAGCCACAAAGTATTGGATAGACAAATCAAAATTGGTCACATTTCAATGAACTGTCGGCACGTCTGTACGCCAGAATATTCTAAGTCAATGGGTGACAATCATTTAGTCACCCCGGTTTTCTTCCGGTTTAGAGACTGCGAGCGGCATAGGGTAAAAACGTGCGTTTCTGAACGCTCCCTTAATTATTTAATGCCATCAAAAAAATTACCAGATTCAGACTCTGCAGTTGTGAAGTTTAAAGGGAAAGATGAAAATTACTGGGTACTGTGACACGAAATCTTATGTTACAAGTAGCTATCTTATGTTACATCTTATGTTACAAGTTGGCAATCTACATTAGGCTCCTTTAGGGATTGTCGATTTGCAAATTTTACAGGAACCAAGTGTACTAAATGCGAGCGTAGTCACATACCATCAAGTGGGCGGCCTGCTTGATTGCCAACTTACTTGTATATAAGGAGGCGGCCTCGATCGCACGCAGGAATATAACACGAGTTAACATAACAGCGAGGTTCATAGCTGAACGGTATCCACTCACCCGTGTCATCGCACTCCGGCGTGCATATGACGGCGCGCTTGACGCCGAAGCACTGCATCTGAAGCCGCGTCAGCCTCGTGCCGAACAGAAAGTAGCCTGCGACGGTAGATACCATCAACTTATTTGCACTCTGACGTAAAATAACTTTGTCTTATTTAACCTTTACTTATACGTATATTACTATTTTATCAACCCAGGAAAATTTAAGAGACGTTTCACAACATGGTAGTCGAGTGATTTAAATATGAATAAAAAAAATAACTCACCTCCTTAATTTCATATTAATTTTCTAAAATATCCAAAAAATGCTGCACTAGTTGAGAGCAGCATTTTTAGAGATTTTTTTTTTTTATTTATATAATAAATCAATGTGTCCTGAAGCGTCCATAAAATTTTCCGGGGTGTTAAATTTGCAACATTTTTCATTGATGCTCAACTCCTATTAGTCGTAGCGTGATGTTATATAGCCTTCCTCGATAAATGGACTATCCAATACAAAAATAATATTTCAATTTGAATCAGTATAGTTTCCAAGATTAGTGCATTCAACCAAACAAACAAGCTTTATAATATTAGTAAGTAAGTATAGATTACCACTTTATTTATCTAAAATGCTATTTCCAACAAATGAACGAAAATTCTGGCAAAATATGTTCATTAGTCAACAAAATTGGCTGTTCCTCAGTTGAAGTATTATGTATCGTTTTGAATTTTTACGCTTTCTTGACGCATCGATCAGCTGTTGTGTGACACCGTAGGTACTGACCCAGCATCATGCCGAACACCACGGCCAGCAGGAGGTGCACGTTGTACACCATCACCGCCAGCATGAGCAGGTAGCCCACCACATTGTGCGCCAGGAACACGGACGACTGGTGGCAGTTCACCAGCATTCTGCGCGGGGGAGGGTGGTAATCGTTTAAAAAAAGCTTATCACACCAAAATCAGTGCAGCATTAATGAATTTCAATTAAGGACTCTGCATACTAAGGGGCCGTTCGAAATCTCGCGAGGCTTTCACTCGGTAAAAAAGAAAAGGATAGGATCGCAGCGGAACTGAGCGAAATTTCGACGCGTATTTTGTTATGATAGGCTTCGAAACTCTGAACCGATTTTAATGAAAGTTGGTATAGGGATAGTTCGAGATCAGAGGAAGGATATAGGGCAATTTTCCTACGGGAAAAATCTGACGGGAAAAGTTTTCCTACCTACGGGAAAAGTTAGTTATAATGCAAACAAAGTTGCATACGGTCAGCTAGTTGGGAATAAAAGATTTAAATGTTAGATAAGAAGTGTTTCTTCACCAATGCCTTCGCTGTTGACAAACAGGACGTTCCACAAACAGACGAGCTATACGGAAAAGGAATATGGAAAAAACCCAATCTAACCCACAATTTTTATCTAAAGCCGATCAGACACATATGAAGTACACACAGCAACACGCCAGACTTTACATGTTGACCAGGAAACTACGCTTATGTCGTTCGAAATAGTGACGGCTTTCGTAATGCCATGTAAATATTGACGCGTTACTGACTGTACATTTAAAAATTATTTAATTTTATGTCACTCAACTATTAAAATACAAATGAATTTAAATACGAAAAAACAAAAACCAACAAATGTGTATTGACATTATCGAGCTCATTTAGAAAAGTAAATAATATACAAAACAATACAACTTTTTCAATCAATTCTCCATTTCCAAAATTCAGAGACACAAATATAAAAAGTAAATAACGTTTAACGTAATCTATAATAATCAGCTTTTAGATATTCAATGTGATGTTTGTTTACAATTTTTACTCGTCGTGCGATACGGCGACCCCAATCAAGTACAACAGATAAGCCACACCGCGACACAATTTGTGTATGCCGCAGATAACTGCATTCACTTCAACGTAAATATTTAACGTTCGGCCGGTGAACGAGTTCGATGCCTCCATTTCGACCTCGCCATGTGCGGAACAGTAACTGTCCGATTACCAATTGATTAAAACATCATTCCACCCGTTTTTTTTTACATATCCACTGCTTGCACAATGAGTAAAAAGTAAGGCTTTTTACTCATTCTGCCACACAGTTTTGCCCGCGTGGATTAGAAGATTTTGGCTGTCACAACTTCAAAAATTACGATTTTTAAACACCACCTGCGCACGAACACGAGCCGTGGAGACTTGATCGAGACTTCTGAAATTATAAATGAGCACTGTGACCTATATGAATATTGAACCGCAATGCCAACAGAAGCCTTAGAGTTCACATTCTCAAACTTCATGCATCGCGAAAAAAATATAAAAACTTTATCTATTACAGAGTTGTGAAAAAGTGGAATAAGATAAACATTTTATTTACTTCTTCAACATTGCACCACATACATGCTAGAACTAAACTTAAACATAACAACACTAACACAATCCCATAGGTTGCCAAACACATCTCTTGTTATCACACAGTCTGTGAGTGCAGCCGAATTACAAAAGGGCCGAGCTCAGCGACAGTTTTTGTCGCTAGTAACCTCCCAGAAGATGCTATCTCAGTCTTCAGCATCAACCAATTCAAGAACAGATTTTTGCTAACACAAAATGAATTGACTGCACAAACATCATGATACAGGCAGTTATGAAATGAAATGCTATGATAATAATAATAATAATAATAATAATGATGAAATGATATTATACTTCATTTTTGTAGATATGAAGGCATACTCTTGGAAATGTCAAAATTTAATTTATTGAAAAAAAGAAATTAATAAATAAAACATTAATCCACCACTCGCTCGGAATTGCGAAATTGTCAAAATGCTGTCTTCTCCGAAAAGATCGAATCAAAAGCTCTCGGGTTGCTCTTTTCAAATAAGTTACATATTCAACGAGCGTTTCGGCGTTTTACAAGGCGTAGTTTTTGCAGACCCTCACTCAAAGGAAGCTTTTGGACCTTCAAATTCGTAGCGGAAAGCTTAAAGCTTCACTACAATAATTTATATTTTACTTAGGAGTCACAATTGGACTGTCGTGTAATTATATTACAAAAGTCCGCAATAAGTTACAAGCGTTACATAATCAATGTACAGCAGCAAGCAGATTACTCGTATATTCATGAATAATCCGTGACTGCAGTAAGCTTTGGCACACAACATTTTTTAAATAAAGTTTTTGATTTTATCAAGAGAGGTAAGTTTTCAATAATATGCTTGTTTATTAGTGCCTCGTAAATTTAAATAGTGACTGTAGATTTTTCCTTACAACTCAAGATACAACAACTGCTGGCCTGTCTACTATAACAATAAACTTTTCGCAAACCATTCTACACTGTTTGCTGTGGAGTTTTCTAAAATCGTAGAAGATGCCTATCAGCTTGACCATATAACTCACCGCATGCGGAGCGATGAGCAGCGGTTGACCTGGCCGGAGCTGGCGTTCCGGCTCGTCGTCGGCTCCATGGCGCGCAACCGCTCCCTGAAACAGAGTAAAAATATGCACAATTTAAAAAACATGAGGCAACATGCTGAGGCAACGCGCGTCATGTTGTGCCGCGCCAAATCGTGATGGCGCCCATTATAGGCGGATCATTCACAAAATCGATGACTTCACAATACCCTTTCTTTATTCATGAGTCTTTTTTTACATATTCTTTAAACTTATTAAAAGGCAAATCAGTAAATCAGTTACACTATGTATGTAGAGCTTTGGCGTTAATTAACATCTATACATTTTCCCATAAACAAGCTAACTACTATACGATAGTCTCTCAACTACCGTAAGGTCGACTGGCAGAAAACGCCTAATGGAATTAAGTCCGCCTTTGTACACTTTATGTACATAAAGCATTAAATAAATAAATACTAGTTTTTCTGAGCGTAGAAACGGTAAGTTTATTTGGGTTAAGGGCGTTTGGTCACGGTTTCGTTTTGTCATTAAGAAAAACTGGTGGCGTTTCGTCATTGCTATTTAAAATTAATTATTTCTAGGGGCGTTTCGTATGTCTTGTGTTCAAATGCTGAAACTGAAAATAGGTATCAATGTCAAAAAATCTCAGCGAACTGGAACATTCGACAACACGTCACACAAATTATCGTAATTAATTAGGAAAATCTTTTATTTATGATATCGTTTATCTGTTAATATTTACTTAGTGTTCTGTTAACAGATAATATGCAAGATCTTCTAAAACGCGTAAGCGTATACGCGTGAAGCTGATAAGTTACTGTGATTAGGGAAAGACGTAACATATTCCATAGAACGCTTAATTCTACATTTTGACGTATACAATACATACCATCTTACCTACACTTTACAAAAAAAAATTATTGTTATTTACAACTTATTTTATTTTACAATGTTTGTGTACTCTTAAACCTAAATAAGTTTGTGTACACACTATAAAAAGCGGAAAAATCTATATTGTTTAATAAATATTCCTGTTTTATTCCTTATTTACTATATTTATATGAATTGTTTTATTATCTGTTTTCGACACATCAAATTCTGCACTATCCCACCTTTCGTTTCCCACCTTTTCATTTCATTTTTTTATGGTTGCCTGCAAGAGATTGCTGTATACGTCCCTACCGAGGGACTCGAGCCTATATACCCTTAGTTATATAGGGTGTTTAGGCCTTAGTCAACCACGCTGGCCCAGTGCGGATTGGTCGACTTCACATACACCTTTGAATTTCTTCGCAGATGTATGAAGGTTGCCTCACGATGTTTTCCTTCACCGTAGGAGCGTCAGACAAATACATATGAAATTCGAAAAACGAAAAACACATTGGTATATGGCGGTCTCGAATCCCGGACCTCCCGATTGGAAGGCAAGTGCCGAGTCCACAGCTCCACCGACCGACGCTAGTTGTAGCGGAGTATAGTTCTTTGGTTGTTATTTTCTTTTTCTTTACATAAATCTGGTAGCACATCAGACCCCAGTAATTTTAGACCTATCTCTGTGCTACCTACTTTTAGCAAAATTTTTGAAAAAATTATGTTGGAGCAAATGCAAAGTTATTTTAATAGGAATAATCTTCTACACTGTAAACAATTTGGTTTTAGGAGGGGTCGCTCAACAACCGATGCTGGTGTTGAGTTAATACAACATATATTCGAAGCCTGGGAAGACTCACACGATGCGTTAGGCATTTTTTGTGACTTGTCCAAGGCATTTGATTGCGTTTATCACGAAATCTTGATCAGAAAATTACACCACTATGGGTTTCGTGACACTGCACTAGATCTTCTAATCTCTTATCTAAGTGGGAGGATTCAAAAAGTAGACATCAATGGAAAAAGGTCTCAAGGTTCTGCAGTTAAAATGGGAGTTCCGCAAGGTTCGATTCTTGGTCCTTTTCTATTTCTTATATATGTCAATGACCTCCCTGATTTTTTACAGGACAGACATGAGATGGTATTATTTGCAGATGATACTTCACTTTTATTTAAAATTAAAAGAGGTGTGCAAATTAATGACGATGTAAATAATTCTATCTCAAGAATTGTTCATTGGTTTAATGTGAACAACCTGTCACTTAATGAAGGGAAAACAAAATGTATAAAATTTGTTTTACCCAATGTCAAAGAGGTTCACACCACTGTAAAAATAAAGGATATAGGTGTTGACCCTGTGGACACCACAGTATTTCTTGGGATCACACTTGATTCTAAGCTGCAATGGGGCCCACATATCGATAAATTGTCAAAGAGACTTAGTTCTGCAGCTCACGCTGTATGACAAATACGTCAACTGACTGATGTTGATACAGCAAGACTTGTATACTTTTCTTACTTTCATAGTGTGATGTCGTATGGTATTTTGTTGTGGGGAAATGCTGCCGACATTCAGATTGTTTTTGTACTGCAGAAAAGGGCTATTCGAGCAATCTATAACCTTAAAATGAGAGATTCTTTGCGAGAAAAGTTCAAAGAAATTGGTATTATGACAGTAGCGTCGCAATATATTTATGAGAATCTAATATATGTTCGTAAGAATATTCATGTGTTTTGTAAAATAGTGATATTCATTCAGTTAATACTAGACAAAAGAATATGTTAGCTTTACCAAATACCAGGCTCCAAAAAATTAATAATTCTTTTAGAGGCCTGTGTATACGTTTCTACAATAAAATCCCAAGTTGTATACAAGAACTTAGCTTAAACAAATTTAAAGTTGCAATCAAAGATGTACTTATTAAAAAAGCATATTATAAAGTGTCTGATTACATGACGGACAAAAAAGCTTGGGTTTGAACTCTCAATTCTAATATTTAACAATGTATTGCGTTTTGTTTCAAAGAAACGTTCAGTGAGAGCAATTTATTTATAATCTAAGTTCACACACTTCTCTCAGAGATAGCTTATATAATGTGAATTAACACATCTATTCTTGTAATGGAAGTTGAGCTCAAACTTTTGCTTTGAGGTCAGCTTCCAATTGACGACTCTGTAACAAACCAAAATTGTAAATGGCGATTTAAAAGAGGAGATAAAAAATTTAGACCTTTCGAGTTTTTTGCCTGTTCTTCCCAATTTCCGAAAAGGTGTAGAATCAACTTTTTTTTTTCATTCCTACTTGTATTTGCAGACATCTTGAGTATATTTAGGATGTATGCACATACAAGGTTAATATAATTTCTTTAAATTAGATTGTTTTGCTTTGTTTTGACGTCAATAAGTGCCTGTAAAGGCCTATTTTGAATAAAGATTTTTGAATTTGAATTTGATTTAATTCGTTTTGAGGTGTTTAACGCATTGCATGCAGAAATAATATCTTTTAACTACGCTTTTCACATGATTTTTTTCACTTCTCTCACTTTCTAGCAGATGACGTAATAGATTAAGGCCTCAATATCATACAATCATCTAAGAGTTTGACAGACTAAACATCAGAGCATTTTTTAACTATCAATTCCGATGGTTGTTCGGTTGTAACCTCTGACAGTGTAATAGACTAAGAGCTCGTGAACCATCCAGGTAACGGTTCTCCTGTAAGGGTAGAAATTTGTTTAGTGATATGTTATAGCATGCTCAATACAAAAACCATGATCTGGCAGGCCTCAGCCCTGCACATCAACCACTCCTATGTTTTTGAAAATGTCAATATGAGTAAAAAAAAACATAGTGAGGTAAGCTTGAAAGTGACAATCGTGACCTCAGAAGAATAACTAAAGCATAGAAACCTAGCAAAAATAGCTACTGAACTTAATATATTTGACTCACTTTGACATTAGGCGCTGCTAATGGAAGTTATACAGAGACACGTATATGCAAGATGTTTCGAAATTTTGTAGGTCGTCACTAATTCTCGCTTGTCAGTTCTTCTCCCAGTGATGTCGTGCTCATCACTCACCTAGTTTCAACGTCGATAATTATATTATGTAGGTATTTAATAGATCCCTAATACTAAAATGTCTTTATTACGAGAAATATAACATAAATAATTAAGGGTAAATTTTCTTATGTAACTTATCCAGCTAATAGCTGCTGTGTGTCTTTGGTATGGTCAGGCTGGCCGTTCATGAGACTAAAAGCGGGAAGTGCGAGTCGGACTCGCCCACCGAGGGTCCCGTATAAAATTGTAGGTTATACTTTAAATAGAGACTAAATTTTTTATGATTTAATTACAAATGTGGAGTTTGAGATTTTCCCTGACTTGTAGTGTAAGACTATATAACTTCACAAATTTCATAGTTCTAGCTAGATCAACGAAAAGTACTCTATACATTTTGATGCCCGTGAGAATGTCGAAATATACGTTTTTGGCGACATAAACGGCCGTACCTTTTTTTGTTAACTTAGAAGTTTGATTTTTTCACATCTTCAAGGGACTAGAACTTGTTAGTGTAGAACTGAGTAATTATATGGTTTTAATTTCAACTCGATACCTTCACGCGTTTCCAAGATAGTCTTGACAGACAAACGAACAATAAAGTGATCCTATAATGGTTCAGTGTTTCTTTTGAGGTACGGAACCCTAAAATTTGGACTATTTAAGTGACGGGTATTTCCCGTTATCTAAAATGTTGGAATTTTTCTATTGCAGAGATTCACAAATTCTATAGGAAGGAAATCGAAGACATACTGCTTTTATTTCATCGCTTAGATTTAATTCATTTTTTATCGCATCGCTTAGAGGTACTTGAGGTTAATCTCATATTTCTCATATATCATATTATATATTGGTATAATTTATGTATTTTATGTATATACGTGTGTTGTATTTGTGGTTTATATATTATTTTATTTGAGTTATTTTAGAGTGAGAGTAAATATGTAGTTTATGCGCTTGTGTGTTTCCCACAAAACAATATATCCTTCATATTCACAGGTTGGCTGGAAGAAATCTCTATGAGAGATAAGTCCACCTTTGTGTACACTGTCTATTATAATTTTATAGTATAAGTTACTATGCGCAATAAAGAGTATTAATTTACTTACCCGAAAATTTAACCCTCATGGATTTTGAACCTTGGATAAATTCGTGAATGCTAAAACTACTATTTGTACATATGCTTGGAAATTAAACTAAAAACATTAACATTTGACCATACTTTATTGTTAAGACATTTTTCGATAGATTTATTACGCTTGATGTGCGGCCGGGCTTAGTTAGAATGTAAATTTTCCGAAGGCTGCGTTTTGATATTTTACCTTTTTGACTCTTTCTGTTCTTTTCTTGATCTAATATTTTAATTCTTAGAAAAAAATCAACTGAACTGGTTGTTCTTGGCATCAGTGTCAAGGATTCCTTAAAGAAATAGTTAAGAAATTAAATACGTTTTTATTTTCATAAATAATATTTTAGTTTAAAGATTTCCTTTCATTAAATAACTTGACTTACGTCATGACGTCTCCATTTCATAGTTTTCCTACTAAGTACATACAAAATTAATCTGATGGAAAATATCTGGAGCAAATTTGACTATGCTTTCTTGGACTCCAATTTCGTCTGACAATACACTTTATCCATATTTTTTTATACATTGTCTTTAGGAAATCTGTAAAATAAAAATATCGACAAAATTTTACAACACTACGCATGATCAAGAAAACCTCAAAGTAATTTTCTAAAAATCGCTAAAACATAAAAGTGAAGTTAATATTACGTATTGTTTTTCTACAAAATGATTCAGCGATATTTCATATGTATATAAGTGTACTTATTAGCTCACATTCAAGTAACAATATGAGAAAACATGCCAATTTAAGGTCAATAAATTTTGATTGTTTTCCTTTCGCGACGAATGAGACTTGCAGCCCCAAACTACACAAGACATTGTATTACGGAGTGCACAAACACACACTATTTGTAAATACCTAAAGAATTCTTGCTTTCTAATCACTTAAATATTAATAAAATATCATCAAAATATTACTAGCCACGGGACGCACAAACAAATATTATACGAACAATTCAAATAGTTCAAACTCGGATGGTCTATCTTCGATACAAGGTACTATAGAATTTAGCCGTGTTATATATTTTTAACCAATTTTAATATTTTTAACCAAAATGACAATTCAATCAATTCATATACTGACCACCTTGTGATATGCCAAAAGACAAATATTACTCATCTCTTACATTTACACAGTTTTGTGCCGTATGTTAGAAAGAGACAAATAGCACACAATTAATTCTTGTTTTAATCTTCCTTCTATGCTGTAGTGATTGTTCTGAGATCGTGACGGGCGGGGCCGAGTCGGGCCGACTCGGACCGAGGGCACGTCGTGGCGGACGCGCAGAGGCGTGGCCAGCCGTCGTAGTTTCTTATAATTGGTCCTAAGTTTTTATACCGATCAGGCATCGGCATAATTGGCTAAACGTGCGGATCCTACCAAAAGAGAAAGGGTGGCTTTCTTTCTAACACTATATACCGTGTTGTAGTTATAGATATGTAGGTATTTTGGGTAAACTTGCGAATCCTACCAATAGAGAAAAGGTGGCTTTCTTTCTAACACAATACCGTGTCGTAGTTATAAATACCATGTATAAAGGATAACTTGAAGTGCTGCCGTGTGTACATATGCACTACAGGTGAAAAAATATCACAAAGAAGTACCCTCACCGACAACGCCGACAATACGAGTGTAAATAAATAGCCAACATCATATTGGTCACATTAGGCCATTGACCTTCAAACAAATGGACTTGGCCCAAGAAAATCAGATCCAAAATTCAAATTCAGTATGATTCAGATCCAATCGCTCGTCATATGGTGAGGAATTGGTGCAAGCGAAATTGAACACGAAATTAATGTTAATACGACTTAAATTAAATTGTTTATAAATGTATTGACATTTCGGAATTTTTCTTGAAATTCGTAATAGACCCGACGACGTACGTTTGTTTGTAGGTCAATGCATTAGGCTCACCTGTCGCAGAGCAGATTTCTCCTCTCATCAGATCTGAACGGATTTAGCTTCTTTTGTGCTTCTCTCTGTACTCTCGCAAGGTAGACCTGGGTTAAAAAAGTAACGTTCATCAGCACTAACACTAAATCTCGAAAACTTGATTTATCAGGATAGATTAGTACAATCTGATAGATTAGTACAATCTGCACTAAAATTTTATTATAATGTAATGTATTCCAAACCGATATTCGATCACGATGGCGAATTTCAACAGAGGCAAGCCATATCCAATTTTAATATTAATATACCACATAAAAGGGTATAATGAGGTTAAAGAAGTTCGGATGGAACTTCGTAACACGATTACATGATCGTACTCACCTTCGAGCCTTCGAAGAGAAGGGCGACAAAGAAGAGCGCAATCCATGTCAGGGCGAAGGACCACCGCGTGGTGATGTTCAGGCCCGGGAACATGAACTCGCCCAGGTCATATCCGAACCACATCCACATGTGCATCATCATGGTGTCTTGCGCCGGCGCTAGCAACAAGGTGTTTTGTTTTAGAGCATACTGGAAGGTACAAAGTAAGTCAAAGTACTTCCAACAATGAAATTATACTACGAGTATAAGAGGAAGCAAAAGTAGCAAGAGATTTTCACATGGCTTCCAAACGACAATCATGACCATACTACAACTAAAAAACACAA
Source organism: Schoenobius gigantellus (assembly GCA_963935595.1). Classification (NCBI taxonomy): domain Eukaryota; kingdom Metazoa; phylum Arthropoda; class Insecta; order Lepidoptera; family Crambidae; genus Schoenobius; species Schoenobius gigantellus. Next base: position 43,020,316 of record OZ012544.1, on the reverse strand, counting down.
TACCACCCTAACTGTCCACAATTAACTCCTTATCACGAGTAGTTACATGTAGGTAGGAGCATATATTCAATAACATTAATAGATTAGACATCATTAAATCTTGATACTGATAACCTTTGCAACTAATTTAAAATAAAAAATATTAGTGAGTGGATATCACTAACGTAAATAGGATACACTTTAAGCTAATTTTACTAGTTACCTGATGATATAATTTATCAGCTTCGAAATTATACTTATATTGGACTGTCTTATTCAATTCTTATTATGTAGACAAGGATTATGAACAAATAAACAGTATTTCTTTTTTATTAGAATCAGAACCAGTGAACACATGAAACTAAATCATAAATAATAGTACCTAATACATTTTATCACAACAGTTAGAAACTTCTCTATGGATGCTTTCTAAACACAGATAGGCACATTGGAGTGCACAGCAATACTAGCTTATCACTGCACTCCAGCGCCTGCATTAAGCATACATTGCTATTATTAAATGTAAACATAATGAGAACAATGGCTCTGTGTACGGGTGTTTGCTATTACTGTTAACAAAACATGGCTTGATTTATTTTATGAGTGACTATATCATCTGCACAGTTAAATTTATTCATCTATAATTGTATAATGATACACATTTTTCTTATAACACTAACCATTTTACAGGGGAGGGGATTCAGTCAGAGATTTAAATCATCAGTATGTGCTGGAGTTTACTGCATGGGTTTCTTTAAGCTCTAAACCAGGGGCCTTATTCTGCTAACTCTAATGCACTTGTGGCGTGTCAATAACGCTTCAATAATATCGCTTTTAAAACACTTATTGATACTAGCTTTCCGCTCGCGACTTCACCCGCGTTGTTTTTGTTTTCCCGTGGGAAAATTACCCTGTCCTTCCCCTGGTCTCGAACTATCCCTATACCAACTTTCATCAAAATCGATTCAGTACTTTCGAAGCCTATTCAATACATACAAACAAACAAACAATCAAATCTTACCTATAAAAAAATGTTATTCCCCTATTGACTGCTTTTATGTACTTTTAGAGAATAAAAAAAAATCAATATTAAATACAATTCAATTTTAATAATTTTTTTCTCGTTCTTTTTAATCGATAAATTGTAGTCTAGTTTCATCCATTTTCCTTTGTACACCTTATCCGGGGACACACTGTATATTATTTATTTATTTATTTAATAAGTACATTGACAGCCGAAGCCAATAAAATGTACATTAAACATCGCAAACAAATGCTAAAACAAAGATGCTAAAGGCAACATTATTAAAGTTAAAGATAGGAGTAGGCAAGTGCCAATAATAGTGAGATGTGTGTATGCATAGTATGTGTGTGTGTGTGTGTGTGTGTATATGTGTGTGTGTGGGTATGTTTGAGCCTGCATGACAAAGCCATATATATACACTCTGCATTAGATATTTTGAACAAAATATATATTTTAATCAAAACATATTGAAATGAGTTATTATAAAGCATTAATATGTTATGTTACTATCTTTGCTGGTTGAGAGAAGTGCTAACTTAACTTTATTTTTGAAAAGAGGTTTTGAATCAAGAAATATATCAAATTCCGAAAATTTGCTATTGTACAATTTAGAAAGGCGTGTCAATATGGAGTTGCTACCATAATTTGTGCAATGTAGTGGTACATGAAAGAGGCCAGTGTGGCGAGTTCGGTAGCCAGGCACGTTAAAAAACAAGTCACCTAGAAGCTCTGGACAATCAATGCGACCACGAACGAGATCCCACAAAAACCCCATGTCCAATAAGTGACGTCGTTCCTCTAAGGTTAATAAGTTAAAATTGCGGCAAGTTTCAACATAGTTAATTAGTAGTGAAGTATTATTAAATTTATAATTTAGGTGTTTAATAAATTTATTTTGAATTAAATAAATTTATTAAACACCTAAATTATAAATTTAATAATACTTACTATACTACTAATTTAATAATTCTGTATAATAATTTAATTATTATACAGAATGTCCCTAAAACAATGGATAAACCTGTCACTATAGATGGACTTCATCATGGCCTCCCTTATTACAAATTTTGACATTAGTGAAGTGAAAATATCATGGATAAATGTGTTTATTACCGAGTACTTTGAAATTTTCATACTCTTTAAGTAGCCATGAGATTAAAAATACAGAATATCTAGCCTCATTATACCTTTATTAACATAGAACCTTAGAGTAATTATTACAACAAGAACAGTTTTTTGAATTTTTTATACTATTTGCTATTCAAGTAGTCATGAAGTTAAACATATTCAGAATTCCTAGGCTTGTGATACCTTTTTGGAATCTAGAATAGCTAAGAGTTTTCAAGATGATGGGCATGATGAGTGTCCTACATTTTTTTACACTGTAGCTGATTAGCTGATCAAACATGAAAGAAAATCAATTTCATTTTGAATTTTCTGTGTTTTAATTTTTTTTTAACACTTTACACCAGTTTGTTAAATTTAAGTCATTGTTTTTGATAGCTAAACTATCGCTTGCGAAATGGAAAAAATAAAATCGAAAAACCTCTCCATTTGTAGAAATGGCACTATAAAAACTAATCACACTTGGAAATTTTCGAAAAACTAAAAAAAAAATATCTCTGAAACTGATATTTTCACTCAGGTCAAAATTTGTGGCAAGGGAGGGCATGATGAAGTCCATCTATAGTTACTGGTTTATCCATTGTTTGAGGGATATACATTAACTAGCTGTGCCCGCGCACTATATTTCACCATATATTTTTTCCTGTTTTTACAAAATTTTTCATTGATGCTCAGCTCCTATTAGTCTTAGTGTAATGTTATATAGCCTTAGCCTTCCTCGATAAATAGACTATCCACACTAAAAGAATTTTTTAAGTTCGAATCAGTAGGTCCTGAGATTAGCGCGTTCAACCGATCAAACAAACAAACTCTTCAGCTTTATAATATTAGTATAGATATATCCTCACACACAGGATATTATACCTAGACAAGGACATTAAAAATTATGGCTAATGAGACATCTTATACAATTCAAATCAATTCAATTTTTAGGATGTATGGCCTTTGACAGGTGTGACAATTTTGCCAGTGTCGAGTAGCGAAAACACGTTTTAGGTTGATAAGATTTAGCGGTAATACTAGAATGCTGGGTCAGTTGGGCTACCTGTGGGCAAAGCAGAGCGAACATTAAATTGTTAGTAGCGGCTTGAAGTTATGGTTAGAAATTATTTTCTAAAATTGTAGGTAAATTATGTTGGAGAATAAAATGAGGTAGGATAAAATGTGGAATAAGTTTGTTGTAGGGTCTACTATTTTATAATTTAATTTGATTTCTTTCAATAAATTTAAAAAGTATGTTTAAAAATGGGGTGTTCATTTGAGTAAGCAGGAAATAATTAACCAATCTTATTTAATGATGACAGGTTATCAGACATTTCACAACACACTCAAACCAAGCTATACTGATGTGTTTACCAAGAAATGTGAGATTAAAAAGTTGACTATTATATCCAGTTTATAACACTGTTCTGCACTTTAATAACTTTGCTGTTCTCTGAAAGATGACTTATTTCAAAATATTTGTAGTACATTTAAATGAAGGTCTTTTTCAGTATCAAGCAAATCTATATGACTTAGTTCAAAATATTATAGTAGATTTAAATAAAGGTCTTTTTCACTTGCAAGCAAATCTATGTGGTAACATAAAAAATCTTTGTAGAATACTTATCTGGTTGAGAAACTTACTGTGTGAGATATAGTTTGAGTAGAAAAGAGACACAAATGCCACTTACTTAGTCAATCTATGTACAAATTTTCAATCAGTTTAATTAATAAGAGACTATTTCTAATAAAAAGTAGAGGATTATTTTTGTAATAATTCGCATTTAAATATTATATAAATTACAGTACTAGCAACAGAACATATTAAAAATAACCACAACAATACCTTATAGATAAGATAGATAAAAATATTAATGTTAGAGTGCCAGCCTGAATAAGTTATTGCAAAGGTTTTTATTACAAAAATATTTTGGTAGCGTCACGTCATCTTTTATTAACTCAATAATTTCTAAAACACATTAGCCAGACAACTAAATTGCATATAGATAAGTTGAAAACCACAGAACTTTAGCTGGGAGTAAAACTTACTTTCATTGGTTTATTATAATTGTTTCACTGAGTATTTATTGTGAATTACACAACACTAGTATTAAAAAACTACACCAAACATCTAATATTGAATTCAATTTATTTATGTCTTTAATTCAAGTGAAACTAGTGAAAGTAAAATAATTTGTAAAAAAAACAATCAAAAAAACCGTAATCTGTCACTGTCATAAATTCACAATCGGCCCGTTCCAGATAAGCATTTTTAGCCATAAATATCAACATTTTTAGCATCTCTGCGTTTCATTAGCAGAGGCGCGTTCAGCGCCTCTGGGTGTAGTTGTCCGGTTGTTTTTTAACTCGCTCAAAGGCGTTGAACGGATTGCAGCAACCAAATCATTTACCTCCCTCTTTCACATGATTTTTTATTTCTCTCTCTTTCTAGTAGAATATGGCCGCCAATATCATCCAATCACGTAAGAGTATTTCAGTCATAAACGTCAGAGCGTTTTACAACCATCAAATTCGATGGTTGTTCGGTTGTAACTCGCGCCGACACTCAACGGTCTTGAACGGGCCGGTTGTTTCACCCGGTTGTCACGCTCGAAGGCATTGAACGGGGTTAGAGCGAAAAGTTGTACTTCGCGCGAAGGCTCTGAACGCGCCTCCGGTGATGCTAGTTTTTCTTGCTGGTTGTCATGCGTTTCATATAAGCATTTTTGACATGAAATGCTAGCATCAAGCCTCGTTTTGCGTTTCTTATAAGAAATGTTGACATTTTTAGCCGCGTTAATTGTTACAAATGAAACTGACTGATTTTTCATGTTGAATTTTGACACCTCACTTCATTAGTCCAGCCACTTAAAATTTTTAATAATATAAATCAGAATTGGCTAATACTATAAATATCTTTCAAGAAATTCTTTAAATCCGCTGAAAATCTTCTTCTTCTTCTTTTTTCAAAAATGGCAATCGGTCGCAAACACAACCATTTCTGCCAAACTCAAGTTTTGGATAAAATACTGCTTTTAGAGATTACTTTTGAAAAGTGTCCGAAAGTGTCAAAATGAAATTGTTTTGAGTTACCTGAAAAAGGACAAAACAAGACGTCACAATAACATAACAACAAGCATACAAATCATAACTTTGTGCGGTTACAGTTTAATATTATGGGTGGATATATAATTACATAATAATTTGAGGATAGGGAAGTTTAGAATACAAAGTAAGGATTTAACATTTATAGGTCTAGGGATGGAATAGGGTAAAATGTCATACAATGATACTGAATTTACGGAACAATTAAATAACATATGGTCTGTGGTCCCCTCCTCAGTGCCACAATCACATATTGGTGTGTCTCGAACATTTATTTTGTGAAGGTGCAGTGGAGTACAGGCATGTCCAAGCCTCAATCTACATATAATAGAGGTTGTGTGTTTGTCGGCAAATGTGTATCGAGAGAACCAGGGTTTTCCTGGAATGTCTGGTTGTATGTCAGCATAATATTTGCCCTTTATTTTTTTTGATTTGTCCCAACATTTAGACCACTCTACCATAAGGTCGACTTTTGCTAAAGAGCAGAGGTCGTACATAAAAACTTTATAGTGGTCATTGCAACCCGTTAGAACCGCATCCTTAGCAAAGCCATCTACCGCCTCATTGCCCACTATACCTGAGTGGCTAGGGACCCACGCTAGAGCTACTGTAATGTTATTTTCATGGCATCTTAATAATAGTTGTTTTGTTTCTAGGATCAATGGGCATGTTACATTACTATAAAAAAGATTTGATGATAAAGCTTGGAGGCAACTAAGAGAATCTGTGAAAATTATGGATTTGTTAAATTTATGGTTAAGAACAAACCTAACAGCTTCAAGGATAGCCACTGTTTCTCCTGTAAAAATTGATGACACAGGGGGACATTTGTAAGTTAAGAGTGTGTTGTATTTAGGTAAGTAAACCGCTGCCCCAACACCACTCTGGGATTTTGAAGCATCAGTGAAAAAATGATACCAATCTTTCCAATTAGAATTTATTTTATCCAAGAACAACGTATTGGCACCTGGATCATTCTTCTTAATGCCCAAGTCAAGTATAATGTTAGGTTGGTATAACAGGGATTCGTATTCAACAGTTACTAAAATAGGTATGGGTATCTGATACAATGTATGATTATGGTCTTTTAATTTTAAGAAACTTTTAACTATACTGGGATGCTCTTTATGGGCCCAAAATGGGCTATTGGGAATAATTGAAGCAAGTTGTTGAAGCTTGGGAATTAGTGGATGGTTTGAGTATTGAAAAACTTTATAGATGAACTTATCAGAGAGAAAGGCACGGCGCAGACTTAAAGGAGGATCGCAAGCCTCAACCTGTAAGGCATTGGTAGGAGATGACTTCATTGCCCCTAGTATAATACGCAGACACATGAATTGGATTCTGTCCAAAGCTACTGAGGCCTCTTTGTTACACGGTTCAAGGACTATTGATCCGTATTCAAATAGACTGCGGATTATGGCGTTGTAAATAAGTCTCTGAGAGTAGGGATGGGCACCCCACCAAACTCCCGACAAACATCTCAAAATATTAACATTTTTTTCACATTTATTTTTAATATAGTTTAAATGTGGTTTACCAGACAGTGATTTATCAAGAATTACTCCTAAAAACTTTACTTGGGAAGCTATAGGTATGGATTGGCCACAAAAATTAATGTCGAAGTTCGGGTAAGATCTCTTTCTGGTAAAAACTAATGTGTTGCTTTTGGGGACTGAGATATTCAGACCGTGATCATTTAGCCAGTCTCCCAAATAAGAAAGAGCCTGGTTCAATCTTTGGGCTGCTTCTTCTAGTGAGTCCACAGCCACATATAAAACAATGTCGTCAGCATACTGTAGTATGTTACAGAATGAGTCCACACTTTGTTCCAGGTCGTAGGTATATATGTTGTATAGAAGTGGACTTAAGACTGAACCTTGTGGCAAGCCCTTCCATATTTGCCTAGGAGTGGAAAGAGCACCACGGGTGCGGACTTGAATAGTTCGTTCCATCATTAGATTGCATATAAAATGCACTAACCTCTCAGGGATACTCAGCTGGAGCATTTTCTGCCTGAGCACCGGAAGTAACACATTATCGTATGCAGAGCTAATATCTAAAAACACCCCAACGAGAAATTGATTTTTGGACAGGGCAATCCTGATATCTGTAGTAAGTATGTTAAGGTTGTCCATGGTGCTCATTCCCCTCCTAAAGCCAAATTGAGTAGCAGCCAAAATACCCCTACTCTCGGCAAACCAGTCAAGACGTCTTTTTAATAGGTGTTCCATTGTCTTGCATACGGTGGATGATAGGGCTATGGGGCGATAGGAAGCTCCATTAGCAGGGTCTTTCCCAGATTTTAATAGAGGAATTACTACTTGGTTCTTCCATGAAGATGGAGTAAGCCCTGACTCAAAACATCTGTTTATCAGACCTAGGAACATGCGTTGAGAAAAAACACCAGCCTTTGCAATAAAAGAGTATGGTATGCCATCTATGCCCGGAGAAGAATCTTTTAATTTTTGTAAAACTGAGCTAAGTTCAGCCATAGTGAATGGATTATTGAAGGGGTGATGGAGTATGGTGGTAGGATAGGGGGAAGGTAGGCAATCAACATTAGGGACATCAGGGGGTGCTAATTTTTCCAAAAAATCTTCAACCCAAAGATTGTGGTTATTTGATTCTGCAGAATTTGTAAAAGAACCTCTAAATTTCTTAATACACTTCCAAACTATTGTAGAAGGAGTGCGCGGGGACAAGTTTTGGCAAAAATTAACCCAGCCTAACTTTTTCTTTTTTTTAAAAAGACGTTTTGCCATTGCAGTTTTTTTTTTCAGGTTAATAAAGTTCTCTGTAGTCATAGACCTACAGTAAGATAATTCAGCCTCTTTTCGTTGCTTTTGTATTTCCGTACAATCTGAATCCCACCATGGTGGAGAGATCTTAGAGCCGACTTTGTCTTTTTTAAGTGGGATGTTTGCATCTGCAGCTTTGACCAATGCAGTTAGGAATAGGTCATAATCTTCCTGCAGGTTGCGACTATTATCTTCTTGAATAGACAGTATATTTAAATCTGCATCTGTGGCATATGTAACCCATTTAGCTCCACCAAGTTTATATTTAAGTAACGGGGGAAGGGATCTGTACATGGGGGTAGAACAGGTCAATAATATTGATATGGCATAGTGGTCACTGCCAAATGATTCGGGTAATACACTCCAGGTGGTCATGGAAAGGCTGTCAGAGGAACACATAGACAAGTCAACTGCACTAGGGTTACCACCAGGTGCTGAGCATCTAGTTGGAGAACCATCATTTAGAAGACAGATGTGCATTGAATCTATAAGATCAACCAAATCACAGGCCAAAGAATCACAATGGGGACCACCCCAGATAACATGGGATAGGTTAAAATCGCCCAAAATCAGGAAAGGTCTTGGAAGAGTGGAAAAGAGACTGTGTAAGTCAAAGATGGAAATAATATTAGGATTGGGGATATAAATAGAGAGTAATGTTATATTTGTGATTTTTACGGCAACTGCATTGAATCCAGTAGGGATGTTGGGGAGAGGGACACGCGAGAAGGGAAGAGAATTATTAATTAAAATAGCTGTTCCAGCATATCCATCACTTCTGTCATCCCGGAGGCAGCCATAGCCTGGGATCCTAAAATGAGAGCCAGGCACTAGCCACGTTTCCGAGATGGCAAAAGCAGCAGGTCTGAAACGGTTTATCATGCTATAGATTTCTTGCCGCTTAGGGCGGAGACTACGTGCGTTCCACTGTATCAGTTGGAATTTTGGATACTATATCCATTAGTTGGTTTAGTTTTAGTGCAACGTTGGGCGGTGGAGAAACATCATATAACTTGTTCATCATGTTCAATATAACAGAGAGTAATGAGTCAAGGTAATGTATGGTTTGAGGTGTCATTTCTGGTTTTGAAATTTGTGATTTGAACATCACCCCATTGCTAGGTTCTGGGGGGTCATAGCTATTAATCAGCTCTTTGTGGGCAGCCCTATCATAGCCTATACTCGACATAGGACGATTCCGTGTTGGCATTGTAACTGTTTCTCTGTAGGATTGGGGAGATGGCATTGTGAGTGGAGAAAAAGGTGGGTGTGGTGGGGTACACAATGAGGCATGGGGGGAAGGGAGTGAATCGGGGAGGTGAAATGGTTCACGAAGCACATTTGAATATGAGCGGCGAACTGGTGGGAATCGAGTGGCAGCTTCTATATAAGATATATTGTCCTGCGACATTAACAGTTTGATTGATTTCTGTCTTGAATGTTCAGGGCATGTCCTATTTGTGGCAAAATGTCTGCCAGAACAGTACAGACATGTTGCCGATTCTTCATTAACACTACAGTCTTTGCCTTGGTGGGACTTGGAACAACGGTAGCACCTCGGATTTGAGCGGCATTGGTCTTGTACATGACCAAAGCGACAACAGTTGTTACATTGAATTGTAGGGAGCTCATATATCTCTACCGGGAGGGCTGTGTAGCAGCAGAATATTTTCTGGGGTAGGCATTGTCCACTGAAAGTAATCACCACTGTTCGGGTTGGAACCCATTCAACAACTCCGTCTTTAACTATTTTGCGATTTAAACGTCTAGCTTTTAGTATATAGCCACAGCCATCTGGGATTTCTACTGCCTCAACGAATTCCTCCATTGACCATTCCCCAGGGACACCACGAACAACCCCCATGCGGGTAATATTAAAAGAAGGGATGACTGCTGAAAATTTTTTTGTAGCGAGAGTAGGATTGATGACAAAAGCATTAGCATCCTCACCACTTGAAAATTGGATGCTTATACGGTTTCGGCCAACATTTTTTACCCCCTGTCGAACAATATTTTTTATATTTTCATTAACCAAAAGTTTTCCAAATAATATAGGGTTAATTGTAGATCCGGCTTTTGGATGGGGCTCTAGACGAGAAACATGGACAATGAAAGGCCCTTTATCTAAATTAGTATATCTTTTAGATTGAGTTAGACTAGGATGACTATAAGTATGTTGGATAGAGTGAGATGGTGTATTTTCAGAAGGATTAATTTTGGTTGGAGTCGTTGACATGATTTGCTCATTGGGACGTTTACGACCGGCACGGAACGCAGGTTGGTCATGATTATCGAATTTCGTGGCACTTTCGTTACTTACAAGCACCTCATCATCTATGAGTGGTGGCACTGAATCAGGGCCCGGATCGGGTGGTTCTGGTGAGATCGACGACATCGTCGTCGATCTCACTTAGGATAAAAGCACACAGAACTTACACGAACAATCACAAATCACTATACTATACAGAGGTAACACAAAGACTGGTATAACAAAAAGGAAATAAAAGTAATTTTACAGTAAACCCAATTGCACGTATTTACACCTTGACAACCGAGTAGACAGTCCCGCTGAAAATCCTTTTTGATTCATAAAAAAAAAAGATTCCAAATGTCAAATTTGAAAGCTGTCAAAAAGTGGTATCAGAGGACCCATCTATTAACATGGGTATTTGATGCTAGCATTTCGTGTCAAAAATGCTTATATGAAACGCATGACAACCAGCAAGAAAAACTAGCATCACCGGCTAATGAAACGCAGAGATGCTAAAAATGTTGATATTTATGGCTAAAAATGCTTATCTGGAACGGGCCGCAGATGTTAGCCTCAGAAAGTAGCATTGCTTTATTTGGAACGCAGGGAATGTCACACGACTGACCCCGTGGTCCAAATTGAGTTATTATGCACTATAATTGCTACCGATAGCGTGCAAACAACCCGCGGCCGTACCGCCTAACCCTTCACTTCACTTCTTAACTCAAAGCGAGCACTCGCTATCGTTATCATGACATTAGAACAATAGTTTTAATGTCACAGATGACATTAGAGCCATTGTTCTAATGTCACGAAAGTGATAGCAAGTGATCGCTATGAGTAGAATTCAACCGACGTGTGCCAACGAAAGCAATGTGACGTCGTGAGTGACGTGTTGAAGCGGTGTTCTCAGTGCCCACGAAAAGAAGGTAGTGCACTGTGGGTGCGGTTCATAATCAGATATCAGTGCAAACGTTTGCACTGTTGCAAACAACCCGTTCAAATCGTTAGCACTGCTCACGGACGTAAGCACTCAGATCAATTTCGAACCGAGCTTTCGATCTGTGAGTCTGTCAAGTTGACAGTTAATGTAATTTGAAAAGAAAAATTGGAGGGAGACGTATTGTGCCTCCAGTATCTTTACAGAGCACTTCTCTATTAATTATACATAATTTAATGAAAAAAAAAATTGAACAAACTAAAATAAAAATAAAACTGATGTTGACTGTGACATTGACAGTTCTGGAGACAGTGCACTACCTCTTTTCTGTTAGCACTGTCAGCATCAATCAGTGACGTCATCAATTACGTCATACCGCATACAAAATGCGCACATGAGCAATTTTGGACCGATTGTTTGCGTGCAAATAGCGCACATGAGCGCTGATATCAAATTATGAACCGCACTCTGTGTGTGCAAATGTCAAATTCCAATTTTGACGTTTAGACGATTTGGAATTAAAAAATCATTAATTATTTATTAAGTTTTGAGTTGATAAAACTTAATTAATTGTCTATGAAAACTTTTAAGCTTTTGCCATGCATGTTTAACAAATCAATGCTATTTAATTAAAATGACACCGACAGAAGCGCACACGATCGTGCTATTAAAGTGGTCCGAAATGATTGCGTGCAAACAGTGCAAATATCACCGTATTCAATTCGGATCACATCATTGGCATCGTAATGTTGGTAATATTGGCGCATTTCCTCCGCATTTCGGACTACGGCCGACATACCCCGCGTTCCAAATTACGAAAATGGTATAGAGGCGGTATTAAAAGGCGGTGTGAATTGTGATGACAGCGCTCTCGTTCGATGAGATGACGTCTTTGATTGCGTCACGAATATCTCTCAGGCTGCGGTCCGACAATCAATAAAAGTCACTATCAGCGCTATTAGCACAATATTGAGAACGAACAGTACTTTGACTCCATATAAAGGGACGAATCGGCGCACGCACACATACAAACTTCGTTTACACGGCCGATAAGTATGCTCTGAAGGATAAAGCAACGCAGTGTCACACCGCGCGCCGGCCGAGATTGTTGCGCGGCGTTTACGTGGATAATTTTTTTGTAGGTACCAACCCTAGCACCCAGTTCAGCTTTAGGTATTTCAAGGACACGCCTGAGTCGGGCTACTGTTTGTTCTCTATATTGTGCTATTAGCGTGCTCAAACGCGTCTCGAAATGCTGTGAGCGCGCTAACGTTAGCCGGCATCGAGAGCTGCATGACGTCATCGTTTACGTCATATCGGACTTACGGCGCTAATGCTCTGAAAAGTGAAATCACTGTAAGCGAACTGTCAGCCTGATGTTCGATACTTGTGTTTTCGGCTGAAAATGAATGTATTTGTTCTGGATGAGCAACGGAGAAACAATGTTGTGATTAAAAATCCACAAAACCAGTGTTGAGAAGCAATTGAAAACAAAATGACCTAACCTAATCAAAATTTTAACACATTTGACTTGACAAGTTGATATGGTAAAATCCCGGCCCGTAATTGAAAGCAAGGGCGTATCGCAGTTTCAAAAAAACATTTTTTTGTTTTAATCAAGAAATATATAATTACTCAGTAATACACACGTACACGGCAGTAGTTTGTTCACACTAAGGTTTTGAGATTTTACGTTTCAAGCCGGCTTTTGACTATGGGATATAATGTAATTTAGATTACATTTTGAGATATAATATTTTATCGCTTGCCATACTTTTTTACGAGACCGTTCTCACTGTGCTATAATATATATTACACCCCAAACTGTAAATATTTTTTCGCCCGACCGAGCTATATTTGAAGGCGATATATTTTACCTCACGTTCCCGCACACCGCACCTCTGCCCCTGCCTCGCCTTCATTTCGAATCGTGACGGTCATGCGCACGTACTTACATAGCTGTCCGCGTGTTATGATTTTTGGGTATTTTGGTTCGCAATCTTTTCTTTACGTATTTACCACGTATTTACCTATTTACGTATTTATCCCTATAATGGAACATTTTATAGAAAGTGTTAGGAAATACCCTTGTTTACGACTAATCTTGAAGAGTATAAAATAAATGAAATTAAGGATGCTGCATGGAGAAACGTAATAAGAAATTCACTATAATCTTTTCTTAAGGCCTTACTAATAACCATTGTATACGCCTGATTTAGTTAAACAGTGTTTTGTCACGTTCACTCGAATGACATTTCAAATTCGAACAAAAGAGACAAAACACTACTTAACTATACAAGGTTTATACAATGGTTATTAGTAAGGTCTTTAGTCTATTAAGATTCGATATCCAGAATCGACGTTTATTGTATTTTTTCTAAATAATGAGACATGTAAATCGAATACTGCATCATCTTCGTCTGATGAACTATCGAAAGTATCTAGCAAAACAATTTCCATATTATCCATTTAATAACGAGAGGTCAACCGTTTCAATAAAAGACGTTACGATGTAAGGATCATAGAAGCTGAACTATTCTAAAAAATATATCTGATAGTGAGAACAGCAAACCCGGGATGTAATATATAGCTGAACATGTAATATATATTACATCCTATAGTCAAAAGCCGGCTTCATGATGCCCGCGATCAACTTAAGCGTTAGTGAGCAATTTTTCTGCACCGGACAGCGCGTCTAGGTTACATATACGTACAGCCGGCTTCAAAAGTAGATAATAATTTTAGTACCATGTCATGCCAACTATTAACAATGCAATATAGGTGTAACCATACTAAAGAAAAGGATTAGTTGGTGTGACATGGTACTAAATCTGCTAAAAATGTTTATCTACTTTTGAAGCCGGCTGCAAGGTCGTATGTTTGTAACGTAGACGCGCCGACGCACACCATTGACGTAACAAACCTCAACTAAACAAGTGAGCAGTACTAAACAAGCATCTACACTTGTTTCCCCATTTATTGCGTATTGGTTGCGCATGGGCATAGAAAACATTTGCTCTGTGCATGAGCATTATGTAAGTCGGCCCTTGGGCTCTATTTTTAGGTAGCGGGCGGTAGCGGCA